>CM060886.1:86483008-87798008 GCA_030762935.1 Hymenopus coronatus | reverse complement strand
TAATAATTTAAATTATTTGGTTTTTTTCTTTAACCAAAGCCATAAATGGAAATAGTTATCAATAGAAATCAGTAACAGATAGAAAAAACTGTTACAAGTTAATGCTCAAACAATGAGAAATTACTGAAGAACAGCTTAAAACACATTGGAAACAATGTTCCTAATCTTGATATTTGCATCCAGATCACTTGCATGTTGATGGAGAAATACTCTTTCCAATTCGGAAAAGTTCCCCGTTTTCACAAATGACCACAAAATAGGAACATGCATGCAGCCAATTTGTAATCACAATTTTGTGTAGATTATTCTTTAAATGGTTATTCTGTTAGCCCAATTACCATGTAAGGGAGATTATGGACATGGAAAGTTATGATGAAGTTTATTTACCTGCAACTGTCTGAAACGTTCTAAGAAAGATAATATTGCAGGGTGCATAACAATTGTGATTGGGTGATACAGCTGAATTTCTGTCTGGGTTTTGTTGCACATGTTCTCCAAGGGGATCAAAATGAATATAAAACATTTTTTCCTAATATCAAAACATATAATTGCAGATCAAATATAAATGGGAATTTTAATGTAATGTTGCTGTTGGTCATAATTTTGAGGAGAGACTTTGTCAGTATGTTGGTGGGGGTGTCTGGAGAGGGGTTATTGCACGCGAGTGCGCACAGCAGAGAATGGGGCTGCGTCAGTACACCATGAGTGAGCAAGAGGTATATACATCTGTTGCACAAACTATCATCATCAGATTTCTTGCAAAAGAGGGCACCAAACCTTAGGAAATTTTGAGACGGCTCTATGCAAAATTTGCGGAAGAAACAATTTCGAAGACTCGAGTGTATGAGTGGGCTAACATATTTTTGGCAGGAAGAGAAGCTGTGCAAAATGAACCTCATAGGAGGAGACCACGGATAAGCATTACTGCAGACAACATTGTTGCCATTCGTGACATTATTGACGATTGGCGCATAAAAATATCCAAAATTGTTTTTGCCCAAGGAATAAGTTACGGAAGTTCAAACAATCGTCCAAGATGAACTCCATTACACAAAATTGTCTGCCAGATCAGTTCCTCGTCTCCTCAACCACGAACAAAAAACATTATGCCAGGAAGTTTGTTAGAGACATCTGCATCGCTACGAGGAGGAGGGAGAAGATTTCTTGAATCACATTGTGACTTGTGATGAAACATGGGTGCATCATTACACCCCAGAGTCAAAGCAAGCAAGCATGGAGTGGCGGCGAGGAGAATAAGCATGTCCGGTCAAGGTCAGAACATGCCCATCTGCTGGAAAGGTGCTTGCAACTGTTTTCTGGGACTCCATGGGCATTTTGCTGGTGGATTTTCTTCACGAACAAAGGACAATTAATGCAGCTTATTACCGTCGCATTTTGGATGAAGCAAAAGCTGCATATCGCAACAAGTGACGTCAGCAACTGATCCGAAACGTCATTCTTCTCCATGACAATTCAAGGCCACATACTGCTGCTTTAACGCAGGATAAACTGGAGAAAATGCATTGGACACCTCTGGAACACCCTCCTTACAGTCCAGATTTATCACCATACAACTACCATTTGTTTGGACCACTCAAACAAGACCTAGGAGGACAGCGTTTGATGATGATGCAAGTGTAGAAGAATTTGTGCACAACTGGCCCCGCATTTCCACAGTAATATACTATATGATGGTGCTCTCTTGACATTTAACTCTGCAGGTGGGAATATTGAATGGAGTAAAACACTTCAGAACTATTTACTCTCATATAAATATCACCATTGATTTTGATAATAATTTTTTGGAAGTAGAGCCTACTCTAGATTGGTGCATGCCTCCTGAATCATCTAAATGCAATAGATGTATGCAATTCATTTCTTGATAATAAAATCTTGTCTACATTGGGTCAGTTTTGGTAATAGGAAAAAACTTGTCCTAAATTTAGGTTTAAAAACTTACCAGCTTTTTCTGGGCTTCTTCAATCTTACGGTTGTTTTCTGCCATGATTTGCTCCAGCTCTTCTCGCTTCTTTCTCTCTTCTTCCTACAAACACAAGTGGCCATGTGAAAAAGAGATATTCATTGAAGTGAATACATGCAATAACCTTGAAAACCTGCTGGCCCCAACTTGTGCTGCACTCTAGTAAATTATATCAATATCCTGAGAAAAAAAATTATGAATAAAAATATTCTCTTGAAACCACATCTGCACTGGAAACCTTTTTCCATCTCAGAAAATGAAAACAGAAAACTAGAAAATACAAGTTCTGATTTGAATGATATATTATGTATATTGTTTGCAGCACAAATGTAGCTTCACAATTAGAAATAAGTAGATCAGAGTAACTGTCTTCTTTTGTCTCAGGAGCAGACAAGTTAGGAGTAGGCACAGTGGTGAAAAATATTACATTTCTCTTAAGAGATAGAAGAAATAATGGAAGGTCTGCCTTCCAAAATATTTTCTTTTTATGGTAAATATCCATACTCCCTGCATCACACTGTAATGGGGGAAGGAAAACAATATGCATTATAAAAAAAGCTTGGGAATAAAACTAAGAAAACTGTAACTGTACAAATAAAGCAAACTCAAGGTACTAATCTTGAAAACATGTCAGAGGTCTACAAACCAGATTTGTTTTTCTTGAACAAATCAATGTAGCACTCTGGCAAATAAGATGACTTATTTTTCTAATACACATAGAGGTTTAATGAGGATTAATTTACAAAAGGGAAAATCCTTAAAATAAAAAAAAAAACTTAAAATATTAAAAGGATTTATTAAGTTTGAGACATTAGGTGTTGATGTAAATGTTTTAGAAACTGTCAAAAAAATTGTAGGCTAATAGCATATTAAATGGTAATTTCATTTTAATTCTCAACTAAGAACATGGCTGGCAAACATTTATTGTATTCTTTAATGAGAATTGAGTTATTATAAAATTCAATAAGTCTTAATGTAAATTAATTCATTTTATATTAAGAGCAGCTTTTGCAGGCTTTCAATCCAAATAGGCTGATGAAAAACAAGCTTTTGTTTAGGAAAGATAATAGGATCTCCATACAATTAATCTCTAAAACTATTTCATTTTGGGGGCAATGTATACGCTTCATATGTCCTGGCTTACATCTGTAGGTAACAAAGGACCACTAGTGGTCTCAACAAAGATGCAAAGTTAATAAGAATTACTGAAGGCTACTGAGGGCCCCTTGTAAAAACTTTGTTATATCAAAAAAGCATTGTCTTAATTTTTTTTAGTGGAACCAGACAGTCTTCAAGATGCCTTTTACATTACTCTTGATACTAAGTAATGTAGCTGCTTCTGGAGAACCGATCAAGACAGCAGATTTTTATCAATAATCTGGATTAACCATTTTAATGGTTAATCAAAAAGAAACATTTTATGAATAAAATTATTTTGTTAACAGAAATCTGATATTTTCTAACAGACAAAGGGAAGGTCCAGAGAGAAATTTCAATGGACACAATAACTGCTGTCTACAGAGGAAGTCATTTTCTCAAACCTTGAAAAGTCTTACATACCATATATATATGCAGAAGAGTTGCAGCAATTTGCTTTGCACAGGAAACAGCTTTTGTGAGATTAATTCCAATAGGCCTAAGTGGTGTTGGAATCACAGTTTGCTTAATTTTTAGCATAATACTTATGATGGACTGCAATTTTAAACATTTATTGTCATGCATGTATAAGACCCTGCAGTATATACATGTAAATAAAATACAACAATTTGCTTTTAGCAGGATCGGAATTGGCCTTTTGTACAATTACATACAATATTCAGTTTCTGATATGAAATGGAATGGCATTTTACTTATGGGCGCTCTTTAACTGCTGTGGTTCTCAGCGTCCCATTCTATATTGGATGTGAAAGACCGCTTAATTTTGTTCAGAGGCCTCTCTATCAGGCTTGAGATTCTTTTACGCGCCGTAAATCTATGACACAGACCCACAGCTTTACTTCCCTTCTGAAGGAAGCCATGCTAAGGATTTTTATGCTCGAAAAAATCAATGGTCCTCTGCCGGGTTTGAACCCACGACGTTGGGTGTATGAAGTTAGCATGGTAAGCATTACACCACACAGTTTCTGAAGTGTTATAATGTAAAGTCAGTGTAAAAGCACTTCCATGAATTTGAATTACTGTTTGTATAAAAAATATGCCTGTTTAAAATGCATTATGCGAGCTCAAATTGTTTTGTATGGTGACTGCCCAGAGAGGCATGTGCCCATATTTCTTGCCACTGCACATTTGCCTTCATTCATGCAGCTGAATTTAGTTCTCTTAATAGCCCATGCAAAAATGGAGAATGACCAGATGAATATTCCTACAAAATTTAAGTTAAGAGTTATTTAGTAACTAGTAGCAAGAATGGTTGTATAATGCATATGATCACGACAAAACAATCTGGGATTAAGAAATATGATTTACCATACATTTTTTCAGACGACTGCAAAATTGAGATGCATCTTATGTACAAAATTTGATTTTGTTTTCTTAAAAACCAATATTTTCGCTTCATTTAACTGCAATTTTAAAAAAATCTGATGCTTCTATTCACATTACTTTCTTGACATCTCTGTAACAAATTATTCTTAAAAAGCTTATTCTTCTAGCTTCTTCATGCTAATCGAGATAAACATTAGCAGAAATGTTTCCTTGTAAGAAGAAGGGAAATAATGGAACACACTACACTAAAACTATGGTCAAATCTTTTAAAAGCTGGTTGCCATGTGGATGAAATCTGTTTCTTTGCATTGCCAGGAGTTGAGAAATTCCTGTATGTGAAAAGTTTTAAGTATTTTAAAACTGAAGCATCTAAAAAATGGTCCACAAGATCTAAATATTTTGTGTAGTATGTTTTTGTTTATTTCTTATGGTTTACTAGTTATGCAAAATCCAGCAAAATTCATCCAGAATAAAGCGGCCTTCAGAGACTATTCCCAGAAAATTCAAGATACACATTAGATTTGCTCTGTAAATATCTTTAATATATAGTATTTTTTTTATTAAAATCGTTAGAGCCATTTTTAAGAAAATCAAAAATGTTGAAAATATTTATATTTAAAATGTAGCTTGGGGCATTTTTCTCAAAATCTTTGCGTCACATTCTTGGAAGATACTAAACTTGCATACCAAGTTTGGTATTTTAAAGATGCTTTGTTTTTTATATCATGTTTGACACCCACACAGAAGATCTTTTTTTTTATACAAGGGACCTTAAAAACCCTATTTCTGGTGAAATCTTGACATCAAATTTTTGGGTGGAATATCTTCATAATACACTATGTACATAGTGTAGAGAAAGCAAAAAAGGAGAAAATAAAATTGTCTACATAAACGTGGCAAAAATCAATCTTCTGGGTCCCAGAATGTTTTTAAAAAATAAAACTTGTCTTTGAACACTATTACAATTTTTCTTTGCCCGAACATAATTCTAGGATCATATCCATAAAATTATTATTTCCTTAATATTAATACCTATATTTAAGACTAAAAATATTAAATCACCACCATTTGTGGTTTAGATTATCATACACACAAAACAATTTTGTATGGATTACCTGCTGTGTAACTCAAAATGGGTAAACACTTGTTTTTGCAAATAGGATCTTTTAACATTCATAGAGTTAGTAAACTTCTCACTGGAGAAATGCAACACATTTGAAGGAAATGGACCTACTATGCACCTTATGGCAATGCTGAAAGGTTTAAGAAACACTAAAATATCATTTCACGAGCTATACCCATACATAAAGAATATAAAATGCAATTTTTAAAACAATTACATTTACCATCCTTTGTAGGTATTACATATTTTACGTTTTGCTTATTGTATTTACAGTTTCCACATTTCCCTTTTTCCTTATTTAAAAGTTTTGGACCAAAGGTTTTATGCAAATGTGCTACTTGTACTTTGTATCTACTTGTATGCTTACTTGGTTTCTTTTAAAACACTCCAGCTGTGACAGAATTCACAATAAAAACATTGTTTCTATGTCATTCGACACCATAAAGAGGTGCTGTGAAACAAGGTTCGTAAATATGAACATTTCAGAGTGATACCCATAGAGTACAATTTATCTGCCCAAATAATTTTAAAGATTAACATTTTATTGCCATCATTAACAGCCATTGATCTTTTCAAAATCCAAATGAATCCAAGTTAATTTGCTTTCATAGCATGGAGGTCTTCTGGAGTGGACCTAAAACTTGCCAAAGTTGTTTTTAGTCGCTATATACAGCAGCTCTGCACGATATACTGACTTTCAAATAATTTGGCCCTAAGAGCCTTTCAATAGAACATGTATTGGGAAGAAACAAATGACAATGTATGCTGTTTAAGATTAAGATGGAATCAGCATTTTAATTTTGAAGTTTTATTGCTGTGAAAAAAGTGGTAATGCACCAGGGGTAGCAATTTATTATTATTAAAATTGGAAGCAGTAAGCTAAATGCAATTATAACTCAACAATTTGGAGAAAGTTTTGAGTCAAAATAGAAACATTTCACATTTTATGTGCTTGACTGGTTTCGAGAGCTATTTGATCTCATCAAGGAAGTGATCAACTGGCTTCTGATTTTAGCAAATAGCTTTTGAAGCTATTCAGGCACAGAAACACTATAATTAATGTCTTGCACTACAATAGTCAGATAAAAGCAACACTTAAGTCAGTCCTACATTTGCACACTTAAGTGAAACTTGTGTTACAAACTATTTAATAAATTATTCCATACTATCATACTTGCCTGCTGTGGTTAACTCATCCAGAACACACTACTGCAACTATTCCAAGTCCTAAGGGCATATTGCAAATGCTTGATTTTTCAGATAATCTCAAAAGAAAACATATGTCTAACAGTTTAATTACAGTAAACAAAATGTTTGACTTAGTAAATCCAGACTTTCAAACTCAGCAAAATTAGTTTTAGTAACAAGAGAAAAAGGGGGAAATCAATAATGCGCTTGCTGATGAACCCATGGATCATTATGTCAGACAAAATATGAGGGTGCATCGGAAAGTAGCACAATAATTTTTCTTTGTATTGATATTATGGCTGGGATGTTAAAAATTTGCCAAGATATAGATTGAAGCTTCTGCTACAGATGCTATTTGTTTCTCATTTGTAGCTCTAGTGAGAGAAGCGTGAACTTTACAACAAAGATGGTGTGCATGTTAGTATGGTCCACTTGTGAAGAGCAGCGAGATGTAGTCTGATTTTTATGGGCTAAAGGGCATAATCCCAAGTGAAATTTACAGGGACAAGTATGGCATGTATGGAGACGGCTATATGGACCACAGCAATGTCTCCAGGTGGTGTGCATTCTTTGAAGACAGCTGTGGTAACCTTTATGCTGCAGCATGTTCCAGACGGTCGGCAACAGCTATAACCATGTAGGCAGAATGACAGGCAGATCCAACTGCAAGCCTTATCTCAGCAGTTCATTATTTCATACGGTGTGGTGTATAATATTTTGTATGACCATGACTTTTGTCAAGTTAGTCCTCGCTGGGTGCCTAAGAACCTGACAAAACAACAAGGTACAGCGAATGAGAATCTTGCATCCCTTAGAGCATTACACTGCAGAATGCCAAGACTTTCGCCACTTTATGAGTTGTGGGCATACTACTGCATGCCGAAACAAAGCAGGTCTCTATGGAGTGGACACATGCTGCTTTCCTGGTAAAGAAAACAATATTCTAGATGACTCAATCTGCTCGTAAAGTGTTTGCGACTATCCTGGGTCATGAACGATATGGCATTAGTGAACATGGGACCACTATGAATGATGCAGCCTACATTAAAACATTGATAAAGTTGCGTTGTGCCCTCCATGAAATACTGTACATTCATCCGGATGGTGTCAAACTTCTTCATAATAATGCTCACTCCAGAGTTGCTGCAGCTTCGTGATAAAATCAACTTATTTGTTTGTCTTAACAGTCCAGACATGACACCATGGACTTTCATTTGTTTGGTCTCATGAAGAAATTCCTGATTGGTAAACACTTTGCATCAGATGCAAAAGTGAAATCTGTAGTCCAAGTGAACAGGCTTTTATGAATACAGTAATTTGAAATTGGTATCACAATGGGAGAAATGCATAAAGAAAATTGGCGAAAGATGTCACTTCAGTTGAACATTTGTACCTATTAAACTTTGGTACAAAAAATTATTGTGCGTTACTTTCTGATCCACTCTCATATATTTGACGGTAGCTTCAGGAATTACAATTACATGAAGTCATTACGGATTGCTACAAAATAATCACAGTCAAGCCATCTGTACACACAATGTACAAATAGCCGTTAACGTTTATTTATAAAATGTTTTGGGCCACACACACATACATACATACATTATCCAGCATAAAAGTGTAACTCATTTATTTTAAACATTTATTCAGTTGCTTTACTGGGTTGATTCAATTAATTTGAATATACTTTCTTCTTTTAATATCTTCATTTAAAATATGTTTTACTTTGATTTTGAGCTGAATTTCCTCTTTTGGAATTATGTCCAATACAGTAACACGGGTTGATGGCTCTCTTTTGCCATGTCAAACCTATACCAGTTTCACTTTAAGTTCAAAGTAAAAGTAAACAAGACTTAATGTTATTACCACACTGAGCACATGGCATCACTATGTGAAGGGATGACAGGAACTAAATACTCGCAAGAAGAAACTGCTAAGGTAGAATACAAATAAAACACAAACTGCAGCTTGGGATGTATTAGCTTCTAAGCACTTTGTAATGTCTAATTTTTATATTTTGCCTTACATGCTGAACTTCTAATACATTAAGAGGGGATAAATGAGAGTGGTCCCTAAATAGTTCAAACCTCTACTTATCTACTATTACACTGGATTCAACTACTCTTAAATTTATCAGTATACCAGTTTTGGCATAAACTTCTTGCAAGTCAACAGGTTAAGAAAATGGTGAGCACTATGTCAGGAAATACAGGAAATATATGTAACACAAACAATCCAAGCAACAATTCTGCATCACAAAACTATAAAGTTCAATTATTGCTATGCAACTAACAACGTTCTTAACCAATTAAAAGGGGTGCTTTGGATATGCATGTGAGGGGTGTGCTAATAAAATAGGGGAGTATTTTTGCAGAATTTGCTAAAAGCGTTTAACACAAAATATATCTTTTCTGCTTCTCCCAATAAAGGGAGATTCTCAGTCATGACTCTCTTAAAATATTTCCTCACTGCACCATGTGACAAGATGTACACTGATGCTCCAAAAAGAAACCGGAAATGAAATACACCTGCTCATAGCCTCTTAAATGATCTGCTATAATAATTTAGTTTGTGAATCTGAACCACACTTTGTTTAATAAATTGAACTATTGGAACAAAGGATTTTTTTTTATTTCTCTTCCACAAGTAACCACAAAATTACTTTGTTTTTAGTTAAACACCCGTTAACCTGGTAGGTCATATCAGATGATAAATGAAATCGGTGAGATGATGCTCATATGAGCCTGGGGGTTCCATGGATGTTACTCAACATTGGTCTTTCAGGATAAGGGAAAACCCCAGAAAAGAACCTTAAATGAGATTCAACCTCAGGACCTCTTGAATGTGAAGTAGACACACTATCAAAATTCCTGTTTTATATTCACGAAGAGACATGCTAAGCAGGAAAAGTTGTAGTTTGTCCACCAGCCAATAAGCCACTGTGTCAGCCAACTCCTGTGACATTGTTTACAATGACTTTAAACTTAAAGTGAAACACTTTACTCATTTTGGTAGTCAGATATCCATGAATGCTATCTCTAGTGAGAGTCTACTAACTCTAGCTAATCTAAACACTTGCCAGCCATGTGGTGGATTATTTAATAGTTACTTAATGGCAACGTACAAATAATGTGCAGATTACATTTGTAAACACCAACATTTATGACTACATCTTAAAATGTGGTGCTGTTTTCTGCTGTACAATTTTAAATGTAATCTGCACGAAAAATATGTAGCACACTGTTTTGGAAGGCATCCTTTTATTGCTTAAAAACTTTTACAATATGGCGCACCAAACAACGGCACACACAAACTACATGATAGTGTTGCCAGGCTGCCACTTGAGCTGCTCTCTAAATATCAACTACAGTATAGGGGGTGATTTAACCCCCTAAAATGCAGCAGTATTAGATATTCAACTGTGTTTTAGTGATTTACTTACCAAATACGGTCAATACAGTAAAAAACTTGTGCACTAGAATGGATCTAAGTGGCAACCCTGCAAATAATTCTTCATAAAAAAATAAAACCAAATATAAAAACTGACATTTAAAGTATAAAAAATGGTAGATAATACCTTGTGGTGACGAAGTCAAGACCTCTTCCTCTGCAAACTGTAAACTCAGCCTCAAATGCATTCTTTAGTACTAACGATGCAGTCTTCTTTCTACAGATGTTGAGCTTACTTTGAGACTGACAAATCAGTCTCTGGACCCCCGAAAAAAATACTTGTTAGCTGCCCCGGATTCAGTAAACATACTTTTTGTCAAGTCTATGGGAGAAGGAATATCTAGGATTTCTATTGGAGACACAAAATCTCATAAAATTACAACAAGGATATGCAGGATGATGCAGTATCTCTAAGGCAAATTTACTTAGGACCAATGGAGGAATATAGGTTCAAGGAAGCTCTTGTGATGTTTGTAAAAATAAAGAACTGACACTCTTCCATAAAATTAACTACATAAGAAAGATCAGTTCAGTCACATAGCTTTTTTTTCTTTCTTTTCTGTTATCTACAATCAATATTATTACACACAATTAGTGGACAGTTTGTCCTTCAAACCCTGTAATGCTCTCTACTGTTCCTGGTAAAACAAAAGGAATACAAACTTGAAAAATTTGAAATAAATATTTTTCATGACAGCCAAAAGCTTTAAAGATCAGGTGTTATAAGTTACACTGCAGTTCAATAATATACACAAAAACAAAAATAATTACATTTTACAAATACATACATATTTAAAACAAATGTGCAGAACATTCAGGCATTTACAGCAAGTAAAGTCTACAATTTTTCAGGTTCAGACAAAGAACCTTACTCTTTTAGTGTTTAGTTTTAATTTATTCATTAATCAAATAATAATTAGCCAGTTTCATGCTTTGTAGCAGAGTTTGGTGACAATTGGTTGTACCATTTCTCCCATGAAACTGGTTTCATCCCACCCTTCGCTTTTCATCTGCCCTCCCACAGGCTACCATCCCAGTAACAATTCCCATCACACCTACCTCTCTCTTTTTCTCCTCTTCCAGCTGTAGTTCTCTTCTTCTTTCCATTTCTTCCATCATTTGTTTTTCCATTATTTTTTTGGCCTCCTCTACCCTTCTGAGGACTTCAGCCTCAATTTCTTCCTTTCTTTTCTCTAATTCCTCTTCTACTCTTTTTTTTACAAGTTCCTCTATCCTTTTTGCAGTTTCCTCTTCCACCATCTTCTGCTCTAGTTCTCTCTGCCGCCTAAAATAACAATGTCTTATAATATACTTCATTTCAAGAAAACATGCTACTACGAGGGGCTTACTGAAAGTCATGAAATCTTAATATTTATTTTTAAGCCAAACCAAATACATCACCATAATCTACAGACTTTCTTTCACTTTTCGACACAGACTCCATTGCTTTGCACACATTTTCCCCATCGTTCTACAAGTTTGAAAATGCCCTTGTGATAGAACTCCGTTCCAGCTGCCCGCAGACCCTGACGCACTGCTTTCCGAATATCCTCCAGCATCTTGTAGCATTGGCCACACATCTGCTCCTTCACAGAACCGAAAATATGGTAGTCGGAGGGTGCCAAGTCGGGACTCTAGGGAGGATGTGGAAGAGTTTCCCACCCTAATGCCCTGATCTTCTCCATAGTGGCAGGGGCAGTATGCGGATGCGCATTATCCTGTTGAAGGATGATCCTCTTTCCAGGGCGTTTATCACGCAAAGCCCGACGGAGCTTCAGAAGTGTCTTGATGTAGCAGGCGAATTTATGATTTGTCCAGGTTCAAGAAAGTCAACCAGAATGCAACCTTGTGCATCCCAAAAGACACTTCCCATAACTTTTCCTACAGACTGCACTGTCTTCGCTTTCTTCTTCGATGGTGAGTTCAAGTGGTGCCATTCCATACTCTGATGTTTCGTTTCTGGCTCATAGTGATGGAACCAGCTCTCATCTCCAGTTACAATACACGTCAAAAATGCATCACCTTCATTATGAAATCTCTGAAGAAGGTTTTGTGCAATGGTTCTTCTCTGAAGTTTGTGGTCTTCAGTCAATAAACAGGGGACCCAACGGGCACAAACCTTTCGATAACCCAAGCTGTGGATCATTTCTTGCACTGCACTATGTCCTATTCCAAGTTGCGCAGCAATTTCATTCACAGTGAAACGCATATCTCCTGTAATGAGCTCATCAACTCTTTCCTTGTTGCGTTCTGTAGAGGCAGTTCGAGGACGCCCGCTACGAGGTGCATTTTGCAGCCTCGTGTTTCCATCTTTGAAATGTTTCACCCATCTTCTAACACTGCTGGCACCCATGCAGACACCTCCATACGCACGTTGAAGTCTGAGATGAATTTCAGGAGCAGATTTTCCTTCTTTCACAAGGAATTCAATGACAGCACGCTGTCAAAACGAAACATCAATGTCAGTCATTTTTCAAACACCGCCTGTGGTCACATGATAGAAGCTAATGACGTCACAGTATGTCAACATGTGGCTTAAAGTCTGTAGTTTACGATCCTGCAATTCGTTTCGTTACATTGTTGAAATTTAAATTTTTAAAATGGGTTGCTCGTGACTTTCAGTATGCCCCTCGTATATCTGACTAGAGCAATTAATTTTTTTCAGTTAATGTAATTGCATTCAAACACTATATTAAATAAACTGTAGATTCCAGACCTGTAAGCCATGGTCCAGCAAATGATAGTTCACCCGCCAGCCGGAATGCCAGTCATAAAGCCTTACTAGTTTTTTTTAGTAGTGTCACTATATTAAATTTTATTTTTTGTTTTAGATTATAAACACTTTTTGTATGTAAAAGATCCATACATTCTCCAAATCTCATTACAAACCATCTGCAAATCCATGTATAATTTTTGTTTCCCCATTTTTATTGTAGTTTTTACTTGTACATTCATTTTATGCTCATTTACCTTAATCATTCTATTACAAAGTATCCTATTTTTTATTCTGATTAATTTGGCAGACATCATATCCACAAATTTACACATTATCTCTCTAGCAAACCTTATTATAGACAAACTTGAGAAGAAAATGTTAGAAGTCCTATGAGCCACAGTTGATTAATCTTGTAGCTATAACATAAGACCTTTTGCACTAAGAAATAGTCTCAAATAAATGAATGTTTTTGTATTGTCACACTAGTTGATAGTATTCATGACAGGCATCATTTTATGTGTGTGTGTGGGGGGGGGGGGGTGTACGAGTAAAAACAATAACAATTTAAAACCAAATTATTAGAAGGCTCTCCACGTAAAGTACTTTGTGCACCTGATAATTCAAAGATAAAAAATCTGTTAAAAACTAAACTTAGTATTTATGTTCAGCATCTTCCAAGGATGGTATACAAAGTGCTTGGAAACCCCTCCACCCTGATCTACCCTCTACATGGAACATTTTTCAAAAATCTTTATATCTGGGCTTTAAAATTAATACATTTGATTAAAACTAAGACATATTCACAACAAATAAAATGTTGAATTTACTGGGAATAGCATCTAATGTCCTTTTCATTCTGAATGATTATTTTATAACTTAAAAACGTAAAATTACCCTCCTTTACAAAAGCGTTAAAGCACACAATTTATGTCAATTCTCTTTTTGTGAAGTTAACCACTTCTGAGATATTCCTTGATATTGGTTTGCAGTTTAAAATACTTGGGAAGTCATTATTTATTTTTGTCTTAGCTGTGCAAAGAGAACAGAATTTCAAGACTAGCTATTACATACTGCCCACTCTTAAAAGCTTTTAAGTCTACTACATTCCCTAACCACATTATGCCTACAAATAAATGTTTTTTTGTGTCATAAGCCATTTCCAAGATACTCATAATTAATGATTAGAACAAGTTTTTGCAATCTTCCCATGTTTCTCATGATGACACTGAAATAGTAAGGAATTTTAAGGCCAGCAAATAGTATACAGCTCTAAAACATTTGACTATAGTTATTCTCTTTGTATCTGAAATGAAATGTGTACTGCAACTACTTATAGAAAGGTTTATCTAGACTAATATGAAGTATTCTTTGGTCAGAATCTTTTGAAACAGTATTAAGAGCAAGGTTTCTTGTGCCCAGGTCGGTTACATGTTGGCTCTTTGTGACAGCTGCCAGCCATCTGGCATTCATATTTCCCCCTTTCAGGTCTTTTAAGATTCTAACCACAGAATAGATAGGAAACAACCTTCCATAAGAACAAATTGTTCATCTGCTAATAAAGGATAAGCAGTAGAGAAAGTCTGGTTATCTGATGTGGTTAACACATCAAATATTGTTCAGAATTATTTTATTAACCTATAAAATGGATTTCACCATTCTGATAAAATAAGTCATACAATTATTGAAGTAAATGAAAGTTATTCTCATACTAATTTTGCAAAAAAATAATGAAAACTTTATAAATGATCTGTGAAACAAGATTTTAGAAGGCAAAATTACAGAATAATATAACATACCTTTGTCTTTCCATTTCTGCCAAACGTTCCACTTCATCCATTTTCCTGTCATGGTATGTTCTCTTTCTAATATGGCCAGCAGCTCTGGTTGCTTCATCAGATACATCTGTACTGGTGCTCGATGATTCGGAATGTGACCTCTTTCTGTGGAAATAAAACTGCCATTAAGTTCTGCTTTCCTCGAGAACCTCTGCCGTAATTGAATCATATCAATAGTCCAGTATCTCACATTTTGAGACTTTAGTTGAAGGTGTAGTAAACATTCTGTGAAACATTTTCTGGGTAAACAATCAAAAAACAAACTGCATACAATGCATATTCCTCACATTTTTGCAACAAGTACAACAGTTAACGCCCAGGTTCCCCAGCTCTCTAACTAAAGTAGAAAGGGTCGAAATCTGTTTCATGTGACAGTTACTAAATGAGATGCTTCATCGGCAGTCTCAGGCATAGCCGTGGATAAGGCACCCGGACCAGATCATGTTTTCGAAATAATTGCCTCTATCATGACAAAAATGCTAGAAACTGGACATGTACTATGACCTTTTATATCAGTTGGGACTGTCCTTATCTATAAAAAGGGAGAAGCTATTGACATTGACAATCAGCGCCCTATAACTATATGTCCTGTCGTAAGAAGAGTTATTGAGATAGTGTTAGACATTTGCACCAATATGTAACATTCAACAAATATTGCAAGGTTTCACTAACTCTCCTGGGACTCTACTCAACAGTTTCATTCAAACAGCAATTCTAGCACTTAAAAAATGTGATGCCACTAATGTCTTCCTAGATATAAGCAAGGCATTTGACACTATAGGACATGCACATCCGAATAAGAATTACAATCCATGCTCATACCATGTAAATTAGCCAACCTTATATCAAAACTTCAAACTGTTATAACAGTTATACAAGTGTCAAAGTCAAAAGACGTAAAACTAAGCTGATTCCACTGAAAACAGGAATAATGCAAGGTTCTCCACTTTCCCCAGCTTTCTCCTATTTAGCAACTGCTCATATCTTGAATGCACTGTCCAAAGAATCCATCACCTCCACCTATGGTTATAATCTAGTATCTGATGTCTACAGTCACACTTCTCGGAGTCGCCAATGATACTGTTTTGAAAGCAAAGGACCATTTTTGTGTTCTGAAATTAACAAGAATGGCTGCACAAGGCTTCAATGAGATTGGACTATCGATCAACTTCAACAAATGCAACGTCTCTAAAGGGAAATTAAAACAGGGACCTTTACACATCTCTGAAGATATACTAATTCCCTGTTTAACACCCACCAAAAATGTTCCTTATCTGGGTATCAATTTTTCCACTCAGCTATATTCGATTCAGAAGCCACTCTCAGCTCACTAAAGACTAAACTTGATTTATTGACCTTCTCATCACTGTTACATCCAGACCAGAAATTTAATGTTATCAACTCATCGATTTGTCCAATTTTGATTCATACATTTCAAACCACCCTTTTAGAAAATATCCCACAGTCATTCCTTACTAATGTGGACATCATAATAAGAGGCGCCCTAAAAAAATAGTGTAGTTGTCAATGGATGTATCAAACTCCATGGTAATCACATAACGAGAATAAAAAAGCTTTGGATTATTCAATATCGGCAGCTGAAAACAGTAAACGCAATTCGACGCCCCAATTATTGAACCGACTGACCATGTAACGCACCATAATATACACATTCCGCCGTTGAGTCAAATCTTAAGATAATACCGCCGAACCATACAACACATATAAGCGATAAAATGTAATTATTTCATTATACTGCTTGCATGCTATTTCTATCTTCAACCTCTGACAATGAGCTATTCACACTCTTAACATGTGGAACATACAGAATCACGCCTTGCGCTTCAGTTTACGTTATTCTCAAACATTTAAATGTGAGACACAAAACAAATAAAGTGCAAAATTACCTAAAGATGATTTACACTGAGCCCTAACTGAATGCATTACATTTACAAAACTCAAAACCGGTAATTTGATGAACGATATGAATATTTCCAAATATAAAACAAAAGCAGGTATGTACAAAATCAATGAGCCTTTAACCTGAAAATGTTTATTATAAACATGTTACCTTGATTTCGCGCTGCGTTCCCTGGATTTTTCTCTATGCTTGCTGTGAGCAGCTCTGTCACGGGATTTTGAACGTTTACGTGAATGTTTGCTTTTATGACGTCTCTTTGGGGATTTGCTCCTACTTCGGGAACGTCCCATTTTTAAACACTTTGTTCAGACACACTTCTAACCAAATACACGCACTGAAAACACACTCACAAACACAAAATTGTATCTTCCTTGATGATTTTCCTTGTCGCCATTTTTACATTAGCAGCGTTTGCTTGCCACAGAACCCTACTATTGGTGCGCTTTGGTGCGCATTCCCGTCTTCTGCACATGTCATAATTATTGTTTAATTCTCCAAATTTTTAAGCAATGTGTTTCAACTTCAGAAAAAAGGTGAATGTGTAAATGTTGTATTGTATTTGGTGTACAGCATAATTAATTCAACACGAAAATGAAAGAAATCTATAAAAAACAAAAATCCAATAAAGTTGGTATTCTGTATTTGTAATATAATAGTCACTGCCACCTAAAGGAAGAGAACTTCTAAAGCAAAACTGTCTTGTTCCATTGTGCTTATTTTTGTACACTACTACCAACCTCTATGTTCTGTCACTGCATACCACTCCTCCAAAGATTTAAATTTGCATGTAACATGAGAAAGACAACGAGATTCAGCACGAGATTTTACTTTTCAGCAAAGTTTTGACATTTGCTCTTACATAAAAATGCCTTCGAGATGCTTATTTATGTATTTATTTATTTTTATTGTTGGTTTTATATATCTGGTGAATAAATGAGAATGAGCACATGCAAAGCGCATAATGTAGATTTACGGCACCTATTAAAAGTGGCATTTCAGGAAAATTAAGCAGTCTTTCACGCCCAGCATGGAATGGGAACCACAGCAGTTAAAGAACGTCCATAAATAAACTAAATTTCCATTTTGCATAATGTAATTAGTCTTTCAAGAATTGGCCCATGTCATGCATTTTCTTAATATGTTTTCTTATACAATAAGAAAACAACTATGTGACACTTAATTTTAAAAATGGTCTATGTGATTTTAGCTATGAAATATGGAGCACACAAACTCATGACATAATGAATTTCAATTTGTACAGATAGATATTTAATGCAAAGAAGTAGGGTTTAGATATTCATCCACACTATAAAATACTTCATTTTTAAAATAATACTTTTAAAATGTTTTTAAAATGTATTATAGTTTACACACGTTACTAAATGTTGAGGCAGAGCATTATAACGTTTTGTTCCCCATTCTGCCCTTGTACCCACTCATGAGAGACATTCAAGACAGAAATCAGTTCGGGTTTTGTCCTAGCCAATCGACGAATACCTGCTGCGCGTGATGGAGGCTGCTACCCTGGGCTTCCAGGACGCGAATTTCACATCTGTCATGCAGAATTGTAACAGTGGGAGGAGTCAAACGCTACATCCAATAAGTAGACGCGCTGTGTAACGCGGGAGACGGTCTCTGCTGTTCCGCTTTTCAGACGGAGCTTGTTTGCTGTGTACACAATGACTTCAGCAATTGAAGACATGTCAATACAGGAAGAAATAGGTAGAATGGACTACTTTTAAAGCACGAGGACTGTAAAACCATTACTGTTACAACATTTTGATCACTAATTAAAAAAACTGTTAAATCATTTTACGCAGTAAGAATGTCGCTTTAATTATACTAATTGTGAGTGCGCGCGTAATTTATGGACGCTCTTTAACTTCTATGGTTCTCAGCGTCCCATTCTATATTGGGCGTGAAAGGCCGTTTAATTTTGCACAGAGGCCTCTCTATCAGGCTTGGGGTTCTTTTACGTGCCGTAAATTTACGACACGAGATCAACGGCTTTACTTTCCTTCCGAAGGAAGCCATGCTAAGGATTTTTACACCGGAAAAAATTCATCGTCCTCCGCCGGGTTTGAACCCGCGACCTTGGATATATAAAGTTAGCATGATAACCATTACACCACAGAGGGCGACATATTTTGGAATAAAACTTCTCACTCCACGAACACGGCAAATAATTAACGGTTGTTACCAGGCCATAAATAATAGTGCAATTCATGTAGAAATTCTCTTTTTTTAGGCCTAGGTTAAACGTAACTGCATAATGTCTATTTACCTTGCAATTCGACGCAATAGGTATATAGTTGATCACTTATGCACTGATGTAAACATTACAGGAGGATTTAATAATATGTACACCCACATTATACATATTAAAATTACGTTATAAGTGCATTATTAGATTCTAGACTGAAAATATATGCACAACTTTCTTTCTAATTATGTAGTTTTAAAGGGTTCGGCAGTGATTATTACATGTTATATTAAATATATCTATTCCACCATGTGTTTGTATTACCGTGTCTTCCTTATGTTTTCATTACGCGTCTGCTATTGGACGTTGTGGCTGTATCCTCCTTGACTCCTCCCACGGTTGCGATTCTGCATGACATATGTGAAATTCGCTTCCAGGACACGGCTTTCACAGCGGCGGTGTCTCTGGGATATGCTTACTAGTCCACCTGGTATGGAGGTCTCTTGTATAAACTTAATCTGCTGGGCTATTTATACATCTCATACATTTAATACTGTAAAATATAATGTATATAGAAGTGTAAGAGATTTGTTAAATTATGTATTATTTGTTTTTGACGAAGCCATGAATTCATTGTATTTCTTAAGGTGAATAAATTCTATTCCATTCTACTCTACGTATATCTCAACAGAGCCTGAAAAAGCATGCGTGCTATATGATAAAAAACCAATGCATGCGACTCATCTAATTTCGAAAATTGAAGTTCATTCACCGATTCATTTATCGATCACTCTGGCGTTGAAATCCATATTGCTTGTGACAGATTTATTCTCAATAGATAACATGGCCAGAGAGGTGAGTCGGTCCTGAAATATTGTGTTCCTCTAATATGATATTATACTCTCCAAAGAGGAAAAACAGTTTCTGGTTCTGCAGTTGACAGGGGAATTGTGATACTTCTCAAAACCTTTGTCACTTCACTAAAAGTATTTCGCAAATTATGTTTTAGTATTAATTGCAAGCGTGGTAGCACACCTTCTAGTTTTCTGAATTCCAGATGCTCATATGAAATGCTAAGTTCGGTTCGGAGTTTATTTTTGACAAGTTGTTTATACCGAGCACTGACAATCCTAAGTTCTGCTTCAGAGTTGTTTGTATCTAATAGTTTTGCAGCATCCAAATTTTCTGTGGAATTGAAGCGGCTGTGTACCTCTAATATTATTCGGTCACACCTTCCTTAGCAACTATTGCTAGACTAGATTCCATGCAACTTGAATGTTAGATGTCTGAATCTGGTATGCTACATCACCCGTTCTACTTCGCATGTCATTAATTGTTTTGACGAAATGGACCACATTTTTTGCCTGCACTGCATCTATTTGTCTTGCCTGTAACTGATTGTATAAAATGTCAACATGTGGCATTATTTTCTGAAAGAAGTAAGCCAGAAACTAAATTCTGCACTCTCCAAATTGTGACGCAGTCCTGTTTGATAAAGATGACTAGAACATCAAAGTAGTTATCAGACACTTTCTGTGCTCATATACGGCTTTTACATTCTGGATCCAAAATGCCACCTTTTTGTAGATCTTCCAGTTGCTTCCAACGCTGCTAAACGCTGGGAAGATCTTGAAAAAAAAATGCTGAAAAAGCTGCAAGACTGTAGAAGAATATTCTACCGGACCATTTTGAAAATCTACTTTTTCCATAATCTGATTTAACTGATGTGCGTATCAATGCACATGCTGTGCAAGAGGATATTACTCTTTCACTGTGATCTGCACACCTCCTCTGTTGCTGCTCATTACAGATGCACCAACGTAAGTCTGAGCGATTAATTTATGGTAATCCTCCTTAAAACTGTGTCCACTACTTTCAGAATACAACAAAATTGGAGGTCTGATCTGAAGGATTAAAAACTCCTCAAACTTGTTCATGAATAAAGCCGTTCCTTCCATGTCTATAAACTAAAGCCAACTTATTTGGGGAGGGGGGTTATAACAGTAATTTCACATGCCATGATAGAAACACAGTCACCTCCTTCACTACTTTTTCAATTTCTTTGTGGCACACTTCCAACATGCAATTGAATAGTTCATTCTGAATGGTCTTAGCTAATCCTTTGAACACTTTACTGCTATCAGTATGTTCTTTCACCCACGTCCAGACTGCCTAAGAAATATGTAAGGCCTAAAAACACGCCGATGTTATCTGAAATTTCTGTCTCAGTATGTCTACGCAAAGCAAGCTCAAATGCCCCAAAAATGTTGATGCGGTCTATTATCCTGGATAATATGTATCTATCTTTTTCAACTTGTTCGTTAGGTTTTTGTATTGCTTCTGGATATGCTCTGCTTAGCTGCATTACAGTATTTACACCTCCAAGCATTGAGAGGCTATTTGAATTTGAATTATATACTCATTAATATGATCTAGATCTTTAACACCCGCCACAGACCATGAACCAGTACTTCCAAAGAAAAGGCAAGGAAAACCTTTCACACCCACAAACCCAGTCATTATCATTAATATTTCTGTTAAATTTTCTTGTGTAGACAGAATTTTTATTTCCTTTCACTTTCTCTTCAATTTTTAGATCAGATATAGCTCGTCCTGCAGTTTTATGCCAAATTTTCATCTAAAGTTAGTCTTGAAAAGGGAGTTTTCAACAACTCATCAACTATATTTATTATGTATTGGCTAAAGCTTTCTTACCTCGAAAGTAACACATAGACACATTGAATGAAAGTGAACTATAATAAATTATGCTTCACACTTGGATATCAACTGAAAACACGCACTGAATAACTTCTACACAACAGAATACTTTGCTACAATGTGTACCACGTGCATCAGTTATAAGTGTGGCTTGCTAAACACCGCATTTTTTTTTGCATCAGTTGCAGGGAGAACATCTACATCAATGCGCATTCCTCGAAGCCTCTCTGTCATCATCCTTCAGCGTTTTCTTGGCCGACCTACGTATAGAGCAGCGCGCCAATAAAGCACAATATACTGATAACGTGCTGTTATTACTTATTCTGTACAGACAAGAATTTCATCAGAGCCTTCAAACTTATATAAAGACATCCCCGCCTCTTGCAAGATTGGTGCACTTGCTGGCGGATGTCCACTAACCAAGACAAAAACCTCGGCAACCTTCTATGAAACGCCAGCTACCTGCGAACTTCCCACATTGTGGTATAGCCACGAAAGGATTCAGTGGACAAACGTCATTAATTACTTGGGAGTCAAGATAAACAAGGGTCTAGTTGCTGACAACAAATTAGAGACCTATCGCCTTTGGTCATTATATCCCATGCTTAGGTCAGAAGTGACAATTATCTTACAGCTACAACTACTTAGAGCTTTGGTAATTTCTCTACCTCTTTACGCCTGCAAGATCTAGGGCATGGAAGCAAACTCCAATCTGCTGGGCCTGTAAAGAGTACAGAATAGACGTCTTTGAGCCATTATTACTGTGCTTTCCCCTCAAGACTGCTTCACGAAGCTCCGTCCCTCCCATACGTAGAGGATGGAATTAGGTGCGGGCTGAAAAATTATACGCCAAGTTAACGCAGCATCAAAGCACCCTCGTTCAGTCTCTTGGGGATTGTAGCCCGAGACAACGCTAACCAGTACTGGATTCTCCACATGGTGTGCGAGCAGCTCGATAACAAAGGCGCTAACCCTACCAGTAGCAAAAGCTAAACTCCACAATCTTCTCAAGAGTTGCTTATACTCAAAATTAATAACAGAATCCCCGATATAAAAATGTTGGAAACGCATAACACTAGCAGTGCAGAAGGACCGTTGTACCCTGAACAACCTAGAGCGCAATACTGCGATCTACTTTCATTCCAACAACCTTATTCGCTCACGTCATTCTGCAACCCTCATCATATCTACATGTGATTAAGACCAACATGAATAGACACACTTATAACACTCTTTTGCGCTGTCCTCGACCTGCCATTGCTCATCGTCAGCCTACTTATGAAATTTTTAATAAATTCTAAGTTTTCCTATTTGATATATAAACTTTGTTGCGAATCATATATTGTAAGATAGCTGCCCGGCCCGATTTCGCATGAGTGGTATATAAATTAAAAAAAAAGCCGGACAAAATTTACCTTTACAGTACGATCACGTAATGAAAAGAATTATAATTAAATAATTTGGCCATACTTTATTGTAATGCCTTGTAATGTACAATATTTTTCGTTTTTCCTTCCGAAGAGAAAACAAATAGCACCGATGGTTTGCCAACTCTCGAGCACGCTACGTACATACAACTGTCCGCGCGAAAAACGCAACAATTCAAGGTTTATTCCACACACGCAACAAATAACCGCGCTATCAATGCCATCTGGCGGCTATTAACCGGTTGAATTCCCTTGGCACTGTTTGCCGATTTCTACACCGCTTTTTTAATTTCTAAAGTTGGTATGGATTTGCGACGTACCACAGTAAACACTAAACAGACCTTTAGTCGGCGATTCATATTACGAGATTTTAAAAACTTGCCTTTACGCATAGTTTACTAGAGTGTCGACTCCGTGGTGGGAGTAAGGGGTCGAATATGGCGCTTTTTAAAACCTTCCGCACGGGCGTAGTTAGAACTAAAATAGCGTCGATAACATAACCAACTTCTATATCGACCGAGCGAGCGATTCTGTACTCTTCCTTCCCTCGCGTATTCAATGCAGGAATTATCTACCGAAGTTCTTTCGAAGTCCCATCTCACGCATCAATGAATTGTTACCGAACATTTCCAAATAGCTGATTTAATATTTCTGTGTGAGAAATTGAAAAGTGCGGTAAATTATTCATTGTGCCCGAGATGTGACTTAGAAAGAAGTTCGGTAGCCAATTCCTGAAAAGAAAATAATCAGCAAGAAGAAATTCACGTTTAACTTAACTTTTTTCTGCTGTATCCAACAAATTAGATTTTTTTTATATAATCAGATGAGAAGCACAGTATTTATATGAAATTGGGATTGTGCAGAAATACATGTTTCATCCTTTCATTGAGTAGAATTAAAATCCTGTTTGATATATGAGCACATCATATAATTTCACATTGAATTAATGCATTCTGTAAAGGGAGGAAAACTGGAAGGGTTGCCAACAAGGTTAAATGTAATGCAATTATTTTGTACATAGCAAGTTAATAATAATATTAAAAAATTGCATTAAAAACTAGTGTAAAAAACAGAATAGATGCACACATAAAAATTCTAAAAGAAGATAGGATAACAACTATGTACAAAAAAAACAGCACCACCTGTTTCAAGAAGTAAACAAAAGTGTTATGCTAATGCTTGTATTAATGAATTAAGTTTTGAATAGCAGCAGCTCCATTACAATGTATACACATATACATCTTTTGCATAAGATTACAGAAGTTCCTCAGAGAGGGACTTCAAATTTGAAACTCTCTCCTGTAGTATTAACGTTTTAGCAGCACCTTTAACATTTGTACATGAGACAATGTCAGCAACTAGTGGCATAACTTTTATCAATCATACTATTTGTACATTCTTGTAATAACTTTGGTTAAAATATGTACCTTTCACAAATACAGAAAAAGCACACTATTACAATTAAAATAACATATACTGCACAATGAAAATAAGAAAGTAGTAAAATGCACCATTTGTTTAAAATCTACTTGTCTTTACAACACAAGGAATACTAGACTCTTCAGGTTCTGAGACCAAATGCATGGTAATCAACACTGACAAAGAAAACATGTAGTTTTAGAAACAAAATTTAAAACTCCAATATATCTTGTTGTATGACAAATTTGGTATTCTGTCTGTCAAGTGAAGCATCTTTTTGAGTACATATCCCAATTTATATTGGTAACAGTTTAAGCAATGCACTATATGCTGCTTCAGCTCTTTGCTTAGCATATATTTCTCAGGCTGCAGGACTCGACAGAATGTGTGCCATATAAGCAACTGAGGGAACGATTATACTCTCAAAGTGAGAATACTGCACATTTCATTTATGCCAAGAGTGAGGGATTTGCAATTGCATTTAAGGATTTTCAACTGCAACAGTTTCATTTCAATGCACCTAACTCCAGTGGAACAAATTATGGCATAAAATAAAGCTGATATGACTCTTATAGTTTGTAACATTACAAAACTGAAGATTATTATTCAATAGGAATAGCAAACAAACCACACTAAAATATCAGTACCCACATCTTCCCTTCATATATAATGTCTTTATATGAATTGGATGAATACAATTGCAAGTAAAACAGAAAAATGTCCATTCCACACAATAATACAGGAGTTGAACATTAAGGTAATAACGAGTCACAAAAGCCTTGGCTATTGAAGCACTGAGCTGACATCATTGCAATAATTTATTTTCAATTATGTTATAATTATGTTCGGAAGCCATATGCAACAATAGCTCTGTGTATAATTTGTGCAGTTTCATCTCAGAATACATATAAAAGATTGGGTTAAATTAATTAATCAAAGAATAATTTCTGCTCATAATATCAGGGCAAAAATGGAGTAGAAACTCCTCGATTATGAAAATGTTTAATTCCATGCTACCAATTAATTTGCATCTATAATAGCTGTAAAGTAAAAGCAACAATTCCTTGTTTTATATTTATAAACAATTACTTAAAATTGTGCAGTGTTTACAAACTTAAATCACACAGGCGTTCTGCATAGGACAATTACTAATTTTACTGTGATATATTCATAGATATACCAAAGGATTCTTTAAGCCGTTTATTTCAGATTGTTATATTTGTCATTGATGCACAAGTTTGCCCTAGTTAGTGCAAATTTTGCATTCTGTAATAATTAGCTGGCCACATCATTACAAACATAAAAACTCATATCCAAGTCCCTCGCCCAAAGTAATAATTAGCTGGCCACATCATTACAAACATAAAAACTCATATCCAAGTACCTCGCCCAAAGTAATAATTAGCTGGCCACATCATCACAAACAAAAAAACTCATATCCAAGTCCCTCGCCCAAAGTAATAATTAGGTGGCCACATCATTACAAACATAAAAACTCATATCCAAGTCCCTCGCCCAAAGTAATAATTAGCTGGCCACATCATTACAAACAAAAAAACTCATATCTAAGTCCCTCGCCCAAAGTAATAATTAGCTGGCCACATCATTACAAACATAAAAACTCATATCCAAGTCCCTCGCCCAAAGTAATAATTAGCTGGCCACATCATTACAAACATAAAAACTCATATCCAAGTCCCTCGCCCAAAGTAATAATTAGCTGGCCACATCATTACAAACATAAAAACTCACATCCAAGTCCCTCGCCCAAAGTAATAATTAGCTGGCCACATCATTACAAACAAAAAAACTCATATCCAAGTCCCTCGCCCAAAGTAATAATTAGGTGGCCACATCATTACAAACAAAAAAACTCATATCCAAGTCCCTCGCCAAAAGTAATAATTAGCTGGCCACATCATTACAAACAAAAAAACTCATATCCAAGTCCCTCGCCAAAAGTAATAATTAGCTGGCCACATCATTACAAACAAAAAAACTCATATCCAAGTCCCTCGCCCAAAGTAATAATTAGCTGGCCACATCATTACAAACATAAAAACTCATATCCAAGTCCCTCGCCCAAAGTAATAATTAGCTGGCCACATCATTACAAACAAAAAAACTCATATCCAAGTCCCTCGCCCAAAGTAATAATTAGCTGGCCACATCATTACAAACAAAAAAACTCATATCCAAGTCTCTCGCCCAAAGTAATAATTAGCTGGCCACATCATTACAAACATAAAAACTCATATCCAAGTCCCTCACCCAAAGTAATAATTAGCTGGCCACATCATTACAAACAAAAAAACTCATATCCAAGTCCCTCGCCCAAAGTAATAATTAGCTGGCCACATCATTACAAACAAAAAAACTTATATCCAAGTCTCTCGCCCAAAGTAATAATTAGCTGGCCACATCATTACAAATATAAAAACTCATATCCAAGTCCCTCGCCCAAAGTAATAATTAGCTGGCCACATCATTACAAACAAAAAAACTCATATCCAAGTCCCTCGCCCAAAGTAATAATTAGCTGGCCACATCATTACAAACAAAAAAACTCATATCCAAGTCCCTCGCCCAAAGTAATAATTAGCTGGCCACATCATTACAAACAAAAAAACTCATATCCAAGTCCCTCGCCCAAAGTAATAATTAGGTGGCCACATCATTACAAACAAAAAAACTCATATCCAAGTCCCTCGCCCAAAGTAATAATTAGGTGGCCACATCATTACAAACATAAAAACTCATATCCAAGTCCCTCGCCCAAAGTAATAATTAGCTGGCCACATCATTACAAACAAAAAAACTCATATCCAAGTCCCTCGCCCTAAGTAATAATTAGCTGGCCACATCATTACAAACAAAAAAACTCATATCCAAGTCCCTCGCCCAAAGTAATAATTAGCTGGCCACATCATTACAAACATAAAAACTCATATCCAAGTCCCTCGCCCAAAGTAATAATTAGCTAGCCACATCATTACAAACAAAAAAACTCATATCCAAGTCCCTCGCCCAAAGTAATAATTAGCTGGCCACATCATTACAAACAAAAAAACTCATATCCAAGTCCCTTGCCCAAAGTAATAATTAGCTGGCCACATCATTACAAACATAAAAACTCATATCCAAGTCCCTCGCCCAAAGTAATAATTAGCTGGCCACATCATTACAAACATAAAAACTCATATCCAAGTCCCTCGCCCAAAGTAATAATTAGCTGGCCACATCATTACAAACATAAAAACTCATATCCAAGTCCCTCGCCCAAAGTAATAATTAGCTGGCCACATCATTACAAACATAAAAACTCACATCCAAGTCCCTCGCCCAAAGTAATAATTAGCTGGCCACATCATTACAAACAAAAAAACTCATATCCAAGTTCCTCGCCCAAAGTAATAATTAGCTGGCCACATCATTACAAACAAAAAAACTCATATCCAAGTCCCTCGCCCAAAGTAATAATTAGCTGGCCACATCATTACAAACAAAAAAACTCATATCCAAGTCCCTCGCCCAAAGTAATAATTAGCTGGCCACATCATTACAAACAAAAAAACTCATATCCAAGTACCTCGCCCAAAGTAATAATTAGCTGGCCACATCATTACAAACAAAAAAACTCATATCCAAGTCCCTCGCCCAAAGTAATAATTAGCTGGCCACATCATTACAAACATAAAAACTCATATCTAAGTCCCTCGCCCAAAGTAATAATTAGCTGGCCACATCATTACAAACAAAAAAAAAACTCATATCCAAGTCCCTCGCCCAAAGTAACAATTAGCTGGCCACATTATTACAAACATAAAAACTCATATCCAAGTACCTTGTCCAAAGGAATAATTAGCTGGCCACATCATTACAAACATAAAAACTCATATCCAAGTCCCTTGTCCAAAGTAATAATTAGCTGGCCATATCATTACAAACATAAAATCTCATATCCAAGTCCCTTGCCCAAAGTATTAATTACCTGGCCACATCATTACAAACATAAAAACTCATATACTAGCAACTTGCCCAAAGGTATTAATTAGCTTGCCACATTATTACAAACATAAAAACTCATATCTAAGTCCCTCGCCCAAAGTAATAATTAGATGGCCACATTATTACAAACATAAAAACTCATATACTAGCAACTCGCCCAAAGGTATTAATTAGTTTGTCACATCATTACAAACATAAAAATTCATATCCAAACAACTCGCTCAAAAGTATTAATTAGTTTGTCACATTATTACAAACATAAAAATTCATATCCGAGCAACTCGCCCAAAAGTATTAATTAGTTTGCCACATTATTACAAACATAAAAATTCATATACGAGCAACTCACCCTAAAGTATTAATTAGTTTGCCACATTATTACAAACATAAAAATTCATATCCAAACAACTCGCCCAAAAGTATTAATTACCTTGCCACATTATTACAAACATTTCTCACTGCATGATAATGGGAAAAAGTTGTAAAAATTCATAACCAAGTAACTCACCATAAGATATTAATTAGATGACAAGATTATTATTGGGCAGCCATGGTGCCTATGACATGATACAGCTAAATTTATTTGCTGATTCTTATACTACATTAGAAACAAAGCAATGCTATTGAAATGAAGAAAATTAAAAATAATTAATTCAAGTGAGTTTACCAACATTTCCACCACACTTAATGTATCTATATGCCAAT
Source organism: Hymenopus coronatus (assembly GCA_030762935.1). Classification (NCBI taxonomy): domain Eukaryota; kingdom Metazoa; phylum Arthropoda; class Insecta; order Mantodea; family Hymenopodidae; genus Hymenopus; species Hymenopus coronatus. The sequence continues at coordinate 87,768,830 of CM060886.1, read as the reverse complement.
AGTATAGAATGCATTTTTCCCTTGTTTACATTAATGTTATTTGCCAAAATAAATTAAGTAAACAAATTAAGTGATCATACCTTAACAATTCACCTCACTTATTCTATATTAATGTTTTTCCAATATAGGTAACGCATGCTGAAGCAAAGCAAACACCACAAAGTAGTCTTTCTGAAGCACTGAGGTTTACAGATTGATACCCAAAATGTGTGCAGCCAAATTAAAACAGCCCAGACTGATGGTTTTTAAGTTTGTTTAAAAGCAACCTCATATTATAAATTTACTGCATGTAAAAGAACTTCTCATGATGAAATTCTGGCACACTGGTAGTACTGGTATCCTGCAATTGATAGCATCATTGACAAAGGACTGTTTAAAAAGATTATTTTTGTCAAATGTATTTAGGCTACCCTGAAACAAATGACAGAAAGGTGTGCAAATATATGCTTATATATCATTCATCAGCATTTCATAATATGATTTAGATTGTTTAATGCAAGAAAAGTATTGTAAATAATATGTGCATTGAATGTAAATTTATACATTTGTACTGAAATGCCAACTCACATTTAATTACAAGATGGCCGAGGTAAACAATTAATTAGTCATAAGAGTCTGCGGTTATTGTTGAGAACTTGGGCCTATCTAGAAATTAAACAAATTGTGGTTTGACTGTAACTTTGGTTTATACTTGTCATGTTTTCACCAATTTTTTTTTATCGGAAAAGCTCCGTAATTAAGTTAAACGCTAATTTATTACGTGCGCGTAGCGATCCTTTTTGGTGAATATTTATGAAGTATGCTGCCTAAAAGGAGTAGAATATAAATAAAGAAGTCTTGTAGTACTTTTGTAATGTAAATATATAATAATACTGCACACTAAGTGCCTAAAACCTGAGTTTCATTGTCGGCGGCAGGCGAACAGTGTTGTGGAATGCAACACCGACATATGTCGCTAGACGCTGTGCTGATGTATGATACAGCTGTTCAGTGAATTTTATTATGCAGAACTTCGGCCACTCTAAAATCGAATGAAACTAAGTGCAATTGATTGACTTTGTATTTACGATGACAATTTCAAAGCCTGTGGATTTCAAATTTAGCGCGAGGTTAGGTTCCAATCCGTTTAGGTTAGTGTGTGTATATAAATTTATGTTTCTAATTTTATATTGTGGTAGTACCTCATTATCGATATTTCCAACAACTCCTAACAGCGCAATAGATACAACATTAGTTTTTTAAACCATTTCCCCACCCATAATCCTTCTCTAACCACACCGGTCCCGTTAGAGTGCAAAACTGGCATAAGTCGCAGCGGAGAGAGCGGCCCAACTTGTAAATAATTACCGAGTCTGCAATGCAGTATGTGGTTAGTTTAAGTTATATAACGAGCGTCAGGTATACACTCCAGGAAAAAGGGGCAAAGTTGGTGGTTATGGTTAAGATAAAAATATTGCTTCAAATCTGACATTGTTTCATTAAGAATTATACGTATAGTGTACACAATACTTAATTTTGTAGTGAATTATTTTTCTGCGTGAGAATATGAAAGTTATTAAAGTGTCGTTTCACAAAGTTATTACAACCAAGCGGCAGCATTTTTCAGGTTAGGTAATGACTTGATTCTTTATTCCTGTGTTGTTCTGTAAGCTTCTTACCTTTCAGTATAATTCGGGAAACGAAACAATTTAATTCCCTTAATCCTCCCTGTAGCAGTACAACCTCAAAAGGCAATATTTTCTTTCAGAAGACTTTGTGCATTTTACAGCTATGAAATTACGGGCACATTAAATCTTTTTCAAATTCAAAACATGTCATTAAGATGGCCAACATTATACGACGAAGCAGACTGCCAATATGGACTATTGTTTCACAGTCCTGTTACGTAATGTGTGAATAAATGGAATTAATTGATACTAAGTCCCATCTTTATAATTTTATTTCGGAATTTTCCTTTATTTAGCCCACACTTAAATGTATCTATATTAATGACCATTGGTAAACCATTTTATACTTCCGCTGAACTCTGGTAGAAAGAGACATCTATTGACAGCAGTACAAGATAATTGTGGTGTGCAGCGCTCGAAATGTGACCTTTCGAGCCAATTTTTTGTGGAACCTTTACTCGGCACCGGAAGTTCCTAATCCAGTTGACAGGCACGTTGTTATAAACGTTCTCTTTTATGCAAACTTTGTCGTGACAATAACACACAACAAAATACAATTATCCAATTAGGTGCAGTTGTTCGGAAGTTATGCGCACATACATTTCGGCGATTCATAATATATATATAGACACATACAGTTATGGCTATATTCATTTCTTGATTCGCGAAACTTGTATCATTTTCAACCAAACCTTTCCATGTACTCTTGTGAAAGCCTTTGTGTATACATATGCAGTGCTGCCAATTTAGCCACTTTGAAGCTACATCTGACCATTTGAAGTACTCATCTGACCGCAAATTTTTTAAAAAAAAAGTCACAGGTGCCTAACTACTTTCTGTTTTCCATTTAGCCATTTATGAGCATTTTGAAATTTAATTCTTATATACGTATGTTGCATTATCGGTATTCGGTAGTTTTAATGATAACAACTTTCCGCTGTGTATATAATGGCATCTCATTTTCTTCTCCTCCCATATTCAATTCCCAATAATCTCAAAAGCCCAGTACATATAACAAGCGTTTAATTTTGTCTCATGTCAGCCTAACATTAGGGCTGCAGTGATCCCTTTTATGTCTAAATCTAGTCTTGTTGAAGCGATTGTTAGCCACTAGTTTGTGCAAAAAGGTTACAAAAATTTTAGTCGGCAACATTACCGAAATTTTCAGCCAATTTATATTCGTTTCGTTTCATGGTCGGCTTTTCCTCCTTATGTAGGACAGATACCCCCGTAGGACTTACAAGCGGATGTCTGGGGGATAAGAAGCCTGTTGGGGAGCCAACAGCACGAAACCACAAAATGAGAACCTGGAACGAGAGTTCGACCCATAGCCAGTTATGAGCATAAGAAGTGGATATCAAGAAATGTAAGCGAAATGGGTGATAGGAAAGGTGATGAAGTAATTGGTGGAATGAGTGACGGGGGAAACCGGAAGACCTGGATAAAACCCACCCAGACGCCGTTTCGTCCACCACAAATCCCACATGCGTGCCCTTGGGATCGAACCCGGGCCGCGTAGATGAGAAGCGAGCGGTCTAACCACTCAACAATGGCGCCGCCTCATTTCACATACTACAGCAATTTTACCATTTTTCAAAGTATTTATCCTTTTTAGCTATTGCAGCTGTATTGTATTCCACCCAAAATTTGATACTGATATTTTACTGGAAATACATTTTTTGAGAGCCCCTGAATTTTTTACACAGAAAAAAAAAAGTATTTTTAGAAGAGGTCCATTCACCTCATGAGCTTATGTGTCTGTGGACAGTATAACTCAAAAACGAAAAGTCAGTTAAATACCAAATTTGGTATTTGTATTCAAGTTCAGTATCTTCCAAGGATGTGACACAAAGATTTTGAGGAAAATCCCCTGATCTCCAGGCTCCAACTACCCTTTACAGGAAACACCTTTCAAAAATGCTAATTTTCTCAAAAAAATAAAAAAAAATAGATTTTATTAAATACCATATGCTTAAGATTTTATAACAAAGGAAGTACATATCTTGTATGTCTGAAGGCCTCTTCATTCTGGGTAACTTTGTATAATTGGTAAACTTTTTCTAGCAGATATTAAACCTCACGTTAAAAGTTTGTTAGAACATCACTTGAAACAACAGGAATTCTAATTATTGTTACTGCATAGGAGCAGAGTATCCAGGAGAGGATGACAGACTGTGTATATGCTTAAAACAAGGTATAGCAAGTTAAACATGATGTTTCCAAATTTTGTTTTGAACAAGATATTGAAGAAGGACTGTCTAACTTGAAATTAAAAAAATATAATAATAATATAATTGTTATAAGTTTATACCGGTCCCCAAAGTTGGTAACTTTGAAAAATGTATGTCATAGCTTGATAAATTGTTACTTTTACTAAGTAGACTAAAGAAAGAAATAATAATATATGATGATATAAATGTAGATTTACTAGTATCATGCTCATAGAAAAATCAGCTTATTAATATCCTGGATACAGTTAATATAATGTATACTGTGGACTTCCCCACAAGAATAACTAAAAGTAATCAATAAGTTATTTGTGCTTTTTTTTATAGTGTTTAATGTCCGCTTTTACTTCTAAGGCACCGCAGGCAATTATTTGTGAATGAAAACATACTGAAATACTCTACATTAATGGGATATCCAATCACGATGCTCAGTCCATCCATATAAACAATATAGTAGTTAAACTAGAAGTTAATGTATGTATGAGCTTTAGAAATATAAATAAAGAGAATCTGGCTAGCTTCTCCCAGTACAACAAGCATCATGGAATGATTTATACTTTATTCTTGATGCAAATGATGCATTTAATAACTTTAAACGAACTGTCCCTGCCACGGTACAAGAGTTTATGGATAATCAGTCAAATGTGCTCTGCCATAAGCGAAATGAAATGTACTACTGTATTGGTTTCAGTGTATTGCACTCTCCATAAAAATATGGTAGTTGAATTTCTCAACTATCTTGCATGCTTGTCTGGTGTTTGTTTGTATGTTACTTAAGCAATATTTTCATGAATTATGCTAATCAGAATTGAATGAAATTGTTACTGTAGTAGAAATTATTTAAAAAATTGAATGAATTTGTAAATTTTTATTATTTAGTGGTGGTGGTTTAAATGGCTATGTGGCATGAATTAGTAAAGTTGGCTTTCTGTACAATGTGTTCAATGTCCATGAGATGGTCAATGGTGGGCTAAATGAACAAGACAGTAAATGTAGCATATGATGTGTGTACCCTCACTGATTACTGTTACCCAGGAAACTTCTAAGAATTTATATATAGATAAGAAAGAACAATCTCATACATTTATATACAAAATACCAAAATAAAATGTTATAGAAATTTTAGTGTAAACATGCTTAGTGAAAATGATATGAAAACAAACTTCACTTGCTTGTTACATGCATTTAACTTGAAATATGTGGTTTGATTTTCTCACCAGAATTCATATAAGCACTGCAATTGCTATAATATTTTTTGAGGTGCAGAAAGGATTCCAAATTATACCTTAACGCTGATGTAAATGGCATGTCAGTGTTGCTCAGTTATTGCTAGTACCTGCCACAGCAAGCAATCGAACTGATAGTGAGAAAAGTAAAATTACAACAAAAATAATTAGTGATGAGTAGATTAATAAATTTAAATTACTGTGAAAAGGCAAAAAGTGAGCTAACATCTGTGCCAAAACTCCAGTAAATAACTTATTTGATGAATTCCTCAAAGCTTGGCTATCGCCACCACCACCACCACCACCACTTATTTAGTAACTTTTTGTCTATCTCTTATGGCTTAACAGTTATTCAAAATTCTAAAATATGCATCCAGAATAATTCAATTATTCATAGAAAATTCAAAATATACATTTTATTTTATATGTAAATACCTTTAATATACAATATTTTAATCAAGATCGTTAGATTCATTTTTGAGAAAATAAAATTTTCAAAATTTGTTCAATGTAAAGGGTCGTTTTTTGGTTGGGGGAATTTTCCTGAAAATCTTTGTGTTACATCCTTGGAAGATACTAAAGGTAAATACCAAGTTTGGTATTACATTGTATGTACACGTGTGCTTGAGAAAGTAAAAATTGCATAAGTTTTGGGAACAAGTAGGTGGAGATCTAATTCTCTACCAACACATATTTTGATTTTTTGGACATCCTGAAGTCTACATTTTAATTCTCCCCAGGATTTGGAATAATCTCCCATGAAAGTGGTAAAAAGGAAGCATTCAGATATTATAATTTACTATAGAAAAAAATGGCATGTTATTTATGGACACTCTTTAACTGCTGTGGTTCTCAGCATCCTGCTCTAAATTGGGTGTGAAAGACCAATTAATTTTGCTCAGAGACCTCTGTATCAGGCTTGAGGTTCTTTTACGTGCCGTAAATCTGTGACATGGGACCAACAGCTTTACTTCCCTTCCGAAAGAAGCCATGCTAAGGATTTTTTACACCCAAAAAAATCCAGTGTCCTCCGCCGGGTTTGAATCTGCATTGATTATAGAGGAAGAGCAGTACCAGAAACACGATTGGTCCTCACTGTCGGTAAGTAATATTATTTTACATTGCAGTGCTAGTAACAATGAACTGGACTAATGAACTACTTTAACTGGTTTGTGGTATAGTGTTTGCTGTCTCTACACATACTATGAATATAGTGTATAGTTATTATAATGAACCCAAAAATTCATTACCTTGATTTCACCAGAAATAAATGTTTTGGTTCACCCTGAATTGGGAAAAAAAAAAAAAAAAAAAAGAAGAAGAAGATATATGTGTGTGCATGCTTGGTATCTTCTAAGGGATACGGCATGAAGATTTTCAAGAAAATACCCCACCTCAAACTACCCTTTACATGGAAAACTTTTTGAAAGTTTTGTTTTTCTCAAAAATTGCTCTAACAATTTTGATTAAAAATAAAATGTATATCATGACTTTTCTGGGAACAGCTTCTGAAGACCTGTTTATTCTGGATGAATTTTACATAACTGGTGAACTGTAAGAGATAAACAAATACTTACTACACAAAAATGAAGATCTTCTTACAACACACAACCTATGTCATATACATTTTTTTTGTGGAGTTGACCTTTTTGAGATATTCCTTCTAATTAGTTTCAGTTTTAAAATACTAAAACATTTCTCATGCAGGAACTTGTCAACTTCTGACCACGCAAAGAAATAGATTTCAATCCCATAGTACCACGTTTTAAAACATTTGACTGTCAATTTAGCATAGTGTATTCCCTTATTTCCCTTCTACTTATAAGGAACTAAGTAATAAAACTCAATTGGCATACAGTAGATAGAAGAATAAGTTTATTAACAATAATTTGTTACAAAGATGCAGAGAAAGACATATGAATGGAACACATCAGATTTTGTTTTATTTTGTTTGTTTGTTTTTATGCTTTTTTTTTTTTGCGTTAAGAAGTTGACTAATCAAAATTACATTCACAAAAAGTTAAGAGGCAGAATTTGGAGCTGAAAATGGGTGCAAGCGTTCTTGAAATTGGTTCCAGTAAGTAATTATCAAGTGTTGTATTACAAACACCGACTGTACTTATTGGTTACTTCATAACCTTAAAAACAACCATATGTCATAAGTATTAATGTTATTTCCTATTAATTTTCCTCAATGATTGTTTTTGTACAAGTTTGTTAAATCTTTGCTCACATCCATTGTGTTAGTTTTAGATGTAAAGAAAAACTGTACCTACAGAACATCCTTCCGACCAGGTTCCGTTTACGGAGCTTTGAAATAAAGAATGAGCAAGATATCTTTTTATAGTCTCTGATTGTCAGTAACAAAAACAACAGCCATTGATCCTGCAAACAAGATAACGAAGCCCGCCTGGGTAGTGTGTTTGCCTCACATTCAAAAGGTCATGAGTTCAAGTCTCACTTAGGGTGAGTTACCCGGATAAGGTTTTTTTTGGGGGGTATCCCCTTATCCTGAAAAGACGAATGTCAAGTAGTTTTAAGCTCCATGGACCCTGAGATCATATGAGCATCATTTCACCAATTTCATTCATTCATCGTCCAATATGACCAACCAGGTTAAAGGATGTTAGGCTACACGAAAAAAAAAAAAAAAAAAGATAATGAAGCAAGGCTTGCTAGTCAAGTATATTATTTTACATATAACATAATGGTTAGTGACAAAAAAAAAAAAATTCTGATGTGTTCCATTCACATAAGTTTCCCTAGCTGTTCTTCCACAAATACATTTTTCTTCAAAAGATTGTTGTTTTATCTATGTTATACTAATCTAGATAAACATTAGCAGAAATGGTCTTATTACTTCCTTCTTTATAAGTAGAAAGGAAATAAAGGAATACATTAGGCTAAAGTAATAGTCAAATCTTTTAAAAGGTGGTTGGTATGTGAAACAATTGAGGTTTGATTTGCTTTGCATAGTCCCATTTGAGAAAAGTTGGCAGTTTAAAATTGAAACCAACAGCAACAAATATCTTAAAAATGGTCAACTCAAAAAAAAAAAAAAAACAAAAAAAACAAAACAAGTATGTGACACAAATTATTTGTTTTAATGAGCTCTACTTTTTCAATATTGTAAATTTTTATACATATCTTATGATTTAATCATTCTGCTGAATTCTACAAAATTCAACCAGAATAAAGAGCTTGAAAACATCAAAAATTTCAAAAAATGTTCCATGTAAAGGGTAAGTAGAGGTGAGGGGATTTTCTTGAAAATCTTTCTGTCACATCATTGGAAGATACTGAATTTAAATACCAAGTTTGGCATTTAACCGACTTTTCATTTTTTAGTTATGCTGTCCATAGATACACAGACAGATACATGCGTGCAGACCTTTCTCTAAAAACACTTTTTTAGACTCAGGGGACCTCAAAACATATATTTCTGGTGAATCTCGGTATCAAATTATGGGTGGAATACAATACCTTCACTATCCACTATATACGTACATTGTACATGCAGGTTAGAGAAAGGAACAATCCTTTCAAATCCTTTATGGAATAAAAGTCAGTCATGTAGGAACACTTCACACACTTATACTTTTGGGTGAAAATCCCAATGGTCTTCAAGGCAAGAAATTGATAACAACTGCAATACCTAGGTTGGTGATAAGGCAGCACATTGAATGTTAACCACTCAAAGTGAACAGGTATGATGGGAAAATAATTATATGTAAAAACTATGTGCAATATGTTCAAGGAAAAGTCTCCCCAAATGAAATGCAGCAATGAGTTTTTTGCTGTATTTTTAATTTCTAACCTAAGATTTGGTTGAGTGCAAATTGATTCTTGTTTTATATGTGAGAAGTTAAGTTTGAAGATAAATGATCCTCACAAGCAGTGAAAAGGAATACCTCTGCTGATCATAAAATTCATAAAGTTTTATAATAAAGTGAATGAAAAAGAGAAGGAGACAAGCGTAAAGAAACTACATGTATCAGCAATTGCATTTGATTTCAAGCAAAATGTTGCTTTATCTATCATTGCTGTTAAAGAAATCTTTTACCTTTCAGTCAGCTTGTTTTGTATTCCTGATATTAAGAATAGCAAATCTCATATTTGTTTATACCAATAAGGGACACCAACAAAAAGTCCAGGCAAGGTTTGTTCACTTGTATACACCTATATTTTGTTCTCAGCAACTCCTATATATAGAGCTACATGTGTAGTCAGATAACTGTGGTGGGCAGAATAAAAACCATGCATTAAGTATAGTTTTATCAGCTCTTACAGACAGTGGGAGGTTTAAAACATGTTCCATTCACATGATTTTCTCTGCATCTCTGTAACAAATTATTCTTAATAAGCTTGTCATTCTACTTTATGCTAATCAAGATAAACATTAGCAAAAGTAGTTATTACTTAGTTGCTAATAAGTAGATGGAAAACAAAGGAATACACTAGGGTAAACCAACAGTCAAATATTTTAAAATGTGGTTGCTGTGGGATTGAAATCTGTTTCTTTGTAAGGCCAGGAGTTGACAAGTTCCCGTATGAGAAAAGTTTAAGTATTTTAAAGCTGAAGCTAATAAGAAAGAATATCTCAAAAATGGTCAACTCCACAAAAAAATTTATATGACATAAATTGTATGTTTTAAGGAGATCTACATTTTTTGTATAGTAAGTTTTTGTCTATCTCTTATGGTTTATCAGTTATGCAAAATTCAGAAACATTTATTCAGAATAAAGAGATCTTCAGAGGCTATTCCCAGAAAATTCAAGATATAAATTTTATTTGTCATGTAAACCTCTTTAATATACAAAATTTTAATCAAAATTGTTAGAGCCATTTTTGAGAAAGTCAAAAATTTGTGCAAGTAAAGGGTAGTTGGGGTGGGGAATTTTTTGAAAATCTACATGTTGCATCCTTAGGAGATACTAAACTGCTCAACTTTTAAGTCCTGTAGTTTCATTCCAATATCTTTAAAACTTTGTGCCATTAATTTTATATATATATCATCAGCAAAATCTATATCTTCTAATTTGTCATAAAATCCCCATTAAGATCAGTAGTAAGATTAAAATTCTGTGGCAAATCTTAAATGTGGCAAAATATGGTAAAACAATTTATTTGTATTTATTTTATTTATTGTTACTTAATACCTAAAAGAAAAGAAAAAAAAGTGTCTGATTTATAGCACTAACAATAAATGAAAAAGCCTAGTGATTTAGGTTTATTATAATACATGGTGCCTAGCTTTAGAAGCTATATGACTTTCTGGATCCACAGCAAAATAAACTATTCCATGCTATACATGCAAATGACTCTTTTACTGTCATTACATATGAATTGATACAACTAAAACATTCTATTAATAAGTCACAAAACAATTTAATACATATAAACAAAGCTCGCATGGACTACATAAAAAACCAAAACCAAACAACAATGGTTGTACGAATTAAAAATCTGATGTGTACCATTCACATGACTTTCTCAATATCCCTGCAACAAATTATTCTTAAAAAGCTTATACTTCTATTTATTTCATGCTAATCAGTAAAACAGCAGAAATAGCCATATTACTTGCTTCCTTGTAAGTAGAGGTGAAATAAGGGAGTACCATAGGTTAAAGTGATAATCAAAAGCTGATTGCTATGTCACTAAAATTCCTTTGTTTGTATGGACAGCAGTTAACAAATTCCTGTATGAAAAATGTATAAGTTTTTCATAACAAAAACCAACAATAAGGAATGTCACAAAAACGACGAACTCCACGAAAAAAATGTATATAACATAAATTGTGTGTTTTAACGTGCTCTACATTTTTTGTTTAGTAAGTTTTTGTCCATCTCTTACGGTTTAGCAGTTATTCAAAATTCAATAAAATTCATCCAGAATAAACTACTCTTCAGAGGCTATTCCCAGAAAATTCAAGGTATGCATTTTATTTGTCAGGTAAATACATTTAATACACGAAATTTTAATAAAAATCGTTAGAGCCATTTTTGAGAAAATCAAAATTTTCGAAAAAAGTTCCATGTAAAGGGTAGTGTGGGTGGGGGGATTTTTCTCAAAATCTTCGTGTCGCATCCCTGGAAGATACTAAACTTAAATACCAAATTTGGTATTTTACCTACTTTTCGTTTTTGAGTTATCGTGTTCACAGACACACGGACACACACACACACACAAGGACCTTTTTTCGAAAATGCTTCTTTTAGATAAAGGGGACCCTAAAACATATATTTCCGGTGAAATCTCGGTATCGAATTTTTTGGTGGAGTGCAATACATTCTCTATACACTATGTACATAGTGCGTATAGAGAAAGTAAAAATATGTACTCACCTTATACAAAAACTTATTCTCCAGCAAAACATATATTTCCAAGAAGTGTTTGAACAGTATAACAGGCTACTTCGAAATTTACCAGCCAAAGAAAGTGTTACATGCACGGTGTAGAAAGGAATGCATGTTTGCAAGTGTTTTTTGTAAGATTTGTATTATTCACCTCCCCCGCCCGATGGTCAACTCATCCTTTTTCAGCCAGCTAGCTCTGCAAAGTTACCTTTTTCTCCAGATCCCGTTATTGCGTACTCCGAACTACCTAATCTCTTCTCACACCCTTCTTTTTAAGACAATACAGAGTCAAGATTTCCCAATCTCTGAAAGAAAGTAGACACACTCAGGCCTCAGCATGTAGGATCTGTTAGTTTGAGACTGAACTTGTATTAAATAACTCCATCTGCAGTTTTCCTGATTATTGCAAAGTGAGAGCACAGTTAAGTAGTAAACTGCATGGTTATGTCCGCGAATTCGGTTCAGATACGCTATCTACCGATGGTATTGTTCTGATGTGAAGTTTGTGAAAAAACAATTAACCATGAGGAAAGGTATTTTATACTTCAACATTTTGCAACAAGCGAAGCATAAGACTGGAATTACAAAAATGGGCGGACAGAAGAAGCTCTGTTTAATATCAACAGCGATTGCAACAACTAGTAAACAATCTCAGTTTTCGCTGGATCTGTGGAAGGCTTTTTCCAACATGAAAAACTTTCTCTCCGACAGGTGGCTTAGTATGTCAGTTGACAACTTAAAAAAAAAATGTGTTGCATTCACATGACTTTCTCTACAGCGCTGTAACAAATTATTGTTAAAAAGCATGTTCTTCTATCTACTTTATAATAATCGAGATAAACATTAGCACACATTTTCTTAATTACTTGCTTCCTTATAAGTAGAAGGAAAATAAGGGAACACACTAGGCTAAAACGATAGTCAAATCTTTTAAAATCAGGTTGCCATATGAATGAATTTATTTCTTTGCAGGGTCAGGAATTTACAGCTTTCCGTGAGAGAAAAGTTTAAGTACTTTTACATCTGAAACAAATAACAAGGAATGTCTCAGAAAAGGTCAATTCCACGAAAAAAATGACAAATTATGTGTTTTAACGTGATCTACATTTTTTGTTAAGTAAACTTTTGTCTATCTCTTACGGTTTATCAGTTACGCAACATTCAACAAAACTCATTCTGAGTAAAGAGGTCTTTAGAGGCTTTCCCAGAAAATTCAAGATGTACATTTTATCTGCTATATAAATGTCTTTAATATACGGTATTTTAATCAAAATCGTTAGAGCCATTTTTGAGAGAGTCAAAACTTTCAAAATTTGTTCGATGTAAAGGGTAGTTTGGGGTGGATGATTTTTCTCGAAATCTTCGTGTCGCATCCCTGGAAAATACTAAACTTAAGTACAAGTTTAGTATTTTACCGACTTTTCTTTTTAGAGGTACCGTGTTCACAGACACACGAACACACACACGGACGTTTTTCTGAAAAAACTATTTTGGATACAGGGGGCTCTAAAACACGTATCTCCGGTGAAATCTCGGTATCGCATTTTTGGGTGTAATGCAATACCTTCTCTATACACTATATACATAGTACGTATAGAGATAGTTAAAAGCATCTTGTTGCGGCATGTAACCAAGAAAAGTGAGTACATATGAGATCGTTTATTAAGTATTTGTCCATTTTCGTCTGTTTCTGTGATTAATACATGCATATTTTTACTATTTTAGTGCTTATATGCTTGCCTATTTTAATCAAAATAAATGCCTCAACATCCGGACTCTACTTATGTGTAACCTTGTAGCATAATAAAAAGTGATGAGTGTAAAAGGCCATCCACCTACAAACATTAATGAAGGACATAAATGTATAACAGGAACACAAGTTTCGCTTTGTCATTCCCTGAGGTGAACAAAACGTTAGCTTTCCAACTTTTAAGTGTGAAAGCCATTAAAAATTGGGGCTAAGATTTCTATCGATGAAGGAGAAGTGCATTTTATATTGCTGCAACCTGCACTAACCGAATGTAAAATACTATAATATTACATATTACATGATACAACGTGAGTACGACCACAGAACAGATAACTAAGAGTACAACCCATAGATTGTTCATTGAGTAGAATGGGTACAACCAAGTTTTTAATGCATTTTTTTCCACAGCTGTCATAGGTAGTGGCGCTACCATGTGAATATTCTTTGAACTCAGAACGCGCGAAGGCAGCGATATCAAGATAGCGCTAAGAAACTACCGGAACCGGCTACGTTGACTGAGTCGTTTGGCAGCTTTGCAAATTGGATGGGATCCAACGATCACCGCTGTTGTTTATAGGTAGCACAAGTCACAATTAATGTATAAAGACACGTATTTTTTAATTGTTCCATTTATACCCTGCGGTCATTTCGCACGATGAATGAAATTGGTGAAATGATGCTCAAATGGTCTCGACTCTATAGAGCTTAAAATTACTCGACATTCTTCTTTTTTTACACACACACACACACACACACACACACACACACACACACACACACACACACACACACATTGGTCTTCAGGTGTTACCTAATTGGCCATCACGGAAGAGAGAATGACTTAGATAGAACACAATCATCCATGCCCAAGGCGGGACTCGAAACCGCGATACCCTAAGCCTCGGTGCCAAAGCTAGACATTTTAGCGAACGCTGCCATGGGGACCGGCAGACATTCGTCTCCCCAAGATAAGGGACCCCCCCAAAAAAAAACTTATGCGAATAACTCATCCTAAACGAGATTCGAACTCGCGACCTCTTGAATGCGACACGCTACCCCCTCAATACCGAGGCGGCCAAGGTATTCTTAAACGGTTATGATCAGCTATTACTAACTTCTTTCTTCCACTCACTGTCTTCATCTCTGATGAAGGATAAACTTCTATCATGGTACATATAACACCAATAACATTCTTGTAAATTCAAGTGTCCACGAGTGCTGGTACTTGTATTAATAGTGTTCTGTAACACCAGATAAATAAATATAAATAAATGACCAGCTACATTGATCGACAGATTGTCATCACTTAAATATCAACGATCTGATGTATGTGACATGTAATTGTTCTCGAAAAGGTCAAATTCTTGACTTTTAGTAGACGCATATGTATGATGCATGAACTGCGAGTTGCACAGTACACAAATTTGTCTTCAAGTAGAGATCGTGAGGTGAGACGAGACAAAACATTAAGTTGCTGATGGTGGGAGAAGTTGCGCCAACATGTATGCGCAGAAATCATGACATTTCTATTCACGAAGGAGTAAAGTATGCTAGCGCTAGTTTTAGTGCGGTATTCTTTAGTGTTTATGCAAATTAACACCCGCAGACTATTGTTAACTAGGAAGAAGACAGTGATGCCGACGATATCAATGACGATGCTGGTTTATGAAGACGAAGCTAATGTTGAAATGAGCGTGATTAAGGAGCTGTAGAAACATGTGAGTATAATAATAATGGCTATGCTCATGGTTGCCAACTCACTGTGAGATAAGCTGATTTTTAACTAAAAATAAGCATGTCGGCATTCCTTCAAATAAAACAGCCCGTCTCACGCTCTACTACCGTTAAGGACATACTATATATGTATAAAAATTAGCTTTATAACAAACAGATTTCGCTATAACTATATGCCAACAGTTACTTTCGAGAGAATACAATAATTGCTAAACGCTGCATGCTGTTGTGGTAGTGTTATTCGCACCAAGCTGGTAAGTGAAGGAAGCAACTTTCCCTATGCGCAAGATTTCTTCATGTCTCACCTCAGACCTATAGCATACTGTTAAATTTTCTGAGCAATGTCACATTTCAAGCTCATCTAGAAATTTATAGTTTTTTCGAACTGTCGCTTTATGTAAGTATGTGATACTTATTGTATTGTATAAATAAATGTTATTGTTCTCAGATATAGAACTATAACCCAAACGAAAATAGCAAATTGAAGGTGTGGAATGTTCGAGGAGTATAATTATGCAGAAGTTACAAGGGGACATTGTAAATTAAATTAAATTGGGTGTTATACAGGATGATTCAAAACTATTTTTACAAAGTTTTTGGGTAAGTTCCTTACATCAAAACAAGAAAAAAGGTTCATATAAACACATGGTCTAAAACCCTTCTTCTCGATTTATTCAGATTCAAAATGCTATTAATCAAAACATTTTAAAGTGACACGGTATGTTATTTGTTGACGTTTTCAGCTTGTTAGATGCTCCACACCTAACAGGCTTATAGCCAATGATCCAAATGCCCTCCTCTTGCATCTAGACACGCATACACTCGTCGAAGCATGGAATGTCAAACACTCCCAGTCGGTGTCATATGATTTTGCAGGCTTTCATGACACGCAGTTGAGGAGTTTCTTCATCTTCGTCTGCTATAAACCAATTGTATAAGATGCTCTCAAAAAATAAAAATCCAAAGGGTTAAGGTTGGGTAACTGCCATGGAACTGGTCTCCATCTACCTATCCATTTGTCATGCTAGATGCCAGCCAGTACATCTCGAACAATGAGTCTAAAATGTGCAAGACCATGATGCATAAACCACATGTTTCTTCTTATTTGCAGCGACACATTTTTAATTAGCCTGGGAAAATTTCTGAATGAATTCTCTGTAGACGGCACTTGTAAGGCGTGCTGGCGGAATATATTACACATCTGATAAATGACAAATGTTAACAAGCAGTCATGGCAACAAAAGGCCAACTCCGCAGGGTAAAATGTGTCAAAGCCTTCTATGAACGAGTGCATAAATAAATTATTTAGATTGGACCCGGCAAGCCGTTGAAGGCAACTTTCAATAATATATTGATAACGCAAAAACGAAGCGTTTTAGAGCATATTTTATAAGTACCTATTTTCTTGTTTTAATGTCAGGAATCCATCCCCAAATGTTGTAAAAGTATTTTTGAATCATCCTGTATATGGACGCTCTTTAACTGCTGCGGATCTCAGCGACCTATTCTACATTGGGCGTGAAAGAACGCTTAATTTTGCTCAGAGACCTCTTTATCAAGTTTGAGGTTCTTTCACTTGCCGTAAATCTACGACACGGGACCAACGGCTTTATTTCCCTTACGAAGATAGCCATGCAAAGCATTTTTATGCCCAAAAAAATCCACCACCCTCCACCGAGTTTGAACCTGCGACCTTGGGAACAGAATCCAGCATGTTACCCAGAGATAATGAAGAACGACATGGTCATTGTCTTTGACGTTACAGACCAGCTGGGCTCACTTTTATTTTGTTTTAAATTACTTTTTTTTTATTTTAGTGAGAGTATATCTAAAAATACCTTATGTGTTCCATTTACATGCGTTCCTCTACCTATTCTGCAAATTAACTAGGTATTCTTACAAAATATTATTCTTTTATCTACATCGTACTCATCAAGATAGACATTACCAGAGATGGTCTTATTATTTAATTCCTTGTTAGTAGAAGATTCGGGTCCTCCGGTTTCCCCCGCCACTCATTCCACCAATTGCTCCAATAGGGGAGTGTCAGTCCTACATATGGGGGAGGGTAAGCCGATTAAGAAAATAAGTGGAAGGGAAATTATTGTCATTAAAATTAGGTTCTCCTTCGTATACAAGAGTAAAACAAAAGAGATATGAAACGGATGAAGATTTCCGGTTTAAAGGTTCACTATTTTAAAACTGAAGCCAATAACAGGGATTATCTTAACACTACAAAACATGTATATGACTCAATTGTATGTTTTAACATCTACATTTTTTGTGTGGGAATTTTTTTATCCGTCTCTTACAGTTTACTAGTTATGCAAAAGTCATTCAAAATGAAGAGAACTTCAGAGACGATTTCCAACCAATTGAGAATGAACACTTTATTTGTAATGTAATAATCTGTAATATAAGGTATTTTAATCAAAATCATAAGACATTTATGGGAAAGTCTAGGTTTTCAAAACGTTCTCCAAGTAAAGGAGGGTGGGTGATTTTTCTGAAAATATTCGTGTTGCATCGTTTGAATATACTACACTTAAACACCAAGTTTGGTATTTAACCGACTTGCTATCCATCCTTACACAGACATACACGGGCTTCTATATTTTTATTCAGAGAGTCTCAAAATATATATTTATGGTGAAATATCAGTATGGAATTTTGTACATTATACATATGTGCTAGAGAAAGTAATAAAAATACTCAAGTCTGGGCTTTCTCTCTCACAGGATCAAGTTTGACGAAAAACATTATTTATAAATTAGAATGATTCATTAAAAATCGCACCTTCAATAACACATATCTCGGAAACACCTGAATTCACAAAAAAGTTACTTAAATAAATTGCGAATTTTACAGAGAACAACATTTAACTTTTACCAGTTATACAAGGCATTAAAATTCCTTCCGAATGAAGTGGCATTCAGAATTTGGCCAGAAAGTTCAAGAAATACATTTTATTTGTCATTTAAATATCTTTAAATACTTATAATCAAATCCTTTATGGCGATTTTTGAGAAAATCGAAAATTTTGAAAAATGTTCCGTGTAAAAGGTGATTTTCTTTAAAATCTTCGAATCCATATTTTGAAGTTATTAAAGTTTAACCAATTTTTCGTTTTTGAGTTACGCAGTTTATACGCACGCGCGCGCACACACACACACGCACACACATACACACACATTATTTTCCTAAAAATCTTTTTTTCTTTTTATTTTCTCTTCACTATGTACTATGTACATAGTGTATAGAGAAGGTAATTGTAATGCACCCAAAAATCCGATACCGAGATTTCATCGGAAATATGTGTTTTGGCACCCTCCGAATAAAAAGAAAAGCATTTTTACTTTCTCCATACGCACTATGTACATAGTGTATAGAGAAAGTATTGCACTCCACCCAAAAATTCGATACCGAGATTTCACCGGAAATATATGTTTTAGGGTCCCCAATATCCAAAAAAAGCATTTTCACAAAAAAGTCCGTGTGTGTGTGTGTGTCCGTGTGTGTGTGTGTATGTGTCCGTGTGTCTGTGAACACGATAACTCAAAACCGAAAAGTCGGTAAAATACCAAATTTGGTATTTAAGTTTAGTATCTTCCAGGGATGCGACACGAAGATTTTGAGAAAAATCCCCCTAACCCCAACTACCCTTTACATGGAACTTTTTTCGAAAATTTTGATTTTCTCAAAAATGGCTCTAACGATTTTTATTAAAATTTCGTATATTAAAGATACTTATCTGAAAAATAAAATGTATATCTTGAATTTTCTGGGAATAGCCTCTGAAAAGTAGTTTATTCTGGACGAATTTTACTAAATTTTGAATAACTGCTAAACCGTAAGAGGTGGACAAAAACTTACTACACAAAAAATGTAGCGCACATTAAATACACAATGTATGTTATATACAGTTTTTTCGTGGAGTTAGTCGTTTTTGTGACATTCCTTATTTTTGGTTTCTGCTAAGAAAAATGTATACTTTTCTCATATAGGAACTTGTCAACTCCTATCCATATAAACAAAGGAACTTCATTGACATAGCAACCAGCTTTTGACTATCACTTTAACCTACGGTTGTCCCTTATTTCGCTTCTACTTACAAGGAAGCGAGTAATTAGACTATTTCTGCTATTTTTTTTTCTGATTAGCATAAAGTAAATATAAGTATAAACTTTTTAAGAATTATTTGTTGCAGGGATATGGAGAAAGTCATGTGAATGGTACACATCAGATTTTTGGAAAAGGTCCGCATGTGTGTGTCTTGGTATCTCAGTTTGGTATCCAAGGATACGACACGAAGATTTTCAAGAAAATCCCCTCACCCCAAACTACTCTTTACATGGCACATTTTTCGAAAATTTTGATTTTCTCATAAAAGACTCTAACAATTTTGATTAAAATACCTTATATATATATATATATATATATATATATATATATATATTTCTATGCCAAACGAAATGTATATCTTGAATTTTCTGGAAATAGCCTCTGAAGATCTCTTCATTCTGGATGACCTATATAAATGGCAAACCATAAGAGATACACAAAACATGTAGATCTTATTAAAACACACACTTAATGTCACATACATTTTTTTGTAGAGTTAACCATTTTCGAGTTATTCCGGATTATTGGTTTCAATTTTAAACTACTTCAATTTTTCTTAAACGGGAAGACATCTTTTTTCTCGTTTCTCGTTTGTTTACTCCTGACAAGCAAAGAGATTGGAATTTTAATTGTTTCACATAGCGACCGGCTTTTAAAGGACGAGACTATCGCTTTAGCCTGTGCATTTTCTTATTTACCTTCTACTTACAAGGAAGCTAGTAATAAGGCTAATTCAACTAGCGTTTATCTCGATTATCACGAAGTACATAGAAGAACAAACCTTTTAACAACAATTCGTTACAAAGATGTAGAGAAAGTCATGTGAATGGAACACATCCGATTTTTTATTTAGAGAGGTCGTGAATTTCTGGGTAGAATATAATACTTCTTCTACTTATTATACATAGTAAAGTAAAAAGCTCTTGCTAGACTTGTTTGTGGAAGGGTGAATGAAGGAGATGTGAAAATAAAACATATTTTTACTTTCTCTATTACGTATATATGCACAGTGTCTAAAAGTTAAGCATAATTCAATATTTTATTACCAATCTATCACAAGTGTACAAAAGTTAAGTATAATGCATAATGTTGTTATCAATGCATCACACACGATCTGAAATGTAATAGAGTGAGAAATAGCCGACAATTTTTAACTCGGGAATCCTTTTTACGCAACCACAAAATCTGACGATAATTTCCACAATGACAAAGATGGGGGCTGAGCAGTTAATATGGGGTGTGGAGACCCCTCATGGCTCAACAGGCCTTGCAGCGCCGTGGCATGCTCTCTATAAGGTGGTTCAAGAGCTCCTCTGCAGGCAGCAGTTCCCATTCCTTACGGAGAGCACGTTGGAGGTCTGGAAGTGTCCTCTATGGGGGCTGGCGGAATGCAACTCGTCTTCCTAATGCAACCCAGGCCTGCCCTATAGGGTTCATATCCGGGAACATCGCTGGCCAGCTCATACGCTGGATATCTTCCCTCTCAAGATAGTCGTGCACCAGGTGGGCTCTTTGCGGACGTGCATTATCGTCCATTAAGATGAAGTGTGAACCAACTGCGCCTTTGAAAAATTGCACACGTGGTTCCAATACCTCGTCCTGTATCTCTGGGCATTCATAGTACCACCGTCGAAGATGTGCAGATCTGTACGTCCATTGGACATTATGCCCACCCACACGAGTACGCCAACACCACAAAATGGGCATGTTTCCTCGATTTTGGTGGGATGAAACCGGGTTTCATATTTTCTCCAGATTATTGTGCGACGAGAATCATTGTTCAAACTGAGTCTGGACTCATCTGTTCCTCCATTCATTTAAGGTCCAATGTTGACGTTGCTGACTCCATTGTAAACGGGACCGTATGTGTATTCGAGTGAGTGGGGCACACACTGATGGACGTCTGGCATAGAGACCGACTGTTCTGAGCCTCCGGTATACAGTTTGCCTCGAAATCAAACACATAAGGCGGCTGCAGGTTCAGAAGACAGTTGTCTCGCGGGCATCTTCCGATGTCGTCGTATTGTTATGGTCAAATATCGGTCCTGTTGCGGCGTTGTGACCCGTGGGCGACCATGTACAGGGAGCCAACGAATACCTCTTGTTTCTTGGAACCGTCGCCAAAGCCTGGAAATGACACTTTGTGGCACATTCAGGGCCCGAGACTCTGTGGTTTGTGTCTGACCTACCTCTACACGTTCGATGATTCTATCCTTCCAAACAGGGTCCAGTTGACGTCTTTGTGGCATGATGGTGCTGTCTGTAAACACTTTGCAAAGCAACTGTTCTCTGTTCACAATGGAAGAACAATAACGAATGAGCCACGTACTGGGTCTGATACTCTGGCATTAGTTTGCTGCTTTGGTTTTGTTGATCTTAGAAACTTGAACCCGCTTTCCTATCAGAGACCACCAATAAGGGGGAAGCACACACTGTGATAACGTTTAATGGCGCTCGCTCACCGTTTTTGTAGCATACCTACTGTATAATGAAATGTATGCGTTAGATAAAGAGACATCCATATTTTAAGGTTGAGACAACATGTAGCGAACATGTGTAATGCTCGCTCTATATGTTTTAATGCCTAAATATGTTTATTTCACCCTTAAAATTTTCAGACATTATTATCATTATGTTATTTCAACATTTTTACCGTTACATATTCGTGACTATCTCTGCAGTTGAGTGATCAGTGTATTGGCTTCTCAGTAAAAAAAAATGCGGGGTTGGTTCTGGGTTAGGATGCGCGTATAGTAGTAATTACCACGTTTCCATGAGAGATTGAAATCGATTTGAGTAAACGTATCGTATTGAATATTGAATGGAAACGCGGATTCAAGTCACACTGAATCTTTGGATCCAATCCTCTTAGAAAGTGGGATCAGAATGTAATCAGATCGAATCGGATCGAAATATGTTGCAAAAAACACCTCCGTAATTCAAATTGTAATGGCTTTTTATTTTATTGCTCTGTGGTAGATTATAAGAGAGCCACTTTTATGGTTTCTGTAATTTGCATTGGGTTCTCAAATATAATTTATTAATTTCAAAACCTGCTGATAATAGAGTAACAAATAATGCTTACAGGTTCGCCAACGAAATCCAGGTTGACCAACATAAAACGTTGAATACATTTACTCTCAAAGCTTGTGTATTCAAAACGATCTCAATTCGTATTGATTTTTAAC
This sequence comes from Hymenopus coronatus, assembly GCA_030762935.1. Taxonomy (NCBI): domain Eukaryota; kingdom Metazoa; phylum Arthropoda; class Insecta; order Mantodea; family Hymenopodidae; genus Hymenopus; species Hymenopus coronatus. The sequence continues at coordinate 87,746,555 of CM060886.1, read as the reverse complement.
ACGTGAAACACGGATCATATTGAGATGGAAATGGACTCATATCGATTTCAATTCCCCATGGAAACGTAGAATATTATTCTTGCCTCAGTGAATGTAATATCATCGTTCATTTATAAAACTCATTGTAGAAGATGCGACAGAAGATCCAGGTAGCCTATCTGTCTGCGCTCCAACGGTGACCTACATTCCCTCTTTCGGAGGTTTATATTTGTACACCGCAGTCTGGGGGGTTCAGCAATCGTGTCATCCTTTCCTCACTTCTCCAATTCTCATTAAACTTCACTCTTACCGCTCAGATTGAAATGTGAACCAGTTAATGCTGCATTATATATAAAACCCGACCCTATCGTCATCATTGAATAATAGTTAATGTAAAAATTAAGATTCTTGTAAATATAAGTTTTTCATTAAATCCATAAGATAGTTTAATCAATCCCTTTAATTATTAAAATTTGAGATAATACCCTCCACCAACAATAAATTTAGCTATAAATTTTATGAATAAGCGAAATCATAATGTAATTTAAATGCGAATTCTTGAGGGTTATTTTAATTGATACCTTTTTACTTATTAAAAAATCTTATGTGTTCCATTCACATGACTTTCTCTACATCGCTGTACCAGATTATTGCTAAAAAGCGTATCCTTCTATCTGCTTTGTGATAATCGAATTAACATTAGCAAAAATTATCTTAATTACTTTCCTCCTTGTCAGTAGGAGGAAAATAAGGATATACACTAGGCTAAAATGATAGTCAAATCTTTTAAATACCGGTTGCCATGTGGATGAAATTCGTTTCTATGCAGAGCCAGGAGCTAACAACTTTCTGTGTGAAAATAAGTATTATAAATCTGAAATAAATAACAAGGAATATCTCAGAAATTGTCAATTCTACGAAAAAACGCAAATGATATTGTGTGTTTTAACTGATGCACATTTTTTGTGTAGTAAGCTTTTGTTTTTCTCTTACGATTTACCAGTTACGCATAATTAAACAAAATTCATTCAGAATAAAGAGGTCTTTAGAGGTTACTCCCAGAAAATTCAAGATATATATTTTATTTGTCATATAAATATCTTTAACATACGGTATTTTAATCAAAACTCGTTAGGGCTATTTTTAAGAAAATCAACATTTTCGAGGTTTTTTCCATGTAAAGGGTAGTTTGGGGTGAGGGAATTTTTCTCAAAATCTTCGTGTCACATCTCTGGAATATACTAAACTTAAATACCAAATTTGGTATTTTACCGACTTTTCGATTTTAAATTATCGCGTTCACGGACATTTCTCTGAAAATACTATTTTTGATACACCGGCGAAATCTCGGTATGAGTTTTTGGATGGAATACAATACCTCCCTATATACTATGTACATAGTACGTGTAAAGGAAGTAAAATTATTTGTATTTATATACAAAATAAGCACAATAATTTATATTCAAGAAATCAGTATTAAATGGCAAATGGGTGTTCCTTCACTTGAACTCCTCTTCTCTTCTGGCTCTACGACTTTTGGTGAGCTTTGGCCTCCTGTATCGGTCTCACTTGAACTCAGCCACCTAATTCTGCCTCTGTTACCCTTTCATCTTTTTACTTTCTCTACACGTAGTATGTACGTAGTGTATAGAGAAGGTGTTGTATTGCACACACAAATTCGATACCGAGCTTTCACCGGAAATATATGAATCCAAAAAAGCGCTTTTAGAAAAATGTCCCTGTGTGTGTGTGTGTGTGTGTGTGTGTGTGTGTGAGTCTGTGGGCAGCACAGCTCAAAAACGAAAACTCCATTAAATACCAAAACTTGTATTTAAGTTTTGGTATCTTCCAAGGATGCGATACAAAGATTTTTCAAGAAAATTTCCCCTCCTTCCCTTTACTTGGAACTTTTTTCGAAAAATTTTATTTTCTAAAAAATGGCCCTAATGATTTTGATTAAAATATCGTATACTTAAGATGTTTACATGGCAAACAAAGTGTGTATCTTGAATTTTCTGGGAATAGTCTTTAAAGACATCTTTATTCTGGATGGATTTTGCGGAGTTTTGCATAACTGGTAAACCGTAAGAGATAGACAAAATCTTACTTAATAGAATAGTAGAGCTCGTTAAAACACATAATTAATGTTATATAAATTTTTTTCGTGGAGTTGATTGTTGTTGAGATATTCCTTGTTATTGGTTTCAGCTACGAGATACGCATACTTTTCTCATATGAATTTGTCAACTCCTGTCCATACAAACAAGAGAACTTCAGTCACATAGCAACCAGCTTTTGACTATCACCTTAACCTATTGTACTTCCTTATTTCCCTTCTACTTACACGGAAGCAAGTAATGAGACAAAATTAAAATTGTCTCGATTAACATGAAGTAAATAGAACAATAAGCTTTTTAATAATAATTTGTTGTAGAGATATAGAGAAATTTATGTGAATGGAACACATCAGATTTTTTGTAGCTTAACGTCCTTTAACCTGGTTGGTCATATCGGATGATGAATGAAATTGGTGAAATGTAGATCAAATGAACACGGAATCCATGGAGCTTAAAGTCCACATTGGTCTTCTCAGGATAAGGGGAAAACCCCGAAAAAATCTTATCCGGGTAACTCACCCTTGGCGAGATTTGAACTCGTGACCTTTTGAATGTAATGCAGACACGCTACCACCACACTACCCAGGCGGGCAATCTTTCATCTTTATCACTGTATATGAACCATTTATCACTTATATTGTATTATACACTAGTGTTCCGAACATTTCTCCTATTACCGTTCCTGCCAATGCTTTCAGAGTCTTAGAGCGTTTACTTTCTTCTTCTATTCCTCCTTTCCTTATTCTTCCTAAGATATCCTCATTATGCATTTTAATTTCTCTACTACGCTCTTACAGTAAGTAGAGGAAGTATTGTACTTCACCCAAATATTAATTACTGAATATTTCATGGGGAATACATTTTGAGACTCTTTGTATCAAAATGTCTTTCTTTACTACTTTTAGTAAGTATGGGAAAGAATATTCCACCCAAAAATTCGATGTCGAAATATTGCCGAAAATATAAGTTATGAATCTCCCTGCACCACCAATTCTTAAAGAAAAAATTGTGATTCTTTTCCATTCACGTGATTTTCTCTACCTATTCTGCAACAAATTATTCTTACAAAGGTTTATTTTTCTATCTGCTTCATATTAATTGAGACAAGCATTAATAGGAATTAATTTACTACTTATTTCCTGTAGGTGCAATGAAAATATGGGAATGCGCTAGACTAAAGGGGTTTGAATTCTCATATAGTACGTACTTATACACCTTTCTCAAATGAAAGGCGTCATTCGTTTCTATTTTCTTTACTATATATCTAAGTGGAGGAAAATACCTATTGTAATCCACCTAAAAATAATTGTCGAGATTTTGCCGGAAATATATAGTTTGAGGACTTCAGAGCAAAAAAAAAAAAATGCATTTTAGAAAAAAGGTCTTCGCTCGCGGTGCCTGTATATAGTTTAACTCAAAAACAAATGTCGGAAATTCATCATTTTACAAGGATGTCATACAGTATATTTTACAGAGAATCCTCCCGTCCTAAATTAGTCTTTACGTGGAACAATGGCTATAACTATTTTGATTAAAATAACATTAGTTTAAAATATTTTCATAACATAAAACATGTGTATTTCTTTATCTGGGAATAGCCTCTAAATTCACCTGATGCTTTTTGCATAACAGGTAAACCATAAGAGATAGGCAAATTTTACTGTATAAAAAGCATTAAAATATCAACTTTTTTACTTTCTCTTCACGTACTATGTACATAGTGTATAGAGAAGGTATTGTATTGCACCCAAAACTTCGATACCGAGATTTCACTGAAAATACATGTTTTGGGTCCCCCTGAATCCAAAAAAAGCATTTTTGGAAAAAGGTTCCGTATGTAATTTGTTACACAGAAGTAGAGAAAGTCGTGTAAATGGAACACATCTGATTTTTTTTATTCGAGTGCAAAACATGTATTTTTTGTTTGTTTTGTTTTTATGATTTACTTGGTATGTAATTGCTATGTTTTTCATGTGAATTTGAAGTATAGATCAGTTTTAATCAATTAATTTCTTTATTCAGCTTGTCTAAAAAGGATGCAAATTTTTAATAATTTACAGAAGAATGTTAGCGAATTAGAAAATTATTTGTTTTTTACAATAATTTAGGAGATATACGAAAAATATATTTACTTCAGATTATTTCTAGGGTATTAAACATTGAGTAGAAAAAAACACCACAGAGCTTACAACAATTAAAAAAAAGGTAGTTCAATTTAAAATATCGGGGGATAGCGAAAAACCTAAAACAATGCAACTGTAGAGTATAAATGTAGTAAACTTTAAACGCCCAAAACAAAGGGGTACAGTTATGTTATGTGGGGAAAAATGACAGGAAGCTAGCACTCTTCTGAATAATATAACGGGAATTCATACAGCCTAGACAAATTATAATTATTTATATTGTTATAAGTTATAATTATTATAATATATATTCGCCAAGACAATTTTTAAAGAATTAACGAATTATAAAGAATTTATACTTGTAAATATCATGGTATTTTACTTGAATGAATGTAAAATTGGGAATGAATGTTTATGTATTTATCTTTGCAATCCTCGCAGCATAAAAAGTATAATAAATATAAATATTTAGAACATGAAACTAAAAGTGAATTATAAGACTTACATTTAAATCTTATATGTAATTGTCTCATGTGTTATAACATTGTAAATAAATGGTCAATTTATAATTTAAATAGTTCTAATTTAAAGATGGCTACATTTTTACATCGTTATCCACATTACCACCCGAAACTACGCTTTACATGGAACCATTTTGGAAAATTTTGATTTTCTGAAAAATGGTGCTAATGATTTTGATTAGAATGCCGTGTATTAAAGATATTAACATGGAAAATAAAATGCATATCTTGAATTTCCTGGGATAGGTTTCTGAAGTCCTCTTCCTTCTGAATGACTTTTGCATAACTGCCTAGCTGCATGAGATAGGCAAAAAGTTAGTACACAAAACATTTAGATCTCGTCAAAACACACAAAATTATGTCCTTTACATATTTGTTTTGGAGTTAACAGTTTTATATATACAGTTTTTCCTTGTAATTGCTTTCAATTTAAAAATTCTTTTCTCAAACAGGATTTCGTCCATTTTCCTTTGTTTTACTTGTGACCATGCAAAGAGAGGATTTTAATGACGATCGCATAGCGACAGCATTTAAAACATTTGTTTATCGCTTTAGTATAGTAAATTCCCTTAGTTACCTTCTACTTATAAGGGACTAATTAATAAGACCTTTCTTCTAAGGCTTATTTCAATTAGCATGGAGTAGAAAGAAGTATAATCTTTTGTAAGAAGTCTGTTTGTGGAACAGTTGTAGATAATAATGTGAATAACATAATCAGATTTTTACTTTATCTACACGTACTATGTACATAGTATTGCATTTCACCCAAAAATTCTATATCGAGATTTCACTGAAAGTACAGGTTTTAGAGTCCCCTGTACAAAATAAGTTATTCTTAGAAAAAGGTTCTTGTGTAAGTCATTATGACAATGTTTCCGAGAACACGATAACTTAAAAATAAAAAGTCAGTAAAATACAATATTGGTATTTAAGTTTAGTATCCAAGAATACAACTGGAAGATTTTGAGGAAAATACCCCATTCCAAATTACCCTTTAAATGGCAAAATGGCAATTTTGATTTTCTCAAAATTGGCTATAGCGACTTTGATTAAAATACCACATATTAAGTATATTTACATCACAAATAAAATTTATATCTTGAATTTTCTGGGAATTGTTTCTTAAGACCTCTTTTTCTGGATGAATTTTGCTGAATTTTGCATAATTGGTAAACTGTAAGAGATAGAGAGAAACTAAATGCACAAAAATGGAACTCGTTAAAACGCAGATTATGTCATATACATTTTTTCGTGGAGTTGGCCATTTTCGAGTTATTCCATGCTAATGGTTTCATATAGGAATTTTTAAACGGATTTCAACCTCAAGGCAACCAGCGTTTAAAATATTTGACTATCGCTTTTTAACCTATCGCTTCTACTTACAAGGATGCAAGTAATAAAACCACTTCTGCTAATGTTTATCTCAAATAGAATGATGTAGAGAAAGTCATGTGAATGGAACATAAGATTTTTTTAATTATAAAATGCCAGCCAAACAAAAAAATACAATTTTTCTCATCGTAACTCCATGGCGCGACAGTCCAAGGAACCATGGCCTACCGCTCGGCCGCTGCATCCTCCATTTCAGTCCAAAGGCGTCATGAACGTGGGTGTAGTGCTGGAGGATGAAAGATGATCAGCGAGTCCCTCGCTGCCGGTTGATGGGGTCTTCTCGATCTGGAGCCGCTACTTCTCAATGAAATAACTCCTCAATTGACCCTCAGAGACCTCACGAGGCTGAGTGCACCCTGGGCCAGGTCTCCCAGCAGAGGAGAATTCTCCCCGGGAATGGGAATCGAACCCAGGTCTCTCGCTTGGCAAGTAGCCGCGCTACCACTGCGCTAAGGAGACGCCCACAATTTTTCTTACGATTCTTTATTTAGGTAAGGGGGTGCTCTAAACGGACATTTTCGTTGAAATGTGCATATGGGTGGAGTACAATATTTCCTCTAAACATCATAGGGAAGTAATTAGTTTCCACAAACTGTTCACATATGGGTCGTTCACACTGTGTTTGACATTCCGCTAGGATGACTGCACGTAACATGCCTCGGGTCACTTGTGTCTCTTGTGGTAACTGTCAGCGTAGCCGATTCTCGACGTACAAAACACTCACAATTCGTATTTTACTTTATTTACCACATACCCATGTACAATGTTCATAATAATAGAGAAGGTATTGTACTCCACCAAAAAAGTCGATATAGAGATATCACCGGAAAAATGTTTTGAGAACCCCTGAATAAAATAACATTTCTAGAAAAGTATTCGTGTGTCTGTGGGCATCATAGCTCAAAAACGAAAAAGTTGGTTAAATACCAAACTTGGTATTCAAGTTCAGTATCTTCGAGGGATACGACACGAAGATTTTCGAGAAAATCCCCTACTTCCAACTATCCTATATATGGAGCATTTTTCGAACAGTTTGATTTTATCAAAAACGGTTCTAACGATTTTGATTAAAAAGACAATATGTTAAAGATATCTTCATGACACTTATATCATGAATTTTCTGGGAATAACCTCTGAAGACCTCTTCATTCTGTATAACTTATGTATAACTCGTAAATCGCTAGAGATAAACAAAAACTTATTGCTCAGAAATGTAGATTTCATTAAAGCACACAATATTGATGTCGCATACATTCTTTTTTATTTAACCGTCTTTGCAGGAAACCGACCAACCGACCGTTCGCCTACCTGCCTGCCCGCCCGCATAGTAACCGCCAGGGAAAGTATAAAAAGCATTTTTACTTTTCTACACATACTATGTTACTTTCTATAAACGTACTATGCATATAGTAGGTAGGGAAGGTATTTTGTTCCATCGATGTTGAAATTTCGTCGGAAATATATATTTTGAAGTCTCCTGATCAAAAAAAAAATTTTTTTTAGAAAAAGGTTAATGTGTGTGTGTGTGTCTGTCTGTCTAAGGGACAGCATAACTCAAAAACGACAAGTCCGTTAAATACCAAATTTTATATTGATCTTCAGCATCTCCCAAGGATGCGACACGAAGATTTTCAAGAAAATCATCCACCTCAAACGAGCCTTTGCATTGAAAAATATTTGAACGTTTTGATTTTCTAAAAAGGACTAACGATTTTTATTAAAATACTGTGTATTAAAGACAAATAAAATGTATAACTTTAATTTCCCGGGAATGGGCTCTGAAGTCCTCTACTTTCTAGATTACGTTTGCCTATCCGAAAGAGTTAGAAACTTACTACACAAATATATAGACCTCTCAAAGCATACAATTTATATCCTATACTATTGTGATGTGAAGCTATTTCCGAGATATTCGTTGTTATTGGTTTCAATTGTAAAATTCTAAATTGTTCTCTTACAGGAATTTCTCAACTCCTGGCCATGCAAAGAGAACGAATTTCACTCGCATAGTAACATTCTTTTAAAAGATATGACTAACGCTTAAGCCTAGCGTATTCCCATATTTCCCTTCTACTTCTGAGCAACTAAGTAATAAGACCGTTTCTGTTTAAGGCTTATCTGGATTGGCATGAAGTAGATAGAAGAATGCGCTTTTTAAGAATAATTTGTTACAGCTATGTAGAGAAAACCATGTGAATGGAACACATTAGATTTTTAACATTTATAAAGGACAAAACATATTATACTTACAGTTTTGGTGGCTTTTTATGTTACTTTCTATACACGTGCTATGTACATAGTGTATAGAGGAAGTATTGCATTCCATCCAAAAATTCGATACCGAGATATCACCGGAAATACATTTTTGAGGCTCTCCGAGTAAAAATTATAAAACGGTTATTGTGTGCGTCTATGTGTGTGTGTTTGTTTGTGTCTGTGAACAATATAGCTCAAAAACTAAAAGACCGTTAAATACCAATCTTGGTATTTAAGTTTGGTATCTTCCAAGGATGCGATACGAAGATTTTAAAGAAAATCCCCCATCCCAAACTACTCTTTACATGGAAACAATTTTGAAAATGTTGTTTCCCTGAAACGGTTCCAACGATATTGGTTAAAATACCGTATATTAAAGCTATTTAATCAAAAATTAAATGTATATCTTGAATTTTCTAGAAATAACTTCTACCTGTTCATTCTGGATGAAATTTGCTGACTTTTGCATGACTGGTAAACCATAAAAGTTACGTAAAACGTACTACAAATATATATATATATATATATCGTTACAACACACAATTTAAGTCATATACATTTTTGTTGCAGAGTTGACAATTTCTAAGATATTCCTTGTGATTGCATTACATTTTAAAATACGTATATTCTCAAACGGGGTCACCTCTCGTTTCATCACTCTTTTGTTTTTCTTTTGGAAATGCAAGGTGAACTGAACTTCAATTGTTCACATATCGATCGGCTTTAAAAGTTTTACTATCCTTTTAGCCTGGTATATTCCCTACTTTCCTTCTGCTTATAAGGAACTAAGTAGTAAGACCATTTATGTTAACGTTTATCTCGTTTAGCATGATGTAGATAGAAGAATAGTCTTTTGTATAAATAGTTTGTTTACAGAAGAGATAGAGCAAACCATGTGAATTGGATTTTTTAAAAATTAAATTTCGGCATTTATTTTTGAAAATGTCATCTATTTGTTACTTTTTCATGAGGGATTTAGAAAATTAATTTATATGCATTTAGTACAACTTTTTATGCAATCTGTGGCAGTATCTTTGCTACAGTTAAAACTGATGGAGAAATACATTAGCGAAGTCATAAAAAGTGATACGTTAACGAGGAAATTCAGTAGACATTGATCATGCTTGACGTTAACATTTTTTCCTCAGTCAGATTGAAACCAGTTTACAAAAAGCGGAATAAACATTTACAGAAACGGTTTTATTGCATATTTCCTTTTAGATGGAATGGGAACAGAGTAATACAATATTCTTAAGCGATAATAACATCTTTCAAGAGCTGGCCGCTATACGATGGCTTTACCATGAGAAAGAAAAACGAATAGCGATTTCCCATTTTCTGAGAAAAGTATAAGCATGGGAAAATTAAAACCAATGGTAAAAATATCTCGGAAATGGTTAACTGCACAAAAAATGTACTTGACATAAACTGTGTGTTTTGACGAGATCTAATTGTTTGTGTAGGTATATCTTACGGTTTACCAGTTAGACAAAAATATCCACAATGAAGAGGAAATTCAACCATTTCATCAGAGCACTTTTTTTTTTTCGAAGCATGTTCCGTGTAAGAGGTAGTTTGCGATGAGGGTTTTCTTTCAAATGTTCTTGTCGCATCCTGGAAGATTATGATCTTAAATATTCAGTTTGGTATGTTCGTTTTTGAGCTATGATATATATATATATATATATATATATATATATATATATATATATATATCCATCGAAATCTTGTATTCGAATATTGATTAAAATACAATACTTACCCTACTATACATAGTAGAGAAAGTATATTCAATTATTTATTTAAAGGAAACAAAATTAATACTTTAGAAAACCACTGGAATACGTACATGGCCCTCTGTTTATACGAAAATGAGAATTATCTTTCTTTGGCTACCAAAAGTATAAGGTTCTGTTCTCGAAAATTATTTCGTAAAGCTTGTTTTGTTTACCTCTCTCAATGTCAATAGCCGCTTAGTAACGATTCGCCACCTATGCTTCAAATGGGAACAATCATCTTCTGTATGGGCAATTATTTTGACTCAACTGTCTAGCGGGTTGTATCCCAGCCACAGGGTGATGTGAAAGAAAAAACAGATGGAAATTTCTACTATCCTCCAAGAGATGTGTTAAGGAATACTTACTGCTGGACCATGGGAAGGAGCTGACGGGTACCTAAGATAAGAGAGAGACGAAGGGCTTAAGACTCACGATTTGTTTAATACGAAATATAGGATGTGTGTATTATTCACCCACGCTGTCACACCTAACTACAGTAATAAATATAATTATGCATTTTCAGGTTCACATTGCCAGCACGCGAGCTGTATAACAACGATGTTTATGTGTACCAGAGGGACATACATGGAAAATAACATTTTCTGCCTTGGTGTACATTCCTCTTGCTCGCCTCCTCAGTATGGACGTTTATGGAGCCGCTCTCTAGGAGAAATGATTTTCTATTTCCCACCAAACGAGAACAGAAGTAACGGTGCTTAAAATGTAATAGCTCATGTATAACCTTGATAAAGATTTAATAGATATAATTGTATTCAACCTCGGTACAATCCAAGTATAAAATATGTTGGAACTAAGCCCTACACACACACACACACACGCACACACACACACACACAACACACACACAGACTGTTTCAAAATGACACCAAACGAGGATAGTAGTCGATTAGCTTACACTTTGACTTGTCCGAAACTTGATGTCGCAACTTTCAAACTCTTCTATTTAAAGTTTTGTGTGTGTTTAAAAATCGCACACATTTGCGATTAGGCAGCGTAGAAACAACGGTTGCCATACGCCACGTAAACAGCCTCAAAGGTATTATACGAAACACATAACAAAACCCACATGCTACGTTTTGCATTACTAAGGTGACCAGTGCCGCGCCGGCGTGTCTATCAAACCACACCTACATCACGTGACTGGGACCCACGCTACCAACCGGCATCTCTCTTGGAGTGCCCAGGCACGTGCCACTTGGTTCTGTACGACTGCCTAATCCACGGTGATTTTAAAGAAGTTTTTGTATGTGCCGAATTTAAAACTGAAAATTATATTCGCGTGCGGTATGACGAACAAGGTCCACACCTTCGTTTGGTGTCGTTTTGAAACACCTGTATGTATGTATGTATGTATGTATGTATGTATGTATGTATGTATGTATGTATGTATGTATGTATGTATGTATGTATGTATGTATGTATGTATGTATGTATGTATGTATGTATGTATGTATGTATGTATGTATGTATGTATGTATGTATGTATGTATGTATGTATGTATGTATGTATGTATGTATGTATGTATGTATGTATGTATGTATGTATGTATGTATGTATGTATGTATGTATGTATGTATGTATGTATGTATGTATGTATGTATGTATGTATGTATGTATGTATGTATGTATGTATGTATGTATGTATGTATGTATGTATGTATGTATGTATGTATGTATGTATGTATGTATGTATGTATGTATGTATGTATGTATGTATGTATGTATGTATGTATGTATGTATGTATGTATGTATGTATGTATGTATGTATGTATGTATGTATGTATGTATGTATGTATGTATGTATGTATGTATGTATGTATGTATGTATGTATGTATGTATGTATGTATGTATGTATGTATGTATGTATGTATGTATGTATGTATGTATGTATGTATGTATGTATGTATGTATGTATGTATGTATGTATGTATGTATGTATGTATGTATGTATGTATGTATGTATGTATGTATGTATGTATGTATGTATGTATGTATGTATGTATGTATGTATGTATGTATGTATGTATGTATGTATGTATGTATGTATGTATGTATGTATGTATGTATGTATGTATGTATGTATGTATGTATGTATGTATGTATGTATGTATGTATGTATGTATGTATGTATGTATGTATGTATGTATGTATGTATGTATGTATGTATGTATGTATGTATGTATGTATGTATGTATGTATGTATGTATGTATGTATGTATGTATGTATGTATGTATGTATGTATGTATGTATGTATGTATGTATGTATGTATGTATGTATGTATGTATGTATGTATGTATGTATGTATGTATGTATGTATGTATGTATGTATGTATGTATGTATGTATGTATGTATGTATGTATGTATGTATGTATGTATGTATGTATGTATGTATGTATGTATGTATGTATGTATGTATGTATGTATGTATGTATGTATGTATGTATGTATGTATGTATGTATGTATGTATGTATGTATGTATGTATGTATGTATGTATGTATGTATGTATGTATGTATGTATGTATGTATGTATGTATGTATGTATGTATGTATGTATGTATGTATGTATGTATGTATGTATGTATGTATGTATGTATGTATGTATGTATGTATGTATGTATGTATGTATGTATGTATGTATGTATGTATGTATGTATGTATGTATGTATGTATGTATGTATGTATGTATGTATGTATGTATGTATGTATGTATGTATGTATGTATGTATGTATGTATGTATGTATGTATGTATGTATGTATGTATGTATGTATGTATGTATGTATGTATGTATGTATGTATGTATGTATGTATGTATGTATGTATGTATGTATGTATGTATGTATGTATGTATGTATGTATGTATGTATGTATGTATGTATGTATGTATGTATGTATGTATGTATGTATGTATGTATGTATGTATGTATGTATGTATGTATGTATGTATGTATGTATGTATGTATGTATGTATGTATGTATGTATGTATGTATGTATGTATGTATGTATGTATGTATGTATGTATGTATGTATGTATGTATGTATGTGTATATACTACATTTGAAAACGCGCTCTGTGTTCGGCTCATGTCTGTCAGGTCGCTGCTACCGAAGTTTGCAATTTAGAATGAAGCAAGCTACATTCGTTCGACTTTGCAATCTGTTTACTGAGCTCTGTCTGTTACAGGATAACTCAATCAAAGTAGAGGCTCTGTACTACTTTCAAAGAAATGAGTTATCAAGCTCACGGGCTCTCAAGTATATTTTTGGAATCTAAAAGGGTTTAGTGTTTCTATGTACGAGAAATAAAAATAAATTATTAAGTTGTTCTCTTATATTTATTGTGTATATACTGTTCACTCCTGTCCATTTTAAAGACGTTCTTTTTATAAAAACACAAACATAAAGTAATGAAACTACGTTAATGGAAAACCGCCAGTTAAAAACTCAGACATAATGGCGGTGCAAATTATGAAGTCGCTGTAACACAAGCATAAATAGACATCTCAAACGTAATTTAAAAGTACTAATCTGTTCCATTCTATGACTTTCTCTACCTGTTCTACAAATTAGCTATTCTTACAAAACATTATTCTTTTATCAGCATTTTTTATATGGAATGTGAGGGAATGCACTAGGCTAAATAACAGTCAACTCTTTTAAAGGATATTGCTATGTGAAACAACTGAAATTCGGTTAGTTTATCTAACCAGGAGTATAACAAAACACATTTGAAACGAAACAAATAACAGCGAATAACAAGGAACGGTTAAATCTACAAAAAGGTGAATTGTGTGTTTTATTCCAAGAAAATCTAAGATATACGTTTTATTTGTCACGTGAACATCTTTAATATACGGTATATTAAACAAAATTTTAAAGCCATTTTTGAGAAAGTCAAAACTTTCTAAAATTTGTCCCTATTTGGGGTAGGTTATTTTCTTAAAAATTGTCGTGTCGCATGCTTGTAAAGTACTATACCTAAGATCCAAGATTAGTATTTTTAAGTTTTTGAGGTATGCTGTACACAGACACCCAGACATACAAGCAGGTACACGGATGTTTTTCTAAAATGCTTTTCTTGGATTTAGGTGTTCTCAAAACATATACCTCGGTTTGAACTCTTATGTGGAAAACAATACCTTCCCTATCTACTATGTACGTTGTACATAAGTGCTAGAGAAAGTAAAAATACACCCGAAGGAAAATAACTGTTGTAGCGACGCTTCCTCAAGTGGTAATGAATTACAAACTAATAACTGATTATTATCATAATGTTATGGACTAATAAAACATATAACTTGATCTTGGTTAAACCTATTTGTATACCAACAAGTTTCCGACCTTTCATAAGTTTTGTAAACTGTGAAAGAACTACATCGCTTGGAATGCTAATAAATCAAGCAAGGACATCCATTCTAGTCAGCAAATACCTATCGTTTCAAACATGCTCCTTCGAAAGAATTTGACAGCGCTCGAATATATTAAATTACACGCCCCACTTTTACACTTTGATAATTGCCTATGCAATAAGGCTCACATTGCCTTGTGTTGGTTTCCCTGCTCAAGTTCGAACATCGCGCGACACCAGTACCTTACCCGTGTGGGGATTTTACGGCTGATTTGCATAACAGGGTGTTTTGTAAATTAAAGTGTAAAATTAAATCTTTTTTAGAAAAATTTCAGTGTGTGTTCCGTGTGTCTGTAAACACGATAGCCTAAAAACGAAAAGTGGGTAAATTACCAAACTTAGTGTTTAATTTTAGTATCTTCCAGGGACGTGACACGAAGATTTTGAGAAAAATCTGCCCACCCCAAACTATACTTTACAAGGAAAAAAGGCAGAACATTTTTATTTTCTTTAACGATTTTTATTAAACTACCGTGTATTAAATATATTAATATGACAAATAAAATCTATATCTTGACTTTCTGGGAATAGCCTCTTAAGACCTTTTTATTGTGAGTGAATTTTGCTGAATTTTGTGTAAACCGTAAGAGATAGACAAAAACTTACCACACAAAAAATGTAGGTCACGTTAAAACGTACAATTGAAGTCATATACATTTTTTTCATGGAATTGAACATTTCTGAACATTGAAACATTGGTTTCAGATTTAAAATATTACTTTTCTCATACGGAGAATTGTAAATTCCTATCTCTACATAGAAACGGATTGCAGCCAGCTTTTAAAAAAACTTGGCTATCATTTTAGTGTAGCATATTCCCTTATTTACCTTCTACTTGCAAGAAAGCAAGTAATAAGACCATTTCTGATAATATTTATCCCGATCATCATAAAATAGATATAAGAATATGCTTTTTAACAATAATTTGTTACACCGATGAGAGAAAGTCATGTGAATGGAGCACATCAGGTTTTTTGTCATGTATCAAAATTCTAACTTATGATTATTTAAATAATAATTTTTACTATTATAAATTCATTGTTCTAATAAAAATGAGTCACGTAATTTTTTTATTCACATAAAAATCCAGTTTTAAAGAAAATGGGTTTTAAAATAAATCTATAATTTAAATTTTTATATTAGCCGTAATAAGAGTAGAAAAACGTTTACTTTTCGAAATATAATAATTATATTTCTACAAATTGGAGCACTATTTTGAAAAAGTATATGATGTGCCTTTAAGAGAAAGTATACAAATTTGCGAGTAAATAAGGTTTAAAGCCATTAATAAGCGTGCGCCAATTCATTTATAGCTTCAATTAATTTGTGGTTAAAATGCGTCAAGCGTGAAAAACGATATATTTTCTTAAAGCTTAGAATTCATATAATTTTATTTGGAAAAAGTCATTCTTTTGATTTTCTCAATTTTTTGGTCAAAGTTCACAGAGGCCTAACCTTAAGATATCCTCATTATTTTATTTACTTTTAACGGAAGTAGTGCTTTAGATATATATATATTATTCAGTGGATGACATCTTAGGTGGCGTCCCGATACTCCTGACGTATCTGGGCACATTCTCAATATGTCATAACAAATGAAAAAGAGAAAACTGGATAATCATTGCCGTCGATAAAGTACCATATAAATGAGAAGATTAAATACTAAGCAGGCGAGTAAAATGGTTGTACGGTAATGTCTGAAGGTCGCATTCTGAAGGTCCCGAATTTAATTCATTACGGCCCGGCCACTCTGACCCCGTCGATATGCGAATGATGGAATAGTTCCCTTTCTACCACGCATTTCCTATCTATCATTTCCTTTCCTCCGTTTCAGAGTTATAGACCCAGACAATGCCGATTTGTGAGTTGCGGCAGAACGTGGAGGAATTTGTGTTCTGAAAAGGTTTCTCCGTCTCCTTTGGTGTGATTAAGATTAGGATAACTCACAAACTCTCCAGTCACTGAGGAGGAGTCCAGAGTGACTAATGGATGGATAAGAGGAGTGACCAAATCTGGATGGACGGGGTCTTTAATGTTTCCAGATTGAACGGTTTCGACGCCACCCGGACCCAATCCACAAGCCCCGATCCCCTGGGGGTCCACAATGACGCCAGAAAAATACCTCTACAGTGCACAAACAACCGCCCAGCCACACCCACTGAACACTGTCGCCTAGTCCTCAACCCTGAAACAGATGGCAAGAAAGTGATGAGAACAGCAAATGATGGATACATAAATAAACAAAGAAACAAATAAATAATCATGTGCAATACCATACCCCGGTTTAAAACCGCGGCATGCATTCCAAATCCATATTCTTTAATTCAAAATTTCATTTACACTTGCATACAAAATTATTTTCAAACCCCGGTATTATTTGAACATCATTACACCAATCTCATTCATCGTTCTATATGACCAACCAGGTTAAAGTACGTTAAGCTTAAACAAAATTATATATTGCAGATATTAAATAAATTAAAAAAGTAGATAAAAAACTTACTTTTCCATTTCAACAATTTGTTCTTTCTTATTTATATATGCATGTATAAAAATCACAAATTGAAGTTCCAAAAAATAACCCAAATACTGGTATCCAGTAAAAATTATTGCTGGTATCCAACCATAAACCCTATTTCTACATTCTATCGCACATCATCTAAGGTCATCAGCAGTCGTCGGCAAACTATATGCGCTGTTTCCAGCACATTTTCCTTCTATTTACTATATTTGTTTTTGTATGTAAATATATCATTATTCTACTATTTATATAAGTATTATTATTATTATTATTATTAAAGCATGGAAATGGTGGACAGGAAAGTCGGATGTAATACATTTTTCCGGCATTCCCGACACTGTAATCGAAACCAAGTCATCTCAGTGGTGTTTGGTGGGAGTCTTGAGGCTCCCCATCCTGAGAGCTGCCTCTGTTGCCAGGTAGGTAACAAATGAAGGTAGGTAACAAATGAAGGAAGCAAATGAGAGAGGAGATCTGTTTGCTAAAACATGCACACATTCATATACTGACTATTCTTATACACAATTGACCAACTACATTTATAAAAAATCTGATGTGTTACTTTCATATAACTTTCTCTGCCTATTCTTCAACAAACTATTCTTTCAAAAGAAAATTCTTCTATCTACTTCATCAAGAAACACATTAGCAGAAATGATTTTATTACGATATTATTTCCTTGTGCAAGGATAATAAGGAAACACAATAAGCTAAAGCGATGCTCAGGTGTTTTATATGCCGATCGCTCTGCAATGGTAATTAAATTCATGTTTCTTCGCTTGATAAGACTGAAAAAATATGAATAACGATTTCCCAATTAAGAAAAGGAAAAGTACAATTTAAACCTATAAAAAGCAATATCACAAAAACAAGTCGAGTTTTTTGGTCAAGATCTACATTTTTTGTATAGTAAGCCTTTGTCTACCTCTTATGGTATAGCAGTTATACAGAAGTCGTTCAGAATGAAGAGGACTTCATAGTCTGCTCCCAAGAAATTCAATATTTTATTTGCGTGTAAATATCTTATACAGCATATTAATCAAAATCGTTAGAGCCATTTTTGAGAAAATCAAATATTTGGAAAAAGTTTTCCATATAGAGGGTAGTTTGGGGTGGGAGATTTACTTAAAAAGCTTCGTGTCGCGTCCTTCGAAGATGCTGAACTTAAATAGATACCCAGTTATCTTTTCGTTTTTGTGTTATTCTGCACAAGACACACGGACACACGCACACTGGTAGACACATTACATTTCATAAAAATGAAATGGTTTAACGTGGACTATCGATTGCATAACAGATTCTTCTAAATAGACTACAAATACAAGTTATTCACATTCAACCAACTATTATATTTAATAAAGCAATTTCTCCTAATAAATTTCAGGAAGGTGGGGCGCGAACACAGACACACACACACACACATACGCACACGCCGCATATGTACATGTGCCCGCGTACGTTTTTCTAAGAATGTTTTTTTTTTATGATTCAGGGGAACCTAAAATGTGTATTTCCTATGAAATCTCGGTGACGAATTTTTGCGTGAAATGCAGTACCTTCACTGTCTATGTATTATGTACGAAGTAGATAAAGTAAAACTCACTTAAAATCTGATGTGATCCTTTCACACGACTTTCTCTACATCTCTGCAACAAATTGTTAAAAATCTTATTTTTCTATTTAATTTATGCTAATCGAGAAAAAATTGGTAGAAATGGTTTTATGACTTGCTTCCATGTAAGTAGAAGGGAAATAAGGAAGTACCGTAGGCTAAAGTGACAAGTCAAAAGCTGGTTGCTATGTGACAGCAGTTCCTTTGTATGGACAGGAGTTGACAAATTCCCGTATCAGAAAAATATAAATGTTTTAAAGCTGAAACCAATAACAAGTAATGTTTTAAAAGCGATAAACACCACGAAAAAAAAATATAACATAAATTGTGTTTTTAACGAGCCCAACATTTTCTGTAAAGTAAGTTTTTATCTATTTCTTAAGGTTTACCATTATGCAAAATTCCACAAAATTCATCCAGAATAAAGATGTATTCAGGCGCTATTTCCAGAAAATTCAAGATATACACTTTATCACTTTAATACACGATATTTTAATCAAAATCGTTAGTGCAATTTTTGAAAAAAATAAAATTTTTCGACATTTTTTTATGCAAAGGGTAGTAGGAAGTGGGGAGTTTTCTTGAAAATCTTCATGTCGCATCCGTGATAGATACCAAATTTAAATACTAAGATTGGTATTTAAATGACTTTTCGTTTTTGAGCTATGCTGCCCACACTCACACACACACGGACATTTTTCTAAAAATACTTTGGTTTGGCTTCAAACCATATATTTCCAGTGAAATCTCGGTATCGAATTTGTAATATTGTTGGATGCAATACAATACCTTCTCTATACACTGTGTGCCCAGTACGTGAAGAGAAAGTAAAAATATAATGTGTCCCATTCACATGACTTTCCCTGCATCTCTGTAACAAAGTATTGTTAAAACGCTTGTTCTTCTATCTACTTACTTCATGCTAACTGCGATAAACATTAACAGAAATGGTCTTCATACTTGTAAGTAGAAGGGAAATAAGGGAATATACTAGGCAAAAGCGATAGCCATATCTTTTAAAATCTGGTTGCCATGTAGTTGAAATCCGTTTCTCTGAATTACCAGGAGTTGACAAATTCCCATATGACAGAAGTTTTTAAAACTGAATAAGTATTTTGAAACAGAAACAAATAACAAGGTATATCTTAAAAATGGTTAACTCAGCAAAAAATGTAATGACATAAATTGTGTGTTTTATCGTGATCTGCATATTTTGTTTAATACATTTTTTCTATCTCCTACGGTTAACCAGTTATGCACAATTCAGAAATGATATACGGAATAAAGAGGTCTTCAGAGGCTAGTCCCAGAAAATTCAAGATATAAATTTTATTTGACATCTAAATAGCTTTAATATACAGTATTTTAATCAACATCGTTAAAGCCATTGTTTAGAAAATTTATTTTCGAATTTTTGCCATGTAAAGAGTAGTTTGGGGTGCGAGGATTTTTCTCAACATCTTTTTGTAGACTCCCTAAAGGACACTAAACTTAAATACCAAGTTTGGTATTTTACCGACTTTTCGTTTTTGAGTTATCGTGTTCACGGACACACGGACACACGGACACACACACACACGGACCTTTTTGTGAAAATGCTTTTTTTGGATATTGGGGACCCTAAAACATATATTTCCGGTGAAATCTCGGTATCGAATTTTTGGGTGGAGTGCAATACTTTCTCTATACACTATGTACATAGTGCGTATGGAGAAAGTAATATCATATCTTTTAAAAGCTGGTTACCATATGATTGAAATCTGTTTCTATGCATAGCCAGAAGATTGTGTATTTTATCGAGATCTACATTTTTCATGTAGTAAGTTTTTGTGTATCTCTTAGGGTTTTCCAATTATGCAAAATTCAGGGGAAATCATCCAGAATAAGGTGGTGTTTAATGGCTATTCCCAGAAAATTTAAAATATAAATTTTATTTGCCATGTGAATATCTTTAATATACGGTATTTTAATCAAAATCGATATAGCTATTTTTGAGAAAATCAAAATTTTCGAAATGTTTTATGTAATGGGTACTTTGGGTGGGGGGATTTTTTTTTTCAAAATCTTCGTGTCGCATCCCTGGAAGATACTACACTTAAATATCAAGTTTGTATTTTCCGATTTTTCGTTTTTGTGTTATCGTGTTCTCAGACACACGGACATACACGGACCTTTCTCTAAAAAGGCGTTTTTATGCAGGGGACCCCAAAAAGTGTAATTCAGGTGAAATCTCGGTTTCGAATTTTTGAGTGGAATACACTATGTATATAGTACGTGCAGAGAAAGTAACTTTTTTGTGGATACAGGGGACCTTAAACTTGTAGTCATGGTGATATCATAGCATAGAATTTTTGGGTGGAGTGCAATCCTTCTCTACCTACGTACCATTTACTATACAGAGAAAGTAAAAATGCTTTTTTTTTGTATACAGGAAACCCCAAAAGGTGTATTTCCGGTGAAATCTCGGTATCGAATTTTTGGTTGGAGTGCAATACCTTCTCTACCTACACACCAAGTATGTAGAGAAAGTAAAAAGTAGATAAATGAATGGTACATAATATGGACGGATACTATCAATTGATAACTCTGAAACTCAGTATTTTTTCCGACAACAAGATAGATTGTACTATGAACTTTTTTTCCAGTCTATTCAGTGGTTTGAAGATAATTAATTCAGACTAGGCATTATATTCCTGCCTAATTGTTTGTTATAGTCATCCACTTACTTTTTAATTGCACAGTATATTGTACAAGGGGAGCTTCGGACTTTTGAAAATACTTAATTCAGGTTAAGGGTTAGATTTCCAACTAAATCCTTAAGAAAATGTCACCCATTTATTTTTAACTGTACAGTGTATCGTATAAGGAGTACTTCGAACTTTTCAAGATACTTTATTTACATTAAGGATTATGTTACCATATAAATCCTTATGAAAATGTCATAAATTTGCTTAATTACTTTTTAATTCTACAATATATTGTATAAGGAGTACTTCGGACTTTTGAAGATACTTAATTCAGGTTATGGATTATGTTATGAAAATGTCACCAATTTAACTTCTAATTCTGTATATTGTATAAGGAGTACTTCGGAATTTTGAAGATACTTAATTCAGGTTATGGAATATGTATGTTCCTACCTAAATCCTTGTGAAAATGTTATCCGTTTTGTACAATATATTGTATAAGGAGTATTCGGACTTTTGAGAATAATTCAATAAGGTTAAGCGTTATATTCCTGCCCAAATTCTTGTCAAAATGTCCTGTATTTATTACTTTCTCTACACGTACTATGTATATCGTGAATAGAAAAGGTATTGCATTGCAATTTGCATCCAAAAATTGATACCGAGATTTCATCGGAAGTACATGTTTTGCGACTCCCTCAGTACAAGAAAAGCATTTTTAGAAAATGTCCGCTTGTGTGTGTGTGTGTGTGTGTGTGTGTGTCTGGGCAGCATAGCTCAAAAACGAGAAGTCCGTTAAATACCTAACTTTTCAAGAAAAAGGTTTTCAAGATTCTCAAGAAAATCCCCCCATCCACAACTACCCTTTACATGGTAAGAAATTGGAATTTTTTTTCCCAAAAATGACTCTAATGATTTTTATTAAAATTTCTTATATTTAAGAGATGAAAAATAAAATGTATATCTTGAATTTTCTGGGAATAGCCTCTGAAGAGCTGTTTATTCTGGATGAATTTTTTATGAATTTTGCATAACAGGTAAACAGTAAGAGACAGACAAAGCTTACTAGACAGAAAGTATAGATCTCCTTAAAACACACAATTTGTGTAATATACATTTTTTTTCGTGCAGTTGACCGTTTTCGAGATATTCCTTGTTATTGGTTTCAGTTTTAAAATACTTGAAACTTTTCTCATATGGGAACTTATCAACTTCTGACCATGCAGAGGGATGGATTTCAATCCCATTGCAATCCATTTTAAAACATTTGACTGTCGGTTTAGCCCACTGTACTCCTCTATATACTTATAAGATGCTTATAAGGAACTAATAATAACATCGTTTCTGCTAATGTTTATTTCAATTGCATGAACAAGTTTATTAACAATAATTTGTTAACAGGTGTAGAGAAAGTAACGTGAAGTTAGTTTGGTTGAGCTAATCAATGCCGAAATATTGTTGTTATAGGTTTAAATTTTCCAAAATGAACACTGTTCTCAAATGAGAATCGTTATTCATATATTTTCGGCCTGGCCAAGCAAAGAGAATGTGTTTTCAATAGCATCACACAGCGATTGGCTTTTAAAAAATTTGACTATCGGTTTAGCTTTTATTCCCTTTGTGCAAGGAAATAATACCCTAATAAAATCATTTCTGCTAACGTTTATCTTGATAAGCATGAATTAGATAAAAAAAAAGTTTTTCCAAGAATAGTTTGATGCTGCCAAGGTTGAGAACGTTATTGGAATGTAACATTTCAGATTTTTTCTTATATGCTGTGTGGTAAATAGGTGTGAAATGGGTGAGGATGTCAGATCGATTTAAAATCTCATTATTGTCAATTTTATCCGATTTTTATGGCTCTGCTGGGGTAGCTACATCGACTGGGGAGGTTCTCCTACTCTCCCGCAATACTAATCTGCCACCTTTTTCTCTTTCTGCCTTCCTCTCAGCCTGTCGCCTACTTTCTCCCATGCTCGCGTTTTTCTTTATACTCCTATGTGTAATTCATGCGCCTTGTCATGTTTTGAAAAACTGGTAATAAAATAATTTCATAGCGGATTATTAAAAGTAAAACTCAGATGTGTTCCATTCACATGACTTTCTCTACATCTCTGTAACAAATGATCGTTAAAAAGCATATTCTTCTATCTAATTTATGATAATCGAGATAAACATTAGCAGAAATGGTCTTAATTATTTGCTTCCTTATAAGTAGAATGAAAATAAGAGAATACACTAGGCTAAAACGATAGTCAAATCTTTTAAAAGCTGGTTGTCATGTGGATGAAAACCATTTCTATGCTGGGCCAGGAGTTTATAGCTTTCCGTGTGAAAAAAAGTTTAAGTATTTTAAATCTGAATCAAATACAAGGAATATCTCAGAAATGTTCAATTCAACGAAAAAATCTGATGTGTTACACTGACATGACTTTCTCTAGCTCTTCTACAAACTTCTTACATAAGATTATTCTTCTTTCTTCATCTTGTTAATCGAGATAGTCATTAGCAGAATGTTCTTACTACTTAGTTCCTTATAAGTAGAAAGAAAATAAGGGAATGCACTAGGCTAAACCGATAGTCAAATGTTTTAGAAGCTGTCGTTATTCGATTGTCATTACAAATCGCTTTTTTACTTGGCCAGGAGTAGAACAAAAGAAAAACGGACACTTCCTGTCTGAGAAAATGATCAGTACAACTGAAACCAAAAACAAGGAATATCTCGGAAACGGTTACCTCCAAAACAAAAATGTAAAGGACATAAATTGTGTTTTGATCAGATTAACATTTCCTAGGTAGTAAGTTTTTGTCTATCTCTTACTGTTTAGCAGTTAAGCAAAATTTACTAAAATTTATCCGGAATAAGAGTTCTTCAGAGGCTATTCCCAGAAAATTCAAGATATACATTTTATTTGATATGTAAATATCTTTAATATAGGGGATTTTAATCAAAATCGTTAGAGCCATTTTTTAGAAAATCAAAAATTCCGAAATTTTTTCCATGTAAAGGGTATTTGGGGGTGTGGGGATTTTCTTGAAAATCTTCGTGTCGCATCCTTGGAAGACACCAAACCTAAATACCAAGTATAGTATTTAACGGTATTTTCGTTTTTGAGCTATGCTGTCCACAGACAGACAGACACACATACACACGGACCTTTTTCTGAAAATGCTTTTTTTTTTTTTGGAATCAGGGGGTCCTAAAACATTGTCTATCCATATAGACAAAGGAACTTCATTGACATAGCAACCAGCTTTTGACTATCACTTTAACCTACGGTTTCTCTTATTTCGCTTCTACTTACAAGGAAGCGAGTAATTAGACTATTTCTATTTTTTTCTGATTAGCATAAAGTAAATAGAAGTATAAGCTTTTTAAGAATTATTCGTTGCAGGGATATGGAGAAAGTC
Source organism: Hymenopus coronatus (assembly GCA_030762935.1). Lineage (NCBI taxonomy): Eukaryota > Metazoa > Arthropoda > Insecta > Mantodea > Hymenopodidae > Hymenopus > Hymenopus coronatus. Next base: position 87,721,722 of record CM060886.1, on the reverse strand, counting down.
ATGTGAATGGTGCACATCATATTTTTCTAACTTCATTTGGTATTTGATGGGAATATCGATACCCCTTTTACCTTCTCTAGCACCGTTTGTATAATGTATATAGTGGATATCGAGATTTCACCAGAAATGTATATTTTGGGGTCCCCTGAGTCGAAACAGGCATTTTTACTTTCTCTACATGTACTATGTACATAGTGTATAGAGAAGGTATTGTATTACACCCAAAAATTAGATATCAAGATTTCACCCAAAATATATGTTTTAGGGTCCCAGGTATAAAAAAGAGCATTTTTAGGAAAAAAAATCTTATGTGTTCTATATACATAACTTTCTCTATATTTCTAACAAATCATTGTTAAAAAGCTTTTTTTTTTTTAACTACGAGTGTTAGTTGTGATAAACATTAACAGAAATTGTCCTTTTACTTGCTTCATTGTAAATAGAAGGAAATACACTAGGCTAAAGCGATAGTCACATGCTTTAAAACACGATTTGACCAGAGTTGACAAGTCCCTGTATGAGCAAGCTAACAACAAGACATATCTCGAAAAATGTCAATTCTATGAAAAAAAATCTGATGTAATCCATTCACATGACTTTCTCTATTTCTCTGCAACAAAATTTTTGTTAAGTGAGAAAAAATTAGCAGAAATAATCTTATTACTTGCTTCACTGTAAGTAGAAATTAAATAAGGGAGTAACATAGGTTAAAGTGATAGTAAAAGATGATTGCTATGTGACTGAAGTTCCTTTGTTTGTATGGACAGGAGTTGACAAATTCCTGTATGAGAAAAGTATACGTTTTTTAAGGCTGAAACAAAAAACAAGGAATATCTAAAAAACGATCAACTCCACGAAAAAAATGTACATAACATAAATTGTGTGTTTTAATGTGCTCTACATTTTTGTGTGGTAAGTTTTTGTCTATCTCTTACGGTTTACCAGTTACACAAAACTTCGTAAGATTCATCCAGAATAAAGAAGGCTTCAGAGGCTATTCCCAGAAAATTCAAGATATACATATTATTTGTCAAGTATATGTCTTTAATATGTGATATTTTAATCAAAATCGTTAGAACCATTTTTTCGAAAATTTTTCCATGCGAAGGGTGGTTGGGGTGGGGGGATTTTCTTGAAAATCTTCGTGTCGCATCCTTGGAAGATACCAAAATACCAAGTTTGGTATTTAACAGCCTTTTCGTTTTTGAGCTATGCTGCCCACAGACACACAGACACACACATACACTCAGACAGACACACACACGGACATTTTTCTAAAAATGCTTCTTTTGGATTCAGGTGGTCTCAAAACATGTATTTCTAGCGAAATCTCGGTATCGAATTTTTGGGTACAATGCAACACCTTCTCTATACACTATGTACATAGTACGCATAGAGAAAGTAAAAATCTGATGTGTTCCATTCACATGAGTTTCTCTACATCTCTGTAACAAATTGGTGTTTTAAAAAGCTTATGCTTCTATTTTCTTCATGCTGATCGAGAAAAAAATAGCAGAAATATTTTTATTACCTGCTACCTTGTAAGTAGAAGCAAAATATGGTTAACCATAGGTTAAACTGATAGTCAAAAGCTGGCTGCTATGTGACAGAACTTCCTTTGTTTGTATGGATAGGAGTGACGAATTCCTGTATGAGAGAATTATAAGTTTTTCAAAACTGAAACCAAAAACATCGAATACCTTAAAAACGATCATCTCCACGAAGACATGTATAGAACATAACTTGTGTGTTTTAATGTGCTCTACATTTTCTGTGTAGTAAGTTTTTATCCATCTCTTACGGTTTAGCAGATATGCAAAATTCCGTAAAATACATCCAGAAATAAAGTAGTCTTTTAGGCTATTCCCAGAAAATTCAAGATATACATTTTATTTGTCAGGTAAATATCTGTAATATACGATATTTTAATCAAAAGTCGTTATAGAAATTGTTTAGAAAATCAAACTTTTCAAAAAATGTTCCATGAAAAGAGTAGCTGGGGGTGGGAGGTTTTTCTTGAAAATCTTCGTGTCTTATCCTTGCAAGATACCTAACTTAAATACCAAGTTTGGTATTTAACGGTCTTTTCGTTTTTCAGCTATGCTATCCACAGACACACACACACATGGACCTTTTTCCAAAAAATGCCTTTTTTGGATTCTGCGAGACCCAAAACATGAATTTCCGGTGAAATCTCGGTAACGACTTTTTGGGTGGAATACAATACCTTCTCTATACACTATGCACATGCTACGTTTAGAGAAAGTAATAAGTAAAAAAGAGAATTAGTACCGCGACTGCTGAGATTACGCCAGTTGTACCTGACAAAGTTTTCGATCTGTAATTTGAGCCCTGCAACCTGGTTAGGTGTGCAAGGTGGTCACATTAAAATGTACTGCATTTAAAGTATGTTTCATAGTTATAGCGAGTTGTATAATAAAACATGTTTTACACAAATTGTATATCAACATCTCCCTATATTTTATATGTATGTCCATAGGCAGGGGCTTATTCTCTGGGCTAGCTAAGCTAACTGCGAAGCCCGGTAAATTTGTGAAGAAAGAATTTCTATTACATTTATAAATAAGGAAGAATATATTCCTAATCTGCTGGTTGTTTGCATTTTATCCTACATTACGTCATAGAATGGGGTGCTTGCGATAGATTCTGTCCGCAATGTAATCTAGCCTGTCTTCTCAGGCAGGAGAAGCATAACTGACTGACGTGTTATAATGAGTATATTTCCCGGACGAGACGTGAAGGAGGATGTCAATACAACATACACCGCAGGTCTTCTCTCTGGCCATGCGAAGCATAATCGACGAGGCTAGAGGACAGGCGAAGCAGTTGTCAATATGTGTTAGTATAGCCAGTCGAGTGATTTTTATAACTGGAGATAGGGAACCTTAATTTGCTAAAGACACAAAATCAGAAGTTGTCCATTTCAAAAATAGATGGGAGTTTATTTTTCAATGTTTTCTTTTATTTAAAAGTCTAGTTAATAGGTAATTAAATTGTTTTATTATTATTATTAACCTTATGCAATAAATTTCACTGAAAATATTTGCATTGTTGTAGCTAACCTCCATTTAATACCTATAGAACAAACATATTAACATACTTTTCCAAGTAAAGTAAACAAAATCTGATGTGTTTTACTAACATGATTTTCTGTATCTATTCTGCAAACAGAATAGTCTTACAAAATATTATTATTTTATCTACATCATGCTAATCAAAATAAACCTCACCAAACGTTGTCTTATTATTTAGTTCCTTATAAGTAGAAGCGAAATAAGAGAAAACTCTAAGCTAAGGCGACGGCCAAATCTTTTAAAAGACGTCGCTATATGATTTTCGTTGAAGTTCCGTTCTCTTTCCAAGACCAGGAGTAAATCAAAAGAGAGATAAATCGGATGACAGACCTCCTTTGAGAAAAATATAAATATTTTAAAATTGAATACACTAACATGAAATATCTCAGAAATGGTTAGCTTAAAAAAAAAACAGAAAAAGAAAAAACTGTATAGGACATAAATTGCGTGTTTCAACGAGACCTATATTTTTGTTTAGTCAGTTTTTGACTATTTCTTATGGTTTATCAATTCTGAAATGGAAATAGAGTGTTATTTATAGACGCTCTTTTAACTATTGCGATTCTCAGCGTCCCTTTCTATATTGGGCGAGGAAGACTGCTTAATTTTGCCCTTTATCAGACTTGACTTTTTTTTCTTTTATGTGCTGTAAATCTACGTCACAAGACCAACGGCTTTACTTCTCTTCGAAGGAGGCTATGCTAAGGATTTTTACGCCCGAAAAAAAATCCATCGTCCTTCGCCAGGTTTGAGCCCGCGACACCTACCATTTCTGCAAAAGTCACTTAGAATGAAGATGACTTCCGGGACTATTCCCAAGAAATGTATATTTGCCATGTAAATATTTTAATCAAAATCGTTAGAGCCATTTTTTTTTAGAAAATCGACAATTTTAATTTCCATGAAAAGGATATTTTCGGGTAGACGGATTTTTCTGTAAATCTTCGCGTCGCGTCCTTCGAAATCACTGAACTTAAGTACCAAAGTAGGCATTTAAGCGACTTTTCGTTTTTGAGCTATGCTGCCTATATGCACTATACATACAGGCGCACACGAGCATGTGCATAAACTAGCATATACACATGGACTTGTTTTTAATGCTCTTTTTTGGATTAAGGAGTTCTTAAACATGCATTTCCGGTGAAACCTAGTTTTCGAATTTTTGAGTGGAATACAATACCTTTTCTACACACCAGGGTTCGAATTACCGGAGGGATGGGGATATCTCCCTCATCAAATAATTTCTCCGGCTCGTTAAAGAGGAATACTTCTCTGCCAGGGAATATATTTTTAATATTTAAGAATTTTCAAAGACAGCAGTAATAGTGCTGAAGATAAAAAGAAAAACGTTATCACCTTGGTGAGTGGATATTTCTTAATATTTGGGCCGCGCCGTGGCCGAGTGGTTAGACCACTCGACTCTCACCTAGACGGCCGGGGTTCGATCCCAAGCATGTGAGATTTGTGGTGGACAAAACGGTGCTGGGGCGGGCTTTCTCCGGGTACTACGGTTTCCCCGCCATCGCATTCCACCGGTACTCCATCATCATTTATGTATCATCAGTGTCACCGCCTGCGGTGCCATTAGTAGTTAAAGCGGGCGTTAAACAGTACCAAAAAAAAAAAATGCTTAATATTTACATCGAGTAGAATAGATACTTCTTTATTGTTCTTATGTTTCGGTCTGAAGACACCACCACCACCATAATGTAACACCCCCACGTCAAAAAGTCTGCCATGCACTATGTAGGTGCATTGTACATCCGTCGCAAAAAAAAAAAGGAAAAAAAAAAAAAGAGTCATGTTTGGAACACCAATTAGTCCCGCACGGCACAGCACCTTGTGTACACCATTCGCGATACAGTTGTGTAGCCGCAGCAACAAGTTGTCACAAGTTCCAAATCTTAATATTACTAACCCGTATCATCAATAATCATAATCAAATACACAACTTAAGTTTCTTCAATAACAAACTGACAACATTACCTAAAAATATTAACGATACAAAACATGAATCAGCTTGGATTGTAAAACCTGCCACTGTAGCCTTGTGACAAAACGTAGGTTACCCCTTTGGTGAGGGTCGCAGGTTCGCTTCTCGCATGTAGCGAACATTTTTTCCCCTTCCCTTAATGACCTTGAATCAACACACATGAACTATTCGTTTTAGACATGCCTATTTCATACATGACATTCGGTACTTTTAGGTGCATGATAGTTATTATGATGTTTCATTGAGTGTTTACTCTACCGAACATCAATATGCTGCACACGAAAGCATGTGGTGCGCAGAAATACTAAAGGTATTGTTAAGAAAACCAATATTTTGAAACATTTTTTAAGATACATTTTTTTTTTTTAAATTGACATACCCTTCACAAAGCGATCAAACACACCCTTCATAAACCGATCCGTGGTGATATTTTCATATGAGGTGGCATTTTCTTCCACACATAAGGGAAAGGTGATTGTGTATCGTCCAAGGGGGACCCGATACGCTGCACAATTCCAATAAGGTCGCGTATCTGTATCTTGTTGGAGTTGGATATCAAGGGACAGTCTAGGTGTCATGTGGTAGCCTGACCCTTCAACGAACGGTGTGCGACACACGGTAGTACTCGTTAATATTTTAATTCCCTCTGTGAGAATGTGTTCTCTATTTAGAATGTGTGGACTGAGGTAAACATTACCTCCAATTACCTGTAAATGGGCGAAGGACAAAATGTGGCTTCTGGACACAAATTCAAAAAGCCTGGGGCTCTTCTGGCTTCTCATTCACATTACCGTAGGCATTTATTTTGTCTGTGCCCCGAAATTTGAGGGCATTTATACCGGCTGAGGGTTCATACACCCGATATTAGTTGTGTTTATTTTTTTGTGTTTCAGTTTTAGAAGATAACAATTTATTTACACATATTTTTTTAGTTATTTAACACGGGTGTTAGTAGAATTATGCTTTTGTGTGCATAGATAGGCCCATAACTTCAAATGCCAAAGTTATATTAATGCAATATTATGTTCTACATATCCAATCATAAAATTAACCATAAAATATTACAAGCAGGACGAGATTTGAACCTAGACACTTATGAGTGGAAGCAAGGCCTTCTTAACCTTTCGGTCACCGTAACACTGTTCCGAGACTGTTTACAGTATGTAGAAATTAACCATTGCGCTGTCAGTCGCTATGCAGTTCTTTTGTGTGCGTTGTGAACACAACTTTTACGAAGACACTCGAAACTCTTCGATCGACACATGGAATCTGGGGATGACTAATTTTGGGGGGAGGGTGCTGGTGTGCATATGTGTTAGAGAAAGTAAAAAGAGCTGGCCCAGAGCTCGGTAGCAGTATACGCCTCGGTTGGGCACTTTAGCTATAAACTATTCGTGCGTTATGAACCTTTTAACACAATTATCATACAATGACAAAACGACCTTGGGGGTTCAGTGCCAGTTTGTGTTTACATTTCCCTATCAGTAAGCTGGGAGTGACATAATGATTATCGGAACTTTTTCCCATGCAATAATACATTTCAGAATGTTCTGAAATGCTAATGTCCTACTGGTGGTAAGATCACACACCAACTGTTAACTCACTCCCATTGTTTCTCATTAGCCCATACAAAGATTTGTGACATCATGCTAACACGGATTCGTTTTTTAGTACTCTTAACTATTTGAAATTATTTCTTGCGAAAGTTTATAATGATGAACAGAAAACAGATAGAAAAGATCTGAATTGTTACACTCACATGACTTTCTCTAGCCACTCTACAAACTTAACGAAAGATAATTCTTCTTTCAACACCACGCTAATCGAGATAAACATTAGCAAAATTTTATTACTTAATTCCTTATAAGTATACTGGAACTAAGGGAATGCACTAGGCTAAAGTGATAGTCAAATGTTTTAAAAGCTGTCGTTGTGCGATTGTTATTGCAAATCGCTTCTTGCTTGGCCAGGAGTTGAACAAAAGAAAAACGGACACTCCCATCTGAGAAAAGTATAAGTACTTCACAACTAAAATTAATAACAAGGAATACCTCGAAAACAGTAAGCTCCACCAAAAAATGTCTATGACATAACTTGTGAATTTAACAAGATCTACATTTTTTGTATAGTAGGTATTAGTATATCTCTTACGGTTTACTAGTTATACCAATTAAATAAAAATTTATCCAAAATAAACAGATCTATAGAAGCTATTCCCAGAAAATTCAAGATATACGTTTTATTTGTGATAGAAATGGCTTTAATATGTGGTATTTTCATCAAAATCGTTAGAGCCATTTTTAAGAAAAACAAAATTTTCGAAAATTTTTCCATGTAAAGAGTAGTTAGGGGTGGGGGGATTTTCTTAAAAATATTCGTGTCGCATCCTTGGAAGATACCAAACTTAAATACCAAGTTTGGTATTTAACCGTCTTTTCGTTTTTGAGATATGCTGTCCACAGACCCACAGACAGATAGACAGACGCACACAGACACACACACTCACACACGGACCTGTTTCTGAAAATGCTTTTTTTGGACTCAGGGTGTCCTAAAACATGCATGAAATCTCGACATCGAATTTTTGGGTGGAATACAATACTTCTCTGTCATTATGTACATTGCACATACGGGGCTGGAGAGAGTAAAAAAATCTGATGGGCTCCATTCACATCTCTGTTATTGTTAATAAGCTCATTCTTCTATCTATAAATTTAATGCTAAAGCACTAGCAGAAACAGTGTTATTACTTAGTTCCTTTATAAGTAGAAGGGAAATAAGGGAATACACTAGGTTAAACCGACAGTCAAAGATTTTAAAATGTGTTTGCTATGGGCTTGAAATCCGTTTCTTTGCGTGGCCAGGAGTTGATAGTTCCCGTATGAGAAAAGTTTAAGCATTTTAAAGCTGAAACCAATTACAAGGAATATTTCGAAAACGGCGAACTTCACGAATAAAACGTATATAAATTGTGTTCTTGTCTATCTCTTACAGTCAGAACCAATTTTGAAAAAATTAAAATTTTCGAAATTTTTTCCATGTAAAGGGTAGTTGGGGGTGGGGGGGTTTCTTGAAAATCTTCGTGTCGCATCTTTGGAAGATACCAAACTTAAATACCAAGTTTAGTATTTAACGGTCTTTTCGTTTTTGAGCTATGCTGTCCGCAGACACACACACACACACACACACACGCACACACACGGATATTTTTCTGAAAATATTTGTTTGGATTCAGGGGGACCCAAAACATGTATTTTCGATGTACATAGTACGTGTAGAGAAAGTAAACTAAACTTTGGCATGAAATTTGCAGACTAACTAAAATCATGCGGCTGCTAGATACACACCCGCTATTTTGTTAACGAAATAATCTATTTGATAATTGAAATGACCATATATACTGTCCCATTGTTGCATTATTATTGCCACCATTGTAAATTTAAATTAAATAAAATACTTCGTTTACCTTCCTCTTATGTACGACATATGTGCGAGTGCCAAAGTCAGAGGCTTGTCTGGTAGCAAACATTGAATCACAGTGAATACAGAACGGGGGATCGGCTCGTAGCAAGGTATGAGAATAAGAAGAAGATATGAGATGAAGGCGAAATGGATGAAAGAAAAGGCGATATTGGATCAATTGGTAGAATTAATGGCGCGAGAAACCGGAGAACACACCCAGATGCAGCTTTGTCACCACTAATCTCACATGGGTCCCCTGGGATTGAACCCGCGCCGCTTTGGTGAGAGGAGAACCATCTAACCACTCGGCCACAATATCGCCAGTTAAATAATAATGCTCTTTTAAAGCGATTAATATTTTATTTCCCTTAAAAGAATGAAAACTATTTTAAACGTCATACGTTATTGATAACCATAGCAAAAATAGAACACAGCTAAATAGTTTTAAGCAAGATATTTTCAAATTCAGTGTCCTAAACAGAAACTCTCTCTTTAATACATGCTATGCATGTCATTAAATTATTGTTTATTCTCAATATGGGGCATAAGCTTGCATCTCACATATATTGTCATTCTTATTTGGCAAAACAGTTTATTGTTAATTACTGTTGTTTGTGAATAAAATTATGTGCATAACTGTGGAACGTGAGCTTTTTATACTAATGGAAATTTCTTCACAATCTAGAAAAGTTCACTTCAGCCGTAAGTTTAGGAAACAACTATTCCACCATTTTATTATATGGCCTAAATAAAGAACAAAAGGAAAACTTCGGGTGCAAGATACGCCCATATGTTTCACGTTATATAACGTTTTCTCTTAAAGAGATACATCAAGCGCATAACTATTCTCTCAATCACACTTCCGGTCTTTAAAAGTACATGGGATTGCATTTTCCAGCCAGAGCTAAAACTTGGGACCTCTGAATTTGATGCCTAGCCTAACCACCAGACCACAGGCAAAATTATGCATAATACACCACTAGGAAGGAGGAAAAAAGGAAGACCGTACAGCATGTGGATTCAAGGAATTAGAGGGGCAACGAATTGAGGAAAATTTGTGGTCCAATACGCGAGAATGGAGAAAAGTGAAAAGAAGATATTAAAACTGTAGTTTTGGTGCCGAAAATGTATTTGTATACTGTGAGACCGTAAATATATAATATTATGTATTGTTTTAAACACTACATTTTAAAATAATATGAGTTAATTATTCACCTTAAGAGTGGGCTCAAATTTGTTTTGGAAGAGTTCCTTCACAGCAAAATCAAAATGTGTCCGCTGTGGCCGCTCCAGGTCCTCTGCTCCTGAAGTGAAGTTTTTTTTTCCCAAAATGTTTGTTTACTTTTAATTCGATATCGGATTTGTCAATTGCAAAGCTTCCTCTATTTCAAGAAAGAGGCAGAAAAATGGTAAAGAACGAACCTAAAGCACAAGAAAAATGTGTGATTTACTCTATCGTAAATAACTACGAAATATTACAAGTATCGATATTATGTCCCAAGTAAATTAAATTGCATTTGAGTTCACAAATATTAAGACGTTAATGAAAACGAAGATTGACAGTTAACGGTGATCCAGCTGGTTGGCAAGACTGGGATGTGTGGTTTTGTGTGTAACGGCGCAGTAGAGAGTTGTGACGTCACTGTAGCGAACTACGTATGATCTGGTACAGTTGATTCGCAGTTTAGTTCAGTGCTCTGAAGAGTTAGGGTGTAAACCAAAGTGTGCGATAGTGATAAACGTGCCGATAACCTCGTGACATGATGACGTCAGGACTACGTCACCGACGACTGGGGTCGAGGCACTACTACTGACAGCAGCATGGATATTTGCCATATCTTGGAACAGCTGAGGAGCTCCAGCGGTGGGTGAATGCCTTTCATTTTTTTGATTCAATGTCCTATATTATGTACAAAACGTGTTCCTCAGTGGCGGCTGTTGTAAACAAAATGTGCGCTTAAGTTTTAGGTTAGGCTAGTAATAAACAAACAGTAACACGTAGTGCTCAGAACGTAAACATTGAAATACATGCTCACCTGTAACTATAATTTTATTTACAAGTCTTTCAAATAGATGAATATAGTTTATAAAATTGAAAGTACGCAGGAGGCAGTGTAGAAAATGTATGTTATTTCATTTTGTTCTCTGAAAATGGAGTGCGTAGATTGTTCACTTCTGCGTGTATATTTGCCACACAAAAAAGTAAAATGAAGAACAAAGTTTGAATCAATTCAAACGTAACCTTTAATTCAATGTATTACTGTAAAACACTAAAAAACGTTTCTAGCATAAACTCTGATTAAATTTCTTACTCGGGGAGTGTGGTAGAGATTTCTCACAAACAGACATAGTAAGACTACCTAGCATACAAATATGCAGAAAATAGTAATATTATTAAAATGTAGTATTTAGCTTTTAAAGAAATCAGTTAATTTTAAATTATAAAAGCACCACTAATATTTCAGAGACATTTTTCTTCAAAATCTTTCGAACTAAAGGTGATTGTTTTTTTTTTTTTTTTTTTGTACTTCAAATACTAATGTATGAGGGCCTAATATTTCACTCAAAAAAAAAAAAAAAGAGACCTTGTATCTATCACAGATTCGACAATCATTACTAGTAAATTTAAAAACGTATTCAAATATCTACAAATGTAGCCTCAATTATCAAGTAATTCATTATGCAATAGCCAAGCAATGCTTAACGTTTTCATCTTTCGTTTTGTATTTCTCAGAACTGATGATTCTCATTTCCTGCCCGAAATCTTATGAATCAAACTACGTTTCGTGACGTCAGAGAGGTTGAAATTACGCTAATGAATGTTAAATGCGCGGCTGACGAAATATGAACCAACACGTTCGTAAGAATTTCTGTACGCAGTAGGTATATTTTTGACAGCTGTTATTTTCTCTGCGTAATATATTTATTTTTGACACCAGAGGAAAAATGCGCAGAAACTACGAAACATGTAAGAGGAAACGCAGGTGAAATGCCGTTATGAAACGTCTACAAAACGAATTCTGTTATATACAGTTACTGTAGAAAATAAAGAGAATTACTAAAACTATGACACACTTTTATAGTGACTCCATAAAGTATTCAACCTCACAAGAATTTTGGCAACCAGTCGACGAAAGAAAATTCTATTTAAAGCACAAACAATGTATCAGTGTACCTTCTGTTTTCTTTTTTGTTTTTTGTTTGTTTTTTGTTTTATTACTTTTATAATCCTTCTTGAAAACGTCATCCAGTGTTACTTTCTCCAAACAGTACACGGTAGGCAGGGAAAGTATTGAATTTCACCCAGAAATTCTGTGCACAGCACATTTAACAAAAGTCAGTTAAATACCTTTTACATGGAAGATATTTCGAAATTATCGATTTTCTCAAAAATGACTAACGATTTTGACAAATGCTATATGTTAAAGCTATTTAGGCGAAAAATAAAATGTATATCTTGAAAATTTTCTGGAAATAGGTTCTGAAGCTCTCTTAATTCTGGAAGGCTTTTACATAACTAGGAAACCAAACTTAAGAGACTAAAACTTAGTTCACAAATTGTAGATTTTGTTAAAAGACACAGTTTATGTCAATACATTTTTTTAATTAAACATTTCCGCTATACTTCTTGTTATTGGTTTCAATCTTAAAATTCTTATACTCTCCATAAATGGGAAGTCGTTTTTCGTTTTCCCTGCTCTTGGTCAAGCAAAGACTTTAGCCCATCACATATTGACCAGCTTTTAAAAGATTTGACTATCGCTTTAACCTGGTGTATTCTCTTATTCCTGTGTATTTACAGTAAAAAATGTAATAAAACATTTTTGTAAATGTTTATCTGGATTAGGTAAAATAGAAGTACACGCTTTTTAAGAATAGTTTGTTGCAGAATAGGTAGAGAAAGTCGTGTGAGTATAGCACATAATATTTTACCCCTTTTTGATGAATTTGGTTACACAATTATTTATCAGGAAGGACATTTCCGTTTCTGCTTGGGGACACATCTAATGAGGCAATTTCGCGAATGTCCTTTGAATATTAATGACAATTTAACCTAAAAAAGACGTTCTTTTGTTTCTTAAATGTGAAATATTTGTATTTAAAATAGGTTATTCGTGATTTTTGATAATTACCATTAGCCTAATATTTCACATAACTTGGTGTGGAAGGGGTGGGGGAACTACCAAATCCCCCCCACCAAGTGATGCCCCTGTTTTATATGGCCTTAATGCAGTAACTTCATAATAAATAGCTAACAATTCCATCTACATGTGTTAAAAACACACCTAGAAACAAACAATTTGTGTAAACCGACGTTATTGAGAAAATGTAGAAAATATTTGATAACTCATTTTTTCTTCTTGGTTTTTCTTTTCAGATCAATAACTATTCGTTAAAATTTCAGGCAACATGTAAGAGTATTTTTCTAGTAAAATCTTGTAATAATTTCTGTAAAAACTGCACACAACAAAGTTGAAAACTCGGTGCAATTTAAAAACAAATCTGTTATGTTAAATATACATCACTTTCTCTACACTTGTTGCTCATTAGTATACAAAGCAATCCTACGAAACCTTATTTTTCTCAACTTTACTTAAATCGAGACAAATCTTTGCAGAATAGCTACATTGTTATGGATAGTCAATTCCATTCGATCGCGTGAAACAGAACTTTAAAAAATGAAGTATGTAAATATTTAACCATTAATAACGGATAACTCAAAATGACCTGAGTCACAAACAGGAATACTTCGAGCTACATTTTTACCTACTTCATACACAGTGCATAGGTAGAGAAGGTGTTGCTTTCCACCCAAAAATTCGATAACGAGATTTCACTGAAAATACATATTTTAGGTTCCCTGAATCCATACAAAGGACTCTTAGAAAAAGATCCGCGCGCGCGTGTGTCCGTATGTGTGTCTGTAAACAACATAACTCAAAAACAAACAGTCGGTTAAATACAAATTTTGATAAATAAGTTCAGCATCTTGCAAGAATGCGATATTAGATTTTCAAGAAAATTCTCCGTCCCAACATGGAACAATTCTCGAAAATTTTGATTTTCTCAAAAATTCTTTAACGATTTTGATTAAAATACCATATATACCATATATTAAATATAGTTACATGGAACAATTCTCGAAAAGTTTGATTTTCTCAAAAATGCTTTAACGATTTTGATTAAAATACCATATATTAAATATAGTTACATGGCAAATAAAATGTATACTTTGGATTTCCAGGGAGTAGCCTCCAAAGTCCTCTTCATTCTGGATGACTTTTATATAATTGCTACGCACAGTTAAAAGTAGGGAAAAAAAAAATATGTCTTTAAAACTCATAGTTATGTCAAATACATTTTTGTTGTGGATATAAGATCTAAGGATTCCGAGATACTTAATGTTATAAGTTTAAATCTTCCAATATTTATACTTTTCTCAAATGGTAAATTGTTACTCATATTTTATCATCCTGGTCAAGTAAAGAGAACGGAGTTTCGGTACATCTCGTAGTGACCGAATTTTAAAAGATTTGACTGTCACTTTAGCTTATTAATTTCCTAATTCTCCTCAATAAAGGAAATAATATCGTAACAAACCATTTCTGCTAATTGTTATATTGATAAGCATGAGATAGAAAATGAAAGTTTTATAAGAATTGTTTGCTGAAGCATAGGTAGACAGAAGTGAATGTTACACATCAGTTTTTGTACTTTCTCGAGTACGTATGTGTAATGTGCATAGTAGGCAGAGAAGGTATTGTATTCCACCCAAATATTCGATACCGATATTTTACCGGAAGTATCTGCAAAAAAAAAAAAAAAAAAAAAAAAAAACGCATTTTTAGAGAAAGGTCCACGCGTGCGCGGACGGTTAAACAGCTAACTTGGCATTTAAATTTAGTACCTTCCAAGACGGGACACGATTTTCAAGAAAATTTCCTAACCATAAACTGCTCTTTACATGGAAACAATTAATTCTGCGCCTTTTCTTTCCGCACTCAGTGTATTTTAATGTTCATATTAGCGCTTTAGGCATGTATTTTAGCCAAATTCTTGTTCTTAAAGCTTTCCATATAAAATGTGTTTGAAATGAGAATATTAATTTTAAAATTCTTACCAGGCACACTTCAAATATCCCTGATTTATATAATTTGGATTTACCCGACTTTTCGATTTTATTTGTTAAGCGTGTTTCATATATTTTACTTTCTTTACGCGTACTATGTGCATAGTGTACATGAAAGGTATTGTATTCCACCTAAAAATTCGATCCCGAAATTTAACGGAAATATATGTTTTTGAGATCTCCTGGATAAAAAAAATGGAAATGGAAATTTTGGTATTTAAGTTTAGTATCTCCCAAGGATGCAACACGAAAATCTCTCCACCCCAAATTACCTTTTATATGGACACAATTTTCGAAAATGATGATTTTCTCAAAAATTTCTAACGATTTTGATTATCATGCCATATATTTAAGATATTTAATGATGAATATTTTGAATTTCTTTGCAATAGTCACTGAAGTCCTGTTCATTCTGAATGACTTTTGTATAATTGGAAAAACGTAAGAGATAGATAAAAACTTACTACACAAAAAATGTAGATCTCGTTAATACAACGATTTATGTTTTTTTACATTTCTGTTGTGGTTTTTACATTTCTTATTCTTTTATTAAACAGGAAGTCCTCTGTGTTTCTTTTGTTTTACTCCTGTCCATGCAAAGAAGCGAATTTTAATGCCAATTACATAAAAACAGCAATTAGATTTCACTATCGCTTTAGCCTATTACTTCCCTATTCCCTTCTTATAAGAAACCAAGTAATAAGATATTTCTGGTAAGGTTTATCTCGATCAATGGAGTAGAAAGATGAATAAGCGTTTCTAAGAAGTTTGCTTGTTGAACAGGTAGAGAAATTCATGTGAATGGAACATATGCCATTTTTGTAACCGTTTGTGACAGTCAAGCATGCATTTTCGATGAAATCTCGTATCGAAAATCAGATAGACTGCAGTATTTGCTCTAACTTGAGCAAGGGAGATAGATTGTGTTCCAATTCCCAGCAAATTATTGGGTATGGCTTCATGTTCCAGCTTCGACCTTTCTTGACGATGTTCACTCCTCTTGCCCGTTGTGACGTAAAATTTATGTAACTGTCCTTGGTAATGTTATATAGATGCTGTATTTCCTGGTAGGAACAAAGGGGCATCTTCCCTTTAAGGGTAAATCTGCGAGGAAGGTTTCTAGCTGACAAAAGCAGCTCTGGATGCTAAACCAGTCTTGAAATATACAAAGGAATCCCTCTAAGTATATACAGGATGTTATTGAACCAAAAAGAAAGATGTCAGAGATTATAGATGTGTCTGATCTAAGGAATTTGAGATAAGCAATGCATGGATTAAGGCTAAACATAACGCAGTTATATGGTGTTAAATGTAATGGTATAGATGCAGATAAGCGGTGTTAAAGCAACGCCAGCTGAAAAGTTTGCTTAGAATGTCTTTAAGACTACTGCACGAGTATAAATATATCGATTTTCAGCAATGCGTAACATCAAAAGCTGCTCTCCCGAAGATCATGTGTTCGTTTTCTGATATGTACTTATTTTTTTAGGGGGACAAGGAAATTATACCTAAAGTGAGTTGAATTACCACTGCTCTTAAAGTATTCGTTTGTTTTTCCAAAAATTTGTATGCATTTTTCAATACATCATGAAAATTGTACAAGAGGTTGTTTGCATTAATAGCTCATTTGTTTGAGTTTATAGAAAGCATTTCATTCAGCAGAAAAGTAATAAAATCTAGTCTTAAAACATGTGAATTCGGGTACCTTTTCCTCCGATACTACTTTCAATATATAATCGTATTTTTGCATGCTTCTTTTTAGTATAATCAGCTATCTTCTGAACCATAATTATTTAGCTATAATAAAATTTCAGTAGAAATTAAAAAAAATGCTAATTCAAGAAAAGTAAAAATGTGGAAAATTTGTAATGTTGTTGTTTTCTTAATATAATCAATATATCCTATAACATCACGATTGTGGTTCAGAAAGTTCAACTATGTGTTGTGTATATGTGCTGAAAATTTCAGCTTTCCAGCTCTCGTACTTTCTAAGAAAAAGGTACATAAGTATCCAAAAATACTGTTTTGAAAAAACTTTGTTTAAATATATAAATGTTCTAAAAAGGGACGTTGCATAACAGCTTTAAAGAAATGCAGACTAGCATTTAAATCGATTAAGATCCTCTTAGCCCCCAAAAGTATACGTTTTCTGAAATAAAAATAATATCTATTTTATTAGTGCCTAAAACAAAAAATGTTATTTTATACCATGTCCCCTTAAATTCCATACGAAGAAGTGCTGCGATACGGAAACTCACGGCGGAGTTCAGATTGGCCAGTGCGTTATCAATATATGTATAATTTCCTTGATTTTGGTCATCGAGGTTAGTTCGTATGCTGAGGAATATCTGAGACAATGTTGAAAACATATACACCTCTGAACTTGCAGATATGTATCTTATTTACCGTGAATCAAGAAATGGTGATTATTCGACATACACCAGAATTTTTAGATAGAATGTCTCAAACGTTCTTTCGCCGTTGTGAATTGTGCCTTGAAGATGCAGATCATCATTTCGAACAATTCCTATAAAACTGACGTAATGGCTTTAATGTTCTTAGTCTTTCTTTTATCTCCACTCTTTAAAGCACTTCTCATTTTGAAGTGCATCATGTCTAAGTGTTAATCATAATTCAAGCTTTTGTTAACAAAGATTGTAATTAAATGTACTGAATATTTCGTTCATGACACGTGATTGTCGGAAGTGGCCAATCCAGTACATTGTCGCGTAAAATTCCAACCAATCGGAACTCATTATCTCTTAATTTTAATCGTTTTTTATCACACCCACGTGCAATTGTTTTTCTAAATTTATCGCATCCACGTGCATTTGTTTTCTCTCTAAATATCAGTGAACAGTGATATTCCCGTAATGGCGGGGGCTCCAATAGACATATTAATTGCAATCATCCTTTACTAAGCCAAAATAATAGAATGTAGCAATACAAAGAGATCTGAAATTTATGATTTGGACATCAAGTTGCATTGATTTCGGTGTAACTATACGTCAGGACAAATGGAATTTTAGGAATATTATTCTTCGTGGCTAATCATTGTTATTTTATTCACGAAATGGTCTTATTAAATACAACTCGAGCTACAACTTTTCTCTAGATAAGCTTGCAACAAATTGCTCATGAATTTGGCGATAAAAGTTGGAGCTCTCATTATATTACTTAAGATAAATATATTGAAATTAAAATGCATAAATTGTTGTATGCATTAAAAACTTAGGTTATTAGTGCATTATGGTTTACTCGAAAGAAGGAAAGAAAGAAAGAAAGAAAAAATAAAGAAAAGAAATTGTTATTGTTCTAAAGCTTATGTCTTAACCCCTGCACCAAAGAGCTACGTTGTGTAATGCCCCTTTATTTTTGTGTGTTGTCTTTCAAATGGTATTGCCTGTAGCGCACTGGCACTTACAAAACTTACAGCTCTAACTTAAATTTGAATGAATAGTAGGTCTCTTATTTCAAATTACGTTCTTAAGAGTCTTCCTTATTCTATGAAAAAGTTCGGTGTAGTTAGTTAACATTCTTTATGTATGCACCAACATGAAAAACAAAGCGCGTTCACCATAGGTAATTTCATTACCCGCAGCTCCGCTCGCAGTTATTGGATCATTTATATGAGTGTGCGCGCGCATAATGAGATTTAAGTCTATTACTGATATACGCTGAGCATGCGAACGATAGAATGGGTGGCTTGGAAACGGGACTAAAATGTTTAAAATAACCTCTGTTTGTTCTGCACACAATACAGTACCGTAAGAGATAAGACAAAAACTTACTGCACAAAAAATGCAGAGCTCCTTAGAACACACCATTTATGTCATATACATTTTTTTCCTGGAGTTGACCTTTTCCAATATATTCCTTTTTATTGGTTTCAGTTTTAAAATACTTAAATTTTTCTCATACAGGGAGAAGAAAGAAACGGATTCCAATCCCATAACAACCACATTTTAACACATGTTCTGTCGGTTTTGCCTAGTGTATTCCCTTATTTCCCTTCCACTTACAAAGAACTAAGTAATAAGACCGTGTCAGCTAATCTTTATCTCGATTAGCATGAAGTAGATAGAACAATAAGCTCATTAACAATTTGTTACAAAGATGTAGAAAAAGTCATGTGAATGAAATACATCAGCTTTTTTTGTGGATATAGATATTGTTGCTCAGATCCTACATGTTACGAAAATAAAGGTACGCAATAAAAGTAGGTACAACAACAAAACGCCAAGCATAGATTAGGAAGTTACCAAGGAAAATGGCAGTAACATAGACAGAGGCAAAGGTAACATAGTTGCGCTTGGGAACGAGTCGCGTGCTTCAGCAGTGTTTTCGTAAACATATCGGTATGCTGCACAGGGGTTAGCTAATATTAAGAAATTTCTTGTCTTATGAAATCCCGCTAAATATCCTAAACCTTTACTGATTTGTTTATTCTTTCAACATACAATTTCATTATAATAAACATTAATGGAACCAATGATTGGGAAAATCAGCTCTGATGCGTGCTCTGCTAATACTATTTTTAGAGGTATTTTAACGTTATGATTTTGAGGATGGAGGCACGGACAACGGAGTGCTATCAAAATATTACCAAAGGATTATAGACAAATTTAAACCAAATAAATCCTTTTGGAGTGAGACAAATTTATATTACTGTATTTAACTGGTAGTGCTAAATGAAACATTTGTACATTTAACAGTAATTATATTGTTTATATTTGCAGTGGGTTGTTGAGGGTTTACTATTATAATA
This sequence comes from Hymenopus coronatus, assembly GCA_030762935.1. NCBI lineage: Eukaryota > Metazoa > Arthropoda > Insecta > Mantodea > Hymenopodidae > Hymenopus > Hymenopus coronatus. The sequence goes on along the minus strand of CM060886.1, from coordinate 87,702,274 downwards.
ATTACAAAATTATTAGAATAATAAGTACAATATACTCGTGGTTAGGGAAAAATATATGTTTCGGATTCAGGAATATCCTCGTAACTGTCCGAGTCGTTAGTAGTCTTTTGAGCTGGTAATTATTCTTTGTCCCTCTACCTGAAAATTGGACAGGCTTGCTGATAAGTGATAACGAACAAGGAGAAACCCTTTTGATTTCATGACACGTGCTTGCCAAGAACATCCTCTGAGATGTGACTATGTCGGCATCATAAGTACTTCTTGCGCTGCCTAATCTAAATGGTATATTTTTTAATGCTACATAAAAACATACCTATAATAACTTCGAAGTTAAGACACCAAATTTCGGACTAGTTCAAGTATAAATAATTATAAATGTTATATTCATTCAGTTGTTTCGAAACAATCAGTAGAGGTTTTACACATTACTGTTATAGGAAAAAAGAGAATCACCATAAGCTGGCTTTGAAATTCCATAGTGTTTGTACACCACAAGCAGCAAAAGTGGTTTAGCAATTTTAAGTATTGGTAAGAAATGACAAATGCAACAAATATCTCAAACGGTTCATAGCACATTAGAGAGCAATCAAAGTTATTCGGCATTTACCGCGACAGAATTTGAATTGTTCACAACAGAGCGAATCGTTATCGTAGCCGATTACACCTGAGCACCTGCTGAAGAGGGCGCAAATTGGTAGTCGAGAACAGGAGAGTCCGGCATGGATAAATCAGCGCCTTTTGAACGTGAGTTACTTCAAAGAACTACCATTGTTACAGCAGTGCCTCTTGCGGGCTGAACGTGAGTTTTCCACAAAAGGATGTGAGTAGTCCAGAGAGCCTGTTTATCCCATAGGACTGTCTCTTTTCTCTTGAGTTATTGTTTATTTAGATAATTATATCAACGTACCTGCAAACCCTTTTTATAAGGCGTTGACTCGAAAACTACTGACATTCAGGGAAAGCTCAAAAAATTCAAATACGCAGCATATCGTAATGAAGTGTTCTTTGAACGATCGAATTCTAGAAAGACCACTGACTAGCACTTAAGGCATTATTTTAGATTCTGTGGCACTGAAAGCTGAATAAATTTGATCACTCAGTATTATACAGCAGGGTCTCTCAAACGCATACGTACAATCTCACGCGTGCTACCCGAGGCGCATATGTTCTGTGCACCGTGCATCGGGTGACTCGGCTTGACTCGGACCTTTCGTAATGAAAAAGAAACAGTGGAGGTGAGGAAGAGGGAGACAGGCGGAGCAAGCAAAATGAGCGTAAAGAAATCGTCGAGTAGGTTTTGCATTCTGGTCTACCTAGTAAATTTGTTTTGGCCTTAATGCACAAGAGAGCATGTTAATATTGTAATGTGTATAAGGGTGGGAAGTGTTTTGAAATAATAGGAAATAAAAAAAATAAACAAAAGAAAACAAAAACAGAAAAGTAGAATGTATTTTTCCGAGATTGATGTACACTTTACCGACTATATTGAGTATCAATTTTTTTACAATGAGTATAATAGATACATTTAAAATTAATACAATTTACTGCTATGAGAAAACAATAGTTGAAAATCACATACCATGAGATAGGAGTGATTCGCCCATAGATACTTCCGACAACTTCTGCAGAAATTAGTGATAATATGATCACATTCAATTCAAAGAAACTTGGGTTCCGGAGGTTCAATAAAATCAATAATAATTGTACCAATTGCGCTTTCACTTTCAGTTCTTTAAAATATTAATGTTTAATGCAAACGGTTCATTTACCGCGTGCTATTGTTTCGGCATGTGAGTAAACTGCGTTTGATATCATTGATTATATAGCAATTAGATAAGATGTGAGATTGCCAACATAATCCATGACAGCATTGGTAATAGAAATCAGTCTCTGGCTCCCCCATCCCAAAATATTTAACATAAATTAGTTTTAATAAGATGTTCCTACAATTTCTGTTAAGGCTATCTCTAATAGTCTACCAGTTATAAGAATTATACAAAATGTATTTAGAATGATGAGGCTTTATCAGAGTATTCGGAGAAAATTCAAGTTGTGCATTTTGCTATAATGCAAGTATCTTAAATATTTTATTTTAATCATTAAAGCATATGTCATTGCAGTCCTTAAAACATTATTTGATTAATTAAAGTTAGTTCAGGATTTTCTTGAAAATCTTCGCATTGCATCCTTGGAATATTTTGAACTTAAATACCAAGTTTTCAATTTATCCGATATTTTATTTTTTAATTATGCTCGGAGGTGCGTGTTCTGTCTCTTTCATACACATGCGTAGGTACGCGTGTGTTTTTCTAACAATATTTTGGATTCGGCCACAAATATTTATTTTCAATGACATTTACATATCGAATGTTTTTGTGAAATATAATTACTTCAATTGCAACTAGTTTCTTGCAACACACATTGTTAAATGTATGTATTTTCCAGATTCACAAATGCCAGTCACACATTGTATACTTCTCAAAGCAAAGTTCACAAGCCCTTACTGCGTAGAGAAAGAATTTGGAATTGCTTTTAAGATAACATAAATGGAACAATCGAGTTTACGTATATATCTTATCTCACTGTTGTGTTAACAAGTCCTGGACTAAATGCTGGTTATCTCTGTAGCGGTTTCTATTCTACTGGTTACTGCAGACGACCAAATAGATCATATATTTTGGGTCACATTATTGCCTGTATAGACAGCGAGTATCATTCACCTGTGTTGAAATCATTGCTTACTAGATATTAAAGTTGGCGTACACTCGTTCCTGGTCGAGTTCCTGTACTGCCGCTAGGATCGCTTTATAAAATACGAAAGCTGCCATTGCTATGCATTGAGGAAATATCAAAGTGATTAATTAGGCATTATGATACTCAAAATAAATCGAAAGTGTACTTGTATTTGTTTTGGATTAATAATTGTGTTAATAAAACATATCTTCACAAGTTCTCTGAGCTGTGATGTATAATTGACCCAAAATTAAATGACATATTTGGAGGTTGCCACTTAATTGTATGCGCAGAATATGAAAGTTATGGAGAAATCAGGTTATATCGGTGATATTTTAAACATTATTGACGTCGAAAATTCTGGAGCTAGAGATGTACTCATGATATATACCCATATAAGTGTCATTTAGATGTGAAAGTTTGTAAACTTTTCTTACAGCTCCTAATTTTAACACCATGTTTAGCAATAATATATGCATGCATTTGTATTCATGTTTTATTCATTAAATAATTAACATACCCAATGACCTGTTTCTTGAGTGGTAGACAAATTAAGAATCGCTACTGCTAGTTCACAAATGACTCTAAAAATACAGTAACTCAAATATACAGAGTATAATGGTTAGTTAAAGATACTTAAACTTTTCACTGAACAGTTTAATTTAACTTCAACACTTTTCTGCTTGGTGGCTTTTGGTTAAGTTGTTTACTGTTTCGCTTGGTATGACATCTTTTGCATGTTAACAGACAGGTGTCTGAAAAAAGAATTTTCTAGAAGAATACTGACCATTTTATAATCACTGCAATTATTACAGATTCAACAGTAAATTGATATTATTTTACGAAATTGCGAAAATCTGCATTTAGATATCACAGTCCTCTCATTTATACAGTAAGGTACACTGCAATAAAACATGTTATTCAAGTATCGACCAAATGCAAATAGGTTACATATTTCCGTTTAGAGAGCTTAATGCTACGGACATGAGTACAGCAAAAACCATTAGGTAACAAACTTTTTCACGTAATAAAAGTGTGCTCATTGGAAAACCCAAAACAATGATTTATTTAACGGAAGTTCAGTGATTGGCGATATACTTGGATAGCAGGGAGAATGGGAAATTTATTTAGAGGAGGGTAGAGCAGGGTATTTATATTTGCCATATTTTATAGCTACATGAGTGTCAATACCTTATTATGGTATAATTTGAATCAACACTCAATAAAGGTTCATCTATGAGCTCACAAGAATAATAAATAGTAGATACATAAACAATATTAAAAATAAGTCGTCTTGACTTCATTATCATTATGTTTATGGAGTACTCGAGCGCCTCTTTTGACAAAAGTTGGTATTGCGTAGGAACCTATTTTTATTGTGAATTTTCACGCCGATGTGCCAGCCTATAATATGAATACTGTATCCACTCTAAGAAATGCACCGTTATCTTACTCAATTTCACTAAAACATTTTAGACGAAAATAAAGCCAAGAAAAGGCGGAGATGTTTTTCATCCTCATGATGAGTGTTTCGGTAAGGAACCAATTAGATTGTTCACAGTGGTCATGTCTTCTGCGAATCCTTTCCTTTGTCTACAGCAAACACGGTTCTTATTTCGGAGGGAGAGTTGTAAGCAATTATTGAAGTAAATCCTCCCCTTCTTCCGTTTAGACAGTACACTGCATACTTTCTCTGCGCCTTTACAAGCCGGATGTAATATTTCCGGATGCAAATCAGGTTGCCTAGATACTTATAAATAGCTACAAGGGCTCGTAAGATAAGATATGTGACATACATAGAGGACGCAACCTAAATAATAATTCGTATTTTTATCAACCAGTAGAAGAGCTGTTGTTCCTACTCTTTTGTTATTTGATCAAACAGGCGTATTATCCATTATCAAATTCTTGCGGCTAAAATTGCATTTAATTCAAGTTATTAGTTCATTATCAAATGCTCGCAATGAAATTGTATTTAATTGCGCCAGTAACATTTTTACTTTCTCTAGCCTTGTATGTACAATGTGCATAGGGATAGAGAAATATTGTATTCCACCCAAAAATTCGATGTCGAGATTACACCAGAAATGCATGTTTTAGGACCCCTGAGTCCAAAAAAACATTTTCAGAAAAAGGTCCGCGCGTGTGTGTTAGTGTGTGTGTGCCTGTGGACAGCATAGCTCAAAAACGAAAAGACGGTTAAATACCAACTTGGTATTTAACCGAAGGATGCGACACGAAGCTTTTCAAGAAAATCTCCCACCCCTAACTACCCTTTACATGGAAATATTTTGGAAAATTTTGTTTTTCTTAAAAATGGCTCTAACGATATTTATTAAAATACCACATATTAAAGCCGTTTCCATCACATATGAAACGTATATCTTAAATTTTCTGGAAAAAGCTTCTAAAGACCTGCTTATTCTGGATGCATTTTGCTTAATTTGGCATAGCAAGTAAACCGCAAGAGATAGACAAAAACTTGCTATACAAAAATGTATATCTTGTTAAAATACACACGTTATGTCATATACATTTTCTTCGTGGAGCTTGCCGTTTTCGAGGTATTCCTTGTTATTAGTTTCAATTGTGAAGTACTTATATTTTTCTCAGACGGAAGTGTCCGTTTATCTTTTGTTCTACTCCTGGCCAAGCAAAGAAGCGATTTGCAATGACAATCGCATAACGACAGCTTTTAAAACATTTGACTATCACTTTAGCCTAGTGCATTCCCTTAGTTCCAGTCTACTTATAAGGAACTAAGTGATAAAATCCCGCTAATGTTTATCTCGTTAGAGTGGTGTTGAAAGATGAATTATCTTTTGTAAGAAGTTTGTAGAGTAGCTAGAGAAAGTCATGTGAGTGTAACACATCGGATTTTTTATATTTCTCTAACCGGTACTAACAGTTCATGAGAGACCGTTTCCATAGGTGTATATAAAATAACACTTATCACGAAAATAAAGTAATAACATAACGACATAAGGTTTAGCCTGGAATCATAGACAGCTTACTTCAGTTACTAAACTCAGCTCCGTGTGAGAAAAAAAAAGCTGAAGTGTTTACATTCACATGTCTTTCTCTACCCACCTCACTATTAGTGGCTACACAAACTGTTCTTAAGAAAGCTTATTACTTTCCCTACCATATTTTGAGAACTTTAAAAGCAAGTTCTTAGAGAAAGCGCGCGCGTCTGTGAACAGCATAACTCAAGAGAGTAAACTCGAATAAATACCAAACTTGATTTTTAAGTTCAGTGTCTTCCAAAGACAAAAGAAGATTTAAAGAGAATAAACGTAAGTCAATAGAAGAAAACGTACGCAACAAAAGTACATCTCTTTTAAACATACAATTTATTCGAAATAACCTTTTTCTAGCATAAGACATTTACCAGATATGGAGTTATTAATGATTCAAATTGATCAGTATTTTGAAATTATTTTAAAACCTTATCGATTTTCAGTTGTTTATCGCGATTTGTGAAAAGCGTCTGCAATTTTAAGGATACGGTATAGCGTTTAATTTAGGGGCCACATACTTGGCTTGCCTTTTGAGTAAAGTAAAGAGAGTAAGTTTGCTCGATGCTCCTGCGAAATGCCTACAGTGCACTGCGTAACCAACTGTGCGGAAAGCAATAACAGATAATTCTTTTAGTGCCCCGGCAGTATTTGCGTTTTAAGTACGTAATCCATCTTTCATAGGTTAATATAGCATTCGTAGCTTCAAGATTCGTGGAGCAGTTACTCCATATTGTCTCTTACATTAGTATTCATAATTCGGATATAAACACATACTTCTTTTCATAGGTTTAATGTAATTGATAGTCGTAACATAATTAATAATTGCAAAAATGACAATAGTTATTATAGCATTAACGTAATAAAACATCGGCTCCTTAACTTGTTTAATGCTATTACAAGTGTAATCGCAGTATGTCACCAAGAATTAATTTGTAACGAAAAACTTTGACATTTATAGCAGTGAATATTAATAGACATCTTGGTAATTAATTGGGATCGAACACAATTAAAAGTAACGTTCTTCTCCTTGGTAACTATCATACTCATTTGCATAGGTTGTGTAATGACACTGCAAAATGAATTTTAAGAGTGCAGAACTTTGCCACAAATTAAACTCTTATTCCACTACTTTCTATCAATAAGAAAGATTCCTCTTAGACAGGCATAAATGATGGCTTCCTTATTGGATTGCTTTCTGTTCGACTCTATAAACTTACACATGACGCACTATACAAGCAGGAGAGAGGGAGGGAGGGAGAGAGATAGAGAATCCTACTGTCACATGTTTACCACTGCATTTAAGGAGCAAACCTATTTGCGCATCACAAAATCAAGCGAGTTGGCGACGCCTGTTTTAGTTAAACATAACTTTTATCACTATTATCTTTGTATCTATAACGGAATGTGTCATGTAGGTATACTTCTGCGAAGGTTTACCTGAATTAAAATGAAGTAGATAAAAACAAAAATATTTCGTAGGATTACCTTGTAGACACTGATAAACAATAGATATCAGAGAAACTCATGTGAGTGCACCACTCAGGCTAGATGTCTAGCATTGTTTTACTTGCAGCCAACGTAACATTTATCCCTGTCATGTATAGAGTGCATGCTATTTAAACGCCAACGTGATAACAGCGTCCCAAACCAGCGTTCTTTCTAAATGTAATGTCTAATGATTTTTTTTCTCTCTCTCTGTAATACACAGCAGTAAACATATTGTCAACGTGAACAGACGAATTCGTCTCTATTCCGTTTGGCACAGCTTAACAATGCACACTGTGATAAACACACTGTTAATAATTTGAGCAAATAAGCACTATAGGAGTAGTTTCTTTAAGATATTTAAATATATATTTGTACTTTTTCTGACCTCACCCCGAATCTCTGAGATGTACATTAACTGTCTGTCCACGAGAAAAATCGAGCTTGAGGAATGTGCTACATAAATATTTTTTGCCATGGTGATAAAGTTCTTGCACTCTCTCACCTGTGAATATAAACACCGTCAGATAGGAGCTCGATAGCAACAGGATCCTGAAATATCACAGCAATTGTTAGATGCAGTAGCATGGGTGACTCACTACTGTCAAGAGTAAGTGCAAACAGGAGACATATGAAGCTCGTTCAAAAAAGCAAAAGAAGACAACATTATTCAGTTTTCCCGGCGCGTAGCTTGTCTGCAGTAAGGAAAGGCAGTAGTTCAGTCTATTAGTCACAGTTTGGGTTTGTAAGGCAAATTCAAGCATGTGTAGATTAAGGACATGGACGGAGGGGACTTGGCACCGAACCTTGTGCTGTTATTTACCTAAACCCCACGAGAGGTCGCCCCGGAAGGTCGGGCCGAGGTGAGAGGATACACTGGGTGGCTGGAACCAGGAGCGACGGCAATGATAAGGTTCCTAGAGTTTCCAAATTGTAGGAGAACTCCGAAAACCGGACAAGCAGACCAGGGTCGCCGCCTCACACAAGGTACAACTCCCGGCAACCAGCCGAAGTTGGAGGAAGGAGAGCGTCTCAAAGAACATCCTTTTTCCTTGCCATGTCACACGAGAACCATCGCCAACACTTCTAACCCTGAAAGAAACCAACGGGATGAAGGATGCAGGAATTGACAATGGAAATGACATGGACACACAGGAAATTCAGAGCATGAAAGATACCTATCCAGCATTCGCCGGCGACCCTGGGAAACTCCCAATTTTTTTTTAAATTAAAAATACAGTTCCGGAGGTTTGTCAGGACTCCGGCGCTGTATTCATTTTTCTCCATTTTTTCCAGTTTCCTATATTTCCTTAGTAGACCTTATTATTCTTAACGTTTTCCTTTTACATACACATACACAAACATAGACACATTTACAAACAAAGAAACACCCATGCCCATGGCGGGACTCGAACCCACGATCCTGTGCACCACGAAGCGCCAAAGCGAGACACTTTAGCGAGCGCGGCCGCCGGGATCGGCAATTATAAAACCTATAGGTCAGGCAGGTCGGTCACGGGTGTCGAACGCAGGCCACAGACGAAAAGCCTGAGCGTCTTGCTCACTTTTACTAGGTATAAGAGATACAGTACCTGTGTTAAACCCGTAGTGGACGTTTAATTTATTGTTATTCACGTACGTTGTGTTGATGTTTTGATGGCCAGACGGCTCTTTTACTCTCATTTGGACGCTACTTCTCCTATCTAAACCATGCATGGCACACTTATTGTGTTTGTCAGCCGACTTAATTCACGAGGACATGGCCTGTTTCCCAACATAACCGCCCTTAGCCACTCAGGTTTTAGCTTCGTTGACGGTTAAATACGAACATATTATAGCTTTGAACGAAGTAATTAAAATATCATATGCGAGCGGAAAATATTTAACTGTTTCGGAAAACTACTCTTGAGACATAACTCATTTTTCCGTATACTAGTGAAAACCCCATGTTTCTAGCACTGTTGGTGAGAGTTTTTATATTTAATAAAGAAATTGTTTAAAACGTCACACAACGTTTGACCTGCTTATAACAAAATATTTATACGCTTGACACCGTAAACACACCAATCTGAGTCAGTTTCTGTAAACACAATCAACCTTGATGTGAAGGAGTACTTAACAATACTTTAGTCTTGTAGTAGCATCTTGTGTAGTGTTTTGTGTTAAAAGTTTCGTGATATAACAGTAATGCCGGTAATTGCTGAACTATATAAAGTATATATATGACCAAGATGACGAATACAAAGAAGATTATATGATTTCTAAGGTGACGTCAATGATACTGTGTATAGAGTATATTGCACCCAAAAATTCGATACCAAGATTTCACCGGAAATATGTTTTTGAGACCCCCTGAATAAAAAAAAGCCTTTTAAGAAAAAAATCCGTGTGTGTCTGTGTGTATGTGTGTCTGTGAGCAGCACCACCAACTAATCTTTGCATGGAACATTTTTCGAAAATGTTGATTTTCTCAAAAAATAGTTCTAACGATTTTGATTAAAGCATCCTATGTTTAAGACATCTTTATGACAAATGAAATGTATAACTTGAATTTTCTGGAAATAGCCACAGAAGACCACTACATTCTGGACGACTTTTGTACATCTGGCAAACCGTAAGAGATATACAAGAACTTACTGCACAAAAATTATAGATCTCATTAAAACACAATTTATTTCATACACATTTGTTTTGTAGAGTTCATCATTTTCCAGATATTCCGTGTTATTTATTGGTTTCAATTTTAGGCACAAACTTTTCTCAAACGGGAAGAATCTTTGTTCTCGTTTCTCATTTGTTTACTTCTGGCAAGCAAAGATATTGGAATTTCAATTGTTTCACATAACGACCGGCTTTTAAAGGACGAGACTGTCGCTTTAGTCTGTGCATTTTCTTATTTCCCTTGTGCTAGTAATACGACTAATTCTGCTTATGTTTATTTTGATTAACATGATGTGGATAACATATTAATGTTTTGAATAAATAATGTTTATCTCGATTATCATAAAATAGAAGAATAAGCTTATTAATAATAATTTGTTACAACGATGTAGAGAAAGTCAAGTGAATGGAACACATCAGATTTTTATTTATTTATTTTTTTTCATTTATATAGCTCCCTTTTAATCTAAGGTCCAATTGGGGACTGTGACTTAAACAACTCGTTGAATTTAGGTCCAAGAACGTTGTAATGTTTAATAATTTTCTTTTCTTCGAACACACGCACATTAACTCTCACATTACATACATCCAGAATCTGTGGGGGATAGGGAATGATTCCGATTAAAGAAAAATTCTCCACCCTAGCCAAATCTCCGGGTGAGAAGTCAGCTCGCTGAGATAAAATTCTTGTGCGCTTGGGATAAAAAGTTTCCTCAGGTATGTTCAAGTATTACATATTTGTAACAAAATCGAATAATTGTTTTGTTTATTTACAATTATAGAATTGTCTCTTGATTTGTCACATATGAACCTGCAAAATTACAGCATTAATAGCTGCCTCTCGTAATATAGCCTTAGATTCTTCTTGCTTTCACATACTGCCGATAGAACGTACAATTCTGCGCTGCAACCGGGTTGGCCGAGCGCACGAACGAAGTCATAAGACAAACAGTAATCTCACTTCTTTCTGATAGTGCACACATTTCGTAGTAAACAAATCGGCTACGTGAACATTGTGTCACAGACCTCTCTCTTTATCACCTGCGGTGCCACTGCAGTAAAAGCGGGCGTTAAACAAAAAAAAAAACAAAAAAAAAAAACAAACAAAAAAACAAACAAAAAACAAAAAAAAAAACAAAAAAAAACAAACAGACCTCTCTTGTTTCTTCTGGTGGCCCAAGAGGATTTACTCATAGAAAAACAATCTATATAAACACTGATGTGTAACGCATATAGGAAATCTAAGGCACCTCTTATATCCAGCTCTCAGTTACGAGCTTAGAGATGTAAGGCAGGTGAGGAAAGACGTGGTAGCGACGGGGAAATGTATTATGTTGTAGTACTTTGTACCTACGCAGTATTAGACACGTTTCCTTCTTTACCCCTCGCCAACGAATTCCTGTACCGGTGTTACATCACACGACTGTGATACGTCACACACAACGAGTTGGTTGATTCTGCTAAGGTGGACAAGTCTTCCTAATTTTACCTTCACAACTTCGTCATCGTTGTTGCTCTTGCAAATACATGCTGTTACGCATTTTACAGCATTTAACTTGTTCATAATATAGCATTTAGGTAGGTGCTAGATTCTTAAAGCTTGGTAATTTTTTTTAAGATTATTTACGTATCAGGTGTAAATCTTGACACGAGAAAAGAGAAAACGTCAGAACGATTACAGAAGAAATGTCTAAAAGAAAAGCATGCGAACTAAATAAATGACGCTCATTTGTTTCACCTAAAAGTCGTTAATTAAGATGTTGATTCTGCAAGGCCAAAAGGCCCTCTGCCAAAAGACTACGCGCTGTGAACTAGCCAAGGTGGGGGATTCTCCTTGAAAATGTTTTTATTTACTCTTGAATATATGAATTCTAAGTGGCCCCAAGTGATTCAAAAGCTCGGCTCTCTTGTGTGTCTTTCATTTCGTGGGTTGCAAATATTTTCTCGGTGTACATTTCATATTTTGTTTGGCTTTAAAACCGTTTCACAAAATAAATCTTAAGAAAAATATCTTGTAGGTAGGCGTACTTTTGTAAAAGTGATTTTATGCGAGAGAAAGTGAAATTAGAAAGAGCTGCTGAAGCTTTATACTCCGGATTTTTGTTTAACATGGAATTCTACTATTTTCTTTAGTACTGCGACCTTACTTGTGAATTGAGGAAGTAATGGGTATGAAGAATAAGCAAATGGCTGCCGTGAATGTGCTTTAGTAAACGATTTTGTCAGTTAACTATTGTGCATTTTAATCCACATACAACAGGGAAATTGGTATGAATTGCCGAGGTCGTTAAGGGACGGACTTGCCTTGGAAGGTCTCCGATTCAAATCCTTCAGGATCATCCTCCCTGACTGGCCTTTTTATTATCTTCTTACTTCCTACATAGTTCATAGGTTTAGAAGCTTTTGATACCGAGAATGTCACTGGAAATGCACGTTTTAGGGACCCTGTATCCAAAAAAAATCATTGTTAGAAAAAGATCCCTGTGTATGTGGTGAGTGTGTACATATCTGTGAACACGATAACTCAAAAACAAAAAGTCAGTTAAATACGAAACTTTATATTTAAGTTCAACATCCTTCAAGGATGTGACACAAAGATTTTCATTTAAATCCCACCATCCCAAACTAACATTTACATGAAAATGTTCTAAAATTTTAATTTTCTTAAAAATGGCTCTTAACGATTTTGATTAAAATACCGTATATTAAAGATACTTACATGACAAATAAAATGTCTATCTTGAATTCTCTGGGAATACTCTCTGAAATTATTTTCATTCCAAATCACTTTTGCATAGCTAGTAAACTGTAAGAGATAGACAAAATCTTAATACACAAAATATTTTAATGTCGTTAATTTATGTCATTTGTAGGTAAATATTTTTGTAGAGTTAATTATTGCCAAGATATTCCTTGTTATTGGTTTCGCTTTTAAAATGGTTATACTTTTTCTCAAACGTGAAGATGTGACACGCTTCATATCTATTTTGTTTTACTTCTGACCATGCAAAGAGAAGCTAATTTTAATTGTATCACATAGCGACCAGCTTTTAAAAGTTTTGATTATCGCTTTGCCTAGTATGCTCACTTATTTCCCTTCTACTTATAAGAAACTAAATAATATATCCGTTTCTGTTAAAGCCAATCTCGATTAGTATGATGTACTGGATAAAAGTTACTATTTTGTAAGAGCGGTTTGTTTGCATAACTGGTAGAGAGAAAGTGTGACTGTAACACACCAGAATTTTTTTTCCAGATTTTTCACCCGTCCTCATAACTGGCAAGCCTGGAACGTTTCCTTCCCAAATTTCCTTTTCCAACTATCATTTTCATTTCATGAATCACTATTATGCTTATCAGACGACATGGTCAAATTATCACCATAAACTCTCTTAGACACTCAGGTTCTTGCTGCGTTGCCTGTTAAATACGTGAGTGAAGTAATTTAAATACTGCATTCGCGCGGAAAATGTTGAACAGTTTCGAAAAACTGTAGTTATCTAAAGGGAGATCACTCATTTCTGCGTATACTGATGAATAACCCGTGTTTCTGACACTGTTACTTCAATTTCTACGAGCGCTTTTAACTTTGGTTACATATAAAATAATTCTTTATAGGCTCCCTGTGTTTAACGTTTGACCTGATTGTAACAAAATGTTCATACACTTGACATCGTAAAAACTCCAGCCTGTGTCAGTTTGTAGTTTGGAAACACAATTAGCCCTAAATGTGAACCAGTACCTAACAATAATTTATGAAGCTATTTTGTGGAGCATTTTGTGTTTAACGTTTCGTGACATCCAGTAATAACGGTAGGTGTTAAATTCAGAGTGTCAATGCTTTGTGGGGATGAATGGTTTTGCTAAATATAGATTTTAAGGAGCTCAGCACCAAAGTGTCAGAACAATAACCTGCCACTTCTGGTGAAAAACGGCGACTATTCCCTTGGAGCACAAATCTGCCTAATGACATTGTTAAACTATTACTTAATTAAAATTGAGGTCTTGTTTTATTAACTATTGCAGTATTGCTCTTTGATATGCTTCATATGAACCTGCAGAGATGAATTATTAACACCTCACTAATAGGTTCGCTCTGCTGTTATTGTTGATGGAATGTGCAACACTGCGTCATATGACAAGTATAACAGTGTCATCAATTGTGGTGCCACTTACAATAAGAAAGGGCTGAATCATGGATCTCTAGGTTACGTATACTTCTCTTTCGCAAAAGGTTTTGAACGTCTGTATGCGGCACTGACATTCAATAACGACATTCTATTATTTTCTCTAGTACATAAGTAGGGGGGCTATTGTAATCCATTAAAAATTCTTTACTGTGATTGCTCCGGAAATAAACGTTTATTGCCTGAATGCAAAACAAAAATAATTTGTAGAAAAAAATCGTGTACGCGCGTGCGGTTGTGTTCGTTCGTAAACATCTTCTTCAAAATTTTGATATTCAAGTTCAGCATCTTTCTGGGATGCGACACGGAGGTTTTCAAGAAAATCCCCCTCCAGATTATTCTTTACTTGGAAAAAGTTTAGAAAATTTTGATTTTCACAAAAATGTTGCTAACGATTTTCATTCAATTGCCATACGATTAAGACATCTTAATACCATGCATACCATGTAATTTTTTTTTAATAGTCTCTGGAGGCCTCTTCACTCTGGATGACTTTTGCATAACTTGATTAACAAAATCTTACTATACAAAAAATGTGGATCTGTTAAACAGAAATGTATGTCAATTTCATTTTTTGTGTTAAACATTTCGGAAATATTTAATTTGAAAATACACGTTCCTCAAGTGGGATACTATAAATGTTTCTTGTCATCAAGCAAAGAGAACGACCAACCCATAAAGTCGGAGTACTCACACTCACAGAGATGGCGCCGCGGTAAGGTGTTAACTCGTATTCTGGAAGTCTAGGGTTTGATTCTCGACGCCGTCCTTCTTGACTCATGGGTTTTTCGGGGTTTCCCCGGATCACAAGCCAAATGGTGAAAAGGTACATTACATCCCTGGAATTTCTTTCCCATCTTATCCTGTTCCATCATTTCCTTTATTCACTGGGGAGTCAAACATAGCCTAATCGCTAATCTCTCGTGGAAGCAGCACTTACTGTATGTAGCAACGGTCGTCTCAAACAGCACTGATATTACAACAGAAACAGGCTTGCGAACATATTGGTTGGTCTGTATACCCGCTAGAAATGTCCATATAATATTCTAAAATGTTCTGGAAGCCGGGAGAAGGGTAGCTTCTAGAAGATTCTAATTGTTTGTTGACAGCACTTCTAATGTATATGTCTTCTACCAATAACGAAAGTCTATAAGCTACGCCAAAATATTCACGCTAAATAATTAGACATGACATGTTAAACTATTTAGTTTTCGTTACCGTAAATTGACGCACACGAGAACATTGTTTTAGCACTTACGGTAACACATTAAGGTGAAAAAATACATATGCAGTACCGGATATTTGCTTTCAGCCATAGAGAAAAATAAACAAGAATAAAACAGATGACACATTAAATTGATTACGCATCTATAATGTTTTTCAAATGGGAAGAGTGCTATGCTGCAGCGAATGAGATCCGTTATTGTACTCTGCGTTGCCAGGTCGCTACCCCACTCTTTTCATATTTCCCTCTCACTCGTACACTGAGCATGCAAATCTGCCTGGCGACATAATCTTTACTCATGTGTATTATGAAAACTATTTTAGCTAACAATCTGTAGTTTTTGCGGTTCTCCTACAAACATTACTCCCTATCTTCGTCGTAAATAATTTTTTGCAACATTTGAATATTTTTTCTTAGCGCAAGCAGTATTTAAGAGAGACGGAATCACTTTGCGCGTTACTGCTCAGTTAAGCGCGAATATAATCATTATGTCAACACACTCCTGCCTGCTGCCTGCTTGGTGGCGCTCAAGGATAAACCTCATCCCATTCGAAAGTCACTGTAAATTGATTACGCATGATAGATTATGTGGTCACAAAATCGATAACAGATCACAGAAATCTCTTTCGACACACAGGCAGGCGACTATGCAACAACAGCTTGTCTTGAAGCGATGACCTAGATGCTGAAGCGAAAAAAAAAAAAAAAAAAGCGACATTAAACAATTGGGGAAATAACGACGGGAATCTCTAACACGTCATGCTCCTCGCCGCTAGCCTATTCCAGTTTTATCGTAAGAGACTGCTGAAAACTGGTGCACTAGATGTCATATATCTTATTCATGCCCATTGTAGGCTTTCTAAACAGTAACACTCTCTGATAAGATAACTTGTACAAGCTCTGATAACACTACTGTGATTTTGAGAACACTTGTACCAGTTCATCATAATTATGTTACGAGTGAACCACGACTGAAACACAACTCATTCCTTCAGATAGATTGAACTCAGTTTAAAGAGTTGTCAGATAAATTGCCTCAGAATTACTTAAAGAACAAATTTATGGTGCTAGTAATTCATTGATTGCAGTTTTTCAATATATTAAATATTCACATTCACTTTACGTTCATACAAATCTTCGGACCCTGTAGGGGCAAACTCTAATCAGGGTCGGCTTCAGGAGTTATGCCGCTTCGTGATAATTGCTTTCAGACATAACATAATTACTTTCTCTACTAAGGTACTATTTGCATACATAGATGGCAGAGAAGGTATTGTGTTCCATCCAAAAATTCGTTAATAACATTTCATCGGAAATACATCGCTTGAGGTCCTCTCAATTATTTTTTTTTTTTTATAGAAAATGCCCTTTGTATGTTTGTATGTTTGTGTGTGTGAGTGAGTGAGTGAGTGAGTGAGTGAGTGAGTGAGTGAGTGAGAGAGATAGAGAACAGCATAACTAAAATCCGAAAAGTGGATAAAATAACAAACTTAGTATTTAAGTCTAGTGTCTTCCTAGGATGCGACAAAAGATTTCCAGAAAAAGTCCCACCCCAAACTACCATTTTCATGGAAGATATGTTGAAATTATCAATATTTACTTTCTCTACACGATAGAGTACATAGTGTGTGGAGAAGGTATTGTAATGCACTCAAAATTCGATACCCAGAATCCACGGGAAATACATGTTTTGGGTCTCCCTGAACCCAGAAACAAGCATTTTACTTTCTCTACATGTACTATGTACACAAAATTGAGAAGGTATTTATTGTATTGCACCCAAAAATTCTATACTGAGATTTCACCGGAAATATGTTTTAAGACCCCTGAATAAAAAAAAAGGTTTTAGAGAAATGTGTGTGTGTGTGGACAGCGTAGCTCAAAAATGAAAAGTCCATTAAATACCAAACTTGGTATTAGGTTCAGAATCTTCCAAGGACACGACACGAAGATTGTCAAGAAAATCCTCCCACCCCAACTACCCTTGCTTGGAAAAAATTTTGAAAATTTTGATTTTCTCAAAAATGACTCTAACGATTTTGATTATAATATCATATTATTTAAGATATTTTTATGATAAACGAAATGTATATCTTCAATTTTCTGGAAATAGCTTCTGAAGACCTCTTCATTCTGAATGACTTTTGTATAACTGGCAAACCTTAAGAGATATACAAAATTTACTACACAAAAATGTAAATCTCATTAAAACACACAATTTATGTCATATACATTTTTTTGTAGAGTTAGCCGTTTTCGAGATATTCCGGATTATCGCTTTCAATTTTAGCCACTTAAACCTTACTCAAACGAGAAGACATCTTTGTTCTCTTTTCTCGTTTGTTTATTCCTGGCAAGACACGAGATTGTAATTTAAATTGTTTCAATTGTTTCTGCTAATGTTTATCTCGATTAGCATTGTGTAAAAAGAAGAATAATCTTTTGTAAGAAGTCTGTTTGTAGAGTAGCTAGAGAAAGTCATGTGAGTGTAACACATACTATTTTTTTGCAGAGACAACCATTTGCGTGATATTCCTTGTTATTATTCAAAATTTTAATACCTAAACTCTTCTCAAATGGGAAGTCGTAATTCACTTTTTTCATCCTGGTCCAATGGCGACTTACAATGTTTAAATCCCAGGATTCATAGTATATCCAACTATTATGGTGAATTAGTATTGATTTAATTGTTTTTCACACAAGCCGTGTGAGGGCAGGATTTGAATAGGTAGAGTCAGACTGATAAATGGGATTGTCATCTCAAAATAATTTAAGATCATCTTGTGATTTACCGGGAAATTACCGGGAAACATGCGAGTCAGTTGAAAAATACAATGCTATGCCGGCATGTTGCCATGGTAGCACAGTGGTAGAAGAACCGTCTAGAGACCGGAAGATCCGTGGTTCAAATCCCGGCTATGGCATTGAATTTTTCTGACTCTACCTATCTAAGCATATATACCTATATAATTTTGTCATTAATGTAGTGATCTGAAATAGCCACGAACACAATAAATTTCAGCAGCTGGAGTCAAGCTTCCTGTATCTAACGAGAATGCGGTAACAGTCGGTTTTATCATGCTGCGGAAGCATGACATGATATGGAAAATAGATATACCTACCTCAATCGTTAACGAGCTGCAAGTTACATTACACAAAGGCATGGGGTGCCGTTGTTGAAATTGATTTTAGGGAAATACCTTTGTTGTAGCCCTAGTAATGTTTGAGAGCGAAGTTCGGGCAGCCACATTCCAAGTAAAATTGCTGTGTTGGCTATAGTACAAGTATGCAAGTCACATTTACCGCGATGTGGTTAAAGTGAACATCTAGTACAACAGCCAGTATAAAGCCCGTTCAAATAGTTGTAATACTCAATATGCGCAAGAGAGGAGAAGTGAGGGAAAGTGGGAGAGTAAGGGACCATATATTACACTCACGGTAGACCGAAGAATACGCACTACAAAAGAAGCACACATATCTCAACGTAACAGCAAATCCACCTCCACAACTCAACCAATCACAGCAGATTTCATCAGAATCACTGCCAGAGGACCACAACAACCGAACCAATCACCGCAGACCCCGCTGACATCACAACAAAACATCACACAAAGATGGCACTCCAAGATAGAAGAAGCCCACATCAAAAAAAGAAAACTAATAATTGCATTACACCAAATCCACCTGAACATATGAATTCCAGCCTAAACTACAAGATCTCACAACTGCCATAAACAAGCTCAACAAAAACATGGAAGCACACGCCGAACAGAACAACTAACGAAAGACACCAAAAGCTTCATAGAATTAAACACCTCAACCACTAGTCAAATTGCATCCTGGAAGTTCAAACAGCCAATGAGGAAAGAGAAGAACATCTACGAAGAGAGCTCTCCGAAATCAACCTAAGAGTCATGAATTTAAATCCAACACTAAAAGAACACAGCACCACGTTCGACGGAACAATGACGGACAATCTCAAGAAGATACACTCCAACATAAAATGAACATCGCACGACAGCGAGAGAGAGAGAGAGAGAGAGAGAGAGAGAGAGAGAGAGAACAAAAGAAGACATCACCAAAATACTTACAGAATTTCTTCATTTCAAAAAATTAACCTAACTATTGTTAACAATGTTTTGTTTTTTTCAAAAAGGAGGAAAGATGGAAACAACACTCGATGGCAAATTCATAAAATACTTAATACAAAACTAAATCCTAATGGCTGAAGAGGGAAAATTACACCCTAAAACAGCCCTGGGAGTGAAATAAACTACTAAATTCCCCTTTTCTTTGTTTGACCCCCACCTCTCTTACTAAGCAAGTAGATTGTCCAGTGATATCGCGCATCTATGGTTCAGGATAGGGGGAGTGTTAATTCACATAGCTTACATTTCACATTCACGTTTTGTGCTTTGAATTCCGATATTTTGTAGACATTTTAGGAAACACTCTAGAAATGAACATGTTTGGCATATATGCTGCTCTTAAATTTCTACGAAATTCAAACATCTACAAATATTTGCTTGACATTAACTTTAGACACGGACGCACACACGGGGTCCCCCAGAACTCTGGGACAGAGCACCGGACGTAGGCCTTTGTGGTTCTTTGCCACTTCCATGTCCCCGAAGGGCGACCAGATTCGGATGACGACGAGCACAAGCATGGATGGGATCTCTATCGATTAAAGTTTCTACGCTTCGATGCCACCCTAGATCCTTCTCATGAGCCCTTGACCCTCCAGGCGAAGCCCCAGAGATAGCCCTCAAACCGGAAGGAAGGTCTCAACCGAGTGTTGCGGACGACATCACCTCTAGGATAACCTTTTACAATGTATAATTCAGCATCCAGCCACAACCATCCGAACACTATCGCCTGATACTTCAAACTTGCAAGAGATGAATTTGAAATGACGGACCGGAAAATCCCGGGGATGTAATGAACCTACCAGCATTCCCTGGTGGCCCGTGGTCAGATAGGTCGAGGGATCGAATCCAAGACCCATGACCTCCCGAATGCGGACTACAAACGAAATCGCCTGCGCCATACCTATCGGTTTCCCTTAGCATTAGTTAACATTGTTTATTTAAAGGTACTCGGAGCGGAAAATTATCAGGTATTTTTATAAATTTCAACCAATTATCTGAATTTTTATCACAGATTCTTTTCAACATAATCACAGCATAACAAATTTTCATACTCCTAAGTACGTAACTTTCCAAGAATCTATTTTGTAAAGAATGGAAATCGAGTTTTATGACTCCCCCCCATTATGAAATCTGTAAAATGTAAACGTTTTAAATGCATAGCTATACTAGATATCAAAACATTCCCTTTATAAGTCTTCATCATCCTCAAATAACACATGTTGAAAATCGGAAAGGAATTATATTTATCGTAAACCTTCAACTTTTCTTTTCCGTTATTGAAGCCTTGTTACAGGTAAATGAGGCACGCGCAGAACATCGATTATGTGTTCTCAGCAAATAACATTCTGATTGGTTTAGCATGAAGCTTTATGGTAAATAGTATAGCGCAAAGGAACGGTAAAATAATTCGTTTCTGTGAAAACGATCTAATCCTGCTGCGAAAGGTTCTGTAGCAAACTCTTACGAAGAAATGAGCTAATGGAAGAAAGTGCATGGATGTCCACCACAAGTAAGTTGCAGTTCGTGCTACCATAACCCCATGTAAATGTCTCTTTCGGAAACGGAAATGTGGTTGACAGTACTCATCACTTAAACTATTTGAATGCAGCCAGCAATTTTCCAAACTGCATTATTCTTGTGTTAATATAACGGATATCACATTTAAGCACAATTAAAAACCATTAATCAGGGCCGGGTTTTATTCCGCGACCTTGGGATCAGAATGTCAGTGCCAAACCAACTTAGGCACCCACCCAAACCGACAACTCTTTTTTTTTTAATCAAAACCATTTAGGTTCTGAGAGATCAAACAAAAACGGAAATATTTCTATGTTTTTTATTTCTCTCTGTTTTTACTTTCTCCAGCCCCATATGTGCAATTTACATGGGGATAGAGAAGTATTGTATTCCACCCAAAAACTCGATACCGAGATTTCACCGGAAAAACATGTTTTAGGACCCCCTGTATCCAAAAAAACGTTTTCAGAAAAAGGTCCGTGTGTCTGTGAACACGATAACTCAAAAACGAAAAGTAGCTAAAATACCAAACTTGGTATTTTCCAGGGATGCGACACGAAGATTTTGAGAACGAAAACCCCACCCCAAACTACCCTTTACATGGAACTTTTTTCGAAAATTTTGATTTTATTAAAATGGCTCTAACGATTTTGATAAAAATATCATATATTAAAGATATTTACCTAACAAATAACATTTATATCTTGAATTTTCTGTGAATAGCTTCTGAAGACCTGTTTATTCTGGATGAATTTTGCTTAATTTGGCATAACTAGTAAACCGTAAGAGATGGACAAAAACTTACCATACAAAAAATTTAGGCCTTGTTAAAATACACAAGTTATGTCATATACATTTTTCTCGTGGAGCTTACTGTTTTCGAGGTATTCATTGTTATTAGTTTCAGTTGTGAAGTACTTATACTTTTCTCAGACGGGAGTGTCCGTTTTTCTTTTGTTCTACTCCTGGCCAAGAAAAGAAGCGATTTGTAATGACAATCGCATAACGACAGCTTTTAAAACATTTGACTATTAATTCAAAATCTTCTCGGGCTTCTAGCCAGGTAATAACTTGGCTTGACACCAACGTTTCGAAGAAGTGCATCTTCCTCGTCTTCAGGGTGAACTGATGGTTTGAGCTTGCGGAGACTGGTATTTATAAGAGCTGGGATGAAGCTAACATCTGATTGGTTCGCGAGATATTATGGCCTGGTATTTAAGATGACTGAGACATGGGCACGGACTTCGTAGAAAACTATTTATAGCATTTTTTTTTTTTTTTTTTTTTTTTAGTTTCAAGTGGAGGGGAAAAATCCACCTTAAGGACTAACCCGGGCTGGCAAGCCCGGAGTGTCGGGGTCTCCCAGGATGGGCCTACCGACTAAAAAACCCCTCCACCGGTATTGGAAGGTAAGGATACTGCGGTACCGCTGTTGCACCCGCGCAGTAAAAGGTAAAGGTGAACTGGCCCGCTGTGCGGCCGCCAGGGGTGAGGGTTGTGCTAGTAGACCGGCTTGACCGAGGCCCAGCCGGCCCCCATAGCGGATTATTGGTGAGGAATTAAGGAAATTGTGGGTGGTTGGGAGTTGTTGGTGAAACATGGGATTGGAAGTGTAGGGAGAGCTGCCACTCTCTCCCTGTGGTGATGATGACTGCACTACCGGTTCTTCCTTCCCCTGGGGGCTGGACCGGTAGCGATGTATGTGAGAATGTCCTTGGTGAGTCCTGTCTGAAGGTCGTGTAGCTGCTTGGATATGGATTGATGAAGTTGGTGCTGCAGCTCTCGGACACCCACGACCGAAGCCTCAAGAGACCCCAGCCGCGGGCACTGGTCGTCGCTGTCCTCGGAAGGTGAATGGACGAGGTGGCTCTCTGTGCGGTCCAGCTGGCGCTGGATGGACGCAAGCACCGCGCCGTTTTCACCTGCAACTCGATCTGAGTCCTGGTGCTTGGCCTCCAATGCTGCGAGTCGTTCTTTGGTTTCCCTCTGAAGTTCCTCGAGACGGAGGCCGAGTTGGTGTGTAGCCGCCAGGATGGTGGCGATGTTCTGTTTGATGGATTCAGCGGCGTCCTTCAGAAAGGTGTCCGTCGGTGAAGTGTTCGGTGTCGAGTCTGGTGGTGGTGATGGTTGGTGGTGCTGCTGTGAGTTTTGTGGAGGTGAAGGCCTACTCCGGGGATACAGGGGGCACGTGGCTTGCCCTGTGAAGTGCGAGTTCCCGGAGCAGGTAGCGCAGTAGCGGCGTCGACGGCGTAGGTCATGGTTGGAGCAAGCGGCTGTGAGCGAGCTTGCCCCACAGTAGTGGCACTTCGGTGCGGCGTGGCAATCCTCCGAACGATGTCCGTAGGTGCAGCAGCGTCGGCAGGGGACCGGACGTTCACTTCTGCTAGCCTCGACACGTAGCTGGTGCCCTAACAAGGGCAGGCGTGATGTCGAGGCAGCTTCGGCTTCAGGCGCGGACCCCAGGTGGAGGCGGACCAGCGATGTGGGTCCCCGAGGTGATGTTATCCGGTTGGCCTTCACTGTAGAGGGCCAAAGGCGGCGTGCGGCATCCAGCACGAAGCGGGATGGAAGGTCCCTCGGGACCCCTATGACGACCACTGTAAAGTGGCCATCATGGTGCGTGGAAGCCCGCACCGATTCCCGGGTGGGTACCGGTACGGCGGTGGAGGTGGTCGGCGGTTGGGGCCGGGCCGGTTCCCGTTCGGGTTCCGGCACGGCGGCTGAAGCAGTCGGCGGCTTGGGCCGGGTCGGTTCCCGCTTGGGAGCCGGCACGGCGGCGGAGGCTGTCGGCGGATGAGGCCGGGCCGGTTTCCTCCTGGATACCGGTGCGGCGGCGGTGAAAACTCTCTGCTCCATAGCGGTAGGTGGCGTGGCAGGAGGCGGCTTAGTAAGTGGGGCGGAAGGCGTCTCCATTGTCCGCAGCAAGGCGGCACGGCGCGCCCGCGCCCACTGACCTCTGGCATGGCTAGCGGTGTTGTGGTAGGCCATGCCTGTTATTCGGCTAATGTTTTGTGTTTGAGCACGCACCTGCTAGAAAATAAGTCTTGGAAGACTGCAGGTACAGGATTAGGTGTTAAGGCTCTTTATCATCGGTGTCCATGCTGAACTTAATTGTAGGCCAGAATCGCGATTTAGATTATTTGTTTCAGATGAGATGGCTAAAGCTTCTTTTACTCTCCTTTCCCAGTAATTCGAACACTTTGCCACTATCTTGGTGTTAGTAAAGTTAGCTCTGTGGCTCTGTTCTATACAGTGTTCAGCCAGTCCAGATTTTTCGGGTTGCATAAGCCTTATTGATCTTTGGTGTTCAGAAACGCGTGTGGCAATAGTGCGTCCTGTTTGGCCAATGTACGCTGCGCTGCATTCGCAAGGAATGTGGTAGACACCAGGTACTCTGAGAGCTAAATTATCTTTAACTGGCCTGACCAAATTTTTGATTTTAGGTGGTGGCTTATGGATGGTTTTGACATTATATTTGTAGAGTAGTCTACTAATCTTTCCCGAAAAATTGCCGGTAAACGGTATATAGGCTATGGCGGCTGGCTTGTCTTTTTGTTGAGTGTTCTTGCTGGGGTTTCTTTTTCGTCCGGCTCTTTTTAGCTCTCAGAGTACCTGGTGTCTACCACATTCCTTGCGAATGCAGCGCAGCGTACATTGGCCAAACAGGACGCACTATTGCCACACGCGTTTCTGAACACCAAAGATCAATAAGGCTTATGCAACCCGAAAAATCTGGACTGGCTGAACACTGTATAGAACAGAGCCACAGAGCTAACTTTACTAACACCAAGATAGTGGCAAAGTGTTCGAATTACTGGGAAAGGAGAGTAAAAGAAGCTTTAGCCATCTCATCTGAAACAAATAATCTAAATCGCGATTCTGGCCTACAATTAAGTTCAGCATGGACACCGATGATAAAGAGCCTTAACACCTAATCCTGTACCTGCAGTCTTCCAAGACTTATTTTCTAGCAGGTGCGTGCTCAAACACAAAACATTAGCCGAATAACTGCTATAAATAGTTTTCTACGAAGTCCGTGCCCATGTCTCAGTCATCTTAAATACCAGGCCATAATACAGTACTCGCTTCGGCGGTACATATACTAAAATTGGAACGATACAGAGAAGATTAGCATGGCCCCTGCGCAAGGATGACACGCAAAATCGTGAAGCGTTCCACATTTTACGTCGTGGCAGAAATAGGCCAGCCCCAGAACAGTGCCCTCAAGCAGGCGAAAGACGGGTCACGCCCGTTTTGTCACCTGCACCTCAAGTGTGCACCCCACCTAACACACAACACACACACAACAACACACCACATACACCAACACCTACACTGCTTAGGCCCCCACACATGGATGAACTTAACTTGTTCATCCCATCAGCACACGTCACCCGGCAAGCTTTCGATAACGGCTTGGCCCTGGCAGAACTCCTACACCAAATAGGAGTGCCACTTGCATTAGGCTGGCAAACCTTCCTGGAACACACCAAATGGCTCCTGGAGAGAATCACAGATCCCTCCTCCACCAAATACCAACTCTTTGACCATATCGCCCGATTCCACGTCCTGCTCTCTGATTATTCCGAACGTGTTAAGTAATGGCTTCTGCAAATTCGATAAATATACTTTACTGGAACTGCAACAATCTCAGAAGAAAACGCAAAGAGCTCGCTGACTTCTTATTAAGAAACTCTGTACAAATAGCGCTCCTTAACGAAACCCATCTGGGTCCTACAGATCGTTTCGCCATACCTGGATATTTAATTTACCGTAGTGACAGAAATCGCAGAGGCGGAGGAACTGCAATAGCGGTACAAAACTCCTTGCTACATCACCAGAAACAAGTACCGCAGCTGAACAGGCTAGAAGCCACAGCAATCAGTGTGCAACTACATCACTCCACTGTCACACTTATAGCCACGTACAATCCCCCCGGCGACATCGACACAGAGGATGTCGACCGACTAATGAACATGGACGCTAAGGCCATAGCAGCTGGCGACTTTAATGCCAAGCATCTCCTCTGGAACTGCAGATCCGCAAACCAAGCCGGAAACAAATTACTAAATTATATTAATAACTCCAATATTCTCCTGACAGGCCCGGAGGAACCCACGTTCATTCCCAGAATAAGAAATCACGCACCGGACATACTAGATGTAGCGCTGACAAAAGGCATTCCCTATGACCTGCAGCACACCGTCATCAATGATCTCACCTCAGATCATCTCCCGGTAATACTGGAAGTAGCCGCTCCAGTAACCTTCAGACCGGAATCAGCCAGACCCAATTACCGAAAAGCCGACTGGCCATCCTTTGAGGCATCCATAGATGCAGGGCTGGCGAACATTGAGGTCACGTCTCATGAGACACAAGACCAGGCCATCGATGGAATCAAGCGCGCAATCTACGAAGCAACCGAACAACATGTGCCACTGAAACGCCCGTACCTGAATAACAAAATATTGCTTCCCCCAGATACAAGGCAAATTATAAGCGATCGAAACAAAGCCCGGCGAAAATGGCAGCGGAGTCGTCACATAGCTCACCGAAATGAGTATGAGGACCTAAAACTTCGTGCTAACACTCACATCGCGGACTTCACTCGCAACCAGTGGAATGAAACCCTGGAGAACATTGATCCACAACATCACACCATTTGGAGGATTGCTAAATGCCTCACCAGAGCGCGCACGAACATTCCCCCACTCCATACAGGGGGCCGTATAGCGGAAACGAACGCAGAAAAAGCCGAAGCTTTTGCCGACACACTCCAACAGGAATTTCAACCAAATGAGGACCCGTGCGATGTAAACTTTGCAACAGACACGGAGGCCAAAGCGAACCTCATTGACATAGCATTTACACACAATAAAACTCGAAAAACAAGCGCCGGTGAAATTAGTTGGTTAATCAAGCACCTCCCGACGCGTAAAGCACCAGGACCAGATAAAATCCCCAATCTGGTCCTGAAACATCTGCCGCCCAGGGCAATAAAACAACTTGCGAACATATTCAACCACACCATTGAACATGGCCGATTCCCTCCCCAATGGAAGGAGGCCAAAATTTTGCTGTTCCCCAAGCAGCACAAAGACTTGTCACTGCCAATAAACTATAGGCCCATCAGCCTGCTCAATACCATGAGTAAACTGCTGGAGAAAATTCTTCTAAAACGCCTGAACGCCCACTTAATTAGAAACAATACCCTCACGAACGAGCAATTCGGCTTCAGAGCTAAGCACTCTACAACACTCCAACTTTTACGTATCACTGAAAACATCACCAGAGGGTTCAACAACAATCGATCTACAGGGGCGGTACTCCTTGACATACAACGCGCCTTCGACAGAGTATGGCATGCTGGCCTACTAAATAAACTGACGACATACGGAGTCAACGACTCGTTGGTCGCCATCATTAAAGACTATCTACGAAATAGAAGCTTCAAGGCAGCAGTGGATGAGGCAGAGTCAACACTCCGCCCCATCAGAGCTGGCGTACCCCAAGGAAGTTTGCTGGGGCCCACACTATTTAACATATACATAAATGATCTCCCACCACTAATCCGGGTAGAGAAATATATCTACGCCGACGACACTGCCCTAGTAACAACATCACTGCAGCCACGGATTATACACCTCAGGCTCCAAAATGCCTTGAATTCATTGGAACCGTGGTTCAGAAAATGGAGGGTCAAGTTAAATGCCAGAAAGTGTAAAGCCATTGTTTTCACAAAACGCCACACACATAGGCAACAAAGGCGCGCTCTCCCACCACTTATGTACCGGCAAGAGCCGATTGTGTGGGAGAGCATGGTCACTTACGTAGGGGTAAGGATGGACGAAGGCCTCACGTGGAAACAACACATCAACACGGTAAGAGCTAAAGCCAATGGTCAGCTCAACAAGCTTTACCCTATCATTAACACGAACAGCCGCTTGAAACTAAGCATGGGCCTAACCCTCTACAAAACGCTAATCAGACCTATACTAACATACGCCGCCCCCGTCTGGGGATATGCGGCAAAAACCCACATCAAGAGACTCCAAACGCTTCAAAATCGAATTTTGCGAATTATTGCACAAGTGCCCGCAGTAGCTCCAACCTTTGAACTACACGAGGAGCTCAAAATCTGCTCAATTGAGACCCATATAAAGCAACTGGCATTTAACATCTACAAGCGGAAAAGTAATAATCACAACGTTCTCATCCAAGAACTTGGCGAATATGACACCAGAAACGACAAACACCTCCGCCCTCTATCGCTCTTCAGCCGGAACATCGGTTTAGGGGAACCAGAAATCAATATTCAGGAATACTTAGACAACCTCATTAGGTAACTAATGGCAATGTCAGAGAGCATTTCACTCCAGACCAACACACCACACATATGCATTTATTTTCAGTAGTCCTCTAAGTCCTTGTGCTACCCAGCCAAGGCGGCTCCCGGGGGATGAGGGCCCCCCCGCGAGTGGCACGGGTCCGCACCTGCACCATGATAGGCAGGCAGCCAGCCGTGTGCGCACTCTACACGACCAGGACTTCCACAGGCCAACGAGACAATCAACACTTAGACGAGGCCGTTAGGCTGGAAAGAAACCACAATTTAATTATAATAACTTGTACTATTAGTTAGTTAGTTAGTTTTTCATTTCAGATACTCGACGCAGCCCGCGGCTGAAATATCACTACCAATTGTACATAGAATAAAATACATTCACTGACATGGAATGGAACTCACCATCATTCCTTAGTTTGTTTCAGAGACACGGCCCCATAGGCAGAAGACACACAAGCCAAACTACGACGCTAGAACTGCACCTCATGTAGAGACCAGTCTTCAGCAATGTCACCAATAAACATAGGGAGAGAGTGGCACCTCTCCCTACACTCCTTACCACCAACGCCAAATTCCATAATCCCTAATTATCCCTACCTCTGAATCCGCATAGGAGGCCGGCTGGGCCCTGGTCAAGTCGGTCTGCTAGCACTACCTTACCCACTGGTGGCCGCACAGCGGGCCAGTTTCATTTTCCTTTCCATCACTACGCGGGTGCATCAGCGGTACCGCAACAATCCTCACTTTCCACTCCCGGTGGAGGGTTTTTTTAGTCGGTAGGCCCACTCTGGGAGACCCTGACACTCCGGGCTAGCCAGCCCGGGTTAGTCCTTAAGGTGGATTTTTCCCTCCACTCGAAAAAAAAAAAAAAAAAAAAAAAAAAAAAGCCATAATATCTCGCGAACCAATCAGATGTTAGCTTCATCCCAGCTCTTATAAATACCAGTCTCCGCAAGCTCAAACCATCAGTTCACCCTGAAGACGAGGAAGATGCACTTCTTCGAAACGTTGGTGTCAAGCCAAGTTATTACCTGGCTAGAAGCCCGAGAAGATTTTGAATTAACACGTCGCCAGGAAAGCTATAGTTCTTATTTGACTATTAGTTTAGCCTAATGTATTCCCTTATTTTCTTCCTATTTATAAGAAACTAAGTAATAATAACATTGTGCTAATGAGTACCTGGATTAGCAAGGTGCAGAAAGAAGAAGAATCTTATGTATGAAGTTTGTAGAACAGCTAGAGAAAGTCATATGAGGGTAACACATCAGATTTTTTTATTATCTTTTTTGTGGGGGAGGGAAAGGAGAGAGGAAGATACAGTAGGAAAGGCGGGACCAAGGGAGGGTTATTTGTATTATTATTTTTGTTTGTTTATTTCATGTAACTCTTTACAGTGCTTTACACTGTAGTCTAGACCAGAAGTCGCCAATCGGTTGCCCTTTAAGTAATGCAGAGAGAGCAAATTTGTTCGAAGTTTCTGCTTATCGCCTACTGTGCATTGCGTTCCTATTATGTCTCTTATTAGTATTTATACTTCTGATGGTAATTGATAGACATAACATAAATAATTGCAAAAAAACTATAATAATAGTATTAACATAATAAAACAACAAGATCCTTAACTTGGTGAATACCATTGTAATCACATAGTCGCACCAACATCATTAATTTGCAACGAAAAACTTTCACATTTATAGCAATGAATATGAACAAGCATCTTGGTAATTACTAATTAATTAGGATCGAAAAACATTCGAAAGAAACATTCTTCTCCTTGGTAACTGTCGCATACACCTTCACGGGTTGCGTAATAACCAGAGAGAGGCATTTCCTGACCTGCCTCTTCAAGTTTAGTGTACGCAGCCCACGAGACGAGCACCAAGAACGTAAACAAAATGACCCCTTGCGCACTCAGTCGAGCGAAGTGCAGTCACATATACATATATAGTATATGTTAAGCTGTTGATGAGATTCAGGCAGACATTAAATAGTACTTGAGGTATGTAAAAAAGACAAAACAATACAAACTTAAATGCGGCACATTGAATTCTTTATGTTATTCATAATATTCTATTTAGAAATGGTATTTCTTTATCTGTTGCAATATACAATCATATACATTTTTACTTTCTCTTCACGTACTATGTACATAGTGTGTTGAGAAGGTATTATTGCATTCCACCCAAAAATTCGATACCGAGATTTCGCCGGAAATACATGTCTTGGGGCCGCTTGAATAAAAGAAAACATTCTCAGAAAAAAGTCTATGTATGTGTGTGCGTTTGTGGACAGCATAACTCAAAAACGAAAATACCGTTGGATACCAAACTTTCTATTTAAGTTTGGTATCTTCCAAGGATGCGACACGAAGATTTTCAAGAAAATCAACCCATTCCCAACTACCCTTTACGTGGAACTTTTTTCGAAAATTTTGATCTTCTCAAAAATGGCTCTAAAATTTTTGATTAAAATATCGTATATTAAAATATTTATCTGCCAAATAAAATGTATATCTTGAATTTTCTGGGAATAGTCTCTGAAGACTACTTTATTCGGATGAATTTTACGGAATTTTGCATAACTGCTAAACCGTAAGAGACGGACAAAAACTTACCACACAAAAAATGTAGAGAACGTTAAAATACACAATTTATGTTATATACATTTTTTCGTGTAGTTGATTGTTTTTCGAGATATTCCTTGTTTTTGGTTTCAGCGTTAAAAAACATACTTTTCTCGTACAGGAATTTGTCAACTCCTGTCCATACAAACAAAAGAACTTCAGTCACATAGCAAAGCTTTTGACTATCACTTTAACCTATGGTACTCCCTTATTTCGCTTCTACTTACAAGGAAGCAAGCAATAAGACTATTTCTGCTATTTTTTTTTTTTTCTCTATTAGAATGAAGTAAATAGAAGCATAAGCTTTTTAACAATAATTTGTTGCAGAGATGTAGAGAAAGTCATGTGAATGGAACACATTTTTAATGTTTAAAAAACAAATTTTCTTCGGTTAGAGGTGAAACACGATTTATACTCCGAAAATGTTCTCTCCATCACAAAAATGTAGTGGGAGGAAACTTAAACTTCACATCGCTTATATGTATTTTTAGGTTGTCCTTATCACTTACGTTTATCACTTTGCTAATATCACGCAATTTTGAGTATCTTGGGTTTTTTCTCAAGCACATTCTCGAGTTTTCTCCTCAATAACAGAGCTGCTCTATCGGTAACTTGAGAAATATTATACGCAAATTCCTGTACATGATGGCAGTTAGTTTCCTAGATTCCAAAACAGTAATAGTTGTAGGTAAACATTTATAATTATTCTGAATGGTTCTTAAGTCTTGAAATAGCTGTTCTGAAACAAAATTACATTAGGCCTCAAAATCGATAATGTGGTTTCAAATAAACTTGTCATTATGAAATAATTTACTTTTGTAAGCTCCTCACTCTTTAAGAAAAATGTTCCCGTGGTCTATTAGGAGAGAGTATACCAACTACAATATTCGTGACAGACCTAACAGCTGAATTTTGTGTTTCATCCATGGAAATCTATAGTTTACTATCTGCCACGGTTTCCTGTGCATCAGCGAACACGTCCTTATAGCACGAACGTACGATACATATTTAAGGAGTGTTCTTTCGGAATTAGTTTACGTCCATAAATGCTACGAATGTGTGGTTGCAGCTTGTGTCAGCGGACACCGTTTTACATAATTATATATAAAATGTTTTTCCCCTGTCTGGAGCGTGTTTGAATTCAAGGCAGATCTGATTTCGCTTTAGTTTTCATTATCTGGATATTTTATTTAGGTTTTTTTTTTGGTGTTGCAGTGTTTATTTATGTATTATATCTCCTGGGACGGCTGTGACAGCGCGGCACAACCTTGTCCTCACATCCGTGCGCTCGCAACCTGGGACTGGAAATGTCAGGAAATGCCTCTCCCTGATAATAACACTAAATTTAATTTTCTCAGTGCAATACTTTTCTGCAAACAAAATACTTATTCCGCCACTTTCTATAAATAAAAAAGATTCCTGCTAGGCTACCAGAAACGTTGAAGTCAATGGCTTGCGTGTTAAGCCTGCCTCCTATGGTACACAATTATGCAATTTGGTGATACCTGATCCAGACTAAGCTTCCATTTTATCTATTACATTGATGGTAGTGTATTCACAAGGGAGAACCTCTATCGTAGTAAAAATAATTGTATTTACGGTATTGACCAAATATTATACTGTGTTATATACTATGTTATTACAAAACCTTCGCTCAAGATAAATTATGTTACACAATATATACTTGCTATGTAATACATTGTACGGAAGAAGTATATTAAGTTCATTACTAAGTATAATTACATTTAAGCGAATTCTCATTTGTACTTTCTCTATACGCCCCATGTACATAGTGTATAGAGAAGGTATTGCACTCCACCAAAAAATTCGATACCGAGATTTCACCGGAAATATATGTTTTAGTGTACCCAATATCCAAAAGAAGCATTTTCACAGAAAGGTCCGCGTGTGTGTGTGTCCGTGTGTCCGTGTGTCTGTGAACACGATAACTCAAAAACGAAAAGCCGGTAAAATACCAAACTTGGCATTTAAGTTTAGTATCTTCCAGGGATGCGACACGAAGATTTTGAGAAAAATCCCCCACCCCAACTACCCTTTACATGGAACTTTTTTCAAAAATTTTGATTTTCTCAAAAATGGCTGCAACGATTTTGATTAAAATGTCGGATATTAAAGATATTTACTTGACAAATAAAATGTATATCTTGAATTTTCTGGGAATAGCCTCTGAAGAGTAGTTTATTCTGGATTAATTTTACTGAATTTCGAATAACTGCTAAGCCGTAAGAAATGGACAAAAACTTACTACAAAAATGTAGAGCTCGTTAAAACACACAATTTATGTTATATACGTTTTTTTCGCGAGTTCGTCGTTTTTGAGACATTCCTTATTTTTGGTTTCTGCTATGAAAAACTTATACTTTTCTCATATAGGAACTTGTCAACTCCTATCCATATAAACAAAGAAACTTCATTGACATGGAAACCAGCTTTTGACTATAATTTTAACCAATGGTACTCCCTTATTCTGCTTCTACTTACAGGGAAGCAAGTAATAAGACTATTTCTGCTCATTTTTTCTAATTAGCATAAAGTAAATATAAGTATAAACTTTTTAAGAATAATTTGTTGCAGGGATATGGAGAAGGTCATGTGAATGGTACACATCAGATTTTTTGGATAGTGTTTAACGCCCGCTTTTACAATGTGTGGCACCGAGGGTGATTTCATATAAATCAAACTCAAATACTTCTATTTGGTTCATCAGTTGTAAATGTCAAACATGTAAGTACATACAATCAATCTAGCTCTTCATTAACTGAATTTATGTAGCTATTTTTATTCTTACTCAATATCATACCATTGCAAAATCATAAGAGATACTGTTGTTCGTTTAAAACCTTGTGTATTTAAAGCAGCAATGGCTTCAATGCTAACTATTATTCTTTTCTCATTGAACTGATCCAAACAATATGCCTAGGAGTTATTATCGGATGAAATTAAATTAAATTAAGTTTTATTTGTGGACATTCTTTAACTGCTGTGCTTCGCAGAGTTACATTCTATATCGGGCGTGAAAGACCGCTTAATTTTGCTCGGGGAACGCTTTATCAGTTTGAGGTTCTTTGCCGTGCCAAACTATATCATGGGACCCCGATTTTACTTCCCTTCCGGAGGAATCCATACTAAGGATCGGTCCATTGCTCTTCGCCGAGTTTGAATCCACCATCTTGAGAACTAAGTGGCCTGCATGTTGCATGTAAACCACGGAGGACGACATTATCGAATGTTTGATCGAATTCAATTAATGTGGTACTGAAAATAGTGCAAATGTTTTGTTACGTGAAAATTCAAGCTGAAACAGCATTACTATTTTGATAGAACAAAACCATTTTCTTATTTTCCTGTACACTTGATACATGATTATTAGGCAACTGTAACTGTCGTTGGGCCTCTCGTCTCCTACTGTATGGCTTTGAAATTCAAATTAGTAAACAATGGAAGGTAGGTCTTGATAATGTCATTCTTTATCCTTTAATTTCGGTTGACATTTCCTCTCTGCTGTATGTTGGAAAGTATCCCTGAAACCTTTATTTTACAAATCCGCCGCCTTAACCACTCGAAACGACTGTTATTATTCACATTAAAGCAGTTACCTAACAGACAGTCTTCAGATTTCTAATTCATAAGAGAAGAGGCGTATTATTATTATTATTATTATTGAAATGGAGTTTTATTTATGGGCACTCTTTAACTACTGTGGTTCTCAGCTTCCATTTTTATTGGACGCTTAATTTTGCTAAGAGGCCTCTTTATCATGCCTGAGATTCTTTTATGTGCCGCAAATCTACAACACGGGACCAACGGCTTTACTGCCCTTGAGAGGCAAACAATGTTAAGGATTTTTACGCCCGAAAACATCCATCGTCCACCGCCGTGTTTGCACCCGAGACCACTACATCGAGCGCCATTATTATTATTATTATTATTATTATTATTATTATTATTACCATCATTATTACTGTTATAATATTAGTGTTAAAATTATCATTATGCCGTAATCATTTCAGAATATTCAGTATTATAAATATTATACTTACTATGAAAACAGTTAATAATACAGTATGTCGGTTAATCGAATAATTAAAGCTATATGTTAGTATACCAAATACACTTGCTCGTAGATGGTTAGCAATGCGAGAAACGTTGTGGATAAAAGAACTGAAACGATACAGTAGAGATGCTTTACCACCCCTCATAAAGTCATGTTGATTGCCTAGTCGAACAAAGTGGACTGTCAGTGGATCCGTCTATATGTGATCGTGTTGGAGTTAGAGCAAGATGCAATTAAAAAACTGAGGTTTACTATGTAACATAAGTTTTGCAAATGACAAATAACCTTTATTTTGGGGTTGAGCAAACATACCTGTATTTCCTCCAGGGCAAAGCATCCTCTTCTTTTTTCCTGAAAAATCAAGCTACTTATGGGAAGTTTGATTCTCTTAATATTTTTTTATATTCGCTTCAACAATAAAGTCATACCGCGACTGAACACTGTATTGTACAATGAGGTTGAATTACAAAAAGTTACATTAAATCTTACAGTGGTTAATTAACAATAACAAACTTGGCAACAATTTAAATATTAATAATAATTTTGCACATTTTCATGAGGTTGACAACTTTCCTGCGGCAATGTTGGTCACACAAGGCCAGCTGTAGGTTTCCAGGAACTCTACAATTAATTTGTATCATCCATTAGGCACTAATTTAGGAGTTTATCATCGATAATCAATAACCAAAGACCTCTGCTCTCTTGGGCGACAAGCCTATTCCAAGCCTTAGGACCGCGCGAGAATTCGTCTGATTACAAACGTTGAAAGCTGGCATTAAAAGAAATGATAAAACTCATTAAAGGTTTTGTTACGGTCATGGAAATCAGAATATATAAGCTGCTGAATGTTTCAGGTCAGGTCAACCGCACTTTATTATCATGTAAGATAAGCAATATCTTGAGCAATAAACCACCAGATGATGGATATACCAGCAAAGCACATGTATATTACTTAACATCTTCGCTCTTCTTCGTATCTTTTCATTGCATTCTAACTAGGCAAGCTGCACAACAATAAATAAGTTGTTTTCTGTAATTAATCTTTAATAGACACTGTAAGCTAAACTTAGCTCCGTGGCGCAACATTCCGAAGTCGGGCCAAGGCTGCTGTGGCGTGCACCTCTGTCCATGACAGGCTTCAAGAGTGGGGTGCAGTATTAGAGGGTGGGACGTGGTTATTGCTCCAGTCACTCCCGGCAACCTGAACCGCTACTTTCCCCTCAAGTAACTCTTTAGTTGCCCCCCCCCCTAAGGGTCTTACGAGGCTGAGTGTACTCCGAACCAGGGGAGAAAATCCCCACGTCCGTATCCGGAATCGAACACAGGTCTTCCGCTTGATATGCAGATGCGCTACAACTGCGCTAAGATGACTTAAAAGGAGACTCATATCAAATTCACAAATAGCCTTTTTGTATTCAAGTAAAAACTAATGCGGTATTTATAGTACATTTTTATCTAGCAAAAAGGAAATAGAGTTTTATTTATGGACGCTCTTTAATTCCTGTGGTTCTCAGCGTCTCATTCTATACTTAGCGTAAAAGACCGTTGAGGCCTTTGTATCAGGCTTGAGGTTCTATTACGTGCCATAAATCTTCGACACGGGACCAACGGCTTTATTTCCCTTTCGAAGGAAGCCATGCTAAGGATTTTTACGTCCGAAAAAATGCATCGTCCTCCACCAGGTTTGATCTTGCGACTTTACTTAGGAAAATTAACAACTTTTTGTGCAGTAAGTTTTTGTCTATCTCTTACGGTTTTACCAGTTATACAACATTCCGCAAGACTCATCCAGAGATCTTTAGAGGTTATTCCCAGAAAATTCAGGATAAAGAGTTTACTTGTAATGTAAATCGCTTTTAATCAAAAGTATTAAGAATTGCTTTTGAGAAAATCAACATTTTCGATTTTTTTTTTCGCGTAAAGGGTATTTTGAGGTGGGAGATTTTCCTCAAAATCTTCGTGTCGTATCCTTGGATGATACTTAACTTAAATACCAAATTTTCAATACATTCTCCACCTAGTGCCATGTAAAGAAAGTAAAAACACGGACTTAAATGTTCCTGAGTGATATGAGGTACACCTGAGTAGTGAACTGTTAGGGATCCGATCAATGTCGGCTACCCTTTGAAATTACATTCCTCTCCTCCAGGGGTCTGACGGAAGCCAACGCTCCTCCACAATATTCACCCCCCCCCCACACACACACACACCTGAGTAGTGAACTGTTAGGGATCCGATCAATGTCGGCTACCCTTTGAAATTACATTCCTCTCCTCCAGGGGTCTGACGTAAGCCAACGCCCTTCCACAATATTCACTCCCCCCCCCCACACACACACACCTGAGTAATGAACTGTCAGGGATCCGATCAATGTCGGCTACCCTTTGAAATTACATTCCTCTCCTCCAGGGGTCTGACGTAAGCCAACGCTCCTCCACAATATTCACCCCCCCCCACACACACACACACCTGAGTAGTCAGGTCACTGCTTCTTGAGTTATGTCTATCATTTCCTGTTCCCACCATTTCCTATCATCTGTTTCAGGGTTGGACCAGTTGGAGTGTTCGGCGGGTTGCGGCTGGATGGTAGTTTGCGCAATGTAAAAGGTTTATTGTCGGCGTCGCGATTTCACCCGCTTTTGGGCTCGGGCCCCTTCGGGTGAACCACCGGAGCACCGAGGCTCGTGAGTGGGCCCGGGTTCCCCTCGAATGTCCACCAAGGAATCACTTAAGTTACAAATTCCCTAAAGGCCAAGTGCGGTGTTCTGCCCCCATTGATTGAGTACCCCGTCCGTTGGTGTGTAGTTCTTAATCCTAAGGGTATTTGCATTTTTATGTATACAGTTTTTTATGTATATAGTTTTTATTATATATTAGGTTTCCTATTTATGTAGAATTAAACGACCGAGTGGGATGATTGAAGTGGTAACGTCTGAGGCCTATTTTCGGGAGCTCTCAGACTTAAATCCCGTGGGCCAACAATTTGTCTGTTCTCCCCCCCCCTCCCTCATTCACCAAGATAATTACCGCAAGGATATTAAATACCACACGATCCAAAGTTACACCTTCTGTCTAAAACAATAGTAAAACTGAAAACAGATGGAAATGCGATTGCGCTGCCACCTATCCACAGATAGTTAAACTAGCTAGAGTGAAAGGCACCATAACGCCATCTGTTTGTCACGGAGCAAAGTAGTATGGTAAATGGGCATGTGGTCTTGAAGGACTGTATTCAAACTCTTGTGACTATGGATGGTAAAGGCCATGGTATTTTATTATACGCTCCATTCTGACTACAAATGGTGGAAGCGGTAGGACTGTGACACCCTGTTGACATTTGCTTGGCACGAAGCAAATGTACGGGGATAATTGAAATGCTACTGTCCACCACATACCGTCAGTCAGGTATCTTACTTAAGAGTTCCTAGGGATGTGACCTAGAAGTTATAGCGACGTAAAATAAATAGATTAAAATAGTATATGCAATAAAACATTATATAGGTACCTCGGCCTTGCAATAATCGCAAATTCCTGACTTGGACGAATGCATGGAACATATCGTCAACAAAGCTTCTGTGTTATTCCTATATTGCATAGACTAAATGGTGTTTATTTTGCACCCTCGGTGATCAGTATATAAACACAGCAATAACAATAACAACAACAATAATAAATAACTAAAGTATTTAGAAACCCTGAAAAATAGAGGCATAAATATACTCATGACTTAAATATTCTCAACCCTGTATAGAAGTATTTAAGGGGGTGAGAAACATCTTGCCATTTCCCCATTTCTGTAAATATAGTGATTATTTATTCATGCATAAAAGTGAAAATGCCAACTCAGCTATAAAACACATCACAAATTTGAAATTTTCCATTCACATGAATTTTATTTCTCTACCAATTCTTCTTCTTCCGAGCCGCGCCACTTGCCTCTCACCTAGACGGCCCAGGTTCGATCCCAAGCGACCGCATGCGAGATTTGTGGTGGACAAAGCGTCGCATGGGCGGGCTTTCTCCGGGTTCTCCGGTTTCCCTCGCCATCGCATTCCACCGGTGCTCCATCTTCATTTCAAGTATCACCAGTGTCATCGCCTGCGGTGCCATAACTAGTAAAAGCGGGCGTTAAACACTACAAAAAATCTACCAATTCTGCAAGAAATTATTCTTAGAAAAGCCTGTTCTTTTAGGTACTCCAGAATAATCAAAATAAAAATTAACAAAAATAGTCTTATCACTCATTTCCTTGTAGATAGAAGATAAATAAGGCTAAAGTGATTGTCAAATCTTTTCTAAATTGGTCGCTAAATGATGCAACTTAAATTCCCTTCTCTCATGGCCCCCTCAAACAAGATGATTTTCCCATTTGAGAAAAGTATGAGTAAATGTATTAGACATAATTGTGTGTTTTGATGAGATTTATATTTTTTATGTATTAGCATTTTATCTATGTTTTAGGTTTTACCAATTATGCAAAAGCTATCTATAATAAAGAGGGCTTCAGAAGCGCTTCCCAAAAAATGCAAGATTTTACATTTTTTGACAAGTAAAGTTTCTATGATGTACGGAATTTTAATCAAAATTGTTAGAGTCATTTTTGAGAAAATCGAACATTTCGAAAAATCTTCTTTATAAATGTTAGTTTGGGGTAGGTGGATTTTTCTGAAAATCTTCTTGTGGAATTTTGGAAGATGCTGACCTTAAAATATACCAGGTTTGGTGCTTAACTGACACAATTTGTTTTGAGTTATGTTGCTCACTGACATACGTACACACGCACGCACCGTTTTCTAAAACTACTTCTGTTAATCCAGGAATCATCAAAAATATGTACTTACGGAGAAATCTCAATATCGAATTTTTTGCTTTTAGTGTAATGCAATACTTTGTACGTGGTAGGGAAACTAACAGATACATTATTAAAGGGACCTTTACAGGCTATTCAGAGAATTCAGAATTTAACATTTTAAATCGTTATACTTATAAGGAAATAGTGACGAAACTTTTTTTATGCATAGAACAGTACGGGAAGGAGGAATCTCCAAAAAATATTCCTAAACATTCCTTGGAATATGGTGAGTTTACTACTCAGTTACCGAGGAGTTGACTCTGCGGTAATGTACACCCTAGTATTCGGGAGTGCCGGGCTCGATTCCCGTCGATTCCTATTCGGAAGTTTGTTTTTTTCAGGAGATGAATGCTAGGGTGGTTCCTCCTCAACCATTCTATTTACTTGAATGTTTCAGGTGTGTTTTTAAATATTGTAGCGTAATGCTCTACCGTATAGTTGGCGCGAATAGTTGCTCAATGTAAAGGGTATTTGTTCGTGAACATTGCGGTTGATGGTCGTTTATCG
This sequence comes from Hymenopus coronatus, assembly GCA_030762935.1. Taxonomy (NCBI): domain Eukaryota; kingdom Metazoa; phylum Arthropoda; class Insecta; order Mantodea; family Hymenopodidae; genus Hymenopus; species Hymenopus coronatus. Next base: position 87,661,892 of record CM060886.1, on the reverse strand, counting down.
CCCTCTCCGAGTACTAAGATTAGTGGGACTGGTTTTCGAACCAGGAACTGTTAGGGACTTCTTTGTGACTGTAACTTCCACTGTATTTCCTTCTCTGCATTCCTTCCTTCTGGGGTGTGGTACCAGCAATAATTGGATTAGATTCAATTAAATATATTGATTTAGGTTGAAGAGAATTTTTTGGTGCTCAAAATTTATATATGTTTTGATAAAGATAGGATTAAATCAGTGGTTTCAAGTTAATCATTTAAAATCTTATTTGCTTTTTTATGTTATATTAATTTTAATAATGTTAGATCTCACTTAGGTCGCCGAGCTTCCGTTGTTTAACCTATGGATACATACTCATTTTCATATTTATAGCGCATTTTGTATGTAAATAATATTTTCGCTCTCTCGCGGTCATATTTAAGTGACTTGGTTTCGGGTTAGGGGATTCAATACAGGCATTTACAGTGAACTTTTGAGCCAAAGCTTTTAGTAAAATGCAATGTTTAATCTACCTACCATAGAAAGAGGGAGATATTTCAATTTGAATTCGTGCCCATTCTTGTAGCTACCTTAAAGTCTCCAAATGACAAGGATGCTTGCAGCAGGTTTGCTTACTGTGTAGACATTTTCTGCTCTCTTCAAACAAGTGCGTGCACGAACAGTCAGAGGTGTCAACAAATTTGTCAGAGCTGCGCTAGAGTACATTTACGCAGCAATAAACAAACTGGCAGTCAACGCAAGCTGGTAAACCCGTCTCAAGGCAGCGGCTTTTTTCGCTACTTTTGGTAAACAAACTGTCAACGGGAGCAGACAATTAACTCTATCGATTCCTTTTAGCACAGCGAATTACGCTGTGGCAGGCAACGTAGGCACGTATTTTTTAAAAAATATAATAAATAATATAGTAATTGATAGTAGTAACAAACTTAGCGAGAGAAACTAAACTCGTCTCGATTCCATTTGGCGCAACGATAATAATCAGCTACGTCTGACAATATCGCAGGGAGTAGTAACAAGCTTAGCTGGGAAATAAACTCGTATTGGTTGATTTGGCGCATTTATGTTTGGCAATATTGCACGCATTCGGCAGAAATAACAAAACAAGTGAGGGAAAATAATCTCGTCTTGGTTTGATTTGTAGCAACTATGTTTAACAATATGGCACGCAGTAGTAGCAAACGTGAGGGAAATAAACTCGTATTGATTGATTTGACGCAGTATGCTTGACAATATGGCACGCAGTAGTAGCAAACTTAGCGAGGGAAATAAACTCGTATTGATTGATTTGACGCAGCTATACTTGACAATATGGCACGCAGTATTAACAAACTTAGCGAAGGAAAGAAACTCGTATTGACTGATTTGATATAGCTATGTTTGGTAATATGACACGCAGTAGTAGCAACTTAGCGAGGGAAATAAACTCGTATTTACTGATTTGACGCAGTTATATTTGACAGTATAGCAAGCAGCAGTAACAAACTTAACGAGGAAAATAAGCTCGTATCGATTGTTTTGACGCAGCTATGTTTAACCGTGTGATACGCAGTAGTAACAAACTTGCGAGAGAAAATAAACTCCTCTTGATTCGACTTGGCGTAGCTATGTTTTACAATATGGCACACAGTAGTAACAAACTTAGCGAGAGAAAATAATGATTTTATTTGGTGCAGCTATGTTTTACAATATGGCGCACATGTTTGTGCGTGTCTGTTTGTCTGTGAGTGTCTGCGTGTGTGTCTTTGGGGAGCATAGCTCAAAAACGAAAGTTGTTTAAATGCCAAACTTTGTGTTTAAGTTCAGTATCTTCCAAGGATGCGACACAAAGATTTTCAAGAAAACACTCTCACCTCCAACTACGCTTTACATATAACATTTTCCTAAATTGTTGATTTTCCCAAAAATGGCTGTAAGGATTTTGATTAAAATGCCATGTATTTAAAATATTTTCATGAAAAACTAAATGTATATCTTGAATTTTCTGGTTATAGCTTCTGAAGACCTCTTCATTCTAAATGACTTCTGTATAACTTTCGTATAACTGGTAAACCATAAGAGCTAGACAAAAACTTATTACACCAAAAATCTAGATCTCATTTAAAATACACACTTTATGTCATATACATTTTACTTTACTATGTACATAATATATAGAGAAGGTATTACATTACACCCAAAAATTCGATACCGAGATTTTACCGGTACAGTTTTAGGGTCCCCTGTGTACAAAAAAAGTATTTCTGGGAAAAGGTCCATGTGTGTGTGTGTATGTGTGAGTGTGAGTGCGAGTGTGTGTGTGTCCGTCCGTATGTCTGTGAACACGATAACTTAAAAAAGAAATGTCGGTAAAATATCAAACACGGTATTGAAGTTTACTATCCTCCAGGGATGCGACACGAAGATTTTGAGAAAAATCCCCCCACCCAAACTACCCTTAACATGGAAAAAAATTCGAAAATTTTGATTTTCTCAAAATGGCTGTAACGATTTTGATTAAAACACCGTATTTTAAGATATTTATATGGCAAATAAAATGTATATCTTGAATTTTCTGTAAATAGCCTCCAAAGAACTCTTTATTCAGGATGAATTTTGCTGAATTTTGCGCAACTAGTAAACCGTAAGAGATAGACAAAAACTTACTTCACAAAAAATGTAGAGCACGTTAAAACACACAATTTATGTACTGTACATTTTTTTTTTCGTTGAATTGACCATTTCTGATGTATCAATTGTTATTTGTTTCAGATTTCAAATACTTAAAACTTTTTTCACACGGAAAAAACTCCTGGCCCCTGCATAGAATCTGATTTCATCCACATGGCGTCCGATTTTTAAAAGATTTGACTATCGTTTTAGCCTAGTGTATTCCATTATTTTGCTTCTACTTAAAAGAAAACAAGTAATTAATTATTTCTTCTAATGTTTATCTCGATTATCATAAATTAGTTAGAAGAATATGCTTTTTAATAATAATTTGTTACAGCGATGTAGAGAAAGTTATGTGAATGGAACACTACGAGTTTTCATTTTTACATGTCATCGAGATGGAAGAAACACTTATTGATTACAGTTGCAATACTCATGAATATTTGATAAACAAGGTCGTGATGAAGGACTGGAAGTACGCATTAATGTTTTTCTGATGACGGAGGCTATCAAGAAATATGCACGTGTACGACGCTGTTTACAGATGAAGCGACAATCATGCAAATCCTCTCTAAATCGATACATGTAAGTCGATTAAAAAACAAACGCGGCTCCTAAGCAGGAAGTATTTCTTATTATGACAGCAGCAAGCTGCTACTAAACCCGTTTCTGGGTTGTTTGTTTACTTCATGGGTCCTTGAGCTCATTTACGCATAATTTCACTCATATCTTTCAGTTTCTCTCAATAAATACATATATAGTTACGTTACACTCACATGGCTTTCTCTGAATATTCTGCAACAAAGTACTCTTAAAAAAACCCTTATTCTTTCTATCTACAGCATGCTAATCGAGATAAACTTTAGCAGAAATGACTTTTTTACTTTCTCTACACATACCTTGTACATAGTGTATAGAGAAGATATTGTAATGCACCCAAAATTCGATACCGAGATTTCACCGGAAATACATGTTTTGGGTCCCCCTGAATCCAAAAAAATCTAATGTGTTCCATTCACACGACTTTCTCTACATCTCTGCAACAAAGTATTGATAAAAATCTTAAGCTTCAATTCACTGTATGCTAATGGGGGGGAAAAAAAATCTGATGTGTTCCATTCACATAACTTTCTCTATAGCTCTGCAACAAATTGTTGTTAAAAATATTATGCTTCTATTTATTTCATGCTAATTGAGAAAGAATTAGCAGAAATAGTCTTATTACTTGCTTCCTTGTTATAAGAAATATAAGGGAGTACCATAGGTTAAAGTGATAGTCAAAAGCTGGTTGCTATGTGACTGAGGCTCCTTTGTTTGTATGGACAGCAGTGCACAAATTCTTGTGTGAGAAAAGCTTAAGCTTTCTAAAGGTGAAATCAAAAACAAGGAATAACTCAAAAGCGACCAACTCTACGAGAAAAATGTATATAACATAAACTGTGTGTTTTAACGTGCTATACATCTTTGGTGTGGTAAGTTTTTGTCTATCTCATATGGTTTACTAGTTATAACAAATTAAGCAAAATTCATTCAGAATAAACAGGTCTTTAGAAGCTATTCCCAGAAAATTCAAATTATACGTTTTATTTGTCAGGTAAATAACTTTAATATGCGATATTATAATCAAAATCGTTAGAGCCATTTTTTAGAAAATCAAAATTTTCGAAAAACGTTCCATGTAAAGGGTAGTTTGGGGTGAGGGGATTTTTCTCAAAATCTTCGTGTCGCATGCCTGGAAGATACTAAACTTAAATACCAAGTTTGGTATTTTACCGACTTTTCGTTTTTGAGTTATCGTGTTCACAGACACACGGACACACTGACACACGGACACATATACACACACGGACCTTTTTCTGAAAGCACTTTTTTTGGATACAGAGGACCCTAAAACATATTTCCGGTGAAATCTCGGTATGGAATTTTTTGGTGGAGTGCAATACATTCTCTATACACTATGCACATAGTAAGTATAGAGAAAGTAAAAAGTATTTTTAGCAAAAGAAAAGACCGTTGGTATTTAGGTTTAGTATCTTCCAAGAATGCGACACGAAGGTTTTCATGATAATCCCCCCCCCCCCACTATAAACTACCTTTTACATGGAAAATGTTTCGAAAATTTTGATTTTGTCAAAAATGGCTCTAACGATTTTGGTTAAAGATATTTTATATCCCAAATAAAATGTATATCTTGAATTTTCTGGGAATATCCTCTGCAGACCTCTTTATTCTGGATGAATTTTACCGAATTTTGGTTAACTGCTAAACCGTAAGAGATAGGCTAAAACTTCCTACACAGAAAGTGTAAATCTCGTAAAAACACACAAATTATGTCATTTACGTTTTTGTTGGGGAGGTAACCGTTTCCGAGATGTTGTTTATTATTGGTTTCAATTGTAATGTACTTATACTTTTCTCAGACCGGAAGTGTCCGTTTTTCTTTTTTTCTACTCCTGGCCAAGCAAAGTAGCGATTTGCAATGACGATTGTATAACAATAGCTTTTAAAACGTTTGACTATCACTTTAGCCTAGTGCATTCCCTTAGTTCCCGTCTACTTATAAGGAACTAAGTAATAAGAACATTCTGCTAATGCTTATCTCGATTAGCATTGTGTAGAAAGAAGACTAATCTTTTGTAAGAAGTTAGTACAGCAGCTAGAGAAAGTCACGTGAGTAGAATACATAAGATTTTTTTCTTTAGAAATTTCATTGTAATTCACTAAGCAAAAGCAATATTTAAATCTTTTAAGATTGGTCGGTGTGTGATGGTGTTAAAATAGTGTTCTTTGCATGATCATGATGAAAATAAGTGAATAACAACAGGCATGAGAAATGAAAAATTGAAAGCAATAACAAGGAAGTACTCGGAAATGGCTATCTCCACAAAACAAATGTGTTGGAAATAAATTGCATTTTTAGCAATATCTACATTGTTTGTGTAGTAAGAGTTTGTCTTCCTCTTAGGGCTTACGAGTTATGCAAAATGAAGTGGGCTCCAGAATGAAGAGGACTTCAGAAGATATTACAGAAAATTCAAGATCAACTTTTTGTTTGTCGTGAAAATATCTTAAACGTATACTATTTTAATGAAAATCGTTAGAGGTATTTTTGAGTAAATCGAAAAAGCTTCCATGTAAAGGGTAGGCAGAGGGAGGGACATCTTCGTGTCACATCCTGATGCTGATCTCAAAGAATTGAGGCTACACTCTGCGACCGTATTCGTCGAGCATGTGTGTATGACTTGCTTCGTAAGTCATAGCTGACTGCTAGCATTCATTGTTACATGTGCGATACTGGACACGTGTGACGGCGACAAAGACTTTTAATGTCGAAGCTGTGATTGTCACAGTTGTTCGAAAGGACACGTGTGTTGTAAGGTTTTTGACGAAGCCCACATTGTTACACTTGCGTGGTTTACACTTGCGATTGCTTCTAGAAGTATCTAGCCACGTAACCGAGGGATGTACAGGGTGTTAATGAACTATACCGAAATATTTTCACAGAATAAGTAAATTACCTAAATAAGTAATTTGAGATATAAGACATGTGGCCTGTCATTGAAATTTCGAAGTAACGGCTATAAGTTTCTGAAGTGCCAGTACGCCACTGGCTAATTTATCAACCATTCGAGAGCGTATAATGAAAAACGAAGGGACATATTACAGCGTACCTCTCTAGCCTAGTGGTTATGATACTGGCTTTCAAGTGAAAGATAGTTTCCGAGTTCGGGTCTCGTTCACGTATCGCGGCACTTCGTCTGGAATGAAAAAAAAAATAAAATAAAAAATTAAAAACCTTTATTCCATTGACAGGAATCGAACTCGTGACCTTAGGTATAGCAGCTTCCCGCGTTACGTATTAAGCCACCAGAGCAGTTGAAAAAAACGCCTCCAGAGTAGACTAGATAACTCAAGAACGTAGTTAATGAATGCCCAGTGTCGCACTGTCAAGTGATAGGTCGAGATTTTACAGATTTTTGCGACATTAAATCTTGAGAACGCTAGTAACGAGCTGCTAAACGTCGATATTTCTATACTCGGGCAGCAGTTTTAAAGACATTCTAAGCCTGCTTCGCTTTAACACCGACTTATCAGCACCTGATACCCACACGCTTAACGCTATGTAGCTGCGTTATGTTTATCCGGGGACCATGCATAGCCGATCTCAAATTATTTATATCAGTCATCCTTCTCACCTAGACGGCCCGGGTTCGATCCCAAGCAACCGCATGTGAGATTTGTGGTAGACAAAGCGGCGCAGGGGAGGGTTTTCTTCGGGTTCTCCGGTTTCCCCCGCCATCACATTCCACCGGGGCTCCATCTTCATGTATTATCTGTATCATCGCCTGCGGTGCCAGAGCAGTAAAAGCGGGCGTTAAACACTACCCCCCCCCCAAATATCAGTCACCTGCACAATCTCGCAAATTATTTCGGTGTAGTTCATTAACACCCTGTACAAAGGACAACTAAGCCCTGAGTCTGTTCTCTCGAAGATCTTCGAGAAACTACTGCTACCCCGCTTGTCCCCTCTTTTGAGCGACATTCAGACTATCGCAGACCACCATTTTTTTTGTTTTCAATTCTACTCCCCCAGCAACTACTTCTAGTGGTGGAGGCTGCTGCTCTGGGTTACCAGGACAGGGCTTACAATGCGGAAGGGTCGCTGGACGTGGAGGTCTTCTCTATGACCTGGCATACGAGTCTCCTACTGAAACTCGTCCGTCTGGAGCTGCCTGCACACATTATATACCTGATACACACATATCGTAAACGCTGATCTTTGTTGTTTTCAGTTACGAGACACAAATCTATACAAAGGCCAATAAGAGGCGGAGTCCCCCGAAGACCTGTACGATTCCCCCCGTTATTCGGCATTTATGTGGCCGACCTACCTAATTAAGCAGCACATCAATATAGCACAATGCGCTGACGACGTGTTGTTCTGCACCAACAAGAACCCACGCAGAACCTTCAATCCCGGCCTCCGCCTCCTCCAAGAGTGGCGCGAACGTTGGCGGCTGTCCATCAATCTGGAGAAAAATCACGCCATTCTCTTCCCAAGCGCCGCTTTCCCGCAAACTTCCCCACATTCACGTACCTCAGAGGAAGGATTGAGTGGACGAACACCAGAGCCTACTTGAGAATGAAGCTGGATAAACGCCTAACTTTTGGGAAGCACATCGAGGACACTAGGTGTCGGACCATTGGGGCTGCGGCGTCCTTGTATCCGGTACGTAAGTCCGCGATGCCGATTCCCCTTAAGCCTAGCCTTTTGAGGGCTCTCATAATCCCCATGTTAAACTACCTGCGAGATCTATGGTATGGAGCGGACTCCAGTCTGCTACAGCTTCAACGGGTGCAGAATAAATGCCTTCGGGACATTTTTTCTATCCCCTTCTGTTTTCCCGCGAGATTCATGCACGAAGCCTCTGGCCTGCCATACGTGCAGTTCGAGATTAGGCACCGCGCAATTAAATCCAATCGTAGCGCCCTCGTTAGGTCCCTTGAGAATTATAATCCCAGAAACCGCTGCTTCAGGCGATACCGGATTCCCTACATGGCTTGCGGACATCTCCGGTAACCATGTAGCAACTCCAACAGCTGCCACGGCTATACTCCTACACAATCCTTCTAAGAGTTGCTTGGACATCAACATTTCAAAATAAAACTCCAAAATTAAAAAATTGCAACATAATTACACCAGTGGTGCACAAGGTCCGTTGCACCATGACTTGCAACCGTTTTACCATGCTGACTTCATATACCCAAGGTCGCGGGTTCAAACCTCCGCGGCGGAGGACGATGGATTTCAGGCGTAAAAATCCTTAACATGGCTTCTTTCGGAAGGGAAGCAAAACTGTTGGTCCCGTGTCGTAGATTTACAGCACGTAAAAGAACATCAAGCCTAATGGAGAGACCTCTGAGCAAAATTAAGCGGTCTTTCACGCCCAATTTAGAATGGGACGTTGAGAACCACAGTAGTTAAAGAACGTCCATAAATAACGCGCTATTTTCATTTTTTTCTTGCAACTGTCGAGGAGCAATCTTGTTATCTCCTTTGACTCCCCAACCTCATTTACATCCGTCAACCTGCACACCTCACATTCCCGTCAGAACGTGGTTTAGTTCTAGCAAGAATGGGTACACATCTAACACAACATCGGGCTGCTCGCGGTCCGCCAACTGCTCGTGTCGTGTCCAGCGTTCAGTTTTCATTGGGAATGCCTCGCTTGCAATAGTTGAGCGAGTTTTGACAGGAGCAGTAATCGCCACCGCAGCGAACGTCGAAAAAAGCTATACGGCAGAATTGTTACAAAAACAGTTTTTGGAAGAAACAAAGAGTATTGTTGGAGAAATAAAAAGAGGTTTTTGTTACATTATTAAACTTTTTGTTTAAATAACATACATGCACGGGCTGGTTTTTTTTTTTTTGGAGAGCCTCAACACATATATTTCCGGTGAAATTTCTTCATTGAATTTTTGTGTGAAATGAAATAGCTCCTCTACTGTTACATTCTACTCCGTTACATTCACATGTCTTTCCCTCCTCAATATGAATTATTTTGTCGTCAAAATTAGCTTGTGGTATGAACACTAGGACTATGTTTCTATTTATGTCTAGTTTGTGCCCGCTAAGTGGATAGATGAATGAGCTGAGTCGGTAGAGCAACTGCCTAGTGTGCGAGGCGCCCCGGGTTCGATTCCTGGCTGGCGAGTTACACATTTTCTCTAACCAGAATATTCTTTATCTTTCTCAGAGTCTGGAAGTATGAATGAGAGTGTGAATGTGTGTGTGTGTGAAGGGGGGCATCTAATGAAGATAAAAGACAACAGTATCTACATAGTATACGTGTTCCAAAGGTGACTGTCGCCGATTAGACCATGCAGTTAAAGACGGGCTATAAATGGAGCATATATATAGGGTACTTATGGAATAACAAAATGTAAAATAAAGTCGTCGTCTAGGTGTTAGTATCAGTTTTTTGAAGTGATATATATATATATATATATATATATATATATACACAGGATGTTAATGAACTATACCGAAATATTTTCACAGAATATGTAGATTACTTAAATAAGTAATTTGAGATAGGAGACTTGTGACCTGTTAATTGAAATTTCGAAGTAACGGCTATAGGTTTCTGAAGTACTTATTAACCATTCGAGAGCATAACACGAAAAACGAAGCGACATATTACAGCGTACCTCTCTAGCCTAGTGGTTATGATACTGGCTTTCAAGTGAAAGATAGTTTCCGATTCCGGGTCTCGTTCACGTATCGTGGCACTTCGTCTGGAATGAAAAAAAATAATAAAAAAAGTTTACTCGATGACAGGAATCGAACTCATGTCCTTTGGGACAGCAGCTTCCCGCATTACGCATTAAACCACCAGAGCAATTGAAAAAAATGCCTCCAGAGTAGGCTACATAACAGAAGAACGTAGTTAATGAATGCTCAGTGTCGCACTGTCAAGTGATTAGTTCGAGATTTTACAGATTTTTGCGACATTAAATCTTGAGAACGCGAGTAACGAGCTGCTAAAATCGATATTTCTATATTTGGGCAGCAGTTTTAAAGACATTCTAAGCCAGTTTCTCAACCTGGTTTGATTTAACACCGACTTATCAGCACCTGATACCCAAACGTTTAACGCTATGTAGTTGCGTTATGTTTATCCGGGGACCATGCATCGCCGAACTCAAATTACTTTTGTCAGTCACGTGCAGAATCTCGCAAATTATTTCGGTGTAGTTCATTAACATCCTGTATATATGTGTGTGTGTGTTTTACGAGGCTGAAGATTTTGCTATTCACAACGCTTTTTGTTATAAATAAAACGTGTGAAAATTTTAATAGTGAAGATTAAGGATTTCGATATTTCACACTTCAGCCTTTTAGTATTATATGAAAATTATGCTCCGTGTTTGAGCACCCTTGCATAGTAACAACCTTCATAGGAACTGAGGCGAAGCGCTCTTTGTTCCTCTTACAACACTTCAATTTCACGCACGCCTCCTTCAATTATTCGGTTCATGCACTTAGCTGAACGTTTGCTTAGTGCAAGCAAACGTCTTAGTAAAAACATAATGAAACAAGTTGTACCATATGATAAACTTTTGGGCAGCAACCAGCATCTCCATTTAGAAATTTACATTGCTCAGATTTAGAAAATGTATCACATGCAAACGAATCACACACAATATCCACTAACAATTGATACAGGCTCAGCATTTCAAGACTAGCTGTTTTCATTCTCGGGTTTCCTGTTTTGCTCTTCGTCCCCATTTATATTATTTATTATTATAATCATCAAAAACATTCATTATCATTATCAATTATCTGGTATGTTTTTCTACACTTAACATCTTTACTTTCGCTATACGCACTATGTACATAGTGTATAGAGAAGGTATTGCACTCCACCCAAAAATTCGATACCGAAATTTCACCGAAAATATATGTTTTAGTGTTCCCTGTATCCAAAAAAAGTATTTTCAGAAAAAGGTCCGTGAGTGTGTGTCCGTGTGTCTTTGAAGACGATAACTCAAAAACGAAAAGTCGGTAAAATACCAAACTTGGTATTTAAGTTTAGTATCTTCCAGGATTTTGAGAAAAATCCCTCCACCCCAAACTACCATTTACATGGAACTTTTTCGAAAATTTTGATTTTATAAAAAATGGCTCTAACGATTTTGATTAAAGTATCGTATATTAAATATATTTACCTGAACAAATAAAATCTATATTTTGAATTTTCTGGGAATAGCCTCTGAAAACTACTTTATTCTGGGTCAATTTTACGGAATTTTGCATAACTGCTAAACCGTAAGAGATGGACAAAAACTTACCATACAACAAATGTAAAGCACTTTATAACACACAATTTATGTTGTATACATTTTTTTCGTGGAGTTGATCGTTTTTAAGATATTCCTGGTTTTTAGTTTCAGCTTTGAAAATCTTATACCTTTCTCGTACAGGAATTTGTCAACTCCTGTCCATAAAACAAAGGAGCTTCAGTCACATAGTAACAAGCTTTTGAATATCACTTTAACCTATGGCAGTCCCTTATTTGGCTTCTACTTACAAGAAAGCAAGCTATTTCTGCTAATATTTTCTCAATCAGGATGAAGTAAATAGAAGCAGCTTTTTTAACAATAACTTGGTGCCGAGATGTAGAGAAAGTCATGTGAATGGAAGACATCAGATTTTTTAAATTCACCATTCTTACCAGGACATCTCTTTGCAAGGAATTTTCACCCAGCATAGCCTCGCGGTAATGTGTGAGGCTCTTATGGCAAGTTCGATTCCCGTCGGCCTCCCATTCTTGCTTTGGGTTTTTCGTGGTTTTCCCTGGTGAGTAAGTGAATGCTGAGGTGTCTTTTCATCTACCCGATTTATTTTGCATCATTTCCCTTTCATTCCGTTTCCTTCTCTTTCTTCAGGATGCTTCTAGATTTCGTGGCATATTGAGGTGCTGGAGAGATGGCGCGGTTGCTTTCTCAAAGGAAAGAATATTCTCGGAGAAGACTAGAGAACTGCTTGATCAACAAATCGTTTATTGACTTCTCGAGGCAGCTCCAGCAGGGAGACGGATCTTTGTTCCTGGAGCTCTGAGGGACCTCTGCGCGTCTGTGTGGCCTGGCTGACAGCGGGCTGCAGCTTGCTGTTGGTCCTTCACTCATCTCTTCCTCCAGGGATATGAAAGCCATATCTGTGTGCTAATTTTGCTAATTCTTTAATGAACCTCTAGAAAGTACATTTTTTCACACCCAATATCCTAAGAAAATAATTTCTTTCGCCATTGCTCTTTTTGGGCTTCATTACTTACAATGTGTGTCCGTTTCACACATCTCTTCTTCTCTATATTGTATTTTCCATTAGAAGAACGAACTTGGATACCAGGGTTGACCAAGAGAGAGAAAAGTGTCGAAATACTGACTTAAATGTTTCTGTAGCTATTAGGAATAAACAGCGAGATTGTATTTAAACCTGAAAATTGAGGTCACATAGGGAGACCGACACGAAGCAACATCCACGCTATTTGTGCCCCGGACAGCGGATTTTGTTGATATTTTCCTTATGTGTTGGCAGTTTTATATCACAGCAAGTATTATACATTTACTGCCTCCGTTCTTGTTCAGAAACTATTCTTCATCAAATTGAACAGGATGCCGATAAGAGTCTTCCTGCCGTATGTGTTTTCCTATTGTATTCCTTATTACCATAGCTGCTTCATATAGAAATTGTCGTCCTTCATGGTGTAATGGTTACGATGCTAACTTCATATACCCAAGGTCGCGGGTTCAAACCTGGAGGAGGACGATGGCTTCCTTCGAAAGGGAAGTAAAGCCGTTGGTCCCGTGTCGTAGATTTACAGCACGTAAAAGAACTTCAAGCCTGATAGAGAGGCCTCTGAGCAAAATTAAGTGGTCTTTCACGCCCAATTTAGAATGGAACGCTGAGAGCCATAGCAGTTAAAGAGCGTACATAAATAACACGCCATTTCCATTTTCATATAGAGATTGCCCGTACACGGCAACAAGGAGGGGGAGGAAGTGATACGAAGTACCTGGCGACCTGGCATGAACACGGTGACACATTAATTTGTTGTTAAACGCCAACATATATATTTACGTATACTTCTTCGTCACTGGATCCCCCTTCAGACTCCGAAATGGTGTTGATTTAAAGCCCGGAATCATTAAATTTCACTTTTCAATAACAAGAAAATTCACACAAACACTCATACAGATTACCTCTGATGATTAGGAAGCACGTTACTATGACATCGAAAAGTTTTGCTGCTGCATACCGACTTCGTAGGATATTGGCACATAAGCCAGCGATGGAACTGAAATTTAAGTCCCATTCTGCGCTTTAAGCTCTGGTATGAATAGCTTGGGGAACAGCTATAGAACTCTGATCTGGTTAGCTCACATACATTCTCCTTCTGTCACATAATTTAGCTTATATAGTGGTATCTGTATTGGTGTCAAATATTTCAGGGACGCCATTCCAAGATACAAACAGTAAAAAGGTTTAGATGAACATGGTTCTGCAAAGAGTTTGTTAGAGTTATTAACGGATTTGCCATTTCATTGACACCAATACTAAGCACTTTAATTAAAATGTTGTCCACTGCTTTCTTGTTTGTTGTAAAGCACGATGGCAGAAAGAAGTATTCTGTGAATGAATACACCGGTTTGCACTACTTAAGGAAATGCATCATGAGCACGTGAGCTGTATACAGAAAGGTACCCCCCCCCAAAGAACATTGTTCATGAACATTCTCATGAATGCAGAGAGAGAGAGAGAGAGAGAGAGAGAGAGAGAGAGAGAGAGAGAGAGAGAGAGAGAGAGAGAGAGAGAGAGAGGGTTCATTTCAGAGGAATGTAGGTTATTGACGGTGCAGAACGACATATAGTACAAGCCCATCAGATAGCACAATATACATTGCAGTAAGCGAAGGCCATTTGACTATCTGGAGAATTTTGTGCGAAATCTCCTGTACTCGTATCAGCTTCAGCGCGTACAAGGTTAAAATGTGACGCGCTTTGAGTCAAGAACTTTCTGCCACCAATGTTTACAGATTTGTGCCATGCATTTGTAATATGCATCTGATGAGGCTGGGCTTCTTAAATTTTTAGAATACTCCTAACTGGACCTAAGAAAACCCCATGAAATACGACGAGACACACATCAACATAGATTCTACCTAAACGTTTGGGGTGAACGATCATTTTATTGGTTCCTGTTTTTCTATTTATTTCCTCCACCCCTGAATGCAGATGTAGTTTCTCAGAAAAATCAGTTCAATAATTTATTTGATGATGTGCCTTTGGATGCCAACCAAAGAATGCGGTTTTTACACGATGGTGGGCCAGCTCATTTCAGTTGGATAGTATAGTTTGTTGAATGGTAAATTTCCGCGTAGATGGATTGGTCGAGGAGGTTATTTGCATAGCGTGTTTGATCTCCTGATTTCATTCCAATGGATTTCATCTGGGAGCATTTTAAGTCCGTGGTTTATGCGACTCTTGTACGAATATCGATTGACGCTCTAAGAGCGCGTATCCACACTGAATTTGACCAAATAACGAAACACTCTTGCAACAGAGTACGCGATAGCATGGAAAGCATGCTTAGGAAGCAGGAGGAAGCCACTTCGAGCAATTTCTTTAAGCTGCTATTTTTTCTTATAACTCAGTAATAAGATATTTCAGACCCACATTCAGAGGAGTTCTTTTATTATTTTATTATTGGAAGGGGTACACCAAATATTGGGCACCATTAAAGATACATCCTGTATACGATAGTACTCGTATTATTAATTTTTCTATATCTTTACGTTGTAAGCAACACAGTTTTATCTAGATACAATTTTAAATTAGCCGTGAGTTGGTTGCAACATACGATAACAGTATTTAGTATCAATGTAACAAGGAGAATTAAAGTAAAAAATTGTAGTTATGAGCTCTTTCGATGGGGGAGGGGCATAATAACCGGAAACGTTCCGTGAGATGCCACAGTTCTGAAAGGTAAATCGGAATGGCAACTAGAACAGAAACGGCAAATTAAAACGGATGAATTTACTGCACGAATGTTCAGTTCATACATGAAACTTACCGGAATGGGAGACTCGATCAAGTTTCAATTGTTCGTTCCTGTTATTTAGGCATATTGGGTTTATATTATACGTAGATATACTCATGGTAGTAGTTATTCATCGAAGCCGTGAACTATAAGCGCCATTAGAGTTATCTCTCTAGTCGCAAGGTCGTAAAAATAAACAGTGAACAACAAACAACAGGAACCAGAAAAGAATACAATTTAATGGACGCGTTGTATAATCAACTTGACAAGAATTAGAAATAGTAATGACATAGCGTTTAGGAAATGTTTACTGTTTCTAATTTCGTATTTGGTGTACTTGTATTTATTGTGGAAAATTAAAATCACACACGGCATATAAGGAAGAATAATTACAATGATAGAGACCTACTAATGGTTAACTATAAAGACCGTCACTTAAAGCACTTATAAGACTTTAAAGCATCATTGGGATATTATCTGAAAATGAATTTATGAGCGCCTTGGGTTTGTCGGAAAAAAATCATTTGTGGACTTTATTACCGTGCCGGCAAGTTGGCAACAGTTGTTGGAAATACGCTGGTTGTGTGGCTCAGGTCACGTCTGTACTATTGAATTTCTCAGTCTGATTCTACCTTTTGAACTTTAGCCTAAACACGGCTTGTATCTATAACTGTGTTGGCTGAAGTACAAGAATTGCTCAGCTGGAACAAGTGATAACTAAATGCACAATAATGCATTTTCCCGCGTTATCGATATTGTCATTTGACATTCCAGTTTTCCTTCTATTTGTGATCCAAACGTAGTCAGTCTCTCTACCGAGCAAGGTGGCGCTGCGGTAACAGGAAGATCGTACACCATCAGGTATAAAGAATACATAAAACTTAGCCATCAAGCAGATAACAAATCAAAATTTTAGGGCACATTCTTGCAGAAGCCACAGTAACAGAAACCTAAACCAAACTTGGAAATACTGCGGTTCATATAAAAATCATAAAATAAACACTCTTGAAAAATTCGAAATTTACATCAGAACTACTTCTCGATTCCATACTGAACCGCACTCCCAAATTTAGTCACACTATATGTAATACCATAAGAGTACCTCTGCTATTCTTCCACCACAACCACCCTAAAGCGTGCCTAAAAACTCAGTTCACATATTGACGGGATAATCCCGGGAAATGTCCATCAAATGATTACCAAACTAAAATCAAAATGTTTATATGAAAGTTGTTTTAGAGTTGAATTTTTTACTTTCTTTACACATATTATGCACATAGTGTATAGAGAAGGTACTGTAATGCACCCAAAATTCTATACCGAGATTTCACCGGAAATACATATTTTGGGTCCCCCTGAATCCAAAAAAAGCATTTTCAGAAAAAGGTCCATGTGGGTTTGAGTGTGTGTGCGTATGCGTGTGTCTGTGGACAGCATAGCTCAAAAACGAAAAGACTGTTAAATACCAAACTTAGTATTTAAGTTTGGTATCTTCCAAGGAAGCGACACAAAGATTTTGAAGATTATCCGCCCGCCCCAACTACCCTTTACATGGAACGTTTTTAAAAATTTTTGATTCTCTCAAAAATGGCTCTAACGATTTTGATTAAAATCTGTTATATTTCAGAAATTTATATGATAAGTAAAGTGTGTATCTTCAATTTTTTGGGAATAGCCTCTGAAGACATCTTTATTCTGGATGAATTTTGAGGAATTTTGCATAACTTTTAAACCGTAAGAGATAGACAAAAATACTTGTTAGAAAATGTAGAGCTTGTTTAAACGCACAAATTACACTATATAGATTTTTTCGTGAAGTTGACCTTTTTTGAGATATTCCTTGTTATTAGTTTCAGCTATGAAATATTTATACTTATCTCATATGGGAATTTGTCCACTCCTGTCCATACAAACATAGGAACTTCAGTGACATAGCAACCAGCTTTTGACAATCACTTCAACCTATGGTACTCCCTTCTACTTACAAGCAAGTAATAAGACTATTTCTGCTAATTTTTTTCTCGATTAGTATGAAATAAAAATAGAAGAATACTCTTTTTAGTAATAATTTGTTACAGTGATGTAGAGAAAGTCATGTACATGGAACACATCAGAGTTTTAACTCTCTTTTAAGACAAGTCTGGATTCTCAAGTCATTGATTCAACGAGAGACTGCAGCGCAGTCCAAACTAATTAGAAAAACAGTAAAATATTCAGTTGAGTTAGACATTGTTTTATACTCTAATTAGAAAAGTCGAGCTGCACGGACAGAGAAGTTGAAAAGGGCATCTGGACCATGGAAAGGAAGTAAATGTAATTGTAGCCTACATTTCCAAACCTTGTAGTATTAGTTTCTTATTGTTTAGTTATTTATTATCAGAATGTAAAGTCTTATAATGCTGGAATATTAACTGCTTTATCTAATCGGGTAGGGGATGTTGCTTTATTAATAGCTATTGCATGAATAATAAATTTTGGAAGATGAAATTATGTTTTTTATTTGAATTGTTTATTTAATAAGAATGAGATGTATTTAATTTCATTTTTAGTTGTTTTAGCTGACTTTCCGACATTGGCTCAAAATGACTAAAGAGATCAGCCCTTTTACTTTCTCTACATAGCACATGGCATGTAGGTAGGTGGTATTGTACTCCATCAAAAATGTCTATACCGAGATTTCACCGAAAATATACGTTTTTGTCTCCCCTGTTTAAAAAAAAATCTGATCTATTCCATTCACATGACTTTCTCTACATCTCTGCAACAAATTATTGTTAAAAAGCTCATGCTTATATTTAATTTATGCTAATCGAGAAAAAATTATCAGAAATAGTCTTATTACTTGCTTTCTTGTAAGTAGAGGGGAAATAAGGGAGTAGCTTATGTTAAATTCATAGTCAAAGGCTGGTTGCTACGTGACTGAAGTTCCTTTGTTTGTATGGACAGAAGTTGACAAATTCCCGTGTAAGAAACGTATACGTTTTTTTTTAAAGCTGAAGCCAAAAACATGGAATATCTAAAAAAAAAAAAAAACGACCAACTCCAGGAAAAAACATTATGCAACATAAATTGTGAGTTTTACGTACCCTACATTTTTTTGTGCAGTAAGTTTTTGTACATCTTTTACGGTTTAACAGTTATGCAACATTCCACAAAGTTCATCCAGAGTAAAGTAGTCTTCAGAGACTATTCCCATAAAATTCAAGATATACATTTTATTTTTCATGTAAATATCTTTAAAATACGCATTTTAATCAAAACCGTTAAGAGCCATTTTTGAGAAAATAAAACATAATAAAACATTTCTAAAAAAATTGCCATGTAAAGGGTAGTTTGGGGTGTGAGGATTTTAAATGCTTCTTTTTTTTTTGATACAGGGGACCCTGAAACATATATTTCCGGTGAAATCTCGGTATCAAATTTCTGGATGGAGTGCAATAGCTTCTCTGTACACTATGTACATAGGGCGCGTAGAGAAAGTAAAAAGGTTTTTAGGTAAAATGGTGTGAATGTGTCCGTGTGTCTGTGAACAGGATTACTTAAAAACGAAAAGTGGCTATAATACCAGAATTTTTAATGGTTCTAACGGTTTTGATTAAAATACGTATTTTAAAGATATTTACATGAAAAATAAAATGTATATCTTGAATTTTCTGGGAAGAACCTCTGAAGACCTGTTTATTCTAGATGAATTTTGCATAACTGGTAAACCGTATAGATGGACAAAAACTTACTGTACAAAAAATGCAGATCTTGTTACACATAATTTATCTCATATATGTACATTTTTCCGCAGAGTTGACTATTTTTGAGATATCTCTTGTTATTGGTTTCTGTTTTAAAATACAAACATTTCTGTGTTACTGTATTCTTCCACGGGATTTCTCTAGAGCGTTTGGCTTACTGTGTATGGTTTATCGTTCACGAAACGTTTCACATGCAGGTCACGTGTTGTTTATTTCACAGACGCAATTGTGCCGCAGTGAAAGAATTGTCACTCTCACGGTGACAGGTTACAAATACCCCAAATGGTCGTGTTTACAATGTGGAAGTAGGGCAGGTTCACACCCGCGAGTTTCCGTGTAGGAAGTATAGAGCTAGAGGCTCTCTCTGGGTTTAATGCCACGGTTCTCCCTCACTAGGTCACCCTGGCGATGCGCAACGCGGGAACATCGATAGCTGAAACGTCATAAGTCTGCCGTCGTCGCTGTAGTCGAGGTTAAGGCCACCCAACTATCGAATGTGATAGATTATGTATGACAGCCATTTATTGTGTTCATCAGAATTGATGTAAATATCATTTCCTCTATCGATGTTGAAATTTCTATGAGAGGTACCTAATTAGTCTTTTATATCAATTGTCGATTAATAGTTGATACTAACGTGTATAATCTCAGGTTAACTTATGATGTATTCCATTCACATGATTTTCTCGACATCTCTGTAGCAAATTACAATGCATGATTCTGGGGTTTCCTGCAAAATATGTATACTTTACTAAATTTGATGTGCTGATTCCAAAGCTGTAATCAGTTGTTTACAATTAGCAGTTATATCTAAAAGTTTTAATGTAGTTCTGTGCATAAGAATTGCATAGAACTAAAAAAGAAGCTACAAAACTAAAAAATACTACTAATTTCCGTGTTGAAATTAATCTGTTTCACAACAATGTAACAGACAACAATATTTACCTTAAAAGTTAAATCCCTGCAAATTTAGCTCAGTCTGTAGTTGCTTTTCAAATAGTGAGAATCTATTTTTGTGAGTGGCAGTTGTTTGTCATACACTTGTGGAATTTGAAGCAATATGTCTTCTAGAAAGTGTAAAAATAACCCCGATGTATTTTGCCATATGTGTTGCAATTTTGTTGTTAGAAAGAGAAGATAAAATATTACAAACTTTGTTAAAAAGCCTACAATGCCTATTTTAATACAAACTTGGATTTCTTGACAAAAAATGGACTCCAAAAAGTGTGTTATACTTGTGTAGAGCAACTAAAGAAATGGAGTAAAGGGAAAAAAAGCTAGTATGCGCTTTACTATTTCTATGTTCTGGCATGAACCTCGAAACCATTTCGATGATTTATTGCCAGCTAAAAGTATTGCACATGGTCCTGGTCTTCCTGTACTTTTTCCATTAGAAGCATTTGGAAAGGAATCGTCATTAGATTCTGAAAAAAAAATTCTTAAGACAGCAGTAGTGATTTAAATATCCAAGAACAGGCTTTTTATCAACCTCAACAATTAACACAAGCAGAATTCAATGATTTCTTTAGAGACTTAATCTTCCTAAGGATTCTGCCGAATTATTGGGATCCAGTCAAAAACAGACACATCTCTTTCCGGGAACGTCATTTTCTTGGTACAGACATCGTGAAGAGGAATGTGTTCCACATTTCTCTCAGGAAGAAAATTTTACGTATTTTCACGATATTCCTGGTTTAGTGATAGCCTTAGGAACTGCTGAATACACTCTAGGAGAATGGAGACTTTTTATAGACTCCTCTAAAATTAGTCTGAAATGTGTTCTCTTGTATAATGGAGATAAATGTGCATCAGTTCCAGTAGCCCATTCAGTTCACCTCAGAACATAAGTGGCAGGTATGTGGTGATTTAAAAGTCATTGGCATGCTCCTAGGTGAGAAATCAGGCTACAATTAAATGCCATAATTTTTTGTGAATGGGATAGTAGAGTCCGATCCGATCACTAGAAAAGAAAAAAATTGGAAGTAGAGAGACAGTCTCGTGCCAGGAATGAAAAATGTAATTCACGAGAGTGTTGTGGACTCCAAAAATATTCTTTTACCACCTTTGCAGATAAAATTAGGCTTAATGAAGCAATATGTAAAAAGCATTAAATCAGTATGGCAACTACTACAAATATATCTGCAAGAAATTCTCTGGAATATCTTATGCTAACGTTAATGAGGTAATATTTGTTAGACCACAAATTAGGAAGTTGATATCTGATACCCTATTTGAAGACACGATGACAGATACTAAAAAACAGGCATGGATTGGTTTTAAAAGTGGGAACTTTCTGGGAAATTACAAGGATCCAAATTACAAAAATATTGTAGAAAATATGCTTGAGAGTTTTCGGAAGTAAGGCTGCAATACAAGTGTGAAAGTACACTTCCTACACGCTCATTTGGACCTTTTTCCACATAATCTCGACTCTGTCAACGAGGAGCAGACTGAAAGATTCCACAAGGACATAACGGAAATGAAAAGACGTTACCAGGGAAAGTGGAATGTGAATATGATAGCTGGCTATTACCTGTCGCTGAAGATAGATGTATCAAATTATTTCCATAGTAGGAACTCTAAAAGGCATTCATTTCAAAGCAACATGTAAAAAACTGGCCTAATGAAATGCCATGCTCCTTGTATGACTGCAAAAGAAAACTAACAAAAAAGTAAAATATGTTATGTGTTCCATTCACATCTCTACCTATTCTGCAACAAGTTATCCTCACAAAAGCTTATTATTTTCTCTACAAGTAATATGTACATAGTGTATAGAGAAGGTATTGTACTCCACCCAAAATTCGATACAGAGATCTCACTGGAAATACATGTTTTGGGACCCCTGCATATAAAAAACATTTTAGAAAAATCTCCATGTGTGTCTGTCTGTCAGTGTGCATGTGTGTGTATGTTGGTACAGCATAGCTCAAAAACGAAATGTCCGTTAAATACCAAACTTGATATTTAAGTTCAATATCTTCCAAGGATGCGACAGCAAGATTTTAAGAAAAATCCGCCCACCACCAATTACTCTTTACATGGAACTAATTTCGAACATTTTGCTTTCCTCAAAAATAGTTGCAACGATTTTGATTCACATGTCTTATATTTAAGATATTTACATGACAAATAAAATGTATATCTTGAATTAATTGGGAATAGCCTCTGAAGACCTCTTTATTCTGGATGATTTTTCTGAGTTTTGCATAACTGGTAAATCGTAAGTGATAGACAAAAGCTTACTACAAAAAATGTAGATCTCATTAAAAACACAATTTTTTTCGTGGAGTTGCCCGTTTTCGAGATATTGCTTGTTATTGGTTTCAGTTTTAAAATTATTATACTTGTTCATACGGGAGCCTGTCAACACCTGGCCACGTAAAGAAACTGATTTCAACCCCATAGCAACCACAATTTAAAACATTTGACTGTCAGTTTAGTTTAGTGTATTCACTAAATTCCCTTCTACTTATAAGGAACTAAGTAATGAGACTGTTTCTGCTAATGTTTGTCCGATTGGCATGAAATAAATAGGAGAATAAGCTTATTGACAATAATTTGTTACAGAGATGTGGAGAAAGTCATGTGAATGGAGCACATCATATTTTTTTTTTACATTCCGCATACTAATTAAAATCAACAT
The DNA here is from genome assembly GCA_030762935.1 of Hymenopus coronatus. NCBI lineage: Eukaryota > Metazoa > Arthropoda > Insecta > Mantodea > Hymenopodidae > Hymenopus > Hymenopus coronatus. The sequence continues at coordinate 87,639,256 of CM060886.1, read as the reverse complement.
TAATAGAAATAAACTTAAATATCAAATTTGTTATTTAACAAACTTTTCGTTTTTGAGTTATCGTGTTCACACACGAACTCTCACACGGATAGTTTTATAAAAATGCATTTTTAGGTTACAGGGAACCATAAAACATGTATTTCAGTTGAAACTTCGGTATCGAGTTTTTTGGTGGAGTGCAATACCTTCTCTATCTATATACTATGTAGAGAAAGTAAAAAAGCGGTCTGTAATACAAACCATTTGTATTCTCATGGTGCATGTAACTTAGATTGAAAAAGTGACCACAATTTATCACAATTAATGTAAAACTGCTTCAGAATCATGTTTTAAAATTAATATTATATAAGGAACACCTGCAAATTTATAATGAATAGAGAAAGTCTTGTAGATGCCATAAATCAGAATTTCTTTAACGCTATGAAAGCAGTGCCTCCAGTGAAATCTCGATGTCATATTTTTGGGTCAAATGTAATACTTTCTTTAGCTTGGATAAACAGGGATCGTAGTAAATTATGCAAATAATTTATAATAATAAATTGTATTACAGTTATATATATACATTAAATTTTCTAAGTAATTACTGCGAATTGAATGCTTGTATTTTGTTATTACACCATTAAATGCATTACATTTGGTCATAACTTAGCAAATTACTATTTTGGCCACCAATATAGACTGTTTATAAGTTGTAGGTATACAAAAAGAATTGTTTTTCGGTGATAACGCTTTTATTCACTTCCTCTAATGTTGTCATGGTGGAAAGTTGAATTCCTGCATTCAGTGCTGGTAACCTAACCTATCTGCATATTTTGTCTTATTTATTGCACGTACGTGCATGAACTATATTATGTATTTATAACTTTTGATATATTTATTATTGTACGTATGGCATATAATAATATTCTATAGTTGAATATTTCTTGAATATTAACCGGATGTTTACTTTATTTTCTGAATGTTTACTTATGGTTTAATTAATGCAGCAGCTAATTATAAAATACATGTTATTAATTTTATGGGTCAACAAAAAGGTGTGGATGAATAATCGCGTTTTTCCAGAAAGGTGCTATTGGAACCACCATATTAAACAGGTTTTAGTAATTATTTTATTTTCGCGTAAGTGCTATTACTAGTGTTTACTATTGGCGAAATGTAATACATATATGTAAATGTTTGGAGACTCTCGTAAGTAGAAAGAAATACCTTGATTTCGTTTCGTATTTTCAAACTTTTTCTCGTTCTCCAAAGATGCATTTACCGTACTTGTGTGAACATACTACTGTGTTACAAATACGGAATAGATGTTAAGACGAGGCCGGAATTTCGATGCGAATATGTAAAATGCGTTCCCTTGTTGCTAACATGCATTGTTTTGTTTCATACTATGCCGAAATTATGTATAGCACAATCAAAAGTGAAGGCAATACGCCTCTGCGATAATTTCGCATGCTCTGATCATGGTATCGAAGTAAAATAATTCATCGGTAGATATTAATAATCATGGCGCCAAGTGAAAAGATACACCTAAAGCGGCATGGGGACACTGATGCTTATAAAATCAGCACAATATATTAAAAACAAATCTGATATGTTCCATTCACATGACTTTCTCTACTTCTTTGTAACAAACTATTGTTAGTAAGCTTATTCTTCTATCCACTTCATGCTAATCGAGATATACATTAACATAAACGGTCTTATTACTTAGTTCCTTATAAGTAGAAGGGAAATAAAGGGAATACACTAGGATAAACCGACAATCAAATGTTTTAAAATGTAGCTGTTATGGAATTGAAATCAGATTCTTTGTGTAGCCAGGAGTTGACAAGTTCCCCTAAGAGAAGAGTTTCAAGTATTTTAGAATTGAAACCTATAAAAAGGAATATCTCGAAAACGGTCAACTCCACGAAAAACATGTATATGACATAAGTTACGTGTTTTAAGAAGATCTACATCTTTTGTTTAGCAAGTTTTCGTCTATTTATTATGGTTTACCAGTTATGCAAAATTCAGAAACAAATCATCCAGAATAAAGCAGTCTTCAGAGGCTATTCCCAGAAAATTCAAGATATACATATTATTTTTCAGGTAAATATCTTTAATATAGGATATTTTAATCAAAATTGTTGGAGCCATTTTTGAGAAAACCAAAATGTTCGAAATTTTTTCCATGTAATGGGATGTTGGGGCTGTGGGGACTTTCTTGAAAGTCTTCGTGTCGCATTCTTGGAAGATACTGAACTTAAATACAAGTTTGGTATTTAAAGGACCTTTTGTTTTTGAGCTATGTTGCCCACAGACACATAAGCAGACAACACATACACACACAGACACACATATTTTTCTAATTTTTTTTTTTTGATTCGGAGGGTGTATTTCCGGTGAAATCTCTGTATCGAATTTTTGGGTGCAGTAAAATACCTTCTCTGTACACTATGTACATAGTACGCGTAGAGAGAGTAATATATATGAAACTTTGTTGTGAAAATGAATAACATAGAAGAAGTACTGCCATCAATATATTATAAAGTAAGTAACTTATTTTAAGAAACTGGTATTTTGGTAAATGAAATCATATGCATATTTAAAGTTTATTCATAACAACCAGCAGATACCACAATAACTAAAACAGTAACCAGAAAAATGATAATCATATTAAATTTTAATCTATAAATGTATATTCTAATACAAATTGTGTCATTCCATACCCATACTTAAGAATGTAAACCCTGAGTGACATGACACCGACACAAAGTGAAGTGAAGTTTTTTATGATTAGCAACAACTACATTAAATGGGCCAGTAAATTAATATTTATTATATGCATTTTAATATTGCAATTTGAAAAATATAGTTTTTATATGTAGTTTTGAGAGTAATAACTAATAATTTAGAAAGACATTGACAAAATTTCTATAGTTAATATTTTCAGAATGTAGATCTTAACATTACATATGGACATCGTATATAAGGAAATAGGCACCACATTGACATAGGATGTAAAAGCCAAGTGATATTGAAAGTTTAAAATATTTATTATTAGTGGAAATGCGAAAACTTTAAATGTTGTTTACTTAGTGTATTTAAATTTGTATGCTCTATGTACAAGGCCTGCTAGGCCATCATGAATCTACAGAGTGTAATCTAATCTAATTTAGTCTAATCTAAAGTTAAAATACATGTATTATGTTAGCGTTCACAATTAATGGAAAAAGTTCCTGGGTTCCGTAAACGAGAACGACTTGGCTAAGTTTTAATTTTCTCTTCCTCTTTACGGGCACAGCATATTGGATCCATATTGTGTATATTAGAATCTTATATAAGAAGGATACGATAAGAAACAGCCGCTAGAGCTCTTTCTTGTCGCAAAAAATAAAAGTCTGCTGTGTTCCATTCACATGACTTTCTTTACTTATAACAAATTGTTGTTTAAAAGAATCGTCTTCTATCTATTTTATAATCGAGATAAGCATTAGCAGAAATTGTCTTAATTATTTGCTTTCTTGTAAGTAGAATGAAAATAAGGCAATACATTAGGCAAAAACGATAGTCAAATCTTTTAAAAGCCGGTTGCCATGTGGTTGAAATCCGTTTCTATGAAGGGCCAAGATTTTATAACTTTCAGTGTGAAAACAAGTTTTAAATATTGTAAATCTGAAACAAATAACAAGGTATATCTCAGAAATGGCCATTTCAAAGAAAAAAAAAGTATATGACATAAATTTTGTGTTTTAACGTGATCTACATTTTCTGTGTGGTAAGTTTTTGTGTATCTCTTACGGTTTGCTAGTTACGCAAAATTCATTCAGACTAAAGAGGTGTTTAGAGGCTATTCTCAAAAAATTCAAGGTATTCATTTTACAATTTTTTAAAAAAAAAATGGCACTGCAAAGTGATGCTCCACCCTAAGTATCCAAGAGGCAGGTCCTGATCTGGAGGTCCTCACGACGACGGTAGGGAGAGACGTTGACAGAGCACATCACCACCGTTCAGTCCCAACTTGCCGCCGAACACCGTAGTCTGGTCCTTCAGCCCTGAAGCAGATAACAAGGATAGCTTAGAAAAATCTTGTTAGAAGATGGACCACCCTAGCATTCCCTGTCAACTTGGGTAAACCACGGAAAATCAATGGGCAGAGTGAGCCGGGCCCGGAGATCGGTCCCGGAAGAGGGCTACGACATTACCACCCAGCTTAGTCAGGAATCGGAAATAATAATGTAATAACATTTATAAAATACTTACCCTTTGAAATTTGACGTTGGATAGCCTGCATTATCTTGGCTGAATCGGAAAGAAATAAAAAAAATGGTTAGTTAGAAACAAATTAAATGGATTTTCAACTTTATTATCCATGTATTCATCGATATGCATTCCCGTTGTCGTTATCAGGGTGCTATGAACAGAAATCTTATTTACAGAATTGTTTCCCGTTTCTTTTTCGTTTAGGTTTCCATCCTCGGGTTATTGTGAACCAGCGTTTATTGTACAGTAATATAAGACAAAACCTGAAATATTTCTGGGAACCAGAAGGCACTATTGAATTTCACATCACATTTTATTTTTAAGGGTATCATTTTGTTGTGTATGAGATAATTATGGAGGTAGAAGTTATGTCTAGTATTAAAAAGTTCCACTTTACCGATTCTTTTGAATTGAAAAGCGTAAATATATTAATTCAGCGTAGCTAGTGTTAAAAAAAAAAAAGCATGAAGTGTAACAAATGAACCTGTTTACAGTTTACCGTCTCCTCCACCTTCGTAATATTATTAATAGCGTTTGGAGCATCGTTTCGTCTTACTACAACCTCAAAGTGAGTTAACAAAGTTGTTGACGCTCACTTGTTTTAGATTTGCGTTCCATGCCAACCTTGACTTCTAAAATAAATCGTGAGGATCGATTGCAGGAAAATTTTAGAAGACGTACTTCTATTTATTCAAACACCGAAAGTTTTGCAACAGTTTGGCGACAATGTGCGTTAGCTGTTAAGAGTGTTTGTTGCTTCCAGTGCCAACAGATACTTATATAATCTCATAACATTTTCTCGCTATTAACGAAGTAGACGTATTCGTTTTGAAAGCCCTCTTGTTCCATGGTTGTTGTTGATGTATGCAGAAATCGCTTCTTGTGTTAAAAGAGTTGCAGAACTCAACGGAGCTACTTAAAGATATCGGGTTTGTATTTGAAATAGTCTTGTTGAGTTTCACAATTTTTAACGCACTGCATAGGTCAAATAATATGGGGCACGGGGCAGATGAGCCACCTGGTGTAATATATATATAGACACACACACACACATACGCACACACTCATAGAGCATGTGTTGTAATCCATACTTTTCTTTATTCACTCTTTCTAAACTATTCCTATATTTTTTTTTATCTATTTCTTGATAATACAAATAAACTTTTAATTTACATTTATACATTTCGCTATAGGACTCAATAGATGAAGCGATAGTGAACTTTTTAAAGAGCATGTCGCTTTAAAATTCCATGCTCTTTGTAGGAAAACCACGAGAATAAATTTGCTGCGTTGCATTAATATAACCTTTATTAAACTCTTCGACAAACTTTTCTACAGGCATATTATATTCTAGCTACTTCTTGTTGATCGAGATAAACTTTCAATAGTGTAAATTTACTATTTCGTTGAGTACAATATTTACAATACATGGAAGGCAGCTTAGAAGTGAAGTGAAATGAAATGGCATTTTATTTATGGACGCTTTTAAACTTGTGGTTCTTAGCGTCCCATTCTATATTGGACGTGAAAGACCGTTTAATTTTGCTCAGAGACCTCTCTATAAGACTTGAGGTTCTTTTATGTGCCGTAAATTACGACACGGGACCCACGGCTTTACTTCCCTTCCGAAGGAAACCATGCTAAGGATTTTTACGCACGAAAAAATTCATCTTCCTCCGCCGGGTTTGAACCCGCGACCTTGGGTATATGAAGTTAGCATTACACTACGGAGGGCGACAGGCAGCTTAGAAGTTACTAAGAACAATGATGGCTGATGCCGCTTATGATGGCGGTACTGGGGTCACTGACACACACCAGTTAAATTCCTAGAACACATACACAAAAGAGGCCCCCAATTTCATTTCTTTGCTAGCATTATGAGCCATTGTTATATCATATATGTCAAGTTATTACATGTTTGCAGATGATTTTGCTGTTAACATTATCGATTCAAGTACTGATTTACTGAACTCAAAACTTAATTGGCTAATTGCGTCCAAACTTGGTGTAATACCAATAATTTGATTTTAAATAGTTCAAACATTGAGATTTTTTTAGCTTTAGGAGAATCAATTAGGTTTGTATGTAGACTCGAATATGTGCTGGCAAACTGATGTTACGTATGTCGTGAAAAAAGTCAATAAGGGTTTGTTTATGTTAAGTATACTTAAAATCAATTAATTGCGGCCTATTATGGTCATATTCATAGTCATCTGAATTATGGACTTTCCATTTGGGGTAACGAGTATTGCAAAAGAGAGCTATAGGATTAATTCATGCCATCAATGTGCGTTGTGGTCTGACTCTTGTATGTCAAGAAAAATATTAATGATTTTATTACCTGTGATAATATACATAATTATTCAACACGTAGGAGCTGAAACATTTATATACCTAAAATTAAGTACAGTGCAAGTGTAAATAATTTCTTTTATACTTCATTAAAACCTTTTATCACCTTACCTACCCTATAAAAATTTGTCACTTCAATGCTTCAAGGGGAGGGTCAAGTCAATATTGATGGCTACTTCTCTATACAATCTTGACGAGTTTTATAATGTAAATATATGATAGAATTATAGTATGAATAGATATGACGACACCATGAATACTTGTATTCAGTAGATTAATAAACGATCATCTATATTAAAACTGAAAATTGCAATGAATTCGGTCATAATTTTCCTTCTCCGCCATAATATGGGTTACTTATAACCAACAACATGCTTGTATCTTAAATGTTAAATTAAGCACTGAAGGTACTATGGGCATAATTATTATCAATTTATGTAACATGTTTATGATTATTAAATGTCAACAATTGCGGTACCGTAAGAGTCTAAAGAACAAATTACTTTTGCGTTTTAATATGATTTCGGTCTATTTTCCTAAGCCGAACAATTACATTTTTTAGTTTTCTTCACAGTTATTCCTCTAAAAATAAAATCTCACACAGGCAACTCTTACACCAAACATTGCAAAACATTTTAGTTTATAGTTAACTGCAAAGGTAAGACGAAATAATTAACAATGGCTTAATAGCCTAATATCCTAAGATGATGAAATGATATGATGATAATGATAATAATAAAGCAATTAAATAGTCGTATTATTAATGTAACTAACAATATACAAATAGAATTAATATATTATAATTTATATTAAAATCAGTAATCAGTTGGTGACCAACTGGTCGTAATGCAAGTTTGAACCCATCAAAGTAACATGGATTTAACTGATGTTTCCAATACATATAATAGGCGTTTATATAATGGGATTGCTCCCGGCTGAGGCAGTACTAATAAATACAAGAAGATGTAAATAATTAATAAGCAAGATAATGTAAACAAATATATGTAATATAGAAATAAGATTATATTATTACAGGATGTTAGTATAAGCTTAGTTATAAGAGAGACGAAACTGTACATGGGTCTTAAAAGAGAAATCTTTCGCAAGGTTTTTGTGGAGAACAGCCAAGGAGTTTGGGTGAAATGTACAAAGAATATCCCTGAGCTAATACAAAGACAACGTAAGCTTGAGGGTATGGGGAAATTGTGAAAGTTACTGGAAAGTTGCTGAGAATTAACAGCACAAGTTAAATATTAGGGAAGTTCTATTGGTTCATGAAAAGAGACGCTACTGGGAGCAGGAAAAACAAGCCAATTACAGCATATTTTAATGCTTAGGCAGAACAAGGGTGTTCGATATATATTCTACAGATATGCAAGTTCTGACACGGTTCGTCCTTATTTACTGGTACGTCAGTCTTTAGGTAGCAGTACATTCAGTTGTTCTCTACAGTACATCGGTCTTAAAGATATTTACGTAAGAGACGTAATACGAGAAATTTAAGTTTCATTTGTAAGTGAACGCGTTTTAGTTCAGTTTCATATCTCAGAGAATTATAAAGTAGATATAAATTGTGAATATTCGTGGTAACAATTTAAATGATATACACATACCAAAAGTTAAAATGTGTTCACGCCCGACCAAAGAACCCAAATAGCCGGAGCAAATATGAATAATATATTAAAAACATAATAATAATGATAAAAATAATCAGAATTAACGAAGAGCAAGGGTGACTGGCGTACGGTTGTGAACGGAACCTAATAACCTTAATATTACCAGATTAGGGTGAGTTATGCCATAATGATGGGAAAATGTCAAACGTTTTATATTAGTTACCTCTCGTATGTTATATACCCAATAAAAGCGATATTCAAATGTTTTACTTTCCCTACACGTACTATGTATATGGTGTACAAAGAGAGGGATTGCAATGCACCCAAAAGTTCATACCCAGATTTCACCGGAAATACATGTTTTGGGTCCCCCTGAATCCAAAAAAGGCATTTCTGGAGAAAAGGTCCGTGTGTGCGTGTGTGTTTGTGTAGCTCATAAACGAAAAGTCCTTTAAATACCAAACTTGGTATTTAAGTTTGGTGTCTTCCACAGATGCGACAAGAAGATTTTCAAGAAAATCCCCCCACCCCAACTACCCTGTACATGGATAAAATTTCGTAAATTTTGATTTTCTCAAAAATGACTAACATGCACGATTTTGATTAAAATATCGCATATTAAAGATATTTACATGACAAATGTATATCTTGAATTTTCTGGGAATACTCTCTGAAGACTACTTTATTCTGGATGAATTTTACGACATTTTTGTATATCTGGCAAACTGTAAGAGACAGACAAAAACTTACTTAACAAAAAATGCATGTCATGTGAATGGAGCACATCAGATTTTTCAATAACGTGCTGCTATGCGATGGCTTTGAAACCCATGCTCTTTGCATGACGACAATAGCCTTTCCGGCCATATATACCATTTGTTTAATTTATAGAATCAGTGAATATTTATTAAAGAAAATAAACGCAGATTGTAACCCAAGGGGAACTTAAAGATGTGAAATGTTTCTGGATGCTCTTACCTAGATCAACTTAGGTATTCCCATGTGGTACGGAAGGTGGTGATAATGAGAAAACACAGCGGGAAATAACACAGTGGATGATCTTTACACAACGGGACTCGATAACAACTGTATATTTATTTGCTCTGCAGTACACGATGGATTGATCCCCTCACGTTCACCTCACACCACACTCTGTACTAGTTCAACATCAACTTCTCTCCTACACTATTTCTTTGTTCCTAAGAGACGCGACATTTGCTAAATTTGTTTTTTCACCTAAGTTTTGATAGTTTGTTTACCACTGAGCTACCTGAGATGGAGAAAACATGCATTGTATTCCCTGTTTTCATTGGACATGCGCCTCTCGAAATTTCAAACCAAAAAGAGGACAAATACTCAGTATCATATCTACCGCGGTCCTTTACCACCGCGAATGTAGAGCTAGAAGCATGTTGGACGATACTGGCAGGCACGGAAGACGTGGACGGGCTAGGTAAATGTATACTTAGGCAAAGCAGCTGAGATCTGAGAGGGCTGCCAATAGAGAAGAGGGATAAGTACAACTAAACAAAAGCGACTACATGTTTTACATACATATATCTTAGGCCATTCTTGTGTTATAATTTGATATATTGTGTATATATTATGTGCATATATTTCTTATAAGAGCGTACATTTGTGCTTCTGAATAAGGTGTACTCTGTGCTGTAAATTTAAATTTCGGAATATCCTTGTTTTTTATTTTCGTGGTTACTCTTTTAATTCTTTGTTGTTGTTTTAATATTGCTTTTTATTGTGTATTACCTTTGTCTTTTTATTTTTGTGTTTGCTCTTTTAATTCTTTATTGTTGTTTTAATAATGCTTTTTAGTGTGTATTACAAAAGCACGTACAATCCGTGCGATTGTTGAAGTTCAATGAATAATATTGTTATGTCAATAAATACACTTATTCATTCATTCAATATCATATCTAGGTCACATGTCTTTTAAGCGCTAAACCAAGAGTTTAAAAAATACCGTCTCAACCTAAAGAGCCTCTTGGAAAATTATTTTATTTTTCCAAGTATTGTTCTAATTTATTTAAAACGCGTGTTTTGAAATGTTTAAATAAAATTGCTACTGATTACGGAATGAAAATATCAGAAAATAAAACTATGGTGGTCAGAGGAAAGAATCCAGTCAGATCAAACATAGTGCTAGATAATATAATAATTGAGCAGATATCATACTTCAAGTATTTAGTGGTAATGTCTCGTGCCAGGTAGTAGTTGATGTCATAGAGAAAATAAATAAATTCAACAATATAACAGGCACGCTAAAATGAAAATTAAAAAATAAAGCCCAAAAAGATTCCACGCTTGAATTGTACAAAACCATGGCAGTACCAATTCTGATTTGCGGATCAGAAACATGGAAAGTAACAAAAAGATATAGTACTAGAATACAGACATCAGAAATGAAGTTCTTACGAGTAATAAGCTGGATACACTAAAATGGATAGAAAGCGCAGTCAAGATATCAGGAAAGAATTAAAAGAAGAGGAAATAAATATAATTGCAAACAATAGACAACAGGAAGGATGAGTAACAATGACCAATTTGGAGCCGGAACGGATTGAAAAGTCCAACACCATAAAAGAAGAAGAAGCGTTTTGAAATGCTTGATCAAACGCAAAATGAGCTATTAGTGAACCGAACAAGATGGCTCGGGTAGTTCCGTCTGTGGTCCGCATTTTGGAGGTGGTAAGTTCAACTCCTGACCATGTTTCTTATTCGGGAGTTTTACCGGACTACAAGGCGTTCAGTTCCTTTCATCCCTCGAATTTTCTTGTCCACCATTTCCTGTTCCCATCATTTAGTTGCTGTCTGTTTCAGGGTTGAAGGACTAGGAAACGGTGTTCTGCGGGTTGCCGCTGAGTGGTAACTTGTAGAGTGAATCCTGGCCTTGTCGTCGGCACCCCGGGTGCTCGGGTTTCCTTGGGTGTGAGCCATCGGAAGCTCGTGAGCAGGGATCGCAAGGCGTAGGAGACGTAACGCTTGGTGACACCGACCTTCGGATCTGGTCACATTTCGGGCTTCTTTCCTCATCCTCCCTCCCAAGGGTCACGTAAAACGGAAAGGGTTCTCGACGCATATGTACGGTGTTCTGTCCAAACGTGTATAGCCAAAAACGTATTCGAGGAAAAGTACACATTTGGTTAACAATATGTCAAGTTAATGTTTCTGTGGCATTAAAGATTTGGTTATATTCGCTGTTCAGTACAATTTTCCGGTATTTTACGCAGGACCGCCATTTGTTCGTTTACTTTTTTTATTTTAATTTATACAGTATTCATGTAGTAACAAGTCTAACGCAATAACTGCCTTTTAAATAGTTGAATTCATCCTGGTTCTTTATCTTCCTATGCCTCTATAGTATTTCTGGGGCCAACATGATTTAATATAGAAGTAGTTAATAAAATAATCATTTCTATGAATACCTTTTAGAAATAGCTATAGATATACCGAGCTCATCTGGAATACACGGCTGGTCGAGTCTGCCCGGATTCAATCAATTCCTTCTGCAGTAGCCTAGAGTGTGTTCCACGAAGTTTGCTCCGTATGTCTGAGCTGTCATGTACTAGTCACCTCTCATTGGCTGCTGTTGTGGAAAAGGCAAGGATCGTTCGTTTTAAACACATGATGATGAAAGCGCATACATCTATCATGGCGGATGTTTTATATCGCTTTTGTCGCTTAAGCTTGCTCTGCATAGGGTTTGCATATATCGCACCCAAAGATGTACTTAGCCAATCTGGAGAAAGAGGAAACTTCAAATTGAGTTTTAAATTTGGACGCTATTTAGATACTGCGGGTCTTAGCGTCCGATTCAATATTGCGCGTGAAATACCGCTTAATTTTGCGCAGAGGCTTCTTTGTCAGGCTCGAGTTTTTTTTACTTTCTCTACACGTACTATGTACATAGTATATAGAGAAGGTATTGTAATGCACCCAAAAATTCGATACCGAGATTTCACCGGAAATACATGAATAAAAAATAATTATTTGATGGGTTACACTCACATGACTTTCTCTAGCTGTTCTACAAACTTCTTACATAAGATTATTCTTCTTTCTGCACCTTGCTAATCCAGATACTCAGCACAATGTTCTTATTACTTAGTTCCTTATAAGTAGGAAGAAAATAAGGGAATACACCAGCCTAAACCGATAGTCAAATGTTTTAAAAGCTGTGGTTATGCGAAGGTCATTACAAATCGCTTCTTTTCTTGGCCAGGAGTAGAACAAAAGAAAAACGGACACTCCCGTCTGAGAAAAGTATAAGTACTTTACAGCTGAAACTAGTAACAATGAATACCTCGAAAACGATAAGCTCCACAAAAACAATATATATGACATAACTTATGTATTTTAACAAGATCTACATTTTTTGTATAGTAAGTTTTTGTCTATATCTTACGGTTTACTAGTTATGCCAAATTAAGCAACATTCATCTAGAATAAACAGGTCTTTAGAAGCTATTCTCAGAAAATTCGAGATATACATTTTATTTGTCAGGTAAATATCTTTAATATACGATATTGTAATCAAAATCGTCAGCGCCATTTTTAAGAAAATAAAAAAAATTCGAAAAAAGTTCCATGTAAAGGGTAATTTGGGGTGGGGGATTTTTCTCAACATTTTCGTATCGCATTCCTGGAAGATACTAAACTTAAATACCAAGTATGGCATTTTAGATACTTTTCGTTTTTGAGTTATCGTGTTCACAGACACACGGACACACGTACACACACACGGACCTTTTTCTGAAAATGCTTTTTTTTATACAGAGGGTCCTAAAACATATATTTCCGGTGAAATCTCGGTATCGAATATTTGGGTGGAATACAATACTTCTCTATCCCTATGTACATTGTACATACGGTGCTAGAGAAAGTAAAACACGTATAGGGAAAGTAAAAATGTTGGGAAAAGGTGCGTAGGAGTGCATGCGCGCGCGCGGGTGTGTGTGGTTCTGTGGACAGCATAGCTCAAAAACGAAAAGACTGTTAAATACCAAACTTGGTATTTAAGCTTGGCATCTTCCAAGGATGCGGCACGAAGATTTTCAAGAAAATCCCCCCACCCAAAAATGGTCTAACGATTTTGATTAAAATATCGTATATTAAAGATATTTACCTGACAAATAAAATGTATATCTTGAATTTTCTGGGAATAGTCTCTGAAGACCACTTGATTCTGGATGAATTTTACGGAATTTTGCATAAGTGCTAAACCGTAAGAGATGGACAAAACTTACCATACAAAAATGTTGAGTACGTTAAAACACCCAATTTATGTTATATATTTTTCTTCGTGGAGTAGATCGTTTGAGATATTCCTTGTTGTTGGTTTTAGCTTTAAAAGAAGTTATATTTTTCTCATATAGGAATCTGTCAACTCCTTTTTCAAACAAAGGAACTTCAGACACATAGCAACCAGCTTTTGACTATCACTTTAACCTATGGTACTCCCTTATTTCGCTTCTACTTACAAGGAAGTAAGTAATAAGACTATTTCTGCTAATGTTTTCTCAATTAGCATGAAGTAAATAGACGCATAAGCTTTTTAACAATAATTTGTTGCAGAGATGTAGAGAAAGTCATGTGAATGGAACGCTTCAGATTTGTTTATTTTTTATTGAGCTGGCCCCGCCTATGCCAGCCCTAGTGGCGACCATCCTAAAGGGATCTACATCGCCTTCCCTACCTGCACTAACCACTCTATCAGGATGGGTGGAAAGGTCAGGGATCGCCGGAGCAAACTTGATGAGGTATTGCATGCAGAGGGCAGGATGTTTGGGGTAGGTGTCATTCTTAAAATAAACTGTGGAGTACATCACCTTTATAGTGGCTGCAGCCGGAGAGGGAACTGCGTTGTTGTATCACAGCATTTGCTGCTCGTCCTGAAACATATGTACAATAGCTATCTATGTTAATATTACAGTTAAATGGATTTGTAGGATAGGGAGTAATGGGTTGTTAATTTTATGCTCGAGGTTCTCTTAGGTGCCTTAAATCTACACACGGGACAAATGGTTTTACTTTCCCGAAGACATGCTAAGAATTTTAACATCCGAAAAGATCCATCGCCTCCGCCGAGTTTGAAACCCGCGACCTTGGGTAACAAAGGCTAGATGTGGGGAAAAAAGAAGGGAACTATGAGCGGCAGATTGTAAGAAATAAGGATTAGTTCACGTGACCGTTAAGCGATACCTTAGCCCTCGCCCAGGCTAACGTCATTTGGTATAGTGTATAATGGAAATAGCTGACTGTTTATTGTGCAGTTATAATGAAGTACGTTACAAAAAGCAACGCAAAATTTATCCAGAATGAAAATGTCTTTAGAGATTATTCCGAGAAAATTGAAAATATACATTTTATTTGTCATGTAAATATCTTTAAAACAAAACCGTTAGACCCATTTTGTAGAAAATTAAAATTTTCGAAAAATGTTCCATGCAAAGGGCAATTGAAGGTGGAGAAATTTTCTTCAAAATCTTCGCGTCAGATGCTTGGAAGATACTGAACATAATTACCAACTTTTGTATTTAACGGACGTTTCGTTTTTGAGCTATGCACACACACACACGGACATTGTTCTAAAAATGTTTTTTTATTCAAGGTGTCTCAAAACATACATTTCCGGTGAAATTTCGGTATCTATTTTTTGGGTGCAATACCTTCTCTATACACTGTGTACTAGAGCGTGTAGAGAAAGTAAAAATATAGCATACAAATACATGATGTTGCTTCATTACAAAGTCATTACGCATGTTTATACTACTGGGAATTGTTTTTATCTGAAAATGAAATAGGTGACATGTCATTAACATTCCCCCCTATGCATTAGTTATTTCCAGTATATACTGTTTTCTCCTTGACTGGCCGAGCATTTTAAATTAGTAAAGAAAATACTTTTTTAGGCTAGCGATGCAAAGAGAGAAACTGCACTAAAAGTGAACGTCACGATTGTCACATTAAAACAAGAGACTGTCGCACTTTCTCTTGTGCAGGAGAGAAAGGCATCTTATCATGATTGTGGTTTCAGTACTCAGCACTTCATTTAGAACTGCAATGAACATTTATCACAATTGTTTTGAGGTTATCAACCTCGAGATATATTCTCAGAAATGACAATATTATACTTGTTTATTCATTTTTATTGTATATACGTTATTTTAACATACTTTAATCTGTTAGATCATATCTACGGTGATTGAAATGGATGAAATGATACTCAAATGTGTCCGGGGTCCATATTTGAAGGTGCTCAACATCCACTTTTTCAGGATACAAAATAAACCGCCGGATGATCAGCGAGATAACTTCTTACGTGGAGGTCCCCGGTTCGATTCCCGGCAGAAGTGGGAAATCTTCCTTTAACCAAAATTATTCCCTATCCACTTTAGAATTTGGAAGTATGTATGTGAGAGTGAATGTGCGTTTAAAGTTATAAAATGATTAACTTAATAACAAAAATGATTTGAATATACGAGCTGTTTCACAAGTTAAAAAGCCCCCAATATGACATAGAAGATAAGGGGGAAAATGAAACAATTACAAAAGAAAAGTAAAAAGAAAGAAAGAAACAAGAAAAAAAAATTATCCGGGTATTCAAGATACGCGAGATTCGAACTTGGACATTACGGAGGCGGATATTATTATTATTGTTGTTGTTGTTGTTATAAGATACCTTTTCTTGGGCGCTCGGCTCCCTAATCTTCATTCAGTAGGTTATACGCAATTTCGGAAGAACAAGGCAAGCACATTGAGAGATGAAGTATGCTATACACCCAGATATAATGGCTTCAATACTAAGGTTTTATTCCAGATCCCAGAGCTCATGTTGTGTTTCGTTTAATAATTCAAGTAGTTTGCGGTAAAGCAGAAAAAAACAAACAGAACTTTTGTTGACAACACTATGATAAGAGAGGCGGGCGACCTCTCTTTTCTTTCCCCCGGGCCTGATTTTGCGTAAGCTAATGCCCAAAATCTTAGTATTGTTCATAATACCGAGCCGTTTGGCTCCAAGGTAACGAGTTAGGCTTGCAGTCGGGAGGACCCGGGTTCGATTCTCGTCTAACCTTGTTTTCGAGCTTTCCCTTTTCGGTTCGCGAATGTTGGGATGGTTTCTCATCTTGTTATTTCGCCACCATGACCAATTCCTCATTTACCTTTCATTCCATTTTCTTCTAATAGTGTTCTTCTTAGTTTCGTGGTGTATGGCGGTGTCGGTCAGGTGGTGCAGTTGTTGCTCAAAAGAAAGAAGTTGCATGGAGGGCTGCTTGGTTGACGTGTCGTTTTTCGCCCTTTCTGGGCAGCTCCAGTAGTGAGGGGCATCTTCGAACTGTGAACCACTATAAACTGACTTCCGTGCGTCTTTGTGGCTGTGGAATTAATATAACACCTACTATAGTATATTCATATTAAAAATAAGATTTGCAACGTTTTAAATATTTGTTAATATGTTCTATTAACTTCTATAACTTATAAAGTTTGTATAATTGACAAAATAGTGTGGCAAAATAGCTCTGCGAATTTACTTTGCCGCACTGATCCTCAATAATTGCTTTATTCCAGTGCCGCAAGACTACTACTTTCAGCTGTAATATCAGGTACACAATGGTCATATTATGATATGATTGTAAACAACCATATTAGGCAGCTACCTAGAAAGTACCAA
The DNA here is from genome assembly GCA_030762935.1 of Hymenopus coronatus. NCBI lineage: Eukaryota > Metazoa > Arthropoda > Insecta > Mantodea > Hymenopodidae > Hymenopus > Hymenopus coronatus. The sequence continues at coordinate 87,622,357 of CM060886.1, read as the reverse complement.
TGCCTTACTTATTTGGAAAATTTTCCCTCGCCGTCATCTGGTCTTAAGGAGATATACCACTTTCTTCAGTAGTTGTATTAAACTTGGAAATAAAGAAAGTGCAACTATTATCAGCATAAACTAGCATCGTAGCTGTGACAGGAAGAATAAGATAGGATATGTCGCAGAGGGGCTTCGGTGTCTCGACCTAGATCTTTATACCTATGCAGGTATGGGAGTTTGAGCAGGATGTCTGCTATTTTCAGATTGGAACTCCCGGGTGCGGCTAGTTCGACCGGTTCTCCTCCTGCGGGCTTAAAGCCTATTCAGCCTTAGGTTGATCTTCGCCAAAACAAAACCCAGGAGACCAGTGCACTGTTATAATGCAGCCTTCCGCCATTCACGCCACGTGGCGCGTATACGCGGCATATTGTAATGTAAAACGAACAAAGCCCTTATTCCAGCAACGGTGGCTAAAAGGTTCTGTTAGGTATAATGGTGATAATAATAAAAGTCTTAACAAAATATATGGGTGCACTTGTATTAAATAAATAACATGTATGCGATAACTTAAATTTATTCGCTCTCTGGAAACGTCTCTATTCCCTTCGGGTCAGAATCGTCATCTGAGCTGTTTGTGCTGTTGCTTTCCACTCCAAGACTGATCACGGTGTCACTTAAACTATCCATCTCCCGAAACAATGCTTCTTTTTTTTTTTTTTTTTTTTTTTTTTTTTTTTTTTTTAAACAGTAACGGAGTCTGATTACATTTCCCCCCGTACTGGTTTACTGGTCTTACTGTTTCTTTTTACAAACATATACACATTGCACAAACATATAACACCCATGCCCAAGGCGGGACTCGAACCCACGATCCCCTGCCCACGAAGCACCAAAGCGAGACGCTTTAGCGAGCGTGGCTATGGGGACCGGCTTTCTTTCGTTGCATGTAGCACTTTATCAACTATTGGCGGCTCACTTTTAAAAAAATCTGTGTTCCATTCACATAACAGTCTCTACATCCCTGTAACAAATTATTGTTAAACAGCTTATACTTCTACCTGCTTTATAATAATATAAACATTAGCAGAAATTGTCTTAATTACTTGCTTCCTTGTAAGTAGAAGGAAAATAAGGAATACACTAGGCTAAAGTGATAGTCAAATCTTTTAAAAGCTGTTTGCCATGTGGTTGAAATCTGTTTCTTTGCGTAATCAGGAATTTACAACTCATCGAACAAGGAATATCTCAGAAATGGTCAGTTCCACGAAAAAAAAAAACAAAAAAAAAACGTATATGACATGACGTGTGTTTTAACGTGATCTTCAGTTTTTGTGTAGTAAGTTTTTGTCTATCTCCTACGGTTTACCAGTTTCGCAAAATTCAGTAAATTTCAGTCAGAATAAAGAGGTCTTTAGAGGCTATTCCCAGAACATTCAAGATATACATTTTATTTGCCATATAAATATCTTTAATATGCCTATGTATCTTAATCAAAATCGGTAGAGCCATTTTTGAGAAAATAACAAATGTTGGAAATTTTTCATATAAAAGGTAGTTTGGGGTGGGGAATTTTTCTCAAAGTCTTCGTGTCGCATCCCTGGAATATAGTAAACTTAAATACCAAGTTTGTTATTTTACCGACTTTTCGTTTTTGAGTTATTGTGACACACACGGATCTTTTTCTAAAATGTTTTATACAGGGGACCCTAAAACGTGTATTTCCATTGAAATATCAGTATAGAATTTTTGTCTCTAGAGGCTATTCCCTGAAAATTAAAGATATACATTTTATTTGCCATACAAATATCTTTAATATGCCTATGTATTTTAATCAAAATCGTTAGAGCCATTTTTGAGAAAATAACAAATGTTGGAACTTTTTCATATAAAAGGTAGTTTGGGGTGGAGAATTTTTCTCAAAATCTTCGTTTCGCATCCCTGGAAGATAGTAAACATAAATACCAAGTTTGTTATTTTACCGACTTTTCGTTTTTGGGTTATCGTGTTCACAGGCACACGGACACACACGGATCTTTTTCTAAAAATGTTTTTATACAGGGGATCCTAAAACGTGTATTTGTTTTGAAATCTCAGTATTGAATTTTTTGGGGGATGTAATACCTTATCTATACACTATGTACATAGTACGTGTAGAGAAACTAAAAAGAAGCTTTTGAACTATTATGCGAATTGCATGCTTTACAAATCGTTACATTCTTTGCATTGCATATTTGACACGCTTTCATTTTCCCCCGAGTATAACCACTTTTTCTGTTTAAGATTTTTCTTTGTGAGCACTGTTTATATTTGTAGCGGAAAGACCGGTAAACTCAGATGTTAATTTCATCACTGTCTTTCACGGGTAGTGTTATGGTTTATGTAACTCGAAGATGGTCACGGTGACCATCCTCCATTATTCTAAACAGCAACAACCAGCAAACGTTACTGTTTAAACAATACTGCGGAAATCGGGTGACTCATATGAATAGCATATTGGGACTTGTAGCTCTGTTTAACGGTACAAATCGGCGTCAAATTAACTCATAAGTATTTGTATAGAATAGTATACCATTTAATAATAAATCAATTCTGTAATTTAGATTCCTACATGGGATTATATTCTTGCGCGCACTACTATTCCGTTGTACCGCGGTGCACTGGCAACGTGGATCCGTTTTAACGCGGTTCAAGTTAAGAGTGAATAGAACGTGAATCGAAGTAAAGCAATTAGGGGGGTGTAATGAACCGTTTCAACCTTCACCTGGCAATCCGGGGAAACCCTTGAGAAAAAATAAAATCATTGGTTAGGAAGGCCAGCCACGGGAATCGAACCTACGAGCTTTCGAATCCAAGTCACTCAAGCTAACACCTGGTAACGCACCTTGCTCGTTAGTTAAGACGTGTTTGCTCGGAAGCGGTAAAAGCACCACTGGCTAGCTCCCTAAATGCCATTACTGGTTAGTCGTAGCTTGCAATTGTCTACCAAGAGTAACATTAAATGAGTTCATATTAAAAGCAAAACAATTTTGTAGCTTATATTTATTGATTAATGTAAATATTTACTTGCGCTTATTTACTTAGGCTTCTTGTTCTTTAAATATTAACTCTAGATGAAAACAGCTAATATTCTCCAATGAAATATTGGCTCCCGGCCAATATCACTTGTGAAGGCAAAGGTCAGCTTATTAACGATTCGGGGAATCCGGTCACAGATGCGCTTGTATATGCGAAATTAATGCCAGAGACATACTGGGTACTTCTACAGTATAAACTGCTGTACGTTTGCAAAGGGAGACAGCTAGAATAACGTATAAATGAGAAACTTTCATGGTGAAATTTCTTCTGGAAGTGAAGCTTTTTTCTCTCTTCTAAGTACAAAGGTTATTGCATTCCATCTAAAACTAGATACCGAGATTTCATTGGAAATACAATCCTTTAATACAAAAAAAAAAAAAAAAAAAAAAGAGCTGGATATGTGTCCGTGTGTCTGTGAATATTATAACTCAAAAACGAAAAGCTGGTTAAACACACAATTTCCAAGGATACGACACAAAGATTTTCAAGAAAATTCTCCGACCCCAAACGACCTTAGATGGAAAAATTTTCGAACATTTTGATTTTCTCAAAAATAGATCCAACAATTTTGATTAAAAGATGTTCACATGACAAATAAAATGTATATCTTAAATTTCTTGAGAATAGCCTGTGAATTCCTCTTCATTCTGGATGACTTTTGCTTAACTGGTAAAACGCAAGAGATAGACAAAAACTTACCTTACTACAGAAGCAACGTAGACCTCGTTTAAACACACAATGTATGTCATGCGAATATACTCTGTTTTGGAGTTAATCATTTCCAAGACATTCCTTATTATTACTTGCAATTTAAAATACCTAAACTTTTCTGAAACGGGAATCTGTCATTCCTTTTATTTTGTTTTACTCCTGCCTATGCTAATAAAACCGAATTTCAATTTCATAGAAACTAACTTCTAAAAGATTTGACTATCAGTTTAGTCTACTGTGTTTTTTCATTTACTTTCTACTTATAAGAAACTAAGCACTAAAAATATTTCTGCTAATGTTTATCTTGACTTCCGTGAAGCAGAGAGAAGAATACGCTTTTCAAGAACAGTTGTTTTACAGAATAGATAGAGAAAGTCTTCTGAATTGAACACATCAGATTTTTAGAGAAACATCCGTGTACTTATCTGCGAACAGTATCTATGAACAGCATAACTCAGAAAGGAAAAATGCGTTATATACCGAAATTGAGATTTAATTTTACAATCTTCCAAGGATGTGGCACGAAGATGTTCAAGAAAACCCCACCCCAAACTACCCTTTATATGGAACAATTTTCGAAAATTTTTATATTCTGAAAAATGCCTGCAACTGTTTTTATTAAAATACTGTGTGTTTTAGATATTTTCATAACAAAAGGAACGTGTCCTGAATTTTTTGGAAACAGCCTATTAAGACTTCTTCATTCGGGATGCTCTTGCATAAATGGTGAGTCGTTAAGATACAAACAAATTCCTATGTACAAATAATGTAGATCTCGTCCTAATTCACAATTTATATCAGATACATATTTTATGGAGTAGCTATTTCCGAGATATTCATTGTCATCGTTTTAAATTTTGCAATGGTTATATTTTCTTAAGTGACATTAGATTTTGATTACATGACGGGGGGGATTGTATTGTATTTACTGTTCATTTTCTTAAGTGAGAAGTCGTCATTGGTTTTTTATTCATCCTGGCCGTATAAATAAGATGGAATTTCTAGGTTATCACATGCCGACCAGCACTTTAAAGATTTAGCTATCGCTTTAGCTTTATGTACCCACAACGAAATAAGTAATAACGGTATTTATGAAGCTTTTGTAAGAATAGTTTGTTACAGACTAGTTAAAAAAGCATGTGAATGGAACATATGGGATTCTTTTTTTAGATTATTACTCACACGTGGCCATTTCACATTTATATCGCATGTTCAGATTAACGTTTTTATAGTGAAAATATATCGAACACTAAAATACCCTGCCTAGGCATTCTCTTTTCCCTGATTGCCGAGAAAAAACATGAAGTTTTAAACTGTAACGGCTTACTTTAAATAAGTCTTCCGCTCAACGATCAGTTGCCTGGTATGTCAGGAGGTGATGGCTTTGCCCATACTGAGACTGCATGCAAGACCTCACTAAAGATATCTTACAAGCAACTATTTAGCTCAGAGAATATCGTCACAGATATGTTTAAACATTTTTTCTTTCCAGTGATGGGTACCTCAAAGAAAGAAAGAAAAGAAGGAAAGAAGAAAGAAAAGGGAAGAGATAAAAATTACCTATTTTCTAAGTTCTCTGGTTTAATCCTGTTAAACACCAATTTATGCAAGGAATTGTATCCTATTAGTGAATGATTCTAATTTGAATAAGTTCTTTCATGTTAAATTTGGGCCTATGGGAGCGAAAACCGAGACACGGGTATTTTTATTTTCGATCTGTTACTCAGTATGATGACTCCTTATTAAACTGTGTATTAGAGAGCAATAAAAGAAACAAAAACATAAAGTAATATTCAGAGTTCTTACGTGCATACCAGCAGCTATTGTTGTGCAATAAGTTACACTGTCTTGACACTATGAATGAAATCCTGATCACTTGCTAAAATTTTAATTTCGTCATTATTAATTTGTAGTTAACTGTAGATTTTAGTTTGAAAACTAATGTGACCTGTGCATGTAAGTTTATGGTTTCACGTTTCATTCTCTTAAGGTTAATTTAGTCTCTATTACGAAATTTCGCAATTCCCGCCATAGGATTAGGATTAATCAGACGAAAGGGCCTTCAACTCATTTGAACATATCGCTGCATATACATCCTTTGTGCTTTCAACGTTACCTGGGAAAAAGAGATGGAAGGGATACCCGAAGTGTCTCTAACAATACCAAAATGGCACCAATCCTGACGACGGCGATTATGCTTTAGCCGTCATCAACCTTGAGGTCCAGGAATGGAACGAGATTTCCAAGAAGGGGCTCAAGCCGGCCAGCCAAGCCCCAAGGAGAAATGTTTCACAGTGCAAATCCACCGTTCCATCGCAACGCACCAATCGCCGTCGCCTGGTCCTACAACCCTGAAGCGTGTACAATCAAGCAATTTGTTAGGTCAGTAAATTATCTGCAGAAAATTCATGGCAGAAGAGGAACCATTCCAGTATTCGTTTACTGATGGAGAAACCATAAAAAAAAAAAAAAAAAAAAAAATCCCATGGTCAAACCAGAAACCTCTCAAATACGAGCCTTGCTCGCGGAGCCATCTCTTTGGTACACCGTACAGCACGATTTACCAAACTCTGGCCCGTAAACTGTTTTTCTTTGGGACGTCTACAAACTATAACAATACACGGCGGGTACTTCAATCAATTTATTCACGAATTTTGAATGATTCAATCAAAATAAGCGCTCATATTTTTACTTTCTCTATACGTACTATGCACATAGTGTATAGAGAAGATATTGTAATACACTGAAAAATTCTATACCGAAATGTCACTAGAAATACATGTTTTGAGACACCCTGATTTAAAAAAAGAGCATTTTTAGAAACATGTCCGTGTTTGGGGGAGGCGGCACAGCTCAAAAACGAAAATTTGGTTAAATACCAAACTTGGTATCTTCCAAAGATGCGACACGAAGATTTGCAAGAAAATTCTCCCACCCCGAACTACCCTTTCCATGGAAAACTTTTCAAAAGAAATTGATTTTTCAAAAATGAATGATATTGATTAAAATGCCTTATGTTTAAGAAATTTTTGTGACAAATGAAATCTATATCTTGAATTTTCTTGAAATAGCCTCTGAAGAGCTCTGAATTTTGGATGGCTTTTGTATAACTGCAAACTGTAAGAAATAGACAAAAACTTAAAACACAAAAAATATAGATCTCATTAAAGCCCACAGTTAATGTAATACACATCTTTTTACTTTCTCTATACGTACTATGTACATAGTGTATAGAGAAGGTATTGCATTCCACCCAAAATTCGATACCGAGATTTCACCGGAAATACATGTTTTGGGTCCCCCTAAATCCAAAAAAGCATTTTCAGAAAAAGGTCCGTGTGTGTCTATGTGTTTGTCTGTGGACAGCATAGCTCAAAAACGAAAAGACCGTTAAATACCAAACATGGTATTTAAGATTGGTATCTTCCAAGGATGCGACACGAAGATTTTCAAGGAAATCCCCCCACCCCAACTTCTCTTTACATGGAACTATTTTCGAAAATTTTGATTTTCTTAAAAATGGCTCTAAGATTTAGATTAAAATATCGTATATTAAAGAAATTTACCTGACAAACAAAACGTATATCTTGAGTTTTCTGTGAATAGCCTCTGAAGACTACTTTATTCTGGATGAATTTTACAGAATTTTGCATAACTGCTAAACCGTAGGAGATGGACAAAAACTTACCAAACAAAAATGTAGAGCACTTTAAAACACACAATTTATGTTATATACAGTTTTTTTCGTGGAGTTGATCGTTTTTTTAGATATTCCTTGTTTTTGGTTTCAGCTTGAAAAAACATAAATTTCTCGTACAGGAATTTGTCAACTCGTATCCATACAAATAAAGGAACTTCAGTCACATAGCAACCAGCTTTTGACTATCACTTGAACCCATGGTACTCCCTTATTTCGCTTCTACTTACAAGGAAGCAAGTAATACGACTATTTATGCTATTTTTTCTCGATTAGCATGAAGTAAATAGAAGCAGAAACTTTTTAACAATAATTTGTTGCAGAGCTGTAGAGAAGGTCATGTGAATGACACACATCATACTGTTTACAGAGGTAACCGTTTTCTAGATATTCCGGATTATTATTATTATTATTAGCTTAACGTCCTTTAACCTGGTTGGTCATATCGGACGATGAATAAAATTGGAGAAATTATGCTCAAATGAGCTCAGAGTCCACGGAGCTTAAAGTTACTGGACATCCGTCTTCTCAGGATAAGGGAAAACACCGATAAAGACCTTATCTGGGTAACTCACCCTAAGCGAGATTCGAACTCACGACCTGTTGAATGTGAGGCAGACACTCTACCACCACACTACTCAGGCGTGCATTCAGGATTATTGGTATCAATTTTAAGGCCCTTAAACTTTTCTTGAACGGGAAGACATCTTTCTTCTCGTTTCCCTTTTGTTTTACAGACTGGTAAACAAAGAGAATAGAATTTCAATTGTTTCACATAGCGACCGGCTTTTAAAGGACTTGACTATCGCATTACCTGTGAATTCCGTTATTTCCCTTCTACTTACAAGGAAACAAATAAAAAGACTAATTCTGCTAATGTTCATCTTGATTAGCATGCTGAAGATAAAAGATTACTCTTTTGAATAAAAGGTTTGTTTGCGGAACAAAGTGAGAAAGTCATGTGAACGGAACATTTCAGATTTTAATTGATATAATGATGTACTGAAGGACACATGCAAGAATGTCTCCTGAGTTTCAAATTTCCTCTGTAGCAAGACTTTGCAGAAAATTAGTGTTCGCATCAACGTACACCTGTGAAATCTGATGTGTCCCATTCATAAGACTTTCTCTACCTGCTCTGCAAAAAAAACAAAACAAAAAAAAAACAAAAAAAAAACAAAAAAAAAACAGCAACTTCTTACAAAAATAACTCTTCTATCTGCTTTAGTCTAATCGAGATAAACATTCGTTACTTAGTTCCTTATAAGTGGAAAGGCTCTAAGGGAATGCACGCTGGGCTAAACGACAGTCAAACCTTTTAAAAGTTGTCGCTATGCGATTGTCAATGAAATTCGCTTCAATGCATAGTCAGGAGCAAAAGAAAATAAACTACCTGTTTGAGAAGGTTACAAGTGTTATTAAAATCAATAATAAGGATTGTCTTGGAAACGGTTAACTTAAGAACAAAAATGTAAAGGATATAAATTGTCTGTTTTAACGAGATGTACATTTTTTTGTGAGGGAAATTTCTGTCTAGCTCTTACCATTTACCTGCTCCGCTGGTGTCCTATGTTTGCATGCAATTTTGATGACCACTTTCATGGGAAGGAGGAAGTACTCAGTCCAGAGTTTTAGCTATTGGGGATGCTCACAAGCAATGCGGATCCATGTTGACCTAATTCACTTCGAATTAAGGCTCTTAATGGTGTTCCCAGTATTCCTGCTCATGCAACAAAAATAAAATATAACATTCCAATATGTTTATGATTTGTTGAGAATCTATTTGCAACAGAAAAAGGTAACATGGCGGAGGTTAAGGTGCTAGATTGTAAATCTACTTAGGAGATTTCTCCCTTTTACTAGAATTAAACGGTATTGCATGTAGCGGAGTTCTATGGTTAAGTTTTTCCCAAGTGAACTGACAGGGAACTGATTACAATTAATTTACTTATTACTTAATTACATAAAAATTCCTTAAAATCCTTCTCATGATAGGCCAATCTGGCGTAGAAATTTTGAGCCCGGAGCCTAATCACATCCTCCACGTATGGGAAGTGCCGAAGCTTCATGTAGTAGCCTCACTTGGAAACGACGGCAGCCAGAGCAGATGGACTGTAATCACTGTATTCTTGGTGTAGTGATTATCATGCTAGCTTCCAATACCCGAATTGCGCGTTCAAACCCGGCGGAGAGTGATATATTTTTTTAATTTCTCTACATGCACTATGTACACACTGTATAGAGAAGGTGCTGTAATGCACCCAAAATTCAATACCGAGATTTCACCGGAAATATACGCTTTGAACCCTCTGAATCAAAAAAAGCATTTTTAGAAAAATGTCCGTGTGTCTGTCAGTGTGCGTGTGTCCGTGAGTAGCATAGCTAAAAAAAACCGTTAAGTACCAAACTTCGTATAGTAGTATAGTATCTCCCAAGGATGCGACACGAAACTTTTTAAGAAAATCCCCACCCCCAACTACTCTTTATATGGACAATTTTTCGAAAATTTTGATTTTCTCAAAAATGACTAACGATTTTCATTAAAATGTCGTATGTTAAAGATATTTGCATGACAAATAAAATTATATCTTGAATTTTTGTGGAATAGCCTCTAAAGAAATCTTTATTCTGGATGCATTTTGTGGAATTTTGCATAACTGGTAAACCGTAAGAGATCGATAACAACTTACTACACAAAACATGTAGGACACATTAAAATACACAGTTTATGTTACTTACATTTTTTCGTGGAGTTGACTGTTTTTGAGATATTCCTTGTTATTGGTTTCAGTTTTAAAATATTTATCTTTTCTCATACGAGAAGTTGCCAACTCCATGCCATACAAACAAAGGGACTTTAATCACATAGCAACTAGGTTTTTAATGATTTGACTATCGATTTATCAAATGGTACTCCCTTATTTTCCTTCTACTTAAAAAGGAGCAAGTAATAAAACCATATATGCTAATCGTTTCTCGATTAGTTTGAAGTAAATAGCAGAGTAACCTTTCTAATAATGATTTATTGCAGATACGTAGAGAAAGTCATGTGAGTGAAACATCAGATTTTCCGGGCATAAAATGCTTAGCATGCCTTCCTTCGGAATGGAAGTAAAGCCGTTGATCCTGTGCAATGGTTATTTCCACTAAAAGAACCCCATACAGGATCAAATCCGCCACTTCCACGACCGCAATCGTGATTTCATCCTATGATGCCATCTATGAGCGATGAGTTGATCCTTCGTCACCATGTGCGCTCAGTGGCAAAATCGCGAACTAGAAATTTCACTTGATCAAGAAAACACCGTAGTCGTCCAATATGCCGACATGGCATGAAGGAAGTTCAATGATGAATAATCTTTTGTTATCTGTTAAATAACATAAGTTAATAATAGGCAACATTATATTTTGGTTAAATACGAGGTACGTCCAGAAAGTAAGTTCCGTTTCAATTTATCTCCGCTGCAGCGCTGCGATCGCAGTTCCGCACATGCGCGGTAGACGCTCTATATCAAGGAGAAGAAACGTGCGCCATTTTGAGATAGCTGTCAGCCACATACGCTTTGTTGTGCTTGTTTACAATGTAGGTGTTGATTGAAAATCCCGCCGCTTGTGAAATCGGATCTGTGATTCGTTTTCTGAATACTAGGAAAGTGAAACCAATTGAAATTTATGGGCAAATTTGCGAAGTTTACGGACAAAATGCGATGAGTGATTCAATGGTGAGAAGATGGGTCCGACAGTTCAATGAAGGACGTAGTGAAGTGCACGATGAAGAACGAAGTGGGCGTCCATCTTTGGTTACAGAAGAACTGGTTCACGGGATCGATGACAAGATCCAGGAAAACAGCAAGTTTACAATTAGTGCTCTCGCTATAGAATTTCCCCAAAGCTGCCGGTCCCCGTGGCCGCGCTCGCCAAGGCGTTCCGCTTTGGTGCTTCGTAGCGCTGGGGATCGTGGGTTCGAGTCCCGCCTTGGGCATGGGTGTTATATGTTTGTGTTTATGTGTGTGTTGTAACAGTAAGAAAACAGCAATCCAGTAATAATACAGAAAAACAAGGTAAAAAAAAAAAGAGCTCACGATCACTAATTCATGAAATTGTTACCGAAAAACTGAAATTTCGTAAACTTTGCTCACGTTGGGTACCAAAGATTCTTACTGGGCAACACAAAACAAAACGGATGGGTAGTGCACTTCAGTTTTTAACCCATTATGATGAAGACGGCGAAGAATTTCTGACACAGATAGTCACAGGAGATGAGACTTGGGTTTCTTACGACACCCCTAAAAGTAAGCGGCAATTAATGGAATGGAGGCACACTTCATCCCCAGCAAAGGTTAAACCGCAACAACTCTTGACACCTCGAAAAATGATGTGCACAGTGTTCTGGGACTGGAAAGGCATCTTACTCATTGATTTCTTACCGCGTGGTCAAACAATCAAAGCAGATGTTTATTGCGAGACACTTAGGGAATTTCTCCGCGCAATACAGAATAAGCGCCGAGGATTGCTGTCAAAAGGTGTTGTTTTTCTTCACGACAACGCACGACCACACACTGCAAATGTGACGAAAAACCTCCTTTGGCTGGGACGTGTTTGACCATCCTCCGTACAGCCCTGACCTCGCTCCTAGCGACTTTCATCTGTTCTTACATCTCAAGTCTTTCCTTGGAGGTCAACACTTCAACAATGACGAAGAGCTGAAAGAAAATGTTTCCAATTTTTTGAAGACACAGGCGGCAAACTTCTATGAAGAAGGTATACAAAAACTTGTGCCACGCCATAACAAATGCCTGCAAAATTTCGACAGTTATGTGGAAAAGTAGTTTAAGAGGTGTAGAATTTTGTGCAATAAATAATTATTCTGTATCTGTACACAATTTAATTTTATTGCCAAACGGAACTTACTTTCTGGACGTACCTCGTTAAACACTGTATTTGAAAACAAATGCGATTTATTCGTTTCGTGTCTATAGATTTATGGTTCCTCCTTAAACTTGTGTGTGTATGTGTGTGTGTCGCCCTCCGTGGTGTAATTGTTACCATGCCAAATTCATATACCCAAGGTCGCGGGTTCAAACCCGTCGGAGGACGATGGAGTTTTTCGGGTGTAAAAATCCTTAGGATGGCTTCCTTCGGAAGGGAAGTAATGTCGTTGATCCCGTGTCGTAGATTTACGGCTCGTAAAAAAAAACCTGAAGCCTGATAGAGAGGCTTCTGAGCAAAATTAAGCGGTCTTTCACACCCATTTTAGAATGGGACAGTGAGAGACACAGCAGTTAAAGAGCGTCCATAAATAACACGCCATTTTTTTAAACTTGTGTGGCTTTGCTCTCGATTCATTCTCCGACGGTTAAGTGGCCGCCGTTTTGGCCACCCCTGCCGTAGAGCACTCTATGGGTCTGAATCCTGGCCTATCCCCGTTTTAGTCCCTGAGACCTAATCAGGGTTAAATTGACAAAGCATTTTTATTCTCCAGATTAACTGCGCAGCATAATAAAGTAATTTATGGCTAATTTCGATCCGTGAATTGGAGCTGTTAAAGAGTCGAAATATGAACATAAATCACTAGAAGGATCTCCTCGAGGACATCTTAGGATCATCGTTGAAGGATGATGAAATGGAGGCCTTGATGAAGGCTGATCTGAAGATAAGTTGCAAATGCTTGCGGAAACGTTTCACGCAGTGATGAAGCAATTTTCACTCGTTACCAGCCATCTGGGTTAGGCAACAGAACGCTATCTCTCCTGTGTGACATGTTTCATTAGAGTACGACAAATTAAATGTAAATCCTAAAATTACTGTCAATAGACTGTAAGGTCCTCGCAACTCTACTGCATATCATATTACAACAGAGTACAAGCGATTTATAAAAACACGTTACAGGAAAATCGAAAAGCTCCTTAACACACACTTATATTAAAGTGGTTAATTTCCTAACATTACCTGTAATTTTTTAAGAAATGAATGTACTGCTGTTTTATTTTCGTGAGGTCATTTACAGAGCATTAATGCACTGTAAAAAGAAGCACACTTACAATGTGTTTAAAACAGGGATTTCTTTGAACCGTAAGATGACTGGTGAAAGTAGTGTGTTTATCAGAAATTGGAGAGATTCGGCCCAAAGGGACCGTTTTCGAGCACCGAAATTTTGAACAGTCGGTCTTTTGCTCTATGCGTGGAGCCATTCGTCAACACGAAAACTTCACGAATTATACGACCCCAAATTAAGTTTTGATAAAAACCGCCGAAATTACATCCCCAAATAAGTACCAGTTTTGAGAGAATGGAGTGTTCCTTGGAAGTCCCGCGTTATACAAGAGCAGTCCAGAAAGCAAAGAACTATTTTGAATATCTAAATAGTTATACACAAAGTTACGCTATCTTACTCTGTTCTCAACGTTATCGCCATTGCTGACAAGGCATTCATTGGGAATGGGTACCAGTTTTCCACTGCCGATGTCATATTCTTCTCCCGCCAAAGATCTGAACCAGGATGTTCCTGCCGCTTTGAGGACTTTATCTGTTGGGAACTCTTCCAGCCAAAAATAATTTAAGCTGTCCAAGCGAAATATCGAACATTTTGAATTCTTTCATTTGCTTTCAACTCATCCATAACGAGTGATGACCTCCCATCCGGTCTTTGTAGTGCAGACTGGTTCTTCCTTAATTAAATTCTGCAATATTTACCCACTGAAGTCTCGTTTCTTCCATTATGACTTTATTTGTAAATACATTTCGAATCGGCGAAGATTTTGTGCATTCAAAAACCAAATTTGGTATTTTCTGTAGAAGAGCATATAATCGACATTGAAAAATTGGTACCAGGTTACAGTAAATGCCTTGACAGCAATGCGATTGCTTTGAGAAATAGAGTAAGGCACTGTAATTTTGTAAATAAAGTTTTGTGCTGATATCTTTCATTATTATTTAGTTAATGGTAAATCATTATTTACTTTCTGGATGATCCTCATATATAGGATCCTGTTTTTTTTAAACCTTGATGTGACATATCAGTGCATGCCTTAAAGTGTGTACGACACCATTTTGCTAACATTTATCACCGCTATCAGGAAGCAGATAGAAAAACAATGTTTTACTTGTATAACTATTGTGAATAATTATAGAAAATCGTGTAAATGCAGCACATTAATTTTCCCCAATTTGGAGGCAATTTACTTTTCCAGTATTTTTGGTCTTCTACTACTATTACTGATACTACTGAACAATGGAGACCTGTTTTGATCTTTTTATTTTCTCTCTCTTTCTTTTCACAAAAAAAAAACAAACAAAAAAAAAAAAAAAAAAAAAAAAACACACACACACAACATGAACAGCCTTGCTGTTTAAATACACGATATTACCTCACAAAGATATAAATCGGAGACAAATCGTAAACTGACATCGAGGCTCACCCCAAAAGCTTGAGTTATTTTGACGGCGCCTCTTATGGAGTTACAACGGTTTTGGAACCGAGAGGGGTTTGGTGGATGACTAATCGAAGACCCATCGACTTGTAAGGTTCTTCAGTTGAATTTAAGGTGACTGGCAGGTTTCAATACAGCAGGTAGCTCTAGGAATACAAGCATGGAATCTAATGAATAGGCAATATCCATTACTTTATTTGCGTCGAAAGAAAAAGTGAGAAATAAACAAGCCGGCGAAAGACTCGTACTATTGGCTGAGGTGGCTCTAATTAGAACTGTCTAAAAATAACGGTTACAGAAGCGAGGGGAAAGAAAAAAATCAATTGCTCAGTAACGGATAAACAAAGTAACGGGAACAGAAAGTATCTATGTACTCAATAACGAATACAATACAGAAGAGTCCAAAATAATGTACCCACAATTTGATCATCCATAACTTTGTAATAAATGGGGATTCAAGGCTCAAATTTGGTGAAAATATAGCTTAATGCTCAACTTATTCAAATCACTTGAGATGTCTGAAGTGCGCCATCAGCAACCATACAGTCAAAACAGTGTCACAAACAACTGCTCTAGCAAGTATGATGAAATCGCTGCACACGGTACTTTCAATTTTTCGCGTAATGCAGCCGGTATAGGTGGGTTTGATCCTTTAGGGCCCACCAGAGGTAGGTTAGGTCTGAGGCCGTGCTGGATAACACTCTTCGACCTATCCATTGTTCAGGAAGATTTTCATCAAGATATACCCTGAAGCCTTGATGATAGTAAGTTGAGGCTCTATCTTGTTGCAGATAAAACCCTTAATCGCCATACAGCTCTCGGACCATCACTAAAATTGATGTCTGCAGCTTTTCGAGATAAACACACCCTTTTTACTTTCTCTACACTCACTATGTACATAGTGAATAGAGAATGTATTGCACTCCACCAAAAAATTCGATACCGAGATTTCACCGGAAATATATGTTTTAGGGTCCCCAGTATCCAAAAAAAGTATTTTCAAAAAAAGGTCCGTGTGTGTGTGTGTGTGTGTGTCCGTGTGTCCGTGTGTCTGTGAACACGATAACTCAAAAACTAAAAGTCGGTAAAATACCAAACTTGGTATTTAAATTTAGTATCTTCCAGGGATGCGACACGAAGATTTTGAGAAAAATCCCCCCACCCCAAACTACCCTTTACATGGAACTTTTTTCGAAAATTTCGACTTACTCAAAAATGGCTCTAACGATTTTGATTAAAATTTCGTATATTAGAGTTATTTACCTGACAAATAAAATGTATATTCTGAAATTTCTGGGAATAGCCTCTGAAGACTACTTTATTCTGGATGAATTTTTCATAACTACTAAACCGTAAGAGATGGACAAAAACTTAACCCATAAAAATGTAGAGCACGTTAAAACACACAATTTATGTTATATACATTTTTTTCGTGGAGTTGATCGTTTTTGAGATATTCCTTTTTATTGGTTTCAACTTTGAAAAACTTACACTTTTCTCATACAGGAATTTGTCAACTCCTGTCAATACAAACAAAGGAACATCAGTCACATAGCAACCAGCTTTTGGCTTTCACTTTAACCTATGGTACTCCCTTATTTCGGTTCTACTTACTATAAAGCAAGAAATACGATTATACAGGAATTTGTCAACTCCTGTCAATACAAACAAAGGAACATCAGTCACATAGCAACCAGCTTTTGGCTTTCACTTTAACCTATGGTACTCCCTTATTTCGGTTGTACTTACTATAAAGCAAGAAATACGATTATTTCTGCTAATTTTTCTCGATTAGCATGAAATAAATAAAAGATAAGCTTATTAACAATAATAATTTACAGAGATATAGAGAAAGTCATGTGAGTGTAACACATCAGATTTTTTTCTTTCCTTCTTTATTTCTTCACTAATCACCAAATTAAACAAAATTTACGACCAACACAAGGCTACCCAAATCCACGTCATCCAATCTCAATCTGGTAAATGAGAAAAATACTACCTTAGAGGGGCCAGGAGAGTACATCTGCTCACTTTAACAATTTGTTTACTACTGCGTGCCGTGCCCTCAACCTTAACTGAATTCCGCTGCGCTCAACGAACTCAAGACCAATTTAGGTGCTCGTGCTATTTCTATGCAGGAAAATGTAATTCCCTCGCGGAACCCTGACTTATTAGTTTTACTTGGAGAAAGCACGAAATGTTTACGTAGCGCGTTGCAGTTACTAGCTATCTTATCATTTACGGTACTGTACAACTAATAATTATCATTATAATTCCTTGTAACTTGTCTTCCGCCTCTCTTTAAAACCAATGGTTGTTGGTCGATTAGCAGACGATCGGCAAAAAACATTTCGTCAGCAAAAATGTTTGCCTTTCATAAATTGGAACTGGACAAAAGGAATGTCGGCAAATGTCAGATAAACAGTTTGACTATTTGTGAAATCCGTCAATATTATGTGTATGCCAACTAAAACTTTTGATAATTTAAATAAACGTGTAAAGGTAAATTTGATATTTCCCGGTCAGTTTTCTAATCCATTCTTCCTAAACTAAATTTCCAAAAATATTTTGCCTAATAATAACCATTGGTCCGAAACCAATTTTCGTAAATCATTTTCCTTGGTACACTTTTACTTTCTCTATCACGTATATATAATGTAAATACTAGGGAATATATTGTATTCCACTAAACAATTCAATACTTAAATTTCACTGCAAATACAAGTTTCCAGGTCCCCTGAATAAAAATATTTAAAGTCAACATATTCCAAGGATGCGAGATTTTCAAGAAAAGCCCCCCCACCCCAAACAGCCGTTTGTGGAACATTTTTCCAAATTAACAATTATTGATTTTTTGAAAAAAATTACTAACGACTTTGGTTAAAATGTCTATATTTAAGATATTTATATGACAAATAAAATGTAAAAGTTGAATTTTCTAGGGATAACCTGTGAAGTCCTCTTTCATTCTGGATGACACTTGCATAACCGGTAAAGCGCAACAACAAAATATTACAGCACAAATAATGTAGGTTTCATTAAAATACACCATTTATGTCATATACTTTTTTTTGGAGTTAACCACTTCCAAGATATTCCTTGTTACTAATTTTAAAATTTGCAATAGTTAGACTTTTCTCAAATAGGATGTCGTTATTCAACTTCATCATCCTTGTTAAGCGAAGAGAAGGGAATTTCAATTGAATCATATGCAATTTAAAAGGTTTGACTATCGCTTTAGTCCAGTGTCTTCCCTTATTTCCCTTCTGCTTATAAGAAACTAAGTAATAAGACCATTTCTGCTCATGTTTATCTCAGTTGGCATGAAATAGAAGAATAAGATTTTGTAAGAATAGTTTGTTGCAGAATAGGCAGAGAAAGTCTTGTGAATGGTACTCATCAGAGTTTTTCTTAATATTCTTTTTCCTTTCTCTATACGTACTATGTACATAGTGTATAGAGAAGGTATTGTATTGCACCCAAAATTTGAAACCGAGATTTGATACCCTCTAAATCCCCCCCCAAAAAAAAAGTTTTAGAAAAATGTCCACGCGCGCATATGTGTGATGTGTGTGTGGGGGGGGGGGGCATAGCTAAAAATCGAAAAGTCTGTTAAACACCAAACATGATATTTAAATTTAGTATCTTCCAAGGATGTTACACGAAGATTTCAAGAAAATCCCCCACCCCCAAAAAATTTTCGAAAATTTTGGTTTTCTCAAAAATGGCTCTAACTATTTTGATTAAAATATCCCTTCTAGTGAAGATATTTACATGACAAATAAAATATCTTGCATTTTCTGGGAATATCCTCTTAAGACCTCTTTATTCTGTATGAATTTTTCTGAATTTTGCATAACTGGCAAATCATCAGAGATAGACAAAAACTTACTATACGAAAATGTAGATCTCATTAAAACACACAATTTATGTTATATACATTTTTTTCGTGAAGCTGACCACTTTTGAGATATTCCTTGTTTTTAGTTTGTTTTAAAATATTTAAAACTTGTTCCATACATCTGTCAACACCTAGCCACGCAAACAAATGGATTTCAATCACATAGTAACTACATTTTAAAACATTTGACTGTCGGTTTAGCTTAGTGTATTCCCTTATTAATAATTCGTTATAGAAATGTAGAGAAAGTCATGTGAATGGAGCACATCAGGTTTTTACTGTTTGTTCCGTAAAAGAGCAACAAAAATTGTAATAGTCCGCCAAGATAGTGTGATGGTGGCGTGTCTGCCTCACACTAGGTCTGAGTTCAAATCTCCCTTAGGGTGAGTTACCCGGATAAGGGTTTTTCTGGGTTTTCCCTTCTTCTGAGAAGACGAATGTCGAGTAACTTTAAGCTCCATGGACCCCGAGAAAATTTGAGCATCATTTCACCAATTTCATTCATTGTCCGATGTGACCAACTAGGTTAAAGAATGTTAAGCCACAAAAAGAGGAAGAAGAAGAAGAAAAAAGAATTGTAAGAGTTGATACTAGGCTTGGAAATGTTGGATAGGTAAAGAGAGGAAATTGGGAAATGCAGTATTGCGACATTAATTAGTGCAACATGGGTTATTTACACTGAGCCTAAGTTTAACCTTGGGTTTAATTTGGGAATGGCAGGACCCCATGGTTTCGCAGCTACAACCTAACGGCCTCCGCTCGACTCATCGGATTCGCATGCACGCGTTAGGTAGAACTTGCATTCACTATTGTTGTATTGACGAAATTTTATAGGATTGCCTAGAATTAATGTAGGTGAAAAGTCGTTAAGCAAATGTCTGCAGTTATACTGTCCATTGTCCTAAAATGTGTAGACCAAATTTTGTCTGCCGACTTACCGCTATTGAGCAACTCCTGGAAGCGATTAGTTTAGCCACGACCGTAACTAGTAGATAAGGGACACTGGAAATGATGTTCTAACCTTTTTAATTTTCAGGCTATATATTTCAAGATTGATACTTACTAAAAGAACAAAACTCAAAGCTCTAGCTCAAATGATTTCTCAAATAATACAATTAAATATTTTAATTAGAAAAACGCATTCTAAAACTGCCCTGGCATTCACCACCTTTCTACTTTCTCCACACATACTATGTACATAGTGTATAGAGAAGGTATTGCATTCCACCCAAAAATTCAATAGCGAGATTTCACCGGAAATAGGTGTTTTAGGGTCTCCTGTATCCAAAAATAGCATTTTCAGAAAAACGTCCGTGTGTGTTTGTGTGTGTGTCCGTGTGTCAGTGGACACGATAACTCGAAAACGAAAGGTTTATAAGTAAGGTGTCTTCCATTGAGGAAAATCCCCCCACCCCAAACTACCCTTTACTTGAAAAACTTTTCGAAAATTTGTTTATTTCGAAAATGGTTTTAACCATTTTGATTAAAATATCGTACATTAAAGAGCTTTACAATACAGATAAAATGTATATATTGAATTTTCTGGGAATAGCATCTGCAGACCTCTTTATTCTGGATAAATTTTGCTCGATTTTGCGTAACTAGTAAACCGTAGGGGATAGACAAAAACTTATTACATAAAATATGTAGATCTCGTTGAAACACACAGTTTTTATCATATACAGCTTTGTTGTTGAGTTGACCATCCTTGATTTCGGTTTCAGTTTTAAAATACAGGAATTTTTCAACTCCTGGCAATGCAAAGAAACGGATTTCATTCACATCTCAACCAGTTTTTAAAAGATTTAACTATCGTTTTAGCCTAGTGTATTCCATCATTTCCCTTCTACTTTACAAGAAAGCATTTCTGCTAATTTTGTCTCGATTAGCATGAAGTAGATAGAATAATTAGCTTTTTTAACAATAATTTGTAACAGAGATATAGAGAACGTTATGTGAATGGAACACATCAGATTTTTCAGAGAAGTATCAGAGTAACATTTTCTAAAACTTCGGTATAGTGAGAATAAATTTAAGGTCGATGTATTTAGTTGTAGAGAAATACATTTTTGTTTTTATTAAGTTGTTGATATTAAACGTTTCTTTGCTTTTTATTACAAATTAACTTTTCGGACCATTGAATGAAACAGTCATAAAATTCATCCTCGAGTCTTTAAATGACATATTTGAGATGCCAAAATTTTCATACAAATTAGAGCAAAACTGATATGTAAGGAATGCATTTCTTGCGCAAAAATGTAAAACTGAGAAAAAAACACACATGGAAAGGAGAAGCAGGCCAATGAGGTAGCACGTGGGTAATTTAAACATGTAACTTAGGTTTTAAAATCGTAAAGAATGTTTGACCAAAATTATTCACAATGTGTTTATAGAAAATGTATATAATTAAAAATCGAAAATGTTATTTTTATCTAAAAGCTATACCAGTGTCCAATAATAATCACTCAAAAAGTGATTTATACGGAAAGCAGAAAATTGTCAATGTGTGACTTTTTACTTTCTCTACACGTACTATGTACATGTTGTATAGAGAAAGTATTGCACTCCACCAAAAATCGATACCGAGATTTCACCGGAAATATATGTTTTAGGATCCCCTGTAACCAAAAAAAGTATTTTCAGAAATAGGTCCGTCTGTCTGTGTGTCAGTGTGTCCGTTTGTCCGCGTGTCTGAGAACATGATAACTCAAAAACGAAAAGTCGGTAAAATACCAAACTTGGTATTTAAGTTTAGTATCTTCCAGGGATGCAACACGAAGATTTTGAGAAAAACCTCCCTACTCCAAATTACCCTTTACATGTACTTTTTTTTTGAAAGTTTCGATTTTTTTCAAAAATGGCTCTAACGATTTTGATTAAAATATCATATATTAAAGACATTTACATGACAAATAAAATGTATATCTTGAATTTTTTGGGAATAGCCTCTGGAGAATAGTTAAATCTGAATGCATTTTACGGAGTTTTGAATAACTGCTTAACCGTAAGA
The DNA here is from genome assembly GCA_030762935.1 of Hymenopus coronatus. Classification (NCBI taxonomy): domain Eukaryota; kingdom Metazoa; phylum Arthropoda; class Insecta; order Mantodea; family Hymenopodidae; genus Hymenopus; species Hymenopus coronatus. The sequence goes on along the minus strand of CM060886.1, from coordinate 87,600,551 downwards.
GATGGACAAAAACTTACTACACAAAAAATGTTGAGCACGTTAAAGCACACAATTTATGTTATATACATTTTTTTCGTAAGTTCGTCGTTTTTGAGACATTCCTTATTTTTGGTTTCTGCTATGAAAAACCTGTACTTTTCTCATACAGGAACTTGTAAACTCCTATCCATATAAACAAAGGAACTTCATTGACGTAGCAAACCAGCTTTTGACTATCATTTTAACCTATGGTAGTCCCTTATTTCGCTTATACTTACAGATAGCAAGTAATAAGACTATTTCTGCTCATTTTTTCTGATTAGCATAAGGTAAATAGAAGTATAAGCTTCTTAAGAAAACATTGTTGCAGGGCTATAGGGAAAGTCATGTGAATGGTACGCATCAGATTTTTTAATTTGTAATGTCATTATTTTATTTGTTAAAATGCAACATTTCTAATCCGCTTCTGTAACGCCTTCTCTTACAGATAAACAGATACTTTCTAGTAAGTAACAAGAATTACATTTTAGCAATTATTGCTAACAGTAACAATCAGTCATAAGCGAAAGCGTTAATAAGTAATAATTTCATCTGTTTAACACTAAGTAATACGACAGTTAGAAGTGTGACACGAAAAGAGACTTTTTATCACAGCCCTGGATGAAACTAACACTTGTGGATTGCTTTTTAGGAATAACCATGCATCATTAGGATTTTTAGCTAAATTTAAGGCTCCTTTACTCTTAACAACACAGGAATTGGGGTAGCGTCTATTTATATTCATGTGCTTTTCTCTATTTTACAACTAACTATTCTTACAATGGTTTATTCTTCTATCTGTTTCATGCTAATCGAATTATGCAGTAGCTGAATTGGTTTTATCATATATTTCCTTTTAGGTAAAATAATAATAAGTGAATGCACTAGGCAAAAGCTTTAAGAGCTGGTCGCAATGTGATGACTTTAAATTCCATTCTCTTTGCATGAACAAGAGAGAAAAACCACAGCTTCCAATTTGAGAAAAGTGATGGAAAATTTAAACAAATAACAAGGAATATATAGGAAATAGTTAAGTTCACAAAAATGTGTAGGACATAAACTGTGTGTTTTAACGAAATATACATTTTTGATAGAAACTTTTGTCTATCAATTACAGTTTACCAGTAATGCAAAAGTCATCGAAAATGAAGTGGTCTTCAGAGGGCATTCCTAGAAAATTCAAGGTATACATTTTATTCATCGTGTGAATATATTTAATACTTGGTAGTTTGATCAGTCGGTAGGGCCATTTTTGACAAAGTCAGAAATTTCGAAAATTGTTCCATACAAAGGGTAGTTTGGGGTGGGGAGATTTTCTTGAAAACCTTCATGTGGCGTCCTTGGAAAATGTTGAACATAAATAACGAGTTTGGTATCTAACCGATTTTTGCATTTAGTAATATTGTTCACACACACACGACCTTTTTCTAAAAATGCATCAGGGCGTCCTAAAACACGTATTTCCTGTGAGATCGCGGTATCGAATTTTTGGGTGAAATGCAATATCTTTTCTACATATGAACTAATTAGAGAAGGTAAAAATGTAGTTATTTATATATTTAATCAGGGGGCTTTGAAAATATTTACTCTTCCGACATCTCGAAATGTTGGGTGGAATACACTTCCCTACTTAATATATTGTTAAGAGTGTATGCTCTTTGCACCAAAAGTGGTTTCACATGACTTTTTCCTCATCACTGTAACAAATTGTTGTTAAAAAATATATTCTTCTATCTATTTTACATAATCGAGATAGACATTAATAGAAATTTCCTTAATTGCTTGCTTCCTTGTAGGTAGAAGGAAAGCAAGGGAATACACTAGGCTAAAACGAATGTCAAATTTCTTTAAAGCTGGTTGCCATGTGATTGGGATCCATTTCTGTGCAGGGCCCGGAGTTTACAACTTTCCGTGTGAGAAAAGTTTAAGTGCTTTAAATCTGAAACAATTAACAAGGAATGTATCAGAAATGGACAATTCCACGAAAAAGACGTATATGGCATAAGTTGTGTGTTTTAACGTGATCTACACTTTTTGTGTAGCACGTTTCTGTCTAACTCATACTATTTAACAGTTACGCAAAATTCAGCAACATTCATTCCGAATAAAAAGGTCTTTAGAGGCTATTCCCAGAAAACTCCAGATATACATTTCATTTGCCATGTAAATATCTTTAATATACGGTATTTTAATAAAAATCGTTACAGAAATTTTTATGAAAATAAAAATTTTCAAAATTTTTTCCATGTAAAGGGTAGTTTGGGGTGGGGGGATATTTTCTCAAAATCTTCGTGTCGCATCCCTAGAAGATACTAAACTTAAATACCAAGGTGGATGTTCTACTGACTTTTCGTTTTTGAGTTATCGTGTTCACAGGCACATGGACAGTTTTTTAAAACTGTTTTTTTTTTTTTTTTATACAGGGGACCCTAAATCATATATTTCCGGTGAAATCTCGGTATAGAATTTTTGGGTGGAATGCAGCACCTTCTCTGTACACTATGTACATAGTACGTGTAGAGAAAGTAATAAAAATCTAGGAAAGATTATCAGGCTAACTGCAGACTGAGGTGATAGTGATTCTTAGCGTTTTCCGGAAACTTTTACAGTAGGTCAAGTTTCAATTTGATGTGAGTCCATAAATGAGATAAAGATGTGGCGACCGCCCCCTGTTGTGGCTGGCTGCCAAACTTGAGATGTGCCCTCTGTCACGGAAGACGTAGCAATGTCAAGTGATAAGGCCGCGGCTGGTATCGTGGTACTGTCGACACATCCAGTGACCAGCTAGACACTGGACGCGCGCGCGGCAAGATGCGGCTCCGAGCAAGAGAAGCACTCACGTTACTCAATGCTTTGCGTGTTACAGATTCTCGTTACGAGAAGATGAAGTGCGCACAGGCGACCTATGAGAGACTGCCTGATGTACAACTGGAGCTGGCTGCGCTGGAACTCGACGCTAAAGAGGTGAGTACACATACCAATTCACCATTTTACATAAATTACCGTTAAGTGTACACTGTGCTACTCTAAAGCCAGTCGCCCTCCGTGCTGTAATGGTTACCATGCTAACTTCATGTATCGAAGGCCGCGGATGGATTTTTTCGGGTATAAAAAATCCTTAGCATGGCTTCCTTCGGAAGGGAAATAAATAGGTGCACATGTGATATTTAGCTTTAAAAAGCACCAGCGAAAAAATAAATGTCATGTATGCGATAACTTACATTAATTCACTGTCTGGAAGCTACTCTATTCCCTGCAGATCAGAGCCGTCGTCTGAAATATTTGCTGCTGATTTCCCTTGAAAGGTTGTTAACCAGGTTATCAATAACTGTGTCACTTAAACTGTCCATCTCCCAAAATGCGCTTCTTCTTTTGTTACATGTAGCACTTTATTAATTGTTGCGGCTCACTTTTAAAAAAAAAAATATTGTGCACTACTACGCGAATTGCATTCTTCACAAAATCATCACATTCCTGCATCGTATATTTCACACGCTTTCACTTTTTCCTTTTCAGGGTTTTCTTTATGAGCACTGTTTATATTTGTAGCCTAAAACTGGTGAACTCAGAGGTTAATTTCATCAATTCTTTCACGGGAAGTGTTGGATATTTCTCACAAAACTTACCATAAATTTTCAACACTATAGTTTTTTCACCACTAGTCAACGGTTTACCAGCCTTATGCTCTATGTAGCTGGAAAGTTGCAAGAGAAAACTCACGGCGACACTCCTCCATGATTCTAAACCATAGCGACCGTTACTGTGTAAACAATATTGCAATATATTTTAGATTGTTAGCATGGATTACATTACTGCGCGCATTACTACTGTGTTGTACCGCGGTGCACTGGCCACGTGGATCTGTTTTGGCGCGAATCAACCTAAGAGTGAATAGAAATTAGCTATTATTACGGGTTCAAACCCGGCGGAGGACGATGGATTTTTTTCGGGCGCAAAATCCTTAGAAAGCCTTCCTTCGGAAGGGAAGTAGAGCCGTTGGTTCCGTGTCGTAGATTTACGGCACGTAAAAGAACCTCAAGCCTGATAGAGAGGTCTCTGAGCAAAATTAAGCGGTCTTTCACGCCCAATTTAGAATGGAACGCTAAGAACCACAGCAGTTAAAGAGCGTCCATAAACACGCCATTTCCATTTTCATTTTACTCTAAAGCCAAAAAGGGTCACTTAAAAATCTGATGTTACCCATACATGTCTCTACATCAGTAACAAATTATTGCCAAAAAGCTTATTTTTCCATCTACGTCATATTAAATCGAGATAAACATTGGCAGAAATAGTCTTAATACTTGCTTTCTTGCAAGTGGAAGGGAGATATTAGATAGAGCGATAGTCAACATTTTTAAATGTTGATTGCCATCCAGAATTTAAATCCGTTTCTTTGCATTGCCAGGAGTTGACAAATTCCCGTAAGTGAAAAATTCTAAGTGCATTAAAACAGAACCCACTAATAAGGAATATCTAAAAATGGTCAACTCCACGCGAAAAATAATTGTGTGTTATAACGAGATCTACATTTTTGGTGTAATAAATTTCTTCCATGCCTTGCGGTTCACCAGTTATGAATAATTCAGCAACATTCATTCAGAATAAAGAGATCTTCAGAGGTCATTCTCAGAAAATCCAAGACACACATTTTATTTGCGTTTAATATACGGCATTTTAAAACCAAAATCGTTAGCCATTTTTTAAGAAAAATAACAATTTTCGATTTTTTTCCATGTAAAGGGTAGCTGTGGTTGGGGGGGGGATTATCTTGAAAATCTTCGTGTCGCATCCTTGGAAGATACTAAACTTAAATTTTCGTTTTTGAGTTATCGTGTTCTCAGACACGCGGACAAACGGACACACTGACACACTGACACAGACAGACGGACACACACACACGGACCTATTTCTGAAAATACTTTTTTTGGTTACAGGGGATCCTAAAACATACATTTCCGGTGAAATTTCGGTATCGATTTTTGGTGGAGTGCAATACTTTCTCTATACATGTACATAGTACGTGTAGAGAAAGTAAAAAGTCACACACGGACCTTTTTCTAAATTATTTTTATATTCAGGGGATCCTAAAACGCGAATTTCCGGTGAAATCTCTGTATCGAATTTTTGGGTGAAGTGCATACTACTTTCTCTACCTATGTACCTTGTACAATGCAGAGAAATTAAAAATGTATGTGTATATGCATAATGGCTGGATATATTACTAGGATATTTGAGGTATAGATACAGATCTTTTTATAAATTGTACCTTAATATGCATCCACTTCGGTGTGTTTTATTTTTTATTCGCCTAACAGTTTTCCCACAATACAATCGCTTAATATTCTACCTGCTTTTTGAATGATCTTAATGTGAAATGAACGGCGTCTGTTTGTTTTGCCTTCACGTTTTCACATTTCAATACATGACCTGCTGGCCTAGGTATTGTAGGGTCATTGGCTTTGCAGAGAGCATTCCAACTCAGTTCCGATACAACATTCACTACCGTGCGGCCTGCTCACTCAAAACTACACCTTCCGATCCACGCTTTCCAGAAAAATAAACACCAATGGCTTGTGGGTAACACGCCTAGTCGAAGGTATAACTTACCTAAAAACACACCATTTTTAATAAGTAAAATTCGCAAATGAAACAAATATTGATGTAATGTTGTTCAATGCTTGATTACTCATAAACATATCCGCACTTATACTCCTAACAGTCTGTAGGTGGCAAACATTAGGTTAACACACTACCTGTAAGGTATCTTAATCTCAGAGAGATGGAGAGCGTCTTCATAGTATACGAAATTAAAGAAATCGAAATAGCTCACTTTTAAATGGCTCTTTGTACAGTTTTGCGTAACAGCAGTTTTAAAGCATGTACTTGCACTTTTGTGTTTATTACATTTCAATGTCATTAATAATTTTTCATTATTACCAGAGTGGCATACAATCAGTTCTGTTTTTCGGTCACCGAAAACAGATGCGATATAAATTCAAAACGTTCCAAATTCAAAACGAAATAAGTTTGCTAATAGGAATATATTACATTATGCATTAAATTTTCTTTCATTTCAATTAATATATTACTCATTTCGTCTAGATCAGGCATGTCCAAAGGTAATTTTTTTGAAGTGCTGACGTCAGAACGGTTACAGCTGACTCTAGTCGAGGTGGGGAAATGTTGATGAGACACACAGACACACACATACACACACTCATACACATACACACATACATACACACATACGCACACATACACACATACGCACACATACACACATACACATATACACATATACACATATACACATATACATATACACACATACACACATACACACGTACACACGTACACACACATACACACATACACATATACACATATACACACACATACACACATACACACATACACACATACACACATACATACATACATACATACATACATACATACACACATACACACATACACACATACATACATACATACATACATACATACATACATACACACATACACACATACATTCATACATACACTCATACACACATACACATATACACATACATACATACACATTAACACATACATACACATACACATACACACATACATACACACATACATACACTCATACATACACTCATACACACATACATACACACATACATACACTCATACATACACTCATACACACATACATACACACATACACATACATACACATTAACACATACATACATACACATACACACATACATACACATTAACACATACATACACATACACACATACATACACACAGACACACATACACACATACACAATGTAAGCTTCGAAACACGGGAAGTATAATTTTCATATCAGTTTTAGAGACTACACACCAACTGCAAATAGGATTACTTGCTATAAAATTATACGAACAAAAAATGTTCGAAAGAATGAGGTTGGGAGTTATTTAAATTATTGCCTAAAGATTCATTTTTCAAATCGCGATAACTTGCATCACATTTAATGGCGATGTTTGGCTCCATAAGTATTTGCGATCATAGTTTCTCTAAATTGAATTATATTAAAAACCATCACCGCAGTAGACTACGTGACGATCATTTGGCTGATCTATTAAGGCTCTGTATATCATCCTTAGCGGCAGATACAGATGGGCTCGTCCAGAATAAACATATCACCGAAGCAGAGAAAGAGAGAGAGAGAGAGAGATAGAGAGAGAGAACTCTAGATGCAGATGAGGAAGACCATTACGTTGCATAGCGGCATGCCCCATTGCTCCAGACGGAGCGAAAAGAGTTAGAGCGCCTTCCCTTAAATTTGGACATGCCTGGTCTATACGCTCAAAGCACTGTAACACATACACACCATTTGTGGAAGCTCATCTAAACTCCTCTTTGGAATAACTTGCCTTCACTTGGTGGAAGAAGCTGATTGCAAAGGTTCAAGCAGCAGTAGTAGTAATAGTAGTGATGGGGTATAGCGCACTCAACTGGCTGGCCCCCGTGGCTGCGCTCGCTAAATTGCATTGATTGATGAGGGGTAAATTGAGTAAAATAAAAAAATTTTCGCCCAAAATTCAAACTTTTAATAACATAACAAAACATTGGTTCCATTAATAATACTTAGTATTTTTTATACTCACAGATTCCATTTTTTCTCTCTCGCATTGGTGCTTAGTGGCGCAGGGGATCATGGTTTTGAGTCCCGCCCCTTGGGCGTATGTGTTTATAAATATGTATATGTCTCTGCATGTAAAAAGAAAATTATAAATACATAGGTCAACAAACGAAATGTAGGACAAAGAAGAACAGAGAAACAAGAAAAAAAGGAATACAGCGCGGAGTCTTGATAACATTCCGGAACTGCATTTTTTATTTATAAAATAAAACTGCAGAGGTTATTTGCGCGCAGTTGAATGTAGCAGTTAGGAGTAATCAGATGGAGGAGCACAGAACAGCCATAGTGCGTAGGCCATAGAGACCCGAAGAGCGACCAGATGACGACGATGCAAGCAAGCAAGGACGGCGTTCTTAATGCTTCTAAGTGACACGAATCCTGATGCCGTTTACCCCTGCTTTAGCCACCCCGCAACGTGCAGATCCCAGGAAAAGACGAGCCACTTCCAAGAAGGAAATGTTCCTAGCAGTCCCTCGAGACACCATAGCGCAAACTCTTACGTTCAGCTGCAACACACCAACCGTCATGGTCTGGTCCGGGCGTCAACTGGTTACCCTTTGAGTAAAGTAGAGACAGTAAATTTGCTCGATGCTCCTGCGAATGCTTACTGTGCACTGCGTAACCAGATGCGCGGAACGCAAAAACTTCTCAGAGCTGTGACAGTATGTAACATTTGAAATACATAATCCATCTTTCATAGGCTATTAAACCTATTGTAGGTTCATGATTAGTAGAACAATTGCTATTATGTCTCCTGCATTAATATTTATACTTCAGATTTGAACACATACAAATGTTCATAGGTTGATAGTCATAACATAAACTATATAGTATTAAGATAATGAAACAACAAGCCCCTTATTTTGATTAATACCACTGGAATCACATTGTAACACAAACAGTATGAGAATTAAGTTGTAACGAACAATTTTCACATTTACAGGAGTGGATATGAACAGGAATAAGGTCTTTAATTGGTGTTGGACACAATTTGAGAGAAACGTTCTTCTTGGCAACTGTTATTCTCACTTGCATGAGTTGTGCATTGCCGCTGCAAATTATTTTCTAACTCCAGAACTTTGCCGTAAGCTACACATTAATTCTGTCACTTTCTATAAATAAGAGAGAGATTTTTTTTTAAGTAGGCATAAACGCTGGAGTCAATGGCGTACGTGTTGGATTTCTTTCTATTCCCAACATTATAAACTAATATATGACACACAGTGCAAGGAATACTCTATCAGTATTCCTGCTGGCATGTGTTTACCCGCTGCATGCCTGCTTGCTACGCCACAAAATTAAGTTGAGTTGGTAACGCCTGGTCTTGTCCTGTATCCTAGGAAACAAATGAAATGAAATACGTGAAAGGAAATAATGAGGACATGAAGTGATGGACAGGTTCATGCTATAAGAGAACCACCCCAGTATTCCCCTACCAACTAAGGGGAACCACCCATGATCAGAGTGGCCGGACCGAAAAGAACCGAACCCGGAACCTCCCAAAGCGAGCCTCATACTTATTGCAGAGTCATCTCACAAAGCCAAAATATCTGCAGGTGCCAAATCGGGCAATTAAAGTTGATGTGGCTCAAAGAGTTTGTCAGCCAAGAATTCCTTCATTACTAAGGCATTGTGATTAGGAGTATTATTGTGATACAGCCTGCAGATACGTCACCATTTTTACTTGATTAAAAATGTCTTCTTTGCCGATTGTGATTTTTTTGGGCCGTGAGGACAATGGGTTGTGTCATTCGGACAACTGACTTTCTATTCTGAGGTCGTAAGCATGCATCCAACTCTCATCACCTGTTACAAATGTGCTCATGAATTCAAACAATTCGCCTGCAGTCAACACACGACTCCTCTTCTGTTCGTTTGTCAACGCTTGTAAAACAGACTTGGCACAAACTCGTTGCATCCCCAATTCCTATGCAACAATGGACTGTGCTGATGGTAAGGATTTCCCATGGTGTACAGCTGCGCGCCAATTGTGGCTTTCTTATCACCAGGCTTAATGCTTGATTTCCACTTCAAGGGGTAACAAGCGTGGAAGCTAACCTATCATTTGTGACCGCTTCCTGCCCTCTTTGAGTACGAAATGCAGGATTGCCAGACGCATTCATTACACCTGCACTAAATCGCGTCTGCTCTTCTGCCCATAAAAGCCATCAGGTTTGCTGCGCGGAAGCAGGTTAGCAACTGCACATTTATCTAGGGCTTCCGGGTATTTATGATATTCCTTATTTTCAGTCCAAAAGCATAATTTGCTCGCATACTTAGACCCCGGAATGGAATCTCTATTGGGAACTCGACTGACTGATTCTGAGGCTCTCCTTAGTCCTCGGGATAAGCATAAAGTAGCTTTAGGTATTGTAATGCTCTTAACATGCTGACCAGAAAATAGTGCGTCAATTGAAGTCCGGAAATTAATGTTACTTGCAGCATTGCAAGGCTTTACATTACATCTCAAAGTATCGGGATAGGTCTGAAGGTGCTACGGGATGTATGAGTCTGATGAGAGAAATTTATTGCCGTAGTTCAGCGATTGATCGTCGAACTAGAGAACATCAACACACTATATTAGTGATTCTTCTGATCGTCTGTCAACTCTCCGCCAATGAGTTTAACAGAGGGTTTAAAATCGCCCTCCGTGGTGTAATGGTTACCATGCTAACTTCATATTCCCAAGGTCGCGGGTTCAAACCCGGCGGAGGACGATAGATTTTTTCGGGTGTAAAAATCCTTAGCATGGCTTCCTTCGGAAGGGAAGTAAAGCCGTTGGTCCCGTGTCGTAGATTTACGGCACATAAAAGAACCTCAAGCCTGATAAAATAGGCCTTTGAGCAAAATTAAGCGGTCTTTCACGCCCAGTATAGAGTGGGACGCAGAGAACCACAGCAGTTAAAGAGCGTCCATAAATAACACGCCATTTACATTTTAGAGAGTTTAAGGTTCTGTTTGTTATACAGTGCGCCCCAATGAATCACTGCCAATCAGAAGTGTGAATATCTACTCAGAAAAGTTGCCAGTATAATTTTCATCTAACTTATTTGAAAGTCTCTCAAGATTTTCTAACAATTATAATTATTATACTAGTGAGCCTGAGCTGGTTCGACAGTAAATAAAACTAAAATGGTGGACTTCACAGTTCACCAGAAGTGAAATTTTGGTTGGTGCAGTTAGGATGTGTCGTTATAATTCCATTACGACACGTGGAGTTTCTTCTATAAAATGCATCAAGTTATTTGGATGTTGTATGCTTAATCACAATTTTTTAAGGTATATCTACGAGTATAGCTGACCCATCAAACTGATTTCTGTGAACTGTAGTGAAATGCTTGTCTAAAATTCTCAATTTTAGCTATTGCATTGCTTTTTAGAGCTTCCAAACACTAACTGTCACTTTTTGCTGAACTGTGAGCTTTATTAAACATATGCGCAGGCGCACTATTATCATTATTTACATTGAGGCAACATCTAAGAAAGATTGTAACAAAAGAACATGCAAATAATACTGTCAACTTAATGGGTGTGAAGATATTCACTCGTTACTGGAGTGATTCATCGGGACAGGCTATATGCTCCACAACAAAACACTGTACAGATTACAAAAACTAAAAAAATAAAAAAACGTTGATTAAAATCTATTTGTATTTTCACATAAATCTCTCTACCCATTCATAAGCAAACTTATCTTAATATTCTTACTCCTCTATCTACATCGCCTTGGCCAAGATACAACTCCGCAGAAATACTTTTATTACATATTTCCGTGCAGATACAACGGGATCAGGCGAATATAGTATTTAGGCTTAAGCTATAGTTCAGGTCTTTAAAGAGAAAAAATAATAACAACTTTCCATTTGAGAAAAGTGTAAGCATGGAAACATTTAAACCAATAACATGGAATACCTTGCAAATGGTTTAACTCCACAAAAATCTGTTGTATAAATTGTGTGTTTTAACGAAATCTACATTTTTTGTGCAGCAAGTTTTTTTCCTATGTATTTCGGTTTACCAGTTATGCAAAAGTCATCCTGAATGAAGAGGACTTCAGAGGCCAATTCCTAGAAATTCAAATATACATTTCATTTGTCCCAAAATTAGCTTACACACACGGTATTTTAATCAAAACTGTTAGAGGCAGTTTTGATAAAATAAAACTTTTCGAAAAATTTTTAATGTAATAGTACGAGATTTTCTTGAACAACTTTGTGTCGCATCCTTGGGAGATGCAGAAATTAAATATAGAGCATATGTAATTTCGTTTTTGGGTGATGCTGTTCACAGAAACCGACACACACGTATAAACACACACACACGCACACACATAACCATTTTCTATAACGCTGTAGTGTTTCATTCACTATTCTGTAACAACCTATCCTCAAGAAAGCTTACACTTTTGTCCCCTTCATGTCAGTAAAGATAAAAATTAGCAGAAAAGGTCTTATTATTAAGTTCCTTATAAGTAGGGGGAATTAAGGGAATACACTAGGCCAAGCAAAAGTAAAGTCTTTTAAAAGCTGTCGCTATGCGATTGACATTGAAATTCAATTTTCTTTGCATGGTTAGGCGTAAAACAAAAGAAATAGCGATGTCAAATTCTCGTTTGAGAAACGTTTAAGTATTTTAAAATTAGAACGAATAACAAGGAAATTCTCGGAAATGCTTACTCCACAAAAAAGTGTGAGATATATATTGTGCCTTTTAGCAAGATCAATATTTTTTGTGTAGCAAATTTTTGTGTATCTTTTACGGTTTATAAGTTATGAAAAAGTCATCCAAAATTAAGACGCCTTCAGATGCTATTCCCAAAAAGTTAAGGCTGTACATCTTGTTTGTCATGTAAATAGCTTTAATATACGGTATTTTAATCAAAATCGTTAGAGTCACTCTTGAGAAAATTGAATATTTCGAAAAATCTTCCATGTAAAGGATAGTTTGGGGTTGGATAATTTTTCTAAAAATCTTTGCTTCGCATCGTTAGAGGATATTAAACTAAATATAAAATTTGGCATTTAACCGAGTTTTCATTTTGGGGTTATATTCACAGACACACACATGAACACACGGACCGTTTTCTAAAAATGTTGTTTTTAATACCATAAAACGTGTATTTACAGTTAATCTTAGCATCGAGTTTTAGGGTGGAAAACAATAACTTCTCTGTGTATTATATTTGAATTAGAAATGTACTTATTTCCGGTGAATCTCGGTATCGAATTTTTGGATGGAACACGATAGTATACGATAGAGAAAAAAAAAGCTAGTATTTCTTAAGAAAAATAGATTATATCTTTCTATTCGTTCATGCACATGCATCTAAAGTGTATTGCTACACTTCCGGGAACTCAAAGCAGCCATGGATGGTTGTCAAAGCTGGTTTGTTGTACCTCGCCCATGCAAGTTTTTGCGACGCTCGTGCAGTGTGTGGCCTTCCCTTACAGTTTTGCTCTTGGTACCGGTTGTCGCAAATATTTTTCCACGAACGTTAACCCTAACCATTGTTTTGAATGATAAACAATGTGTTGTCAGTCACATTATTGTTGTAGGATTTACTTAAGGGGGCGCTGTATATATTTAAGTTCTTATGTTAGAATATGTTTACTTTTTATTTTCGGCTTATTCATTTTTGTATTGTAACAGCATGTACTGCTTTGGATCCGTGTGATTGATAAGATGCATACCTACTATATTTTTTTTTTTAGTTTAACTTCTTTAACCTGGTTTGGTCATATCGGACGATGAATGCAATTGATGATATGATGCTCAAATGATCTCGGGGTCCATGGAGTTTAAAGTTACTCGACATTCGTCTTCTCAGGATAAAGGAAAACCCCGAAAAAAACCTTAACCGGGTAACTCATCCTAAGCGAGATGCGAACTCACGACCTTTTGAACGTGAGGCAGACATGCTACCACCACGCTACCCAGGCGGGCTTGCATACCTACTATTATTTACGTACTTGAGCTTTATTGTAATTCCTAAAAAATCATTAAGGTTATTAATATGACATTAAGGTTAACCACACACCTACATAAAATAGGTTAAAAATGACATATATAAGTAATTTATACTTATCTACTCCTTTTTATGTGTTTATTTTATTTTTTGTATTTTGCTTATCGCCTCACTAAAGGGCCGTCTTTACCTAGAGTCATATGCTCATTAGGACATTAAAAAAATTAAATTACTTATAATCAAATAGATTAAATTAATTTAAATTAAATAAATACACTCATTCATTCAAGCTATTACAATGCTTATATATACCCAAGACCGCGGTATACGATGTATTTTTTTCAGGTGTAAAAATTCTTAGCATGGCTTCCTTCGGAAGAGAAGTAAAGCCGATTGGTCCGTGTCGTAGATTTACGGCAGGTGAAAGATCCTGAAGGCTGATAAAGAGGCCTCTGAGCAAAATTAGGTGGTTTTTCACGGCCAGTATAGAATGGGACGCTGAGAACCACAGCAGTTAAATAGCTTCCATAAATAAAACGCTATTTCACTTTCTCGTATTAAAAAAAATGTTTGGGTCATATGGCTAAACTATAAGAAAGTTTACATTACAGTTTTAAGATAAAAGTAGGGGGAGTATTATTATGATTTTTGAACAAGCAAACTAATATAATTTTATATCTTAGCTGTCAACTTTGTTGGCCATAGGACGTCATCACTGATGGTAAATTGGAAATGTTTTAATGACACTCACTTGTTAGCAGTAAGCCTTTGCAGTAACCAGTTGCTATTTAAATTCGTGTGTGTGCTCTCGCATGAGGAACAATGCATTACTCGCTTCACAGCCCTATTGCTTCACGTCACTTGACTTCTTGAGCCCAGTTCTAGGTTACGCCACAGAGGGTGTTGCTCATTCGTCATTAACTTGTTAACGGATTGGAATTGGCCTTGAGAAACATTACAAACGATGATTCGAATGCAACCTCAAGAACTGGGAGAATCTCGAGCATTACATTCACTTCAAAGAAAAATTCTCTAATTGCTAGGAAAAGAAAAAACATTTTGTGTGTTCCATTCACACGACTTTCTCTACACCTCTGACACAAATTATATTTAAAAAGCTTGGGCTTCTATCTACTTCATGCTAATTGAGAAAAATTAGCAGAAATAGTCTTATTACTTGCTTCCTTGTAAGTAGTAGCGAAACAAGGGAGCACCATAGGCTAAAGTGATAGTCAAAAGCTGTTTGCTATGTGACTGAAGTACCTTTGTTTGTATGGACAGGAGTTACTAATTTCTGTATGAGAAAAGTATACATTTTTTAAAGCTGAAACCTATAACAAGGAATATCTCAAAAACGATCAGCTCTACGAAAAAAATGCGTATGACTTAAATTGTGTGTTTTATCGTGATTTACCTTTTTTTGATATGTAAGTGTTTGCTTATCTCTTACGGTTTACCAGTTAAGCAAATTTCCGCAAAAATCATCCAAAATAAATATATCTTCAGAGGCTATTCCCAGAAAATTGAAGATAAATCTTTTATTTGTATGTAAATAGCTTAGGTGTAAGAGATTTTAATCAAAATCGTTAGAGCCATTTTTGAGAAAATCAACATTTTCGAAATTTTTTCCATGTAAAGGGTAGTTTGGAGTGGGGGGATTTTCTGAAAATCTTCGTGTATCAGATACCAAACTTAAATACCAAGTTTGGTGTTTAACAGCCTTTTTGTTTTTGAGTTATCTGCCCACAAACACACAAAACACACGGACATTTTTCTAAAAAAAAATTAGGGGGTCTCAAAACATGTATTTACGGTGAAATCTCGGTATCGACTTTTTTGCTGCAAAACAATACCTTCTCTATACACTATGTACATAATAGGTACGTGTACAGAAAGTACAAATCTGACATGTTCCATTCACATGACTTTTTCTACATCTGTGACAAATTATTATTTAAAAAGCGTATTCCTGTATGTATTTCATGCTGATCGAGATAAACATTAGCAGAAATTGTCCTTATTACTTGGTTCCTTATAAGTAGAAGGTAAAAAGTCTGTGTTCCAATCACATGTTGTCTTCTAGCAAACAGACCTTTTATTCAAAACATTAATCTGCTAACTACATCATGCTAATCAAGATAAATATAAGCAGAATTAGTCTTATTTCTAACTTCTTTGTAAGTAGAAGAGAAATAAGAACATGCATGGGCTAAAGCGATAGTCTCGTCCTATAAAAGCCGGTTGCTATGTGAAACAATTGAAATGCCAATCTTTATGCTTGCCAGGAATAAATAAACGAGAAGCGAGAAGAAAATTTAAGTGCCTAAAATTGAAACCAATAATCGAAATATCTCGAAAATGGTTAACTCTTAAAAAAAATGTATATGACATAAGTTGTGTGTTTTATTGAGGTCTAAATTTTTGTGTAGTACGTTTTTGTATATCTTTTACGGTTTGCCAGTTATACAAAAGTCATCCAAAATGAATAGTCTTCAGAGCCCATTCCCAGAAAATTCAAGATATACATTTCGTTTGACATAAAAATATCTTATACATAAGGTATTTTAAACAAAATCGTTAGAGCCACTTTGAGAAAGTCAACTTTTTGGAAAAATGTTCCATGTAAATGGTAGTTTTTGATGGGGGGATTTTCTTGAAAATCTTCGTGTCGCATCCTATTAAATTTCGTACTTAACGGATTGTTCGTTTTTGAGCTATGCTGTC
Organism: Hymenopus coronatus; assembly: GCA_030762935.1. Lineage (NCBI taxonomy): Eukaryota > Metazoa > Arthropoda > Insecta > Mantodea > Hymenopodidae > Hymenopus > Hymenopus coronatus. Next base: position 87,584,149 of record CM060886.1, on the reverse strand, counting down.
CCAAGTCACACACATACACACACAATTATACACACGGACCTTTTTATAAAAATGCATTTCTTTTTATTCAGGGAGACCAAAAACTTGTGATATCTTGGTATCGAATTTTTGAGTGCATTACAATACCTTCTCTATGCACTATGTACATAGTACGTGTAGAGAAAGTAAAAATTCTATGTAACATTCCCATGACTATCTCTAGCTGTTCTACAAACTTCTTACAAAAGATTCTTCTTTTTTCTGTGGCATGCAAATCGACATAAGCATTAATACAATGTTCTTATTATTTAGTTCCTTATAAGTTGAAGAGAAATAAGGAAGTAGTATAATCAAATGCTTTAAAAGCTGTCGCTATGCGATTGTCATTGAAATTCACTTCTTTGCTTGGCCAGAAGTAAAACAAAAGAAACACGGGCAGCTTCCTGTCTGAGAAAACTACAACTATTTTAATATTGAAACCAATAACGAGGAATATCTGAAACGGTTACCTCTACAATAAAAATGTAAAGCACATAAAAAAATACAAAATTCTTCCACAATGAAGGACTTTGAAGCTATTTACAGTAAATTCAAGATATAACATTTATTTGTCATCTAAATATCTTTAATGCATGGTATTTTAATCAAACGTTAGAGCCATTTTCCAGAAAATTAAAAAAAAAAATCGAAAATTAATCAATGTAAAGGTTGGTTTGGGTGTTGAGATTTTCTTGAAAATCTTCATGTCGCATCCTTGTGAGATGCTGAACTTAAATACCAAATTTGGTATTTAACGGATTTTTCGTTTTTGAGACATACACAGACAGATACAGACCACACACGGACCTTTTTCTAAAAATACTTATTTTGGGTACAGGAGATCTCAAAACATATATTTCCGGTGAAATCTGGATATTAAAGTTTTAGTTGGAGTACAATAACTTCTCTAGAGAATGTAAAAGGTTGTAAGTAATAACGCATTCCTTCCTGTTTTTCATTCTGAGAATGTTGACCAACACAATGGAGACATACATTACGTTTCGAAACGGCAAGTAGTGCAATCTCAAGTATTGTTTAAGGTGCTATGAATACAAACAAAGCAATTATAATGAATATGATATATTGTTCGTAAATGTATGTAAATTGTTAACGATAACTGGAGAATTGAGTGAAGAAGTTTTAAAAGTCTGAGCATTAGTATATTTATTTGTACTGAATACAAATCGGCATCGTTGCAGTGACTCTGATAAGGCTTTCATAGGTAACCTTTGACACAGAAGTTAACACGAAAGATTCACAGATGTACCTGCTTGATTTGCTATAATCACCTAATACAGTATCTATAATGCTTAAGCGATTCCAATGTAAGAATAATAAATAAGACCGGCTAATGTCGACAGACACAGGATTATTCGCATGCTCATATATTAGTAGTCTATTTAAAAAACTAGGATGTGGTACCTTCATATGACTTTCTCTGCCCGTTCTTCAACAAGCACTGCCCTTCTGATCCCAAGGTTGCGGGTGCAAACCCGGATCAGAACGGTGGTTTTTAGTTTATTAGCGACAGCCCAGTGATAGTACACTTATTGGCTTGTAAAAAAATTCTGGCACATCGGTGGCTTTGATATGATTCAGGCAAATGACACCGTTAACAAACAAATAATTCAATAAACTATTCTAAAGGAGATTATTCTTCTATGTACTTTACATTACTCAAGATAAGCTTGTGCAGAAATGCAACGAAATTTTAAAACCATCACAAGAGAAATAGCGGAATACGATAGTTAAAAATTTAAGAGTTGCTCGCTATGTGATGGTTTGAAATTTCGTTCTCTGTGCTTGACTAGGATAAAGAAAAAACAATGACGACTTCTTATTTAAAAATAGAATAAGTTTTTTAAAATTAAAACCAATAACAAGAAATATCTTGAAAACGGTTAACTCGATTAAATAAATAAAAAAATAAATAAAACGCACAATTAGATAAAATTGTGTGCTATAACGAGATCTACATTTTGTTCGTCTTTTACGGTTTGCCAATTACGTAAAATCATTCAGAATGAAGAAATTTCAGAGGCTTTTGCCAGAAAATTCCAGATATACATTTTATATTTCATGTAACTGTCTCTAATGTATGGCATTTTAATAAAATTTTAAAGCCATTTTTGAGAAAATTAAATATTTCGAGAAAAAAAAACTTTTCCATGCAATGGGTGGGGAAGTTTCTTGAAAATCGTATCTTGGAAGATACTGAACCTAACAAAAACTTTCTTTGGTTGACAACACTGCGGGAAGGCAGGCGGGCGAGGGAGCTCTTCTTTCCACCGGCCCTCGCTTCCCCTTTAGCGCCAAGATAAGGGTCGAAAGTTGTAATTAACAACAATAATAATAATAACAATAATAATACATCTTATTATGAGTACTTAACATTTAAAGTCATCTTGCAACATACGAATATCGAATACTTTGGACCTGAAATAAGAGACAAATGCGTGACGCGGTGATAAAGGAGTTTGGCAATTTTACTACGATATCCAACATTGATAGCTCAAAATTGAAATCGTTATTCGTCTCATTGGTTTATTTCGTGATGATGTCGCAAACGTTAAACAGCGGTTAGTAACTTCGCAGCCTTACTAAGCAATCTGCAGCCAACTGAGGTGTTGCACAATATGGGCTGAGAAGGGGGAAGATAATCTTAAGCAATGCTACAAGTCAATTTGAAATTCCCGATAAAAACTCCAGCAAATGACGCTTTGTGTTTGTGTTTCGTATTTGTGAGCACCATGAACATAAACGACTGAAAACTATAAACGTGCTATTATACATTGTATTTTTTTTTCAAGAACTCCTTTTAAGATCTTTATAAAATACCACATGTTTCAGGAGTTGGTATGACAAAATGCATACCTTGAGGATTCAGCAAATGGTTTATGAATTCCATTTCTTTTCACAGCTTTTTATATTCTCTACACGTACTATGTAATAGTAGCCAGAGAATGTACTGCATTTCACCCAAAAACTCGATGACGAAATGTCACCTGAAATATATCTTTTGAAGTACCCTGGGTCAAAAAGAAATTAGAAAAAGGTCCGTGTGTATGTTTGTGCATGTATGTGTGTTCATGTGTCTGTGAACACAGTAACTCAAAAACGAAAAGTCGGTTAGATACCAAACTTAAGTTTTAAGTTCAGCATCTAACCAGGATGCGACATGAAGATTTTCAAGAAAATTCCGCACTCCAAATTACAATTTACATGGGGGGGGGGGAGGAAATCTAAAGTTAATTTTAATAAGAATTGCATTAAAAATTCTGAATAAAATGCCGTAAATTAAAGTTGATTGCTGGTAAATAAAATATTTATCTTGAATTTTTTGGAACAGCCTCTGAAGCCTCTTCATTCTGAATGAATTTTGCATAACTGGTAAACTATAAGACATAAAGAAAAATTTACTGCACAAAAATACGTATGACTGCCTCCATGGTCGAGTGGTCAGCGGGCTGACCTATCACCCGGAGGTCCCGGATTTGATTCCTGGCTGGGTGGGGAATTTTTCTTTAATCGGAATTATTCCCTATTCCCCACAGAATCTGGAAGTATCAATGCGAGAGTGAATGTACTTGCGTATAATGGTATAAAATGAATAAACTAATGTCAGCAACCTACAGTTATATAAAGCTGTTTCACAAGTTAGAATCCTTCGATTAGACCTTAGCAGTTAAAGGGGACTATAGGTACAAATGAAACAATAAAAAATTGCAAATACCGTTAAAATACACAATTTATGTTATATATACTTTTTGTAGAGTTAACGATTTCCCAGATATGTTTTGTTATTTGAGTTTTAAACTGCTTAAAATTGTCTCAAAGGGAAGTCATCTTTCGTTTCAACTGTCTTGTTTTACTCCTGGTCAGGAAAAGATAACTTAATTTAAATTGTTTTACATAGCGACCATATTTTTAAAAAAAAATTGGCTATCGCTGTAGCCTATGTATTCCCTTATTTCCCTTGTATTTGCAAGGAAGCAAGAAATAAGACCATTATGCTACTGTATATCTCGATTAGCATGATATAGATAAAAGAATAATTATTTATAAGAACTGTTTGTTTGTGGAACAAGTAGAGAAAGTCATGTAAATCGAACACATCAGGCCTTTATAATCAGTGTAATAAGTAGACAACAATTACCGTCAAAGAAGAAAAGCTGTAACTTATGAACATGTGCTATTGACAACCTTTTTCTTAAGATTAACCCCTTCCTACATGTTCATTGTTGCATTCTTAAGTATGATGGATTGACTTTGACGCAGCATACATGTAATGCGCGTGAAAACGTATTATTCTCATTTTTTTGCATAAAGGCATAATTAACAAATATATATATATATATAATATTTGTAATATAAATAATTGTCTTTTTTTATTATTCTATGTTGCCGAAAATTTTCTAGACCGACCTTAATCGCAATTAATACAGGTGAGTAATAGATCCATCAATTGGAATAGAAAGAGAAAGTAGATTTATTGTTGGGAATAAGATTTTTTTCTCCTTGATTTACATATTAAATATTTTCATGAACCAGAAAATGAACCAGAAAGTGAATATCAAGATTTGAGGTGAACCCTTCTAATTAACTAAATTGTATATAATTGCTTTAACAAACAAGTGCTTATTTAACCTATTATATTTACTTCTGGAGCTGAAAAAAGAGTAAAATGGAATAAATTGAATGTTCAAAATTATAATCCTTTAAATTTAGAGCCAGGGAGAATACATTTCTGTCTTCCTAAGTTTTAATCAGAATGTTTACCCCATTCGTATATAATTCACCAGTGTGAAGAACTGTGTTCTTATTTGTAAAGTACCTTTTATATATATATATATATATATATATATATATGATTTATTCTGTGTACTATTACGCCATTTGAGTATTTAATAGGAATTGATATATTAATTAATGCTTTTTATTATCTGACAGACTATTAGGAAGATTTTAGTTAGATTAATATTTCTACGCCGTTCTAAATCTTCTATTTAAATGGTGTTCGTAATTAAAGTACTATATACTTAGTGTAATATTCTATAACTATTGTCATTTTGGCAAAATATTCTGAAAAATCTGATGATCCATATGACCTTCTCTACATCGCTGTAACAAATTATTGTTACAAAGCTTATTCATATATCTACTTTATGCTGATCGAGATAGCACTGATTTGTGTAAATAGAAGCGAAATAAAGGAAAAAAAATAGGCTAAAGCGACAGTCAAATCATTTAAAAACTGGTTCCCATGTGATCGGAATCGCTTCTTTGTATGACCAGGAGTTGAAAAATTCCCGTATGAGAATAAATATCTAAATAAAAAAAAAATAAATAAAAAAAAAGGATATAAATTGTGTTTTAACGAAATCTAAATTTTTGTGTATAGATAAGTTTTTTATCTATTTCTTACAGTTTACCACTTAAGGGTCCTCAGAGACTATTCTCAGAAAGTTTAAAGTACTAAGATGCTAAACTTAAATACAAATTTGGTATTTTAATGACTTTTCGTTTCTGAGTTATCGTCACAGACACACACACAAACGCACGGACCTGTTTCTAAAAATGTTTATACAGGGACCTTAAAACGTGTATATCCAGTGGAATCTCGGTATCGAATACTTGGGTGGAGTGATATTCCTTCTCTACTTTTCTCTACGAGAAAGTGAAAAAGTAAAGAAACGTGAAATGCTTTCTTTTTTGCAGCTCATCTAAGCTGTTTGATTTAGATATGATTTTTCATTCCTGGGTAAAATAAAAGATTTTTTAAATTTCATTTGTGCACCTCCCTTTAACTTCAATGATGAAATAACTCGTATTACTGTAGGCTTAGAACATTAGATTAATAATTTTTATATCACTAAACACACGCACATTTACTCTCATACTCATACTTCCAGACTCTGTGCAAATAGGGATTAATTCTGGTTAAAGAAACATTCCCTACCCGAACCGGGAATCCAATCCGGGACCTCAGGATGAGAAGTCATTTCGCTGACCAATAAAAGATTTGTTAAAACCCTCCTCAAAACTATTAATGTGCATCAAATGTGCAATAAATGGTTGTGAAAAATATAGAAAGAGTAAATAAAAAGTATTTGTCATTTTATTACACTTTTAAAAAGATCAGTGGCAAATTTAAAGTAAACTGTTTTATAACCTTACCATTAATAGAATTGCAAAGAATGGTATGTGCTGAAAATATGAAACGTGAGAAAACAGGAACAGAAATAAAGCGTATCCATTGCTCGTCTGTGTGTCGTAAAAAGGGCAATCCCTAAAAAAAAACAGCAGGTCAGAAATTCAGATTTTCACATTTTTCCCTCTTGTTAAAACGTGAATTATACTTGTACATAAACACTTTTGAGATAGATGAAGCAAGGTAGATAATAGTGATTTGTACTTTAATGCTGTTAGAAGAATTGCATTCCTCCGACCTCAAATTCTTAGGAAACGAGGTACAGCGCAATAAATATTTTTAGTTTAACGAGCCATTTTCGTAATTGCCAACTTTTACAGTTTGTCCATAAAACGTACGGGAGCGGAAGACTTTTACGACTTTACGGCAAAGGAGGTATTTTTACGGCTTTGTGGATATATACAGACTTTTCACGGACAATGACTAAGCATTGTAAATTGAGATTACATATTAATCTATCGCGCTAATTCGTATACAGTTCTGTGAAAATTCTCTTCATCATCAAGACTGAGACATCGCAAAAAATGCCGAATGGGATATAAATTTATTTTCTCTCTAGATGAACAAAAACAGACTAAATTTTATTTTGATTCTTTTCATTTATCGGCATTTTATTATACTTTAATTGCAGGAAGAGAAGTTCTTTTATTATAAGGTGCATACTAATTTATCGTACTAAATAAGTGTTATACTGTAATATAAGATATTTGAATAAATTATAAATATTAATAAACTTAACGTAATTAAAAATAATTAAATAAGACTGATGTTAGCTTTTTTCTGAATTTGCATTGTTTGTTGCATTTTCCTTTTTCTCCATCAGAATAGACTAGCAACATTTTTTAGGCAAACGAATATTTTCAATTCCTTAACGTAATTTAGCTCAAACAATGTGCAAAATTCTGACTTTGGTGCTGTTATTATTATCACAGCGATTGACATTTTTGATCGGAAAGCTGCTGTAGCAATAGCAGTATGTCAGGAATTACTGGTTGATTCTGACTTGAAAGGTTTGTCATGAAAATCAGTAGAAACGTTTCTATTCTGGTATCACCGATAACACAAATAGAAAAAACAGACATGATATGCACTCATTTCTCAAGAAGATACAAATTTGGAGCACTTTGTAGGAAAAGGTGGTCAAGATAAATTAACCAAGATCATTAAAAATATGCTATAAAAGAACGTTGGTTACCAGACAAAATGTAAAATCCATGCAGTTTTGTAAGGTAAAATCTTCAACTTTGATGTATTTGTCGACTATTTTTGCTAGAAAACATTGCCGTTTCAGCTATGCACCCAGGACATCAGCTGAAGCGGAAAGAGGTTTTCAATGTACAGAAATGTTCTTCAGGATAATCGGCTGGCTTCAAGTCCGGGACACTAAATAAACGGTGAATAAATTATATCTCTAGCTTTCAATTAATGTTTTTTTCCACATTTTAGTCACACTTTCATAAATTTAACGTAGTTTTATAGGTAATTTTCAGTAAATTCTAGATTATATTTAAGGTCATTATGCATGACATTTTTTCAGTAATTTTGAGGTCATCAGCTTCTCAGCCTTATTCATCAATTATCGTGGTCCGCGTCGTATGATCAAATGCCTAACGTGTGGATTTAAAATGTGATTGCAGCTCTAGTAACCAGCAAATGGGCACGAACATTCAGTAATGGGCGACTTGAATTGTAAAATCACTCCTGCACATAAATTGTTTATCTTATTTGCGTTTTATACCTGCGGATTATATGCTTACAATTTTTACTTTTTCTACTGAGTTTAGTAAGTAGAGAAAGTATCAAAAAGTTCGATATCGAGGTTCCACCAGAAATATGCTTTTAAATTTTGAGAATCCTTGATTGAAAAGAAAAAAAAAATATTTTTAGAAAAAGGTCCAAGTGTGTGTGTGTATGCGTGCGCGCGTGTGCGCGTAACGTAATTAAAAAGCAGAAGTTCGTTAAAACCCAAACTTGATATTTAATTTTAGGTCTCCCAAGGATGCAACCGAAGATTTTAAAGGAAATCCCCCACCTCAAACTACCCCTTACACAGAATATTTTTCGAAAATACCTATATATTATATATTTACTCCTAACAGTTTTGATTGAAATTCCGCACGTGTAAGTTATTTTCACTAAACATGAAATGTATACGTTGAATTTTGTAGGAATAGGCCTCTGAAAATCTCTTTATTCTTAATGCCTTTTGCATAGCTGATAAACAGTAAAAGATAGACAAAATCTTACTACATAAAAGGTGTAGATCTAATTACATTTTCTGGTAGAGCTAAGCATTTCCGAGATATTCCTTTTTACTGGTTTTAAAGTTTGAAATACTTACGACCTATGTCAAATGGTAAGACGTTGTTCACTTTTTTCATCCTGGTCATGGAAATAAAGGAAATCATAATTGCATCACATAACCAGGTTTTTGAAATGTTTGGCAATCGCTTTAGCATAGTTTAACCCGGTATTTCCCTTCTTTGTTAGAAGGAAATAAATAATAAAACCATTTTTGCTAATGTTTATTCGATTAGCATGAGGTAGGGAGAAGGATAATCTTTTGTAAGAATAATTTGTAGCAGAATAGGTAGAGAAAACCATGTGAATTGGAATACATAAGTGTTGTTGCTATTATTATTATTATTATTATTATTATTATTATTATTATTATTATTATACAATTTGGTACTGAACATTTTACGCGTTATAAATGTCATTCCATTGCAAAATTATTACACTTAGCTGAACAAGGAAAAATCTTGTGGGTTTAAATTTCAGGAAGTTGGCAAGTATGCAATATTTTTCGTGGAATGACTGACAAGAACGCACGAAGCAACGTGAGGTTAACTTTCACGCGTGATACAGCTACCATAAAGAACAGCGCCTCATTACAGAAACTTTTTTTGAATGACAGAGGGGATTATTTCCGCATCGCAACATGGCTCTGCAGTCGGATCTGATCTCTGGTTCTCCTTGAAGACCTTTAGAAAGATGTTGCATTAAGATTCTAGTTAACTGAACGTAATATTTCTTTCGCTTGCCATCGTACAAGGCTATTAACGGCATCATAAAATTATAATTAGGAAAGGCATCGCGAGAGGCCATCACAAGCATAGCATTGCATGTTAGGGACAAAGCTTATATACCAGTACACTATTTTGCCATAAATCCCTCACTGAAAGACCCTAACCCGCATTTGCTGGTATGTGTAGATATTTTAGAAGCTAATCCTAAAATTTATACATTTTTACCAGGATCCCCATATAAAGCACCATTGTATTTTCTATTTTGAACATTACATCCATGAATATTTTTTTAGCATTTGTTAACACGCAAATGTAATGTTTTTTATTCATTCCCATTCAAGCTGTCATAGGAAGGATAAAGTCGGAGGGGAATCGGCACCGAACCTGAGGTTGCTGTAGCTACGCCCCACGAGAGGGCACCGCTGGGAGGGAGGGATGAGCCGAGAGAATGCACTGGGCGGCCGGAACCAGGAGCGACAGAACAGGCAGACCGTGTCCCCGCCCCAATAGGACCCAACGCCTCCGCCTGGAGCGGTTCTCATCCCATTAAACAGCCGAAGTCGGAGGCCGGAGATAGCCATTTTAGGCATCCTTTTTCCCTGCCACGCCGCACCTTCGTAACATCGCCAACACTTTCAACCCTGAAAGAAACCAACGGAATAAAGGCTACATGAAATGACAATGAAACCGACATGAAGGGACAGGGCATTCGGGGGATGAAAGAAATCTATCCAGCATTCGCCTGGCGACCCGGGAAAACCCCCTCAAAATAACCCATAGGCCAGGTAGGCCAGCCACAGGAAGTGAACCCACGACTTCCCGAATGACGAAACCGGCTGATCCATCCCGTTCAGTCATGCTGTCACGGTGTCCTGCCTTTCAATGCTGGTAACCTAATCTACCCGCATGTGTCTATTTTACTATACATAGAGGGGCGTTCAATAAGTCCTTAGAAAATGATAGAAAAATTAGTTTTGGTAGATTTTTTTATTTTCAACATAATCTCTTTTTAACTTGATACATTTTTCCCAGTGTTTCTCCAACTGTTTTAAACCTTCCAAACCGTAGGATTTCAGAAGGTCCTTATATTAGGCATCTGTTTGGGAGGCAACCTCTTCGTTAGACGTGAATCTTTTCCGCCAAGCCACTGTTTCAAATTTGGGAATAAAAAAAGTCACTGGAGCCAAATATGGTGGATATTGTAGTTATTCAAACCCTAACTCTCCAATCGAAACTGCGCAGGCGTTCATCCGCAATTTGTCTTGAAGGAAGAGAATCTTTTTCTTTGCCAAATGAGGACGTTTTTTCTTGATTTCTCCGTTCAACTGGTGCAATAACAAGGCAAATACTCTTCAAATCTCCATTTATCGCTCTTCCTTTCTGCAATTTGGACAGATAACGATGTAACGTGAGATAATGATTTTCATTAAAACACCAAATTTTAAAGATTTTTCATGATAGACGAAATGTATATCTTGAGTTTTTGGTAATAGTCTCTGAAGAGCTCTTCCTTCTGGATGACTTTTGTATAAACTTTAAGAGTTAGACAAAGCTTACCACAAAATATAATTATATATATCATATAAGTGTATATAGCTCTCGTTAAAACACACATATATACAAACATATATGTGTGTGTGTGTGTGTTTGTAGAGTTAACCGTATCCAATATATTCCTTTATTACTGGTTTCAATTTTAAATTACTTTAAATTTTCTCGGCCGGGAAATCAACTTTCGTTTCATAGCTCTTTTGTTTTACTGCTGTTCATACAGAGAGAACCGAATGTCTATTGTTTCTCATTGTGATAGTTTTTAAAAGATTTGACTATGCTGTAGCCTAGCGTACTCCCTTATTTCTCTTCTACTTACAAGGAAACAAGTAATACAACCATTTCTGCAAATATTTATTTCGATTAGCATGAATCAGAATCTTTTGGTTAAAATAGTTTGATTGCAGAACAAATAGAAAAAGTTATGTGAATGGAACACATCAGATTTTCATTCCATTCAGTCGAGCTGAAAGTAAGTTAATATTCGCTGGGTAATCTGCAGTCGATCTCTCGCATGACAAATGTATGTACAAACCATTAATTACACTATGAAGTAACTAGTTTTAATTGGAGTCTATAAAAACATTAACAAGCAGTTGTTCGCTAACCCCATAATGGTGTATTGCGCCTCTAATGTTCCTAAAAGTTAATAAAAGCAGAAAAATTGCAGCTTCTCATAGAAAAAGTAATTTTTATCCACTTTACTTTGATCACATTAAAATGGTTTCAGAATAAGCAACGGTTCGCAAACTATTTCGTGTTTACAGACGGAAGAAATATTCGCTTCAAAGCAGCGAATTCATCTAAAAACCACACAGTCCTACCAGTCGAGCCCACCAAAAGAAACTTCCTGTACGTCACGTAATTCACAGCAGCGTGCCCCAAAACGTGTTACGACACCGTAAGGTAAAACAAGGACAAAATTAATTCCAAACATGGAACACGCGAGAAAGCAAGCGGTCATTAAAGGCACGCTTGTGTTTATCTGCTCTTTCCTTTTAGCTATGTTTTGTATTCATCACAAGCAAATGCACTGACTAATACAGTCCAGAATTGTTTCAGTATGAATCAGTCTTAGCAGTCTGTCGATGTAAAATTGTCGACATGAAATTATCACTATTGATATTCAAATGTTAAAAATGCATCAACTCCTCTTGTTTTGAAGATTATCAGCTTCAGCAATATCTATCTGTGCTGCCTAATGTTAAACTAACAATAACCTCAATGTATTTAAAAAATCTGATGTGTTCTATTCACATGATTTTCTATACATCTCTGCAACAAATTAAAAAGCTTATGCTTCTATTTAGTTCATTCTAATCGAGAAAAAACTAGCAGAAATAGTCTTATCATTTTCTTCTTTGTAAGTAGGAGAGGAATAAGGGAGTACCATTGCATGTGACTGAAATTTCTTTGTTTACATGGACAGGAGCTGACAAATGAAACAAAAAACAAGGAATATCTTTAAAGTGATCAGTTCCACGAACAAAATATATATAGCATAAATTGTGTGTTTTAATGAGCTCTACATTTTGTGTGTGTTAAGTTTTTCTTCATCGCTTATGGTTTAGCAGTTATGCAAAATACCGTAAAATTCATCCAGAATAAAGTAATCTTCAGAGGCTATTCCCAGAATTTCAAAACATACATTTCATTTGTCAGGTAAATATCTTTAATATAGAAATTTTAATCAAAATCGTTAAAGCCATTTTTGAGAAAATTAAAATTTTCGATACTTTTTCCATGAAAAGGGTAGTTTGGGATGGGGAGATTTTTCTCAAAATCTTCGTGTCGCATCTCTGGAAGATACTAAACTTAAATACCAACTTTGGTATTTTACCGACTTTTCGTTTTTGAATTATCGTGTTCACAGACACACGGACACACTGAGACACGGAAACACGGACATACCGCGGACCTTTTTCTGATAATACTTTTTTTTGGATACAGGGCACCCTAAAACGTATATTTCCGGTGAAATCTCGGTATCGAATTTTTTGGTGGAGTGCAATACCTTCTCTATACACTATGTACATAGTACGTGTAGAAAAAGTAAACATTGTTAGTGTCGAAAATCGCCTGTTCATGGGTCCGCACCTTGACATTCTCATTGGTTGTGAACTGAGAAAGAGAATAAAATTTGTCCTAAGGATTTTGATTCCAATAGCACACGTTTGAGATGTAATATGATAAATAACATATATATCTGGAATTTTCTGTAACTAGTGTGTGTGAAGCCCTCTTCCTTGCCTATGAATTTCACAGATAATGTCAATTGTTACATTCTCATGATATTACACATGACATTGGGTATACAAACTATGTTTTACGACCGTTTTTACTTTCTCTATCACATATGCACAGCGTACATCATAGGTGGAGAAGCTATTGTATTCTACTCAAAAATTCAATAACAAGATTTCATCGAAAAAATATGTTCTAAGAGCCTCTGAATCCAAAATTAACATGTCTACTTTCTCTACATGTAATATGTACATAGTTTATAGAGAAGGAATTGTATTTCACACAAATATTTGGTATCGATATTTCAAAGGAAAAGGGTTCCCTATATAAAAAAACATTTTTAGAAAAATATCCGTGTGTATCCGTATGTCTGTGAAGACGATAACTAAAAATACAAAGTCGGTAAAATACAAAACTTGGTATATAAGTTGAATATATTCCAATGATGCGATTCAATGATTTTAAAAGAAATCCTCTCACCTGAAACTACGTTTTACATGGAAAAAAATTCGAAAATTTTTATTTTCTTCAAAATGGCTCTAACGATTTTGATTAAAATACCGTATATTAAAGATGTTTTTAAGGCAAATAAAACGCATGTCTTGAATTTTCTGTGAATATCCTCTGAAGATTTCTTTATTCTGGATGAAATGTGTTGAATTTTGCATAATTGGTAAACCATAAGAAGTACACAATCTTACTATACAAAAAATATAAATCTGTTAAAACACACAATTTATTGCATATATCTACATTTTTCATATAGCTTTTTATGTGTAATTCCTTGTTTTTGGTTTTCGTTTTAAAATACTTAAACGGGAATTAACGAAATCTTGGCCATACAAGAAACGAATTCAATCACAAAGCAACATCTTTTAAAAGATTTGACTATCACTTTAGCCTAGTGCAGTCCTTTATTTCTTTTCTACTTACAAGGAAGCAAGTAATATAGACAAATTCTGCTTTTGTTTATCTCGATTATTAGGAGGTGTTAGAAGAATAAGCTTTTTATCAATTAATTATATATTGTAGTTTGTGTGTGTCTGTGCACAGCATACATAAAAAAACGTACAGTCGGTTAAATACCAAACTTAGTATTTTAGTTCAGTATCTCTCTAGGATACGACGAAGATTTTCGGAAAATCACCCCCATCCCAAACTGCCCTTTACATGGAACATTTTGCAAAATTTTCGATTTTCTAAGAAATGCCTCAAACGATTTTGATTAAAATTTCACATTTTAAGATATTTCCATGGCAAACAAAATGAATATCCTGGATTTCTTAGAATATAATCCATTAAGTCATCTTCATTCTGAACAACTTTTGCATAACTAGTAAAATGTAAGCGATAGAAAAAACTTATTTTAAAATGTACTTCAATTTTGAAGTACTTAAACTATTCTCAAATGGAAAGTCTTCATCCCTGTCATATCTCTTTTGTTTTATTCCTGCTAAGGGGACCAAACATCAATGACAATCGCATAGCGACACTTTAGCTTGACTGTAACTTTAGCTTAGTGTATACCTTATTTTCCTTCTATAAGGAATTAATTTTGTTTTGATTAGCTCGAAATAGAGAGAAGAATAAGGTTTTATAAGAATAATCTGTTACAGAATAGCTACAGAAAGTAATGTGAATGGAACACATCATATTTTCCGCATCTATTTCATTTTAATTGCAGAAATTTCTACATTACATGTTTATTATGGTTAAAGAGAATAGCCCAAGTCAAACTTGTAGAACTGACGATGTATATTCGCCTTAAATGCCCATACTGTTTCCAAGCATCACGAGAAACAAATGAATATCGAAAGGACTTAATGACAAGGCATTGAACATTTCGAACCATTAATAACGGATATCCCGAAATTGGCTTATGCAACAAAAAGTAATTTGGAATAAAATTGTTAACTTTAAAGAGACCTGCATTTTATGTAGTACTTACATTTCGTCTAACGCTTAAATTTTATGTTATATAAGAACACACAAAATTAATCCCTAATCAAGAGACCTTCACAGGTATTCCCAGAAAATTCAACATGCAAAGTTTATTTGTCATGGAAATAACTTTAATGTATTATATTTTAATCAAAATCGTTAGAGAAGTTTTGGAGGACATAACATTTTTCCATGTAAAGGGTAATTTTTGGCTCTCTTTCTGATAAAACAGTCCTTAACATTTAATTCCCCATCTTCCCTTCATAGCTGATACAAATTTTCCGGAACTCTGCGCTAGCAGCGCTAGTATTCCAAGTTTTCGCACCAATTCACGCGTGCATTATCGCTATGGCCAAAATCAGTGAGTTAATGTTTTAATTGCTTCCTCGTGCACCGTATTTGCCAGATTTAGCCCCTCTGATTATTTGCTGTTTCCAAACTTGAAGAAATGTCTTGGTGGTAGAAGATTTGCCAACAATGCAGAAGTGGAATCTGCAGTTGATGACTATTTTGCAGACCTCGATAGTTCTCACTATAAACAGGGTATAGAAGCTATTGAACATCGCCGGGAAAAGTGTATCGAGCTAAAGGAGACTATGTGGAGAAATAAAGATGTTTTTTCGAAAATTTTGTGCTTTCTTTGTTAGGTGGGGTACTTCTGTATGAGATTTTTCCAACAGTGACACCACATTTGAAATATGCAAGGATAGTGAGGTAATGAAATATTGATGTAATTACTCTTTGACCTTGTGGGCATAGGTTCTGATCCACCTACCAGGATTACTTGCAGTAAGCATGGACAATATGCAGAGGCGGCTAGCTTAAAACCAACAGGTTCACCTTGTAAGCAGCAACTCCTCCTACAATAGATGAAACAAATATGATTAACTGCTTCACCCAAACTAGCTTGTGCGCATTCATTTGAATATCGTTTGTAGTAGGAGCCATAAAAAATCTGATGTGTTCCATTCGCATGACTACATCTCTGCAACAAATACCTTTTAAAAAACTTATGCTTCCATTTACTTCATGCTAATTGGGATAAATGTTAGCAGAAATAGTCTTATTACTTGCTTCCTTGTGAGTAGAAGGGAAATAAGGGAGAACCATAGATTAAAGTGATAGTCAAAAACTGGTTGCTATGTGACTGAAGTTCCTTTGTTTGTATGGACGGAGTTGACAAGTTCCTGTACGAGAAAAGTATGTTTTACAAAGCTGAAACCAATAACAAGGAATATCTCAAAAACGATAAAAATGTAAAATGCCACGAAAAAAATGTATATGCAAAAATTATGCGTTTTATCCTGATCTACATTTTTTGTGTTGCAAGTTTTTGTGTATCTTTTACGGTTTACCAGTTATGCAAAATCCAATAAAAATCATCCAGAATAAAGAGGTCTCTAGAGGCTATTCCAGAAAATTTAAGATATACATTTTATTTGGCATGCAAATATCTTAAATATAAGACATTTTAGTCAAAGTTGTTAGAACCGTTTTTGAGAAAATAAAAATGTTTGAATTTTTTTGCCGTGTAGTTTGCCGTGGTGGGATTTTCTTGAAAATCTTCGTGTCGCATCCTTGGAAGATACCAAACCTAAATACCAAGTTTGATATTTAACGGTCTTTTCGTTTTTGAGCTATGCTGTCCACAGACACACAGCCACATACGCACACTCAGACACACGCACACACTCTTGGACATTTTTCCAAAAATGCGTTGCTTTTTTTGGATTCAGGAGGACCCAGAACATGTATTTCCGGCGAAATCTCGGTATCGAATTTTTGGGTGGAATGCAATACCTTCTACAATACGATGTAAGTACTACGTGTAGAGAATGTAGAACAGCTGAAAACCTAAGAGATTTTCGTCGGTTTAGATGAACATGATCAGCTTGTGTGGATGCTGTATATTTCTTTTCTTTAAAACAATAAATCTGATAGAACTAGAGCATAAAATAGAACAATATTTCTAAAACAATTATTTATTCCGAATTATATGAAACTCAGTGATAAAGAACATGACTTTTTATTAGTTTTACTTTCTCTAACACCTATGCTCATAGTGGAAAAGAGGAACTACTCTATTTACAGATTCTACATTGAGTTTTCACCGATACCTATACATATTTTGGGGCATCCTCCCCCAAAAACGAAAAGGTCCATGTGGTATGGAGTGTGTGTGTGTGTGTGTGTGTGTGTGTGTGTGTGTGTGTGTGTGTGTGAAGAGCATAACCCAGCAACAGAACTCCATTAAATATCAAGCTTGGGTAAGAAAACGACACGAAGAGCAAGAAAATCTCACCATCCCAAACAGCAATTTACTTTACTTTTTATTTAATCAAAAACAGCTCTTAATGATTGTGATTAAAATGTGAAAGGTAATTAAAACACTGACAAAAATATTATGTTTTGAATTTGCTGTGATATGCTGTGAACTTCTCAATATATGATTAAACGTTGCATATATTTTTTAATTGAAACATCTTAAGAGATAGACAAGAATATATTACATGAAAATGTAGTGCTCATCAAAGTTCAAGTGCTGAAAACAATTTAATGGCATTACTCGTTTCGGAAGTATTCTGTGTTGCAAATTTAGACCATTCCTAAACACCATCTAACGAATATGCTTGAAAGTTTGCGATTTTTTTAGCCCCTCGCTTCGTTACTTTCTCTACACGTACCATGTACATAGTATATAGAGGAAGTATTATATTACAATTCGATACCGAGATTTCACCGGAAATACATATTTTGGGACCCCCTGAATAAAAAAGAACCATTTTTAGAAATGTCCTTAACGCTTTTGGTTTAAATCTGTTATATTTAAGATATTTACATGATAAATAAAACGAATATCCTTAATTATCTGGGAATAGCCTCTGAAGACCTCTTATTTCTGGATGATTTTTCTGAATTTTGCATAACTGGTAAACAGTAAGAGACAGACAAAAGCTTACTACACAATAAATGTAGATGTCCTTAAAACACACATTTTATGTCACATAGCTTTTTTCGTGGATTTGACCATTTTCGAGGTATTCCTTGTTATTGGTTTCTGTTTAAAAATGCTGTTAAGCTTTTCTCACACAGGGGCTTGTCAACTCCTGGCCACGCAAAGAAATGGATTTGAATCCCATAGCAAGCCATTTTAAAACATTTGACTGTCGGTTTAGCCCAGTGCATTCTCTTACTTCCCTTCTACTTATAAGGAACTAAATTTCTGCTAGTGTTTATCTCGATTAACATGGAGTAGAAAGAACAATAAGCTTATTAACGATAATTTGGTACAGAGACGTAGAGAAAGTCCGGTGAACAGTTTTTTTTTATCCTCCTTAAGGTTGTTTTGAATGCTGCTTCCACGCGTTGAAACCTTCTCGCTTATGTTAAAAAAAAAATGTGCTGTTTTTACATGACTTGCTCTACCTGTTCTGCAAACAAATACTCTTAGAAAAATATACATAAAACAAATCGCGATAAACAGTAGAAATGATCTTATTATTTACTTTATTATAGTAGAAGGTAAATAAGTGAACACAAGGAAAAAGCGATTGTCAAATATTTTAAAAGTTATTGCTATGAAACACAATTGAAATTCAGTTCTCTTTGCATGGCTAGAAGCAAAAAAAAAAAAAAAAAAGATGAAATAAATGACGAATTTTAAGAGAACTCTTTGTGAAGTAAGTTTTCGTACATATCTTGTAGTTTACCAATTATGCAAAATCCATCCAGAATGGAGAGGACTTGAGAGGATATTTCCATAAAATTCGAAATTTGATAACCTTGGTGGCTCATCCTTGGAAAATGCTCAGCTGAAATATCAAGTTTGCTATTTAACTGATTTTTCGGTTTGAGCTATACTGTTCATAGGCACACACACACATACACACACAAAGGACCTTTTTCTAAAAACACATTTTCAGGATTCAGAGTACCTATATATATCAGGCAAAATTTCGGTATCAAATTTCTGGGTGGAATACAATACCTACTCTACCTACCATGTAAGTGTAGGTAAACTAATGTATCGCGAGTAATGCAGCGAAGATAGAATGAATAATCACTTTTTATGTTCTGCGCCGTGGCGTTATGGTCTAGAGCATAGAAATTTTCGTTATGAAATGCCCCCATGTTTGATCCTATTCATGAGGGGTGCGGATCGGAGAAAAGTGAGGAGCTGCGAGAGGCAGTGGTCCAGGCCACGAAAGTCAATTTTCCAGCCGGGGTTTGCATAACGGTAGACACATTGTAAATCACCTCCAATTATCCGTTGGATGATCGTCCAGCTCTGCCGTGCATATGTCAGAGTGAGGTCGGCGATCCGGTTTGCCAACCCAGCCCCAAGAATTTGTAGTACCATGGGATTTAATTTTATTTGTAGTAATACTATTTTAGTTATATATATATAATGATATAATATATATGTATGTGTATATAATGTATATTTACGAAGTCATGTGAATGCATCACATACGATTTCTTAATTTTATTCTTTAAAAGTCATACGTTACGCTACAGTTCTGCACAATTTGAATATCTGATTACCTTTATACTTATAAGACTAATATACACAAAAATTGCTTAAATAAACTGTTAAGAAGCCTGTAAAAATCCCATAGGTGGCCCTGAATACTCCAGAAATGTCAGTTTGTTTTCAAATGCGATAGGCTATAGTGCATCTTCTGAAAGTTATCGAGAACTTCTGGTTCTTGCCCGCTTCTCGGTCAGTGTATGTATAGTGCCTTTACTCCGTTGCCATCCAGATCTGTAGAAAGACATGTCTATATTTAGTGATACCAGACGCTTTGTATTACATGG
Source organism: Hymenopus coronatus (assembly GCA_030762935.1). Lineage (NCBI taxonomy): Eukaryota > Metazoa > Arthropoda > Insecta > Mantodea > Hymenopodidae > Hymenopus > Hymenopus coronatus. The sequence goes on along the minus strand of CM060886.1, from coordinate 87,564,337 downwards.
CACGATATCGTATTAGTGTTAAATGCCAAGGCAGTTCTTGTCCAGGTCGTCTGGAACACGAGGTTTTGAGCCTCGAAAGAAATGTTAAGTGTTCCCAACTCAACAAGGTTGTACTTCTTTCACCCTTTGGTTATTGTTTTGTGTGTGTGTGCGTGTGTGTGTGCGTGTGTGTGTCATAAATACCGCTTAAAGTTACGCCACTCTTGAGGTGACCAGGTGAATGGATATGAAGTCATGGCGAAATTTTCAGACAGCCGGCAAGAGAAGGCAGATGCACTACTCAAAGGCTATCGATAGTTGTAAAATAACCTACATTGTGCGAACAATTGCAGAATAAAGAACTCTTAGTCTTTTGCATTTGTGGAATTTGATGAACTCTATCTGAAAACGTGTGCAGGTTTTAGAAATTAAATTAGGCTATAAATAAAAGCTGGCCTTCATTGCGCGCCTTCCCAAATTACTTGCGCTTGGAGCATTTAGGGGCATGCCAAGACTTTGGTTTAGAGAGGTGGGGGGATTGGCCCATTCGCTCCGTACTTCAATTAGGTTTGCAATGAAAGGCAACGTTGCTACTTGATTGCATGAATGTCGGCAGTTTTGCCACATTCTGATGTAAATCATTAACGAATATTTTAATAGAACACAAACAATAAGCCCACTTATTTATGTTTCCACAATTCTATTGCAATAAAAACAATAAATTTTTGTGTCAAAGGTGAATGAATTGCAACTCGTAAATTGTGCATCTTCAATTACATTCAAATTATTGCACATATTCAGCAACTTGGCGTGTTTTCTTCTGATATGGCTTGTTCTCCTACAAATTCTACGCTAAAAAAGTGAATAACAGATTGGAGGGATGGTCGTCGCGTTATAAGTACGCGGGGTGAAATCCATGCACGACGTGTTTCGGGTCTGGAGGCAATGAGAAGATAATGAAATCCGAGCTTTTTACACGCATGCCTCAGTGATATGTGCCCCATCAGCTAAGATAGAGTTGTGTGATGCAAATGTTTTGTAAAATTGTGTTTATCAGAAGTTAAAGTAGGCACTAAACCTAAGAATAAAATTGATAAAAATATTCCAAAACTTGAGCACGCCTGTCTCAAATTCTGTGGTCAAGAAGACTATCCTGTACATAGATAGATGTGAAATGGTCACATGTGGGAAATATTCCGGTGATTTAAGGTGCTTGTTTTTGTAAATCTGCCTTTAATGTCTTGCAACGATTTTGACAACATTACTAAAATTACACGATAGATACATAACAAAATACATCAAATTATTAAAATTACCAAATGTTAAAACTGCTCAAAGGTATTGAAACTATATATTTTGAAGCGGGATGAGCTGATGTGAACAATGATATATCAATTTCAGCACATTCATAAATCAGGGGTCTTTATTGATAGATTTCTGTCGATATTACAACATATTTTATTATTCTGAAACAGATTAGCAGTTTATAGGGCAAACTTCTTGGATTTTCTCGACAGTATATTTGTGCCGTATTTGGCAACCTTGTCTACTTAGAATGCCCATGTAAAGCACTGCCAGGGTTGACTATGTTGCAAATTATGACAATGATCCAGTTCGCAATGCCCATCAGCAATCAGCATCATGATGGAGATTATCATGGTGTCCGCAGCGCTTTCAGTTGAGAAGTGGCTATATTGCGTTGAAACTTCTTTTCCTACGTCATAGGTTACTCTTACGCGCAGGTTTTCCAATCTGTGGAGATATCTGAATACCTCAAAGGACCGCCAGATGGTGTCCCACACCTTATTGGGAAATCTTGTCAGTATATCTTTGAAGGAAAGTCATGCTTTGTGACAAGATAGGACAACATCTTTGGTGTAGATGTATTCGAATATTACAGTCGAGTGCATTGTGTCGATCTTTATTACCGTTTTAACGAGCGACACCTTACATTTGTCACCAATTGTAATTAGGTTTAAGCTGTAGGTCGGCATAATTTACAGTTTCGGGGTTACCGAAGTGGTTTCCAAATGGTTCTGTACGGTTTTAGGTGGCTCCCTATTAGATCAACAACTGTGAAATAACCGAAAAGGCTCCCAAACACTAGATGATAACAACTACCATCTGTGCCAATTTTCTTGTGGCTGTCACGTAAAACATTATTAAGTAGGTTGGCAGACCGTCAGAAGAAGTTGAACACTCCTTTGCCGATGATCTATTCAAATGGCCTCTATGATTATATTCTTGCCAATTATGTAAGTGACTTGCGCTAATTATGTGTGCTGAATTTTGTAGTAAATCAGAAACTGTTGTAAATTATACAATGGATCGTAAGTTCAATATTGACTACCACGGCTGACATTCTATAATAATATATAAGCCATTCGCTGAAAGAACAGACAGAAATGTGTGCCAGAATTAGGAGTTGTAAATAGAAGTTTTATATCAGGAGAAAAGACAATTCGTACAAGAACAAATGAATACATTTGCAAGTGGCAGAGTTTCATGATTTACGTTCTTACGTCACGTATCTATAGTACAAACTTCTCCATCGTAAATAAATACTAGTCTTGTCATAAGTTTTATCCTCTAGCTAAATATATAAAAATAATTAATTATGCTTGGATCAATATGTTTAAATACTATCAATAAACAACTATAGCACAAGCAATATTTAAATATAAGACAGTCCTAAGTATCTTAAAATTAGAAGCAAAAATATTGAGGGAACTAGCTTGGACCTCGCTGTAGTAACTGACCCTGCCTGCTATACCTTGGGTGCGCGCCAAAAGGCAGCGAGTACTTCGGGACTCACAGGGATCTGCAACATTGAGGGCAAGCTATCGTCACGGCTGTATCAAGTGTTGGAAACCAAGTGGCAGAACGCAAGGATTGTGGCATGACCTTTGCCCAGTGCCATATTGGCTAACATGTTCCTCCTTCAACTCTACTCCCAGTTTTGTTGTTAAGTACGCGCCGTAGATCAGTCGAGTTGGAACAGCCTGGGTTAAGCCTTTCGGAAACCACCTCACATTCACCCAACAGATTTTATTTGAGAAAATAAAGTAAAGGCATTTTCCATTTTAAAGGAATATTCGTGGTAGGAGGAATTTCTTTGAAGATAAAATAATACATAAGAATGATGAATTAATAAGTTTGTAGTTAGTGAATTCTTATGTTTACCTCTGTTTACAGAGTTTCACGATGGAAAGGAAAGCCAAGAATCGGAAGTTTCAAACACATCTCGTAAAATGTACTCGAAAAAGCTTAAATATCTAACACAGAATATTTTGAAAACAGTTAAAGCAATGGAAATATTTTAATGAGTTCTACATGTTTACAACGTATTTATGTGTTTGCAATGATTTCCCAGTTGCACAAAATCAGTCAATATAAAGAGCACTTCACAGAAAATCCCACATGCACACTATATTTGTCACATTAATATCTCGTACATATTTTAATCATAATCATCACGCCATTTTTGAGAAAATAAAAAACGAGAGGAAGAGCACAAGAGTTCTTCAATTTCTTTTAGTCAGTATGCCTCAAAACGTGTATTTTCGGGAAATAAATTTCGGACGAAGTGAAGTACCCACTATGGGTATGTAACAGATAAAATAAAATGCTTTGGGAGATTTTTCAGCAAATGCAAGACATATTTTCAGTAAAATCTAATTTCAAATTTTTGGGTAGATTGTAATACTTCTTATATTTTCAGTTTGCAAGAGGAAGAAAAATAAAACGTAAAAAACAACAATTTAATATATTATATTTTCACCAATCATAGTGTTTATATCAGCTTTTCATTATTCAGTGAAATGCTTAGATATTGTTTCAAATGAAATAATATATTCAATTTGGATATATAAAAAGCGTGCAGAAATTAGATACCAGAAAAGTGGTTTCAAAATAAGCATTTTGAGGAGCATTATAATTGTAATATACTTAGATATTTTATTTCTCCATTCACATTTTAAGACGCCATGTTGTACAACATTTAAGTATTCAGTCATTACTTAAGACACTTGTGTGAGTTTTTACTGACAAATGAAGATGTTTCAAATCAAATTTCAATCGTGTTCACGGTATTATTTTGCTGCTTCTGGATTCTTTTTTCCAAACCTCAAAATAGGTACTTAGTTTGGTACTGCCTTTCTGCTCTACCATTTTCTGCATATCACTTTTACACATATAATTTGAATGGCGATGTGTAAACAAAACAACATGCTACGTATGGATAGTAATCTAATTTTTACTTTCTCTATACGCACTATGTACATAGTGTATAGAGAAGGTATTACACTCCACCCAAAAATTCGATACCGAGATTTCACCGGAAATATATGTTTTAGGGTCCCCAATATCCAAAAAAGCATTTTCACAAAAAGGTCTGTGTGATTGTGTGTGTGTGTGTGTGTGTGTGTGTGTGTGTGTGTGCGTGCCCGTGTGTCACTGTGTCCGTGTGTCTGTGAACACAATAACTCAAAAACGAAAAGTCGGTAAAAAAACAAAACTTAGTATTTAAGTTTAGTATCTTCCAGAGATGCGACACGAAGATTTTGAGAAAAATCCCCCCACCCCCAACTACCCTTTACATGGAACTTTTTTCGAAAATTTTGATTTTCTCAAAAATGGCTCTAACGATTTCGTATATTAAAGATATTTACCTGACAAATAAAATGTATATCTTGAATTTCTGGGAATAGCCTCTGAAGAGTAGTTTATTCTGGATGAATTTTACTGAATTTTGAATAACTGCTAAACCATAAGAGATGGACAAAAACTTACCACACAAAAAATGTATAGCACATTAAAACACACAATTTATGTTATATACATTTTTTTCGTGGAGTTCGTTGTTTTTGACACATTCCTTATTTTTGGTTTCCGTTATGAAAAACGTACACTTTTCTCATACAGGAACTTGTCAACTCCTATCCATATGAACAAAGGAACTTCATTGTCATAGCAACCAGCTTTTGGCTCTCACTTTAACCTATGGTTGTCCCTTATTTCGCTTCTACTTACAAGGAAGCGAGTAATAAGACTATTTCTGCTAATTTTTTTCTGATTAGCATAAAGCAAATATAAGTATAAGCTTTTTAAGAATAATTTGTTGCAGGGATGTAGAGAAAGTCATGTGAATGGTACACATAAGGTTTTTTTAATTGCACCAGAAAGTATTTGTTTTGAGACTCCCTATATCCAAAAGTTTCAGAAAAAAGTCAGTGCGTGCATGTGTACGAGTGTTTTATTTGTGTGTCTGTTTGTCTGCATAGCAGAACTCAAAAAGAAAAAGTCAATTTAACACCAAACTTGATGTTTAAGTTTAGCATCTTCAAAGGATACTTACTATATGAATATTTTTAAGTAAATCTCTCACCTCTAACTCCGTTACATGGAATATTTTACGGAAGATTTTGATTTCCTTAAAAATGGTTCTAACGCTTTTAGTTAAAATATCATATACTAACGGCATTTACATGACAAATAGCATGTGTGTATATCTTGAATTTTCTGAGAGCACCCTGTGAAGTCCTCTTCATTCTGGATAACTTTTGCATAACTGGTGAACCACAAGAGATGGAGAAAATGTTACAATAAAAATGTAGATCTCGTCAAAGTACACAAGCTATGTCCAATACATTTTTTGTGGAACTGAGCATTTCCGAGGCAATCCTTATTATTGATTGAAAATTTCCATTACTTATATCTTTCTAAAATGGAAAGTTTTTATTCATTCCAAGATTCATTCAAGATTTTCAACGTATTCATATAGCAACCAACTCTTGAAAGACTATCGCTTTAGTCTGGTGTATACCCTTATTACTCTTGTACTTACAAATAGTTCATAAAATCATTTCTACAAATGTTTATCTCGATTGAAATGAAGTAGATAGAAGAATATGCTCTGGTAACAATAATTTCTTTTACTAGGCAGAGAAAGTCATGCGAGTAACACATTAGATTTTTATGTTCGACTGGCAACATGCACTCTGTTTAGACAGATAACTGCACAGAGTTAGAGAATGCAGCGGCCGTCCAGTAGGCATTGCTCTGTTCGGATATTTCTTAAAGGAGTAATAGTAAACTTCCAATCGAAAGTTTGTGGGGAACAGTCACATTATTCTTAAAAAGGTGTATTTCACATTGTTACCAACGTTCTCCATGAAATGCATTGTTTTTTATAGTTGGTAATGGACAGATACGTATGTAGGTGTGCTTTGTGGTAGGAATTTAAGCCCCCTTCTTGACAATCGTTACCAAAGTCCAGGTGCTAAGCTTTTATTTTGTGTTCATGCACACAGTAATCGTTTCACAATAGCTATTGTGCAATGTTGTAGTGCTCCACATTTTGTTTACGCAGCAATTCGTGACGCTTCAATTCCACTGCGTATTTTTTTATTGCGGGCCTTGGGCAAATTTGCTTACTCTGAATGTGTAACCTGCATTGTCTATTTAATCATTCCATAGTTACTGCCTGAAACTCAAAACATTGGACAACACATACACTTAGTCTATTTTGTATAACAAAACCCCCTTTTATTCTTAACTGGTGGCGTGATAAACTTGTCACGCAATTGGTGACGTGACGTCTCAGAGACATATGTATATGCACTTTATTTAAAGAAGCATTCTTTAAGCAACAATTTGACCTGTTATGTTGTTAACAACTCATAAATATGTAAAGTAGTACACAACATTTTAATGCACGTACAATAAAAAGTAAGAGCATCACTTCATTTTTATGTTTACACTCGCACTCTACATTGTCTTAGGCGTAAAACTGTATTATTGTGTTATTTAGTAAAAAAAAAAAAAAAAAAAAATGCAAAAATATAAATCCAGCACACTTATGTTACACTGTCTTAAGTTTTTTGAAAAAGGCAACGCATCGGTTTTATTTTACTTTCTCTTCACCTTCTAGGTATGAACCTACATAGTACATAGAGAAGGTATTGTAATGCACCCAAAAATTCGATGATGAGATTTCACGGGAAACACATGTTTTGGGACCCCATGGATAAAAAAAAAACTTTTTTACTGTATTGCACCCAAGTTTAGATACCATGATTTCACCGGAAATAATGTTTTGGGACCTCCTGAATAAAAAAAAAAAAACTGTTAGAAAAAGGTCCGCGCGTGTGTGTATGTGTGGATAGCATATCTCAAAAACGAAAAGCCCATTAAATACCAAGCCGGTCGCTATCTTCCAAGGTTACGACTCAAATATTTTCCAAAAAGTCCTCCCATGCCCAACTATCCTTTACATGGAACATTTTTCGAAAATTTTGATCTTCTCAAAAATGCCTCTAACGATTTTCATTAAAATGTCGTATGTTAAATATATTTACCTAACAAATAAAATGTATATCTTGAATTTACTGGGAATAGCCTCTGAAGAGATTTTTGTTCTAAATGAATTTTGCGGAATTTAGCATAGGTAACTGGTAAACCGTAAGAGATAGACAAAAACTTGCTGCACAACAAATGTAGAGAATTTATATCATATGCATTTTTTTCGTGGAGTTGACCGTTTTTGAGACATATATTGTTCCTGATTTCAGTTTTAAAATAATTATTTTTCTCAAGCGGGAACTGACCACGCATTTCTATCCCATAGCAACCACATTTTAAAGTATTTGACTGTCGGTTTAGCCTAGTGTATTCCCTTCTTATCTCCCTTCTACCTATAAGGAACTAAGTAATTCAACCGTTTCTGCTAATGTTTATCTTGATTAGCATGAATTAGATAAAAGAATAAGCTTATTAACAATACTTTGTTACAGAGAAGTAGAGAAAGTCATATGAATGGAACACGTCCGATTTTTAGAAAAAAGTCCTCTGTGTGTGTATGTGTACACTTTATGTGTGTGTGTGTGTATGTGCATAGCTCAAAAACGAAAAAACCGTTATATACCAAACTTGGTGTTTAAGTTTGGTATCTTCCAAGGATTCGACACGAAGATTTTCAAAAGAAAAAAAATAAAGAAACATCCCAAACTACCCTTTACATGGATAATTTTTCGAAAATTTTGTTTTCTCGAAAATGGCTCTAATGCTTTTGCTTAAAGTACTTTACGTATACGGTATTTTTATGAAAAAGGAAATGTATATCTTAAATTTTCATCTGAAAATCTCTTCATTCTGGATGACTTTTATATAACTTGTGATTAGTTTTATGAAGTACGTATATGATAGTTAACTAGAAAGCTATTAAACTGATTAATCTATTATGTTTAACAATATAAGGGGACGTTTTATTTTTAAATCCAATTGGCAGTGTCAACATAAACTGCAAAACTGAAGTAATCATCCGCAACAACTATTAAGTATTCATAACTGGTAGAACCCACAGATATGAACGCCATATTCTTTAATAATTTTGGATTCAGGGGGTTCTCAAAACATATATTTCCGGTGAAATCTAGGTATGAATTTTGGGTACAATACCTTCTCTAAGCATTATATATATAGCACGAGTAGAGAAAATAAAAATTATATTCTTTATTTTAGTGCGTACTTCAGATGGACTATATCATAGAGAGACGTAATAAGGCCTATTGGAAACTAGTATAAATGTGAAAACTTAACGGAAGAAAAAAGCTGCCACTTCTAGAAGTACAAAGACTATAATGGGACCGTTCACCTTGAATATGTTCCAGAAAGGAACTGCATTCATTATTATCCCACCTAGAAGCTTACTTGCAGTGAAAGCCAATAGTATTGAACCAAAGCTGTCCCGTTATATCTGCTAAGCCGCCCAAGGACAAAATGATTGAGCTGAGTGCATCATCTCCTGCTGCAGTTACTTCATAGTGGTGTACGTGAAAATAAATTATGTATACAGGGTGTTAATGAACTACACCGAAATAATTTGCGAGATTGTGCACGTGACTGATAAAAGTAATTTGAGTTCGGCGATGCATGGTCCCCGGATAAACATAACGCAACTACATAGCGTTAAACATGTGGGTATCAGGTGCTGATAAGTCGGTGTTAAAGCAAAGCAGGTTGAAAAAATGGCTTAGCATACCTTTAAAACTGCTGCCCGAGTATAGAAATATCAATTTTTAGCAGCTCGTTACTAGCGTTCTCAAGATTTAATGTCGCAAAACTCTGTAAAATCTCGAACTAATCACTGAGCATTCATTAATTACGTTCTTAAGTTATACAGCCAATTCTGAAGGCGTTTTTTCAACTACTTTGGTGGCTTAATGCATAACGCGGGAAGCTGCTATCCCAAAGGTCATATGTTCGAATCCTATCATAGAATAAATGTTTTTTTATTATTATTTTTTTCATTCCAGACGAAGTGCCGCAATACGTGGTGTATTGGCACTTAGAAACTTTTAGCCGTTACTTCGAAATTTCAATGAACAGGCCATGAATCTCCTATCTCAAATTACGTCTCAATCTTCATATTCTGTGAAAATATTTCGGTATAGTTCATTAACACCCTGTATATGGTGTGCACCTGACCAACTAATGGGGGACCATAAAAATAATGACAGTTCTCATACAGACGAGTGGTTAATTTGCCTCCTTTATTCTGGCATTTCATCTTATCTGTTTGTAAATTCTAAAATTGTAATTAGTTCTGTCATCTTTTTTTTATTATATAAATATTAATTACAAGTTGTTAAAATGTTTAAATCAAAACCATTTAGATTGGTTTTGAGAGATCAAACAAAATCGAAAATATTTCCATGTTTTTTTCTTGTCTTTTTTTTTATTTACCTTTTTTGGAGGAGGGGAGTGAAAGGAGGGAGGAAGAAAAGGCGGGATCAAGGGAGGGTTATTTGTATTATTATTACTTTGTTTGTTTATTTCATGTCATTTTATTGTATTGACTGCGCTATTGTGGTCAGCCCTATTGGGCAGTTTTGTTCTTTTTCGTCGGTGGTGTTTGTAATTTTGTAGAAAGAGTCCTCCTCACAGCAGCGGGAAGTGTAAGCTAACCACATTGTCGTTGTGTTGAGATGATAGTCAACAGAGGGACCAACAATATTAGGTGGTAACCTCAAACTGTGCGATAAATCCGGACGTCATCAACTTCCAGCGTTCTTGTCTTCTTTACTGAATAAACGTATATAATTATGAAATAGAAGAATCAGCATGAAGCTATTGGCTTGTTATATGATTTTTTTTTGGTAGTGTTTAACGCCCGCTTTAACTACTAATGGCACCGCAGGCGGTGACACTGATGATACATGAATGATGATGGAGCACCGGTGGAATGCGATGGCGGGGGAAACCGGAGTACCCGGAGAAAACCCGCCCCAGCGCCGTTTTGTCCACCACAAATCTCACATGCGGTCGCTTGGCTTGTTATATGAAATAAAGAAATTGATTATCACTCCCTAATATGCAGAACTCGCTGGATGATGTTCCGTCATAGATTTTCAAACTTATTTCTTAAGAGAGGAGTGGGAGAAGGAATGGCGCCAAGGAGTTTTGAATTTAGGGTATTAGTAGGTTTAATACACGAAATAATTGTAGAAAATAAAAAAAAATATCGATTGTGTGATACTGAAATACTAAATAATGTTTTCAGTTTTAATACATTTTACACAAGAGCATTTCTTTCTTTCTTCTTTCTATTATTATTATTATTATTATTATTATTATTATTTTGGTTTTGTTTATGGGGGATTAAAATCACTCTGTTCCCTTTGCAGTGTGTGGTAATATGAACCGAGTATGGTGCAAGCTAAACTAAGGGAAGGTTTCACTGTTTCAGCTCAAGCTGAGCGCTTAAGCCAGGCTTACGCTTTGGTATAAGCTTGACGAGTTTCTGAGGTCGCGGGTTCAAGCATGATGGAGGGCGATGGATTTTTTCGGGCCTAAAAATCTTTAACACGGCATCCTTCGGAAGCGAAGTAAATCCGTTGGTCCCTGCTAGAGAGGCGTGTGAGTAAAATTAAAGGACCTATCATGCCCAATATAGAATGGGTCGCTGAGGACCATAGCGGTTAAAGAGTGTCCATAAATAACTCTGAATTTAATTTCAGTTTTGCGAGTTTCACAGTAGGACAACTAAGTTCGGGTTTTACTCAGTGAACAACTCCAAAAGGTAAAGATGGCAACGCTTGCGCATGCGCATCAAGTCAATTTCCATAGTTTGTTTATGGCGAATGTTGCTAAAGTAAGGTTATGTAGGTTAACCAGCAATATACGACAGATTTAAAAAAGTCAGGACAAAATGTACTGTGAACTTCAGATCTCAAGAGCTTCTTCCTATAAACTGCGAAGTGCTCAGGTATAATGAAGTGCAAATGGTTGTACAAATCGCTGAGGAGTAGCAAACGTGGGGATAATTAATGGGGATTAGAACGGTATGAATGGTATTGCCAGCTCTGTATGCTGTAGATTTTAAGAAGCCGGGAGTTCACTTTCAGCTGCAATTAGCATGCCTTAACTTGCATATAACTTCAATGTTTAGCGAAGAATTACTACTGACAAATGTTTTTTGCTAAATTATAAAGCAATGACAGATGCGACGACCATGACAAAATAAACAATAACGTGATACAGTATACAACTAAGTTTTTTGATAAAGATATACGATAGTTGCATATATTTGTAAGGTTTTTGAAGAAGTGAAGCTAACCTTGTTATTCAATGCGGAGCGTCTAGGATCTAATATGTTTTTTGGACATGGTATAACCCACCACACCCTTCCTGTAAGGACCAAGACACTTTTTTAAACGAATATGGCGACCAAAACAATGAATGCAACTAGTTTCTTCAAGAAAATTTATGACCATTTTATTCGGTATGGAATATTTCACGGAGAGTTATCTTGAATAGAGAAAGAGTGAGTTTGAGATAAATAGAGATCAGTAGTAAATTTTTTAACAAATATGGACACCAGAGCTGTGGGTTTTACAGTTTCTACAAGGAAATGTACGACCTGTTTATTCGGTATGGAATCATTTCACGGAGAAATATCTTGAAGTAAGAGAGAGAAAGAGAGAAGAGCATTAAGTTGTTAAACGAATATGGCGATCAAAGATGTGGGTTCTATTCTACAAGAAAATGTACGGATATTTTATTGAACATAAAATCACTCTCGGAAAAATATTTTGAAGGAGAGAGAGAGAGAGAGAGAGAGAGAGAGAGAACAGTAAATTGTTAAACGAATATGGCGATTAAAGCTGTGGGTTCTAACAGTTATGAATACTTAATAGTTGTTATTGATAATTACTTCAGTTTTACAGTTGCAATTGGATTTCAAAATAAATTTCTGCTTATATTATTAAACATAATAGATATAATCAGTTTAATATCTTTCTAGTTAATCATCATATACACACTTCATAAAACTACTCACAAAAGTAAGTTAACGTTCTGTTAACTACCAAATTAAACACAAAGGCAAGAAAGCGTCTTGTATTATAATAAAGGAATTACGCCTTCCTGATTTGCTTTGGGAGTTTGACCTCTGCTTTCTATTGTTTCAGGAAGAAGAACTGTTGTTCCACAACGATGACGGCAGTGTCGTGAGTGTAGTGGTGGAGCGCAACTTGTGTGCCGCGGACCTGTGTCAGCTGCTTGCACTCAAAAACCGTGTTGGCAAGGACGTGAGCTGGACATTGGTGGAACATTGGGACAGACTTGGCCTTGAACGAGCTCTAGAAGACCACGAAGAGGTGCTAACAGTTTATCGGGAAACGCAGTGTCGCTTCATTTTTAGAAAAGACTTTCGTAAATACGAATTCTTCCACAGCCCAACGCAGTTCTTCCCTTCCGACATGGTGGACCTGGATGTGGGCTTGGACCAGCCGCAAGCTGTCCAGGTAAGCTGTTTCTGCCTCTACAAATTAGACGGTACTAGTCTAAGTAAAGCCCAGAAAACATCTCTCGGCTTGCCTTCTGCGTGTTATAACACAGCAACACAGTATTAATATACAGTTATTAAGCTTCCCTGGTAATGAATAATCTGATGTTTTTCATTCACATGACTTTCTCTACATCTCTGTAACAAATTATTGTTAAAAAGCTTATTCTTCTATCTATTCCATGCTAATCGAGATAAACATCAGCAGAAATTGTCCTTATTACTTGGTCCCTTGTAAGTAAAAGGGAAAAAGTCGAATGTGTTCCATTCACATGATATTCTCTAAGTGTTTGGTAAAAAAAAAAAAAAGAAAACTTTAATCCAAAACATTAATCTGTTATCTACATAATGCTAATCAAGATAAACATAAGCAGAATTAGTATTTTTACTGGCTTCCTTGTAAGTACAAGGGAAATAAGAAAATGCACAGGCTAAAGCGATAGTCTCGTCTTTTAAAAGCTCTGGTCGTTATGTGCACCAATTAAAATTCCAATCACTTTGCTTGCAGGAGCAAACTAACGGGAAATGAGAAAAAAGATGGCTTCCCGTTTGAGAAAAGTTTAACTGGCTTAAATTGAAACCAATAATCCATAATATTTCGAAAACGGTTAATTTTACCAAAAAAAGAAAAAATGTGATGTGTTCCATTCTCATGACTTTCGTTACATCTCTGTAACAAATTATTGTTAAAAAGTTTATTCTTCTACTTCATGATAAGCGAGATAAACATTAGCAGAAATTGTCCTTATTACTTGGTTCCTTGTAAGTAGAATGGAAAAAATCTAATGTGTTCCGTTCACATGACACCTCAAGCTGTTCGGTAAACAAATACTTTATTCAAAAGATTAATCTGTTATCTACGTCATGCTAATCAAGATAAACATAAGCAGAATGAGCCTTATTACTAGCTTCCTTGTAAGTAGAAGGGAAAATATCTAATGTGTTCCATTCACATGATATCCTTTAGCAATTCGTCAAACAAACCTTTTATTCAAAGCATTATGCTGTTATCTTAAATCATGCTAATGAAGATACTACCTTCCTTGTAAGTAGAAGGGAAATAAGAAAATGCACAGGCTAAAACGCTAGTCTCCTCTCTTAAAAGTCGTTCGCTATTGACACAATTAAAATTCCAATCTCTTTACTTGCCAGGAGAAAAAGGATGTTTTCCCGTTTGAGAAAAGTTTAAGTGGCTAAAATTGAAACCAATAATCCAGAATATCTCAAAAACGGTTAACTCTACAATTAAAAAAAAAAGTATATGACATAAATTCTGTGTTTTAATAAGATCTACATTTTTGTATTAAGTTTTTCTATAGATCAGTTACGGTTTGCCAGTTATATAAAAGTCATCCATAATGAAGAGGTCTTCAGGGGCTATTCCCAGACAATTCAAGATATACATTTCTTTTTTTATAAAAATATCTTATATATAAGGTATTTTAATCAAAATTTTTACTGCCATTATTGAGAAAATCAAAAATTTCGAAAAAATGTTCCATGTAAAGGGTAGTTTGGAGTGGGAGGGTTTCTTGAAAATCTTCGTGTCGCGTCCTTGGAAGATACCAAACTTAAATACCAAGTTTGGTATTTAACGGTCTTTTCGTTTCTGAGCTCTGCTGTCCATAGACACATACAGGCGCGGACCTTTTTCTAAAAATGCTTTTTATGGATTCAGAAGGATCTAAAACGTGAATTTTCGGCGAAATATCGTTACCGAATTTTTGGATGCAATACAATACCTAGTACGTATAGAGAAAGTAAAAAAGTTAATGTGTTAGATTCATATGATTTTCTTTATCCAGCATCGTTCATATTTGTATAATTTCTACTAATTCATACGAAACCTTAATTTGCTGTGTACATCACGTTAATTAAAATAAACCTTTGTAATTTCGTTACATATTGCGTAAAAGCTAAGAGAGGAGACTGAGGAAACCGAAGGATAGTCAACATCTTGAACCAGGTCGCTATATACTGGTCTGAATATTTCATACTGTTTTCAAAATTAAATGAACAGCTATAGGAATTTTAAAAATTATACATTTTGAAAAATTTAATAATTATGGAAATCTCTGAAATAGCTGATTGCCATTATGTTTATCTGCTACACAAAACTATACAAAATTCTTTTAGAATGAAGAGATCTTTAGAGGTGACTCAAAGAACATTCAAGATATCAATATTATTTTTCATGTAAATATCTCAAATCTATGCATTGTAATCAAAATCGCCAAAGTTATGTTTGACGTATAATTTCGAAAAATCTCCCCCCAAAAACCAAGAAAAAGAAAAAAAAAACAAACAAAGATCCCCGCTCATGTCTAAGACTACAATGACGCTACTCAAAGAACAGCCAGCAGTTCCATGGTACCAAAATGCTCATTCAGTAAAACCTCAATAGAAACAAAAAAGATGGCACAGGAAGGCGAGTACGCACTTAAGGCCAACTTTTATCAAGCTCCTCAAATAGATGGTGCATGATAACACATAGAGTGTCTGACATAGACTCGAGTACACCAACTGTTGAGCGTATCAAGAAATTAAACCAATGTTAAGCAACAACAGAACATCAACAAATTATGTGTTATATTGACATCACTTTCTCTTCCCATTTTTCAATAAACAATTCTTCCAAAATCTTCTTCTGATAACATTTGTAGTAATGGCTTTTTTTATCTATTTATTTGTAGTTAGAATGTGACTAGCGTAATACATTAATCTAAAGCATTAGTCCAAGTCTGTACGGTTGATCGCTGTGGGATGGATTTGAAATTCAGTTTTGTTTGCTAGATCAGGAGGAAAAAACGAATATCGACTTCATATATGAGAAAATAATAATTATTGAAAATTCAAACCAGTAACAAAGAACGTCTCGTAAATGATCAACTTAAAAAAAATGCAAAATCACTCAGAATGAACAGAATTTCAGAGACTTTTCCCAGAAAATTGAAGATACATATTTCATGGAAGTATCTTAAACATATGATGCTTCAAAAAATCATTAAGGATATTTTTTATAAAGTCAAAATGTTGCTAAAATGTCAATGTAGTTTGAGGTAGGAGGATTTTTCTTGAAAATATCCTGTGGCATTCTTGGAAGATACTGACTTAAATATTTGTATATTAGCTGACTTTTCGTTTTTGAGTTAAATTATTCAAAACACACACACGCACACACATGTCGGTCTAGGTGGCTCAGTTAGTTTGCCGCTGGCCTTCAGAGCCCAAGGTTCCGCGTATAAGCTAGGTCCAGATCGATAGTATTTAAGTGTGCTTAAAAACAACAATCCCAACTCAATAGATTTACTCGCATGTAAAGGAACTCCTGCGGGACGAAATTCAGGCGGCGCTGATATCATAGAGCCAATAATGAATAAAATCTTATTACACACGCACGCAGGGACTTTTTTCTAAAACTGATTGTTTTTTTATACGGGAAATTTAAAACTATCATTTGCAGTGAAATCTTCGTATTGAATTTTTCGGTGAGATACAATACTTGCTCTACTATAGGTAAGCAGCAGAGAAAGTAAAAATGAAAGAAAAAAGTGGTGTCTTGGCCTATTTTAAGCAGAAGGCGGGTCTAAATGCTTTAGTTAAATATACATCACAGGTTAACACCGACATTGCCGATAAATTAGAATATTGTGACAATGCCGTCCGGTAAGTGATCGCTCTCATGTTTGCTCTGGTATGCGGCGGTTGAGCTGGAAGTGTGACATCGCAGTTGGATGCATAATCAACGGCTCGCCGCAACAGGATCCTTCGGAAAGCGCGATTCTTATCACGACATCCCGATTCTTCCCAACATTGAAGATGTTCCTCAAACTTCGGTTTCTAATACCTTCGAAAAGTTTCCAGAAAATACGTGACGTCATTTTCTCACTATAAAACGAGGAAGAATTGCAGTGAGTGTGTGCTGCTGGTGTTAAAGATTTGTATTGAGACGTGATGGCGCGCAGCTGTAAACTGTCTACGCGTCGAAACTTGACAAATGTATTTGCAGCAGCGACTCAAAAACTGTTTGTAAGCAATGTTTGAGTAAACAGTGAGATTTGTTACACTATTCTAATAAAAAATAAAATACATATTGCTAAGTATTAATTTAGAATTTACAATTGGATTTAGAATTCAATTCACAAGTTAATATTTTCATATTTTATACTTATTTGGCAGACTTTTAACATATAACAAAATCTTTATAGGCATTACTCAGTTTTTGCAAACATATGCTATTTTTCGGTTGTAAAAATGATTAATTGGTCATATTTTAAAAGGTCCTTTC
This sequence comes from Hymenopus coronatus, assembly GCA_030762935.1. NCBI lineage: Eukaryota > Metazoa > Arthropoda > Insecta > Mantodea > Hymenopodidae > Hymenopus > Hymenopus coronatus. The sequence goes on along the minus strand of CM060886.1, from coordinate 87,547,223 downwards.
TCTCTCTCTCTCTCTCTCTCTCTCTCTCTCTCTCTCTCTTATCCAGACTTTCCGGACATTGTATCGAGACGGTTTTCTCGGAAAAATGCATGCAGAGGTCCAGTATGTAGAAAGTATGACTAAAGGTCCAAGGACATTTGGAAAACCAGTTTTTTACCAAATTTAGTTTACTGCCTTAATCTATTGTCACTGATCATTACACGGTTGAGCACTGGCTTTTTGTACCCAATGTTTTGGAGTCTATCCATAGCATTTAAATGTCTTAAAGTGATAGTTGTGTTAAGAGATTATTATTGGCATGTAAAACAACTCTGCATGGCAAAATTTTAGCCAAAACGATGTTATTACTCTATCGTGAAATAAGCGTAATGATTATTGCTTGCTCCTACTCCGTCAAATTAGTAATGCACATTAGATAATAAGATACATTTAAAATAGGTTAAAAAAATTAAAATTGTAATGCTATTTTTTTAGTTTTTACTTTCTCTACACTTACTATGTACCTATATTATATCATAGAGAAGGTATAATCTATATTCCACACAAAATTTCGATATCGTTATGAGGTTACCAGTCCAGACATTGTAACGAAAATCCAAAAAATGGTGTTGGATGACCGTCGACTTAAATTCCGCGAACTAGCAGACATTCGAGGCATTTTGAAAAGCTATATACGTTGCACACTGACTGAAAAGTTGGATATGAGAATGTTGTGAGCAAGGTGGGTACCGCGTTTGCCCACAATTAAACAAAAACAGCGTCGTGAGGATGTTCCAGTGGAGCGTTTGGCAATGTTTCGCTGCAATAAAGCTGAGTTTTTGCGTCGATTCATAACGGTGGATAAAACCTGGGTCCATCTCTCCACACCTGAGAGAGGGTTGGAAGAGGAGAATCGACTCCAGAGAAGGCGAAGACAGTTAGTTCCATCTGCAAGCAAGGTCATGGCGTCAGTTTTCCGGGACGCATGCGGGATAATTTTCATTGATTATCTCAAAAAATGAAAAATAATAAATGGCGAACATTGTGCGAACCTGTTACACATTTGAAACCGAGCAAAAGCATTTAGGAAAAAGAAAGTTTTAATTCATCAACGCAGTGCACCAGTTTAACTTTACTGTAGTTTAAACTGCATATAAAATAAATCACCTCCATTTAACTCTAGTAGTAGTATTTATTTAATTTGCAATAACACAATTTTTGCGTCTCACAGTCGCATGGGTCGGGTGGCCGTACATGCTGTCTAAAAATACTTGAATTTAAAATATTACCTAAATATCTATTTTACATATTTTCACAACACTGGAAATACACACACAGATACATGTACACACACACGTGCGCGCTGCAGCAACAACAGAACAACAGACCAGTAGAAAAAAATTCTGATGTGTTCCATTCACATGATTTTCTCTACATCTCTGCTACAAATTATTGTTAAAAGGCTTATGCTTCTAGTTACTTCATGCTAATCGAGAAAACATTAGCAGAAATAGCCTTATTTCTTGCTTCCTTGTAAGTAAAAGCGAAAAAAGTGAGTAGCATAGGTTAAAGTGATAGTCAAAAGCTGGTTGCTATGTGACTGTTCATTTGTTTGTATGGACAGGAGATGACAAATTTCTGTATGAGAAAAATATCAGTTTTTGAAAACTGAAACCAAAAACAAGGGATATCTAAAAAACGGTCAACTCCACGAAAAACATGCATATGACATAAATTGTATGTTTTAATGTGCTCTACATTTTTTGTGTGGTAAGTTTTTGTCAATCTCTAACGGTTTAGCAGTTTTGCAAAATTCCGTAAAATTTATCCAGAATAAAATAGTCTTCAGGAGCTATCCCCAGACAATTCAAGATATACATTTTATTTGTCAGCTAAATATCTTTAATATAGGATATTTTAATCAAAATCGTTAGAGCCATTTTTAAGAAAATTAAAATTTTCGAAAAAAGTTCCATGTAAAGGGTTGTTGGGGGTGGGGGATTTTCTTGAAGATCTTTGTGTCGCATCCTTGAAGTTTGGCATTTAACGGTCTTCTCGTTTTTGAGCTATGCTGTCCACAGACACATACACGGACCTTTTTCTGAAATTTCAGGGGGACCCAAAACATGTATTTCTGGTGAAATCTCGGTATTGCATTTTTGGGTGCAATGCAATACCTTCTCTATACACTATGTACATAGTACGTGTAGAGAAAGTAAAAATCTGATGTGATCCATTCTCATGACTTTGTTTACATCTATGCAACAAATTATTTTTATAAAGTTTATTGATTTATTTAATTCATGCTAATCGAGAAAAAATTAGCAGAAATCGTCTTATCACTTGTTTCCATTTAAGTAGAAGGGAAATAAAGCAGTACCGTAGGTTAAAGTGATAATCAAAAGCTGGTTGCTGTGTGACTGAATTTCCTTTGTTTGTATGGACAGGAGTTGACAAATTCTCGTATGAGAAAAGTATAAGTATTTTAAAGCTGAAACTAATAATTAGGAATGTTTAAAAAACAACTCCGCGAAAAAAATTATATAAAATAAAGTGTGTGTTTTAACACACTCTACATTTTTTATTAAGTAAGTTTTTGTCTATCTCTTACGGTTTACCAGGTATGCAAGATTCCGCAAAATTTCATCCAAAATAAAGATGTCTTCAGAAGCTATTCCCAGAAACCTCAAGAAATACAATTTATTTGTATTGTAAATATCTTTAATATACGATATTTTAATCAAAATCGTTAGAGACATTTTTGAGAAAATCAAAATTTTCGAACATTTTTCCATGTAAAGGGTAGTTGGGATGGGGGATTTTCTTGAAAATCTTCGTGTCGCATCCTTGGAAGATACTAAATTTAAATGCCAACTTTGGTATTTAACGGACTTTTTGTTTTTGAGATATCCTGCACGCACACATACACACACACACGGTCATTTTTCTGAAAATCCTTTTTTTTGGATTCAGGGGGTCTCAAAACATGTATATCCGGTGAAATCTCGGCATCGAATTTTTGGGTGCAGTACAATACCTTCTCTATGCACTATGTACATAGTACGTGTAGAGAAAGTAAAAGGAACTCTCTGATATCACACACACTCACACACACACACGCTCGCACTCAACTATAACCCACGTATGCATTTAACTAAGAATTAATAGCCGCCACTGCACTCATTGCCTGTGTTTCTTCCATGTGTGGGTTTGTTTTAAACTATATGGTGTTAGCCGTTTTTTTTTTTTTTTTTTTTTTTTTTTTTTTTTTTTTTTTTTTGGTAGTGTTTAACACCCGCTTTAACTAATAATGCAGGCGGTGACACTGATGATACATGAATGATGAAGGAGCACCGGTGGAATGCGATGGTGGAGGAAACTGGAGTACCCGGAGAAAACCCGCTCCAGCGCCGTTTTGTCCACCACAAATCTCACATGCGGTCGCTTGGGATGGAATCCCGGCCGTCTAGGTGAGAGTCGAGTAGTCTAAGCACTCGGCCACGGCGCGGCCGGTTTGCAGGTTGCGTGTCAAGTGGTTCGGGGTTTGCGGATACCTTAGATATTTTCTTTTCACCTTCAGTAGAATAATTGGGCCCGCTTCACAGGTGAAGCAGAGAAGTTGCCGATACGTAAGGGGCTAGGATTACAATCCGATTCTCCAAAGCACCTATAATTTTAAACTAACTGTCAATGAACATCTTTTAAATCTTCCTTTACGTATATATTGAGATTTGTGTTTTTATGGATGTATATAATATGTAATCCCATATAAACAACATACTCTTTTATGTGTGACTGAGCGAATGTGATAAGTTACGCTGTAATTTTTAATATGAGATAGTGGAGCAGTCAATTAAGATATATGACACCTTAAGATAAGGATCCATCCTATCTGGACACTGATTAATATATTGAGTAAGTTGCTATCTTTGGGAATCGAACACCTGAAGCAAGATAAATACCGGTACTAGAAGATTGCAATCCGCTCTACGTGGATACCAAACCGACCGCGTTAAACAGCAAGAACCCGGTATGTCTGGAGCAGGGATCAGGCAGAAAGTCAGAGATCCCTGGTTACTCCAGATTCAGGTGTCATCATTTCAGTGCGAGATTGGACAGCAAAGAGAAAACTATCATTTGATGAACACAATTCAAATTAAAAGTTGAGGATTACACCTTTTTTACACCTTTTTTACTTTCTCTATACTCATATGTACATAGTGAATAGAGAATGTATTGCACTCCACCAAAAAAATTCGATACCGAGATTTCACCGGAAATATATGTTTTAGGGTACCCTGTATCCAAAAAAAGTATTTTCAGAAAAAGGTCCGTGTGTGTGTGTGTCCGCGTGTCTGTGAACACGATAACTCAAAAACGAATAGTCGGTAAAATACCAAACTTGGTATTTAAGTATAGTATCTTCCAGGGATGCGACACGAAGATTTTGAGAAAAATCCCCCCACCCCAAACTACCCTTTACATGGAACTATTTTCGAAAATTTCGACTTACTCAAAAATGGCTCTAACGATTTTGATTAAAATTTCGTATATTAATGTTATTTGTCTGACAAATAAAATGCATATTTTTAATTTCCTGGGAATAGCCTCTAAAGACTACTTTATTCTGGATGAACTTTTCATAATTACTAAACCGTAAGAGATGGACAAAAACTTAACAACAAAAATGTAGAGCTCATTAAGACACACAATTTATGTTATATACATTTTTTCGTGCAGTTGATCGTTTTTGAGATATTCCTTTTTCTTGGTTTCAGCTTTGAAAAACTTATACTTTTCTCGTACAGGAATTTGTCAACTCCTGTCCATACAAACAAAGGAACATCAGTCACATAGCAACCAGCTTTTGGCTTTCACTTTAACCTATGGTACTCCCTTATTTCGGTTCTACTTACAATAAAGCAAGAAATAAGACTATTTCTGCTAATTTTTTCTGATGAGCATACAGTAAATAGAAGTATAAGCTTTTTAAGAATAATTTGTTGCAGGGATATAGAGAAAGTCATGTAAATGGTACATATCAGATTTTTACAGTATGAAAAGCTGATATGTTCTATTGACATGACTTTCTCCACTTATACAGTATCAAACTAGTCTTAAAAAGCCTTATTGTTCTATTTCAAGCTAATCAAAATAAACATTAGTAGAAATTGCAGAGGTCTTCTGAGGCTATTCCCAGAAAATTCAGTGTAGACACTTCATCTATCATGAAAATATCTATCTGGGAGTGATTAGTCCTCTTACCTCTCACCTAGACGGCCCCGGTTTGATTTCAAGCGACGGCATGTGAGATTTGTGGTGGACAAAACTTCGCAGGTGCTGGTTTTCTCCGGGTTCTCCACTTTTCCCGGTCACTGTATTCCACCGGTGCTCCATCTTCATTCCATGTATCACCAGTATCATCGCCTGCTCAGTAAAAGCGGGCGTTAAACACTACCAAACTAAAAATGAAAATATCTTAAACATATGGTATTTTAATCAAAGCCGTTAGAGCAATTTTTGAAAAAAATTAAAAAAAATTGAAAAATGTCCCATATAAAGGGTGGTTGGAGTGGGGAGATTTTCCTAAAAATCTTGGCATCGTATCCTTGGAAGATACTTAAATAGAAAATTTGGTATTTCAGTTAAAGGACTTCTCGTTCTTGAGCTATGCCGCCCACTGACAGACATATATTACACAGACACACACGGACCTTTTTCTAAAAATGCTTTGTTTTTGCTTTCAGAGGCCCTAAAACATGTCTTTCCACTGAAATCTCAGTATCGAATTTTTGGGTAGAATGCAACACCTTCTTCATCTATGTACTATGTACTAAATAGAGAAAGTAAAAATTACATCATTTTTCATTGATTTGTTTCAGTCCCTGCTTGCCGGAGAGTGCCCTCCAGTGTTCAGCCAAGTCTGGATTCGGGAAGCCAACAAAAACGTGTGGTGCAAAGCCTTTCTTCTGCTACGGGACCGTAATCTCTACATTTCTCACAAGGTAAATGAAATGCTTGTACAATACAAATACAATATACGTATCTATTCAATATAGCGCAAGAGATGAAAGTTGTTTTGTTTACAGGTTCAAATAGTTGCGAAGTTCCTTCGAACGTGGAAATGCAGTAACAAGGTAAGTCCTGTCATGTCCTTAAATACAAAAAAATCTTGGTTTTGGCGTTTCAGACCAGGTGGCTCGAATGCCTCGTAATTTACGTGTGCAGATATCCCCTCGTGCGTAAAAGAGTTGCAGAAATCAACGGGACTATTTGAAATTAAAATCGACCAGTGAAGAACTGGCAAGAACGACCTTCATTTTGCCCCTCATGCCCCATGAGACAGTAGGGGGTCGCATTCGTAGAGAGGAGTAAAACGAAGGTCGCTCTCGATAGTTCCTTACTGGCGAATTTAACTTGAAATAACCCCATTGTGTCCTGCAACTCTTTCAACGCACGAAGAGATATCTGTACACATGAAATACGAGGTAGCTGGCCTAGCTGATATGTATCATGCACTTCAAACTTGAAATAGTTAATATGCATCGATGTTATAAGCAACATGATATATTCTTTATAGCTACTAATATTATAAGGAGCTTGAAAATTATGATCTATATATTACTGAGCATGACTATGCAATGTCCTTTTGGGAAAGAGAAACATATATATATATATATATATATATATATAACACTAGCCAGGAAGGGCTAGCATGGTTAAGAGTAGGAATATGGAGGCTTAAAAGGACAACGAAACGGGTACCCATAAGGTGAATGTCCATTATGCGGGGGAAAGGAAGATGTTCAACATATCATTTTTAATTGTAAGAAAACTGAGAAATGGAGAAAAGAAAATATATGGTCAAAAATTGATAGGAAATCCGATAAAAATAAATTTATGGATAATAATTGTAAGACATTGGGACAATATTTATAAAAATATGATGTATTCCATTCACATGACTTTCTCTATATCTCTGCAAAAAATTATTGTTAAACTATTATTTCATGCTAGTTGACAAAAACTTAGCAGAAATAGTCTTATTACTTGCTTCCTTGTAAGTAGAAGCGAAACAAGGGAGTACCATAGATTAAAGAGGTGGTCAAAAGCTGGTTGCTATGTGACTGAAGTTCCTTTGTTTCTATGGGCAGGATTTGACAAATTTCTGTATGAGAAAAGTTAAGTTTTCCAAAACTGAAACCAAAAACAAGGAATGTTTCAAAAAACGATCAGCTCCACGAAAAAGAAATATATAACATAAGGTGTGTGTTTTAACGTGCTCTACAATTTTTGTGGGATAAGGTTTTGTCTGTCTCTTACGGTTTAGTAGTTATGCAAAATTTCGTAAAATTCATCCAGAATAAAGTAGTCTTCAGAGGCTATTCCCAGGAAATTCAAAATATACATTTTATTTGTCAGGCAAATATCTTTAATACACGACATTTTAATCAAAATCGTTAGAGCCATTTTTGAGAAAATTAAAATTTTCTATGTTCCATGTAAAGAATAGTTTATGGTGAGCGGATTTTTCTCAAAATTTTCGAGGCGCATCCCTGGAAGATACTAAACTTAAATATCAAGTTGGGTATTTTACCGATTTTTCGTTTTTGAGTTATCGTCGGGTTCACAGACACACGGACACACACACATATGGACCATTTTCTGAAAACAATTTCTTTTTGGATACAGGGGACCCTAAAACATATATTTTCGGTGAAATCTCGGTATCGAATTTTTAGGTAGAGTGCAATCAATACCTTCTCTATACATTTGTACATAGTACGTTTAGGGAAAGTAAAAAGTGATAAATAAATGGAAATGGACTGTTAACGGTGAAGAACTATAGTTCATGAGCATTTAGGGGTAGAGATAGTTACACTAATATGTTCTCGTTTTGTATAACTTAAACTGGACTGCCCACTGAAAAAGTGGCCTGGGCAAAATTCAAGTGGGCAGCCAAGATATTTAATGTTCAATATATGTAATTCTTAGTGATTCAATAAACCTAAACCTACAATGTCTTAAAATTTATGAAAATATGACCTAAAATTACTGAAGCATTACCTGCAAAACGACATAAAATTTATGAAAATATGACACAAAATGTGTAAAATGACTTATTGAATGTTCTAGACATAACTCATACAGAAGTGCAGTAAAAATCGAAGGTATACGTAGTCTCGAACTTGAAGGATCATCTCTTTCCTGAAGAACATTTCTGAACATTGAAAACTTATTCCCAAATATGTCACGGACGCATAGCAGAAATAGGCAGAGCCTCCAAGCGAAACGTCTTCTACAAGTATATCAAAGTCTTCATTTTCGTCTTGAGTGGTGAACATTTCTTCATAATCGTTTATCGCACTGAACTAAAGCTTCAACAAACTTTGCTTAAGTTAATAATGTTCACACTTCTGCTCATTTAGAAGTGTTCTATAAATGCAGATTGGTATCCACAAAGTGTAAATGAAATTGAGCTTTATATATTGATGCTCTTTAACTGCTGCGGCTCACAGCGTTCCCTTCCATATTTGGCGTGAAAGACAGCTTAACTTTACTCAGAAGCCTCTTTAATCAGGCTTGACGTGTTTTTACGTACCGTAAATCTATCACAAGGGAGAGTGGTTAGACTGCTGTGGGATTTGTGGAGGACGAAAAGGCGTCTGGTCGGGTTTTCTCCAGGTCATCTGGTTTTCCCCTCCACTCCACCATTACCTTTCTTATCATCCATTTCGCTTGCATTTCATAACACCCACTTCCTCACGCTCATGTCTGGCTAGGGGCCGACCACTTGTTCCAGATTCTTCATTCTGTGGTTACGTACCATTTACTCCCCGACCCCTAGACACCGACTTATGAGTTCTAGGGGGTGTCAGTCCTAAATACGAGGAGGATAAGCTGACTACGAAACGAAAATCTACCAACGGGGCCCTTCCGAATGAAGCCATGCTACGTATTTTAGGACCGAAAAAAATCCATCGTTCTCCGCCGTTGGGAACCAAAGGCTAGACCACGGAGGATGGCAAAATGAAGTGGATATAATTATCGTATTCTGTATATTTAGAGGAACGTTTTACATTCTCTATCACTTACCTCTATGTAGGAAAGCCCTGTCAATCGAATCTATCGATTGATCGAGACTACGTTTGCCAGAGTTATTGAAAGAGGGCGAAGATCAACACGGAAATTGCCTATACTTTACCTCAATCACTGTTCCTCAATGACTGCGGATGTACGCGACAGTTTTAGGGTCTTCCCCATCTATTTTCGCTACCCCATTCCACCACCTCCGAGAGCTGACCGAGCGGCGCTCACAGGACTAATCGTTTTAGGAGAGTACCTGCGCAGATACCTTATTACATGCTTCTGCACAAAACATATTGCTTTTCATAGAAAGATGTCAAAGAAGAACAACACACATAAACTGACAGGAAATTGAATCATGTTGTAAAATTAAAACTTTTCTAGCTTTCGCAAACGAAATGAAATTGTAAAGAGGCTTTTCAGTTAGGAAGAAAGGAAAGATAGATTTAGTGTGGGGCACAGAAAATTACAGACGATTCTGGTAGGAGAATCTGCACACTGTGTGGTTTGAATGAAGACTGGGTATATTTTTTATTGGGATTTGCACAGTGGGAGAACCAGCGAACAATTAAACTAAAAGAAACATGTTTTAAGTACTACTAGAAGGAGATTGACATGTTGGGATCTACTGGCTGACCAGAGAACATGGCAAAACGTGGGCAATTTCATGGCTAAAGTGAGCGAAGCCAGATCGAATTTGTTCATTTAGTGAGATTAATTTATCTCTATTTTATTTCTTTTTCCTTACTTTTCTCTCGTTTCGTTTGTTCACCTTTAACTAATATCTGAAAGGTGTATGTAAGGTAAATAACACGTGCAGTAAGTGTATGTCTAATAATTTTAATATTTTGACACCAATTAAAATAAATATTCTACAATATACAGGTAGAGTTTCGAAATAATCACTGTAATCCACCCAAAATTTGATGTCTGGGTGTGTGTATGTATATTATGGAATAGTGTATATGTTATACAGCGGAGCGGGATACCTCAAATACTGCGATCTGCATAGATCAATTGTGAATAATGAACTACAAGAGGCTATAGGCCACAGGCAGATAGGCCGCATAGATGCGTGGAAGTTTCTAATCAGTCCAGGCTCGAAGACCCGTCCCACTATTGGGGCTGCCTAGAAAAGGTGATGAATGACTCGTCGACCACGAAGTCCTCTGTTGTCCAGTGGCAATACTCCTTATTTTGAGCAAGCATCCGCTCCGTCTGTTCGGTACATACACCATAGAGCCTAGAAGCACACCTGAAACATCTGAAGGATACAGATGATAACGACATCATGGTAGCTGATAAATCACATCAGCATTCGCCTACTGGCCCGCCTCTGTAGTATGGTGGTAGAGTGTTTGCCTCACATTCAATAAGTCTCGGGTTTGAATCTCGGTTAGGATAAGTGATCCGGATAAACATTTTTCCTGGGTTTTCCTCTATCCTGAGAAGACGAATTAAGTTCTATAGACACTAGTCTCACTGAGCATCAGTTCGTTTATTCCAATATGACCTTCCAGGTTAAATGACGTTAGATTAAAAATTGCTTACCGACCAGGGTAAACCACGAAAATCCAAGATCAGAGTGGACGGTCCACAGGACCTTGCGAATGCGAGCCTCTCATGTTCTGGGGAGCTCGGAAGAGAATGGCGTAACTATAACTCAAAGCTGAAAGTCAAATAAATGACAAACTTCCTAAGTATGAACTACATCTCTCAATTCAACCCAAACACTTACAGGAAAAGATGTAGTTGACTCTTTATAATTTTCTCCAAGATCACTGAAAACTTTAATTAAAACTTCATATTGTAACAAACAAACAAAACAAACAAACAAAAACAAAAAACACACCAGCTACTGCTAAATACAGTGTGTGTAGGTATTAGCCACTAAGACACAACGTAACAACATGTTACATTTGGTACACAACACAGTTGAATCTCTGAGTCACAACTCACAACTGCGCTTTGCACTTTCTTCTGTCAACTACGCCCTTTAACTGTATTTACTGTCCATTTATTGACTATCTTCACTCCTCGCTTCTTGAGCTGTCTGCTGCGCATTCGTTGGCCCTTTATATACGTTCTATATCTTAGGTCAAAGGTTCTGGTATTCGAAATTACTAGACGCTGCCAACAGAAGTTTCTAGAGCTGCATTACTCAAACTGCCGTAAATGGCATAATGGCGGCTACTGCTTTTGTCACGCGCTACTGATATGCGAGGGGCCGGTTGGAAGAATGGCTGCGACTAGCCGGAAGATATTCTGCACCACGGCCACAAAATATTTACGACACTGGTGTAAGAATAAAACGTGCATTTAATATTTTCTGTAAATACTTTGTGAAGTTCTCTTCTTTCTTACTAACTTAAATACCCAGCAACAATAGGAGAACGAAAATTTGTTGAACATCTTATGATGCACCACTTTTTCGTAAGTTACTCATTTGGAAATATTTCATATTGTAGCAATATTTACTTTTTGCTAAATACTTTATATGATGGAACATCATATTCTTTTTTTTCCTTATCCTTCACTAAGCTTGTTATACGAATTATAATATAAATTTAAACATGTTGTGCGTAACTATATAGCGTGCATTCCTTAATGTGAAGTTATTTCCAGTTTATCGTGAGTACCTGAACACGGATAAAGAATACATTTATTTATTATCAGTAAGATATGAGAGCTCCAAATTTTATCGATAATTTTGCGAGCAACTTGTTGGGCACGAAGAATAATATTCCTAAAATCTCATTTGTCTTGACGTATATTTGCACCAAAATCACTGCAACTTGATATCCATATAAATTTTGGATCACTTTTTATTGCTACATTATATTACTTTGGCTTAGTAAAGCATGACTACAATTAGTATGCCTGTTGGAACTTCCGCCATTATGTACGGGAATATCACTGCACAAATTTAGAAAAACAATTACACTTGTATGTGAAAAAAACTATTAAAATATAGAGATAATGGGTTCCAATTGGTTGTGATTTTACGCACCAATGTACAGGATGGGCCACTTCCTACGATATATAAAGACAAGGTTTAGAAAGAAAACCTCACCACTGTGGTGAACAGGTATGTAAGAATTTGTAATGGGTAGTCTAATTCGTTAGTGTTGTATTTATCTCTATTGTTTTGACTACTACTATTTCGTGTTAAAATGGGGTGTTACTTCTTGAACATACTGTATTTTTATCCTTTACTTTTTATGATAAATAAGGTGCTTAAAAAGGCTTGGAGGTCCGCCATTTGGATAACCTTTGTTTTTTCCTTGCTTTGAGCTTTGAGCTCTTGAAGTAAGACATTGATATATTGCCGAGATTCCTCGATCGTGTTGTCAGCGCTACGTCTGGCACTCACGTCAGAGAAAACGTGGAAAAATCAGAAGCAGGGTTCCTGAAACTGTGACTATTCTTTCTTGTAATGTCTATAGTTACTGTTCCTTTAAGGGGGGGGGGACTTTATGGCGAAAATTGCCAAAAACGAATTGCATACAGGCTGTTTAAAAACGACGCCAAACGAAGATAGCAGTCGATTAGCTTACACTTTGACTTATCCGAAACTTGATGTCGCAACTTTCAAACTCTTCTATTTAAAGTTTTATGTGTGTTTAAAAATCGCACACATTTGGGATTAGGCAGCAAAGGAACAACGGTTGTCATACGCTACGTAAACCACCTCAGAATGTGTTACACGAAACACATAACCAAACCCACATGCTACGTTTTCCATTACTAAATTCACCTGTACCGCGCCAACGTGTCTATCAAACCACCCCTACACCACACAACTGGGACCTTCGCTACCAACCGGCATCTCTGTTGGAGTGGACCAGGCACGTGGCATTTGCGACTGCCTAATCCATGGTGATTTTATGGCAGTTTTTGTATGTGCTGAATTTAGAGCTGAAAATTATATTCACGTATGGTATGACCAAAAGGTCCACATCTTCTTTTGGTATCGTTTTGAAACATCCTGTATAGATGATTGTAGACACATTACTTATCCTTGTAAAAATTATGCTAAATCTGCCATTTTGTATTGGAATTCTGCACCATTTCAAAGGGAAAAAACTCACACACTTTTAAGTGGAAAAGTAGCTCATCATTCAGTAGAAGTTTTCTTCTTCAAAATGGTACTACTGTTAATTATGGCAAAGTATGTGTACTCAAATTACGCAGTTTAGTTCTTTGCAGATAAAACTGGTTAGTTTTCTCCATTTTAACACGTTTTTCTGCGAACTACATTTTCTGATCTATCTGGCCCGCTTTATCCGAAGATATTTAACAGAGCTTAATTACATTTTAAGATAAGAAACACAACTTAATAAACCAACCTATTGTTCAAAAGTAGATCATTGAACTTACAAGCCATGCATCTATATCCTGTAAGAATAGCAGTCTCTTATCTTATGTAAGGTGATACATCTGTGACATTGGGCCAAAAATTAGAAAAAAAAAAAAAAATTATAACAACACATAGTCCAAGCTTTAAGAAAATATATCGATTTTCCAACTTAACACACTTTAACTGTTAATTACCTGAAGCTATAAATTGATAGATTCATGCTTATTAAAAGCCACGCCCAGCTTTAAACCATGCTTTTTCGTAAACTTTTCTGTACTTTTCCGTACTCAAAATGCTTCACACGATGCAATTTTTTGCTAATTTCAAATTTATATAAACATTTATATAGACTGTCTAAGTGGTAGGGTGGTCAGCGAGCTGACTTCTCACCCGGGGGTCCCGGGTTCGATTCCCACCTGCGGCGGGGAATTTTTTCTTTAACCAGAATTATTCCCTATGCTCCACAGAGTCTGGAATATGAATGTGCGCGTATTTAATGATGCAAAAATGATTGACCTAAGGTTCATATGAGTAACAAATGTTGTTTCACAAGTCAAAGCGCCCGATATGGCCATTGAAGTTAAAGGGTATGAAACAATAAGAAAAAAGAATTTTATACTGCCTCTCCAAAGTACATTAATAAATTTGTCATACTTTTTCAAAATCATTCTACAATTTTGAGAAATAAATTATTACATTTTTAAAACTCAAGAATTTTGAAGAGTACAGAAAGTAATACTTTTTCTACATTAATTAAGGTTATATAAAATATGATAAATATGTTTGTAAAGTCATTTATTGTTAGACTTTTAATGTGAATATATTTTAAAACGCATCACGTGGCTCATTTATATCAGAACAATTAATTTACATAACACAAATTATTTATGTAAACAAGCATGCAAGGTAGGATTTTATACTTGAAACACGTGTAACTATTATTGTGTATATTAAATGATAAAAATTCAATAACATATTTTACGTATTGTGGGTTTTCTAAACTCCGAGATGCATTACCTTAAATACTTTAGGGGGTAATAGGTCATGAATTTAGCAGATTAAACATTGGAGAAGGACCTTTAATCTTCCCTTAACACTCACAGAATTGTTGAACAGGTCCCTGCACTCCGTACTAATCAAGTTAAGCATTAGTAGAATGTTCCTTATAAGCAGAAGGGAACTAAGGGAATTCCGTATGCTAAAGCGATAGTCTCATGTTTAAAAGCTGCCGCTATGCGATCGTCACTGTAATTCGCTTATTTACATGGCTAGAAAAAAAATTGAGTTGTTCCATTCATATGACTTTCTCTACATCTCTGTGACAAATTATTGTTAAAAACCCTTATTCTTCTATCTACTTCATGCTTATTGCTTATTTCCTTGTAAGTAGATGGGAAATAGGCAGTAACCTATTCTAAAGCGATAGTCAAATCTTTCAAAAGCTGGTCGCCATGTAATTGAAAACAGTTCCTTTGTATTACTACTCTCGTATGAGGAAAGTTTTAGTATTTTAAAACTGAAACCAACAACAAGGAATATCTTCAAAATGGTCAACTCCACAAAAAATGTATATACCATAACGTTTTAACGAGATCTATATTTTTCTGTAGTAAGCTTTTGTCTATATCTTACGGATTATTATTTATGCAAAATTCATCCAGAATAAAGAGGTTTTAGGAGACTATTTCCAGAAAATTCAAGATATATATTTTATTTCTCATGTAAATTACTAAATATATCGTTACAGCCATTATTGAGAAAATAAAACTTTTCGAAATTTTTGTCATGTAAGGGGTAGTTTGGGTTGGGGGAATTTTTCTCAAAATCCTCGTGTGGCATCCATGGATGACACTAAACTTAAATACCAAGTTTGGTATTTTCGGACCCTGCGCGGACACACAGTGGATCTTTTTCTAAAAATAGTTTTTTGATACAGGGTACCATAAAACGTGTATTGGGTATCGAATTTTTGGGTGGAATGCAATACCTTCTCTATACAATATGTACATACATAGTGTGGAGAGAAAGTAAAAATGAAACAACTTACCAGGAATATCTCAGAAACGATTAATTATGCAAAAAGAGTGCATGTATCATAAATTGTGTGTTTTGATGACATCTAAATTTTTATGTACTAATTTTTTGCCTGGCACTTTTTGAGGTTTACGAGTCATCCACAATGAAAATGTCTTCAGAGGCTATTCCGACAAAATCCTAGGCATACGTTTCATATGTAATGTAAATATCTTAAACATATGACATTTTTATCAAAATCGTTAGAGCCATTTTTCAGAAAATCAGAGTTTTCGATAAAAGTTTCATATAAAGGGTAGTTGAGGGTGTGAGATTTTCATGAAAATCTTGTGAGGCATTTTTGGAAGATACTGAATTTAGTTAGATACCAAGTTTGGTACTTACTGGAGTTTTGTTTTTGAGCTATGCTACCAATAGACGCACTCATACACATACAGACACACACCTGGACATGTTTCTAAAAATACTTTTTGCAAGAAGTCTCGAAACATGCATTTCTAGTATAATCTCGGTAATTGAACTTTTGGGTGGAGTACAATCCCTTCTCTAGCTTCTATATACATTGTACATGCATGCTAGAGAAAGTAAAAACGCAACCAACCACCTACAGACCCATTCATACAAACATACACATTATATTCTTGAAGCCATAAACTTCTTAGTAAAACTATATCTCTATCTTATTTGGAATGACTTTCTTCAGAGGTTATATAGAGTCTTTAAGTCGCCTTCCGCCAGCTTTGAACTCACGGCCTCGGGAACTAGGTATTTATTTTACTGTCTTAAAACTCTTCGAATATATTGAAGCACCTTTCACCATTGCAGATTCAGAGCTGGCATGTTACCCACAAATCACGCAGGACGACATCCAAATTTACAATCTACAACTGTAAATATTATGCGCATTCTGTCATATTCCCGTTTCAAAGTGTCGCCAACCACGCGTTACAAAAAATACCAAAGAGCTAAACTATGCACCTATACGTCCTGCATATTCGATGCATCTTATGTCTGTATGTAATCTGAATTACACTGTATAAAGCTCTATATATTGTGTTTGAAAATTCAAAGCTATCAAATATTAACGACCCGCAATTAAAAGTCTCGCAGTTTAGTATGTTGGCTGCACTGTTGAACTTGATTTGCAGAACGTCGTACGAGGGATACTGTTTATATTTTGAGCCTAATAATAATAATAATAATAATAATAATAATAATAATGCACCTTCAACAATAACAATAATAAAAAAGCAGCGTGTCATTGAAAATTGCTGTATTGTTTCTCAAAATATTCTGTTTTATGATCAATTCACTTTTGCATGCGTTCGAAGCATTTGTACATAGCATTTTTTCCAATCTGCTTGTGACACCTCCAAAGCATGGTTTTTAAACGCATCAACGGCTTCTTCTGCCGACGAAAATCGTTGTCCATGCATTTTATTCTTGGTGTTTGGGAACATGCGGAAGTCATTGGATGCCAAATCAAGACTGTGCAGCGGATGAGTCATTAATTCTATTTTTGAGTGTTCAAATAGTCGGTTGTTAGACGAGATGTGAGAGCGCTCGCATTGTCCTGATGAAGAACGAACCAACGGCGCTTGCTTATTATCCTTATTTCACCGAAGACTTTCGGCAAACAAATGGGTGTGTACCACTCAGAATTTGACATTTTATGTTTCTTTAAAGGCACTGTTACCACCTGACCAGGTTTTCTGAAAAATCACACGACCATTCGTTTCGAGGCGCTTCAAGTGCGAACAACTTTTGTTGGGTTTGGTTCATCTTGAAACACCTATTTAGTCGACTGCTGTTTATAGCTCATATGCATATAACCTGCTACAATTTTATATACATCTTTTGAAGCCCCAACATTATATTTATTGAGCCTTTGTGTGCACCAATTGACACGAGTATCCTTTTGAGATTGTGTCAAATAATGTGGGGTCCAACAAGAGCCAATCTTTTTTACAGCTAAATGATCATGCAATATTTTATATATAATCTGGTGAAACTAATACCTAGTGTTGCTTCTATCTCACAGTATGTGGAATGACGATCTTGCACTATCAGTTTTTGCGCAGTATCAATGTTTTCTGGCACAATAGCTGATTTTGGGCGACCTTCACGAATTTCGCCAGAGAGCGATTAAACCCTTATACCAGCGTTTCACAATGGTAAAGGATGGAGCTTCATCGCTAAATGTAGTAGTAAGTAAATGTAGTAGTCCACGTCATTTTCAGAAATCATAATGAATCAACGCACTAACATTCCATCTTTTTGCCGAGACCCAATATTAAAGTATCTTTAAACAACAAAAATAACTATCTATTGACAAAATATCGGAAGTAGGTTAAGGTCAACAATGTCAAACTTTCCAGTGGAAACATCAGATGGCACGTACAGCAATCATAAATATAAATAGTGGTCCTCGTACATTACGAATTCGTCTAAGCGCAAATGCGGTACAGGTGGAGCACCAGTTCTTGCCAAATGCCACATTTAAATGAGAGATTAGATGCGAGTCACTTATTCACGTTTACCGTGTATTCTCGAAACGCAATCATAAGGCAGCAGAGCTGTTTGTTACTCTAGCATAAACTGTTTGTGTTTAGCAAGAGTAGGCTAGCTCACTGTATCTTGCAAAGGTCATACGTCTAGAAGGAACGAGCAGCCTGTATATACTCACATTCCATGTATGTCTGCAACTACATGCATTGACAGCCAGTCCCCATTCAGTCAACACCTGCTGTTGTTTTGCATTGTTTGTTTGCACTTTTGTTGTTCTCTCACTGTATTCACAAAGATATGTAAAGTCATTAGTTCTGAGCCTAAAATGTTTATGTCTTCTATGTTCCCTAGCATGAACATCGTTATCTGAATCACTGGAACTGCTACTAAATAGCATTTTATGCAGTTTTCAGATGCTTAATTGCACAATATTATATCGAGTTTTCCTTATAAATATTAAATTATAGAGTAATCTACAAACCTAAAGCCATTTTAGATAAACTGCTACACTACTTATTTAATAAACACAGATTACAAATGTTTAGAATCACTAATTAAATGTGAAACAGAACACTTGTACACTCTATAGTATTGTACTGTACATATTTAAGTTTGTAAAGACAACTGTACAAACTTCGGTTGTGAAACAGATATTTACCTTCTCTATTTTATATCTAAACATTCAATAGCAATATTTAACTGCAAATATACGTTTTAGGTTTCCCTGGATCCAAAATGAGAATTTTTAGAAAAAGGTCCGCGTGTGTATGTGTGTGTCCGTGAACACGATAACTCAAAAACGAAAAGTCGATTAAATACAAACTTTATATTTATATCCAGGAGCTTCCAAGGGTACAACACGAAGATTTTCAAGAAATTTATTTATCCTACTGCAACCTCCTTTTACATGGCAAAATTTTTGAAAATTTTTATTCTCTCAAAGATACAACCAATTTGGTTAAAATACCGTATATTAAAGTTACTTAGCATATAAAATAAATTTTCTGGGAATAGCCTCTGAAGTCCTTATCATTCTGAATATTTTTGCATAATTGGTAAACCGTAAGAGATAGACAAAAAGTTACTACACAAAAAGTAGAGCTCGTTAAAATACATAATTTATGTCATTTACAATTTTTATAGGGTTAAGCATTTGCTAGATATTCCTTTATCAATTTTAAAATAATTATGCTTTCCTTATACGGGAATTTCAACTCCTAGCATGCAAATAGAACTGAATTTCAGTCACATAGCACTATAGTTTAAAATATTTGACTATCACTTAACCTAGTGTATTACTTTAGTTTCCTTCTACTTAAAAAGAATTGAGTAATAAGTCCATTTCTGTCAATGTTTATCTTATTTAGATTTAAGTTAAGGAATAGGGTTTATTAGAATAATGTCCTACAGAGAGGTGTAGAAACTCAAGTGGGTGGATCACATACGATTTTTACAAATTAGAAAGAGTACAGTCAACAAAGCTTGTAAACATTGTAAAATGGCTCCTGGACTCCATCACAGTAACTGGGGCACGAGAAGTGATTATAACCGTTCTTGTTTAATTTCTTTAAGAATTTAAACTTATATGAAATTGGAACTGCGCCACTAAAGGTATCTCATAATAATATGGATCTTCATCATTTCTAAAACAGGTTATTTTATCTTGCATTGTTCTGTGGTGGTGGTGGAGATGGTGGTGACCTTCGTCTTAATTATTACTTCAGTGGCTCGATCACATCATTTTTTTTTTTACATTTTTGTTAAACGATTCCAGCAGTCACACAAAGAAGTGTCTGAATTAATTTAGAGACGCAATAGATCAGAAGCGGGCATGATACAAATAAAATATGATGTGACCTTTTCTGGCACTAATCAGTTGCTTAAAAAAACGAGGGTCGTTCTTCTGACGTCAGAGAACAAAAAAGTAATTATTAATAGCGACATGAAACGCGATAAGGTCGGAAACCTCTTCTTATTTCTCTGGACTTCTTGACATGCCAAGGACGCACATTATCATAGAAAAAATTAGAAATTCATGTCATGTATATCAGTTGATATGCTTACAACGATAAAACCTATTTGTTTTTGTTTCTTTTCGCAAAATTCAGTGTTAACACGTGCACATTACTGTTAAATTATATTGAAGCACGTGTACTTGTTTTTTCTCTCTGTTTATACCACAGATTATATGGAAATCAGAGAATATAATATTATCGCATTTTAACATTCTGAAAAAGCCTCAGAATGATTGCAACTTATAATTTATTTATGTATGCTTACATTTAAAATGCAAAACATATATATTATATAGGGGTCTGTCCACGTCTGGATATTCTGATGTTTTCAAACAGTTTAGCTTTTAGATAGTTTAAACATATCAATATGTATTATGTACATTTATTTTCTATAGCGATTTTTTGTGGTAGTTAATTGCATTCATATTTCACCAATAAATTGGAGATTTCATCGAGAAAAGAGCAGTTTAAAGGTTCACTGACCTAAGAGAAGAAAGAGAGAGAGCACCAAACTTTGTGTTTAAGGCCAATATCTTTCAAGTGTGCAAGGTAACAGTTTTAACGAAATTTCCCCACCATGAAGTACCCTTACATTAAAAAATGTACTCCTCTTTTCTTAATGATTACTATTAAGATGCCATATAGTTGGGATAATGGTGTGACAAAAGTATATTTTGAATTTTCTGTGAATAGCGTATGAATTCCGTTGCGCGTTGCATGCTATTTAATTGCGAAACAATGAAATACAGACAAAAACTTACTACAAAAAATACAATCGTTAGAATATGCAATTTGTTGAAATTAATTTTTATTGCATTAGTCATTGATGAGACATTTTCTGTTTTCAAGTTTTATATCCGTTGTTTTGTTCTTCTTAAGTCCATGAAAAGTTACAAAACTCGACTTTAATTTTAACCGAAAACGTCTTCCAGTCCTCCTCAGTGCGTATCTATTAACAATGTACTGAAACCATTTCTAGTTAATATTGTCATGATTGAAAGGAAGAACATAAAAGGTTTCCACATTTGATGCACTGTTTTTCAGCTTCATTGGTTTATATAATCTTTTCCAGTATGAGTTGCTTTCTGTAGTGATACCCAACCTTAAGCGAAAGTGGGGAGGGCAGATTTATCCGGACGCATTGTTTGAGGAGCTATGACGCATTCATGTTCTCATAGCAGATACAAACAAACCTCTCTAATGTTTGATTACCTTGTAATGCGATAAGCTAGGTGAACAACTGTTATATCCGGAGCAAAATATTGTTCTCTAATTCTTACTGTGTAAAGTGTATCTGTGGATATTTAAGTTTCCGAGCGTAATAATGATTAGAACGGAAATGGTAAACTTACGACTAGGGAGTCGTGTGAACGAGCAGCCCCTTTCAGTAGTTACTACGTAAGACACTAAATGGTCATATCGGACTATGAATGAAATCGGCGAAATGATGCTTAAATGAAGGAGCTTAAATGTACTCGGCATTCGTGTTCTTCCCCCCCCTCCTCCAAAAAAAAAAAAAAACTCACCTATTCTCTGGTTTTATGCAACCCGCAGATTACATTCTAACGTGAAAACATCGTTCCCGAGATCCATCTTCTGCACACCAACATTTAGACTTTGGCGCTAAGCGTTATAGCTGAAGAGTAGCGTATATGGGTAACGTGCGCTGTTATGATGAGTTCCAAGATGCTCGATTCAGTTTTTTTTTTTTTTTTTTTTTTTGGTAGTGTTTAACGCCCGCTTTAACTACTAATGGCACCACAGGCGGTGACACTGATGATACATGATTGATGATGGAGCACCGGTGGAATGCGGTGGTGGGGGAAATCTTACCTAAACGTTGATACTTTTTTTTTTCCCCTTTCTTTCTTCCTGATTTGGCACAAAGCTAGATGGGATATCGGAACATTTTATAACTTGCTTATTTTATTCTTGTTCTCTTTATTTATGCTTATTCTAACTTAATCAGTCCGGTTACAGGAAGCACAAATGGAAATGAACATTCTGAGGCATATTCATCCAGTTTCTTCTAAATATGCAGGGATTATTACAATGTTTTAAAACTAACATTGGTATTTCATTTAATACTACAGAACCAGGCCCATTTTCAGGGTAAATACCTAGGCTGAAAATCACAAACTGTGCAAAATACATAGGTATTCACCAAAACTTTCAATTGAAAAGAAAATTAGGTTTAATCCCCATAACTCAACAAACTTCTCAATATCCACTAGATAAAATGTTTCCGATATGAAAGTTAATGATGAAACATTCTCTAACCACGAAGAACAATACATAACATGTTAGGAGTTATAGTATTTTGAAATTGTTTTTATTAACTTTATTCGTTTTGAAAATTTCCTTTATTGTTTAAAGGATTATTGAAGTTTTTGTTTTCAAAACAATTAGAAAATTTAAGAATCGAAGACTGAAGAACACGTAAAATGAACTTTCGTTTGTTCTTTATTCGTATACTTTTTGCTTACAGCTAACATTATAAGAGTGACAAACACTGAACTAACTTTGCACCTCGATGAATAA
Organism: Hymenopus coronatus; assembly: GCA_030762935.1. NCBI lineage: Eukaryota > Metazoa > Arthropoda > Insecta > Mantodea > Hymenopodidae > Hymenopus > Hymenopus coronatus. Next base: position 87,524,699 of record CM060886.1, on the reverse strand, counting down.
TACATAGACAAGAAAAAAAGTGCACACGGGTAAGTCGAACCGCTGACACGCTGGAGGTGATGAGGGAACATGAAATTAACCAGTTGAGCTACAATCATTGCGCCCGCTTGTGCCGTTAAAACTTGTAGGTACAGTACCATACGTCACCCTCTCCGCTTCTTTTTTTTTTTTTTTACAAAAATAAAAAAAAATATAGTTCCGGAGGCTTGTCAGGACTCCGGCGCTGTATTCTTTTTTTCTCCATTTTTTCCAGTTTCCAATATTTCCTTAGTAGACCTTATTATTCTTAACGTTTTCCTTTTACATATACATACACAAACATAGACACACTTACAAACACAGAAACACCCATGCCCAAGGCGGGACTCGAACCCACGATCCTATGCACCACGAATCGCGAGCGCGGCTACCGGGATCGGCATTCTGGTCTCTTTTTAGCTGTTATAGACCCCTTTTTGTAGCTTAAGCCGTTCATTTACTATCATTTACGTTGCAGATCACATGACAGCGCTCCTATTGATATAACATGTATCATAACACAAGTTATATTAGGCGCATGTTTTTGGTGTGCACGTAACTATTGCTGCTAAGGTCTATTTTCCGATGAAGAGCAGGCTATATTTGCATGATTACCAAATGGCCGACAAGGACGGTAATTTCGACCTTATTACTTTCAGAGTATGAAGTGTTGCCTATCTCCAAAAATAATAAGGAACAGGTGAATCACCCTGTTTGTATACCTATACTACGGCACAAGTATAACTATGCTTAGCCCAATATATCTGGTTCTATCGCGAAATCTCAATATCGAATTTTTGGATCGGAATTAATAGTTCCGCATCTTCCTACTATACAAATTATTGTTAAACATGTACTACCTTCTTTATATTTTAATTACCTCATTCATATTATGTAAATTAAGAAAATTAACCCAAGGTAAATAACTATCTTTAAGTAAAGGTTGTAAAGATGAAAGGGATAAAAATGAAACAGTTAATGAAAACTTAGAATTTTAAGATCTATTTCATCTCTAGAGATGAATAAATAAAATGTAAACAAAATATAAGAGGAAAATAAATTAAGCACAGAAACAGCGTGCTTTATTAAACAGTCACCAGGCATACAGCTCATGGAGGCGGGTAAAACCATTTGTTTTTGTTTACTTTCTTTATATCTTCATTCTATAGATAGTGCTAAAGAAATAAAATTCGATTATATAATAAAAGTGAAATACATACAACATATATTAGTTAGTGTACCTATTTCAGAGTACAGATTATTAATTTTTGTAACAATCTACGGTGCGTAATAATTTTTGCGCTTCCGTATTGCTAATGCATGTATTTTAAAAACAAGTTTGTTTACTGTGCTGCCTCAGAAGCGCGCAGAATTTTCTATAAGACATTGTTGTGTATTAAAAACACACACAGTTTAGTTTATTATCTGAGTTTCTTTTCTTGGAGCGGAGTCTTCAGTTCACAATGACCGTCAGAGTGACATATATGCTTTATTGTTCACTTACTCCGCCTTTAGCCAGTTGTCATATCAACGGCTTTTTTTTACCATTGAAACATTAGTGCGTTATCCGTGCGTTTTGTTTTGTTTTAAGGGAATAATCTTGTAGAGAAAAAAAAACCCTCCCAGCTGCGAATTCAACCCAGGACCTTTCCCTTAGTAGGCATTTACACTACCGACTGATCTATGTGGTCTAATGTTTGCAGCTTACTTTGATGACTAACTTTCTTGAACCGGTTGAAATAAAACCTAAACGGGCCCGGGATTATTAGGGTCAGTCATTTTCTCTTGATTAGGAAAACCCCGGAAAAAGCATAGCTAACTCGTCCTAACCGAGATTCGAACTCGGAACTGCTTGATTGTAAGACAGACACGGCTCACTCGCACCACAGGGTGGACTATTTCAGCAGCTGGTTTTCGTTTTCTATCACATTTTGAAGAACCTTCCGTTGCTCTCAAATCCATCTATATGTACACTAATATGAGTACTATGTTCTCCTCCCCCCCCCTCCTGTTTGCCTTCCTCGTATGTAGAACTTTGAAGCCATATGCTGGATTCAGACGCCTTTAAGGAGCAGACGGATTCTGTCTCAGAGAGACAGAGAGCCACCAGGGGTTATCAGCCCGGCGCCCGAACGAGATTGAAAAAGAAAATGATATGAAATTACGGTGCAATTTATGAAAACAAAGATGATTATGGAAGAGGCGGCGTAATGAATAACGGGAAAAACCGAAGAAACCCGCCACTTTGCCCACCACAAATTTCACATAGGGTCTGGTATCGAACCCGGGCCGGACTAATATTATATGGAGAGCAAATATGTGTTTTTGTGTGTGCGTCTCAAAAACCAGACAACTGATCTTGATAATTCTTTCCATTGAAAAGCCCTATACTTCCAGGTGATTACAGGATATATAACAAATATCTTTATTGACTCAAACCGTAGTTACAAATAGAGTCTTTTTTTTTTTCTCTGCTACAAACTATTCACTCAGTTTGCGGCTGCACGTCATCCATGACTCGCGCACCACTGCGTGCTAACACTCTAGTCACTCACGACTCACTATGATTTACAAGACAACAGAATTGCAACGGCAATCCTTCCTCCTTTTATAGCTAGAAGATGACGTCACAAGTTTTCTGGAAACTTATCGAAGATACTGATGGCCTAAGCTTGGACAAACATCTCGAATATCGAAAGGAATCATGATGTTGCGAGAAGAGTCTCGCGTTCCAAAGGATATCGTTATGAATGTCCAGAAAAAATTACTTCCTCCGAAGTGATTCACAAACTCCAGGATATGTTCTATAGTGTTCGACGAATCAAAGTTAGCGAAATAGTAGAGCCCACAGGCATTTCAAAGGTACAGTGTTCTCACTTTTGCACCCACAATTAGGTATGACAAAGGTCTCGGCATAATGGGTGTCGCGTTTGCTCTCAATGGGGAATAAACGCAATAATGTGATCGATTCGGAGGCTGGTTTGGCACTTTTCCGTCGCAATCCTGATAAATTTCTGCTCCATTATATAACTATGGATGAAACATGAATATAGTACTTACTCCAGGGACAAAATTCAGTCGAAACTGTGGGTTTTTTGAAGGTAAAACGGATTCGAAGAAGGCAAAGGTGGTGAAATCTATAGACAAGATGATGACTTCGGTTTTTTGGGATACACGGGGAGTCATCTACATTGATTACTTGCAGAAAGGAAGAACGATAAATGGAGAGTATTATGTATCGTTATTACTCTGGTTGAACGGAGAAATCAAGAAAAAAAAAAAAAAAAAAACCGCCCTCATCCGGGAAAGAAAAAGATCTCTTCCATCAAGACAATACAAGGGTGCACACGTGCGCAGTTTCGATCGCGAAAATTGTAAATTAAGATTCGAATTATTACAACATTCACCGTATTCACCAGATTTGGCCCCAGTGACTTTTTGCTCTCTCTATAGTACTATTTACATAGTATATAGAGGAAGTATTGCATTCCACCCAAAAATTCGATACCGAGATTTCACCGGAAATATATGCTTTAGGGTCCCCTGTATCCAAAAAAAGTATTTTCATAAAAAGGTCCATGTGTCAGTGTGTCCGTGTGTCTGTGAACACGAGAACTCAAAAAGAAAAAGTCGGTAAAATACCAAACTTGGTATTTAAGTTTAGTATCTTCCAGGGATGTAACACGAAGATTTTGAGAAATATCCCCCACCCCAAACTACCCTTTATATGGAACTTCTTTCGAAAATTTTGATTTTCTCAAAAATGGCTGTAACGATTTTAATTAAAATTGCGTATATTTAAGTAATTTATCTGACAAATACAATGTATATTTTGAATTTTCTGGGAATAGCCTCTGAAGACTACTTTATTCTGGGTCAATTTTACGGAATTTTGCATAAATGCTAAACCGTAAGAGACGGACAAAAACTTACCACATAACAAATGCAGAGCACTATAAAACACACAATTTATGTTATATACATTTTTTTGTGGAGTTGATTGTTTTTGAGATATACCTTGTTTTTGGTTTCAGCTTTCAAAAACATACTTTTCACATACAGGAATTTAAATCCCTGTCTATACAAACAAAGGAACTTCAGTCACATAGCAACCAGCTTTTGACTATTTCTTTAACCTATGGGTACTCCCTTATTTCGCTGCTATTTACAAGGAAGCAAGTAATAAGACTATTTCTACTAATTGTTTCTCGATTATCATGAAGTAAGTAGAAACATAGGCTTTTTAACAATAATTTGTTGCAGAGATATAGAGAAAGTCATGTGAATGGAACACATCAGATTTTTGGAATAAGGTCCGTGTGTGTGTGTGTGTGTGTGTGTGTGTGGACAGCATAGCTCCAAAACAAAAAGTCCATTAAATACCAAACTCGGTATTTAAGTTCAGTATCTTCCAAGGATGCGACACGAAGAGTTTCAACAAAATCCCCTCCATCCCCAACTACTCTCTACATGGAAACATTTTCGAAAATTTTTATTTTCTCAAAAATGACCGATTTTGATTAAAATATCGTATAATCAAGATACATGACAAACAAGATGTATATCTTGAATTTTCTGGGAACAGCCTCTGAAGACTACTTTATTCTGGATGAATTTTACAGAATTTTCCATAACTTGGCAAACCGTAAGAGATAGACAAAAACTTACTTAACAGAAAATATAGAGCTCGTGGAGTGGGTCGTTTTTGAGATATTCCTTATTATTGGTTTCAACTTTAAAAAACTTATACTTTTCTCATACGGGAATTTGTCAACTCCTGTCCAAAGAAGTAATAAGACTATTTCTGATATTTTTTTCTCGATTAGCGTGAAGTAAATAGAAGCATAAGCTTTTTAAAAACAATTTGTTACAGAGATGTAGAAAAAGTCAAGTGAATGGAATACATCCGATTTTTTTATTTCCAAACTTAAAAATTGGCTCGCGGTAAACGATTCACATCTAACGGAAAATGCCTATTTTAAGAATCTTCCGAATCCCTACCTTTTGGAAGCCTTAAAACAGTAGGCAAAACGCTGGGGAAAGTGTACGAACTAAAAGGAAATTATGTTGAAAATAAAAGATACCACAAATTATTTGTTAGGGACTTATTGTAGCGAATTTTAAAGGCAAGTGGTCATGTACCTAAAACAAGGGTTTATAAACATATTTTCGGATGTTTATTGGAACGCCTTTTCTCGACACAAATGTAGCAATAGACTTAATGGTAGACCCTGGGAGACGCAGTATTGATAGAAGGGTATTTTTATTTAAACTGAAGCATTATCTCTCTTAGTATAGTTCAATTTTGTGACCATACCTGAAAGTTTAGCTTTTCCATCCTGATTAGGATGTGCAGGATTAAAATATCCTCTGATGCTATAAATTTTCACGTAGTACAACTGTTCATAACATAACAAACATTCAGCCTTTTTGTCATTCCAAAGCTGAAATAATCAATTTCTCATTCTACGCAATCATTCCTATGGCATTCTCGTATGCCATCCCCAATGAAACGTCACTGCCTGTTGTTATTCGTCATGTACATAGCTTAGCAGGCATAGTGGAGTAGGTAAGGAAGGGTTGGCAATATTTGTGTACAAATGTGAGCGAACTCCGATTAATTGTAAATCCCTCTACAAGGGTAAAAAAACAACGTTCATTACTATTTCACATACTTGCAGCTTTGCAGAAAAATCAATTTCTTGGAGATAAATCCCCAAATAGATTATCAACCAAATGATGACCTTTAAGTTTTGTTTTATTTCGCGTTTTAAAGGACATGCCATCTTGTTTACATGAGAAGAAACGTGAACGTGCTGTTATGCATGTAAACAAACGCGTTTCAAATTCCACTAGTCCAGTGTGTATACGGAACTGAACTTGGAAAGCTATAAATCAGTGGAACTGTAATATTTCACAACACAATGTAGGCGACTGATCGGTTAAGTAAATCCTTAAGTAAACTCATAGTTTCTAATGTTAGATTCTGATTACGAAATTCATTGAGTCAAAGATCGAGGGGTTACAAGAGGCTAGGTCGGGTCAACGCTAAGAGTTCACGGTATCAATATTTAAGAAGCAGGACACTTGACACAAGTTACATATTATCATCCATCTTTAACAAAAACTGCTTACTCTCGTCAACTATACTCTTTCCTGGCCTGCGGTTCGTACGAGTTTTGCCCTTATGGCGACATTTGGAGTGCACTGTATTTTTACTTTCTCTACACGTACTATGTACACTGTATAGAGAAGATATTGTATTCCACCCAAAACTTTGATACCGATATTGCACCGGAAATATGTGTTTTGGGTCTCGCTGAATCCAAAAAAAGAATTTTTGGAAAAATGTCCGCGCGCGCGCGTGTGTGTGTTTATGGACAGCATAGCTCAAAAACGAAAAGACCGTTAAATACCAAACTTGCTGTTTAATTTTGGTATATTCCAAGGATGTGACACGAAGCTTTTCAAGAAAATTCCCCCACCACAAATACCCTTTACATGGACAAAATTTCAAAAAACTTGATTTTTTCAAAAATGGCTAACGATTTTGATTAAAATCCCTTACATTTAAAGATATTTATATGCCAATTAAAATGCATATCTTGAATTTTCTGGGAATAACCTCTTTATTCCGGATGATTTTTATTGAATTTTGCATAACTTGTAAACCGTAAGAGATAGACAAAAATTTACTACACAAAAAATGTAGATCAGATAAAACACGCAATTTATGTCATTTACATTTTTTCTTGGAGTTGTTCATTTTTGAGATGTGCCTTGTTTTTGGACTCAGCTTTAAAAAGCTTATACTTTTCTCATACAAGAATTTGTCAACTCATGTTCATACACACAAAGTAACTTCAGTGCCATAGCAACCAGCTTTTGACAATCACTTTAGCCTATGATACTCCCTTATTTCGCTTCTACTTACAAGGAAGCAAGTAATAAGATTAGCACGAAGTAAATAGAAGCATAAGCTTTTTAATAATAATTTGTTGCAGAGATGTAGAGAAAGTCATGTGAATAGAACACATCAGAATTATTTTTAAAACAATGTTTCGCGCAACAGGGGCTCCCGCTGTTTTGCTGTTTTCCTTTCGAGTGTTTTGTCTTCGAGAACTGGTGTTGCAGGGCTTATATAAGGGAACTACTAGCGCAGAGTGAAAGATTTCATGATTTTCCCTGCTTATTCTGTAACGAACTATTCTTACAAAAGCTTTTCTCTTCATGTTGGGGGATACACTAGGCCAAAGCGATAGTCAAATCTTTTAAAATTTCGCCCCTATGTGAAACAATTGAAATTCGGTTCTCTTTGCATAGCCAGGAGTAAAATAAAGAGAAACTAAACGAAAGATGTTGGAGAAAAATTTAAGTAGTTAAAAAATGAAACCAATAATAAGGAATATCTTGGTAACTGTCAACTCTACGCACACAAAAAGGGATATATGACCTGCATTGTGTGTTTTAACTTGATCAATATTTTTTGTGTAGTAAGTTTTGTCTATCTTTTACAGTTTAGCATTTATACAAAAATATTATATATTTTTTGTTTGTTTGAGGAACCAGAAGATCCAACACTTTTACATGCTAGTTTAGGATTGAATGCAAACGGTAATTTGATTACTACATTGTGTGCAAATACATGATAAATTAGTATTACAATTAAAGTAAAATACTATGATTTTCTAAAAGCTATTGCAATATAAAACTGAGATTAGGATTTCTGTGCACTATTAAATTATTCAAGATATAACATACCTAATTAATTTGACACTGAGGACAAATTAATTATGTTATGTCTTGAGCAATTTAATAGTGCACAGAAATACTAAGCTGAGTTTTATTTTCTCTACCACGTACAATGAACATAGAGAAGGAATTCTACCCAATAATTAAATATCAAGATTTCAGCTTAAATACATGTTTTGAGGACCCATGAAGCCTAAAAAAGCCGTTTTAGAAATATGACCGCGCGCGTTTATGCCTGCAACTCACGAACGAAAAGACTGTTGGTTAGATATCAAACTTGGTATTTATGTTCAGTATCTTCCAAGGATGCGACAAGAAGATTTTCAGGAAAAATCCCCCACTCCTAACTAACCTTTGCATGCAGCAAGATTTTTAAGACATTCAATATTGCCAAAAACGACTAACTATTTTGATTAAAATATTATACATAAAAGAAACCTATTTGCATCACAAATAAATAGTAAATCCTGAATTTTTTTGGAAATTCCTGTGAAGCCCTCTTCATTTTGGATGGCTATCGCATAACTAATAAACGAAGAGAGAAAAAACTTATTATACAAAAAATGTGATCTAATTAAAACACACAATTTATGTAAAATATGTTTTTGTAGAGTTAGCCATTCCCAATGTATTTCCTGTTCCTGGTTTAAACTTCCCAATACTTATAGGTTTAGCTAAGTAACTGGTGAATTCCCTTATTTAATTTGTACTTAGAATAAAGTAATGCCAATTTTTATCTGGATACAGAAGAATATTCTTTTGTAAGAATAGTTTGTTGCGCAATAGGTGCAGGTAATGTGCACTTAACACGCCAGCATTTTAAGTTAATTCTCACTGAGTTTCTGAAAGTTGATTAAGATTTTTCGGCCGCGCCGTAGCGGAGTGGTTAGACCGCCGGACTCTCACCTAGACAGCCGAGGTTCGATCCCAAACGACCGTATGTGAGATTTGCGGCGCAGGGAGCGTTTACTCTTCTCCTGTTTCCCCCGCCATCGTATTCCACCGGTGATCCATCTTCATTCCATGAATCACCAGTGTCATCGCCTGCGGTGTCACAAGTAGTAAAAGTGGGTGTTAAACACTGACCAAAAAAAAGAAAAAAAGATTAGTTACAAACTGTACGGCATGGAACATTGTTAATGTGCAAAACTGTAAGAAAAGTCAAAAACGAATAAAAGGCAATAAAGGTTTTGTACTGTGTAATCTTGATTATTGGTCACAATTTAGGCTTTAAAGTGTCACTGGAACAGGGTTTAAAAGTATGTTTGGATATTAAAACTAATGTTTGAATTTTTAGAAAATGTTGACGAAATTTCAACTATGGGTACCCTTAAGAAAGGAGAGACAGCCGTCTTATGACAGCATGGCTGGCCAACATTTTGCTACACATGCAAGGATGGCAGAACTGCTACGCTTATTATTCTAAACACGCTCTTTCGAGTAGTGCAGCAAGAATCCTGTCTCAGATTTCTAAGAAAACAACGCTGTGTTGCAAATGTCTTTGTGTACCCTTATAGTATAGTAGCCCATCCTATCAATAAAACTAAACTCATATTAAAAAAAAAATTGTTAGGACAGTCATATTTAAATCTTTAGAGGTTCTACAGTATGCAATGCCCTCGACAATATTTTAAAAATTTACGTTCCTTTTTTTTTGTAATGTAATATTTTATTTAGTTTCATGTAACATTTATATTCTTCCATTTGGTTTAGTTGCCCTGCGAATAGTTTAAAACGTATACTAGCGGTATCAAACGAACAAAATTTTAACAGAAATTGAAATAAATGGAATTCTGATGATTAGAATTGGTGACAAAAGATTCGCATAACCAGCAATATGCTTAATTCAATTAAACTCATCCAAACCGACAACTTATCAAAGAACATGGGCATGTCAAAACTTAATAAATTGCAAAAACCACAAAATATTAAATATTATGTTTTGCAGTGCTTTTTAAACATAAGTTAATTCGTTTTATTGGAATTGTACATTGACTATGAAAAAAAAAACTGACGTGTTCCATTCAGACGATTTCTCTATATCGCTGCAACAAATTATTCTATTTACTTCATCTAATGGAACAAAAATTAGCAGAAATAGTCCTATTACACTCTTCCTTGTTAGTAGAAACGAAATAAGGGGGTACCATAGGTTAAAGTGATAAGTCAAAAACTGGTTGCTCTGCGACTGAAGTTCCTTTGTTTGTATGGACACGAGTTCACAAAGTCCTGTATGAGAAATGTATAAGCCTTTATAGCTGAAAAAAACAAAACAAGGAATATCTCAAAAACATCAACTCCACGAAAAAAATGTATATAACATAAATTGTGTGTTTTAAGGTGATCTTTATTTGTTGTCTGGTAAGTTTTTGTCCATCTCTTACGGTTTAGCAGTTATACAAAAGTCCGTAAAATTGACCGAGAATAAAGTAGTCTTCAGAGGCTATTCCCAGAAAATTCAAAATATACATTTTATTTGTCATGTAAATATCTTTAATATACAATATTTTAATCAAAATCATTAGAGTCATTTTTTAGAAAATCAAAATTTTCGAAAAAAAGTTCCATGTAAAGGGTAGTTTGGAGTGGGGGGATTTTTCTCAAAATCTTCGTGTCGCATCCCTGGAAGATACTAAACTTAAATACCAAGTTTGGTATTTTACCGACTTTTTTTTTTGAGTTATCGTGTTCACACACACACACACACACACACAGACGTTTTTCTGAAAATACTTTTTTTTTTTGGATATAGGGAACCCTAAAACATATATTTCCGGTGAAATCTCGGCATCGAATTTTTTGGTGGAGTGCAATACCTTCTCTATACACTATATACTTAGCACGTATAGAGAAAGTAAAAAACAAAAACATTCCTATCATTACAATTCCGAGTGTAACACTTGTTTATTACATAACTCAAAACTCTCTCTGTATATATTTATATATTTTATTGTTTCATTTATATAGCTTCCTTTAACATCTAAGGACATATCGTGGGCTTTGCATTAGAAGCAACTCGTCTGTATGTTTTTTACTTTGGGTTTAAATACTTTTATTTACCTCAAGCGCGCGCGCACACACACATATTCACTCTCACATTCATACTTCCAGACTCTGTGGGGGACAGTAAATAATTCTGTTTAAAGAAACATTCCCAGCCTTAGGCGGAATCGTACTCGAGACCTCCGTGTGAAAGTCCACTCGACAGGATTTTATGATATTCAGGGATTCTCGACATCGCTTACAACAACCAAAAGAATGGAAATATCGAACAATTTGCATCTGTATGTATATGTATATATGCTTGTAAATATATATGTATGTGTGTTTGTACGTATGCATGTATGTAAAAAAGAAAATTTTAAAAAGTCTGACATCACACCTGTGTGCTGGTAGAACCGATGCTATGGAACAAAACCCCCCTTGCCTTATCAATTGCTCGCGACGTACCTGTTGTTTCTTTACAAAAGGTTATCCAAATTTGCTTTTGGCCGTTCTTTGATAGGGAAATAGAAACTCATTTCGATGAAGTATAACATGTAATGGATTAATAATTACCTATGTTCAGTGATTACTGGCAATTTATTTAAATAAAGAAATCACACTGATAAGAAATTTAATAGAACCGAACTTGTATAGAACAAGTAAAATCACGTCGGAGCAAAGAAATAAACAACAATTATATTTTTAAAAATAAACAAAAAGCATCTATCATTTAAATAAAGTGAAAATGTATTATGCATACGGGGTATCTGAAGCCTATAAAACAATTCAGTACACTATTGGCAACAGGAATAACATCGTGCTTTTCACAATACTATAAATGCTTGTTAGACAGCCGCAATACTACCCTGCCTGACTTCCATCTCATTCTTCATTGACTGGACTGGAGTTCGTTGCACTCCGCTTCCTTCCAGTAAGAATTGATTCACATTTTAGCCAATCAGAGACGGCAAGATATTCTCTTCTGGAATTAATCACATTGGTAATTTGGTTCCTTTTTTATACTGTGGCGACCTTTGTTGTAATATCAGTGTAATGCCACTGTGTGTATGTGTGTGTGTGTGTATATATATATACCACTTTTTACTTTCTCTAGTACTTTCATATAATGTACATAGAGTTAGAGAAGGTATTGTATTCCATACCAAAATTCCATCCCGACATTTCACCGGAAATATATCTTTGAGACCTCTGAATCCAAAAGAAAGCATTTTTATAAAAAAATATGCATATGTGCGAGTGTGTGTGTATATGTGAGCGCATGTGTGTGGGTAGCATAGCTCAAAAATGAAAATTCGGTTAAATACCAAACTTGATATTGAAGTTCAGTGTCTTCACGAAGATTTTCAAGAAAATCCCTCCACCCCCAGCTATACTTTACATAGAACATTTTTCGAAATTTTAGATTTTACAAAAATGGCTCTACCGATTTTTTATAAAATATTAAATATGTTTACATGACAGTTAAAATGTGTATTCTGAATTTCTTTGGAATAGCCCCTGAAGTTCTCATCATTCTGAATGGCCTTTGCATAGTTGGTAAATCGTAAGAAATAGACAAAAATTTAGATCTCATTAAAACTCACAATTATGTCAAATACATGTTTTTGTGGAGTTAATCATTTCCGACATATTTCTTGTCATTGGTTTCAATTATAAGTTTTTCTCAAGCGGACAACTCTTGTTTTACTCTGGGAATGCAAAAGAGAACAGAATTTCAGTTGTTTCACACACCGTAGATTTTAAAGATTTGACTATCACTTTAGCCTAGTGTATTCCCTTATTTCCTTTCTACTTAGGAGGAAGCAAGCAATAAAACCATTTCTACTAATGTTTATCTCAGTTAATATGACGTATAGTCCGTTCTAGCCCAGGGGCAATTCAGTGCAAAAAACAAAAACAAAAAAAGCATTACACATGCGCAAAGTCTTCATTCGATTCTCCATACTCGATTAAAAAATCTAATGTGTTCCATTCATATAACTTTCTGGAGCTGTTCTTACAAACTAATTTTACAAAAAATATTCTTTTACCTACAACATGCTAATCGATGTAAACATTGGCAGGATTGATCTTATTACTTGTTTCTTTGTAAGTAGAAGGGAAATGAGGGAATACTTTAAGCTAAGCCTTTTGAAAGCTGATAGCTATGTGAAACAATTGAGGTTCGGTTCGCTTTGCATGGTCCCGTTTGAGAAAAGTCAGGTAGTTTAAAACTGAAACTAATAACAAAGCATATCCGAACAACGGTAAACTCTACAAGAAAAACGCATGTCATATAAATTGTGTGTTTTAATGAGGATTACATGTTTTGTGCAGCACGTTTTTATCTATCTCGTATGGTTTCACCGTTATGCAAAATTCTGCAAAATTTATCCGAATAAAGAGGTCTTCAGAGGCTATTCTCAGAAAATTCAAATTATACATTTCGTTTGTGATGTAAATATCTTTAACAACGTTATTTTAGTCAAAATCGTTAGAGCCGTTTTCGAGAAAAAACAACATTTTCAAAAAATTGCCATGTGAAGGGCAGTTTGTATTACGGTGATTGTTTCAAAAATCTTTGTGTTGCATCCTTGGAAAATACTAAACATAAATACCAAGTTTGGTTTTTAATGACCTTGTCGTTTTTTAATTATGCTGTCCACAGACACAAACCCACATAGACTCACACGCGCGCGCGCGGATCTTTCATTAAAAATCTGATGCGTTCCATTCATATGACTTTCTTTAGCTGTTCAACAAACTTTCCTTACAAAAGATTATTATTTTATCTGTGTCATGCTAATCAACATAAACATTGCCAGAATTGGTATTATTACTTGCTACTTTGTAAGCAAAAGGGAAATAATGCAATACATTAGACTGACGCGATAGTCAGGCCTTTCAAAAGCCGGTCGCTAAGTGAAACAATTGAAAGTTGGTTCTCTTTGCTTCTTAGCAGAAAACAGAAGGTAGACGAAAGGAAAGATGTCTCCCGTTTGAGAAAAGTTAAGTACCTTAAAACTAAAACAAATAAATCGAAATATCTCGCAAACGGTCAACTCTACAAAAACAAAAGTTCATGACATTGATTATATGTTTATATTTTTTGTGCAATAAGTTGTTGTCTATCTCCTACAGTTTACCAGTTATACAAAAGTTATACAAAACTCATCGCGAATGAAGAGGTCTTCAGAGGCTATTCCCAGAAAATTCAAGATATACATTTCGTTTGCCACAAAAATATCTTAAACATTTGATATTTTAATAAAAATCGTTTGAACCATTTTGACAAAATCAAAATTTTTGAAAAATGTTCCACGTGAAGTATAGGTGAGAGTGGGGAACTTTTCTTGAAAATCTTCGTGTCGCATCCTTGGAAGATGCTGAACTTAAACACCAAGTTTGGTACTTAACCGATTTTTCGTTTTTGAGTTATGCTGCACACACACACGCACGCAAGCACACTTGAGGACACATTTTTAAAATGCATTTTGGATTCAGGGAATCTCAAAACATGTATTTCCGGCGAAAGTAGATATCGAATGTTTGGGTGGAATAAGTGCCTTCTCTATCCATTATGCTAGAGAAATTAAAAAGTGACAACCTTATATGCTTATATCATTAATATTATTGTTCATTTTAAGAATTCGTTAGCTTCTAATATTGATACATCACTACAGTACTAAGGATTACTTAGAGAAGTCTTCTAGAGGGACAATCCAGGCATTTCGTTCTATTAACGTTGATTAGGAACGAGACCGATGTTTATAGATGCCAATGAACTACTGTGCGAGTTGTGGATCGTGTATTAAGACGAGTGGAGTTCTCATAATCAGGCTGCCATTGCAGAAAGAAAAGTTTCCGGGGTTGGGTGAAACTTTCCGCAAATTGCGAGGATTTCCTACCCCTGTTAAGTTTATATAACGGTATATATAGGTCAGCACACTACCCTGGCCCACACCCCGTGCGTTTGATCAATACACTGGCATTCCGAAGCAGGATATCAAGATGGTAGTTCCAACAGTAATTACCTACATGGCTTGTCAAGATGGGAAGAGTACTTCACAGGCGTTGATAGTCTCTTTACTGGATCAGATAGCGCACAACATTACAAAGAAGGAGCTTCGTGCAATAGAAAACCACGTGCCTATACTCACCCTAGAAACAAAATGCATTCCTTTCCATTTAAATAACTTCTGGTCATAAAATAATAATGGATAGTAAATTATTAAGTTTTAATATCTCTACTACCTACTTGTAGTAAAGTAAGTGATTTTAGTATTCCGCCCAAAAATGTTATGTCCAGATTTTACCGGAAGTACTTGCTGAATAAAAAAATAAAAGTGTGTGGCTAATTTGAAAAATACGCGGCGTCTGAGAATGCGGGCAAACTCAAATCGAAATGATGCGGAACAAAGGTTTACACGAAAGTTCCCCACCCCAAACCAGCCTTTACATGGAAAGATTTTCGAATGTTTCTCTTTTCTCAAAACAAAAATGTTTTGTTTATATTACAATATACAAAATTTAGATATATACATGACAAATGAAATGTGTATGTTGAATTTTCTGAGAATACCCACCGAAGATCTCTTTATCTCATCTCTTCAACTGGTAAACCGTAAGAGTAGAAAAAAAGTAATACACAAAAAATCTAGATTTCTTCTTCTTCCTCACAAGGTTCAGGCCGTTCGACCTGTTCCGAAACTAACTGAATTCGTCACTCTTTCTCCAACACTTTTTTCTACCTGAAGGCTTATAAAGCCTGCCGTGGAAACCTTGAAGGAGGCATTCATTCAAATACGTTATTTCTAACGTTTTTGATATTTCTGTATTTCTTCATTAATATTTTCATCCACTAACGGTTCTCCTATTACAGTATTCCTAATCCTCTTTTCTACTAATTCCCAATGGTCATTAAAAAAATCTCATTTGAGCTGCCTTCAATCTTGACTTTTCCATAGTTCTTGGTGCCCACGTTTCACAAGATTACAAATATCATTATGGAGCCTTTATTTTATTTATTTTCTCATGTTTTTACTAAAATGTTGTTTTATGCAGTCATTTAATCTCTTGTATGTTTCTATATTTTCTTGAACATCTGCTTTAGTGTTCAGAATAGCTATATTTGAACCCAAATATTTAAATGTTGAAACTTGTTGTATTTTCTCCATCAATAACTATTTTAACTCTTCTTTATTCTATCCCTATCATAGTCAGAACATTTTATATTACATTTTTGTCCCATTCATTAAATTTAGTTACTAATTTTTGCAGCAGTTTCCTTTGCAGATTTTGTTAAAACACTCAATTCACGGCATATATATATATATTATAATTATGTATTTGTAGATATAATCAGAATATCTTAAACTGAGTATGGAAAAAGATCCGAATTTCAATTTTATTTATATTTATAGATATAATTATATATTTGTAGATATAATCAAAATACTTTAAACTGAGTATGGAAACAGATCCGAATTTCAATGATATATATATTTATAGATATAATTATATATTTGTAGATATAATCAACATACTTTAAACTGAGTATGGAAACAGATCTGAATTTCAATGGCATTCGCTTTGCGTCAGCTTTTAAAATATTGTATATTGCTTTAGCCCAGTGTATTCCTTTATTTCCCATCTACTTATAAGGAACTACGTAATAATATCATTTCTACTAATGTTTATTTTCATTGGCACTATGTAGAAACAATAATCTTTATAATAATAGTTTGTTTGCAAAACAGATGGAGAGAGACATGTGAATGGCTCATATCAATGTTTTTTTTTTAAATTTGTTACTATTTTTTCAAAATTTTTATAGTAATGTTTACAAAATGATTCAGTGGCTTTGGTGTGGTTAAAGTAAGAATACGACAGTGAGATTTCTAAGCATACATACAGAACGGTTTACTTAAAACAGAGTACTTTCTAACAAATATGATGATATCTGAATTGCAGGATGTGAATGAGCCTAAGCTTCACTCTATGGTGGCCGGGGCTCTGGTGCCCCCTTCCCCTAGAGCTGGTCAGGGTACGTTGACTTCCGGCGTGTCAAAGTAAATGTCGGGCGTGCACTGCGATGGGGAAATCTGCACCGCAGAATTCTATAAATACGTGAGCTCTTCTGGCATCTTGTCTAAGAAATACGTCCTTACCGTGAAAATGATTTGGAGAGGTGTGTTTGTCTGTGTTTTCTTGGACAATCCTCCTGACATTCTGCCAGTTGTAAAAAATATATGTCACGTAATATTATAAACGGTAGAAGTTAATTTGTTCTAGGGAAGCGTTTAAAAAACGCCATGTTACACATTGTTGTGTAATCTCTTCAAGGGAATGATTTGTAACTTTAATTCCGTTGAAGCAATTTGTTCAATTAATATCGTTTAGTTTTTACTTTCTCTGCACGTACTATGTGCGTGTAAGTATTGTATTCCACCCAAAATTAGATGTCGAGATATCGCCGGAAATATGATTTGAGGTCCTCCGAGTTCAAAAAAATAGAAACAAGGTGTGTGCGTGTGTGTACACCATAGCTTAAAACTTAATACTAAACTTGGTATTTAAGTTTAGTATCTTCCAAGGATACGACATGATGATTTTGGAGACAATTCCCGCACACTAAACCACTCTTTACATGGGAAAATGTTTGAAAATACTTTTTAAAAAATGTCTCTAACGGTTTTGACTAAAATTCCGTATATTAAAGATATTTACACCACAAATAAAACTGTGTATCTTGAATTTTCTGGAATAGCTTTTTAAGTCCTATTAATTATGGATGAATTTTGCTGAAATTTACATAGCATTTGTGATGTCTGGACAAAAACTTACTACACAAAAGATGCACATCTCGTTAAAACATACATTTTATGCCATATACATTTTTGTTAATCAGTTGGCCGTTTCTGAGATGTTCCTTTTTTATTGGTTTCAATTTTAAACTACACAAGCCTTTCCTTTCATCTCTCTTTTTTTACTGATGGCAACGCAAAGCGAACAGAACTTCAATTGTTCACATGGTGACCAGCTTTTGAAATATTTGACTATTGCTTTAGCCTAGTGTATTCTCTTCTTTCCCTTTTGCTTACAAGGAAGCACTTATTAAGACAAGTCTCAATGTTTATCTCGATTATGCATGATGTAGGTAAATGAATACCCTTTTATAAGATTAATTTGTTTGCAGAACGTATAGAAAAAGTCATCTGAATGGCTGCGGCGTCCAACACAGGACCTGTCTAACCGCAGCACTCACTGAATCTGATGTGTTCCATTCACACGACTTTTCAGTCGTTCCACAAACAACCTTTCTTTAGAAACGCTTATGCTAATCGAGATAAAATAAGCAGAAATTTTTATGCTGCTTGCTTCCTGTAAGAAGAGAAATAAGGAAAGATACTACACTAAAGCGATAGTCAAGTGCTTTAAAAGCCGTCACTATGTGAAGCAATTGAAATTCGGTTCTCTATTTCACTCGCGGGAATAAAGCAATAGAAATGAAACAAAAGTTTAAGTTGTTTAAAAATGACACCAATAATAAGGCATATCTCAAAACAGTTAAATGTATTAAAAAGTATATGGGTAAATTGTGTCTCTTAATGAAATTTACATTTTTGGTGTTAGACAGGTGTTTCTACCTACTCAAAAGACTTAAAAAAAATGGACTTCATAACTTGTCCTTGACGCTACAAAAGCAAAAAATAAATGCAAGATTACGATGAACTTGACTTAACGGATGGGAATGATTCTGATTGGTGGTGGATTTTATTGCTCCAAGCCACTGCTTCAAAAATCGATTTGTTTTATTTTAATTTCGTAAAATAATGTAAACGAATACAAAAAGTATAATTGGGCACCAGATGCCATTTTTAAATGCCTTAAGTTGAAGCATTAGAGGTAAAACTGTCTTGGGCTCAATAAAATCAGTTTGACGAGACCTCATTCGCATCATGCAAAGTAAAAAACGAGGTTGTGCAGAAGAAAAGCAGCAATGCAAGAAGAAAAGGAAAGAAAATACATGAGGAAAGGAAAAGGAAAGCTGAAGGTCAAACCCACCAACCTAGTGGATTTTAATGCATTCAAACCTTACGTTATTTTTCTCGCTATTGATATTTTCAGCATTTTTCTTCCTGTAAAATGCTCTTTACGGAGCAGTTTTTCTGTTAACCAAATAAAAATCTCTGTATATAAGCACAGTGATAAATGAATGGAATTGCCCTATGCTTTACTGTCAGATGTATTTAAGCACATATTTTCAATTTTCAAACACAAAAATTATATTTTTATGTCAAAAAAGCACATTCATAACTTAAAAAAATGTGGAGCCTAAACTAAAGGAGACACACAGAAACCTGGGCAATTTAAAAAAAGTAGGTGTATTGTGAACCTAAATTTAAAATATTAGACTAAAATGTGATTTGCTTTATTTATTTATTTGTTTATTTCTGTCGCAAGGGCCTTCTTTAGTGACGTGAATAAAACATAAATAAATTTGACCATAACTTCCAAAGCATTAAAGAAAAATCTGATGTGTTCCACTCACATGACTTTCCTTATATTTCTGTAAAAAATTATTCTTAAAAAGCTTATGCTTCTATTTACTTCATGCTAATCGAGAAAAATTAGCAGAAATAGTCTTATTACTTGCTTCCTTGTAAGTAGAAGCGAAAAAAGCGAGTACCATAGGTTAAAGTGATAGTCAAAAGCTGGTTGCAATGTGACTGAAGTTCCTTTGTATGGACATGAGTTGACCAATTCCTGTATGAGTAAAGTATAAGTTTTTCAAGGCTGAAAACAAAAATAAGGAATATCTAAAAAAACAATCAACTCCACGAAAATAACCTATTTAACATAAATTGTGTGTTTTAATGTGCTCCACAATTTTTGTGTGGTAAGTTTTTGTCTATCTCTTACGGTTTACCAGTTATACACAATTCCGTAAAATGTATCCAGAATAAAGTAGTCTTCAGAGGCTATTCCCAGAAAATTCAAGATATACATATTGTTTGTCATATATATATATATATATATATATATATATATATATATATATATATATATGTTTAGTATACAATATTTTAATCAAAATCGTTAGAGCCATTTTTAAGAAAATCAAAATTTTCGAAAAATATTCCATGTAAAGCGTAGTTAGGGGTGGGGTATTTTCTTGAAAATCTTCGTGTCGCATTCTTGGAAGATGCTAAACTTAAATACCAAGTTTGGTATTTAACGGTCTATTCGGTTTTGAGATATGCTGTCCACAAACAGACAGACAGACACACACACACACACACACACACACACACACACACACACACACACGGAGCTTTTTGTAAAAATGCTTTTTGTGGATTCAGGGGGACCCAAAACATATATTTCCGGTGAAATCTCGGTATCGAATTTTTGGGTGCATTACAATACCTTCTCTATACACTATGTACATAGTACGTATAGAGAAAGTAAAAATTTATGAAATTTGCACTGTACCTTATTTGCATTATATTACATCTTTTGTGTAAATTAAAAAAAACTAGCATTATCAGTTTGGAATTTCAAACTTCAACTCATACATGTTCTTAATGTAACTGAAGGAAAAATTTGGCATTGCCAAACTCTCAAGTTGGGTACTGCTAATCGGCCTAAGAAAACCTTAAATAGGCCCATTTCATGTGACTCGCGTTAAGACAATGCGTCCATCGTTACCTCAGCTTACAATGTAATAATATGCCATGGTCACTTGTTTGTAATATTTTTCCTTAATCCTCTCCGAGCACTCCAATTCCACACTGCGACCTCTGGCGCCGCAACAGATAACTACAGTGTAAAAGAAGAGTAGTTTTTACTTTCTGTGCCATGTTCTGTGAAATTTTTCACTTTGGGTGAAGGGATTTGCTTGAAAATCTTTTTTTCCGCATCTTTGGAAAATAATGAACTTAAATATCAAGTTTGGTATTTAATGGGCTTTACGTTTTTGGGGTTATGCTGTTCACAGATACAAACAAGGACATACATACTTTTCTAAATATGCCACTTTTATTCAGGGATCACAAATATGCTTTTCCGATGCATTTTGGTATTGAATTTTGGGAAGAATACAATACACTCTCTACATATTATGGACATATTGAGGTTCATCATCTTTCAAAGATGCGGCAAAAATATTTTCAAAAAAATCTCTCCACACAAAAGTGAAACATTATATGGAACATTTTTCGAAAATTTTGATTTTCTCAGAAATGGATCTTAATGCTTTTAATTAAAACGGCTACCATATCTTTCAGACATTTTCATAATAAATATATATCTTGAATTTTCTGAAAATAGGGTCTGAAGTCCTATTTATTCTAGATGACTTCTGCACAACTCGTAAACTGTAAGACTTGGACAAAATCTTACTTAAAAATCGTTAAAAGCCGTTATGCATGTCCTACGCTTTGTGTGTATGCGTGTGGAGCTAATTTCTCTAGAGATATTCCTTTTAATAGGTTTACATTTTGCAATACTTATATTTTTCTAGAATTGGTAGTCGTCATTCGTTTTTTACTTTCTTATTTCCCTGGCCATGCAAAGAGTCAATCACACAAAGTGACTTGCTTTAAAAAGTTGAACATTGCTAGTCTTGTGTACTCCCTTACCTTTTTATAGTAGGAAATATCTAATAAGATTATTTCTGAGCTGGCCCCGTAGCTCAGTCAGTAGACTACCTACCTAGAGTGCGAGTCTCGGGTTTGATTTCCTGCTGAAGGTTGGCCAAATTTTCTCTAGGCCAGATTACTTCCTAACCCCCGCCCCTAAGAGGCTGGAAGTATGAATGTGAGAAAGTGTGTGTGATTTAATGGCCTAATGAATAAAAATTAAGGATAGCAATGTCAACAAACAGTATACGAGTTAACGCCATTGCCAAGGCAATATGTTATACAGGGAAATGCCGCCGATACAACTATGCCGTTAAAGGCGAGGTATTTAATGAAACAATAAAACAGTCAAATTCTGCTGTTTACCTGGATTAGTATCAAGTAAACAAAAGAATAAACTTTTGTAAGATTTTATATATATATATATATATATATATATATATATAGAGAGAGAGAGAGAGAGAGAGAGAGAGAGAGAGAGAGAGAGAAAGTCATGAGAGTTAACACATCGCATTTGATCACTATTTCCATTTTCCACTGATCCATGTACAGATGCCTTAATATTTTAGCATTTTTACTGTGTAGTTGGAAGTGAAAGATATTTTTCTGAATACCACGAGGCCCAGAGAAATAGTATATTGCGTACTAAGAACTGTAAGTTATACTTACCAGGTCGAGAATGCATATTGCAGGGCAGAGTTTTCCCAAGCATTTGAGATCTGATAAGTAACTTAGTTCGTGTTACTCAAGTACTTTTTGTAAAAAAATGTTAATAAGAAAATAAAAAAGATAATAAATGAAAATTACTTTTCATCTTTTATTGAACATTAAGAAAAAATGAATTCTCGATGTGAACAAATGAAAGGCTACATCTAAATTATATGGCCTTCTTATACACTCTTTTGTTAATGAATTTTGCAATTGATTCTTTACTTGAAGTAGCATATGTCTTCGCTGTTAGGTTATTTGTTTATGTGACCGAATTGAATCTTTCGGTTTTCCATTGTTATATATTATCAAGCAGTAAAATGTTATAAAAATGAGTGTCATTGCTATTGAAGATGCTGCGGATCCAGCATGTGCTTCACTTTTACCAGCAAAGTCGAAGCAAAGACATGTCTTGTGTGTTACATCATTTCCTAATTGTACTATAATTATTAATGACCTCTCAAACTCTTACTGTAAGTATTTACAGCGGTTGATAGCATGGCAATTAATAAAGGAATTGTAAGTTTAGCTTGTATTACTAAATATGTGTTCAGCATGATTAACTTACATATCAAGTATTTCAAAAAGTTAATTTAGGTTTTGCATTGGACGAATGTTTTTGTCTCGCTTAAAAGCATCTTGAGTGAAGAGTGTTTCCCCAGTGTCTCCTTTGTGATGGTTCATTTTTCTAGCTGCTCTAAAGGTCAGCACGACTATGCTCCCACACAGTTGCTAATCCTAACAAATGAGTTTGGCGGTTTGCGTGACTACGCCCACAGTTTCAGCAAAGCCTACGTCAAACTCATCTAACTCCATTTTGTTCATCGACCATCACGGGAAACTTATCTGCTTCACTTTGACCCCGCCCAAGGCGATTGCGCCACATACAAATCTGTAATTGGAAATTCCTTAAGTACGGTTCAAATCACACCAGCGAGGATCACAATGACTATGACGTATTCGTAGAAAGTGGCCAATCCAGCACTTTGGCGCGTAAAATTCCAATCAAACTGAACCCATTATCTCTGCATTTTAATCGTTTATCACACCCAGGTGCAATTGTTTTTTATAAATTTATCGCACCCACGTGCATTTGTTTTCTCTCTAAACTAATGTTCGTCTCATAATAATAGTATCGGTCTAAAAGTAAAGTAAATGTCGTGATATTTATGGACGGTCTTTAACTGCGTCCCATTCTAAATTGGGCGTGAAAGACCGCTTAATTTTGCTCAGAGGCCTCTCAATCAGGCTTGAGGTTATTTTACATGCCGTAAATCTACGACACGGGACCAACGGCTTTTCTTCCCTTCCGAAGGAAGCCATGCTAAGGATTTTTACGCCCGAAAAAATCCATCGTCCTCCTTGGGTATATGAAGTCAGTATGGTAACCATTACACCACAGAGGATGACTAGTATCGGTGTACAATGATATTCTCGCAGTGATGGCGGAAGTTCAAAAACGTATTTATTTTACGCCAAAATAATAAAATGTAGCAATACAAAGAGATCTGTGTTTATTTTACGCCACATAATATAATTTAGTAATACAAAGATATCAGAAATTTATGATATGGACATCAAGTTGCAGTGATTTCTGTGCGAATATACGGCAAGACAAATGGGATTATTCTTCGTGTCCATATAGGCTAATCATTGTTATTTTGTTCAAGAAAATGGTCTTATTAAATGCAACTCGAGCTGCAACTTTTATCTACAGCATCTCCCGCGAATTTATCGATAAAAGTTGGAGCTCTCGTTATATTACTTAAGATAACAGAAATAACGTTCTTTATCGTCTAGCAGGAAAAATGTTCAGACTTACAGATGACTAGTAGAATTCAGTCTCTCTCGATTATTTACATAATTTTATCTATAGATGAAATCTGTAAATCTTACATTTTATCTAAATGTATTCAAGTTTTGATACTTGCTAGTCTACCAAAATGACAAGGTGTTTTAAATTTCATGAACATATCTGAAATACTTTTCAATAACAAAATTACACTTCAGTTACGTCTACTACTCAGACATAGAGAAACTATAATTTTGAAAAGCTAAAAATCTGATGTGTTCCTTTCACATTAACTTTCTCTAGCTATTCCATAACAAGCTATTCTAACAAACGATTAGTATTTTATTTATATCATATTAATCGAGATAGACATTAGCAGAATTGGTGTTATTACTTTCTTCCTTGTAAGTAGAAGGGAATACATTAGCCTAAAACAAGTCACATTTTTTAAAGGCTGGTCACTCTGTGAAACAATTGAGGTTCAGTTCGCTTTGCTTGGTCCTGTTTGAAAAAGTTACGCAGTTTAAAATTGAAACCAATAACAAGGAATATCTTGAAAACGAAACTAGAAGAAAAACGAACATGACATAAATTGAGTGTTTTAAAGAGATCTACATTTTTTTGTATATATCTCTTTTACGGTTTAGTCGTATGCAAAATTATGCAGAAAGGAATAAGAATAAAAAGGTTTTCAGAGGCTATTTACAGAAATTTCAAAATATACATTTTATTGTGATGTAAATATTTTCAATATCTTAATCAAAACCGTTTTAGCCATTTTTTGAGAAAAACAATAATTTCAAATATGTTTCCATGTAAAGGTTATTTGTGTTGGGGGGATTTTCTTGAATATCTATGTGTTCCATCCTTGGAAGCTACTAAATAAAAACACCAAGTTTGGTATTTTCGTTATTTGAGCTTGCTGTTCACAGACACACACAGTCAGACAGATAGACAGACAGACACACACCGGACCTTTTTCTAAAGGTGTTTTTCTGACTCAGAGGTCCTCAAAACATACATGACCGGTGAAATATGGACACCGAATTTGTGGGTGGAATACAATATCTTCTCTATAATATGTACGAACGCGATAGAGAAGGTAAAATACTGCAGCATTATTTAAATATCTACTTATAAACAAACCTATCACATAGAAATGTTTTACTCGTTTGTTGCTTCCAGAAAAAATATCTTTAAGCAGAACTTTTATAAAAATTTAACCTCCGTGATCGAATTATGCCATAATTTGAGTAATTTAAAATATCAAACATCATATGCCAGTATTTTTAAATTGACTCTCTCTTGAGCATCTGCGAAAACATTGAACAATATTCGTTTCAAACTGCAGCGTGTAGAACTTTTTAATGAGCAAAAACATAAGAAAAATCTTATTTATATGCACTGGAAGTAAATACAAGCCGTTAAACCGTGTGCTCTTGAGCATTTAAAAGGCCACATGTTCAAGCAGTACTCTGAGAGCTAAAGTCATGGTGTGCAATTTTAGCTTAAGTTTGAAGTATTTTACTTTCTCTAGCCATACTTGATAGAGAAGGTATTGTATTCCACTCAAAATTAGATATGAAGATTTCACCGTAAATACATTTTTAATAGCAGCATAGCTTAAAAAGCGAAAAGTCGGTTAAATACCTACCTTGGTTTTTAATTTCAGTATCGTCCAAGGATGCGACACGGAGATTTTCAAGAAAATCCTCCTCACTCCCAACTACATGAATCATTTTGACAATTTTGAATTTGTCAAAAATAGCACATACGATTTTTATTAAAATGTCATATTTAAGGTATTTTCATGACAAAATACATGTATATCTTTAATGTGCTGGGAATAACCTCAGAAGACCTTTTCATTCTTGATTATTTTTGTATGTATAACTGGTAACCCGTAAGAGTTAGAAAAAAACTTACTATACAAAAACTGTACATTTGTTTGCAACATGCAATTTATATCATATTCCTTTTCTGTATAATTAACCGTTTACGAGTTGTTGCTTTCAGTTTTAAAGTATAAAACTTTTCTGAAACAAGAAACATCTTCCTTTTCGTCTCTGTTTTTCGTTATTCCTAGCAAGCTAAGTGAACCGAATTTCAATTGTTTCACTTAGCGATTGGATTTTAAATTTTTTGACTAATGCTTTAGCCTAGTGTATTCCCTTATTTGTCTTCTAATTACAAAAGAAGCAAATAATAAAACGAATTCTGGTAATTAGTATGAGGTAGATAGAGCATATTCTTTTGTAAGAAAAGTTTGTTTATGGAACAGCTAGTCATGCGAATGGAACGTATCAGATTTTAATCACTAGAATTAATCTTAAATTATATTTGATAAAATTCCTTTTGTAGGCACCCTTATTGCAGAATCTCTCTCATTCTCTCTCACTCTCTCTCTCGCTCTCTACTTATCCCTCTCTTCCTATCTGCTCCACCACTCTCATCATCTCTCACAAATCTCCCCTTCAGTCTCTCTCTCTCTCTCTCCATCTATCTATCCATATCTATCTTGCAGTGGCGTGTCATTTGGTGTTTTAAAAAGTGTTAAACATTAAAACTACTTATACCTGCCATGGGTATTTTAAAATTTAAAACGTAATCCAAAACGAAAGTTTATTAGTAGATTCTCCAAACTTTTGTCTTTCCTTTATGTTTTTAAAGTGATGGTTTGTCATGGTAATTAATTTACTCAAAAGAATAGTAGTAAAACACTTTTTTGCACGAAGGAACTAATATGTGATACTACCCAATATTCTTGCTATGGATCGAAAATAAATATTCCCACGTGCTATGTAGTTGCATGAATGCTGAAGAAATTTCAATGCTGAAAAAATGGCCGAAAGTACTAGTGCGTTAAGTAAAATTATCACATTACAAACATATATTACGTTATATTATTGTGAACGAAATTTGTCAGTGCATTTTTTTTTCCTTAATTCTATTTTATCCCAGGTCAATAATTTCTCAGGTCACGAAGATTTCTCGTTGGTATGTGGTGGTGTATGCCCACTCCCTATACCTCTTTCACTTTGTAGACTGTTTTCACCATCCGTAGTCAGATGGCGCGTACAGCCAGACATCTCTAGTCTAGTGTTTCCACCATCCATAGTCAGATGTCAGTTCAGCCAGGCCTTTGAGACATCACCATTTGCAATACTACTTTGCTCCATAAGCAAATAGTGTTAGGGTGCCATTCAGTCTAACTTATTTAAGTATATGTGAATAGATGGCGACGCAGTTGTAGTTGTTGTCCAATCCGGTATTTACCTTGGCGAAAGAGAGAAACAAACCACGATGAAAACAAACAAACAAACAAAAAAACAGCCGGATTGGTCGTACACAGAATTTGAACCTGGGATCTCCCGAATGCGGGCCACAGACGTTATCGCCTGATTCATATCGTTTCATAATACATTCATTAATGTACAGTGTATATAGTGGATAGAGAAGGTATTGTATTCCAGCCATAAATTCATTACCAAGATTTCACTGGAAATACACATTTTCAGACCTCCTGAATTAAGGGAACATTTTTCGAAAAATCGGGATTTTTTCAAAAATAACGCTAACACTTTTGATTAAAATGACGTACGTTTAAGATATTTTTCATAACAAACGAAATCTATATCTTGTATTTTCTGGTGAAAGCCTCTGAAGACCTCTTCATTCCGGTTGGCTTTGTATAACTGGTAAACCGAAAGAGATAGATAGATACTTACAGCGCAAAAAATGTATATCTTGTTAAAACACACAACTTATGTTATATACTGTTTTTCGTAGAGTTAAACACTTCCGAGTTATTAGTTTTATTTTAAGGTACTTAAAATTTTATCAAACGGGAAGCATCTTTTTTTTTTTTTAAAGTAAGAGCTGAAGTTTTTTTTTTTTTTTTTTTTTGTCTCCGTTTTGTTTACTCCTAGTAAGGTAAGAGAACAAACTTTCAATGTTTTCAATAGCGACCAGTCTTTAAAAAAAAATATACTGCTATCGCTTTAACCTGTGTAATCCCTTATTTTCCTTCTACTAATAAAGAAGGAAGCAACTAGACAATTCTGCTGATGTTTATCATGATGTAGACAAAAGTATAATCTTTTGTAAAAAACAGTTTGTTTGCGGAACATGTAACACATTTTTAAAATTTACAAAATTAAAAGTATGTCAACTATAGCTCCTATTAGGTTGTTTCAGTATCAATTCGTCACATTACTTTCAATTCTCTTCAATTTCCACATCACTGGACGCGTCGTTTATATTTTTTTTCTTTTTCCATTATTAAGTATAAATATATCAAATTGCTAACAAGACTACAAAACTACAAGATCACATGCTGATTCACTTAATTACAAACATTCTAACCCTAGCAACTTATAAAGCTGAAACAACTTCTAAAATGTTATATATATATTCTTTTACTTTCTCTAGCACTTGTGTACTATGTACGTAGTAGATGGAGACGTTATTGCATTTCACCCAAAAATTCGACACAGAGATTTCACTGGAAATATATGTTTTGAGAACCTCGGAATAAAAAAATTAGACAAATGTCTGCGTTTGTATCTCTGTGTGTTGTGTGAGTGCGTATGTGGCTTGGGCAGTATAGCTCAAAAACCAAGTATTCGTAAATCACACTTGATTTTTAAGTTCTTCATCTTCCAAGGATGCGAAACGAAGATTTTCAAGAAAATCCTCTCATTACCAATTACCCCTTACATATAAGACTTTTAAAATTTTGATATTTTAAAAAATAACGACTTTGGCTCTAACGATTTTGATTAAAGTGCCACATGTTTAAGATATTTTCATGACAAACGAAATGTTTGTCTTGAATTTTCTGGGAATAGTCTCTGAAGACCTCCTCACTCTGCAGACTTTTGTGTTAAAGAATATGAGATAGGCAAAAACTTACAAAAACAAAAAATATAGATATCATTAAAACTCACAATTTATGTCATATACAATTTTTTGTAGAGTTGACCATTTCCAAGATATTTTTTATTATTTGTTTCAATTTTAAATTAATTAAAACTTTTCTCAAGCGGAAAGTCAACGCTCATTTCATCTCTTTTATTTCACACCCGGAATATCAATTGTTTCACATAGCAATAAGCTTTTAAAATATTTTATTACTGGTTTAGACTAGTGTATTTCCTTATTTCCTTACAAGGAAACGATTAATAAGACCACTTCTGCACATGTTTATCTTAATTATCAAGATGTAGATACAAGAATAATCTTTTAAAGGAAAGTTTGTTTGTGGAACAGGAGTTTTAGAAAAAGTCAGTGCGTGTGCGTGTGTGTATGTGTGTCTGTCTTTCTTTGGACAGCACAATTAAAAAAACCAGAAGTCCGTTAAATACCAAACTTAGTATTTAAGTTTAGTATCACCCTAAAATGCAACACAAAGACTTTCAAAAAATTCCCTCACCCCAAACTTTCAAAAAATTCCCCACATTTTGACTTCTTCAAAAACAGCTCTAATGACTTTGATTATAATACCGTATAGTTAAGATCTAAATGTCAAATAAAATGTACAGCTTAGAGTTCCTGGAAATAACCTCTAAAGTCATCTTCATTCTCAATGCCGTTTGCATATCTGGTAAGCTGTAACAAATATACAAAAACTTACTACACAAGCATGTTGATATTATCAATATACACCATTCATGTCCTTTACATTTTTGTTGTTTCATTTGTGTTGTTGTCGTTTCCGAGATATTCCTTGTTACTTGTTTTCTATGTTAAAATATGTACACTTGATCAGTTTTTACAGGTTGTCAGTGCTGCTTTTGTTTTACTCCTGGCCATGCAAAGAAGCGAATTTCAATGCCAATCGCATAGCAAAAGCTTTTAAAACATTTAACATAGGTATACCATTAGTTCCCCTCTACTTACAAGGAACCAAGTAATAAGACCATTCTGCTAACGCGTTTGTCGATTAGCATGGAGTAGAAAGTGGATTAATCGTTTGTAGGAAGTTTATTTATTAATTGTATAATAGGTAGAGACAGTAATGTGAATGTAACACGTCAGATTTTTTCAGTTAATATCTCAATATAATTCAATTAATACAAATATCCATCTTCACGAAATATGATGTGCAACACTCACATGACTTTCTCTAGCTGCTCTACAAACAAACTTCTTTCAAAAGATTATTCTTTGTCTGCTAATCGAGATAACGTTAGCAGAATGTTCTGATTACTTTGTTTCTTATAAGTAGAAGGGAACTAAAGGAATGCCCTATGCTAAAGTGATATTCAAATGTTTTAAAAACTGTCGTAATGCGATTGTCATTGTAAACACTTCTTTGCTTGGTCAGAGGTAGCACAAAAGAAAAAACGGACACCTCCTGTCTGAGTAAAGTATAAATACTTTACAACTGAAAACAATAACAAGGAATATTTCGGAAATGGTTACCTCCACAACAAAAACGTAAGGGACATAATCGTGTTTTGACGAGATCTACATTTTTTTGTGCAGCAAGTTTTTGTCTGTCTCTTACGGATTAGCAGTTAAGCAAAATTCATCCAGAATAAAGAGGTCTTCAGGGGCTATTCCCAGAAAATTCAAGATATACATTTTATTTGTTACGTAAATATCTTTAATATGCGATATTTTAATCAAAATCGTTAGAGCCATTTTTGAGAAAATCAACGTTTTCGAACATTTTTCCATGTAAAAGCTAGTTGGGGTGGAGGAATTTTCTCGAAAATTTTCGTGTCGCATACTTGGAGGATACCAAAATTAAATACCAAATTTTCGTTTTTGAGCTATCCATTCCACAGACACACACGCACACACAAAGACCTTTTTCCAAAAATGCTTTTTTTGGATTCAGGGGGAACCAAAACATGTATTTCCGGTAAAATCTCGGTATCGAATTTTGGGTGCATTACAATACTTCTCGATACACTATGTGCATAGTGTAAAGTAAAAATAGTATGCAATACACAGGACCGCTTAGGGTCACGTACTGTGCATTGCACGGCGCAAGGTGCAAAATACGATTTGGCTAGATTAAGTACAGTACAAACTCCAATTTAATGTGTAGCAATAGCGCTGTCTCTTTCTTTGCGATTGTCCAGCTAGCTCCCTTCCTCACTCGCTATTCTTCCTCACTGTGAATTGTTCAGAGCTTAATCGAATTGCACAGCGCCTTTGCACCGTATAAGTGTATACGTTTTTGAGAAACCTTGCAATCAGAAACCCCAGAAATTAGGAACAATTTTTTCATGATCCGTATCCTCGAAAAACAATATCACAGAATGCTATTTTAAACATTTCTTTAATGTGCGATGACACTATTAATTCTGGCGAGCGCTAAATGTTTTCTATGAAAGTGAAATCTGCATAAATTACTAAATAAAGTAAGTTGTGTGCAAAAGTACAGAAATGAAAAGCAATAATACTGGGAAATAGAACACAAGATCAAACAAAACAAGCAATATTTAAAGTAAAGCATACGTAAATAACACAAAAATATCTACGAAATGATTGGGAAAGCATTAAGGATATGTGGAATTTGGTAAGAAATATTGAAATGAATCCATTAAAGGATCATTTTTATCATATTCTTGAAAATCTTCGTAGAAAGGGCTTTCTCTGGAAGATACTGAATTCTAATACCAAGTTAGTATGGTATTTGGTTGTTGAGGTATTTTCTTCATATACGCGTGCGCACGCGCACTAGCGCCTGTCACCCAGCGAATTACTCCTCTGAAGTTGGTACTTCATTTAGCGTTCACCATAATTAATAGAATCGTCGCGCAGAATTATCCTTAGTCATATCGTAACGGTTAGGTACCGTGTTTTCGTAGCTTAATTTGTTGTTATTGTGTTTTGGTGTCATATAGACGTTGGAATCCTGAAACTGCTAGCTGTTCTTTGGGTGGACACATAATAATAGTGATGAATATATACCTTAGTTGCATTGTCGCTTTCCTATACCATCTGTATTTCTATTTGTAATTCTTCTCTATGTGAAACGTTGGGTCCTGGTAGTGAATATTCAATCCATCTCGTAACTTAGAAATAATGCTACTAAATGGGGCAATTTACAGCATTTGAAGCGTCATATTCCGAATGTAAGTTGCAGACCCTACCCCTTGAGCCAACTCGCTCAGTTTATATACCTTTTTAAATGTTCATCTTATACATACTGTGTTCCACTCAGGAGAATGTGGCTGTAGGGTATATGTTTGCAGCAACAATTCCAACGTTTTCTGAGAAAGATTACGGCTCTGCTTTCAGCATATCAACAAGGTTTACTAGGCTCTTAGAAGCATATGCTCTTGTGTTAGCAATGCTGAATGCACTTTGGGATACAAACTTGCGTGACGTATTTAATGTAGACAGTAAAGTTGTTTATGACATCATGAACTGGCATATGCTATAGTTTCCATCTCATTTCTCCAGAGAGCACAACCCCACACAAACTGCATACTCATAGGGATAAAAAGGAGTTGTGCATTCTACTTCAAGATTTGATATCGAAGATTCATCGAATATAGAGATTTTGAGGCCCATAAATGAAA
This sequence comes from Hymenopus coronatus, assembly GCA_030762935.1. NCBI lineage: Eukaryota > Metazoa > Arthropoda > Insecta > Mantodea > Hymenopodidae > Hymenopus > Hymenopus coronatus. The sequence goes on along the minus strand of CM060886.1, from coordinate 87,492,255 downwards.
TAAATCATTATTAATTAATTATACTTTCCATACAAGCAGTGTGTAAGACAGCAGTTTGGTAGGTAGTCACAACACAGTGCCATAGCCATTGATGGCCGCGCCGTGGCCGAGTGGTTAGACCACTTGCCTCTCACCTAGACGGCCGGGGTTCGATCCCAAGCGACGCATGTGAAATTTGTGGTGGACAAAGCGGCGCTGGGGCGGGTTTTCTCTGGGTACTCCGGTTTCCCCCGCCATCGCATTCCACCGGTGCTCCATCATCATTCATGTATCACCAGTGTCACCGCCTGCGGTGCCATGAGTAGTTAAAGCGGGCGTTAAACACTACCAAAAAAAAATAGCCATTGATCCACGCATCCCCCGGTCTCCGGTTGCTACCTGGGCAGCATTTTAATGTCTCTATCTAGTACTATGTATGTATTTATGTCTGTACTTAGCAGGTAGAGAAGGTATTGTATTCCATCCAAAAATTCCATACCAAGATTTCACAGAAATTATATGTTTTGAGGTATCCTGAATAAAATAAAACATTTTTACAAAAAGGTCCGTGTGTGTGCGTGTGTGTCTGTATGAAGTATATCTCTATCTAGTACTATGTATGCATTTATGTATGTACTTAGCAGGTAGAGAAGGTATTGTATTCCACCCAAAAATTCCATACCAAGATTTCACAGAAATTACATGTTTTGAGGTATCCTGAATAAAATAAAACATTTTTACAAAAAGGTCCGTGTGTGTGCGTGTGTGTCTGTATGAAGTATATCTCAAAAACGAAAGGTCAGTCCGTTAAGTAGGTAACTTGGTATTTAAGTTTAGTATCTTTCAAAGATGCGACACAAACATTTTCAGAAAAATACCTCAACTCAAACTGGCTATACAGGGTAGAATTTTCGAATTTTTCATTTTCTCAAAAATGGCTCTAACGATTTTGACTAAAATATCGTCTGTTAAACACATTTACATGGCAAGTAAAATGTGCATCTTGAATTTCTTGGCAATAGATTCTAAAGTCTTCTTCCTGAATGACTTTTGCATAGCTGATAAACTGTAAGAATAAGATAAATGTAGATCTCGTTCAAACATACAATTCATGTCACATACACTTTTGCAGAGTTAACCATTTCAGAGATATTCCTTGTTATTGGTTTTAAATGTTGTAATACTTACTCTTGTCAAATTGGAAGCCTTTATTCCCTTTTTTTTCATTCAAGTCATGCAAAGAAAAGGGAATTTCAATTGAATCACATAAAGTATTTGACTATCGCTTTAGTCAACTGGACTCCCCCTTTTCCCTTGTACTTAGAAGGAAATAAGCAGTAAAATCATTTTTGACTGATGTTTAGCTGATTAAGTTGAAATAGAGAGAAGAATATGCTTTTGTAATAATTTAATAACATGTTTGCAGCATAGGTGGGTAGAGAAAGTAATTTGAATGTAATGCATAATATGATAGGCCTCATCGGACGAAGAATGAAATGGGTAAAATGGTGTTCAAATGAGCCCAAGGTCCATTGAGCATAAAGTTAACCCTAATTTTGTCTTTTGCAGGAATAGGGAAAATCCGTAAAAATCTTCTCACCCTGAGATTCGAACTCAGGACATCTTGAATGTGAGTCAGATACGCTACCCCCATACCACAGAGGTGGTAGTTTAATATTCTGATTTTACTTTTGAAATTTCATTCTTTAAAATACAAGTCTTATTGGTTATAAGCGTGGAAACCTGCCAGATTACGTTATTTTATTAATTATTTTACTTGTATAGACCATTTTTCATATATAACCATATTGGGACTTTGATTTGAGAAGCAACTAAGTGATGATATGTTATTCTTTGAACTATAAGGATTTTAACGTTGGGTATTGCATTAAGTTTACATTGAACACACACACACATACATACACACACAAACAAACATTTACTCCCGTATTCACACTACCAGTCATTACGGAGGATACGGCATCGAACCCGGGACCTTTGGTGGAAGGGCCAGAATGCAGACCACTCGACCAAGGTAATCTATTGCAATGTGTATAATGTTAAAAGATAATAGAATAAGATTAACTATTTACATTCAGAGCAAAACAATTTACACACACACGCGCGCGCGTACACTACAAACCGTGAAATGATGTTTTATGCATTCAGAGAATTCTAATTAACAGACGTTTCTTACACGATCGGTTTACTTTCTAATTAACATTTCGCCGTTGTTTGTTGACAAGTTTAACTAGAGTACGAATTAATTGCCTCATTAATTTGTATTCTTAAAGAAGACATTCAGGTTTACTGTGAGTTGTTTGCAGTGAAAAATGTATTAACGTAAGAGGGATGCGAGTTGGTTGATAACAATGTTTGGGATTTATATTTTACATCTTAGTTTATAAATGCCATTTCGTAGTGTGAAATAAACACACTTGTGTCGCATGACTCTACATAAGCTTATTACTTTAGGTACTCTATGTAGGTGAAGTATTGCATTCCACCCAAAAACTCGATACAGATTTCACCAATAAGATGAGGACCCCTTAGTACATGAGAAAATAAATTAGAAAAGGCTACGCGAATGTGTGTGAAAAGTATAATTCAAAAATGAAAAATCGGTAACACTGCAAAGATGCGACACCAAGATGATTTTTAAAACATTTTCCTAGCCCTAACTACCTTTTGCATCGAACATTTTTCGAATTTTTTATTTGCGCAATAATACGACTAACGATTTTGATTAAAGTATGATATATGAATAGTTACGATTATAAGTGGCTTAAATAGACCATTATTTGTGAGTGGGGTATTTCTCATGGGCAAATAATAGTCTAATAAGCCACGTGTAATATGCAACGTTTTATCCTATCCTAATATTAACTGAAATACTCTTATATTTATTAATATTATATTAGAGTTGTCATTACGAGGAATTGAATTTTAGTCGTGACGTAGGTAGTGCATAATCCCACCGGAATAAACAGTTTCAATTTCTGTTTAAACTGCACCAAATAAATAAATAAATAAAGGAATGAAAATGGATATTCCCGAAGAAGTTTTAGATTATGCTAAAAATGCTGTACTTAGTTTGTTACCCGGCATGTCGAAGGACTTGTATAACAAGGAATTTTCATTATTTAAAGAATGGGGAGCTCCTAAAGGACTTAAAATAATTTACAATGAAATAAAGTACTTGAAATAATGTTGTTTCCTAAGATACATGAAGTCTATAGGATAGGATAAAATATATTTACATTACAAATAAAATGTATATCTTGCATTTTGTGGAAATAGTATGTAAAGTCCTTTTATTCGGAGGGAATCTGATGCCAGGAGGCCCAACTGCCCCGTATTTGGCGTGTGCAGATATCCCTTTGTGTGTTAAAAGGGTTGCAAAAGTCAATGGGGCTATTTCAAGTTAAAACTGCTCAGTGGAGAATAATAAGAGATATCTTTCTTTAACCCCTCTCAGCGATCGTGACCCGCCTCACCGTCTCTGCAATAAGCAAAAGCAGTAAAACGAAGGTCAATCTACCAGTCCCCCACTTACCGGTTTTAACTTGAAATATCACTGTCGAGTTCTACAACTCTTTTAACTTAAGATGGAATATTTACACTCGTTAAATACGGGACAGTTGGGCCACCTGGTATAATCTGTAAAACTGGTGAACGTTACATGGTAAGACGAAAACGCACTACACAAAAATGTAGATCACATTAAAGAACACTATTTAATTCAAATAACTCATTGTGGTATCAGACATTTCCGAGATATCCATTGTGAATGATTCAATTTGCCTAACATTTTGTCATTTTTAAGGTTCGTCAACACTCACCATGCTTCTCGCGTTGAATGAAAAGAGTATGGCCAGCATATATAACACTCAGTTCTTAAATATTTGAGTGTGGCTATTCAATCTGCATGTATAACGAAACGTGTAATGTTGCAAAGCTATATCTCGATTAAAATGAAGTAATGGAAAAATAACGCTCGTCAGAATAATTTCTGTGCCCTCTAATAAATGATTGAGGGTAGAGAAAACAATGTGAATGTAACATGCATTTTTGATTTCTCTATCATGTACATACAATGCACATAGTAAGTAGAACAGATCAGCATTCCACCCAAAAATTCAATACCGAGATTTCAGCGAAAATACATTTTAAGGACTCATGGATTCAAAAAAAGGTGTTAAAATGTTGCGCATGGGTATGTGTGTCCGTGTGTGTGTGTGTGTCTGTGTCTGTGTGTGTGTCTGTGTGTGTGTGTGTGTGTGTGTGTGTGCGCGCGCGCCATTAAATAACAAACTTGGTATTTAAGTTTGGCATCATCTACGGATGCGACCCGAAGATTTACAAGAAAATCCCTACACCCAAACAGGAACATTTTTTTTATTTTGGTTTTTCTGAAAGATGATTTGATTAGAAAACAATATATTAAAAGTATTTTCATTGCAAATGAAATCTACAAATTGAATTTCCTCTGAATAGCCCCTGAAGTCATTTTCATTCTGGCTGACTTTTAGACAACTTGTAAGAGGTAGACAAAAATCTACTCAAAAAAACTAGATTTCGTTAAAGCACACGATTTAAGGCAGATGATTTTGTTTGTGGAGTTAATCATTTCTAAGATATTCCTGGTTACTGGTGTACATTTTTCAGTACTTAAGCTTTTCTCAAACGGGATCGTTTTTTGCTCTTCTTTGTTTTATTTATGCATTTATTATTTGTTTTATTTATTTATTTATTTATTTTGTTTACTGCTGCAATACGCAGTGAACGAAATATGAATGCCATAGACTTTGCAAGCTTTTAAAAGATGTCACTCTCGCTTTAGCCTAATGTATTCCCTTCTTTCTCTTCAACTTACGAGGAAGCATAAGATGCTAATTTTTATCTCGATTAGCATGAAAGTGACCTTTTGTAAGAACAGTTTGTTGCAGAATAGGACAAGAAAGCAATGAAATTGGGACATATCGATCAAAAATAATTTAATTGTACATCTCTTTATAATACAAAAGGTATGTGCAGGAGACTGAAAGGACAGTCAAATGTTCTGGTTTTGAAATGCCTCATTCTTTCCCTGAAATCGCGAAAAACAACTGAAGTGATGACAAAATTATTGAAACATTGAAACTGATAACAGCAAATATCTCAGAAATGTTTATAGACACAAATATTTTGATATAAATTGTGTCTTCTACATGTTTTGTGTGGTAGATTTTTGTCTCCCTCTTATGTTTTGTCAGTTATGCAAAATTATATACCTAACACTCCTTCAGAATGAAGTGGATTTCATAGGCTATTCAAAAAGAATTACACAGTTTATATGCCATGTGTCTTAAACATATTTTATTTTAATCCAAATTGTTTTAACTATTTTTGAGAATATCAAAACCTATTTTAAGGATAGCTTTGGGTAGCGAGATTTTATTGAAAACCTTGGTGTCGCATTCTTGAAATATGCTGAACTTAAATACTGACTGTGGTAGCCGGTTATTATGTGATTCGATACAAGTTTTATAATGATGTATTTTTAATTATTATCGATATTATGTTGTAATTTCCGTATATTCATTACAATTTCATTGTATTCATTTTAGGAAGTTACCGAGTGAAGTGGCGCCGCGGTAACGTGTGCGACTCACATTCAGGAGGTGCCAGGTTTGATCCCCGTCGACCGCACACTCTGACTTGGGGTACCTCGTGGTTCCCCATGGGTTTGGTGAATGCTGGGTGCTTATTCTCCACGATCAATTTCCTTCATCTCATTGACTTCCCGTCGTTCAGATGTGTATGTGTGTGTGTGTGTGTGTGTGTCTGATTTCCAATCAAAAAGTCAAATAATACAGAACAAATAATTTAAATTTAGTAAAGTGGGCTCCCGGTATGTGACAGTGCTGGCAGGTGGCACAATAGCATGCGCTTGTGATTGTTGTTCTCGCCGTTGGGGCGGCGGTGTGGTTGCTATCCTCGCAGTGGCGTGGATGGTTACCGCCTTGCCGACATGAGGAACCATGGTGTTGGCGACTTCGTGACATTCCTGACGCTGAGATGATAATGGAATTCCGTCTGTGGTTCCCTCATTAAATTCCTTCCTCCTGGGCGATGCTAGCACAATGAGACTGAGTAGGTCTCAGTGCGTGTGTATGCCCGCCGTTGTCTCGACTTTACCTGTTTTTATTTATTTATTTATTATTTTCCCTAGCCCCGTATGTACAATGTACATAGTGGATAGAGAAAGTATTGTATGCCACCCAAAAATTCGATACCGGAATTCACCGGAAATACATGTTTTAGGATCCCCTGAATCCCCCCCCCCAAATTCAGATAAAGGTCCGCGCGTGTGTGTCTATCTGTCATTCTGTCTGTCTGTGTTTATGTGGACAGCATAGCTCAAAAATGAAAAAACGGCTAAATACCGGTATTTAGGTTCGGTATCTTCCAAGGATGCGACACGAAGATTTTCAAGAAAATCCCCCCACCCCTAACTACCCTTTACATGGAAACATTTTCGAAAATTTAGTTTTTCTTAAAAATGGCTCTAATGATTTAGATTAAAATACCAGATATTAAAGCCATTTCCGTCACAAATAAAATGTTCATCTTGAATTTTCTAGGAAGAGATTCTAGACCTGTTTTACTCTGGATGAACTTTTCTGAATTTTGCATAATTAGTAAACTGTAAGAGATAGACAAAAACTTACTACAAAATGTAGATCTCATTAAAATACACAATTTATGTTATATACATCTTTTCGTGGAGTTCATTGTTTTTTAGATATTCCTTGATATTGGCTTCAGCTTTAAAAAAACGCATATTTTTCTCATACAGGAATTTGTCAACTCCTGTCTATACAAACAAAGGAACTTCACTCACATAGCAACCAGCTTTTGACTAACACTTTAACTTACGATACTCCCTTATTTCACTTCTACTTACAAGGACGCAAGTAACAAGACTATTTCTGCTAATTTTAAATAGAAGTAAATAGAAGGCATAATCTTCTTAATAAACATTTGTTACAGAGATGTAGAGAAAGGCATGTGAATGGAACACATCAGATTTGATTTTATTATTATTACCTTTTTGAAGGTAATTTATACTTTATTTACCTGACATTTCGTTTTGAGTTATGTATTTAATTGAGTTTTAGCCATGGACGTTCTTTAACTCCTATGCTTCTTAACGTTCGTTCCATGCAAGCATGTTGGGCGTGAAAGACCGGAAATTTTGCTCAGAGGCCTCTACCAGTTGAGGTTCTTGATATGACGTAAACCTACAACACGGACCATCGGCTTTACTTCCCATCCGCAGGAAATAATTCCAAATAAAAAAATCTGATGTGTTCCATTCACATGACTTTCTCTACAACTCTGCAATAAATTATTGTTAAAAAGCTTATGCTTCTATTTACTTCCTGCTAATCGAAAAAAAAATAGCAGAAATGGTTTTATTACTTGCTTCCTTGTAAGTAGAAGCGAAATAAGGGAGTACCATAGGTTAAAGTGATAGTCAAAAGCTGGTTGCTATGTGACTGAAGTTCCTCTGTTTGTATGGACAAGAGTTCACAAAGTCCTGTATGAGAAAGGTACCTATGTTTTTATAGCTGAAACCAAAAACAACGAATATCTAAAAAACAATCAACTCCACGAAAAAAAAATTATATAACATAAATTGTGTGTTTTAAAGTGCTCTACATTTGTTGTGTAGTAAGTTTTTGTCCATCACTTAGGGTTTAACAGTTATGCAAAATTCCGTAAAATTGACCCAGAATAAAGTATCTTCAGAGGCTATTCAAAATATACATTTTATTTGTCAAGTAAATATCTTTAATATACGATATTTTAATCAAAATCGTTACAGCCATTTTTTTTAGAAAATCAAAATTTTCGAAAAAAGTTCCATGTAAAGAGTAGTTTGGGGTGGGGGAATTTTTCTCAAAATCTTCGTGTCACATCCCTGGAAGAAACTAAACTTAAATGCCAAGTTTGGTATTTTACCGACTTGTCGTTTTTGAGTTACGTGTTCACAGACTCACGGACACACACACAGACCTTTTTCTGAAAATACTTTTTTTTGGATACAGGGGACCCTAAGACATATATTTCCGGTGAAATCTCGGTATCGAATTTTTTGGTGGAGTGCAATACCTTCTCTATACACAATGTACATAGTACTTATAGAGAAAGTAATAAGCCATGCCTTCCGACGAGTGTGAACACGCGACTTCGAGAATTTCCTCTACTTACTACAAGGACAGGCATAAGAACTCCAAAAGTGAATAAAATCAAAAGCAAGTAAGTCCAGATGATTTATATTCAATGATATTCATCCAAATATTATAATATTTGAAAATTATCATCTTAAATTAATTGTGATGTGCCACAATAAAAATTTATAAAAGTAGTTCTTCATATTATGTATTTCTAATACATTGTTTCATTTTGATTTCTTATTCTGATAATTACACTGTCAGGGCTTGCTATAAATTCGCATTTAAAGTCGCTTTACCATATGAGATGGTGTGCAGTCTGGACAGATGGGCTTAATTTCGATTTTGCCTTGCTGTGCAATTTATTCTACTTCCATTTCTAAAATTTAAAACTGAAATAATGCAAAATTACCCGGCAGTAATGTGAGGGAAAGCATGGAAAGGAAACCGGGATTTGAACCAACAGCCTCTCAAAGCCATTTCAAAACATTTATTCTATGTTTTAATTTGAACGCAGCTATTTCAGTTGTTCTTCCCTTGTGTAGCTTGTAAAAAGCGTCAGTTTACATAATTAAGACTCCCCCCCCCCCAATTCTTCTGACCTTGCATGTTAAATGCATTCACAACTTGCAAATTACTCATTCAGACCTATTACCATAACTTTCGGTTGTCACTTTGTATCATTTAGATACCATTAAAAGCGGCGCAGTGATAAATTTCCATTGTGGAATATTTTTGCTTGTTAACAGTTCTGCAGGTAAGTTGCTGTCTTTACTGGCAATAAAAATCTTATGTGTTCCATTTACATGACTTTCTCTGCAATATATTGTTGTTAAAAAGCTTATTCTTCTATTTACTTAATGCCAATCGAGAAAAAATTAGCAGAAATGGTTTTATTACTTGCTTCCTTGTAAGTAGAGGGAAATAAGGGAGTATACCATCGCCTAAATCTATAGTCAAACCTTTTAAAAGCTGGTTGCTATGTGATTGAAGTATCTGTGTGTATGGAATTTTCTCTTTTCTCCCGTATGGGAAAAGTATAAGTATTTTAAAACTGAAACTAATAACAAGTATATTACTTTCGTGGAGTTGACCGTTTTTGAGATGTTATATATATATAAAACATAAATTGCGTGTTTTAAAGAGCTCTACATTTTTTTTTTATCGTAGGTTTTTGTCTATTTTTTGCGGTTTACCAGATATGCAAAATTCCGCAAAATTCTTCCACAACAAAGATGTCTTCAGAGGCTATTCCCAGAATATTGAAATACTTATTTGTCGTGTAAATATCTTAAAAATAAATTTTAACCAAAATCGTTATTTTTGAGAAAATCAAAGTTTTCAAAATTGTTTCTATGTAAAGAGTAGTTGGGGTGGAGGGATTTTCTTGAAAATCTTCGTGTCGCATCCCTGGAAGATACCAAATTTAAATACCAGATATGCTGCCCATAGACACAAACACATACGCGGGCATTTTTCTAATAGTACGTGTAGAGAAAGTATAAGTAATTCTCAGAGAGAGGTAGAACTTATTAGTTATTACATTCATTTGTTATATGCTTCTTTTATGGTGATACATAAGGGATATTGTCAAATATTTCACTTAGACTTCTCATAATATTAAAGCTAACTTAATGAAAAATCTTATGTATTCCATCCACATGTCTTGTTCTACAACAAATTATTGTTAAAAAGCTTATTCTTCTATCTACTCCATACTAATCGAGATAAACATTAGCATACACAGTCTTATTACTTGCATCCTTGTAATTAGAAGGAAAACAAAATAATACCTAGGATAAAACGAAAGTAAAATCTTATAAAAGCTGGTTGCCATGTGGTTGAAATCCGTTTCTTGTCTTGTCTGGATTTGACAAATTCCTGTATGAGAAAAGTTTGAAGCATTTTAAAACTGAAACCAATAACAAGGATTATCTCAAAAATGGTCGACTACACGAGAAGATAGATGTATATGACAAACATTATGTGTTTTAATGAGATCTACAGTTTTTGTCTATCTCTTACGGCTCACCAGTTATACAAAATTCAACAAAATTCATCCAGAATGACGAGCTGTTCAATGGCTATTCCCTGAAAATTCAAAATATATATTTTATTTGCAATGTAAATATATTTAATATACGGTATTTTAATCAAAATTGTTAGTCATTTTTGAGAAAATAAAAATTTTGGAAATTTTTTCCATATAAAGCGTAGTTTGGGGTGGGGAGATTTTCCTCAAAATCTTCGTGTCGCATCATTAAAAATCTGATGTGTACCATTCACATGACTTTCTCCATATCCCTGCAACAAATAATTCTTAAAAAGCTTATACTTTTACTTACTTTATGCTAATCAGAAAAAAATAGCAGAAATAGTCTAATTACTCGCTTCCTTGTAAGTAGAAACGAAATAAGGGACAACTGTATGTTAAAGTGATAGTCAAAAGCTGGTTGCTATGTCAATGAAGTTCCTTTGTCTATATGGATAGGAGTTGACAAGTTCCTGTATGAGAAAAGTATACGTTTTTCATAGCAGAAACCAAAAATAAGGAATGTCACAAAAACGACGAACTCCACGAAAAAAATGTATATAACATAAATTGTGTGTTTTAATGTGCTCTACATTTTTTGTGTAGTAAGTTTTTGTCCATCTCTTACGGTTTAGCAGTTATTCAAAATTTAGTAAAATTCATTCAGAATAAACTACTCTTCAGAGGCTATTCCCAGAAAATTCAAGATACACATTTTATTTGTCAGGTAAATATGTATGGTATATATGAAATATATATGGTATATATGAAATTTTAATTAAAATCGTTATAGCCATTTTTGAGAAAATCAAAATGTTCGAAAAAAGTTCCATGTAAAGGGTAGTTGGGGTGGGGGGAGTTCGTGTCGCATCCCTGGAAGATACTAAACTGAAATACCAAGTTTGGTATTTTACCGACTTTTCGTTTTTGAGTTATCGTGTTCATAGACACACGAACACACACACACCCACACACACACCCACACACACACACACACACACACGGACCTTTTTGTGAAATTGCTTTTTTGGATACAGGCGACCCGAAAACATATTTCCGGTGAAATCTCGGTATCGAATTTTTGGGTGGAGTGCAATACCTTATTTGTACACTATGTACGTAGTACGTGTAGAGAAAGTAAAAATGGTGGGTAATGTATAAATGTAATTGTTAATTATGTTTCCCATAAATATAAATATATATATATATATATATATATATTTATATATTTTGCACAAGCAGTGTGTAAGTAAGGAGGTGGGTAGGTAGTCGCACTGAAAAACACAGTGTCTGATCCATGCATCTCCCGATCTCTGACCACGAGGATATTTGTTTCTAGAAGAAAGTTAATGTACTTCGATTCCTTAACTGTATCTTTCTGCAGTATAATTAATTTCATCTGCAGTTGCAATGCTATTGCTTTTGATTCCATTGCCAAGGGGTTGTCAGAACAAAGTAAAGATGTAATGTTTTCCCCAACTGCTAAATAAAAAACTCCGATGTGTTTCATTCACATGACTTTTTCTACATTGCTGTAACATTATTGTTAAGATCTTATTCTTTATCTACTTTATGATAATCGAGATAAACATTAGCCAAAATATTCTTAATTATTTGCTTCCTTGTAAGCGGAAGGTAAATAAGAGAATACACTAGGCTAAACCGATATTCAAATCTTTTAAAAATTGGTTGCCCTGTGTTGAAATCCATGTCTATGCATGGCCAACTTCAAAAAAATGGACGCCATTCCAGAAAATTCAAGATATACATTTTATTTTTTATGTGAATATCTTTAATAAGCGGTATTTTAATCAAATCATTAGAGCCGTTTTGAGAAAATGAAAATTTTCGAACATTTTTCCATGTAAAGGGTAGTTTGGGGTGGGAGATTTTTCCTCAAAATCTTCGCTTTGCATACTTGGAAGATACTAAACTTAAATACCAAGTTTGGTATTTTACGGACTCTTCGTTTTTGAGTTATCGTGTTCAGACACACGGAAAACAGGACACACGGATCTTTTTATAAACATTTTTTGAATTCATGAGACCTTAAAACGTGTATTTCGGGTGAAATCTCGGTATCGAATTTTTGTGTGGAATGCAATACATTCTCTACTCACTATGTACATAGTACATTTTAAATACAATTTAAAAAGTCATCCACCCACTCCTCTTTGCACTTACGTTTGTAAGACGTGGAGGGTTTAGACAGTGACATCACTCCGTTAGAATCCGCCACTGTTTGTTACGATAATGACATTCACGGCAAGTGAAGGGATGTATCGGTCCACGTGAACCAACTCATGAGCCCGATTTGTACATGGCTGACCTAGATAGTGGTTTAGCTGTTAACCTGCTTCGTCCTTATTGTATCACTTTTCCGAGCTTTTCGACATTGCAATATCTCCCCTGATTTATTTCTATATATCTCCTTCTGTCGAATAAATTACCGATGGAGCTGAATAGGTAAAGCTGTCTTTAACGTGACCAATACCGTCTCTTACTTTCGTGTGTGAAAAGGGAATAACGTAATGGACTACCATAAGTGAAATTCTGTTTACTCCCTTAGAAAATTAAACATATTAGTTATACCAATATCTTAATCATATAATATTTAATGAAACTCTTAAATTATTTTTAAATAATATCTTCTGTTCTCGACAGGTATTAAACTTAAATACAAACTTTATTCATCCTTTTATATTTTCTCCTCTCACACAGATTTTTTAAAATATGCTTTCTGAGTACAGGGAACACACTAAATTCGACACAGAATTTAGGGGTGAATAATGTCTCCCCTGAACGTTGGGTGATGATGGTCCCTCAGAGAGATTTAATCTGGGGAAACGTAGACCAATGGGAGGTGTCGCTAGAATCAGAACGTAATATCTGGTGATGTTATAGACCCCTCTTGCATCCGAACCTGTCGCCCCAGATCTGGTCGTCTTCTGTGTATTTTTCTTAACTTCACCTCTTCCTCCGGTGGTTTGCAGAACCACAAATGGTCTTTATGTGCTCTTTGGTGCCGAAACATTCCTCCGCTTTGCCTATCATGACAAGTAAAGATATATATTGAAACGCGTATTAGTACTTGAGGGAATTCGGGGTACATAGTGAAACGATAGAGTGCAAAATCAGAGCAGTTAAATATTGGATGAGAATCGTTCACGGAAACCAATCTCTAATTAGGGCAGTCTGCTACCGTGAACAGTTGCGAATGGAAGGTAATTTGACGTGGGCATCAAAATTAAAGAAAGGGCTGGAAACCATTGGGATGGGAGACATTTGGATGGCGGGGCAGGAAAACAGGCGAGGTATTTGGAGAAAAATTAAGAACCGCCTCTGTGATATTGACAGACAGCAAATAATTGCGCAATGCACAGAGACGCTGTCATTAGAAGTACAGTCTGGGCTGAAATCGGAGTGGGGTATGGAGCAATACATCAAAACAGGTACCAAACTCATTAGAGAGGGGCTCGCGTGGATTAGACTAGGAGCATGGAGGAGCACGAAAATTTCTGACGAGAATGGTATAAGAATCTGTCCCATTTGCGAGGAGGAAGAGTCGTGGACTCACATCTTGGCAAGATGTAAGGGTACGGAGGAATGGCGGGAAAAATATTTGCCGCGATTTTTTACCACTGCGAATGTAGGGATAGAAGCATGTTGGACGCTACTGGCAGGCACGGAAAACATGGACGGGCTAGGTAAATTTATACTTAAGGCAAGACAGCTGAGATCTGAGGAGGCTGCCAATAGAGAAGGGGGGGGGGATAAGATCAACTAAACAAAAGTGACTACAATGTTCTACATACATGTATATTATATCATACTTAGGTCACTGTTGTGCTGGGGTTGTATATATTATGTGTATATATGTCTTTTAAGTGTAATTATCTATTATAAGAGGGTGCATTTATGAAGGTGTACTCTGTGCTGTAAATTTAAATTGCTATATTTGAATATCTTTGTATCTTTATTTTCGGATTCACTCTTATTTATGCTAGAACACCATCATTATCAGCATTTAATAATTAATAATACTGATTATAAATGACTGATAATTTGAATAATATTATAAGCACTATCAAGAATAATAGCATCACATCATTGTCACTGTCCTTGTTCGGTGTTGTTACATCTCGACCGCTGTTTATGCCCATGTGTTATAATACTCTTGCCGGTCTCATATATGGATGTTCATTTTAAAATAATCTTGCCGTAGTTCAGTCGTGCTCACTGTTTTGATACAGTTTCTCCTCCTCAGAAACTGCAAAAGCGAAATAGTTTTGTAGTTGCTAGTTCCCTCAGCGTAACAAATTTCTATTGCGACTCTCTCTGTCTCTGTCGACCAAACAACCAACTCCAACTCCCAAGTAGATAATCGGGACTAACGGAGGTACTATTTAGTTTTAAAGTATCCATTTTGATATTTATATCGTAGCAGACTGTTTATCAGCACCTGCATCAGGATATTTTAAACATAAGAACAGCCAGCCTTCATTGTTGAACTCTATTTCAGAACAAGGTTCTCACTGAAGAGGGATGTGAATGCGTTTTCAACCTATGTGTAATCAATTGATACTGCAGAGAAATGTGCCCAATTTATGCGAATGTCTCAGAAGAATTAATTAATTTAAATTATAAGCAATTTTTCACATTTCTGCCAGCTGAAGTTTTTTTATTTACTAGAGGTGTATTGCAAGGGATTCATGTGGTGGAAAAAGTTTAAGAAGACAATGGACATGACAGATGGTGTTTTGCAAGAAGCACGGACCATTGTCTTGTGTGAAAATTATTGTTAACGTACATGTGTAATTCACGGAATTATCAGGAACCTTTAATGGCCTCCGATATCACCAGATTTGAAAACACCTGATTTATTTCTCTGGGATTATATGCTGTACAGAGTCTTTGCTAGACGTCCTAAAAACCTGAACTAGCTGCTGAACTTCATACTCCAAGAGATGACTATCACGTATGCCGTGCTTGAAGCTGTCTTGCATACTTTAAGAGAGTGAGAACATGCTTACAGTAAAGTGTTGGACACGTTAAATCAATAGTTTAGAGTTTTGTTACATTAATTATAGGAAAAAGTTTCGAAATTTCAGGTTATGCTTCTTACAAAAACACTAATATACTATTGAACCCTATAACGGTTATTTATTTATCTTCTCTGCTTGCCACTCTGCTGTTAAAGAAACTTAATACTTCAGAGAACTGGAAATATTAGTTCCTGAGTCACTGATTTTGAACTCTTTCACCTTTTCCATCAAACCTATAACCTATTTATGTAGCATCTGCTTCCATCTAGTGTGCGAATTCATTAACGTTTGCAGACAAAAGATTCGCCAGTCAACGCCGGCTCTATCTTTTCCAATATGCTGAACGATAGAAAAAAAAAATGAATACTCAGTTCTAATTGCTCCACTCTTAAAGCCGAACTTGATTTAAACACGTGACTTCATGAACTAGACCGCAATACACGACAAACCAAAGCACACTATAAAATATATAACCTAAATATGCACGATTATCAGTTGGTTTTCTGTGGATTTGAAAATGTTGATTAACATGAAGTAGTAAATAATATGAATAGTAAAGTTCACCTTTCTTCTGCATTCACACGATAACTAGGAGCGTTTGTTCCTCACCACGAAGCTAACGCGGAAGGATACGAAATGTTTTGTTTACATCAAATCCGGTTGCAAGTTTGTATCGGCTATAGTTACCATGCGAAGAGCGCCTGAATATGTGCAGTTTAAAATGAAGTTTTGACCACATCTCGAAAACCAGGGACAAGAAATACAACTATACACAGCATTTCAGGGACGAATTTATAATTTTCTAGCGTTTATCTCTAAAACAATTTTAAATCGTTTGCTGTGCGTGCTTATAAATTGAGCGATTGCCATTGCGAAAGTTGCGATATTGGAACAGGACCTTTCTATATTGCTTCTAACAAAGCGATCAATAGAGCCGGAGTTGCCCCTGGTCTGTCCCACATGTGCAATATTCAACTTTCGCTGCAGTTCCATTTCTAAAGGCTTTGCGCTTGTTAAAGAAGAAGCTTTTGTCTTTCACTGTATTCCTTCAAGCCTTAATGCGTTTGTGCTTAGTATGCATTTTTATTGTGAAGCAAGCACAACTACACCATAACAATGGACTAGGGAGTTTGCACACTATTGGCGACGAGGAACTTTAAAAACACTCCGCTTCAATATGTAATGACTAGGGCTAGGATTCTGAGGGAAAATCCTAGTGTCTGAAGATGAGCTGCAACATATTATATGTGCACTATGGGTAGCTATAGGCAAGAAAATGGTGGATTTTTACTTATAATTTTTTGCCTTTTTCGGCATTTTAGTTTAAAGATCCCTTTCTGCATTTTACTTTTTCTACACATACTATGTACATAGCGTATAGAGAAGGTATTGTATTGCACCCAAAAATTCGATACCGAGATTTCACCGGAAATACATGTTTTGGGTCCCCCTGTATCCAAAAAACAGCATTTTTGGAAACAGTTCCGCGTGTGTGTGTCTGTGAACATCATACCTCAAAACTGTTAAATACCAAACTATGTATTTCAGTTTGGTATCTTCCAAGATTCTCAAATAAATCCCTCCACCCCAAACTACACTTTACATGGACAAAATTTAGAAAATTTTGATTTTCTTAAAAATTGTTCGATCGATTTTGATTAAAATCTGTTATATGATCTTTACATACCAAATAAAATGTATATTTTGAATTTTCTGGGAATAGCCTCTGAAGACTTCTCTATTCTGGATGCTTTTTATTGAATTTTGCATAACTGGTAAACCGTAAGAGATACACAAAAACTTGCTGCACAAAAACCTAGATCACGATAAAACACACAATTTATGTCATGTACATTTTTTTCGTGGAGTTGATCGTTTTTGAGATATTCCTTGTTATTGGTTTCACCTTTAAAATTTTTATACTTTTCTCATACAGGAATTTGTCAACTCCTGTACATACAAACAAAGGAACTTCAGTCGCATAGCAGCCAGCTCTTGACTATCACTTTAGACTATGGTACTCCCTTATTTCGCTTCTACTTACAAGGAAGCAAGTATTAAGACTATTTCTGCTAATTTTTCTCGATTAGAATGAAGTAAATAGAAGCATAAGCTTTTTAACAATAATTTGTTGCAGAGATGTAGAGAAAGTCATTGAATGGAACACATCAGATTTTTATAGCAACTTTACTGTCTTTTGACTAACTTTTTACTTTCCAGCAGAGTCTAATTTTAATTCCAATACATTTTTACTAATTATCACTACTATGACTGGCTATAGCAGGTATTAGTTGAGAGAAACCTTTCTATTGTATTCATGTCATAAGTACCAGCAAAAATGTAATGCTCTGGAAGAGAAATTACTAAAACTTCTTTAAATATCCCGTTACTTTTGACCAGTATAGTGACCTGAACTAGAAGCTAGGAGTAGCTAGGTTATTCACCTTATGTTGACCGCAGTGTCACAGCTTGTGGAAGAAATCCGACCGTAAACATAGTTAACAGTATGCCTAGTAAAACTTTTTTTACTTGTATCTGAATTTGGAGCAGAGGTTGCTGAATTTTGTATTTTTAAACATATGCATTAAAATTTTAATTGACTCTGAATAAAGTCATTTCGACCACACTTTTATGTTCTTTATTCACATTTTAGTTCTTTTTTACTTCCTGTAGCCCGTATGTACAATGTTTATTCTTTATAGAGAAGGCATTGCTTTCCACCCAAAAACTCGATGTTGATATTTCACCGAAAATATATGTTTTGAGACCCTAAGTCTGAAAAAACATTTTAGAAAAAGGCCCGTGCGCCTGTAGATAGCATACGTTCAACACCAAACTTGGTATTTATGCTAAATATCTTCCAAATATGTGACACGGAGATTTTCAAGAAAATCTTCCCACCACAAACTATCCTTTACAGGAAAAAAATTTTGAAAATGTTTTTTTTTTTTTTTTTTTTTTTTGTCAAAAATGGCTCTAACCATTTTGATTAAAATACCGTATATTAAAGATATTTACATCACAAATGAAATGTATCTTTTGAATTTTCTGGGAATATCCTCTGAAGAACTCTTAATTCTAGATACGTTTTGCAGAATTTTGCATAACTATTAAACCGTAAGATTTGGACAAAAACGTACCACAAAAAAATGTAGATCTCATTAAAACAAATAATTTATAGTTTTCCTATAGGTTGTTTGTGTAGAGCTTGCAGTTTCTGAAATATTCCTTGTTAGTGGTTTCAAGTTTAAACTACTTAGCTTTTCTATAAGCGAACCGAATTTCAATTTTTTCACACAGGACCATCTTTTAAAAGATTTGATTTGACTATCGATTTAGCCTAGTGTATTCCCTTGTTCCTTCTAGTTACAAGGAAGTAAGTAATAAGACAGTGTTTGCTAATGTTTACCTTGGTGAGCATGTTGTAAATGAAAGAATAATATTTTGTAAGGAAAGTTTTTTGTGGAACAGATAGAGAAAGCTATGTGAATGAAACACATCACATTTTTATATTTTAGGTTTTTCTGAATATCTTGGAACGTTTTTCTCTTGTTTTTGTTTGTTTGATTTTTGTTATTTTTTGTGGATATTTAAGTTTTCTAAAATGTAGTTTTAGACAACTTATAGATCTTCAACTTCCTAGGCTTAGTAACAATATCAGGAAAAAACCAACATCTTTAAATATTTTTCTTTGAAACTGCATAGGCTTAAAAGTTAACACAGCAAGCTAAAATTCTTTAAGATGCAATACTCTTTTTCTTATAGCAAATAAGCATTTCTAATACTAAAATTTTTGCGTTATATGTAAACATCATATGCTGAAATATTATCCACAGATGTACTCGTTAAAATTGGAGAAGCAGTAAGGTTACAGTTTTTTTTTAATTTCTATAGCACTAGCAGGTAGATAAGATATTGCATTCCACCCAAAAATTCGATACCGGGATTTCACCGGAAATGCATATTTTGAGAACCCCTGAATAAAAAAGAATAGATAAAGGTCCATGTGTGAGTGTGTCAGTGTTAATATGCACGCGGGCGTGTGGGAGCATATATGAGCATCATTCAAAAAGGAAAAGTCAGAATAAATATCAAATCGACATTTAAGTTTCAGTAGCTTTCAAAGATGCGACATAAAGGTTTATTAATAATATACCTCACATCAAATTACCCTTTACATGGAAGATTTTTGAAATCTTCTATTTTATAAAAATGGCTCAAATATACCTTCATTAAAGTTATTTAAATTAAAAAAAAATATATATTTTGAATATTATGATTAGCCTGTGAAGTTCACTTCTTTCGGAAGGAATCCTGTATAATTGGTAAACGTATATGGTCTCGATTTAGCAATTAAGACACAGAAAAACAAAGAAAGCGTCTGATCTGTTTATAATGTTGCAATATGCATTCTATACCAATGCAAAATATTTTTATAAGAATCGTGTACATGTTTTCTTTTATTTCTCTTGTAACACAAGAAAACAATAAAACAAAGTATAATCAGCACAGGGATGTTAAAATCAGAATATATAATAACAAATAAAGGAGAGGCAGGTTTGTAGTTTATCACTAACACCTTTAGTATTTATAGTGACGATGTAATTAGTTAATGGAAAAATGATGTAACACCAAAATATGTAAAAATTAGTAAAAATAAAGATGTAAATATATTTTATGTGCTGTTGACATATCAATAATAGAGAAGAGTAAAGATGAGCTATAATGTCCAGGACATAATCTAAGTCAAATAGGAAAAGGAATAATTTGAAAATTTCTACAAACAAAACGAAAGTTATGGTCCATCGGGGCAAATGCCCTAACGCTGTAAACCCATTATAGAAAATTAAATACTAGCTTATTTTGATTATCCGATATGTAATATAACAGGGAAATTTGACAATAAAGGCAATACATTTCAGTAAATTTGTTGAACAATACATATAGCTCTCCCAAATAAAAGCCGAAAAGATACAACATGAAAATGTTATAATGGCTGTCCCGGTGTTAATGTTAGGTAATGAAATTTGAATAACATATGATTCAAATAAAAGTAATATACAGTCAGCGGAAATACAATTTCTTCGTAGAGTGAAAGAGGGTCCAAGAATAGATTTCAACGAAACAAAGAAAAAAAAGAATTAGTATACATAACATAAACAAAAATCTGATGTGTTACATTTACATGACTTTCTCTACATCTATGCAACAAATTATTGTTAAAAAGTTTATGCTTCTATTTACTTCATGGTAATCGAGAAAAAATTAACAGAAATAATTATGTTACTTATTTCCTTATAAGTAGAAGCGAAATAAGGCAGTACCATAGGTTAACGTGATAGTCAAAAGGTGGCTGCTATGTGACTGAAGTTCCTTTGTTTGTATGGACAGGAGTTGACAAATTCCTGTATGAGAAAAGTAGTTTTTCACAGCTGAAACCAAAAACAAGAAACTCCACGAAAAAATGTATACAACAAAAATTGTGTGTTTTGATGTGCCCAAATTTTTTGTTGTTGTAAGTTTTTGTTCATCTCTTATGGTTTAGCAGTTTTGCAAAATTCCGTAAAATTCATCCAGAATAAAGTAGTCTTCAGAGCGTATTCACAGAAAATTCAAGATATACATTTTATATGTTAGGTAAATGTCTTTAATATACGATACTTTAATCAAAATCGTTAGAGCCATTTTTGAGAAAATCAAAACTTTCGAAAAAAGTTCCTTATAAAGTTCCCTGGAAAATACTGAAAATAAATACCAAGTTTGGTATTTAACCGAGTTTTCGTTTTTGAGTTGTCGTGTACACAGACACACGGACAGACACTGGACACAAACGGCTGTTACGATTTGTGTTAAAATTTAAAATTTCGCGTTCATTTATTTTAATTCGTGGTGTTTCTGTTGAATATTTTACGTAAATTCACATTAATTTCGTCCTAATTTTCTGGAAGAATTAATAATTTTGTAGCGTGAATTAAATACACATTTTATATATAAAATAAAAAACTAGCATTTCTCATTTATCGCTGAAAACTTATTCTCGAAAATATGAAATATTCTCAAAAACTGGCGAAAAAACATGCCTATACATAATTTCAAAATAACATCAAAGCACAAAAACATTATGTTTTTTAATTAAACAACTTTCTCGTTTACGTTAATAACAAAAACTCCTGCGTCCGTCTCTCTAGTGTGGTGGTAGTGTGTCCTCCTGGCATTCAAGAGGTCCCGAGTTCGAATATCGGTTAGGTTGAGTTATCCGGAAGGTCTCTCTAGCCTACTATTTTCTTCTTCTACGTACATACAATGAAATGTATAGAATATATATATATATATATATATCTATATATAGATATATACATGTATTTAGGTATATGCAACACTTATTTCGATCACAAAGAAGTATATGGAAGAATTTTAGAAAAGAGATTAGAGAATATCATGCAAATGCAGTGACAGATTTTTTTCAAATATATGTTCCTATTTGTTCTTTTTTTCACCTTCTTATTAAGAACATTGAATTTCAAACCTATAACTTGGCGAGAAGTTTATATACAATGTGAATATTGCTTTAGCCTATCCTTACTTTAACGAAACTCGTAATGAATTTTTTTTTTTCAATTAACAAGAAATAGATAAAGACAAGATTCTGTGAGAATAGCTTATAGAAGAGTGATCGTAGAAAATCATGTGAATATAATATATATTTTTTTAACTGTCTTCCCACCGCATGGTCTTGTTACTATGAATAAGCATTTGAATACTATTACAGCTTCTTGCCATATTTGAAATCAATCCTAGACATTCACATGACTTTCTCTTGCTGTTCCATATACCTACAAACTATTGTTACAAAATATTTTTTTTCATATTTTTCTTTTATATTCATGCTAATCGAGATACACATTAGCAAAATTGGACTTACTACTTGCTTCCTTCTAAGTAGAAGGGAAATAAGGAAATACATTAGGCTAAAACGATGGACAAGTCACATCACTATGTGAAACAATTGAGGTTCAATTTGCTTGGAATCGTCCACTTATGAGAAAAATTGGCTACTTTAAAATTTAAACCAATAACAAGGAATATCTCGAAAACGGCCAACTCTACAAGACAAATGTATATGAAATAAATTGTGTGTATTAACAAGATCAACGCTCTTTGTGTGGTATGTTTTTTCTCTGTCTTAGACATTAAGCAACATTTTCTAACATTCATCCAGAATAAAGAGGTCTTCAGAGCAGAAAATTCAAAATATAAATTTTATTTGTGTTGTAAATTCCTTTAATATGCTTTATTTTAACCAAAATCGTAAGAGCCATTTTGAGAAAATAAACTTTTCAAACATTTTCCATGTAAAGTGTAGTTTGTGGTGGGGTAATTTTCTTGAAAATCTTCGTGTCGCATCCTTTGCAGATACTAAACACAAATGCCAAGTTTGGTATTTAACGGTATTTTCGTTTTTGAGCTACATTGCCCATAGACACACATACACACAAACGTTTTTCTATAAATACTTTGTTTGGCCTAAAGAGAGCTCAAAACATATATTTCCGGCGAAATATCGACTATGCACATTGTATGTACATACGGGTTAGAAAGAAATATGTATTGACTAACGGTTCTTGGCTGGAAGAATTACTTCTGTATGGTACCACAACATATTTAATGCATATATGTGAGTTTGTATCGGGGCAGGGGGGGGGAGAAGTCGTGTGAATGTATATCGTCGGATTATTACACACCTTCGCGTAATTAGAATGCCCTAAATATTGCCTGGCAGCAATACATCACATCTTGTCTTTGATCACGTGTTCAGCGTGGGTTGTTTTCTCGGAAAAGGAACGCTTTGAAAATAGACTATTTAGGTGTGCCAGGACCGTCTTAACGCAGCACCTGTTAGTTCTGTCTTGTCACTATCCCCATCTATCTTTATCTCTGGTTTGCTTCCTGCCAGAACGCTTTTTCGCGAATACTGTATTTATACAGTTCAAAGTATCAAAACATTGCGTGAGCTCGCCTGGTGGTAGCGCGTCTGCCTCGCGTTCAAAGAAGGTCATGAGTTCGAATCTCGCTTAGGGTGAGTTACGCGGATAAGGTTTTTTTCGGGAGTTTCCCTTATCTTGAGTAGACGAATGTCGAGTAACTCTAAGCTCCTGGACCCCGAGATCATTTGAGCAGCATTTCACCAATTTCATTCATTCATCGTCCGATATGGCCAACCAGGCTAAAGGACGTTAAACTAACAAAAAAATGTGTAATAGTAAAAGTGGTGGTAACGTTAGTATATGCCAGGCAGCATCTACAATTCCACAGTTAGAAAGGCCCATATTTCTATTGCCATAACCCTCTTCTGCAGGTTAATGGAAATAAATGAAACAATACCTGTCTAAACAAGGAAATAAAATATGTCTTACACCCACATGATTTTCTCTACTTATTTTGAAACAAGCTATTCATACCAAAGCTTAATCTCCCATCTGCTTCATACAAATAGAGATAAATATTAGCAGAACTTGTTTTATTATATCCCTTCTAGGTACAAGGAGAATAAGAAAATACATTATGTTTTAAAACTTAGTCACTATATGATCATATTAATTAATATTAGGTTTTCTTTACATGGTCAGAAGTAATACAAAAATAAATAAAAATAATCGAATGACGACTTTCCAGTGGAAAAACGTATAATTATTGGAAAACTTAAATCAATAAGCAAGAATACCTTTCCATCAAAAAGTACAAAATTGTTTGTTTTAACGAGAACATTTCTGTGTAATAAGTTTTTTTTCCATCTCTTACGGTTTACCAGATATGCAAATGTCATCCAGAATGAAGGAGGATTCAGAGGCTATTCCCATAAAATTTAAGATATACTCGTACATTTCATTTTTGATAATGATGTTTCATTAAAAAGATATGACAAACGAAATAAATATATTGAATTTTCTGTAAATAGTCTCTGAAGACCTCCTCATTATAGATGACATTTGTATAAATTGTAAACCGTAAGAGACAGACAAAAACTTAAAACAGAAAAAATTGTAGCTATTAAAACATACAATTTATATCATATACTTTTTGTTATAGAGCTAACCGTTTCCGAGATATTCCGTGTATTGGCTTCAGTATTATCTACTTAAATTTTTCTCAAACGGGAAATCAACTTTCGTTTCAACTCTTTAGTTTTACTCCCGAGAATGCAAAAGCAAACCGAATTTCAAATGTTTCACATAGTGATATTTTAAAAGATTTGACTATCGCTTTAGCCCAGTGTATTTATCTTATTTTTCTTCTGCTTATAAGGAAACCATAAGACAATTTCTGCTGATATGTTTGTTTGTGGAACAGCTAGAGAAAATCATGTGAATGGAAACATCATACTTTTAGAAAACGGTTAACGCGCGCGCGCGTTTTTGTGTCCGTGAACATTATAACTCACAGTCGAAAATTTGGTAAAATACAACAATTTATATTTATGTACAGCATCTTCTAAGAATGCCACACAACGATTTTTAAATAATCCACCACCCCAAACCATTCTTTATATGGATTTTTTTTTCTGGAAAACCTTGATTTTCTGAAAACGACTAACATTTTAATTAAAATGCCACATTTTATGTTATGTTAAGGGCATACAAAATATTTTCTTGAACTATTTGGCAATATTCTCTGAAACCCTCTTCATTATAAATCACTTTTGCATAACTGGTAAACTGTAAGAGATAGAGAAAATCCTACTGCACAAAAGATGTATATCTCGATAAAGCACACAATTTATATAACTTTTTTATGCTTCGAGATGTTCTCTGTTTTGGGTTTCAATTGTGCATTACTTACACTTTTCTCAAGTGGGATACGTTATCGTCTTTCTGTACTAGTCTGCAAAGCAAACAGAATTTCAGAGTCATCACAATCACGCGGCAACATCTTAAACTATTTGACTGTCGCCTAATATATTCGTTTATTCCCCTTGAGCGTATCCGCAAGGAAATATGTAATAAAACCATTTATGTTTATCTTCCTAATATGTATCTTGATGAACAAGAACTACATGGAATAAGAGTGCAAGAATAGATTGTATTGGTAGAGAAAATCAGATGAGTGTAACATATCACTTTTCATTTTCTTCTCGTGGTCATATAAAGACAACAGAACGTCAAACCTATCATACAGCGACTTGCTTTTTACTTTCTCTACGCATACAATGCACATAGTGTATAGAGAAGATATTGTAATGCACCCAAAAATTCGATACCGAGATTTCACCGGAAATACATGTTTTGAGACCCCCTGAATCCAAAAATAAGCATTTTTAGAAAAATGTCCGTGTGTGTGTGTGTGCCTGCCGGCAGCATAGCTCAAAAACGAAAAGACCTTTAAGTACCAAACTTTGTATTTAGGTTTGGTATCTTCCAAGGGTGCGACACGAAGATTTTTAAGAAAATCCCCCCACCCCAACTACCCTTTACATGAAACTTTTTTCGAAAATGTTGATGTTCTTAAAAATGGCTCCAACGATTTTGATTAAAATATCGTATATTAAAGATATTTACCTGACAAATAAAATGTATATCTTGAATTTTCTGGGAATAGCCTCTGAAGACTACTTTATTCTGGATAAATTTTACGGAATTTTGCATATTACTAAATCGTAAGAGATGGACAAAAACTTACCACACAAAAACTGTAGAGCACTTTAAAACACACAATTTATTTTATATACATTTTTTTTCGTGGAGTTGATCGTTTATTAGATATTCCTTGTTTTTGGTTTCAGCTTGGAAAAGCTTTACAGGAATTTGTAAACTCGTGTCCGTACAAACAAAGGAACTTCAGTCACATAGCAACCAGCTTTTGACTATCACTTAAACCTATGGTACTCCCTTATTTCGCTTCTACTTACAAGGAAGCAAGTAATAAGACTACTTCTGCTATTTTGTTTCTCGATTAGCATGATGTAGAAGCATTAAGCTTTTTAACAATAATTTGTTGCAAAGATGTAGAGAAAGTCATGTGATTGAAACTCATCAGATTTTTTTACTATTTCTTCGGCTTACTGGTTCCATTTATTTGTATGTACAAGGAAATAATATGGAATAAATATTCGCAGATCTAGATTAACATAAGTTAACTATAAAATTAATTTTTTAAGAATGTGTAGATAAAATATTTTATTTATATATTTGTATTTATTTATTATATTTATCTATTATATTTATCTATTTCTATTTACTTACTGCTTGGTCCTATAATGACGGTTCTGTCCGTGATAATCGTTGATCTGTATATGGTGCACAGTAGATCTCATGGTCTTTGTCCCCGTTCTCAAGTCACTCTGCACCAAACAGATGGTGTCACCCAGTCGGGGTTCAGTTTTCACAAACTTACCAAGACATTATATAGCGATCCTTCAAGTTCCCCATAGTACTTTGCTCGAGACAACCAGATGATGTTGGGGTGCCATCCGGTATAGCTGATCTCACTATCTGTGTATAGATATCCGCGTAATCACAATTACCACCTGTTTTTACTTTCTCTACTTAGTACTACATAGGTAGAGAAGGTATTGCATTCCCCCCAAAATTGCTTGTTATTGGTTTCAGTTTGAAAGTACTTAAAATCCTGTCCATGCAAAGAAACGACTTTCAATCACACAGCTACCAGCTTTTAAAAGATTTCACTATCGGTTTAGCCTAGTGTACTCCCTTATGTCCGTTCTACTTACAAGGAAGCAATACCATCTCAACTAGCATGAAACAGATAAAAAAATAACTTTCACAGAAATGCAGGGGAATTTCCTGTGAATGGAACACATCAGATGTTTCAGTTTTACTAATTTTTTTAACGTTTGGTTTAAATCGTTTTATTTTCCTCAAACACACACACACACACACACACACACACACACACACATTCACTCTCACATACATACTTCCAAACTCTGTGGGGAATAAGGAATAATTCTGGCTAAAGAAACATTTCCCGCCCCAGCCGGGAATCGAACCTGGGACCACTCGCTGACCACTCGGCCACGGAGGAAGATTATTGTTTTAGACTGAAGGTGAAGCTTTTGGTCGTGGTTTAAACCGGTATTTATATTGGCTACTGAGCCTCGGCCCACATGATTCGAACCCAGGATCTTCCAAATGCGGGCCACAGACTTACGCCTGAGCTATCCCGCTCAGTTAGAAAAGCTTATGCATGTAACACATCAAACATTTTTAAGTTTCTTCCTAACGTTCCTCTGATGACAGAGATGCGGCAGCTCGCCCATATATGGTGTTAATTTATGTTTTTTTTCAAGTTGGCAGAAGTGCAGCATTGGTGAGAATACAGATCAAGGATTCTTGGCTCGTACCCTGTGTTAGCTATTGGAGTTGGAGAATCACGAGACGCATTTCAAGCACTTTAACCCAAGAATTGTGATGCACAACGTTAGCTGGTCTCTGTGGTCTTTGGTCTCGTTACTCGCCTAAGGTCATCCTTCGACAGATCATCATCTTCACTCAGAATATTAATTCACATTTGTAACCTCTATTACAGTGCACAGATGCTTATACTGGAGCTGTCTTCCACATGCATCTAAGGTTCACTGATCCAGTCTGAGTGATTTCCACTTCCCTTACTATCTACCTACCTTTATAATTTCTCTACACGTACCATGTACATAGTGTACTCGGTAAGATACCAAGCTTGGTATATAAGTTTAGTATGTTCCAAGAATGCGGCACGAAGATTTTGAGAACTGCCCTTTGCGCTGGAAAAAATGCATGTACATTTTTTTCGTGGACTGATTATTGGTTTCAATTTTAAAATACTTAAAACTTTTCTTATACGGAAATTTGCCAAACCTTGGCCATGCAAAGATACAAATTTAAATCACATAGCAACATCTTTTAAAATATTTGACCATCGCTTTAACCTAGTGTATTCCTTTATTTCCCTTCAACTTACAAGCAAACAAGTAATAAAGGCAATTTCTGCTAACGTTTATTTCGATTATCGTGACTTAGAAAGAAAAACAGGCTTTTTAACAATAATCTGTTACAGATATGTAAAGAAACTCGTGTGAATGGATCACATCTGATTTTTTATTTATTTATGAAAATATTCCAGCGAGCAAAACTCACTTTTAGGGGTTTTACAGAAATTGAGATGTGATATTAACAAGTATCAAATCATACATAAGCCTAGAGAATAGCAAAATTAAGTAATGAAGTATAATAAATGTTGGAAAAGTAAGCGCAAAACATAACACAAATAAACCCTTTCTAAATTTTCTGTAAAATTAACGGATAAAAATAATGATGATAAATATATATCAAATATGATATAACTAACGTGTTTCATTAATATCAGTTTAAATTATATTTGTTTTTAATTTTAATTGCTGAAAATTAAAGGTATTCTTTATTTCTTCCTGTAATTCATTATAAATTTTCATTAAGAAATGTTTTAAGCCTTTTGTTCCATAAATTAAACCTTCATAATGATTAAAATAAATGTTTAATTTCTGGTGTATGTTGTGTTGATGTATTTCTTTGTTATATTCTATTATAAGGTTGCTTTTGATAGACAGTGGAAATATTGCAGTACAATATTCAATATCAAATTCCACCGAAAATACACGTTTTGTGGTCCACTGAACCCGAAGAAAGCATTTTTACTTTCTCCATTACTTACCTATAGCAAGCAGAGGAAGTGGTGCATTCCACAAAAAACGATACCGAGATTTCACTTGAAATTAAAAATAGTTTGTTTGTTAACGACGCTATCAACAATTGCCCAATTTGTTGTATATCCTCCTCCCTCCCGCCCTTCCTTCCATCCTTCTTTATCTGTTTACCCTCCTCATATGGACTTATAAACCAACTCCTGGTCAGATGCCTGATGAGCAGACGGACTCTGGATCAAAGAGAAGCCAGGGTTTGTTATGAAAATTAGGAATTGGATATGAAATTACAGTGTAAGCGATGAAAGAAAAGATGATTATGGAACAATTGACGGAATGAATGGCGGGGAAATCGGAGAAAACCTCCCCGGATGCCACTTCCACCACAAATCCCACATGCATATACATCATCTAGAGGCCATGGAATGCGTGTTTGCGCTTCTTTTTTTCTTTGCAATGCAAGATTTACTGCTCATTCTGAATTATGTATGCAACGAAGTTCTTAAAGCCCATTTAAATCATTTCAGTATAATCTAAATAATTTTTCTTATTATAACTGTATAAATTAATAGCAGGATGGTTTATCATTAGTCAAAGGCACCTCATTTCGTCATCAAAATGCTTGCCAGTAGTATGAGTTATTCTCTAATGGCATTCCTAACATTTTAACTTAAGTCATAAAACTTTTAATGATAGCTAAACAGTTACTAAAGTTTAATTTGTTTGGTTACATTGTTTTAACGTTACGTCTTGATTGTGTAATAGCTGGAACATTACCAATATAAGAAAATTAATTACCTATTTAGGCATTTACGACCTCACAAAATAACAATATAACAGCGGGTTCACAAATAATTTGTTGGTCTAATATCTGAAATTCATCATGGAGTAATACAACTTTCAAATAATTACAAACTATTACATTTAAACAAAAGCAAAAGCGATATAATCGAATTCAAAGGTTAGCTAATTGTTGAACTGCATTATATTAAACTGTAATAACAACAAAAACTAAATATAGACCAAATAATTTTCCTTTATCATTATCACCGTACTTATCTTCATATAATTATCTTATATTGATATAACATAACAGAAAAGGGTTCCTATAATCGCATTAGCTACAAAAGTTCTGTGGAGGTCAAGCATTACTAACATAGAGTAATAGATAATTCGGTATTAACATCCACATATTCTGTAAGCATATTCCGATGTTCGGACATACACTTAGTATAAGGTTTAGTTGCTCAATTTTTGTAATCAGTGGGATTTTTTTCTCTGGGAAGTTTGTGATCTTCTATAAGTAGAAAAACAAAACTGATGACATATAAAAACGATAAAGTAGGCGTGGATAACAGCAATAACATTAAACCAGAGAAGTACCACCACTTCTTCCTCTTCTCCTTTATATGTTCATTTGTTGCTTTTTATTTTATTTTTTTCTTTCCTGTGTTTTCTAAGTTGTTTTATGTATGTTGGTTATTGAGAATGAACAAGGATATATTGACGTTGCTTAAACTTTTATTACTCTTTCTCAAAGGATATTTGCTCTGTAAATGCGATGACTCACCCCAAATGTGACAAAATGTAAGTCACAGCTGCATCCACAAAAAACTATCATTACAAACTGTGATATTTGTGCTTTTGCAATCTATTTTGTCAGTTACTTTTCTCTCTTTGTAGCTTCCTGAGTTTTAATTTACGTTTTGTTTAATTGTGAGGTTTAAAATTTTCCAAATACGTTCGAAGAAAAGAAGACTATTGGACAAACAACCTAAGGGTAAATGTGGAAAGGATAAACCGTCAAAACACAGGCAAGGCCGGGTATTTTGACTAGTTAACAATGTGGATAGAAAATAACTACTCAGCAGCTGTACTCACAGCGGTGTATACATTTGGAAAATGTTATCAATAACTGGAATCATTAACTAAAGGCCGTTACGTAGCATTTCACTGGCCCTGAAGATGCAGCAATAGGTAAAAGGGCTTGCCATCCCAAGCGGCCCATTTTGCTTCTACCGTAACGCATGAGAGGAAGGTATGAGGCGAGAGATTCGATGAGCGACCAGATCCGACGGATGCAACATGGACGGAGGCCCTAATGTTTCCAGATAAAACGCATCAAACATTGCCTTGTGCACTCCCAATGATCGCTGAACTCCCAGGGGCATTGCGAAGGATCTTGGAGGCAGGTCCTGATCAGGAAGCACCCTCCCCCTCACTGAAAACGACATCAAGAAGTAACCTTTACAGAGCAAAACCAACCGCATAGCCGCAAATCCCCGTGTACAGTCTCCTGGCCTCTCAATCTTGAAACAGATGACAAGAAAGTGATGGATACAGAAAATGATGTGAAGTAAAGTCGTGGTAGAAAATAAACCACTCCAATATTTGCCTTTCAACCTGGAAAACCACGAAAAACCTAAGGGCCAAAGTGGACGGACATCGGGGATCGAACCCGGGGCCGCCAGAATGTGGGCCACAAATGTTACATCTGAGCCATCCCGCTCGAGAAGATAATGTAGTGCAATATTTCAAATTTTCCATCTGGCAACCTACCCCCAAAAAATTTGCTGTGTTACATTCACACGACCATATCTATTTTTAACAAACTGTTTTTACACAACCTTATTTTTCTATCTATTTCATGCTAACAGATACAGACATTAGTAGACATTATTTCCTTGCAGGTACAAAGGAAATAAGGGAATACACTGGGGTAAAGCAATAGTCTAATCCTTTAAGATGCCATTGTCATTCCGTTCTCTTTGCATGACCAGGAGTAAAAAAGGAATAAGGAAAATTTAAACAAATAACAAGGAGCATCTCGGGATTAGTTAATTGCACAAAAACATGTATTTGACATGAAGTGTGTGCTTTAACAATAGCTACATTTTTGTACGATTAATCAGTTATGCAGGTCATCCAGAATGAAGAGGACTTCAGACGCTTATCTCTGAATTTTCAAGAATAAATTCATTTTATTTGTCTTGAAAATATCTAAACCATGTGGCACTTCAATGAAAATAGAGCCATTTTCAGAAATTAAACCTTTTCTAAAAATATTCCATGTAAAGGCAATTTTCAGTGGGGGGGGTTCTTGAAAATCTTTGTATTCCATCTTTGGAGGATTATGAACATAAATACCAAGATTGATATCTAACTAAATTTTTGTTTTTGAGTTATGCTTTTCACAATAACTAACAGGGAGAGCGACATACACACACGGACCGTTTTCTGAGGTCTTTTTTTTTGGGGGGGGGGGATTCTGGAATCTCAAAAATTGTATTTCTACTGAAATATCAGTATCAAATTATTGGGTGGAATAAGATACATCATTATTTCCCATACTATATGTAGTAGACAGAGACAGAGAGAGAGAGAGAGAGAGAGAGAGAGAGAGAGAGTAAAAATCAACCAGCTGCTTGCTCTCTATCGTGCAGTCAGTTTTCTGTGAATTATTATATTGCAATAAGTGTAATAATACGAATATATTTTATTTTTGTAATATATTTGTTTTCCTTCTGAAAGCATTGGCTCTAAAGTAAACTATTAAAAGATAATTGACACATTACGTGATTTTTATAACCTTTTTCAAATTACTTACAGCTTTGCTTTTACACTCCATGAAATAATCACAACTTGAAAATTCAAAACCATCTTAATAGCTTATTATATTGGTATTTTAAAACACAGATCCTGGTATATTTTTTAAATATTTTAGTCATTTTGGGTTTGGAATTAGAAGCTTTTCATAGCATATGTTAGTAGGGAAAAATCAGCCTTTTCGGTGATGAATTATCATTCTCACTCTCAACCTCCCCCTCTCCATCTCATGTACACACAGATTTTTTCAGTATTTTATATTAGTATACACAATTCATTAAATTAATTAGTGTATTGACGTTTATGTAAATCCCAAGATTAACAACAATTGGCATTTCATAGCTAGACCAACTTTATATTCAGAAATAAATTTAATATAGTACAAATTGCATTCCTTTTAAAATACTTAAAAGAAAATAATAATCACTGAATGTGTTGCCGAACATAAACAAGACAAATAATGTAAATATTTAATATCAATTCGTCGATACAATTATGCTGATAATGAAAAAACTATTCTCCCGCATGATACATGAGATGCATTCTCATGTATCTCATGGTAAAATGAAGGGGTGTCAATCTGTAGCAGCTAATAAGGTTATGAAGGAACTGCACTGCAATTTGAGCGCAATTAATATTTGATACTTTTGACAGTCTGTAGAAACAGTCAGTCGCTTATCTCACTCTCTACCCTCCCATGCGCATAGGAACCCGACTGCTGTCTAGTCATACGTCAGACAGACATCGTATTCGTAATTACCTCAAATGTTTCAGGCACATTAACGTTTTCATAATAACTGCAGATTAAATTGGAAAGGCAGAAACAAAACTAAAACATTTAGAAAGCAATGATAGGACGAAAGTGTTTATGGATAAATGCCCTGCCAGTCTAAGTGGTGGATATACTTTTAAAACAATAATATTGTTTTAAAACATTTTAAACTTAAATCTCCTTTAAAACATTTTCATTCATAATTATAGGGATAATTAGAGCAAATGTAACGACCACTTGACAAGTCTTATGATACGGAATGCTTTCCATTATGCGCATTATCATCCAAGTTTACAGTGTCGCATATCTATGTTATGTGAGGGGAATAAATTAAGATAACGAAATTCCATATGGAAATTAGCATTTTGAGGCCCCCATGGACCCCAAAAGCAACACTCTACGCAAAAAAAGAAAACTGATATGTTCCATTCACATGACTTCCTCTACAACTCAGCAACAAATTATTGTTAAAAAGCTTATGCTTCTATTTACTTCATGCTAATCGAGAAAAAATTAGCAGAAATAGTTTTATTACTTGCTACTTTCTAAGTAGAAACGAAATAAGGGAATGCCATAGGTTAAACTTTTAGTCAAAAACTGGTTGCTATGTGACTGAAGTTCCTTTGTTTGTATGGACAGGAGTTGACAAATTCCTGTATGAAAAAAGTTTACGTTTTTCAAAGCTGAAACTAAAAACAAGAAATATCTTAAAAACGATCAACTCCACGAAAAAAATGTATGTAACATAAATTGTGTGTTTTAACGTGCTCTACATCTTTTGTGCAGTACGTTTTTGTCCATCTCTTAAGGCTTAGCAGTTCTGCAAAATTCATCCAGTATAAAGTAGTCTTCAGAGGTTATTCCCAGAAAATTCAAGATATGCATTTTATTTGTCAGGTAAATATCTTTAGAGTACAATATTTTAGATAGGTAGAGTCAGACTGAAAAATTCAATGCCATAGCCGGGATTTGAACCACGGATCTCCCGAGTTGCACTGCCGGTTACTCTGCCACTGAGCTACCATGGCAACCATACTCTATGCGAGTCATTTGAGAAATTCAAAGCTATTCCGGCATGTTGCCATGGTAACTCAATGGCAGAGCAACCGGCTAGAGATCGGCAGATCCATGGTTCAAATCCCGGCTATGGCATTGAATTTCTCAGTCTGACTCTACCTAATTTACTCCTGTCCTACACACGGCTTGTGTGAAAACAATTATTCCAATACAATATTTTAATCAAAATCGTTAGAGCAAATTTTGAGAAAATCAAAATTTTCGAAAAAAGTTCCAAGTAAAGGGTAGTCAGGGTGGGGGGATTTTCTTGAAAAGCTTCGTGTCGCATCCTTGGAAGATACCAAACTTAAATACCAAGTTTGGTATTTAACAGTCTTTTCGTTTTTTGAGCAATGCTGTCCACAGACACACGGGCCTTTTTACAATTTTTTTTTTTTTGAGTTCATCGGGACCCAAGACATGTATTTTCGGTGAAATCTTGGTATCGAATTTTTGGGTGCATCACAATACCTTCTCTATACGCTATGTATACAGTACGTGTAGAGAAAGTAATACGTTTTGAGTATATATGTGTGTATGGAAGGGAGGGAGGACGAGAGAGAACTCAAAAACGAAAAGTGAACAACAATAATAATAATAATAATAATAATAATAATAATAGTAATAATAATAGTAATAATAATAATAAGTTATTATTTAAGTTTAGCATCTTACAAGGTTGCGACACGAATATTTTCATGGAAGCAATAGCTCAAACTACCCTTTACATGAGAAAGGCTTCGACATTTGTTATGTTCACTAAAATGACTAATTATTTTAATTAAAACATCTGAAGTTGATATACTAGCATGAGTAATTAAATGCATGTAGGTATATCGTTTGTTAATAGCATGTAAACCTCCCTTTATTTGACCAATTTTCTTTAACAAGACATTCTTAAAAGGTACAGAAAAAATTACTACAATAAAAATTTAAGATTGTTAAAATATATTAATTACTTTGTCTACCACGTGTAAGAGGTAGAGAAGGTATTCCCAAAAAACGATACCGAGATTTCACTGGAAATACACGTTTTATGGTGCCGTGAATAAAAACGTTTTAGGAATAGGTATGAGCGCGCGAGTAAGTATGTAAATAAACATCATAGTTCAAGACCGAAAAGTTGGTTAAACACCAAACGATATTTAAGTTCACATTCCAAGGATGCGACTCGAAAATTTACAAGAAACACCCCCACCCCCACCCTAAAATATCCTTTATATAGAAATCGTATAGAGCATTTTAGTTTTCTCAAAAAGGCGTCAATCAGTTTTGAATAAAATACACGTAGAAAATATTTTCATGATAAATTAAATGTATATCTTGAATTTTCTGGAACAGCCTGTGATGTCCTCTTCAGTCTGGATGACTTT
This sequence comes from Hymenopus coronatus, assembly GCA_030762935.1. Classification (NCBI taxonomy): domain Eukaryota; kingdom Metazoa; phylum Arthropoda; class Insecta; order Mantodea; family Hymenopodidae; genus Hymenopus; species Hymenopus coronatus. The sequence continues at coordinate 87,456,498 of CM060886.1, read as the reverse complement.
TGCATAACTGTTTAACTCTAAGAGATAGAAAAAACTTACTACACAAAAAATATAGATCTCGATAAAAGACACAAATCATGTAAAATATTTGGGGGGGGGGTAACTATTTCCGAGATGTCCCTTATTATTGGTTTAAATTTACCAATAGTTTTGTTTCCTCAAATAGGTAGTCATTCGTTTTTCTTTCTCCTGGTCATACAAACAGATCGGAATTTTCAAAATCATCGCATAGCGACCAGCTCTTAAAACAGTTGGCAATCGCTTAAGCCTGGTGAATTCCCTTATTCCATTGTATCTCTATTAATGTGAAGTACATAGAATATTCTTATTTTTACTTTCTCTACACGTATTATGTACATAATGTATAGAGAAGGTATTGCATTCCAACCAAATTTCGATACCGAGATTTCACCGGAAATACATGTTTTGGAAAAAGATCCGTGTGTATGTGCGCGTGTGCGTGTGTACAGCATAGCTCATAAACGAAAATACCGTTAAATACCAAACTTGATATTTAAGTTTGGTATCTTCCAAGCATGCGACACGAAGATTTTCAAGAAAATCCCCCCACCCCAAACTATCCTTTACATGAAAAAAAATTCGAAAATTTTGATTTTCTCAAAAATGTCTCTTAACGATTTTGATTAATATCCTTTTATATTTAAAGTTTTACTTGCCAAATAAAATGTATATCTTGAATTTTCTGGGAATAGCCTCTAAAGACCTCTGTATTCTGGATACTTTTTATTGAATTTTGCATAACTGGTAAACCGTTAGAGATAAACAGAAACTTAACAAAAATGTAGACCACGATAAAACACACTATTTATGTCATATACTTTTTTTCGTGGAGTTCGTCGTTTTTGAGATATTCCTTGTATTTATTTCAGCTTTAAAAAACGTATACTTATCTCATACAGGAATTTGTCAACTCCTGCCCATACAAAGGAACTTTAGTCACATAGCAACTAGCTTGTGACCATCACTTTAACCTATGCTACTCCCATATTTCACGTCTACTTACAAGGAAGCGAGAAATAAGACGATTTCTGCTAATTTTTTCTCGATTAACATAAAGTAAATAAAAGCATACGCTTTTTAACAATAATTTGTTGCAGAGATGTAAAGAAAGCCGTGTGAATGGAACACATCAGATTTTTTAGGAATATCTTATTGAAAAACGGGTAGAGAAGGGCATGTGAATGTAACAGTAAGATTCTTTTGTAATTAATATCATACATCATGAATACATCCGAGTTTGTCAATAGTAAATAAGTCATGGGAATCGAATTACAAGTTACACTGCTAGAATATACAAGTATGTAACCTAAGAAAATGTACACCATTCCTTTGAATGGAAATTAGGCTTGACCCAATGCACAGCATTTCTGCAATGAGGGTTAATAGAAGGAAATCGTACATTGTGACATCACCTCCCATTAAAAGCACAGCGCGCGCGCGCACCTGGGTTGCTATGCTGAGCGCAGATCGACCTTGGCTTTGGACCGACCGAGCGAGCTAGGAAAATGACGTGTGTGGCGCTGCTCCCAACAGCTGACCGACTGAGCTGGCGATGTTCAGACATACAGTCTGGTCCCAGCTGGCAGCGAAGAGAAGCCGGTGTTCTCATCTCCTTTGTTGGTAAGTGACATTACCTTTGTTGACTGCAAGTATGCTTACAGCTGATTCAAATATCCCTTATTTCGGTTCTCAACCAGGCGTTTCAACATGTTTCATTTATATGGCACAAAAGTTGTTGGACAGCCATTCCAGTAGCCTCTTTCTTTGTTATAAAATTTGTATCCAATTTTTAACGTACCGGCAATCAGCGTCAGTGCCGGTTTTATAGCCTTCTCTGCCATATAAGAATGTAGGACAATTTTTACATACGTGATTCCATAAAGATATTCGTCTACATCAACAAAAAATTACCTTGCGTCACATTCACATGTTTTTCTCTACTCATCGTTAACTTTTAGATAGCTTCTATACAAATGATCCTTATAATTGTTTTATTAATTACTTTTTAACCGGGTAAAGCTTTGCAGAAATATATTCATTACGCTTTCCGTTATAATTATAAGGGGGATAGAGGTAACCGAATCGAAATTCAGAGCGGACCAGTATTTTAGGCTTGAAATTCCATACTTTTCCCATGATATCTGGAGAATTAACTGAATAGCAACAACGCTTAAAAGAGACGAAACATTGAAAATAATACTAACGGATATCTCTGAAATGGCCAATGCCACATAATTTTATTAAATAGCATTCGGGATGTAATGTAACACATTCGTTAACTACTAGGTACGTGGCAGAGAAATTAAAAATTCTATCAGCTAAATTAAGGAGAGACATTTATCGTTTAGAATGCAGAAAAATAAATCATATTACAACTCACGTCATCTTACACTTTTCACTATTAATTTAAATAGTTGAATACCCACTTAAAACTACAAAGAAAATTTTTCAACTTTTTATTTTGTGGTGTTTGCAAAACCATTTTAAATTATTTAATAGAATAAATATTTCGGAAGTAACGAACCCAACTAAATATAAAAAAATTCTGATGAGATACGTTCACATATCTTTCTCTTCTTGTGCTGCAACAAGCTATTCTCCGACCTCTTTCAGGCTTATGAACATTAACATAAGCATAAATGGTTTTATCGATGTTAATTCCTTCTATAAATAAAATAAAATATACAATAATCTAAATCTAAAATCAACTCCTAAAACTCGGTTGCTATGTAATGTATTGACATTCTGTTTCTTTGTATGGCCGTTTCTGAGAAAAGTATAGGTATTGGGAAATTTCAAGTTATAACCTCGGAAATGGTTAGTTCCACAAAACAAAAAAAAACAAAAAAGTATTTGTTATAAACTATATGTTTTGACGAGATCTACATTTTTTTTTTTTTTTTTTTTTTTTTTTGTGAAGTAGTTTTTGTCTATCTCTTACGGTTTACCAGCTATGCAAAATTCATTCACACTGCAGAAGATTTAAGATACTACACCCAGGAATTCAAAATGTAAATTTTATTTGTCATGTAAATATCTTTATGGATGGTATTTTAATATAAACATTAGAGATGTTTTTGAGAAAATAAAAATGTCTGACATTTTTTGCATCTAAAAGGTAGTTTGGAGAGGAGGTAACTTCTTGAAATTTTTCAATATCGCATACTTGGAATATCCGTAACTTAAATATCAAGTTTAGTATGTAGTCGACTTTTCGTTTTTGAGTTATGCGTCCACACATGCGCGTGCGCGCGCACGCACACACATGGACCTTTTCCTTAAGGGGACCCTATAACGTGCATTTCCAACTTTTTGGAAGAAATATTATGCCTTCTCTACCTATGTACTATGTACGAAGTAGAGAAAGCAAAAATAAAAGATGCATTATTATACAAAAAAAATGAGAGAGAGAGAGGGAGAGAGAGAGAGCAGTGTAGTTCAAATGAAAATACGACTTATTCCGAGAATGAAAAACAAATGTTTTTCTAGTTTTGTAAAGTTTCCTTTTCATTTGAGTTGTTTAAATTATTTAAGTTATTATGTGTAAAACTAACATATCAAATTTCACATAAAATATCTGCTAAATCAGACTAATGAAATTGCATAAATCCTAATACAGAAAAACAGAATAAACTTTCGAAAACTTAATTCCTATGTATTTAAGCAGCTATTTCAAATATTTGTATAGGTCTGAGATTTAAACAAAGAAATCTGCCCTTGTATTTTATAGTTATTGCAATGACTTGAACGGCTAATTACTGTCTCAACCACATCCATAAGATGGAGTAGATAAAATTAACTTAAAATGGAGAGGAAGATGAGCTTATATGAACTGTATATAGTTTATAGAATCGCATATGATAATTGATATAGACAATTGTATGAATGTTTCACATGTTATCGTCACCATCTATAGTGAACAATAAGCATTTATAAAAGTTGAATAAGTGAAAAATTCATTGCCATAGCCGGAATTTAAACCACGGATCTTTCGCATTCCGGCGGTTTTCTAACCAAATGAGGCACCAGGGTAACATGCTGGCACATTAATTCCCCAGCTGAACTGCGCTTTTTCCGGTAAACCACAAGGGGCTCTCAAATTTATATTGAGATAGCATCCATTCGCCCCTCCCTAGGCGGCCCGGGTTTGATCCCAAGCGACCGCATGTCGGATTTGTGGTGGACAAAGCGGCGCAGGGACGGGTTTTCTCCGGGTTCTCTCGCCATTACATTCTACCGGTTCCATGTATCATTACTGTCATTGCCTGCTGTGTCACAGTAGTAAAAGCGGGCGTTAAACTCTATAAAAAATCTTATGCGTTCTATTCACATGTCTTTCTCTACATCTGTGTAACAAATTATTTTTAAAAAGCTTATTCTTCTATTTGCTTCATGCTAAACGAGATAAACAATAGCAGAAATTGTCCTAATTCTTGGTTCCGTATAAGTAGAAGGGAAAAATTCTAATGTGTTCCATTCACATGATGTCCTCTTCCGCAAACAAACCTTTTATTCAAAACATTATTCTTTTATCTACATCATGCTAATCAATATAAACATTAATAGAATTAGTCTTATTACTATTCCCTTATAATTAGAAGGGAAATAAGAAAATGCACAGGATAATGCGAAAGATTCGTCCTTTAAAAGCCACTCGCTATGTGCAAAAATTTAAAATTCCAATTTCTTGCTTTCAGGAGCAAACAAATGAGAAACGAGAAACATTTTAAAAAGTTTAACTGAAACTAATAATCCGGAATATCTCGAAAACGGTTAATTCTACAAAAACAAAATGTATTTAATATACATTGTGTGTTTTAATGAGACTATTTTTTGTGCATAAGGTTTTTATATCTCTTACGGTTTGCCAGTTATTTAAAACTCATCCAGAATGAAGAGGTCTTCAGAGGCTATACCCAGAAAATCCAAAAGATATACATTTTGTTTGTCATAACAATGTCTTAAACATACGGTATTTTAATCAAAATCGCTAGTACCATTTTTGAGAAAATCAAAATTTTCCAAAAATGTTCCATGTAAAGGGAATTTGGAGTGGGGCATTTTCTTGAAAATCTTCGTGTCGCATCCTTGGAAGATACCAAACTTAAATACTAAGTTTGGTAGTTAGCGGTCTTTTCTTTTAGAGCTATGCTGCGCGAGCACACACACACACGCACACACACACACACATACATACACACACGGACTTTTTCTAGAGATGCTTTTTCTTGGATTCAGGTCTCAAAACATGTATTTCCGGCTAAATCTCGGTATCGAATTTTTGGGTTTAATACAATACCTCCTCTATACACTATATACCTAGCACGTGTAGAGAAAGTAAAATAGATAGCATACCTCAGTGGCAATTTACAATCTCTTAAATACCTTTTACTTTCTCTATACGTACTATGTACATAGTGTATAGATAAGGTATTGCACTCCACCAAAAAATTCGATACCGAGAATTCACCGGAAATATATGTTTTAGTGTCTCCAGTATCAAAAAAAAAGTGTTGTCAAAAAAAGGGGTGTGTGTGTGTGTGTGTGTCAGCGAGTCCGTGTGTCTGTGAACACGATAACTCAAAAAAGAAAAGTTGGTAAAATACCAAACCAGGGATGCGGCACGAAGATCTTGGGAAAAATCCCTTCACCCCCAACCACCATTTACATGGAACATTTTTCGAAAATTTTGATTTTCTCAAAAATGGCTCAAACGATTTTGATTACAACTTCGTGTATTAAACATATTTACCTGACAAATAAAATGTATATCTTGAATTTTCTGGGAATAGCCTCTTAAGAGTACTTTATTCTGGGTGAATTTTACGGAATTTTGAATAACTGCTAAACCTTAAGAGATGGACAAAAACTTACTACACGAAATATGTAGAGTACGTTAAAACACACAATTTATGTTTTCATCGTTTTTGAGACATTCCTTGTTTTTGGTTTCTGCTTTGAAAAACTTATACTTTTCTCATACAGGAGTTTAACAACTGCTGTCCATACAAACAAAGGAACTTCAGGACATAGCAACCAGCTTTTAACTATCACTTTAACCTATGATACTCCCTTATTTCGCACCTACTTACAAGGAAGCAAGTAATAAGACTATTTCTGCTAATTCATGAAGTAAATAGAAGCATAAGCTTTTTGAGAATAATTTGTTGCAGAGATGTACAGAAAGTCATGTGAATGGTACACATCGGATTTTTTAAGTTCTGAACTTCATAGTTAACCAGTGAACTAGGTCAGTCTGTTTTAGATAATTCATTGTTCTTTCTCAAAAGCCTTGTGTACGACAAGGTTGAAAAGGTGGAATCAGATTGAAAAAGTCAATGCCATACCAGGGATTAGAGCCACGGAAAGCGGGAGATCTTGGTTCAAATCCTGGCTATGGCATTGACTTTTTCAGTCTGATTCTACTTTCCAACCGTGTCCTACACACGTCTTATTTGAAAGAACAAGCAATTATCCATTAGCTTTTTGTCTTTGGTTCTGTGAAGCAGTAAGTTAAACTAAAATCTGATGTGTTCCATTCACATGACTTTCTCTGCATCCCTGCAACTAATTATTGTTAAAAAGCTTATGTTTCTTTTTATATCATGCGAATCGAGAAAACAGCAGAAATAGTCTTATTACGTGCTTCCATGCAAGTACAAGGGAAATAAGGGAGTAGCATACGCTAAAGTATGAGTCAAAAGCTGGTTGCTATGTGACTGAAGTTCCTTTGTATGGGCAGGAGTTGATAAATTCCCGTATGAAAAAATGTAAATGGCATGTTATTTATGGACGCTCTTTAACTGCTGTGGTTCTCAGCGTCCCATTCTAAATTGGGTGTGAAAGACCGCTTAATTTTAGAGGCCTCTCTATCAGGCTTGAGGTTCTTTTACGTGCCGTAAATCTACGACAAGGTGCCAACGGCTTTACTTCCTTTCCGAAGGAATCCATGCTAAGGATTTTTACACCCGAAAAAAATCCATCGTCCTCCGCCGGGTTTGAACCCGGTATATGAAGTTAGCATTGTAACCACTACACCACGGAAGGCGGCTTTCCCGTACGAGAAAGATATAAGTATTTTATAGCTGAAACCAATAAATAACAAGGAATATATAAAAAGCGATAGAAGAAAATGCCTATAATATAAATTGCGTGTTTTAATGAGTTCTACATTTTCTGTTAAGTTAGCTTTTGTCTATCTCTTACGGTTTAGCAGTTATGCAAAATTCCATAAAATTCATCCAGAATAGTCTTCATAGGTCATTTCCAGAAAATTCAAGATAGACATTTATTCGTCAGGTAAAGATCTTTAATATACGATATTTCAATCAAAATTATTAGAGCCATTTTTGAGAAAATCAAAATTTTCGATAAAAGTTTCATATAAAGGGTAATTGGGGTGGGGGCATTTTCCTGAAAATCTTCGAGTCGCATCCTTGGAAGATACCAAACTTAAATACCAAATTTGATATTTAACGGCCTTTCTTTTAGCTATGTTGTCAACAGAGAGAGACACACACACACACACACACCTACACGCACACACGGACCTTTTTCTAAAAATTCTATTTTTGGATTCAGGGGGACCCAAAACATATATTTCAGGTGAAATCTCGGTAGCGATTTATGGGTGCATTACAATGCCTTCTGTATACACTATGTATAGTACGTGTAGAGAAGGTAAACATGAAAATAGTGAATTACTAAGTATAGGTATCGTTTTATATACGATTACCTGCTGTGTTACTATCTCAGAAGGATATGTTATAAGATGTGTTAAATTGGGAGATTCTTCTTTTGTTTCTCACAATACCAATAATTCTATTTTGCTAAGCTGTATTATAATTATTTGCTTGGAAAGAGCGTTTCTTATCTTTTAGAGCAAATGAAAAGGAAGGTGTTTACACACACACACAAAATGGTTAGTGTAATTTTAAAACGGCAGCACAAAATGTATTATTTTTATATTACGTTATAGTTTCTTATAGAGTTTCTGCAATGGAATCCTTTTTAGATAGTATGGTTAAGGTCAGACCTATCACAACGAATGGTTCATCTATGTTTTGTTTTTGTTTGTTTTTTTTTGTTGTTTTTTTAATGTTTAACGCCCGCTTTTATTACGGCATCGCAGGCGATGACACTGAAAGAAAATGGAGCACCGGCAAAATGTGATGGCGGGGGAAACCGTAGAAAACCGCCCCTGCACCACTTTGTCTACTGCAAACTTGGTATTTATGTTTATAGATCTCCCAAGGAAGCGACACGAAGAGTTTCCAAGAAAATCCCTCCACCCCAAACTACCTCTTATATGGAAACATTTTTGAAATGTTTGTTTTTCTCAAAAATGACACTAACGATTTTGATTAAAATGCTGTATATTAACGTTATTTACATCACAAATGAACATGTGCATCTAGAATTTTCTGGAAATAACCTCTGAAGACCTCTTTATTCTGGATAAATTTTGCTGAATTTTTAATAAAGAGATAGAAGAGATAACCGTAAGAGATAAACAAAATCTTACTACAGAACTTGACATAATTTATGTCAATACGTTTTTATATAGAGTTAACAGCACCCAAGATATTCTTTGTTATTGCCTTCAATTTTAAACTACGTAGCTCTTCTCAAACGGAAAGTCACTTTTCGTTTCATCCATCTTATTTTCCTGCAGATAATGCAAAGCAAACCGAACATCAATTGTTTCACATGACAGCCAGCTTTTAAAAGTTGTGACTTTCGTTAGACTAATAGATTCCCTTACTTCCCTTACTTACAAGAAAACGCGTAATAAGACCAGTTCTAATAATGGTTATCTCAATTAGCGTGAAGTAGATAGAAGAATAATCTTTTACAAGAATCGTTTGTATGTGAAAAGGTAGAGAAAGTTATATGAATGGAACACATCAGATTTTTACGAACTAAATCCAAATTTGTTTCTTCTAATTTACACTTTCTACTTTTTTATGTACCTGACTCAGAAGGGAAAAAAGTTTAGAAAAATGTGTGAGTGTGTGTGTGTGTGTGTGTGTGTGTGTGGAGGGGACGTTCAAAAATTAAAAGTACCTATGTTAACTAGACTTGGTATGTAAGTTCCCTATCTTCCAAAAACACGACACGAACATTTTCAAGAAAATCTCCGGAACTACCCTTTACATGTAAGATTTATAAAAATGTACGACTTTCTCAAAAATGGGTAGCAAGTTTTATTAAAATGCTACATGTTGTAAGGAACTAAGAAATAAGACCACTTCTGCTAAAGTTTATCTCAATTAGTTAGAAGTAGAAGAGTATTTAAACTTGTTAAGAATAATTTGTAACAGATGTAAGAAAATCATGTGAAAGGAACACGTCAGATTTTTTATTTTTCAGTCTAATTCTCCTTTCCAACGTAACCAACTTTCCAACAACATAACTTGTGTGGTAGATCAATTTTAAATATTATTGGGATTAACTTGAAAACCTGAAAGAGGATACTCCAGGATCGCTAAGCTTCAAGTAAATAACACTGTTTCTCGACATGATAGAAATAACTCTGTGCTGAATGTACTTTCAGAACGATGCATGTTATAACCTCAATTTCTTTTGTTTGAATTTGTCAGTATTATAAAAGGCATTTAATCAAGAGCTTTTGAATCCAAGGGAAGGTAAAGGTGATAACTTCACACACGTAAATTACATAGAGCGAAAAAATAATTTGAGATTAAAGATTATCTTCATAAGTATATTTAGAATGTTTTGACTTTAATGCTGGACATTTTCATGATTCGATTTTTGTTCACTTTCTTTCAAATTTTCGTACGCTCTTTGAAGGCGAATGAAGAGACTAAAGAGCGTTCTACTTATATCTTGCATGGTTCTGGTTTTAATGTTTAAGTAACTTAATACATATTTGATTTTTAGAAAAAAAATGTTACAAATCTTATTGTCTAACAAGAAATGTTTACTTTCTCTAGGACGTATGTACATACAATATGCATAGCGGCTAGAGTAGGAATTGTGTTCCACCCAAAAATTCGATGTCGGGATTTCACCGTAAATATATGTTTTAAGGTATACTGATTCAAAAAAAAAAAAACCAAAAAAAAAAAAACCCCACATTTTTACAAGAAGATCCGCGGGCATATGTGTGTTTGTGAGTGTGGTGTGGTGTGTGTGAGCGGGTATGTATATAGAACAGCCGGAGAAAGTTATGTGAATGAAACACTTCAGAGTTTTTAATGTTAAACACAATTTAAACTTTGTAAATAACTACATTTGAGAATAATACACAAACGTTGGGAATTTTACAAATGAGTATGTTTTCATTTTTATTTTCTTTACACTGCTATGTACATAGTGTAAAGAGAAGATATTTATTCCACCCAAAATTTCGATACCGATATTTCACGGAAATGCGTGTTTAAGGGGTCCCTGAAGGAGAAAAAAAGCATTTTTAGAAAAAGGTCCGCGTGTGTCTGTGGGCAGCATAACTAAAAACGAACCATAACTTGGTATTTAAGTTCGTTTTATTCCAAGGATGAGACACAAAATTTTCGGGAAAATCCCTCACTATCCTTTACATGGACTATTTTGTGCAAATTCTGATTTTCTCAAAAGTGGCTCTAACGATCTTTATTAAAATACCAAATGTTTAAAATATTTTCATGCCAAACGAAATGTATATCTTGAATTTTATAGAAATAGCCTCTGAAGACCTCTTCATTCTGAATGACTTTTGTGTAACTGGTACATCGTAAGAGATAGACAAAAATTTAGTATACAAAAATCTAGATCCCGTTAAAACACACAATTTATGTCATATATATTTTTTGTAGAATTAACTTTTTTGGCGATATCATTCGTTAGTGGCTACTATTTTAAAGTAATTAAACTTTTATCAAACAGAAAATCTTTCCTTTCCATTCATTTCTCTTTTGTTTTACTGTTGGCCCTGAAAAGAGAACCGAATTTCAATTGTTTCACATAGCGACAGCTTTTAAAATATTTGCTGTCACTTTAGCCTAGTATATCCCGTTATTTCCTTTCTAGTTACAAGGATGCAAGTAATGAGACTAATTCTGCTAATGTTTATCTCGATAATATGATGTGGATAAAAGATGATGTTTTGTAAGAAAGTTGTTGGTGAAACAGCTACAAAAAGTCATAGGCATGGAACTCATCAGACTTTTGTAAAGTGATATCCTTGGAAAATTAAGTAATTTGGTATTTGAAAATTCATTTTTCATACGATTACTTTGAACTAAAATAATAAGTATTTCAAATAAATATATTAAACATTGCGAAAATTAGCATGTTTATTGTCGAGTACCAGAAAATCAGATTCCTACTGAGGTATTTCCTTTCTCCACTTCAAATTACCTTTTAACGTCGATCATTTTAGTGTACTTGTTTTCCTCAAAAGTGGCTCTAATGATTTTTATTCAAACATCGTATATTTGAGGTATAGGTATGTCAGTTAAAATGTGTTTCGTAAATTGTCTGCGAAGAGCATTTTCGTGATTTCATTGACTGTGTTACTTTTGAAACGTTCAGGATATTAAGCAATATACGTACTTTGAAATATAAAGTTGTTAATGATGCTTTTCACGAGTTCGTGCAAAACACGTTATAAAAGGATACCACTAATCGGCATGCTTTTTAAACTTTAACACATTTATATGCCACTGACGGTTTACTCTGCTTTTAGATTGGAGATCTTTTGAAGAGTCTAACCTCTTTTATTTGCAACTGCTGTTAGTATTAGAAGTTTTAATTCAGTAATCTAAAGCTAAAAACGCGCAACATATACTGACAGTATGTAGCTTGAAGAATCTAATGGCCAAGAAAAAAAATCGTGTTCTAACCATGCTGTGGGCGGAATCTTTATTTTCTTGTAGGATGTTTACTGCTAGGAGCTGAACAGATGGGTCGTAACGAATGAGCAAAGGGGAGAAGAGTGATTTGAAGTTTAACTCTAGGCCACAAAAACCAGATTACGATGCACATGTATCACACTGTTTATTCAGGAAGTAAAAACAAAAATTCAGAAATGCATTTTAAACAAGTTCTGTTCAACGTCCTTTAACCTGTTAAATCATATCGAACGGATGAATGAAATAGGTGAAATGGCACTCAAATGAATCCAGGATCCATAAGGATTAAGAGTTATCCACATTTTTCTTCTTATAATAAGCGAAAACCCCGGGGAAAACATCTTTTTAGGTAATTCACCATAACCGAGATTCAAACTCGAACCTCTGGAATGTGCGGCAGACACGCTACCACCACACTACAGTGGCGAGCGAAATAAGTTTTAACAAAAGTTTATGGCAGGGCAGAGGAGGTATTGCACCAAACATAAAAATGCTATATCGCTATATCGCCGGAAACACGTTTTGAGACCTTTTAAACACTCCAAAATATTTTTGGAAAAACGCGCGCGCGTATGTGTTTGTGTGAAAACTATAACTCAAAAACGTAAAATCGGACAAATTCCTATTTTAAATATTGATTTAGACAACCTTTAAGGATGCCAGACAGATAGCGTTGTCCCATAGCTTTCTATTTAAAAAAAAAAAAAGATTTTTCTTTTATTTTTTCAAAAAAAGCCTAAGATTTTTATCAAATTACAATTTAGATAGCAAAATAGACAAAAACTTATCCTAGGAAGCATACAACGCACATTCAAATATACACATGCTTTTTATTTTAGCATTAGATATTTTTAAATATCCATTTTCATATCTCTCAAGTTCTTTTTAGCTTGAAATCTTCTGCGACATTTCTAATGAGTCCTTGTTATTTTGCCCTATAATTATGCGGGAAAATGTGAAGCTTTTACGGCACAAAATTGATTGCGAGACATGTCTTTTATTCTATCATGCTTGAATCTCCCAAAAATTCCTAATTTGTACATTTTCATTGCTTAAATACATTTTTCACAGTTGTAACATTTTAACTTTATTGCGTCCATAGACATATCGTTCCAGGAAAAATTCCAATACTATTTCACCGTAAATAAACTTTTTGAAGCCCTTATGTATAAACATATTTTTGAGGGCGGAAAAAAACCCGTTGGCATTTATATTGATGTTTTCCAAATATGCGACACGAAGGTGTAAGAAAATGCTACTCACGCCAAATATCATAAATGGAAGATTTTGGAAATTTGGATCCCTTAAAAATGGCTCTAAGGATTTTGACTAGAGTAACATGTGTTTAACATATTTAAATGACAAATAAAATGTATAGCTTGAATATTGTATGAATAACCTCTGAAGTTCTCTTCATTCGGAAGGAATTTTGTATAATCTTGTATAACTACAAATGGTTGAGAGAGACAAAAACGTAGTGTGCAAAATAAGTAGATCTCTTTAAAACACACATTTTTTTGTGGCATAAGCCATTTCCGAGATATCGGTTTTTAATGGTTTTAATGGTTGTAATGTATTGTTGAATACTTCCTGTTGATATTCAATGATACCATGAAACGAGAATGGAATTTCGCTAGCATTAGCATCAAGTTCTTAAACATTTGACTGTTGCTATTCCCTTTTTTATGTATAATAAAACGTAATATAGCTATTTCTGCAAAGATTTGCCTTGATTTAAATGAAGTAGACAGACAAACGTTCGTAAGAATGGTTTGTATAGCCCCTAATAAACGATATGCGCTCTCCACACGAACCATGTACGTAGGTAGAGGATATATTGTATCCCACCAAAAAATTCGAGTCGAGATTTCACCGCAAATATATCTTAAAGTCCCTGAATAAATAATTCTTTTTTAGAAAAAGGTCCGTGTGAGAAAGCGAGAGAGAGAGGTCCAAAACGAAAAGCCGGTTAAATACCAAACTTGGTATTTAAGTTCAGTACCTTCTAAGGATGTGACACGAATATTTTCAAGAACGTCCCCCTATTCCAACTACCCTTTATGTAGAGCATGTTTCGAAAATTTTGATTTTCTCAAAAATGACTAACAATTTTGATTAAAATACCATGTGTTTAAGATATTTTGATGACAAATGAAATGTATATGTTGCATTTTCTGTTAATAACCTCTGAAGACCCTTATTCTGGATGACCTTTGTATAATTAGTAAACCGTAAAGGATAAACAAAAACTTCTCTTTTTTTTCCCTGTCGTGTTTTAAGATTTAACCATTTTATTGGTTTCAATTTTGAAATATTTAAAACTTTTTTTTTTTTAAGTTTAACGTCCTGTAACCAGGTGGTCATATCGGACGATGAATGAAATTGGTGAAATGATGTTCATATGATCTCGGGGTCCATGGAGCTTAAAGTTACTCGACATTCGTCCTCTCAGGATAAGAGAAAACCCCGAATAAAACCTTATCCGGGTAACTCACCCTAAGCGAGATTCGAACTCACGACCTTTTGGCTTTGAGGCAGACATGCTACCACCGCACCACCCAGGTGGGCTATTTCCTTATTTCCCTTCTACTTATAACGAAGGATGTAATATGACCATTTCTGCTGTTTACCTCGATTTGCATTGTAGATAAAAGAATAATCTGTTGTAAGAATAGTTTGTTTACAGAATATGTAGAGAAAGTCATGCGATGGAATACCTTATATTTTTGTAAGAGTTTAGAAGTTCAGGTAGGTATACACGATTTATATATGTTGAGTTTAAAGAATAGGCAAGTATGAAAGTATGGTGAAAAAGTGATGCTGGCATAAAAATCCGTGTCAGTAAACTACAAATGGGCAGTGAGGTGATTATACAGTCAGGTGACATGCGCAGACGAAAACACGACGACAATTTCTGCACCCTTAGCATTATCGCTAAGCTAGCTCATCAGTACTTTTGTAATTTCACCTTGTGAAGGGCACAGGGGCGGCAGCGCGTGGCGAAGTGCCTTTTACTGTTCTGCTGGTTTAGAAAGAAAGATAAACGTTTACTTTCTGGTTGTTGTTTTGTTGCCGTGATACGCGTTTGTTTTCCGTGCAAATCCTTTGTTTAAAGCTGCAACAGATTTATGCTAACACTTTCATCTCTTGTGTTGCTATGCCGTAACGCTCCATTCTTCTAGTGTTTTTACTAAGTACCGACTTCAAAACGTTTTACTAGACGTTTTAAAATCGTAAAAATCTGATTTGTCCATCCACATGACTTTCTCTATCTGTTCTGGAATTAAACTATTCTTACGAAAGATTATTCTTTTATTTTCATTGTGCTAATCAAGGTAAGCATTACCAGAAACGGTCTTATTAGTTTCTTATAATTGAAAGGGAAATAAGGGAATACGCTTGGCTAAAGCGACAGTCACGTGTTTTAAAAACTGCTATGCGATTGTCATTGAAATGCGGGTCTCTTTTCTTGGCCAAGAGAAAATGAAAGAGAGATTAAAGAATGAGGGTTTCCCGTTTAAGAAATGTTTAACTATTTTAAAATTGAAACCAATAAGAAGAAATATCTCGCAAATGCTTAGCTGTAAAAAAAAAAAAAAATGTATGACATACATTTTGTTTTAACGAGATCCATTTTTAAGTACGTTTCTCTTATAGTTTACCAGTTATACAAAAGTCATTGAGAATGAAGAGGATTTCAGAGATTATTCTCAAGAAATTTAGGATATACATTTTATTTTCCAGGTAAATATCTTTAAGGTATGCCATTTTAATCAAAATCGGTAGAGCCATTTTTTAGAAAATCGACATTTTTCAACATGTTTTTTCAAGTAAAGAGTGTTTGGGGTGGGGAATTTTCTTCAATATCTTCGTGTCGCATTATTGGAAGATAGTAAGTTACCAAGTTTGGTATTTTACCGAATTTTCGGTTTTTTAGTTATGTTCACAGATACAAGGACATGTTTCTAAAAATGCATTTTTTGGACTCATTGGACCTTAAAACGTGTATTTCCTGTGAAATCTCGGTATAGAATTTTTGAGTGGAATGCAGTATATTCTCTATCTAAGTACAGTACTATGTAGAGAAAGTAAAAATACACTTGGTGTACGTGTCAGACTCGAAAACAAAGACTACCTTTTATTCGAAAGCTAATGTTATAATAACCATTGCACCAAAGAGGTAAATCTGAAACGCCCCCTTCATTTTTGTGTGTTGTGCTATCTAATGGTATCATTATTAGCCAGCGGCATACTAACACATTACAAACTTGTTCACCCAGAGGTTCCGGGTTCGATTCCCGGTTGGGATGGGAAATTTTTCTTTAACTAAATTATTTCTTATCCCTCACAGAGTCTGCAAGCATGCATCTGCAATGAATTTGTGTTTAACAATTGTTTCTAAAGCAAAGCCCCTATATGACCATAGATGTTAAACGGCGACATTGAAATGAAAACAAGGAAAAAACTTTAGAAATTTAAAGTCATAACTTTGTAACTTGAATGGACAAGCAATAGGTGTCCTATCTCAAATTATTTGTTTAAAACACCTCCTTATACTTTGAAAATATTGCCGTGTAGTTCATTAATACTCTACATAAATATTCAAAGAAAATGTGCTCAGGCATTTTTTTTATTACAAGTGGAATTATAATGAAGTTATTTTCCATCTATACCTCGCTTTTAACCGTCCTATTGGCGGCATTTAACTGCGGAACATATGGCATCCTGTCGGCAATGGTGTTAAAGCGGTACTGTAGTCGTTAGGTTTCTACTCATCCTTACTTTTAATTGTTAGATCACACATTCACATTCATACTTCTAGATTCTAAGGAGGATAGGAAATAATCTGGGCTACAGTAAAATCCCTACCCCCAGCCGGGAATCGAACCCGGGACCCCTCACCATCACTTAGTGTTCTTTCGTCTTAGTAATTATATAAGGGTAAGACACCAGAAAAAATACCATTGGAAAAATTTTAGAATGTGATTAAATTCTTTAGAAACAATATAATCATAGAAGAATACTGACGTAGTTTTAAAATTAAGACGCCATGTAGATGAAGTTTGAGGAGGCTTTGGGAGGCTTTAAGTTTAGATACTGTTCAAAATGGTTTGCAATATACATGTTTTTCTAAATTTGAGACCTAAAAGTGAGAAATGATTCCTTCAGCTCCTGCCACGAAACTGATTGCTCCTATCTCCTCCGGATTATATTTTCTTTTATAATAATTCATGGTTAACAAATAAATTTGTTTCTTTTCCAAAAGGTTATTTGACTTGGGTTTCGAAGTATACTGTCGGGTCGAGTGTGTACACTTTTCTCTGGTTTTTAAAAGTGATTACATCAATCCTTCTAATGCTGCATAGAGTGGCGAGACTTTCTCAGTAAAAGTGATGGAGTTTTAGAAGCACAAATATTAATTTGGGCTGTATAAAAATAATTACGTTTTAATTTTACCATCAGTTGAATATTAGACAGGGTGGCTGCTAAGGGCAAATTGGAAAGGTGTGTTATTATGTGATTATGCTCGCTTGTGTTTCGCGGATGCAGCTGTCTTATGTCTTGCATCTTGCATCCGTCTTTTGTCTGCAATAGAAAATGGCGGAAGCGAAACTTCAATGAGGAAACAAGTGAAACGTATTCGATTGTATTCTGTGTTGAAAAATGCTTCGGAGGTTAGATGTCAAATGACGGAGGTTAATGGACCCCCTGGAACAAAAGTGCATGCAGTTGTTCGGATAAACAAGCTGTTCGATGAAACAGGAAGTGCTTTTTTTTTCTGAAGAAAGCAGGGCGTCCCAGGTATGTGCGTATACATCAATTAAAAACGTGTAGCTGAGGAATTAGTGTGTTCAAAGTCGCAACGCCGGTTATCTGCCAAGCTAGGCATCAAGCGAACCAGTATCCAAAAAAGCAAGCATGACATGAAACTGTACTCTTACCGACCATGGCTATTACACGCACTAATCGAAGATGATTTCGATCTACGCCTTGAATTTGCCGAACCCTGTTGCAGATGCTGGAAAATGGTCCACACTTAAAAAGAAAGCATTGTTTGGTTCAACGAGACCGAATTTCATGTGTCGGGTTCTCTTAACAGACATAATTGTGTTTAATGGCGACGTAAAAACTCAAATGTTATCGTTCAATACGATTACCTGTCACTGGGAGTGTTAGTGTGGGTAAGAGTTCGGATAATTGCACCATTTTTCGATGCGAATGTCATGGGAGTGATGTACCTGGATCTGCTATGGAATAATGCTGGTCTTCTCTTACAAGATTTATTGCTGCAGCAAGATGGAGCTTCGCGGCATTACGCTCTGATAGTACGAAAATGGTTTGATGAGTGCTTTCCAAGAATGTGGTTTGGACATTAGGATCCTTTTGATCCAAGGTCACCCGATCTAACTCCCCCAATTTCTTTTTCTTTGGGGCTTTTAAAGGATGTTTACAAGGTATACTATCAAAAACGAATCTCATCTGCGGCAGGTTGTTAGTCCCATGGAAGTATGCAGAAAGGCATGTGAAAACGTCCAATTTAGACTTCAAGCCCCAACGTGGACTTTTTTTCATTTACATGCTCCCCTCTAATTATTATTATATCGGGGCGTTGCTTTAGAAACAACTGCTGGTGTTTTCTGGCTGAACTGTTAGTTCCCCCCCCCTCCCCAGTATTTTACTATTAAACACACGCATTCACTCTCACATGCATACTTATAGACTCTGTGGGAGATTGGGAGTGAATCTTTAAAGCCAGGAATCGAACCGGGACGTCTGAGTGTGAAGTCAGAACACTGACCACTCGACCGCAGAAACAGTCTACGTCCACTTGAACTGATAAATTGAAAGTTTGCATACATTTCATAGAGTTGTAATACGGTGAGTAATACTAGTCTCTATATGGCTTTTTATTTTTCATCACATTTGCCCCTTACCTACTACTGGCGCCTGGTAGTTTCAGGTCAGAATTTACAGATGCAATTGGTCGCTCGGAATAATGGCACATTGGAATTAGGTTTATCACCACTTCCACTGCTATCCGTCTCGATATCGCTATCTGTGGTTCGCTTTGGTTTCCTATTTCCTTGTGATATCTATAAGCTCGGTTTGTCCTCTGAATTGTCCAGTTTTAAAGTTTATCTAATTAGATAATTATGCTCTATCCAGATATCTTTTATAAAGGTGTAACTTGCGTCAGTAAGTAGGGTCCTGACATGGCTCCTGTGAATTTTGGACGGAATAGAGCGTGCAGTGCACAGCGCACTCTACTACCGAGGGTTTACCTAATTGTAGATACTATTGCCTAATAATCTTATTCTGTGAAGTTATGCACCGAGCAGAATACAATTCACATCTCTCCAAGCAGACACAGTGGGTTTTATAATTGTATTTGACGGTCTTTAAAAACACTGCTCGCCTCTCACCAAGGCAACCCGGGGTCAATCCAGCGGACCGCATGTGGGATTTTGATGAACAAAGCGGCATCTGGGCGTGTTTTCTCCGGGTTCTCCGGTTTCCCGCCATTCTTCCTACCAATTACTCCATAATCATCTTACCCATTTAACAGTAATTTTATATCATCTTCCTCACTTATGGCATCGGGCCGACCCTCCTATCTTCTCTCTGATCCAGAGTGTATCTGCGTCTGACCCTAGTTTGAACACAACTACTCTTATATCCTAAGTCCGCTTTCGTTACTGATAAATTTCATGTGAATTGGGTAAAATACTTTATAGGTGCCAGTGATAGTTGGAAACACATTTTAAAATGTACACAATAGAATGTATCAAAACGGCTAATTCGACAGAAAAAGCTATTTTGCATTAAATTGTAGCATTAAATTAAGGAGCTCTAATTGTATGGTAGTAAGTTTCTATCATTTATTGTTTACCCGCTACGCAAAGATGCACAACATTTATTTAAAATAAAGAGGATTTTCTAGGTTGTTGGCATAAAATTTAAGATAATGCTTTTATTTTGTCACGCAAATAGTCTAATGAGCGTTTTAATCAAGTAAGAGGCATTTTAAGAACACTTTCTCCACGTAAATGGAGGTTTAAAGTAAGAGGAATTTCATGAAAATCTTCGCGTCACATTCTTGAAGCATGCTGGACTTAAATACCAAGTTTGAAATTTACTGAACTTAATTTAAACTTTTTTCTTTGGATCTTAAAATATGCATTTTAGCTTTGATCTTGACATCAAACTTTTTGGGGTAATCCATTACGTTCTCTGGATATGTTGTAAAGAAGGTAAAGTAGTTATTCGAAATTAATTGGAGTTCTTAAATCGACATCCTGTTAAAATATTTAAAACTTTGGACACATTCCACCAGAAACAGAGTCTCAACAGAGAATATAGAAAAAATGATATACTATATTCCCATGAGTTTTTCTATTTTATTTTCTATTTACATTATAAAAACTATTATTAGGAAACTTTATTTTACTATCTCTTTCGTATGAGCAGGATAAACCTTTGCCAAAAAAGTTGCACTATACATATATAAGGGGGGGGGGAAGGAAACCGAATCGTTAGTCAGATCTTTAAAAGTGTCTCACAGATGCTAGCCTCTTTCCATGACATGGCGAGTAACGACTGCACTATAAAGGAATGACAGTGGTGAAGAATTCAAGCCAATAGTAATTGACATCTCGTAAATTGTTACTGATACTACAGAAGTTAATAAAATAAATTGTGTTTTAACCACATCTAGTTTCTTCTGTAATGTGTTTCCACCAAAGGTTTACCAATTATACAAAATTATACACAATTCCTCAAAAATTAAGCAGACTTCGAAGCTATTCTCAGAAAATTCAAGCTTTACATATTATTTGTCATGTAATTATTTTAAATATACTTATTATAATCTACTATGCTCATTACTACAATCGCTCAGTTTTGAATCTTGACCTCCTTTAATAGTTTTTTTAATCAATGTAACTTTTAGTTCGCGAGCTCGCCACTATGCGTAGATTGCTCTTAGATTGCACGAGAGGTTGAAATTGACTTGCGGACGTGAAACTGTCAGATTTTAAGGTTTATTTCCTTTTCTGTGTAAATAAACATTACACAGAACCACGGCTTTGCTTCCCTGGTGAAGGAAGCCATGCTAAGAATTTTTAAAATCCATCACCCTCCGCCGTATTTGTGCCCACAACCTTGGATATTAGAAGCTAACATAGCTAAAAGCTGAACGTAAGTACTGCCCCCTCCCTAGGGGAGTAGTCATCAAAAATCACAAAACTACTTTTGAAAACAAGACATAAGTGGAGCAGCGGCAAGGATGCTGCTCCTGAAAAGGCAACCGTTGAGGAGCATAACCAGTAGCGTTACTTCGTTGAAACCTTCAAATTAAATCCATAACACCAAATATACAACCATCCTAAATATTCCTGTGGTTAAGCCCTAAGAAGGGTAGGTAAACAGCAGCAAAATCTAGGCTCACCACGAGCCTACCAGATGAATGGTGGTGGTGGTGGTGGTGGTGGTGGTGGTGGTGGTGGTGGTGGTGGTGGTGGTGGTGGTGGTGGTGGTGGTGGTGTTGACAATGAACGACGGCGACTACACGTAGGGCGGCTTAATATATTGCATATTAACCAAAACCCCGGAGCCATTTTTGAGAAAATAAAAATAATGTTAAATTTTTAATGCAAAATGTAGATTAGGGTGAGTAAACTTCACAATGGCGAAGTTTTAGTTTTTCACTAGTAGTTTAGAGCATATAATTGTGGAAAACAACTTAAATATAATAGTTATAATTGGATTCGTATCGTAATATTTTGGTGCATCGTAACGATTAGCCTGTTTTCCTCTAGCAGTCAAGAGTTTGAGGAACAGATTTTACAATCCTGCCTCACCCTCTCTAAACCTTTACTCCTGTTGGGCAGTAGGAGTATATGCTAGGTTTTTCTTGACCTGCCCAACATTGAGAAAACCTGTCTGCTTATGCATAGTTTGGCCCGCGGGAAGCCTACCTGCCCGGGTAAAAGATAAACAATGCAGAATTAAACCTCTAAAAACTAATACATCAATCATTGTTTGGCTTGAACTGCTCTATAACTACTACATTTTGTGACAAGGTGTTCATTGACATTCTGTATAAATGTTCCATTCAACCATTTAACAGTTACCGCATTGGTGTAATATTATTATTGCAGAAATTAATTTTTTCTTTAAAGGCTACATTCTCATACAATGTCTGGTGCGTACGTACTGTATTCGATTCGATATCAACATTTCGCCGGAAATATATATTTTGAGGTCCCCTGATTATAAAAAATTAGAATAAAGGTCCGAGTGTGTGTGTCTATGAACAGCATAGCTCAAAAACTAAACGACAGTTAAATACCAAAGTTAAGTTTAATATTTTCCAAGGATGCGATACGAAGATTTTCAAGAAAGTCCCCCCACCCCCAACTACCCTTTACATGGATTATTTTTTAATTTTGTTTTTCTCAAAAATGGCTCTACCGATTTTTATTAAAATATCGTATATTACAGATATTTACATCACAAATAAAATGTATATCTTTAATTTTCTGGGAATAGCTTCGGAAGACCTGTTCATTCTGGATGAATTTTGCTAAATATTGCACAATTCGTAAACCGTAAGAAATAGACAAAAACGTACTACACAAAAAAAATGTAGATCAAGTTAAAACACAATTTATGTCATATAATTTTTTCCTGGAATTGACTATTTCTGAGATGTTCCTTGTTATTCGTTTCAGATTTTAAATACTTAAACTTTTCTCACACGGAAAGTTGCAAATTCCTGGCCATGCATAGAAACGGATTTCAACCACATGGCAACCAGCTTTTAAAAGATTTGACTATCGCTTTAACCTAGATTGCTCCCTTATTTGCCTTCTACTTACAAGGAAGCAAAGTATTAAGACAATTTCTTCTAATGGTCATCTTGATTATCATAAAGTGGATAGAAGAATAAGTTTTTTAACAATTATTTGTTATAGAGATGCAGAGAAGGTCATGTGAGTGGAATACATCAGATTTTTTTGAAATTATAATATAAGCGCTATAAAAACTTTGCTCCTCATAATAATAGCAATGGAATTGATTTACAAGGTGATAGTATCTATTAATCTGTGTAAAAATTAAATGTTAATTTTATGTAATAAAACATTTCTATGAAGCGATAGTCTGTGCCTCTCCCAAGAATTTTAACGTGAAGATGGTGTATTCAAAAATAAATTGTTTGTGTTCCATTCATATGACTCTACAAGTATACTATTCTTACAACAGATTATTAATTTCTACTAATGCTAATCAAGATAAACGGTAGCAGAAATTGTCTTATTACTTGCCTCCTTCCAAGAAGAAGACAAGTAAGGGAATACACTAGACTAAAGTGATAGCCAAATCTTTTAAAAGCTGGTCGATATGTGAACAATAGAAGTTTGGTTCGCTTGGCACTGCCAGTGAAAGAAAAGAGCTGAAATGAAAGGTGACTCGTTTGAGAAAAGTCACGTAGTTTAAAACTAAAACCAATAACAATATCTTGGAAACGGTCAGCGCTACAACAAAAATGTATGTGACATAAACAGCGTATTTTAATCAAAATCGCTATAGCCATTTTTTAGAAAAAGAAAATTTTCAAACAAGTTTCATGTAAAAGTTGTTTGGAGTTCTTGAAAATCTTGGAAGATACTAAACGCCTGCGGTGCCATAAGTAGTTAAAGCGGCGTCAAACACTACCAAAAATATCTTGGAAGATTCTAAACTTAAATAGCATTGGTTAATGGCCTCTAAGTTTTTGACTATGCTGCCCACACAGGCACACACGGACCTTTTTCTACAAATGCTTCTTTGGATCAGGCGACCTCAAAACATATTCCGGTGAAATCTCGACATGGAATTTATGGGTGGAATACAGTACCTTCTCTACGCACTACGAGTGTTCGTACATAGTACGTGTAGAGAAAGTAAAAAGGCCTATGTGGTGCAAATGATTAATTCTTGTAGCCGTGGTGTTTATCGCTATCACAACTTAAAATAATTATTCTAAAAAATATAATTTTAGGCCCAAATATTGAAAAAAAAAAAAAAAAAAAACACCAGAGCAGCTAAACACTGAAACAAATACGTCTAAGCTATTTATGAAGATTAATTTAAATTATTTTCTGAACTGTACTTTTAAAATCGTGTTTTAAAAAGTTACTAAAAGTTACGTTTTATAGCTGTTCTTAAACTTTAAACACGGAAAAATTTCGAAAAACTAAAATTTAATTATATTTGTAGCAAAGTATACAAATATAGTGAAAGAAAGCAACCAACTTTTGCCCTTGTACAAAGAATATTAGAACATTAATAGTTTAGAAGGTGTATTAAGTGAAAATAGGGGAAAATCAAATGAGGTGTGTGATTAAGAAATTCAGAGAGCAGCTTTGGAAATAGCAAAATGATTAAGGCACATATACTGTCCACAATATATTTTTGAATATATTCTCAACAAAGTGTATGTTAGAGGGATATTTTTAAAATGTATTTACCCATTTTTGCCAGAATCTTTCCTTTAAAACAGGATTTGTGTTAAATTGCTATTTTTCCTGCTTTTATTTCCCGTTTTCATCACCTAGGTCATATGGCTGACTTTTCCTTTGGAACAATTGATCATCGGCAACGGTATTCATTCGTTTGCTATTCTGTTAATCTTTGTTTTATTGGGTATTATTGATAAACATTTAGTTTTCTCTCTCTCTCTCTCTCTCTCTCTCTCTCTCTCACACACACACACACACACACACACACACACCTCACACATATGTACACACGTGTATGCATTTCACTCTATGTAAGATGAAAGAAACTAAAGAAACATTCCCATTGTTCAGCCGGGGATCGAAATCAGGACCTCTGGATTTGGAAGGTAAACATACTGTCATGACATGAACATTTTCCCTGTGTCAGTATATACAACAATTTATCAGCCCGTCTCTTTAGTATGGTGGTAACGTGCCATTCAAGAGGTTTGGAGTTCGAATCTCGGTAGGGTGAGCTACCCGGATAAGGAGTTTTCTCTTATCCTTCGAGTAACCTTAAGCTCGATGAAATCCGGGCTTATTTGAGTATTATTTCATTCATCGTCCAACATGATAGCTTTAATGATTCCTATTGTATTATAATCATTTCGCTACCTCCCCTTAGTTTCATGCTGTATTGCAAACGTTTACACATTTTATTTGTAGGTACTCATTTTAAGTGGTTTTCACAAACCTCAATGAAGGATAAAAACCTCCAAAGCTACATATAAATAAGAATAATTTTTTCGCATTACCGGTTACCTCTGCAATTTTCGACTCAAGGGAAATGTTATAAGCACTGCACCTTTCTTCTATACCACATCATTTTTGTGGCTTTAAACGGGAAAGATACAATTGTTACATGACATGCACGAAAATTCTTTATTTCTTAGCAATTTACTGATAAATAGAATGATTCAACGGTTTTGAAATTGGATGTTAAGGTTACATTGTGCAAGCATTTAACTTCACTGATAAGTGTGATGAAATATCTACTTACTAAATTTAAAAATTAAGCTTTGGAAGTTGGAAATTAAGTTTATGAAAAGTGTATAGTGTAATTATTAAATTACACACTCTGGTTGATATAGAATCAAGAGAAAGTTAAGGCAAAAATACTGTGTTGCATTTTAACGACTTCCTCTAGCCGTTATCGTTCATTTTTATGTAACTTTTTCTAACTATCCCTAAAAAATCTTATTTTTCTATCTCTTTCTTGTTAATTTACGTTTGCACAAGTCGTTTCTATAAGCATTTCGTTCTAGATACAAGAGGATTCAGAAGGCTAAAGCGATTGTCGAATGTTTAAAAAACGAGCCACTATATGCTGGCTTTGAAATGCCCATACTCTTTGGCAGCGCAAGAAATAATTGAAAGCTGAGAGCACGTTATACATATATAACATGTCTTGTGTTAAGAGATCTAAATGTTCTGTTGAAAAAGTTTTTGTGTTTCTCTTTTGGTTAATGAGACACAACATTATAAGAAAATCATTCACAGTGAACAGGCCCATATATTATCGTAGGTTCGTCAGGAGCCATTTTAACATAAATAAGAAATGGTAGAAAATTATTTCATTTTGAAGTTTGGGGGAAGGGGTTCCTTAAAAACATTCATATCTCGTTTTTAGAATACTCTGAATTTAAATTCAAGTTTGGTTTATCCGACCTTTTGTTATTCATTGATACCATTCACATATACACACAGTTTTTATTTGGAAGCCTCAAAAATTGTATTTTGGTGAGATATCTATATCAAATTCTTGTGTGCAATGCAGTTCTTCCTTTTTTAACTACCGTATCCATATCCATTTTGTCGCCTGCGGTGCCACAAGTAGTAAAAGCGGACGTTGAACACTATAAAAATATCCGTTTTGTAAATTATTCATTGAACATTTGTATTGTTCTGTATACTTCCGGTTAATCGTGCTACATAGGTATAACATATACGAGGTTAAAATGCCCTTTAAAAGTTTAAACACCAGGTAGCTACATGCTTGCCTTAATATTGCAGCCTTTTGCAATGGTTTGAAAAAAATACAAATGTCAATATTTGAAAATGTATAACTTGAAAAACTGGAAATTAAAACCAACAACTGGAAATATCCCGCAGACGGCTTAGAAAGTCTGATCTTTCTCCAACTCATATCACAGCCACAAGCTTTTAGTGTTTTATTATTATAGACTTAAAGTACGGTTATATTACTTTCTCTATAACTTGCATAGTAGGTAGAGAAGATATTATGTTCCACTCCAAAATTCGATTCTAGCCCAGATTTCACCGGAGTGTGTACTGTGCCAGTAGAAGGTCTGTGTATGTGTGTGTGTGAACACCATACCTCAAAAACCAAAGGTGGGTAAGCAACAATCTTGTTAGCTAAGTTAAGTATCTTCCAATGATGCAACAAAAATATTTTAAAATAAGAACTATAGCTTTCCTGGCGACGTGTTAATTCAAGATCTTCTCGGGCTTCTAGCCAGGTAAAAACTTGGCTTGACACCAACGTTTCGAAGAAGTGCATCTTCCTCGTCTTCAGGGTGAATTGATCAATTCACCCTGAAGACGAGGAAGATGCACTTCTTCGAAACGTTGGTGTCAAGCCAAGTTTTTACCTGGCTAGAAGCCCGAGAAGATCTTGAAAAATATTTTGACAAAATACCTCTCCCCAAACTATCTTTTACATGAAGTATTTTTCCAAAAGTTTTTACTTTCTCAGAAATGGCTCTAAAATGTTATTAAAATAATGAAGATTAAAGATATTTACATGGCATATAAAGTGTATAACAATTTTCTGGGAATGGTCTGAAATTTGTATAACCTTGTCTGGCTGGTGTGCCTTTAGAATAGATGAAAATATATTCGACAAACAATATGTAGATCACTTTAAAGCACATAATATACTTCAGATAACTTTTATTGTGACACAATCCATTTCCTACTTAGTGGGAATTCTTCAATACCTCATTCCTTTAAAGTTCTCGCGATATTAAATTGCCGGTGATTGCTGAATGGAAACGGAATGGAATTTTAAGGCCAGTATGTAGTTCTTAACATTTGACTATCACTATTGTCTTTGTGTCCATAATGAAATGTGTAATAAATCAATTTTTGAAAATTAAAGACTTGAAGCTCTCTTGGTGTTCGTTATTAATTACTTCACGGGATAACAATCGAGTTAGATTGGAGTCATAAAAATTGAAGTTTTCGACTATCTTAACTCTGCGATCTCGATGAAAATGAAGTAGATAGAAACTTAAGCTATCGTAAGAATAGATATTTAACCAGTAATAAATGATACAGTAGAGAAAGTCATATAAATGTAACACATTAAATTAGATTCTTACTTTCTCGAGCCCGCATAGTGCATAATGGATAGAGGTTATTGTATTCCACCCAAACATTCGATGGGAATATAGGTTTTGGGGTCTCCTGAATCCGAAAAAAAGCATTTTTAGAAAAAGGTCCGCGTGTGTCTGTGGACAGCATAGCTTAAAAACGAAAAAACGACAAAGTACTCTTTACATGGAAAAATATTCGAAAATTTTGAATTGCAAAAAAATGGCTCTAGCGATTTTGATGAAAATCCCGTATATTAAAGAAGTTTACATCCCGTATAAAATGTATACCTTGAATTTTCTGGGAATAGTCTCTGAAGATCTCTTTATTCTGAATGAATTTTGCCGAATTTTGCTTAGCTGCTAAACCGTAAGAGATGGAATAGAACTTACTGCACAAAAAATGTCGATCTCGTGAAAACACACAATTTATGTCCTTTGTGTTTTTTGTTGTGAGGGTAACGGTTTGCGAGATATTCCTTATTGTTGTTTTCAATTGTAAAGTACTTGCACTTTTCTAAGACAGGAAGTGTCCGTTTTTCTTTCGTCCTACTCCTGGCCAAAAGCATTTTGAGTATTACCCAAGCCTAGTGCTTTCCCTTAGTTACCTTCTTCTTATAAGGAACTAAGTAATAGGAACATTGTGCTAATGTTTATCTCGATTAGCATGATGTAGAAAGAAGAATAATCTTTTGTAAACAGTTTGTTTGCAGAGCAGCTAGAGAAATTCATGTGATTGTAACACAGATTTTTTCGTGGTAAAAGCTGAAATTTAACATCTGAACATCAGATGTCCAGTAACCAAAGGGTATTGGTGTTGTGGTTTGCATCTACAGCAGTTTTGGGGTCAGTGACTTGGAATTTTTGTTTGTTCATTTTATATCACACATACGCTTAGCTCGTACTCAAACCTGTTTTGATGTCACTATGTTACCAGTTGTTCCAGTACAAGTATTTCTTAATGCCTTTCCCGCAAGTGTACGTCCACTCGTTGATATATTCTTTCACTGAATGTAACATCTGAGCTGAAAGTTACTATATTTTTTTAAATGTCTACATGTATCTCTTCATGTTGCTCGAATGACCTAAGCTCAGTCCTTCCATAGATAGTATTTATCTGTTGAACATGTCATGACCTTGAAACATACCAAATTACTAAGAATTCAGGTGATGCCTGAACTTCGACGCCGAATCCTTCCAATCATACATTTATGAATAAGTGTGCCATACCTAATATTCAAGCTATTCAGCCTTTGTTACAAAGAGTAAATGGCATTTTCATAATAACAAAAGGTTAAAATACATCTTCACTAAAATACTAAACGGAGAGCATAAGTAGACAATTTCTTTAGTTTCTCTAGCCCGTTTGCACAATGTACATAGTGGATAGAGAAGGTATTGAATTCCACCAAAATTCAATGTCGAGATTTTATCGGAAATATATGTTTTGAGATCCCCTGAGTCCAACAAATCATTTTTAGAAAAAGGTCTGTGTGTGTCTGTAGACAGCATAGCTCAAAATGAAAAGGCCGTTAAATACCAAATTTGGCATTTATATTTATTATTTTCTAAGGATGCGACACGACGATTTCCAAGAAAGTCCACCCGCCACAAACTACCCTTTACATGGAATTTTTTACTTTCTCTAACTCCATATGTACAATGTACATAGGGATAGAGAAGGTATTGTACTCCACCCAAAAATTAGATACCGAGATTTCACCGTAAATACATATTTTGGGTCCCCCTAGCAGTTTAACCGATTCAAAATAATCATAACAATTGACGAAGAATATATCGCAATGCTTTCGCTTGTATTGCAACACTTGTTTCAGCCGTAAGGACAGGTTCCCCTCAATGATGAGGTGTATTGCATATTGCAGGCAAATCTCTGTGGGATGATAGTGACTCAATGCTCTTTAGGCGTGCACCTAAGCATTAGTTTATTGGTTGCTTTAATGCGCAAGTGGAAAATTTGTATTTTCTTAAAGTTTAAAGTTCATATTATTTTATTATGAAAACAATGCATTTTCCCCATTTTTGGTCATACTTCATAGATACATTGTTTTAAATTCTGAACAGTACACGTTCCTGTCGCACGAACTTTGGAGTGAGGCTTGAGGCTATCAACTGTGATCTAATGTCTCCTGGCTGCCACTCAAGCCCGCGGTGATTAGTGATTTGCTCTAGAGTAGAAGCAGAATATGTTGAACTTGAAATGGCCGACAGATTTTGCTTAGTGACACTTTTCTGAATGTAAGTTCTTTTGCGTTTGAACAACTACCAGCTTATTTCAATTCTAAAGGAAGCCACAGAAAGGATTTTGCGTTGGATTTGGATAAGAGTTCATGTGATGCACCATCACCAGTAGCCGAAATGGCAACTCTACAAGGAGTATACTGATAGCAGTTAATAAATGAAAATTTAAACAAAGATTAACAAATAACTTAATGAGTAAGAGAAAACATATACATTACGATGGTAATGTTATGTTAAAATTCCCATAGATATCTTATGATGTGCTGAATAAAAACATAATGATAACTTTTGCTTTATTTTTTCTTTCTTTTCTTTTTCCCTACATTATTTTTACTTTCTCGATGACGTATGTACAATGTACATACTAGGTAGAGAAGGTATTGCATTCCACCCAAAAATTCGATACCGAGATTTCACCTAAAATATATGTTTTGAGACTCCCTGTGTAAAAGAAAAAGCATTTTCAGAAAAAAAGTGTATGTGTCTGAAGGCAGCTTAACTCAAAAACGAAAAGTCCATTAAATGTCAAACTTGGTATTTAAGATACGTATCTTTCAAGGAGGCAACACAAGGATTTTTCAGGAAAATTTCCCTGCAGTCCTTTACATGAAACATATTTGGAAATGTCGATTTTCTCAAAACTGGCTCTATTGATTTTTATTAAAATACCATATATTTAAGATATCTTAATGACAAATGAAACGTATATCTTGAATATTTTGGGAATAGCTTCAGAAGACCTCTTCATTCTATAAATTTTGTGTTTCTAGTAAACCGCAAAAAATAGATATCTGTAAAACGCACAATTTATTTCATATGCTTTGTTGTGGAGTTCACAATTTCCGAGATATCCGTTATAAATTTTCTCAAACGGGAATTTGTCATTCCCTTTTTCTTTTTCTTTGATTACTGGTCATGCAACAAGGACCGAATTTCAATTGTTTCACATATCGACCATCTTTTAAAACATTTGATTATCGCTTTAGCCTAGTGTATTCCCGTTTCTTTTCTACTTGCAAGGAAGCAAGTCGGTTAGCATAATGTAGATACAAGAATAATCCTTTGTAAGAAAACATGCGACACTAAAGTTGTTTGCGTATTCAAATGTCATTGTATAAACGTATTTTGAAACTCAAGAGTAAAAATAAAGCAGTTTTAGATCATGCATATCTTCTTGTCGGTCCCATTCTGTGAATAATACTTAAACATGAACTTTTGAAAAAGTGCCAAAATTCATTTTACCAGATGTTCAAGGACGCAAAATGTTTCATGAAGTATCCCCAACCAAACAACCCTTTGCTTACTATTTCTCTCTCGCTCTCTATCTCTCTTTCTCTTTCTTTTAAAAATGGCTCTAACGCATATGATTAAATGATTTACTTTTTCTGTAATGATTCTAATGCATTCGAATAAGAACTAAGACATTTGAGATATTTACAACTCTTGTGATTTATTTTCTTATAAAGGGTTCTAAAGTATTTTATTAAAATGACATGTTCGAGATATATACTTTTATGCTTTTTTTTTTTTTTTTTTCACATTTGATCTAAAAGTCATATGTATATGTTAGTTATGTTTTATTCTCTCAATTCATTAAATCCTCCTAAGTTTGAGATACTACGGTTGTATTTTGTTTTCTCGGTAATAGCTTCAACACACTGATTAAAATCTGACGTGTTCCATCCATATGATTTTTTCTACCTATTCTACAGCAAATATTCTTTAAAACTCTATCTTCTCTCTACTTTATATAATCGAGATAAACCTTAACAGAAAATAAATGGTCTTATTACTTAATTCCATCCGAATATAAGAGAAATAAAGGAAATACACTAGGCCAAAGCGAAATTAGAAGCTTTTAAAATCCAGTCCTATGTGATGCAATACAAATTCCTTTCTCTTTATGACGAATAAAAAACGTGAATAACTACTTCCCATTTGAGAAACGTGTAAGTATTGTACATTATAAAACCAATAACAAGGAATATCTGGAAATGGTTATCTTGACCAAAAATGTATAACATACTGTGTGTTTTAACGAACTCTACATTTTTGTGTAGTAAGTTTTTGTCTATCTCTTACTGTTCACTGGTACGCAAAAGTCACTCAGAATGAAGAGGGTTTCAGAAGCTATTCCCAGAAAATTCAAGTTATACATTTTATTTCTGATGAAAATATCTTTAAAAAAAATTAATCAAAATCGATATAACTATTTTTGAGAAAATAAAGTTTTCGAAACATTTTCCATATAAAGAGTAGTCGGGGGACTTTGTTGAAAACCTTCGTGTTGTATCCTTGAAAGACACTTAACTTAAATACAAAGTTTTTTGTTTTTGAGTTATGTCTATACACGGTTACACATACAAGTGAAATTACTCTTTTTGGGGGGGGGGATTCTGGGGACCTGAAAACATACATTTCTGATTAAATCTCGAAAACAAATTTTTGGATAGCACATGTACATAGTACTGGTAGAGAAAATAATAAGTCATATATTTAAGATATTTCTGTTGGGCGCTTTTTTACTGTCTCTACTTAGTTCACAATAAATAGGTAGAGTAGGTATTGCAATCCATCCAAAACTTCGATACCGAGATTTCACCGTAAATACACTTTTTAGGGTTCCCTATATACAGAAAAAGCTTGTCTGGAATGTGTGTGTGTGTGTGTGTGTGTGTGTGTGTGTGTGTACCCGATAACTCAGAAATGAAATGGTATTTAAGTTTAGCTTCTTCCAAAAATGTGACAAGAAGATTTTGAGGAAAATACCCCTATCCCAAATTACATGGAAAAAATGTAGAAAAGTTTGACTTTTTTCAAAAACTATTAGCAAATTTGATTAAAATGTCTTATATTAGAGATATTTACGTGCCATATAAAATATATATCTTGAATATTGTTGGAATAGCCTCAAAAGACCTCTTCGCTCTGGATGACGACTTTTGTATAACTGGTAAACAAAAAACTTGCTGCACAAAAATGTATATCTCGTTAATACACAAATTATGTCAGATACTTTTTTTTTTCGTGAATTTGACCATTTCCGAAATATTCGTTGTCATCGGTTTCAGTATTAAAATACTTACGTTTTCTCATGCGGAAATTTATAAAACCCTGGCCATGCAAATAAACGGATTTTAATTATATGGCAATAGCTTTTAAAAAGCTTTAGCCTAGTGTACTCCCTTATTTCCTTTCAACTTACAAGGAAGCAAGTAATAAGACCATTCCTGCTAATGTTTATCTGGATTAGCATGAGTTAGACAGAAGAATAAGCTTTTAACAGTGATTTGTTACAGAGATGTAGTTATGTGAATGGAACACAGATACGCCTTAGCAGTGCCTGCTGGTTTATGTAATGTGTATGAGGTACTGGCATAACAACAATCTGGATTGTATATTCTATGTCACTACTTATGATCTGTGCTGCATGGCCGACCTAACATGATGGATGCTGTTGCAGGTTGGGGGTGCAGGAGAAGAACCAGTTTTGTGGGCTCGTCTGTCGGACTTCACCGTGTATACGACTCTCAACGCTAGGAACCAGTTCCGGGCGCCAACAGAGTTCGGTTTGTGCCTGAGAGGCTCCGGGTCCGGAGGCGGCACGGAGCTGAGGTGTTTGGCCTGCGAGACGGAGCGGGCCCGCGTCTGTTGGCTTACCGCCATGCGCCTGGCCAAGGTCTGTAATTGCTGTATCAGGTTAACAGAGATCAATGGGGTCGTCGTCAGTCGGCCAGGGACTGTCAAGAAGCCATGGCAAGACGATACCACCGACTGATCAACGACTCCGATATCTCTCACAGTACCAAGTTGGTCACCGTAAGTCAGCAGTCAAGTTGGGAGCCTAGGCTAGGTTAGGTTACTCACTATATACATAAGTCCTGAGTCATAAATTCATAATATTCAAATTTAACTTACTTTTATATCTAACTTTTATAAATTAAAGCATAAATCTGCTATGATGATATCAAGTTTTTTTTGTTTTGCCTACATTTTTTTCTTCTTTTTGTGCCACTAGCCTACTGTAAGTAGAAGAAGCATTTATTGTATTCCACCCAAAATTACGATATCGAGATTTTATCGAAAACACACTTTTTGAGGTCTCTGGAATATAAAGAGTATGATGTGTTTTATTTTTTCGTGCATGAACACCATAACTTATAAACGAAATGTGGTATCTTCCAAAGATACGACTTGAAAATGTTCATACTATTTCCGTTTACGTAGAAAATACTTTGTTATTGTTTATTTTCTCAAAATAATTAACAATTTTGATTAAAATACCATAGTTTAATATGTTTACCATTAATATAATATATCTTTAATGTTCTAAATAACCTGCGGTGTCTTAAAGAATATCACACAATATCTAGCACACAATTCATATAGTATATACATCTATATTCAAGTTATACAATGCATATGTACACATATTTGAATTGTGCATTGTTGTTAACCATGGCCAATATATTTGCTGTTATTGGTTCACAATTTCAGATACATTTTCGGAATCCTGACGGCATTAGTTTGTGTCTCGCAGACATGCAAAGAGTGGAATTTAAAGGCCAGCAATAGCGACCCGCTTTTTAAACATTTTAATGTGGCTTCAGCTTCCTGTATTCCCTTTGTACCTTTACGAAATATATAATGAACAACATTTTAACTTGAAGGAGCTAGACAATAAACTTTCGTTAGATCAGTTTAGTGGATATAGAAAGTCTTGTGAATGTAACACTTTTATATTTTAAATTATGATTGTAATTAACCCATATAGTACATTCTAAAACTGCACTATAAATACTGTCTGAGGAAGAGTTATTGTATTTTGGAATCTGAGAAACTTTCATTACAAGCAGAAAAAGACAGTAATATGAGGCAGAGGTATAACTTCACATTTATTAATAAATCAGATAAAGTATGTAGGAATATTGCGGCTTCACATATTCATATTTGATACAATATATTATTAACAGTGAGGAACTGTCGTTTGACTCGTTATACCAGTTATATCTGCTCCGATTGATGGAATGAAATAACTCAACTTGCTTTCGCAAATTTGTTACTGTAGAACTGGTAGCACTAAGCTCTTTAAATGTTATCATTCTAAATATTTATACCCTCAAATGTATAAAATTATCCTAACTTTCTTAGTATCTCATTGATAGATATCCTTCAAAAAGTTTATCCTGGAGTGAGAGAATTGATAAATTAACCTGCTTTTTATATTTCTGGCTAAGAAAGAATCCCAATTCAGTTAGAGATTTCATCAAAACTATTTTTCCATAATTCGAGATAAGAAATACAATGTTCATAAGATACTGCTGCCTGTTTTTTAAACTGTGAATGGTTCATTTCACTTTCATGTACTAATTTAGTTTGCTTTTATATTTACAAAATGAAATGTTGTTTCCTTATAATTGAAAATATGGACAATACGTCAATATGTGCAGATATGAACACGTAAGCCAAAATACGAACGTATGGCAACGCAAGCCTGAACAGAACACCTGAAGCATTTTTTGTTGAAGTCATGTACAGATTTCGGGGAGGGTGGGGGTTATTAACTAGGGGAGAGTGATCTCATGAATGCGCTAAAAAGGTAACTACTAAACTGTAAAAAGACAGTGAAAAATAGTTTAAAATCATATGTGTTTCATTCGCACGACTTTATTACCTATTCTGTAAGAAACTATTCTCACAAAAGCTTATTCTTCTATCAACTTCGTGCCTTATAAGTAAAAGGGAAATAAGGGACTGCACTAGGCTAAAGCGATATTTAATTTTTTTAAAAGCTAATTCTATATGATTGATGTAGGATCTCTAAGCGTGGTCAGGAGTAAACAAAGGAAAACGAATGACAAAGTCCCATTTGAGAAAAATGTATGAATTTTAAAATTGAAGTCAATTACCAGGAATGTCTTGGAAATTTCACAAAAACTACATACAACTTATTGTGTGTTTTAACGAGATTTACTTTTTTATGTAGTAGAGAAATGTTTGTCTCTCTCCTACAGTTTATCAATTATGTAACAGTCATCCAGAGTGAAGAGATCTTCAAAGGCTTTTCCCAGAAAATTCAAGATATACATTTTCTATGTCATGTAAATATATTTAATATGCGGTATTGTCAGCAAAACCGTTACAGCCACTTTTGAGAAAATTAGACTCTTTCAAAATGTTTCCATGTAAGGGTAATTTTGGTAGGGGGGTTCTGGAAAATCTTCGTGCCGTATCCTTGGAAGATACCTAATGGATTTAATGTTCAAGTTTAATATTTAATAAACTTTTCGTTTTTGAGTTACGTTGATCATATACACACACATACACAAACACAGACGAAGGCCTTTTTTTTTCTAAAAAAAATTGGACACTGGTACCCTAAAACGTGTATTTCCGGTGAAATTTCAATATCGAATATTTGGGTGGAATGCAAAAACTTCTCTATGTACTATGTACTAAGCATAGAAAGTAAAAATATATAACATCTAAACTCGGCAGTTTCGCAGAACAGGTATATTAGTACGTTGCGTTCTTATCTGCAACTTCTTTGGCGTTCTTTGGAAACAAGTTCCTGCGTGTTTGGTTAAAATAGTGATTTGCAAGGTTTCATGCATATGGGGAATTGAACACTCCCATCTGTATACATGTCTTATCACCTAAAAACGGTTTAAGGTCTAGAATGGGTGAAAATATAAATCCTCTAAACATTTCAGTAAGTGATAAAAGTAAATTAAGATTCAATTCGTTATAGATAATTAAACATACTTCTATATTTTCTTTTATTAAGTATTTTTCGTCGTACTTTTGAACTAAAGCGTAGAATGTTTTATTTTAGCTGTGTTTATCTTCTTATCTACAGAAAGGTACGTGGATTCTTTGAAACTAAAAGTAAGAAAATTCATATCCAATGCGCGTTTGAAAGGGCATCCAAAAGTTGTCATGCTGTCTATAGCATAATTACAATAACTAAAGTTTCCTTAATCTATAAATTTATATTAGATGACATACAAGTTAAAACTTTGATTCAGAGAATTCTGCTAGCTAGCTTTCAAGACTGATTATCCCAAATTGTAAATAAACCAATATGAAATAAGATAATTTGCTTATAATATTATTTATTCTTTGTGTACCACTTATAGAGGAAATATCTGTTGTGTGCCATACAAAAATTTGATATCGAGTTTTCAACAGCGACATATATATTGAGGTCCTGCTTAATCTTAAAAGCAAGCATTTATGGAAAAAAAAAATTGGTATGTGTCCATGTATATATGTTTGTGTGTGCCCACGCGCCTGTTCTTTCGTTTCTAGATTAGTAGAACCCATTCCAATGCTCCCAAACCTACTAATTTGTTGCGAACAATTCTCAGATGCTGCAACACTCGATCACTGAAATAAACAGTATATAAAAATATTAAGAAAAGTGGATTTGAAAAGCCAGTTAACTATTAGAAAAAAAATATGTTTAGGAAATGTTGAATAGGAAAAACGGACTATCAAAAATACCGGGAATCGTGTTTATACCATCACGAAATGTCAATATATTATACAGAGATTGATTATTTAATTGGATGAATGCAATTTGGTATAATATGAAACAGATGTTCTTTAGGCTGGCTGCCTTTGCAGGAGAGTGAGCAGTATTTTGGTTTCTCACACCAGAGCTTTCTGCCCCCGGAATCGAACACCGACTGGGCCGGGGAATTATTCCCTTACCCACACAGAGTGTGGGGTTAATCAATTGAGAGTAAGTGTTTAACTGTGTGTGTTTAATAATAATATAATCCTGAAAAGAACTAACATTAATAATCCCGACAGTTCAGCGAGAAAACACCAGTTTCTAAAACGAAGCCCCTGATATGACTGTTAGGAGTTAAAGAAGGCTATGTAAATGAAATAAATAAACATATTTGTTATTTGTAGCTGAAGTGTGGTACTGTTTAAGAGTGGAAAGATTTTTCACCACGAGCGTAGCGAAATTAGCATGGTTCCCGTTCAATAAATTGAGTTTGAAAAATCCGTACTTCTCACATTTGTTTATTTGCGCTATTTTATTGCTGTAAATAAAGTACATTCAGTAATTAATAAAGCATCACATTTCCTTACACCCGTACGGCTCTTTCTAATCATTTCATTTTGTAAAGACAAATAGGTATCGATTTCTTTTAGATGTCGCTTATAATCTTGTGGTTGACATAGGCAGACACTTTTATTAGCAATTGATTATCTCAACCACAGTTACTCTAACTGTACCTAATGAAACTATTTCTGGACGAATATGTCTATTGTAATTAACAGTAGGTTAGCACGAAGATAACATTGAATATGAATGCAGTGGGACAAGAGATAGCATGCGACTCTTACTCGTAAGATGTTTACTGCAATATATTAAGGTGCCCTTCAATTTTAAGGAGGTTAATGTACTGTAACACAGTGGGCAGCGAATTCCGGGTTCAATCGCACAAATATATTAATTTATTTCATGCCCTGTCTTGAACGACATCGCTACCACCCATTCCTAAAGCTGTTATACCTGTTCAGACGCACACTCGCACATTAATCAAGCACAAATCAGAAAGTGCTTACTTGTCTGCTTGCTTTAAGAACGTGAGTTAACTCCGTTTTGCTGATACAGAATTGTTCTCGCAGCTGTATTTGCGTCATTCGAAAATCTTCGCGTCATCCATTTTTCCAGAAATGAAAATTCATGGCTGAGGTTGCAGCTTACTTCGGAAAGATTGTCACGAACACGAAAGACTTATTTTATCAGTCAACTGCTCTATATACACGCAACTATCCAGTTTACAATTGGCATATATGAATGAATATGAACATTATTTTGACAAATTTTATACATTATTATACATTTCCTTACATTTTTATCTCTCCACTGAGTTGCTGCTTACCCTGGGGCCCAATAGGCTCAAACCCTGTGGTTGCCGAGTTATTGGGTTTTGCTATATCTTAAATGTAATACATACTACCCTTTAGTGTTTAATTTTCTTCTTTTTCGGCCTGCTTCCTAATTTTTCTTATCCATTTTGCTCTTACTCTACCCAAAAAGTTATCAATTTCAATTAAGTTTCTCTTAGATTTTATATTCGTTAACTAGCTCGCTTGGATTTATTTTGGTAACGTTGTCCATTCATTTTTCCCTAAGCATATTAGTTTCTTCACATTTTAAAACTCTGTGCCATTCTTTATCCTACAGGTGACACAAGGGGCATTTCTCTATATCACTCTCTCTTCTCAAGCCTTTCAATTTCTCCACCCCTCATCTAGCCCAAGCAGTCTTCTCCTGCTGCTTTATCACAAATATACATGTAATTCTCCCTGTTCCAGACCACTTTCCACTTTTAGTTCTCTCAATGAGCTAAAAGTATCGAAACTTGCTATTATTTCTTGTCTTTCAATATCCTCCATTCTTAACCTAATTTCTTTCCAGAAATTAGTGATTTCCTAGCTTTCCACATATCCCCAAAGCCAAATTGTAATATAATTTCCTTTATCTTATTTAGCCAAGAATATTTTTAAATTAGCCGTTCCAATTGGCATAAAAAATCCTTAGCATGGCTTCCTTCGGAAGAGAAGTAAAGTCTTTAGTCCCGTGTCGTAAATTTACGGCACGTAAAAGAACCTCAAGCCTGATAAAAATTCCTCTGAGCAAAATTAAGCGGTCTTTCACACCCAGTGTAGAATGGAACGCTGAGAACCAGAGATGTTAAAGAGCGTCTATAAATAAAATTCCATTTCCATTTCAGCCTAAAAGGTTTTTTGCGCGCTTCCTTAGCGGTTAAACGTTTAATTCAATCTGCTCTGTAAGCCGCGTTATTCGTCTTACAAGTTGGGTCTCTTCTCTGGGATGCTTAGCCATTTCCAAGATAAGATGTCTCCTTCTTTCTCCAAAGAACCTGAATTGTTGTTTTATACTTGTTTACAAAAGTGACATATTGATTCTCATGGAATATCCCTATCGTCCTAAAATGTTTTCTGAACACGTGTCCGGCGAGAAAGCTAATGGCTTTCCTTAAGAGTTGCCTATATAATTTAATAATGCAATCACTTAGATTTTATTAGGTTTTTGATTAAGATCCTATAAGTTTTCTTCCTAGGGATTCTGAACAACTTTGAAGAATTATTGCTCTCTTCATCCAATCGCTGACTACTGTTTTGTTGATCTGAGGCTTATTCCGCTGAATGGTTTTGCATCTATGAATGGTGCATAGGCTCCTTTCTTGGCCTGCGGGTCAGTTAACTTCAATACCTGGACGGCGGGTACCTCACATAGTTTAACTTTGTTGGTGAATGAAAGGTTAAGTAGCTTTTGGTGTAAATTTGTATTTAAACTGGTGTGAGTTGAGGGCATGCAGTGGAGTTCGGCTATCAGAGTTAATAAGAATTTGTTTACTTTTTCTCTTTCACAGCACAGGAAGTATAGTACTCTCTATAATAAATAGAGGGAGTGTATATATGCTTAATGTATCATTTATATAGCCTCCTTTAACTTCTGTGGCCATTTCGGAGGCTTTAACTTGAGAAACAACTACTGGTGTTTAATTGAACTGTAGGATTCCTTAACATTGGGTTTTTTTCAGTTTTATACGACAAAAACGCACGCACGCACGCACGCACACACACACACACACACACACACACACACATTAACTCCCTCATTCATACTTCCGGACCTCAGAACTTGACTACTCGATCGCAGAGACAGTCAGCGGAAGTTTTGCATTCCACGCAAAAATTAAATATTGAGATTTCACCGAAAATACATGTTTGAGACTTCCTGAATTCAAATAGAAGTATTTTAAATAGAAGTCCTTTGTCTGTCTGTTAATAGAATTACTAAACAAAAACGAAAGCTTGTTTAAATGCTTAATTTTGTATTTAAGCTCATATCTTCCAAGGCTGTGACACCAAGATTTTTAAAAAATAACTAACCACTTCAAAGTATCCTTTAAATGCAGACATTTTTGTTATTTTTTATTTTCTAAAAATGGCTCTGTTTAAGATATTTGCATGGCAAATAAAATGCATATATTGAATTTTCTGAGCGTAGCCCATGTCCACTTCTTCATCCTGAATAATTACTAAACCTTAAGAGGTAGACAAAATCTTACCACTCGTACATCAAAACGTAGATCTCATTAAAGCACAAAATGTGTCGAATAAAAATGCTTGTGACGTTAATGATTGTAATTGGTTTGAATTTTCGAAAACTCATACTTTTTACATTCTCTAGCACATTTGTCCAATGTATAGTAGGTATAGGCGTTGTATTTCACCTTAAATATCGATTCCAAGATTTCACCAAGAATACATGTTTTGAGGATTCCAAAATAAAAAAAAAAGTCCGTGTGTATGTGTGTGTGTGTGGACAGCATAACTAAAAAAATCCTTTATATACCAAATTTGGTATTTAAGTTCAGTATCTTCCAAGGATACGACGCGAAGATTTTCAAGAAAATCCCCCCACCAACTACCCTTCACATGGAACATTTTTATATACCCAAGATCGCGGGTTCAAACCCGGCGGACGACTATGAATATTTTCGGGTGTAAAACTCCTTAGCATGGCTTCCTTCGGAAGGGAAGTAAAGCCGTTGGTCCCGTGTCGTAGATTTACGACACATTAAAGAAACTCAAGCCTGATTAGAGAGGCCTCTGAGCAAAATTAAGCGGTCTTTCACGCCCAATTTAGAATGGGACGCTGAGAACCACAGTAGTTAAAGAGCGTCCATAAATAACACGCCATTTTATTTATGGAACGTTTTTCGAAAATTTGGATTTTCTCAAAATGGCTGTAACGATTTTGATTAAAAATGCCACATGTTTAAGATATTTTGTTACCAAACGAAAAATTTTGAATTTTCTGGGAATAGGTTCTTAAATAGCTCTTTATCCTTAGTGATGATTTTTGTACAACTGCTAAGCCGTAAGAAATTTACAAAAACTTACTATGTAAAATATATAGTTCTAATCAAAACAAACAACTTACGCCATACACAGTTTTGTTATAGAATCCATCTCCTAGATATCCTTATTGGTTTCAATTTTGAACCTCTTTAAACTTTTTTCAAACAGGAAGTCAACTTTCGTTTCACATCTCTCTTGTTTTACTTTTGGGCATGCAAAAATAACCGAATTTCAATTGTTTTACATAGCGGCAGGCTTTTAAAAGATTTGCCTATCGCTTTAGCGTAGGGTTACAAGGAAACAAGTTATAAGACAATTTCTCTGGTTTATCTCGGTTAACACGATGGAGATAAAAGAGTAACTTTTTGTAAAAATAGTTTGTGCAAGAATTAGAAAGGTTGTGTGAATGGAAAATTTCAGATCTTTTTTCAAATGAAGGCGCTATTCGTTCTCCCTCGGCATGTCTGTCTTATGTGATTTTTCTCTCTCTCTCTCTCTCTCTCTCTCTCTCTCTCTCTCTCTCTCATGAAATATATTGTTGCATACATAGAAGGCAGTGGTTTCATTTTGTTTTGTAACTCTTAAATTTAGTAATATCATCTTCCAATAACATGTTTTCTGTAACGATGACAAAACACTATCGTTCCAAGAGCTTATGCTAAAGATATGAATAAATAATCCATCATTTGGAGAATTTATAAGAAAAGCAGAATTGAACTTAAAATTCCCCATCGTTTAACAGGATGTTGCGTACTTAAATCACGTTTAAGGGCATTTAAATGTAAAGGAAGCAGAAAACACAAAATATGAAATACAAAGTTTAGAAATAAAAATAAGTTCTATTTTAAACAAAAAATAAAGCAATAAGAATAACAGTGAACATAAGTGCCATACTATAACATGGTTACAAGGAGATACCTATTTATGAAATAGAAAGTCTTCATTTGTTCGTATTATGTTCGTTGTATGCTTTAAGGTTAAGGTTCCTATAACATCTAAAATTACAGTCGGCACAAATCTACAGTATGATTGAAAAGCTGTGTTTACAAGGTATATAATAGAAATGGCGCCTCAATAGTCTACGTCATTCGAAATTTGGGCCAGGCCTATCACAGGCCGCCACTGGAGAAATCGGTGTTTGTAAGATGTCTGACCTCACATTCCGTTCCGTCGAATTTAACCAGCACTTCAGAGACCGTAGAAACGTAAACAGGATGACATTTAACATAGTGAAAAATGTCATGTCTCTAAGTTTATCTTCTTTTATTTCCGGCAATCGTTTTGTGCGTGCAGTTGCGATTACAGACCAAATGGATTAAACTCCTGACTGGGAGAATCAACAAAACAAACTGTCTACTTTCTCTAGCACATAATAGATAGAGAAGGTACTATACTCCACCCAAAATTCGATACCGAGATTTCACCGGAAAAACATATGTTTAGTATCTTCCAAGGTTGCGACACAAAGATTTTCAAGAAAATCCCCTCACACCAATTACCCTTTACATGGAACATTTTTTCGAAAATGTTTATTTTCTCAAAAATAGCTTTAACAATTTTGATTAAAATACCGATATATAGGATGATTTAAAAATCATTTACAACGCTTGATGATGGATTCCTGACATCGAAACAAGAAAATATGTCCCTATAAACTTATGTTCTAAAACGCTTCGTTTTCACGTTAATAATTTATTAACGAAAATCACCTTCAACGGCTTTCCGCGTCCAACCTAATAACTTCATTTATTTATGCACTCACTCATAGCAGGCTTTGACCCATTTTACCCTGCAGAATTGGCCTTGTGTTGCCATGGCTGCTTGTTAACATTTGTCATGTATCAGATGCGTGCCTAATACATTCCTCAGCACCCTCACCTCTGCAAACAAGAAGAAACATGTGGTTTATACGTGATACTCTAGCACATTTTAGTCTCAATGCTCGAGATGCACTAGCTGGTATATAGAATGACAAATGGATAGATAGAAGAGGACCAGTTCCTTGGTCCCCCGACCTCAGTCTTTTGGGTGCGGCACCTTAAACCATTGATTTATGCAGCAGACATCTACTACGTGCCATGATGGAAGCTTGCGAAATCATACACCAAAGCGAGTATTTGACATTTCATGCTTCGAAGAGTGCATGCATGTCTAGACGCAAGATGATGACATTTGGATCATTTTCTATAAGCGGTGTTTACGTGGAACACCTCGTAATACGCTGATAACGTCAAAAATAGAATAAGGTGCCACTTTAAAATGTTTTGATCTATAACACTTTGAACCTCAATAAATCGAGAACAAAGGGTTTTGGTAAATGTGTTTATATGAACATTTTTTCTTGTTTTTATGTAAGGAACCTGTCCTCAAACTGTGTAAAAGTATTTTGAATCAACCTGTATAAGATATTTACATGACAAATAAAATGTATGTTTTAAATTTTATGGGAATAGCCTAGGAAGATTTCCTCATTCTGGATGAATTTTGCTGAATTTTGCATAACTGGTAAACCGTAAGACTTAGACAAAAACTTACTACGCACAAAATGTAGATCTCGTTAAAACATAGTTTATGTCATTCACGTTTGTTTGTTTTTTCGTGGAATTGATCATTTCCGAGATATTCCGTGTTATTCAGATTTAAAGTACTTTTCTCATACGGGAATTTGTCAACTCTTGGCCATGCAAAGAAACAGATTTCAACCAGATGGCAACCAGCTTTTAAAATATTTGACTATCGCTTTCGTCTAATGTAGTCCCTTATTTCTCTTCTTCTTACAAGGAAGCAAGTAATAAGACAGTTTCTACTAATGCTTATCTCGATTAGCGTGACTACGTAAAAGAATTATTTTT
Source organism: Hymenopus coronatus (assembly GCA_030762935.1). Taxonomy (NCBI): domain Eukaryota; kingdom Metazoa; phylum Arthropoda; class Insecta; order Mantodea; family Hymenopodidae; genus Hymenopus; species Hymenopus coronatus. The sequence goes on along the minus strand of CM060886.1, from coordinate 87,411,712 downwards.
TGTAAGGAAAGCTTATTTGTGTAACAGCTAGAGAAAGTCATGTGAATGGAACACGTAAAATATTTTACTATCGTGTATTTATTATTATTATTATTATTATCATTATCATTATTATAATAATTCACTTTCCGCGATGTGGTGAAAAGTTGAATTTCTGCATGCAATGCTGGTAACCTAACCTATCTGCGTGTCTAGCCTATTTTATTCCACATATGTGGATGAACTATATTGAATCCTGGTAAGTAGAGTCAGACTGAAAAAATGCAATGCCATAGCATTGAATTCTTCAAGTATCCAACTCCTGTCCTACACACGACTTGTGTGAAAAAACAATTTATCCAATATACTGAATCCTCTTTAACTTTGATATATTTGTTATATCGATATAGGAATATATTTGGTATAAATGTTATTGAATATAATCTACTTGATAGTTAAATTTTAAATTGGGTCTTTACTTCCATTTTATTGGTTAATATTTATTTATGCTTTCATTAACACATCAGATGTGTACAATGTGAGCTATAAGATATTGATCTCAAGAAGGGGAGCTTATGCTCCGAGTAGACCTTTGATTATTGCTGGAGAGTGAAACTAAACGAACCTCAGTATTTTTGAGCTCTTGAAAGTGTTGAAAATTGTGTGCCATGGCAAATGGATAATGTTGTGCTATATTTTGTATACCTTGTACGTTTGGATACCTTTGCTAATATTGTTAGAATGAACTTGTTAATCACAGCTCAAAACTACGGACTTTCAGTTCTGAAGCACTCTAAATCCTTGGTATAGAATTAAGGAATAACACCAAAGCTATTTGTTAATCATTAGGGCGTGGATTTTGCCTATTTTCCTGTTTATGCCTTTAATCTGAAAGATAAGCTTTTAAGTTATAAACCCATTTAATGCTAAGACTAGTTTAAAACTGCAATGCTATAGTTACTATAAATGCCTATTTGATACGCTAGGGCTTATTTTGGTTGTTACCTGAAACTGCCATTTTAGGTAATGGCGTTCTCGTTTCGCCAGTACTTAGCTATTAAGTTTATTCCCATAATTTTGTGTGAGGAGGAAATAAGTATCTCTCATCATACAAAAAAAAAAAAAAAAAAAAAAAAAAAAAAAAAAAAAAAAAAAGCTAATGCGTTCCATTCAAATGATTTTCTCTATAACTCCGTGACAAATTACTATTAAAAATTTTATTCTTCTATCTACTTGATATTAACAGAGATAAACATTTGCAAACATGGTCCTATTGTAAGCAGAAAGGAAATAAGGGAGTAAACTAGGCTAAAGCAATAGTCAAAGCTTTTAAAAGCTGATTGCACTGTGATTGAAAGTCGTTTCTTTGCAAGGCCAGCAGTTGACAAATTCCGTATTAGAAAAGTTTAAGCATTTTAAAACTGAAGCCAATAACAAGTAATATCTCGGAAATGGTTAATTCCACGAAAAAATGTACATGACATAAATTGTGTGTTTTAAGGAGATCTTCATCTTTTTTGCAGGTAAGCTTTTGTGTTTCTCTTACGGTCTAGCAGTTATGTAAAAGTCTCCAGAATAAGGAAGTCTTCAAAGGCTATTCCCAGAAAATTCAAAATATACATTTGTCATGAAAATATCTTTAATATAGGTACGATATTTTAATCAAGATCGTTAGAACCATTTTTGAGAAAATCAAACTTTTCGAATTTTTTTCAGTGTACTTAAAGGGATTTGCCTCAAAATCTTCGTGTCACATCCTTGGAAAATACTAAACTTAAATGCCAAGTTTGGTATTTTACCGAATTTTCATTTTTGAGTTGTCGTGATCACACACACACCCACATGGACATTTTTCTAAAAATGCTTTTTGTTCTCTTTTTTGTAGTATGTGTATTTCAGGTGAAATCTCGTATCGATTTTTTATGGAGTGTAATACCTTCTCCCTACGTACTGAGTGAAGAAAGTAAAATTGTACAGTAATCCTTTCTAATAAAATGTGTGTGGATGATGTCATAGATGCTGTAGCAAGTGTATACAGGGAATTAAAATAAAAATGTTACATAATCTGTTTTGTGTCATTTAACGTCTATTTCTTTAACTTATCATACTTTATGTTTAATTTATTGCATTTTTAGTTCCTTTAAGTGCCTTTTTAGTGCATTTTTGCCTGCCTATGTTAAGCATTTTAGTGTCAATAAAGTATTAAGTATTAATCATACCACTAGAATCTTAAGTAAATTCTTTCTTTTTCTCCTACTTAGCTATGATAAGTAGAGGAGATGTTTGTTCTATTCTACCCAAAACTTCGATATTGAGATCTATTAAGCTTTTGGGTACAGAATTACTCAAAAACAAAATACCCAGAGACTCGAAGATTTTCAAGAAGGCTCCCCCTACCCCAACCTTTACATGAAAAAGTGTTTCTAATTTTTATTTCTTAAATAATGCGAAAGAATTTTGGTTAAATGCCATTTAAGATATTCTGATGCAACTCGTGTTTTGAATTGAAAAGAACCAATCAACACTTCATTCTGAATGAATTCGGTATAATTTTGTATACCTGTAAACCGAAAGAAACAAATAAAGATTACTCCCTAAAACAATTTTGTAGCATTGCCATTTTCGGAATATTCACTGCCAATTATTTGAGTTTTTAGTACATTATCACATATATTTGTTTATTGCCAAAACACCATTCTTTTGTTTTTCGTGATGTAATGGAAAGAATTGGATTTCAAAGTAAGCATATAGCAGCCCGCATACTAAAGAATGGACTATCGCTACTTCCTCTGTATCTTATTTGTGCGTAGAATTAATGTGTAATGTAACCATTTCCAAGGTATAAAATATGGATGTTGAAACAATAATTTGTGGAAGAAATATAAAAATCTTGATGTATAACTTTCTCTAGCTGCTCCATATACAAACTTTTCTAACAAAACACCATTCTATTACCTACTTCGTGCTAATCGAGAAAAACATTAGCAGAATTAGTCTTATTACTTGCTTCCTTGTAAGTAGAAGGGAAATAAGGGAGTAGCATGGGCTAAAGTATTAGTCAAAAGTTGGTTGCTATGTGACTGAGGTTCGTTTGTTTGTATGGACATGAGATAACAAATTCCCGCATGAGAAATGTGTAACTATTAGCCTAAAGCGATAGTCAAATCTTTTAAAAGCTCCTCTATGTGAAACAATTGAGGTTCGGTTTGCTTTGCATGGTATCGTTTGAAAAAAACTATACAGCTTAAAATTGAAACCAATAACAAGGAATATCACGAACGGTCGACTCTACAAGAAAAACGTATATGACATAAACTGTGTGTTTTAACGATTTTTGTGATTAATACCTTGAAAACATTTCGAAAATTTTGATTTTCTCAAAAATGGCTATAACAATTTTGATTAAAATGCCGTAAAGATATTTACATGAAAAATAAAATGTATGTCTTGAATTTTCTGGGAATATCCTCTGAAGACCTCATCATCCTGGATGACTTTTACATAACTGGTATTCTGATATTTTCCATATTGGTAAACGCCGCTCTGTTAAGCCGGGAATGCGATGTCTGCCTCGACAAACGCGGCGCGACGTAGCGTAAGGATATGCCATATGTTATTTAATGATGCTATTTAGGTTAATTTAAGGTGACTTCTTTACGTAATCTGTCTTTTCGTTCCCACTACGTTAAGTTTTACTGTAACGTGACTAATGCGAAACGATCGATGAAGAGTACTACAAGTACAAACAATGTTATGAACAAAAAATACGGAATTTAACACTATTAGCAAGTTTCATTAAGTTATTTGCAACTACCAGAGCCCACAGATCTGCTCGTGCTATCCCGTTAACAGTGCAGACTCGTCTCTCTTACTTATTTTTCTTCTAGGTACCTACTTACAAAACTTTCTAGAATTAATGAATAATAATCAAACAGGTTTTGTATATATAATTTTACACATTCTTATTTTCTCTACTACATATAGTAAATAGGAAAAGTATTGTATTCTACCCAAAAACTCAACGTCGAGATTTCACTGGAAATTAATGTTTTGGGGTCCCCTAAATAAAAAAGGCATTTTTGGAAGTAAGTCTATGTGTGTCTGAACAACATAACTAAAAACGAGAAGTCCGTAATAACAATGATATTTCTGTTCTGCATCTTTTAAGGATGTGACATTGAAGATTTTCTATAAAATCTGCCACCTCCAACTACCCTTTACATGAAACATGTTTAAAAAATGTATATGTTCTCAAAAATGGCTCTAACTTTTTGATTAAAATATATGTTTAAGCTATTTTCAATACAAATGAAATGTTTATCTTCAATTTTCTGGGAATAGCCTCTCATAACTTATAAACAGTAAGAGATAGCCAAACATCACTACAAAAAAAAAAAAAAAAAAAAAAAAAAAAAGTGTCATCTAAGCACCAATTTCTGCCAAATGCTTCTTTTGGTTTTTTTAATGGGTTAATCATTTCCGAGATATTATAGGTTTAAATTGTCCAATACTTATACGTTTCTCAAATGGGAAGTATCATTTGCTTTTCTTTTCTTTCCTTTTTTTTTTGTTTTTTTTTTTTTGTTTTACACCTGACGATGCAAAGAGAACCTAATTTGAATACCACCAAATAGCATCCAGCTCTTAAAAGATTTAGCCTTATATTTTCCTTTATTCCCCTTATACCTGCAAGGAAATAGGTACCTAATAAGACCATTATTGCCAATGATTATCTGAATCAGCATGGAGTAGATAAAACAATAAGCTTTTACAGGAATAGTTGTAAAATAGGTAGATGTGTGCAACACACCAGATTTTTATTGAATAACATAGCTGGCAGAAAATCTTTATCTTAAGAATTCCCCACTTATAGACATAATATTTAATGTTAATCTAGATGAATTGCAGAATTAGTAAATACTACCCAAGTCTGGCTCTCAACTTGATTGCTGACTCACATCTTAATTTTATCAGAGTAAAAGAATTATATAATTTTTATACGATAAAAATTAAATTATGATAAATCAACAAAGTTCTTATCAGCACTTTAAAACCAGTGCAGCTTAAACTTATCATGCATTAATGAACCATTCATATTACATTTCACTTTTAATTACAGTATGGGAAACAATTAAGAGATAACTACAGATCCTTCAAAACTAAAACCATCAGTCATTTGACTCCAACAAAGCCCTTAGATGTGGTACGAAGCAACAGAAATGCCAAGCCAAATGAATACTCCAGTCTTACAGTACCAAATGTAAGTAGTACTATGGTTTCATTCAGGTAAAAATGTTCTGTATTTTACTAAAGTAGATTTCAAAGCATGATAATCTTTAGGACAAACATAACATTTGTAAACAACAGTATCAGTTAAGGGTTCCTATCTGAATTAGTTTTCTTTGCCTGAAAAATTATATTTGGGCTTATAAAAAATAGCAACCAATATAGGACATCAGTTTTTACAGTATCTATTACGATATTAATAATGCTATCAATGTTTGTGTTCCTTTTGAAAAATTCCTGATAAAGAAGAAAAAAGTGCTATAGGTACATTTAAAAATTACAGTCCTCTATTATGTTATTGAGAATACTATCCACCTATTCTACCCCTATGTGAGTCAATATTGGGAAATATCTTTGGTCTTTTGTTTCTTTTATAACCAAATAAATGAAATATCCTTATTCTATGCTACCATTTATGTATATAAGAAAGTAGCAAACATATTCTTAGCATTAATAACACTGTTTAATATTGTTCCATTAGCCATTGCATATCATTATATATTCAATATTCACCTTGCCCCTTGTTTTTCTGTTTTGCATTCATTTTTAAATTGAATGGTTCTTCTCCGATGGAAAAGAGAAAAATTAGGAAAATTAGGAAAAAAGAAAGAAAGTTAAAAGTAGATGATCTAGTATTAATCCTTGAAGAACCCATTAATAATAATTTCTTATTCTATTGTATTATTAACTGAAATTATACTAATAAATGATAGTGAAAGTTATCTATCTATATCCATCACAGACGTAACATCCTATTTCAGGAGAGTGTACGTTCGCGTGTGGCAATGGACTTTACGGGTAGCGTGGGGAGAATAGTAGATGATCCCCAAGAAGCCAGAGCTATTGCAGTAGCAGAAGGATATTCATGGAAGAGGCGCTGGAGACCAACAATACGGGGTTCAACCCCCAGCTTGTTTCACCACAGTGGACTGGAAGCTGGCATACACACTACACAACCATGGTTCCACAGTGGCATGTCTCGAGATCAAGCAACGCAGTTGGTCAATGCTTATGGAACAGTAGATGGGTAAGACCTGTAACCATTACTTATCATTTCCTAAAGATTAGTTTCTCTGCCACATCACCCTGATAGTTAGGAAATTAGGAGGATAAGGCCTTAAGAGAACAATTGCAATCTCTTAAGGGGTAACTAAAGGCCCTAACCAGCTAATGTTAAATTTGCTACATTTATGATCCATTATCTCAGAATATTAGTTATCTAAAAGAGCAAACAGAAAATTTTACATGTGGATGCATACCTTCTATACATTGATCTATTTTTATTGAATAGATGTTGTTTTTAAGTAAGATTATTTTCTCAATTATCCATATTTTGATTAGCATTTATCAGCAATTATTAAAAAAAAAATAATAACCAAGAAGCTGTTTTATCATCCAAAAAAAAAGAGTTAACTGTGTTCATTAAGAAAACAGGTCCTTTTTACTAGAAAATCACATTCACAGAAATAGCTGTTCAAAGCAAAAATGAGAAAACACACCCATATTTGCAATGAAAGAAATCACACTGCTTGAGCAATTAATGTGCCAATGTGTAGAAAAAAACCTTCCCTTAAAAGATGGGCTAAGTTTAAGTTTTTAAAGTTTACCTATCTACTCCAGTGTGTAGGAGTTATGATTCTGTTTCCAAGAAATTGTGCAAAATTTGCAGTATAAATTGGCATGCACAGCACAATTTTGACAAAAATATTCAGTGCTTTTCTTTCATACTGTGGCCATTGCGCATGGTTTCTTACAGCTATACCTAAGATTCCTGTTGAAACAGTTATAATTATTCTGAAATCACCTTATGCTCTTACTTTTGGAGTTACAGTACCTTACCATAAGAGATTTTGAAATATTCTCTATTCACACATTTCTGGTATCTTCTCTAGATGTTTAAATTCACACTCAAGCATTCTGTCTAAACCAAAAGAATTTCTCACCTGATGTTTGCTTTTAGTTCTTGTAATGTATGTTTTTTTTCCCCCTGCCTTACAGTTTATTTTTCAAATTTTCTTATAAATAAAAATCACACAGACTTACATCAGGGAAACTTCAAAGCATAATTCTTTACTAATTACCCTTCTTTAAAAACTTTGTGAGCTAAACTTAATAACTCATTAGCTGTATATGCAGTCATTCTCTGTGGTGTAGGGGTACCATGTTAGTCTCTGGTTCCCAAGATCACGGGTTCAAACCTGACAATGAGCGATGGATTTTTCATGTATGAACATTCTTGGCATGGTTTCTTTCAGGGGAGTTGTAAAGCTGGTGTTCCCTATCATAAAATTTATGGCATATAAAAGAACCTCATCTCTTGTTATGTTTTTTTTGCATGTAAAAGAGCCCATACCTTCAAAGAAAAGGTTCCTGGATTTAGTTAGCAATTTTCACGTCTGCAAGTTGTGATTTTGTCCTATAGTACCATCTATGGACAATTAGTTGTTCCCTTGTCACCATGCATACGCAGTGGCGAACTCACAAATTAGAAATAACCTGATCAAGGAACTACTGTTACAGTGGCATGGCTGACATGGCATGATGGAATTTGAATGAATGAAAAGAACCTCAAGGCCTCTGAGCACAATTAAGCAGTCTTTCTCACCAATATAGAAGGGGATGCTGAGAACCATAGTAGTTAAAAGCGCCAATAAAAAAAAAAAATGTTAATTTAATATTAGCTGGATGTGCAGTAGCAGAGTCTTGTTGGAAAACCCTAGATTGACATTCAACATCAGCTAGCTGCAAAAAAATGCTGTAAATCATTCCTGTATCTCTCTGCAATTATTGTTTGTTCAAAAAAAAAAAATATAGGTCCTATTATTCTGTATGCATTTACTGCAAGAATTTATGGTCATGCATGGGAATTATGTATCTAAAATTGGATTTTGCTGTGCATCAATATCTGTTATATTGACAATGAGACATGATCATGTAAATGGAACCATGCTGAGAGAAGATAAATTAAGCATGGACTAACTACTCTTATCATTGACATTTTGCAAAATCTAATTATGGAAATTTACCCTCTCTGATAATCACATGAAAAATAAAGTGTATGCAACAAATCCTATATACTGAAAGAACTAAAAGAAACATCAGGCAAGAAATTCACTCACTTTCAGATATTGAACTCTTTTCTAGTGTAATTGAACATTTTCTGAGATGCCATAAATGTATGGGAAGAAAAGGATATTTCCAACATCCCTTATGATAAGACGAGTGTTTACTATTATTATTATTATCATTGTAATTTCAACTATGATTATTTTAGGTGGTTTCTTGGATATTATAACCGTTTCTAAATGTATAAGCTGTAGTGACCAGCACAAGTGGTCACTGTGAAAAAGAAAATTACTGTATTTAAAATATAAGTATTTTGACTACAATGTAAAAATGTTAAAGAGGAAATTTCAGTTAATAAAACAGCACAAAAATTAAATTTCTAATTTTATGTGCAGTTGCATGCATTATTAGAATGAAATCAATTTAATCAATTTAAAAAAATAAATAAATAATGTATAGCATTACTCTTATATAGAAGACAGACTGCCACTTTGAGCAATAGAATAGGCCACATAATAACTGCAGAAGTCCTTATAGCAAGACATTTATGAAGTGCACAGCTTATGAAAACAAAATATCTCAAGTATCACATGAACTATCACAGATTATGCTGACACAGAAGAGACTATGATATTAGAAACATACCTGGCATTGTTGTCTGCACAACATCTTTATACAATAATAGTAAAAAACTGCAGATAAGTTTCATAGCAATCATCTACTCAGTTTTAAAAATACAATTAGTTTCCTTCATGGTGACAGACTGCTGAGGTTATTTATAAAAAATTAGAAATTTCAAGGAAATTTCAGGTTACAATTTTGTTACATATAATATAGCTTTATAGTCATTTTAAGTTTTGTATCTAAACTATAAAAGATAATGTATTCTTTATATTTGGGGCACCACCCTGTGTTTTAGAGTTACTGAAGTAAGTTGTAATGATTATGAAAATGACAGGAATTTTATGGAGAAATAATTATTTTTGTTTCACAGTGTATTCCTTGTACGGGAATCTCGAAGCAGTCCTGGGTCTTTTGTGCTTACATACAAATGTGGAGGAAAAGTTCTGCACTCTCAAATTCAGCCAGTAAGTGTGCTTTATTTCTCCACCTTTCTGTTTTATTTATTTATTTTGAGTGTGTTGAACGACCACTTTTACTGCTATGGCACCACAGGTGATGACACTAATGATACATAGAATGAAGATGGAGCCTCGGTGGAATATGATGGCAGAGAACCAGGAGAAAACCTGCCCCTGCATTGCTTTGTCCACCACAAATCTCACATATGGTCGTTTGGGATCGAACCTAGGCCATCTAGGAGATAGGGGAGTGGTCTGACCACTTGGTTATGGCAAGCCTCTCTAGCTATGATATTGTATATATGGTAGATAGAGGAGTTACCAAGCCAAATTTGAACTATTTTGTAAGTAAGCTACTTGAAAGTTTTATCAATTTTTGAAATTGTGTCAAGCAATAAAGTATTTATTTCATTTTAGTACACACTTTCATTAGTTGTGATTGCAATAAAGTGGTTGACGTTTATTTTAACTAATAAATTGTGTGTGTGAGTTTTGCATTTTACCGGTTAATGTATACAGTGGCTAAGAAAGGTGAAGCAATTAAAGTTTAGCTTGGTTACTTTGAAATATTAAAACATTTGTTTGGGTCTTGCTCCGCTTTGCTGTGTAACACTGCTTAATACCTTGGCTTGGCTGCAGTCATGAGTTATGAAGATTTTTGTAGATTTGAGAGTGTAGTTATAAATAATAAGATAGAGTTGATGAAGTGATATGCTTCTAACTTAATGTCAATCTATGCCTCATAAACTGTAGATTTTTCTTGTTAAAAATCACTTGTAACTTCCGATACATTATGTTAGCTTGGGATGCTAACACATTGTTGCATACATCTTTTTGATGGCTACTTGCTGAAAGTTGTGCAAAGAGAATTCTGTGCCAATACGTGCCTATATACATCTTTGTGGCATAACATTTGAATATAATTTTAGTTACATAATTCATAGATTAACATTCTTATACAATTTACACACTAATCCTTGAGGTTTTTAATTAATTTCTGCTTATTTTGAGTTTGTAAATTTATCATTATGTATTTTCATTTTTATTCCTGCATTCTCAGCTCTATTTGATGCCTTCTCCTTATGTTTGGTATCTCTTTTATTTTTTCACAATCAATGCTTTGTACATTAAAACCTTTTTTGCTATATTTAAATCTTTAAAAGGCCTTCCCATGTAATGTTTTCTCAAAAGGCAAAAATTAATTAAGTCAATAAAGCAATTAATGTTCTAGTTTGAGTGAATAATGATTAAGTCAATAAATCAACACAGTCCTTTTTATTAATAATTATTATTTAAAAACAAAGATAAATAATGGTATTAATTTATATTGCAACAACTAAAAATGGTGTCTCTTTTAAATATTGTTCTTGCCAAACATACTTACTTCTGTAAGCGACTTGTACAAATCTTGTGCTTTATGTTGTAATTTCATAGCATATACAGTAATACAAATGGATTCTACATGTTATATTCCACCATGAAACTCAACTTTTTTGTTTAATGTAGATTTTCCATTTATTTTAATTACAATGATATACAATCTTGATGAATTTCATATATGTAATTTATAAGCTAGTTTCTTTCAATATAAATTTATGTAAATTGCAAATATATGAAATACTTTCATACCTAACTACAAAATCTTGATCATCACTTTGTCTATTTTATCATTTCTGTACAGTAGCATCCTTATATTATTTTCAGTAAGAGTATTTGCCTTTAGTTCCAATTAAATGCTGTTTTATGTTTATTATAGACAATTCTTTGATAAATACAATTTCTTTACACCAGCTGAAAAATATATTCCACATATGCATTTACTCAAAATAAATTTGGATGTAATTTTTAAACCACAATCATCTAAGCCAAAATTAATTGTTATATTTTGTTATATTTTGGATAGCCTAATGTTTATCTGTTTTTGTGTTTCTATAAATGGAGATAATTCACTTGTAATAAAGCTTTGAATGTATGTAAAATACTGACTTTTGAGTATTTGTGTGCTTTAGGTGATGGATCCAGTGAAGGAATCAGTATGTTACTCACTAGATAGTGGTGTTACAAAATTCTATGATCTTCTGCAGTTAGTGGAGTTCTATCAACTGAATGCAGGTTGCCTACCAACAAGACTTACACATTACATTGTACAGAGTCCCACAGGACCTATGTATGCTGAAAAGCGAACAATACCAGCAAGTTTCTGACCAGCATAATGTAAGCAAATAAGACAGACAATTAATGAATATAATATATGTAAGAGAAAAATATAATAATGCTTAAGTACCAATTGTAAATGTATACCTTAAAAAGAAAAAAACTTATGAAATCAATGAAATTATCTTGATAATCTCAAATCCTATAAACTGGTATGCATTAAACATATACTTTTACTTCTGGAAAAAGAAAATTGAAATCTCTTTCAAGCCGTCACATTACACAAAGCTTTAAATGATAATTATAAGACTGCTCTTGAATTAAAAGTCCTTTCTAAACATATTATATTCTGAAATTAAGTAATAAAACTGTCTAAAAACACAAAAATTAAAGTTATAAAGGAATTTCACATCCTGACCAACTTTTAAGGTATCTTATAAAATATAATAAGAAATGAAGGACTCAGTGTTAAGTTAAAGGATATGATAATATTGCACATAACTGTAACACTCTTAAGAAATTTCTCTGGCTAAATGAAGGAGACCAGCAGCCAGTTTTTCATTAAAGTAATGAGTTTCATAAAGAAATGTGTGTTGTTTGGAATCTCTACAATCAAGATATAATTTTAATGACACACTATCCAGCTTGAAATGACCTTTGGTGCATTATCCCTGATACAAAAGTGTTGAAGGAAAAGGGAAATTTTGTATCTAATGAAAGAGAGATGGATAAGCAATATTCTGTATGAATGATATGCAGTACTTTGTCTAAACAAAAATAGAAGAAATGTTAAGCACATTGCTTTAAGATGAAAACAAACATTAACATTGATTATTGTAATACACATTATATGAGTAAGCAAACATAGTTGAAAAATTCTTCATATGAATCCATAAGCTTTTTAAAGATTATATTCTCTGAATGCATGTTTTTCATATTTGTATATTAAATAAATAATGATATTTTCCATATATTTGTTCCCTTTATTTATTGAAGCAGATTTTATGATTGTTGAACTATTCAAATGTCAAACAAGCTGAAATATAGCTGATAGGAAACAGTGTGACCCAAAGAAAATTCTTTAGAATTACTTTCAGATTGCAACACAGAAAAGATAACAGCTCACTCTCATCTGTGAAACAAAGATTCTGTTTGGTTTTCTTCCTTTATTATTCTCTTCTCAAATTAATTAGATATTTTATATCTTTAACGTGCTCAAATTTCATATTCCCAAAGTTTTCTAATTCCTATTGAAAAATGTACTAAATTTTGTGGATAAAAGTTCACAAACCCTTGACTTGATAGATTTCTACAGTCCTCATGATATTTCTACCTGAAGTATGACTGTTGCATCCTTTGCCTGTATCCACAAAGAACTTATGAAGAGGGTAGTAGTAGCTTATCTGCAGTCTTCAGGATTAGGAGCTCTTATTTTCATGGAAATAGCTCCCCAAGGACCTCATTAAATTCTATCTCCTCTACTTCTATGCTGATACTAAAATTGAATGCAGGTCCTCTCCTTGTAGGCAGCACAAGTTGTTTTCTCTCTATATTTTTGTATCCTATTTTTATTTTCCCAAAATAGTGTTTATAGCACCAGCCATTGCTTTGCATTTCTTGTTTCAATTTCCTCAAAAATGAAATCCTCTGCCTTGTGGACAAAATTACGCACAAAGCAACTATTATGAATTCTGTTTCCAAGCTGCAAGTTGTAATATCAGATTACTTATTCAAAATATGACTAAAGAATAGTACATATATGCCAATTTTAGGGCATATAAAGATAGAATAACATACTTCAGAAGCTGAAAGAATAGAAGTTGTTGCTCATACAGTACTGAACAAAACAATGCAATGTAACAACTAAGCAGATACTTATATAATGGTGTAATATGCATATGTGAAAACTTAATAAATTAAAGTGATTAGTAATCATGATACAAAATGGTGTTATCCAGCTATTGGCATTAAGGTATCACTTCTAAAGGTACCAGCAGGCAGCATTAAAAAACTTAGATATGTGAATGGAATTAAGAAAGGGAAGGAAGTATGGAGACACTTTTCTAGTAGCTGCAAATAATTGTCTCTCATCAGTGAATATTTGTTGGAGTCTTTGAAGAAAATGAAACAGCTTTTACATTTTTGCTGAAATGTGAGCAGTCAATGTGGTGATGGTATAAGTAACCCAGAAAGAAGGTTATGTTAGCATTTGATTTATTGTAAAAGCATTTTTAATGCTTGAAAATCAAGCTTATGTTATTTGTAGTAGCTAGTTATTCATAGTTTGGTGTGGCCTAAGATTAACAAAAAACAAAGAGCAATGCATAAATATTTGTTATGTATATTCATAACATAATTTTATAATGTAGAGAATAAAGATTTTCTGTAAAAAAGTGGAGATTTGAAAACTGAATTGATAATTGATAATTATTTGGATTATAATCCATACAAAAGGGTAGAATACCTGTTTGATGATGCAGTCCAATGCAAACAAATTCAGATGAATCAATGCAAAGTAAATAATGCATGTATGTTTTCTCTGAATGTATATCAAGTTACTGAAAAACTAATACAGACTTTCAGGTTAACTATGTTGGATGATATGGCAAAAATAGCCACAATCCAAACTTAAAATTTTATTGGAGTAAGAGAAAGCCTTATATAACCCTTTGCAGTTAATTGGATATGCACCTTTATCATATTACTTTTATATATTTTTGTCATGGAATGTGTTCGTGCAGTTTTACATATATATAAGAGATTCAGGAAACCACACAGTGAATATGTCCAATGTCATTGTTGTCCCAGAGTCAACTTGTCTGGCTGAATGTCACCTCCTTCATTGTTAGTTATTTTTCCTTTCTTTCCTTCCTTCCTTCTTCCTGTATTCTGAAAATAGCTCTAATGGCAGCAGCAGTTACATCATTTCAATGTCTACTGTATAGTTAACTTCAGAAAAGAAAGAAACATATGTGCATTTCACCTATAAAAGAAAAATTCTATCAGTAGAGAAAGTTACCCATAAAGTGGTTTTATGATGTTTGATGTGTTTATTTTTCCATAAAATTAATATACTGTTGGCATGCAGCTCATTTATAAAAACAGAGAGGGCCTTTATTGCAGTTACCTTGACAAATCCAAAGATTGTGCTGTCATATATGCAATGGAAAAATAACAGATACTGAAAGTACTCATTAGAATAAGAAAACTGTAGGAACAGAGAATTTAATAAAGTGAATAGCTTAATATGATTTATGAACTACACAGACAGAATTTATCCATATTTCTTCTGTTTAGTTGCCTGCTACAGACAACAAAGGTAAATGCTTTTTTTTAGCTGCATATGCAGGTAATTAAAAACAATGTTTAGTTTATTTAATGACCTATGAACTATCAGGTCCACATCAACATTGCAAGAAAACCTGATGTGGTGGGAGTGTGTCTGTCTCACATTAAAGTGTTCCTGGGTTTGAATCTCAGTTAGAGTGAGTTACCTGGATATGGTTTGTTCCAAGATTTTCCCCTATCCTGAAGAATGCTGAGTAACTATAAGCTATATGGACAATGGGCTCATTCACACATAATTTCACCCATTTTATTAATTTATATCTAAAAAGGACATTGTGAGTGTGCTAGTTTTATCTCACAGGGAATATACCAGTAGGCATGAATTGAGATTGTAGCTTTAAACACATATAAATGCAACTAGGATTGAATTCACACTTTGAGCACATCCATTGTTTAGCCAACTGTTATTACTACTGTTTAACACCTACTCCTACTGCATATAACACCATAGTTTGAGGACATTATTGATAAATGAAATGAAATGATAATTTGGGAAGGAAATACTCCAGGTCTAAGTTTAGGGTACCTCCCTGGCATTTACCATTGATGAGTGTTGAGCAAAACCTGGAAAAAACATAACTTCAAGAAAGATGCTCTGACAGGATTTGAACTGCAGACTTCCCATTCACGAGTCCATGAGATAATGACCTCAGCTAACCATGTTGTCATATATACAACCAGGAGTAAAACAAAAGAAAAATGTGTGACAAATTCCTGTTTGAGAAAATTTTAAGTATTTTAAAATTGAAACCAATAATAAAAGAATATGCTGGAAATGTTAAATCCACAAAAACATGTATAACATAAATTGTGTGTTTTAGCGAGATCTACATTTTTTGTGTTATAAATTTTTGTCTATCTCTGAAGGTTTACCAGTAATGCAAAAGATATCCCATATGAAGAGGTCTTCAGAGGTTATTCCCACAAAAATCAAGATATACATTTTATATTTTCATGTAAACAATTTTAATATACAGTATTTTAATCAAAATCATTAGAGCCAGTTTTGAGAAAATAAACATTTTCAAATTTTTTTCTTGTAAAGGGTAGTTTGGGGTGGGTGGATTTCCTTGAAAATCTTTGTGTTGCATCCTTTAAGATGGTGAGCTTCATTATCAAATTTTGAATTTAACCAACTTTTTGTTTATGAATTATGTTGTTCACACACATGGACCTTTTTCTAAAAAAAATGTTTTGTTTTTTTTTATACAGGGGACCCTAAAATGTGAAATCCTGGTATCAACATTTCAGGTGGAAGCAATATCTTCCCTATCTATATAATATGTACTAGCAAATAAAGTAAAAGTACTTTTTAGTAAATTACATTTAAAATATAATGTTTTTGTTTTAATTAAAACTTATTCAGAATAAATCGTTTTGTAAAGCAATTGGAACCAACACCGATTAATAATGAACAAGTGAGAAGCTTTTAGTTTTAAGACTTGTTTTCATCAAACTTTTTTCTTTTTATAATGAATCTGTTAATGTGAAAGTTTGCTAGGAGAGAAAAACCACTCACCTCAATTAATCCAAATTACTGGAATTCAGACTACAGTATAAAGAAAATATGTAAGATTTGAATGAAATTTACATAATACTAAAAAGAATTCCTTTTTTCTTGCTGTGAGCTGTGAACAGAAATACCTATTGTTGCATGTTATCCAAGAGATGCCCACAACTCCTGAAGCAGTTAGCAACATAGGACTTGTGCAGCATTTCTAATGGATCCTAAAGCAGTTAATTTGTGTTTTACAGAAATTATAACCTCTCTTTTTTTATAAATATTTCAGCTCTTCAAAGCATCACTTAATGTAAACATTTGGAACATTTCCATTTTGGAGAATTGAGTATTCTCTTGTTTGAAAGTGTGAGGTATCCTATTCTTATCTGCCTTGTATTTCTACTAATGTGTGTAGAATATAAATACTATTTAAATAAATGAAATGAATTAAAACATTTATATGCTGCAAATGCTATTTGAAAGAGACAGGTACTTTATTATTTTTAATATTAATATTGTAAATAAGCAGTAACTTCTAATAGAGAATAAATATATAGTTAATAACTAAGCTGTTTGGTGTGTAGAGTAGGTAATGATGAACATATCAGCAGAAATGTTGGGCTTCTGCAATATTGTATTATTTCTTGAGACTTTTCATTACAGTATGGTTAATAAAAAGTAACAGTATTAAATATTTTGTATAACAGGGTATCTAGAATAACTTAATATTCATGTTGTTATGTGTAAGCTATATTTTCATATATCAAAATCTAAGAAAGGAGCATCTAAGATAATATTTTCATAAATATTGCTGTAATTGTACACAGATGTGTATTGTGTGTTAAGTCAGGAAAAAGTGTGCATGTAGTTGTACATTTTTTGTCAAATTGTAAATTGATTTCTTTGCTGTTTTGTTTTTTTAAATGCATAAGCATGTTTCTCCTATTTCTATGCAGTATTAGCCAGCACCTAATGAAATGTTAGTGCATTTCCCACCATATACTATGCATGTATAATCTTTTGAGAAATATTTTTAGGTGTGCTGCTACTGCAAAGCATCTATTCACACTGGTTTTTATGTTTGTTCACCTGAAATGACTTGCAAACCACTCAACCTATAAAAATTAAAAGATATAGTCAAGAGAGTGGATAAAATTTGTCACCCTACTTTCACATTTTGCTGAAATTGCTATATAATGTTTTGATTGTAATAATTTAAAGAGAATGTGTCAGCATATTTCACATAAGTGTAAATATTATAATAATCAGTAAATCAATGCAAGAGGGAATTGAAATTTAATGCAGAGGACTGGAAGATTTGTCAAAAAATTTTAAACTTATTTGAAATTGATAAAAAATTAAAACCAGTTTACCAGGAGGGCCTCTCAGAAATGGGTCATCCTCCTTGATCTTGGGGTAACACACAAGCCTCTGGTTTCCAAGCTGGCAGGCTCAAACCTGGTGAAGGACAGGAGTTTTTGGGCATAAAAATTCTTAGTTGGCTTCCTTTGGAAGGGAAGTAAAGCCTCTGTTCAAGTGTTGTTGATTTATGGCACATAAAAGAACCTCAAGCCTGATAGAATGGCCTCTGAGCAAAATTAAGTGGTACCAATATAGAGTGGGATGCTAAGAACCACACAGCAGCTAAAAAGCGTTCATAAAAAAAACTCAATTTCAATTTCACAGAAATGTATGATTTTCATATTTCTTTCAGTATTTCAGTTTCTCCCATAACTACAGACAATGCTACATTTCGTTAAATCAAAAGCATCTGATGCATGCTTTTGGCAGCCGTAAAACAACGAATCAGGTCAGGTTTTATGCATTAATGTGAGCCATAGAAAAAAGCATTGCTTGTTGCAACAAACAAGGAGCATTTAAAGAATAAGTATTAATGTTATCAAACTTTTAGCATATGTGTGAATTGTTTCTATTCATTTCTAATATTATACAAGTTATCTGTATATAATAAGTGAACAACTTGGAGCAGGAGTGTGACAATACTCATGTACTCTCATTAAAAGGAAAAAAGTGTATTAATCAAGCAAATAATGTTAAGATGATTTATGCACCTATGACATTTTGAATACCAATTTATTTGAGTTGTTATATGACAGAATAACTCTGTCTTCATTTCACATCTAATTTTTATTAAAATGAGGTTCATTATTATTTTTGTTAATATTTTCAAATTGAAATGATTTTGCTATACAAAGATTGCAGTATGCTTGTGTGTTGCATATATGCTTTAAAAAAAAAAAAAAGAAAGTGGGGAGGCAAGTGTATCTATGCACTGGACCTGCTGCTTTAAAAGATATTCCTCTATTTTGTTAGCCCATACCAAGGTACTTAATAAACAGATAATATTATACATGAAAGAATTTTAGAAAAGCTTTGTGCATTATATGGTGGGAAATATGATTTTATTTTTGCAATGATGCATTTACCTAGTGAAATGATATTAAACAATGAAAAATGCAGGGATTTTTTAAAGTAGTTTTGTGTTTTATTGTAAGGTACAGTTGATAATACAGGGTTATTGAAAGTGATAATAGTGATTTGAAGCTAATTTGTGTATTTTAATGAAATTCAGAATCATGAAATTGGTATTTGGAGGGGAAAAAAATTACTCAAAAAGTATTCCTTTATGTAAATCACATTTTTTTTAAAATTGAATACCCTCAGTAAACTAGCAATCTAACCTAAGTGTGAAGTTTTTGGCAGATGCATTATGACATAGCATTAGTGACTACAGCTACTCCTGATATCTGCTTGCAAACCAAACATGATAGATATTAAATGTGGTACATACACTATCTTTAATAAAACCCAAATTTAAATTGTTTTCAATCCTTCAATCAATTTTTTTTTCAAGGACCATTCATAAACTATCATAAACAATGTCTGACAATGACAGAATAAATATGTACTAATTGTGAGAATTAAGCAATATGCACTAATATGTAATATATTAGAAATCAATGCCATTATCACACAATACTCATTATGAGTAACGACAATCTATTTCTTTAGAACAGACTTAAATCTAGGCACCATCACTGAATGAGTGTCACTTACTAGGTTCTTGAACATGTCCAAGCATCTTACTTTAGGATCTATTAAAAATAAACCTAAGAAACAAAAGAATCAAAATGAACTGAAGTAGAGCACTGAATCTATAATAGTTATTGAGATCTTGTAGAATCATCAGTGATTTGTTTAATAATAACCGCATATTCAATATCTTGATATTATATCAAAACTGTTTTATCTTTCTGTTTTTTGATGACTATTTCATACTTCTG
This sequence comes from Hymenopus coronatus, assembly GCA_030762935.1. NCBI lineage: Eukaryota > Metazoa > Arthropoda > Insecta > Mantodea > Hymenopodidae > Hymenopus > Hymenopus coronatus. The sequence goes on along the minus strand of CM060886.1, from coordinate 87,391,991 downwards.
AATTCTATAAAATACAAATTACTTCAACTTTAATATTATCATTTATACTAATCTTAAAAACTTAATTTAGTTAATGCATGCCATGTTATTTTTTTAAATTTCACATCTAATGTTGAATTGCATAATGCTGGATTGTTTAATATTCAGATTGGATTAGTGATGTTCTTTGTGTACACTACAGTATATTTAAATGTTTTTCACTATTGACAAAGGTTGAATTGAGCCTTGTGTCTAAATTTCAAATTTCAACAGAGTCAGCAACCTTATTAAATCCTTAATTTTTTAACAAAATAAATAAACAATGTTCATATGTAATCAGCAAAAAATAGAATAGAGCAGAGTCTGTAAATAGTTTTGTTTACATAGATACATTCATATTTATAAACAAACTATTTGAATAATATTCCAGGACAATAAGACTACATATGTAGAAGTGTAGAAACAAAACAACTTCTAAAAATTACTAGTTTCAAAATATGTAAAAAGTATATCATTTTTGGATGAGAATATTTGGTATAGAGAGAAAACATATGCTTTAAATTTCACCAGTTATAAAATGAATCTTATACATGAGTTGCAAACAATATTTTATGCAATCCTAATATTATATATTGGGAATCAGTTACAGTAGTGCATTATGTTTGCTGCAAACCAATCCAGGGATTGAAGACTAAAGAAGATTATGTTATAAAGTTCAGATGGACTTTTGAAAAATCCAGGAAGGGTTTAAAAAGAAAGTACAAAGTCAGAATTTTTAACTGCTGCATTTGCACAACAGCAGTGTCACACTCACCTCCAACTTAGGCAACCTTGGTTCAATCCCAGGAGCTGCACATGTGAGATTTGTGGTGGATGAAGCAGCATCTGGGCAGGTTTTCTCCAGGTCCTGTGGTTTTCTCCACCATTCATTCTACCAACTGCTCCATTATCACCTCTATCATCAATTTCATCTATCCATATATATGATATTTCATATCATCTACTTCTTCACATTCATCCAGGTTGATCCACCCATCTCTGGGTATTATTTCTGATCCATAACCTGTCAGCTCCTCAATAGTTGTCTGACCCTCAGTATTAGTTTGGATGTCCAGGGGGTGCAAGTCCTCCATATGAAGAGGGTAAGATGAAAAGTTTCCACAAACATGTATTTATATATCCTTCAAAACTTTTGCATACTTGAAAATCATAACATTTTAACAAAGAGAGTGAAACAAACAAATTGCCTTCATTGTGATAGCTCAGAGAAAATAGACAAGCATTGCCAACTCATACTTATTCTATGACATTTAAATGAAGTGGGCTAAGTCCTGTGAGTGTAACATACCCACAAGGCATTATTTTATTACAAATCTTGACAGCCAATGAATGATAAGTACTCTTATATATGGTTGATCACCTTAGATTTTTTAGGGGATTGTATAATGGTGTTCCAGTAAGTGGATCTTTAAGGCCAAGAAATGATATCATACATTATAGTACACATTAAGATATTAAGTTACATTTGCTTTTTAGTGCTAGGATTTGGAAAACACTGCACAGATGTGTATTATATACTACACTTTTATATATATTTTCAAAATAAGAAATATTGGTTATTAAAATAAACTTGATGGGAATATAACAAAAACAGGGGTTATTATAAAGACTACAAGGCTATTGCTGTAAATTCGAATCAGTTTTATACAGTTTTCACATTGGTTTTTATATATAATTTGTAAAATCTCACTTCCAGGTAAAAGCGTGACAAATCTTAAATAAGAATAATTTACCCCCATAAATTATTTTTGAGGTCTAAGTTTTACTGGGTTTGCTATAATATTGCAATAAGGAGACACAGTATTTATTGTCACAACTGTTTATAATTATAGGATTGCATAAAATAAACACTTCTGGTTGGTAAATATCTAGTTAGTAAATAATTCAGTGAGTTATAAATTTGCAATACACCTCACACAGTGTATGGGTAATCATTGTATAAGGACTAAATCAGCTCCTTATTTAGTAACTACTTTAACTGAGAACAAATTCATAAAGACTCAAGAAACAACAATGCAATGCAATAATAAAGACTGTAGTCACATAATTTTAAATGCCATAATGTCAATGTTCAAATTGCAAAGACTGCAAACTGTAAAATGTTAATATGTAAAGTAAATGGGGGCAAAAATAGGAGGGAATATTGATTTAAAAGTGACAGGAATGAACGTGTCTGTTAAAACAGTCTTTTTTGTTTTTAATTTTTAATCTGTTGTTTGTTTTCAGTTTTTAAATATACATATAAAATGTTGTACAACATGAGTATATAGTTTATTAAGAAAAAATTGTGTTACTGTATATTTAAATGAACTCCTTTCATGTGTATTTTATAGTTTTCAATAAGAAAGAATATGGCAAATAAAGAACAATATAAATAAAGAGTTTTCTCACATTATTTTCTATCAAATGTACTCTGAGGTACAATAACTCTAACCTATAAGACACATTGAAGTGCTACATAGGCGTCACCAATTTGTTGCTCCTTGAGTAAAATAGAGAGGGCAACTTTGCTTGATGCTCCTGAGAATCGAGAACTGTGCACATGACCAACTTATAATATAGCTTGCATTAGTATTTATATTTTTTATATGTTCGTATTTTCATAGGTTTGCTTGTAATTGGTAGTCATAATATGAATAATTGCAAAAAATAACCACAATTATTCTGATATCAACATATAAAACAACAATTATCTTTGTCAATACCATTGCAACTCTACCAATATGAGAATTAATTTATAATGAAAAACTTTCATATTTGTAGTACTGAATATGAACAGGCATCTTATTAATTGATATATAAACAAAATTAGAAAGAAACATCCCTCTCCTTGGTAACTATCATTGTCAGTTGACTGGGTTCTGTAATGATGGCTGCAAATTGAATTTTCTGACTGTGTGCAAAACTTGATGCAAACTAAAACTTATTCCTCCACTTTCCATACGAAAGATTCCTCCAAGGCAGGCATAATGTAGGAGTCGATGTTGTGTGTACTGGATTGTTTTCCTTCCTGACATTATAAACTAAAATGCTTCGCACGGCAAAGAATGAGGGACTATTCCTGCTAGACGTTTACCCACTACATGCAAGTCTGTTTCCTCCAACACAAAACTAAATGAACTGTTGACTCCTGAACTAGATGAACCAACTCTCCTTATTTAAATTCCTATCTCTGCTGGTGTCTTATATGAAAATCTTTCCCATTTGCTAAAATACTATTAGACTGTTCTGCAGAGACATAGTTGGAGGGCGGTTATTGAGTGGTTGGAAGCCTCTCCTTACTAAGAAAAGTTTAACATGCTCCATTCACAGATTTTTTCGACCTATTCTGTAGAAAATTATCTTACAAAGCTTCTTCTCTCTACTTCGTTCTAATCTAGATAAATTACATTAGCAAAAATGAATTTTATACTTAGTGTCTTCTAAGTAGAAAGAAAATAAGGGAATACTGTAGGCTAAAACAATGTTACCATCTTTTAAAAGCCAGTCGCTGTGTGATGCCATTGATTGCCTTCTCTTTGCATGACCAGAATGAAAAAAAGTGAATAACAATTTCCCAGCTGAGAATTATCTAAGTATTGGAAATTGTAAAACTAATAACAAGGATTATCAGAAATGGTTAGCTCCACAAAAAAGAAATGTGAGTTTTAACGAGATCTACATTTTTTTGTAGTAATTTTTTGTCTGTCTCTTACAATCTACTAGTTATGCAAAATTATTCAGAATCTATTCCAAAGAAATTTAGGATATACATTTTATTTGGCTCTAATATATGGTATTTTAATCATAATCATTAAAGTAATTTTTGAGAAAACCAAACTTTTTGAGAAATCTTCCATGTAGAAGGTAGTTTAGGATGGGGGATTTTTATGATAATCTTTGTTCTGCATCCTTGGATAATACTAAAATTAAATACCAAGTGTGGTATTTAATCAACTTTTAGTTTTTGAGTTACGATGTCCACATACATGCAGATGTGCACATGTATGCATGCTCACACGCCTACAAACACAGAGACCTTTTTCTAATTTTTTGGGGGGGTCGGGATTCACAAGTCCTCAAACTATGCATTTCCACTGAGAACTCAGGATTGAATTTTTGTGTGGAATCAATACCTTCTCTACCTGCTATGTATATGGATAGTATTAAGTAGAGAAAATAAAAATGTAAGAAGTAGTAGCAAAATCTAATATTAATTCCAATTGCTACACTAATCTATGATTATAAAAATGAGTTTTTTTTAAATATTCCATCTCAGGATTAATTCATATTGACCATTTGATTTATACAAATTTTCCAAAAATTGAATCCCTATATGTAAACCATCCCACTCCTCTTAATATGTTTCTTGCTACTGTTATTTTACAGATAAATTTCCTATAACATATTCCCTTGCCTAACCCGCGTTAATCATTAAATGGTGCATTAATGCACAAAGGTTGCAGTAAGTTTAAAAAGTAAGACTTGTATAGATAATCCAATATATGTTTTGCAGTAGAATAATTCCATGTGATCAAGTGGATCAGCACTCTGAAAATATGATGCAGAGTTGAAGAACAAAATTTCATGATGGTACTTCAAGAACCCTTTTTATTTATTTATATTTATTGCTTTGTAATGAGCCACAGAGGTTGACACAAATACTAATCATATGTATTAATGCACTGCATTTTGCCTGATGCCACAGGATAATTGGTACTGATTTTTAACTATTCAATTTTTATTTTCTCAAAAGTGCTGAGGAGACTACAAAAAAATTTCGTACACTTTTTTTTTTTACTTAAATCTTAATACATATTATTTAATATATTTCTCATACAATTACATTTTTTGCAGTAATTATAAACAAGGAGCCCGTTCTGTAGGGTAGGAGTAGCATGTCTGAGTTGAATCTCAGCTAGGGTAAGTCACCCGGATAAGGTTTTCTCTTTTCTAAATAGACGAATGTTGAGTAATTTTAAACTCTGTGGCCTCATTTGAGTATCATTTCACTGATTTCTTCATTCATTGGCAATTATGGTCGACCAGGTTAAAAAAAACATTAAAATTAAAAAAAATAATTTAAACAATCTGGTGTGTTCCATTTACATGACTTTCTCTACATGTTGTAACAAATAATTTTAATAAGCTTATCTTATATCTACTTCTTGCAAATCGAGATAAACATTGGCAGAAATACTCTTATTCCTTAGTACCTTATAACTAGAAGGGAAATAAGGTATACACTAGACCAAACAACAGTCAAATGTTTTAAAATATGGTTGCTATGGGATTGAAATCGGCCAGGAGCTGAAAAGCTCCCGTATGAGAAAAGTTTGAGGTATTTTAAAACTGCAACCAATAACAAGAAATATCTCGATTACGGTCAAACCACGAAAAACATGTATATCACATATGCGTGTTTTAAAAATATCTATATTTTTTGTGTAGCAAGTTTCTGTCTATCTCTTACTATTTACCATTTATGCAAAATTCAGATAAATTCATCCAGGATAAAGAGGTCTTTAGAGGCTATTCTCAGAAAATTCAACATATACATTTTATTTGTCATGTAAATATATTAAATATAAGAGATTTTAATCAAAATCGTTAGAGCCATTTTTGAGAAAATCAATATTTTGACATTTTTTCCACTTTGGGGTGGGGGGATTTTCTTGAAAATCTTCGTTAGCATCCTTGGAAGATACTGAACTTAAATATCAAGTTTAATATTTAACATACTTACGTTACGCGCACACGCGTACACACATACACATTTTTCTAAAAATGCTTTTTTGGATTCAGGGGGTCCCAAAATATGTTTCTCCGGTGAAATTCGGTACCACATTTTTTAGTGCAATGCAACACCTTCTCTATACACTATGTACATAGTACGTGTCGAGAAAGTAATAAACAAGGAGTAAATACAAGAAAATATAAATATTTATTTAGGATACAAGTGTGTAAAGTCATTCTCGGTGTTAATTAAGTGTGGATATGCCTCTTTTCATTATCACACAAGAATCTAAAAACAGACTTTGCATTTTGCACTGCAAAATTAAAATTAAATGAATATCAGAAAGGAGTTATCATTTTCATGGACATATACAACAGTGATTATTTATGTGGCCATATGAGTTTAATATATGTATATTGGAAATAGTTGAATAAAGATGGCTATATCAATTTTTCAGCCTGAGAACAATTGCTTTACTTAGTTACTTGTTTCAATACACATTGAATAATTAAAAAAATATGGCTCATTTAGAAGATTTTGCAGCATGTTAATATAGTTCAGTGGAAATAGATACTGTAGCAGAACTTTGCTAAAGGAGATTTTTTTACCTAAAAATATTTAATAAACACTGAATGTTACATACATTTTTTCACAATATAGCGTAAAGTTACAACTTGCTATTTTTACGCTGATGTGTTAGGCACTGACAACAGTGCAAAAATTCAATTTCAGGCTCTATTATGCAAAAAACACCTTATAAGGTTTGAAACCTTCTTATTCTATGAATATTCATATTGCCCTCTGTGCTACTTCAAAGCTTTAGGCTCATTGTAAGTTTTAAATTCTAATGTTTATGTATTAGATTTTTTTCCCCATTCTGGTATGTTGTGGTCACTAGTATGGCTTTAAACCTCTGTTTGATTGGTAAATAAAGTATGTATCTTAAATATATATGTTGTAGTTCACACTATATTTGAAATATTAATTTAGGTCGCCTTATGACATGCCTTTCAAAACTACCTGGGGAGCAACACTCACAGCTGTTACATGAACTTTGTTCATCCCTTCAACAGAAGTGTGGTTCAGGGGAAAGAGCTCCAGAGACATCAAATGCAAAAGTAAACAAAGTTTTAAGGTGTGGCACTGCAGAGGTTGGGTGCTCAAGTCCCAGCATGGGTTTTTGTATATTTTTCCCCTAAATAAAAAGTCTCCGTGCCTTATAGAAGTACGAGGGCGGTTCCATAAGTTCCCGGCCTGACCTTGAAAACGACCGCAGAGGTTAAAATGCCTTGGAGAAGAGCTAGCGACATCGGTAAGTAGACGTGCATACGTAGTTCAGCTTACTACTAGTTTCAGTTGAGTGGTTGGCCATGTGTGCCCCCCCCCCCCCCCGCTTCTTTGATGTTAACAGTACGTATTTAGTATTTATAGATTTCAGCTAAAAGTGCCAGCATTATTCTTTCTAAGAATATATCCTCTTCAGGTAGATATTTTTGTCAATTCTCTCGACATCTCAGATTTTAATCGCCCACATCTGTGTTAGAAGTGGAAATGCATATTATGAATACGTCATTATTGCATAGCGCTTTCCGGATTATTGTGTTTTCGGTTTCATTGTATTTGTTTATATGTTTAACATCCGCTTCCTTACAATCTGCTTACAACACTTCTACAGTTGCTGACTTCTGCAACAATAAATGGATTACAACACTTTATGACAAGTACGCAATTCACAATACATCTGGATGAAAAGAATGTGTGGAAATTAAGGTATAAATTTCACATAGACGACACAATATTATAAAGTATAAAATACAACAACAAAAATTTTTACACACGTCATGTGAAGAAGATTATATTTCTCAAGGTGGCCATGGTTGTATTGTTAAGAAGAGTCTAAGAAGATTTTAGAAAAAATAACCTATACTTACCGTTAATTTTTACTTTCTCTACACGTAATATGTACATAACGTATATAGAAGCTATTGTAATGCACCCAAAAATTCGAAACCGAGATTTCACCGGAAATACATATTTTGGGTCCCCCTGAATAAAAAAAAAAAAAGCATTTTTAGAAAAAGGCCCGTGTGTCTGTGGACAGCATAGCTCAAAAACGAAAGTACTGTTAAATACCAAACTTGGTATTTAAGTTTGGTATCTTCCAAGGATGCGACACGAGATTTTCAAGAATATCCCCCCAGCCCCAACTACCCTTTACAAGGAACTTTTTCCAACATTTTTATTTTCTCAAAAATGCCTCTAACGATTTTGGTTAAAATATCGTATATTAAAGATATTTATCTGACAAATAAAATGCATATCTTGAATTTCCTGGGAATAGCCTCTGAAGACTACTTTATTCTGAATGAATTTTACGGAAGTTTGCGTAACTGGAAAACCGTAAGGGATAGACAAAAGCTAACTTAACAGAAAATGAAGAGCAATTTATTTATTTATTTTAGATAATCCTTGTTATTGGTTTTAACTTTAAATACTTAAACTTTTCTCATACGGGAATTTGTCAGCTCTTGTCCATAGAAAGGAACTTCAGTCACATAGCAACCAGCTTTTGACCATCACTTTAACCTACGGTACTACCGTATTTCCCTTCTACTTACAAGGATACCAGCAATAAGACTATTTCTGCTAATAGTTTGTCTATTAACATGAAGTAAACAGAAGCATATGCTTTTTGCCAATAATTTGTTGCAGAGATGTAGAGAAAGTCATGTAAATGGTACATAGCAGCTTTTTTATCAATCAGACTTGATTCGCGTCTGTATGTTTGGAATTACATCTCAATAAAATGAACAACAAATATTCGCCAAACCGCGCGCAGGAGTAAAACAGAGTGCCTGCTTAGAATTAGGATTTTTGAAAGCAGGGGCAAGTGCATCCCCCCCCCATAATTAGGCTACTGCTTATTATTGCAATACAAAAACATTATGATGTACAATTTAATTTTAATATAGATATTTTATATTTGAGAAGTAAAAGCAGATTTTTATGGCTAGATGTGGTGTTAGAAATTCTGATGAAAATTTAGAAAACTACTACAGACAGTCTTGCACCCTCTCACTCCTGCTGTCGATCCAGGTGGCTCAGTTGGTTAGGGACTGGACTTCTGATCCCAAGATCGCGGATTCAAACCTGGTCCAGACTGATCGTTTTAAGTGTGTTTAAAAGCGATAGCCCATGTCTGCGGGACAAATTCCGACACACCGGTGGCGCTGATATGATTCTGGCAATTGACAGCTTCGTTAGCAAACAATATATGAATTCATTTCTATATTTTATAGCACCCCCTAACAGAAAATGAGTTGGCGATCCTGCTTGAAAGTTCTTCCCCTGCATTCGTATTAACTCCAATAATTAGTATATCGTAAACATGTTTCATGATTTTGTTAAGAGAACTAATGCTGTACAGGACATAACACAAGTGCCGGGGCAAATTTGGGGCAGTTCCTCTCAAAATAAAACAGGCCAAAAGGCTGATTAAATGAGCACCACAGTTTAATCGTTTTTACTTTCTCTACACGTAATATGTAGAGTGATAGAGAAGGTATTGCATTGCACCCAAAAATTCGATACCGAGATGTCACCGGAAATACATGTTTTGGGACTCCTGATTCCAAAAACACACATTTTTAGAAAAAGGTCCGTGTATATCTGTGGGCAGCATAGCTCAAAAACGAATAGACCGTTAAATATCTAACTTGATATTTAAGTTTGGTACCTTCCAGGAATGCGACACGAAATTTTTCAAGAAAATCCTCTCACTCCAAACTACTCTTTCGAAAATTTTGATTTTCTCAAAAATTAGTAACGATTTTGATTAAAATACCTTATTGTAAGATATTTTTATGACAAACGAAATGTATATCTTGAATTTTCTGGGAAAGTCTCTGAAGACCTCTTCATTCTTGAAGACTTTTATATAACTGGCAAATAGTAAGAGATATATAAGTCCTTACTACTACATAAAAAATGCAGATCTCATTAAAACACATAATGTATGTCATATACTCTTCTTTTTTTTTTTTTTTTTTTTTTTTTCTTTTTTTTTTTTTTTTTTTTTTTTTTTTGTAGATTTAACTGGCTTTCGAGATATTTCGGATTATTGGTTTCAATTTTAAGCCACTTAAATTTTTTCTCAAACGCGAATACATGTTTTTCTCTGGTTTCTCGTTTGTTTATTCCTGGCAAGCAAAGATATTGGAATTTCAATTGTTTCACATACCGAACGACTTTTAAAGGACGAGACTATCGCTTTAGCCTGTGCATTTTCTTATTTCCCTTCTACTTACAAAGAAGACTAATGCTGCTTGTGTTTATCTTGATTAGGAGATGTAGATAGCAGATTAATGTTTTATATAAAAGGTTTATTTGCCGAACAGCTAGAGGACATCATGTGACTGGAACACATTAGATTTTTTTCCTTCTACTTACAAGGAATCAAGTGTTAAGGACAATTTCTGCTAATGTTTATCTCGATAATCACGAATTAGATAGAAGAATAAGCTTTTATAACAATAAGTTGTTACAGAGATATAGAGAAAGTCATATGAATGGAACACAAGATTTTTTAAGAAAACATTTTGAATGGACCGATAGCAACCTGAGCATGTCTGCTTTCTTTAGCTGCCTGGGTTCGGATAAGATTTAGTTTGCGCATACATCTATGCTAACCAGTTTCTAAATCATATGATAGTGTTTACATTAGTCCTACTCAGTTTATGTGTAAGAATGTTTAAATCTGTTTTCTTGTCTGTGATATTTTAAAACAGTTCTTTAAAATTTAAAATCTGATTACAGTGCAATTTTTAAGTTTCAGCACAGAAATACTTTGCAGTTATTGCTGTAAGGCACCTGTATTGTATTGCTGAGTTTAGCAAAGTTTAATCAGCATATTTTTTAAAAAAAAATAAGCTGAAGTTAGAACTGAGCAAAAATTACACTGGTCTGCGAATTTATACCTTGTGGCTATTACCTAAATTAAATTAAATGATTTTATATAGGTATTTTCGATGTGGTTAATCTAAATTTTAACATTTACTTTTATGACATCAGATTTTTTTTAAAAATCACTTTAAAAGTATTCTATAAATTTGTGAATTCCATCTTTAGCTTTTTCATTTCAAATTTTCATGTCAATATTTTATTTCAAATATAAAAACAATATTTCAAAACAAATGTTGAAAATATGTGTATGACTGTTCATACATATCAGAGAGTTCTTGCTTTATTTTGTCTTATTATAAATAAGCATAATATATCAGAAAATTATACCCGAGGTTGAGAAAAGTCCTCCTACTTCTTTCTTTTATGTTTGTCTACATCAGGTGCAGGTTTTAACATCCAACGACAGTCTGCCAGCATACTGATAGTCAAATAGAAGCATAAGCTTTTTAACAATAATTTCCTGCAGAGATGTAGAAAAAGTCATGTGAATGGAACACATCAGCCTTTTCTACGTAGCTTGTCTTTCTTAGTGTTCCTGCTATCCCATGGACAAAGAAGACATGGGAAGCTTGTTGAGCCAGCAGCATAGTAAACTTTTTAAAATCACCATAAACTTGACATATGTATTCATTGTAGCTAAGTCACAACAATATTTCCAAGTCACCACATGGTTCTTTGAACTTAAATTGAGCTGTGTGAGGAATAGTTTACCTACTATAGTTCTTAGCGTCCCATTCTATATTGGAGTAAAATACCGGAAATTTGCTTAAATGTCTCTCTATCAAGTTTAAGGTTCTCTTATGTGCCCTTAATCACGGGACTACCGGCTTTACTTACCCACACAGATGGCTCAGACGTTTGATCTGGGACTGACATTCGAATCCCATGACCGATCTCTGACTCAGGGGATTTTGCGGGGGTTTTCCCGGGTCACTAGGCTAATACTGTGGACTTTTTTTCATTTCCCGAATTCCTTGTCACTTCATTTCCTTATATCCAACCGATCTCTTTCAGGGTTCTAAATGTCGGCGAGGCCTGCGGTGGTAGCGGCCTTTGGAAATACAGCGGCGGTGAGGTGGCGTTGGAGTCATCTGACCGATTCGGTCAGACCTTGGGCACGGGCTCTTGGCGCTCCCCGCGTCGATATGAACTGCTTGGGCTATGTTAGGGACGCTCCAAGGTGGGTGGCTCTTTCCCCGCAGTCCGGTTTCAGCTGCACGTAGATAATACTTTTTCCTCTTTTTCTCCTGGGGTTTGACGCACAATAAGTCCATAGCGGCTGTAGTGTGGCGCCCCCCTCCCTGGAATATGTCTCTCGCGCTCGCTCTCTTTCTCTCTCTTTCTCTCACATACACCATAACATACCATGACGTACCGTGAGACACCATGACATACCACATCATACCATAACATACATACATGCCAGTTTTACTTCCCTTCCGAAGGAACCCATGCTAAGGATTTTAGCCAGATTTTTACCACGGACAACAGGATTCTTTGAAGATGACTAACTCGAATGGGCTTGAACCAATAATATTTGGAATATGAAAGAGGACACTTTTTAATCTTCACTCGGAAGCAATCACTAACACACTCCATCCACATGCGTCATATTTTGAGAGTTCAAGTTTTAGCAAAACTCTTTCACACTACTCAGTGTACAAGATTCCATCATCAGGGGGAAATAATTAAAATCCACATTTGGGTTGAAATAATTTAAACCCATATCGCGTTTTATATCTCTAATAGTTCCGAACATAGCGGCTTTTGTTGTTGGAGTTTAGAACTAGGAGCATCATTTCAGTTTCTGGTTGGGGAGGGGAGAAGTTTGTCTGAAGCAGTTTCCTGAATGTTCATGTGATTTTAATGACATATTTATCATACAACAAAATTATATTTTATTTATTAAATATGCACTATTTATATTGAAGTTGCAGTTTTCATTTTTATTTTGGTAGAGCAATGGTAATCAGTAGCCTAATTCTTCTCTTAATTTAGGGGTAAATTAACTCGTATTCCCTTAAATGACGTCCATGTCTAGAACCTAATAACTGAGATGAATAGAGAATGCCAGATCCTTCACTAAAACACCCACGTTCTGCAGCAAACAATTCTGCTTCACTGCCACTCGTCACAATCCCGCACTTCTTGTCTGATTCGGAAGAAAACTATTCAAGATTTTCAGAGATTGGCACATCAGCCCCATAGGACACAGGTAAAATAACTGATCTAATACTGGATACACTATTTAGGTTTACTTTCTCTACACGTATATAGTAGAGCAAGCATTGCAGTAGATACACCTACATTTTTGATACCGGCATTTCAACAGAAATTCATGTATTGAAGTGTTAGGCAAGACCAGTAGTGATGGTTAAAACAATGTTATGATTCTGACAGTTATACTTTTCAGTTGTTATGTGATGATTAAATTTGTTTTGCTTTGTTTTTCTTTTGTGGTTTGTCTTACAAAATTGAACCTTTCATTATTAAAAAGAGGAGGTTAAATGACGATTTCATTCCACAAGTGTAACTAAGCTGTAAAACATCTTAAACTTCAGCATAAGAGCCTACACAAGTTGAAGTTATGCCACTAATATTTTCATTTCCTCTGAAGATATTTGGTGGAAAAAACACTTTATAATTTAAGCAATATATATGGAGAAAGGGAGCTTTACATGGAGACATAATTAAAGTAGTGTTTTAAAATTTCGTTTCGTTTCGTAATCGGCTTACCCTGCCCGTATTCGTAGGGCTTACAAGCAAATGCCTTGGGGTCAGAAGGCAGTTGGGGAGCCAACCGCACGAAACCACAGAATGGAAAGTCTCCGTAGCCAGGCATGAACATGAAGAAGTGGATGATATAAAATGTAAGCGAAATTGATGATAGGAAAGGTGATGATGGAGCAATTGGTGGAATGAGTGGTGGGGGAAATCGGAGGACCCGGAGTAAACCCGTCCAGACGCCGCTTCGTCCCACCACAAATCCCACATGCGGGCGCTTGGGATCGAACCCAAGGCCGCGAACGGTCTAACCACTCAACCGCGGCGCCTGTTTTAAAATGTAAATAATGATGATGATGATAATAATAATGACCATAATTAATAATAACAATAATAATATTTTACTTGCATATTGTTTCATTTATAACTATTTTAGTGTACTGTATTTCTGTAATACTTTTCATTTAATTCAAAATGTAACAAATATTAGAACTTGATATATTATATATGTTCCTCCAATTTTGTTCTACTCCGAAGTTAAATTTTTAAAACTGTTTTGAAACTGTAATTTTTTTTTTTAGGTGGAATCCAATGTCATCTCTTCCTAGGTCTATCCTAGAGCAAGTTACACCGTAGTTCATTTTCTAATTCCGGAATTATCAAGACATTAATTTTGAATAATGAAGTTAATTTACATTCGGATCCCTAAACCATCCTCTGCGCCTCTCGGAGAAATCCTGGATCCTCCATTGCGTGGTGGGCCTAATTCGTTACCCCCTTCGTCTCGCCAGTTTACAGGAAGCACCCTAAGAGACGCGAGTGCAACAGTTTGTGGCGTGGCTGTACGCACATACCGCGGCCAGGTGTGTGACGTGTGATTCAGGTAGAGGGGGGAAGCGGCGACTTCCAGCAGGTAACAAAGTGCAGGCAGGCGGAACAGAACAGTCAATCCGAGCCAGAAGGTGCATGGACATGATGTGGTGATGCGAGTCAAGTTTGTGTTGGTGAGCACCCTTCTCGTGGTGTTAAGGGTTGAATGTTACGTCTCTTTGGGGGCACGTACGCGATGCGGGGATCACGTCTGTGAGGCAGCACAATATTGCAACAGTCTCACAGGAAGATGTGCACCGTGCGAGGAAATATGCGAGGACAGTCACAACCAACAACCTGATCAGTGCTGGAAAGAATGTCAAGGTACGTCATTATTTCATAAGAAACATGACCAGCAGGAAGCGAAACACTTCTGAAATTTTGTTGAAATTCTGTTTTATATGATAAATGGTATGCATTATATCTCCGCTAGTACATTATATATATAGTATAATACTGATGCTGTTAAAGATAATTATCATCTTTGAATATACTTATAAAAATTACAATTTTATTTTTAGAAAATCAAAATCTTAAAGATATGAGTCCAATTAAGCATATAGAAATTGCTTGAATAAAAAGGATTAAGTGTAGGTGGTCTGAGTAACCGGCATTTAAAGTTTTCAGTAACATTTAAAAATATTTTTCAACTATTATTATTATTAATATTATTATTATTATTATTATTATTATTATTATTATTTACAGCTTCTTTACTACAATCTGATAACTCAATTCTTATATTTCAAATTTTGAGTTTTTAAAAATTCTCGTTTCTATAATTTCAAAGGAAATGTTGGCTCTTTTTATTACAGAAATTACAGTCCTGACATTGAATCATTTTAGTTAAGAAAACTGGTATTAAGTGAGGAAAAAAAAAAAAAAAACATGTACAGGCCATTGTCTATTCTTGTTATTATAATTAGTAATATTAATTGCAACGGTAAGTGCATGGCTTCGAATTAGAAACAACTCTTGTTCTGTAGGTTGTTTACGTTGAGTTTTAACCATTTTATTTCCTCAAACACTCTCACATACATACTTCCAGACTTTGTGGGGGATAAGGAATAATTCTGGTTAAAGAAAAATTCCCCGCCCCAGCCGCCGGGAATCGAACCCGGGACCTCCGGGTGAGAAGTCAACTCGCTGACCTCTCGACCACGGAGGCAGTCTGCATGGGTTTTGTTTTATCTTTAATCATTGGAAACTAAGTTCTTTAGTATTACAGTTTTACTATGTCATTACAACACTTTCAATGTCAAAATAATAATAATAATAATAATAATAATAATAATAATAATAATAATAATAATAATAATAATAATAATAATAATAATAATAGGCTGTCTCATAAGTAATGTCGGTTTTTATATTTTGGTTTTTTAAAAATTTATTAGGTTTCTTTGGTTTGGCAATGCTACTTACAGGATGCCATGGCTAGTGCTGCGTACATTGCAAGGATGTATCAGTCTTCAGTTGTTAATAAATAATCACAAAATGGAGATAACAAAGTTTGAACTTAGAGTGCTTCTAAAGCACTACTGGAAACAAGATTATAAAGCTGCTGCCGCAGCTTGAAGAATATGTGAAATGGAAGAAAGTGTCGTTAGTGAGCGAATGGCACAACGATGGTTCCAACGTTTCAACAATGGAGACGAAAACACTAAAGATTTACCACGTTCTGGAAGACCTAAAGTATGGAATATTGAGGGTAAACGCCAAGTTTTGCGAGAAAATACGCAAAAAAAAAGTACCCGTGGGATTTCAGAAGAATTTGGTGCATCAAAAGATACCATTAATTGCCATATTATGACACTTGGAAAATCATTCAGAAGCTGTAGATTTGTACCTCATGAACTGACACCTCAACAGGCTCAACGTAGAGTGGATATCTGTCGTCAGCTTATCCATAATCTCATGGATGATAGATTTGTCAGGAGATGAAAAATGGGTGTATTACCGAGACCCTGATGCCTCGAAACAGTGGCTTGATCCCTGCCAACCTGACAATCTGCCAAAGTCATCATTAAAAAAAATCGGTTTGGCCCCAAAGTAATGTTGTGTGTCTGGTGGAATTTTGAAGTTGTAATTCACTGGGAGTTTATTCCAAACGGGCGGGCGATTGATGCAGATATTTATTCTCAACAACTGGAACGAGTTCATGCAATTTTGAGACAAAGATACCCAGCATTAGTTAATCGAAATAAGAGTTCTATTGCAACAGGACAGTGCACGAACAACCATGGACAAATTCAGGATACAGCCCTAATCTCGCACCATCAGATTATCATCTTTTTCGATCCATAGCCCATTTCCACGTGGAAGAAATGTTGACAACATTGAAGCAGTGCAAGTGGGTCTACCGAATTCTTTGCATCAAAAACCAGAGACTGGTACCATCGTGGGATAATAAACCTCGCTGAAAGATGGCTCAAGACCATAGAATCTAATTGTCTGTACTTTGAAGATTAGTTAATTGCTTGTCAGAACACATTTCAAATAATTGTTTTTCTTAAAACACGAAATTACTTATGAGACAGTATCTATAATAATAATAATAATAATAATAATAGCATAACAGAAAAAAAATTAAACTGTGTCATTTATATCCCTCAACTTTGTGTTCACTTTCTTCATCATATTGTAGTTCACCCCTATTGCGTGACTGATTTCAGACCATATATGAACTGGTGGTACAACTGACGACTGGTAGAATTTATGTAAGGCAATACCGCTTTTAAATTCATTAACTTATTTTATGGAAGCGGAATGCACTCTTCGAAAAGAACAAAAAGTTGTTAAAATTGATAAACGTTTCGCTGTCTTTCTAAACAAAGTAACTGTCTTAAGTATCTGTCTTAAACACTGCATTTTTAATACGCAATCCATGCAATTATTGTGTTATACTTCATACTATTAAGCTCCAAATTACAGGAGTTCCATCCGTGTTTCCTGTCTATGTAATACTGACATTTGAATAGGCTTTCAAAGTGTATAATTTTTTAGTTTCTGCTCTTTCACAGTTATAACCTACTTATAGGTAATTTTCTGGGAACCATCGTAATTAAGTCAGTTCAGCCTCTAGAAAGTCCCGCTTCAACTGTTGCTTTCTTTGTTCGTCTAAATTAACCTTCTAAATGAACGTAAAACTTTCTTTTGTGGAATGACATGCAACAACATAAAATGGAGTTGGTAGGTACTTCTGAAAATAAAAAATTAGTGTCATTAATTATGTACGGGCTTTTTTATTACATTGCTTTTCAAAATAAGGACATTCAGCTAACGTCAAATATTATTTTTCTTCTTCAATATTTTGATACTGTTCTGGAGCAGTGCAATTCTTCAACAGTATAGCATTCTTGTCAAGTTTGCCACATGTATCTGATGATGATGATTGGGGTTTAAGGGCGTTCAACTGCTCATTAGAACCCCTGTAAAATAAATCTTGGCAATAGCCAGAGATAAAAATAAATGTAAAAAATAAAATAAAACAGAAATAAAATTATAACGATAAAAAAGGATGTATAAAATCCTGGATAAATAAAACTATTCATTGCTAAAACCAAAGATGGGTGAAACTATAAAACTTCTGGAGCAATGAAGCAAAAAGGGGAATAAGATAGCTAAAACTAAGTCATTAAATGACAACACTTAGCTAACATAAAAACATTAAAACTTTAAAAACCCAAACCTATTGCTCAATTATAACCCGTTAAATAAATAAAACAAACTAAATCCTTAATGTACGTAAAAATAATGTTTGTTAAAAAATTAAAAACCATATCCACCGATCTGTTATTATTCGCCAAGACCACTGCAAGACAGGCCGGCATTTGCAGGGATGTACACATATAACCTTTAGGCCATAGCATAATAGGAAGATCAGTAAAAAGACGGGAAGAAATATGAGGCCGGTACAGGAGAATTCTCCTAAACCGTGAAGAGTTGTTGATGATTTATGGAAACCTAGGTTGACATTATTTACAACGAATATTTAATAGCGTACATCTAGACTCCTTACCCTCTTCTTGGTCGAATTCTCTATATAAATTGTAAATAGCTGATATACCAGGTACGTCCAGAAAGTAAGTTCCGTTTGGTAATAAAATTAAATTGTGTACAGATACAGAATAATTATTTATTGCACAAAATTCTACAACTCTTAAACTACTTTTCCGCAGAATGCCGAAATTTTGCAGGCATTTGTCATAGCGTGGCACAAGTTTTTGTATACCTTCTTCATAGAAGTTTGCCGCCTGTGTCTTCAAAAAGTTGGAAACATTTTCTTTCAGCTCTTCGTCATTGTTGAAGTGTTGCTCGCCAAGGAAAGACTTGAGATGTAAGAACAGATGAAAGTCGCTAGGAGCGAGGTCAGAGCTGTACGGAGGATGGTCAAACAAATCCCAGCCAAATCCCTGTAGGAGGTTTTTCGTCACATTTGCAGTGGGTGGTCGTGCGTTGTCGTGAAGAAAAACACCTTTTGACAGCAACCCTCGGCGCTTATTCTGTATTGCGCGGTGCAATTTCCTAAGTGTCTCGCAATAAACATCTGCTTTGATTGTTTGACCACGCGGTAAGAAATCAATGAGTAAGATGCCTTTCCAGTCCCAGAACACTGTGCACATCATTTTTCGAGGTGTCAAGATTTGTTTCGGCTTAACCTTTGCTGGGGATGAAGTGTGCCTCCATTCCATTGATTGCCGCTTACTTTCAGGGGTGTCGTAAGAAACCCAAGTCTCATCTCCTGTGACTATCTGTGTCAGAAATTCTTCGCCGTCTTCATCATAACGGGTTAAAAACTGAAGTGCAATACCCATCCTTTTTGTTTTGTGTTGCTCAGTAAGAATCTTTGGTACCCAACGTGAGCAAAGTTTACGAAATTTCAGTTTTTCGGTAAGAATTTCATGAATTAGTGATCGTAAGCTTTGGGGAAATTCCATAGCGAGAGCACTAATTGTAAACTTGCGGTTTCCTGGATCTTGTCATCAATCGCGTGAACCAGTTCTTCTGTAACCAAAGATGGACGCCCACTTCGTTCTTCATCGTGCACTTCACTATGTCCTTCATTGAACTGTCGGACCAATCTCACCATTGAATCAGTCATCGCATTTTGTCCGTAAACTTCGCAAATTTGCCGACAAATTTCAATTGGTTTCACTTTCCTAGCATTCAGAAAACGAATCACAGATCTGATTTCACAAGCGGCGGGATTTTCATTCAACACCGACGTTGTAAACAAGCACAACAAAGCGTATGTGCCTGACAGCGATCTCAAAATGGTGCGCGTTTCTTCTCCTTGATACAGAGCGTCTACCGCGCATGTGCAGAACTGCGATCGCAGCGCTGCAGCGGAGATAAATTGAAACGGAACTTGCTTTCTGGACGTACCTCGTATTAAGATCTGGTAGCAAATAACACTTATCAGTATGTGACCGAGAATGTATTTATAACAAAAAAATTGCAAATATGTCCCTTTATTGTGAAATTTTAGGATGGTTTCCATGTTTTCTAAGTCCCTTAATAGAAGTATACTTCACTTTCAAGACTCCTGTTGTCCTTCACAATAACTCTCACCTTCTTCCGAGTGCTGCATGCACCTAGTCGAAGACAGTTTAAAAATGTGTTCCGTTTACAAGACCTATTTATCTATTCGATGGCAAATTATTCTTAAAAACGCTTATTCTTTTATATGCTTCACGCTAATCAAGGTAAACATCAACAGAAATGATTTCATTACTTATTATTTTCGCTAGCTTATATGTACAATGTACACAATTGATAGAGAACGTGTAGTATTCCACTCAAATACCACGCTTCCATGGGGAATTGAAATCGATTTCAATACACCTTCCATATTGAATACTGTATGGAAACGCCAATTCAAATCGTATTGAATTTTAGGTCCGATCCTCTTAAAAAGTGGGATCGAAATATTTTGTATGGAAACACCCCCGTATTCAAATTGTTTTGAACACGGTGAATTAACTTTTCTTCTGCTATACACGTTGCACTCTTTTAATGCTTTTATTGATGTTATTGTGTTTAACTTATTGCTCTGTGGCAGATTGTAACAGAACCAGTTTATAGTTTCTATAGTTTGAAATGTACCTATTCTCAAATATAATTATCTAACTTCAAAATCTGCTTATAATACACATATAACAAATATATGTTTAACAAGTTAGCTAACGCAATTCCAACATAAATGGACGTATAAAATAATTATTTTCGAAGGCCTGCGCATTCAAAAGGATTTCAATTCGTATTGAATTTAACAGGTGAAAAGCGGATGGTATTGAGATAGAATTGGACTCAAATCGTTTCAATTCCACATGGAAACGTGATAATATATTCGATACCGAAATTTCACTGGAAATATATGTTTTGACACACCCTGGACCTAAAAAAAATTTAGAATAAGGTCTGTGTGTGTGTGTGTGTGTGTGTGTAGGCAACATAACTCAAAAAGTCCCTTAAATACCTAACTTGGTATTTAAGTTTAGTATCTCCCAAAGATGCGACACAAAGACCCCCCCCCCCAAAACTCCTTTTATGTGAAAAATGTTCGAAATTTTTGATTTTCTCAAAAATGGTTCTAACGATTTTGATTAAAACAGCTTGTATTACAGATATGACAAATAAAATGTATATCCTGAATTTTATGGGAATAGTCTCTGAGGACATCTTGGTTTTAGATAACTTTTATATAACTGGTAAGCTGTAAGATATAAACCAAAACTTATCGCGCAAAAATGTAGATTTCGTTAAAACACACAATTTATGTTTTATATTTATTATTATTATTATTATTATTATTACTTTATTTTTATTTTATTTATTTATTTTTTGGTACAGGTAACCGCTTTTTGAGATATTCCGATTGTAGGTTTTAATTTGAAGCTACCTGAACTTTCTCAAGCGGGAAGACATTTTTCTTTTCATCTGTTTTTTTTTCATTTATATAGCCCCCTTTAACACCTAAGGTCATATCGGGGGCTCTGCATTAGAAACAACTCGTTGTTTGGGTTCAAATCGTTTTATTTTCCTCAAACACACACTCATTCGCGTTCAATACACATTTCCAGACTCTATGAGGGATATGGAATAATTCAGGATAAAGAAAAATTCTCCGCCCCGGCCGGGAATCGAATCTGGGACCTCCGGGTGAGAAGTCAGCTCCAAGCAAACAAAAAGAATGGAATTTCAATTACTTCAGATAGCGACCGCCTTAAAGATTTGACTGTCGCTTTAGCCTACTGCATTTATTTTCCTTCTACTTACAAAGAAATAAGTAAAAATACCAATTCTGCTAATCGAGATTGTAAGAAGAGATTGTTTGCAGAACAGCCAGAGAAAGTTATGGGAATGGAACAAATCAGATTTTGTTTAAATGTTTCATTTATAACATCGTGGTATCGAGGACTTTGCTCTAGAAACAACTTATGGTGTTTTCTCGCTTATTTTTTTTTTTTTTTTTTTTTTTGCAGTATTAATTATTATTAAACACACTAGCACATTCATTCTCACGTGCAGTTTTTAGTTAAAAAACAATTACGCGCCCCAACCGGGAAATGAACCTGAGATTTCCGGATGCAAAGCCAGAACGCTCACCACTCGACCGCAGAGACAGTCCTCTACATCTTTTGTGTAGTACAAATTTGTCTCTTATTTACCAGTTATGCAAAAGTGCTCCAGGATGAAGAGGCCTTCAGAGACTATTCCTAGAAAATTCAAGATATACCTTTCTTTTGTCATAAAATGACTTAAACGTATTGTATTTAATCAAAATCATTAAAGAAATGTCTGAGAAAATAAAAATGCTCTAAAGGGTATTTTGGGGTGAGATGATTTTCTTAATGCTGAACTTATGTGCCAAGTTTGATATTTAATGGACTTATCGTTTTTGAGTTGTGTTGTTCACGTAGACACACACGCACATACGGACCTTTTTCTAATAATGCCTTTTATTCAGGGAGCCAAAAGTATATTTCCATTGAAATCTCGGGATGCAAAACCTTCTCCATGTACTATGCAAGTGCTAGAAAAGGTAAAAGACAATTATCAATATTTTGTTTCTACACGTGGACATTGTCCTTTTTTGATAGTGTTTAACGCCCGCTTTTACTACAAATGGGCACCGCATGGAATGAAGATGGAGCACCAGTGGAATGTGGTGGGAAAAACCGGAGAACCCGGAGCAAACCTGCCCCTGTGCCCCTTTGCCAGCACAAATCCCACAGGCGATCGCCTGAGATCGAAGTCGGGTCGTGTGAACATTGTCGCAGATGTTCTTAAAAAAATGGATTGACAAAATTATGAGAGGGGGGAATATTTGCCACTGTCTCAGGTGTTGTAAATATCTAACTGGTGCAAATGGAAAAAAAGGGCCAATGTCAATTTTAAATAAACGCTTTTTCTGAGTGAATAACGATCAATGTCGACTTGCATAAAAGATCTGACTGTTGCTTCAGCCTGGTGTATTTCCGTATTACCCTTGTGTCTACAAGGAAATAATAATAAAACCATTTCAGCTAATGCTTATCTCGATTAGTATGAATAAGATGGAAGAATAAACTTTAATAAAAATATTTTGTTGCCGAATATATAGGGAAAGTTATGTGAATGTTACACATCAGCATTTGTAAATATAAATTCATGTAAATTTCAGCGCTAGACTGTTCATGTAGTCGAGTGGTCAGCATTCTGGTTTCTGACTCTAGAAATTCGATTCTCAGTTGTTGGAGAAGAATCTTTCTTTAATTAGAATCATTCCCTGCCTTTTGCAGAGCGTGAAATTTTGAATGTAATGAAAATCAGCAAAAAGCCAGTCGAGTTAGTTGTTTCTAAAAGTCAAAGCCCCCAACTAATTAGTGGACTGTACAAATCTGGTGTGTTACATTCACATGTGTTTCTGTATTTCCTGTCGCATGTTAGTGGATATAACAATTATTTTTACAAAAGTTCCATCTTGTGAAACCTCTCTTCGTTCGGAAAAAAACTTATATAGTTGTGCATAACTGGTAAACTCTAGCGATTGAAGATAGCTACATATAGGTAGGTGTGTAACATGCATATATACCTACTAATCTCTCCAAAATAGATCATTTATTTAAAATACTTTTTGTTTCTATAGCATCAGGCATTTCTGAGATATCTTTTGTTACTGGTTCTAATTGTTCAATATTTTGTAATTCTTTTAAAGTTCTATCAATTTTCAGGTGTTTCTCACGATATCATGAAAAGAGTATGGCATTTAAAGGCCAACGCATAATATCCAACTTTAACTAAAACCTTTGGCTATCATTATTCCTTTTACCTCTATAAAGAAATGTATAGTGCAACTATTTCCGGAAAAGGTTATCTCAATTAAAATGAATAGGTTTTTATAAGAATAGTTTGTTGAAGAATGAGCAGAGGAAGCTATGTAAATGTAGGATATTTATAAACTCTCATTATTATACGTATTATTTATATTTTCTGTTTCTGTAGCAGTAATACCCAGACACACATATAAATTGTGTACATTAATTTAAGAAATAAAATAAATCTCACTTTTAGGTAACTTTTTGTAGTTATGGAAATATGTAAAAATGTGTGTCATTTTTCAAACATTTTGGTCATAAAAATCCTGGCTCTGTTGATCAACAATAGTTTATATGTTATAACTCATTATTTTTAAGCTATTGATTACATGCTTGAACTAAATGTTATTAGTTACTATCTACTTATTACCGTACCTTCTCGTCGCAACTGAGTAACGGTTTATGCTTGGGCACTTTCGCCAGGCACAGGTGGGTACAATCACATGCAGCTGTAGATATCTTAAGTATGACAACCCTAACCGTTATGTGTTGTTGCTTTTCTGGGTTACGAACGAGTCACTAGTTATTTATGTTTCAACTAAATTAGTGCAGACTAATTGTAGGGCGTAGAGTTAAGGGAAACAGAGTGGACAGTATTTTCCATAAATGTTGAGAGAATGTTTTAGCTGATTAGGCTTCTATAACACAAACACAATTAACGTATTTTAATGTACTCAGATAACATGTATACTTATTAATTATATATTGAAAAGAAACACCAATTCGCTGTTGCACACAGCAACCTTTCGGATACACACTTCCTTATTCGTCTACTCTGCTTCTGCTAAAGCTAAGCGAAAAAAAAAAAAAAAATTATAATAATAAAACTAAAATGAATAAATAGTTAAATAAATTTGTTTCTGTTCCTATCTTCACCGCAGCCGGCCTCTAACATCCAATTGATTTTTGTTGGAGGACAAAGGCTCAAGAACTAATAAAGTGGAGAATTCAGTAAGACATAGGAGGAGCGCCATGCTAAAAGATGTGGTGGGGGGAGCCGGTTTCTTGTAAATTTCAAGAGTCAAGATAATTTATGTTCTTGCTTTACATTTAATTTTTACCGTTGTTAAGTTTATAATATTATACTTTACTTAAAATAGGGGGGAAAAGTCATTACGAATACTGTCGCCATGAGAAAAAGAAAAGAAAAAGAAAGAAAGAAAGGAAAAAAAAGCTGTGATTCATAAGGTGTCATTGTCACATTTATATTATAAATCAAGATGGAATATATGTTTAGTGAAAGTCGATCTAAAATAAAGATACCAGTGTATCAGGTTTCTTTCCCATAGGCCCGAATTTGACAAGAAAAGCAGTACTTATAAATTAAAATTATTTACTAATAATATTTAATTCCTCGTATATATCGGTGTTTAATAATTATTAAACGAAATAACTTGTATATATGTTTATTGTTTATTTATTCAGCGTTTTTCTTGGAGGCATCTATCACTGGGAAAAAATGAAACGTAATTGTGGCCAATTTTGTCTTCCTGACATAACAACTTAATCGTAAGTTATCTTTAGTACGGTCTTACGCGCAGATACTTGCGCCCAAGTCCAGTCTAAGTTCATCAGCGCCTAGCGTACAATAAGGCAGCTGATCGTCGGGCGGAAGGCAGACCTAAGGTAGGCAGTTATAACGTAGTTGTATTTTTTTTTTTTTATCCGCCAATTAGGGGATCTATGCGTGAGAAAACCGAAACACGGGTATTTTGCTTTTGATGTATTTTCAGTATAAAAAAATAACAGCTCAAATTGCGACATCATTGTGACAATGATCCCTTGTCAATATCATCAATACTTTTGTCAAAAGCGTGTCTTTCTGATAGAGGCGCAGAATTAGGTGGCAAAAACTTCGAGCTAAGAATTGCAAAACCCAACCCCCACCTGGCATGTCCGTGCAGTAGGTTGGAAAGTAAATACGACAAAGTGATAAAAATTGAAGGCGTCACAATGCGGTACCGCTATTACACCTATGGATTTAAGAGCGAGGATGTGACTGGCGGACAGAATTCATCATTGACCAGGGGAGAAGCTAAAAGACTGGAAGACAAGCTTGACTAAAACTCATCTTGATACTGCTGTGAATTTAGGGTGATTGAATGGATATGAGAGTGAAGGGAAATGTAATTTTCATTGTTTTTCGGAGATATTTTGGCACTGCACCTCGGGAGATCTGCCACTTCCTCTTATTGCAGTAGCTGGAAGAGTTCCTCAGTTCACAGGACAGATCCCAAAGCTTGAGTCGATATGGATATAGCCGTGAGCTGTTAATCAGCTGTTGAATTGCCTGTTGAAGTTCCTCGAGAGTGCGGCTTTTAATGGTGAACTCAGATGGTGTACTGTAATATTGAACTTGGGGTGTAAAGTCTTCGGAAGACCGGTGAATGCCACAGTGGCATGACAAGAGGCTGAGGTGCAGTCGAGGCTCCCGCACAACGTATTCTGGGCATCTGGCATGGTCCGTCTTGGATATACACTTCAATAGTGCTCAGAATGCTGCTGCACACTCCACATGTTCGGTGCCAATATTTGACAAGCCAGGATAGACATATGTGTAGTTCATTACCTCTGCAATATGACACTTGTATAGAAATCGCACCCATTGGATACCCAGGCGAATCCCTTTGTACAGTAGCAAAACACTTTCCCTGATCACATTCACTGTACACATATTGGGAAAGAGGATCGACCTACATATGCACGTGCGCGTCATTACCACAGTTTAAAGCGCTATTTAAAAGCAACACTTTTCAGAATATTTCTACATGTACGCAATGCAGTCATGCAATTTGTCTTGCTCACCTCACACACAGTTGAGGTTAATTCTATGTGTCGCATAATAACCTCATATCATACGACGCTTAAGAATACCTCTGAGGAATTCGCTCCAAGAATGGAAAATTGTATACCATGTCCGTGGAAAACTTAAACACGATTAATAAAATATACATCATTGGACGATTATAATTAAATACTCAAAAATATTAAATTGGATTTACATATATTTAAGGTTTAAGGAATAATTTCTTGCAAACAAAAGTATAAACTATAGTTATACT
Source organism: Hymenopus coronatus (assembly GCA_030762935.1). Lineage (NCBI taxonomy): Eukaryota > Metazoa > Arthropoda > Insecta > Mantodea > Hymenopodidae > Hymenopus > Hymenopus coronatus. The sequence continues at coordinate 87,365,256 of CM060886.1, read as the reverse complement.
GTTTATCCTGATAACTTAATTGTTATAAAGTTATATTTTTACTTTCTCTATACGCACTACGTACATAGTGTATAGAGAATGTATTGCACTCCATCAAAAAATTCGATACCGAGATTTCACAGGAAACATGTTTTAGGGTCCCTGTATCCAAAAAAAGTATTTTCAGAAAAAGGTCCGTGTGTGTGTCCGTGTGTCTGTGAATACGATAACTAAAAACGAAAAGTCGGTAAAATACCAAACTTAGTATTTAAGTTTAGTATCTTCCGGGGATGCGACACGAAGATTTTGAGAAAAATCGCCCCACTCCAAACTACCCTTTACATGGAACTTTTTTCGAAAATTTTGATTTTCCAAAAAATGGCTCTAAAAATTTTGATTAAAATATCGTATATTAAAGATATTTACCTGACAAATAAAATGTATATTTTGAATTTTCTGGGAATAGCCTCTGAAGACTACTTTATTCTGAGTGAATTTTACGGAATTTTGTATAAGTGCTAAACCGTAAGAGAGAGACAAAAACTTACCACACAAAAAATGTAGAGTATATTAAAACACACAATTTATGTTGTACACATTTTTTTCGTGGAGTTGATTGTTTTTGAGATATTCCTTGTTTTTGGTTTAAGCTATATAAACTTATATTTTCTCACACAGGACTTTGTGAACTCGTGTCCATACAAAGGAACTTCAGTAAAATAGCAACCAGCTTTTGACTATCACTTTAACCTATGGTACTCCCTTTTTTCGCTTTTACTTACAAGGAAGCCAGAAATAAGACTGTTTCTGCTAATTTTTTCTTGATTAGCAGGAAGAAAATAGAAGCATAAGCTTTTTAAAAATAATTTATTGCAGAGATATAGAGAAAGACATGTGAATGGAACACATCAGATTTTTTAGGTTCTACTCACGGATTTATGGTGAAAAATTCTTTACTTTGTCCAGTAACCAAAAAATGTGCTAAAATTAAGTTTCAGTGGACGTAAACTAAAGGAGTAAATTCAGAAGTTGAAAAGAAGTATAGCGAACGCAATTTTTTGTGGTGTTTAACGCCCGCTTTTACTGGTTGTGGCACCGCAGGCAATGACACTGGTGATATATGAAATGAAGATGGAGCACCGGTGGAATGCGATGGCGGGGGAAAACCGAAGAACCCGGAGAAAACTCGCCTATGTGCCGCTTTGCCCACCACAAATCACACATGCGGTCACTTGGGATTGAACTCGGGCTGTCTAGGTGAGAGGCGAGTGGTCTAACCAGTTGGCCACGGCGCGGCCCGCGAACGCAGCTGTATGTCCTGTTTGGGCTACAGCAGCTTTGTTCGTCGCTTTGAAAATACAATAAACTTGCTTCACAACAATGCTTTTAGTAATATAAAGCCAATGTAAGGTAATGTAAGGATCAATTGTGTTTTATTTTTACTTTCTCTACACGTACTATGTACATAGTGTATAGAGAAGGTATTGCACTCCATCCAAAAATTCGATACCGAGATTTCACCGGAAATATATGTTTTTAGGGTCCCCTGTATCCATAAAAAGCAATTTCAGAAAAAGGTCCATGTGTCAGTGTGTCCGTCTGTCTGTGAACACGATAACTCAAAAACGAAAAGTCAGTAAAATAGCAAACTTGGTATTTAAGTTTAGTATATTCCAGGGATGGACACGAAGATTTTGAGAAAAGTCCCCCTCCCCCAAACTGCCCTTTACATGGAACTTTTTTTCGGAAATTTTGATTTTCTTAAAAATGGCTCTAACGATTTTGATTAAAATGTTGTATATTAAAGATATTTACCTGACAAATAAAATGTATATCTTGACTTTTCTGGGAATAGCCTCTGAATACTATTGTGGATGAATTTTACGGAATTTTGCATATCTGCTAAACCATAAGAGATGGACAAAAACTTACCACACAAAAAGTGTAGAGCACGTTAAAACACACAATTTAAGATATATACATTGTTTTCGTGGCGTTGACCGCTTTTTAGATATTCCTTGTTTTTTGGCTTCAGCTTTGAAAAACTTACACTTTTCTCATACAGGAATTTGTCAACTCCTGTCCATTCAAACAAAGGAACTTCAGTCGCATAGCAACCAGCTTTTGACTGCTAATTTAACCTATGGTACTCCCTTATTTCGCTTCTACTTACAAGGAAGCAAGTAATAAGACTATTTCTGCTAATTTTTTCTCAGTTAGCATGGAGTAAATAGAAGCATAAGCTTTTTAACAATAAGTTATTGCAGAGATGTAGAGAAAGTCATGTGAATGTAACACATTCGATTTTTAAGATATGCAAGAGTTGTTAGCTAGTACTTTTACTGCCGACATCCTACAGATTTATGTAAATATTAACAGATTTAGTATAAAATGCAAGGAAATTAAAAGCACTGAAATCAAAATAAATACATAGAAAGAGAAGGAATGGAAAGAAAAGAAAAATTACTTGTTTTCTCATTACGAGTTAGCTGTAACAAACTATGAAAGATGAAAAAGGACTATGGATTTGTAGTTAAAACATAAAGATTTTCTATTCATCTTTAGGGCTCTTGTGGTCTCTGTACTGAAGCCTTACTTAAATGTCCCTTCTGTATATATTATTTCTGAATATTACACACAAAAATTTAACTTTGCTCCTTCAAGTTTTTGTAATTTCTTTTCTTCTCGTTTCTGATACTTCTGAAACTCGTCAAGGGACCATTTGCTGGTACGCTGAAAGGGCAGCTTCTTAGCTCATTTCTCAAGGACTCCGTGTATTAATAATTAAACTATTGAAATACTAAATGTGAATGACTATAAAACCAGCGATTATATAATTTCTTTCAGAAAGATATGTTTAACTATAAGACGAGGGGAAAACACGTGTCCACAGTCAGTGTTGCTAACGTACTGAAAGTCTTGAACGAAGAAATGATATCGTAACAACGCCTGACTTTCGTGGCAAATATGGACGAAAACACCAGCAATAATTATGGAGGGAATACCTATTAAGCATTTATAAATGGGTTTGTGGTCAGTCTTGAAAGCATTTCGTTCGCATTGTTGCCGCTAAATTTCCTTTATTAACGGAAATTAACGCGGACAATGGAAATCAAAGTACGCCTTCTAACGGAAAATGTTCAATTCCAAAATGTAACGTGTAGAAAATTTTTAGGCAGCCTGTGAAAATCTGCATTATGTGCTGTGCAGATGTAATGTTTATGTCAAAACATGACCATTTTGCTGCTACCTGACCGGTCTATGAGTGAATACTGAGAAATCCTGTCAAAGTTGTCCTTCACTGCATAGTTTAGTTAACCACTTATTATATTATGAGTACAATTTTTACCTAAGACTACCAATTAAACAAATGTTTCCATAAAAACTATAATACATACCAATAAATATAAAATTTCCTAGATAGATGTTAGATAAGCATGGCTAATCGTCTTTTTATTGTTGTCTATGCCCTATGTAATTTGCGCTATAAAGACCTGTCAAACAGCACTTTAAGGTTCACCTCTAAACTTACATAGGTCGGTTTAGCTACCATGGCTTCGAAAATAAAGGTTGTGCTAGACCTTAACACGAGAGTAATGGTGATTTATGCTAGTGAACGTGATAAACTGAGTGTCAAGCAGGTCATAAAGGTGATCAATGTCGGCAAAACTCAAGTTTACGAGATTCTAAAAAAAGAAATCGGAAATTTGGAAGCTATAGGAAAACTGTGCTAATGGGAAAATGAAGGGAGACCTAAAGAAAACTGAAAACTAGTACATCAGTGAAATAGTGTGGTAGTGGTTTGCTAGTGTCAGGGCCTATATTACAGAGCTAAAAAGGTAACTGAAAAACTGGGCAAGACTGATTTCAAAGTATATAATGGATGGCTGGAGTGTTTCTGCTAAAGACACCAAATAGTTTTAAACGAACTTTGTGGTGAATCGAATGACTTTAGTACCGAAACCATCGCTGATTGGATAGCTAAACTACCTTCTGTAATCGAAGGATGCGAACCGAAAACATAGCAAACAACGACGAAACGGGACTATTTTTCCGCGCATTACCGAGTAAATCATGTGTCTGGAAAGTGACATGTTCGGGAGGAACATTTTTCAAGGAAAGATGATTGACTGTTTTTATGTGATTTTATGTCAGGTGATAGGAAAAACCTCTAGTGATCGGTGAGGCTGCTAAGCCAAATTGCTTCAAAAACATCGACCTCCGGAACCTACCTGTTGATTGGGGATCCAATAAAAAGTCTTGAATGACGTGACAAATCATGGAATAATGGTTAACGGCACTTAATGGGAGAATGAAGAGACAAAACCGACATGTTATGCTTTTTGAATAATGCAACATGTCACCCACACAGCGAACTTTCCAAAGTCCGATTTGTTTAGTTCCCTCCAAGTACCACAGGTTTTACTCAACCATTGGGCCAACGCATCATTCAGAATGTTTAAGTATATTTTCGTAAACTGCTAATGCAGTCTTTGCTCGCTAATATGGATTCCACAGCATCGGCTTCTAAGCTAGCCAAAGCCATTTCGGTTTTAGATGCGGTAATTTGGATAAGTCAAGCTGTAAAGAAACTTCTGCCAGAAAGAGTGACAAAGTGTTTCCGAAAAACAGAGTTTCCAACGGATCAAGTTGATAGTGAAGAAAAGGAGTATGAGAAAAATAAGTATAAAACTAAATAAATGAAGCTTCTCTCAATTGCAATGCCATGGAGTACGTCAACATGTGCAAACTGAGACAGACACAACTGGATATAGATGCCTTGATTGAAAACTATTCGCAAGGTCGGAAACATGAAGCGGAGGAAGATGAATAGAAATATCTTCTAAATTGGAAGGAGAGTGTAGACTAAATACTTATAAAGACGTGTCAAACGTTTAAAGGAACTGCAGCAATTCGCCCTATGCCGAAATGACTCGGATAAGTTTGGTGTGGTCTCCCAGGCTAAAGTATAGCAGCAATGTGTGCAGAAAACTCTGACTACTGGAAAAAATAAACGAATCGGTGTTCAACTACTTTTCGTTCATTATAAGATTTGGTGTGCATAATGTTGTGCAGAAATACATAAATATAACACTGAATAAGGTACGTATATATTTTTATCCCAATATGGTCTATGTTTGCTCATGGTTTAATTTTGTTACATCTTCGTTAAATGGAAAACTGTCCTTAATGGAAAGCTTGAGAGTCCCGTTCAATTCTGCTAAAGACAGGTTTTACTGTGTGATGATTATTATTATCATTATTATTATATTTATTATTATTTATATTATTATTATTATTATTATTATTATTATTATTATGTGATATCCTTGTGCTTACAACCGCCCAAAATGTATGATTTTAGCAAAACGCACAAACAACCTGAAATTTTTTATTAATTATCTCACAATTATTTATTCCCTGACTTTTAATAATGCGCACTCCCATAGAACCATTTAAAAGAACAAACATTTTATATTAAGTAAGGTTAAAAATCTAAAATTGTTGGAAAGGGTAATAATTAAGGGATTCTAAAGAAGTGCAAAAGCTTAACTTTTATAAAAGCAAGGAAAATTATTTAAAAACTCCCTACTCAAGGGTTTTCAAAAATATGATGTCGTATATTAAGCTAAGATGGAAACATGCAGGAACTTTGCGCTTAATTAACTCCTAATGTATCTACAAAATAAGCATTGTTACTGATGCATGTATCTAACAAGATTTAAGGTCTTCTAGCATACCAGCAACTATTAGGTTCGGACTGCACTGCTCGGTGTGTACGAGAGGGTTGGAAAAGATTTAAGTAATTCAAAATCTTCTCGGGCTTCTAGCCAGGTTAAAACTTGGCTTGACACCAACGTTTCGAAGAAGTGCATCTTCCTCGTCTTCAGGGTGAACTGATGGTTTGAGCTTGCGGAGACTGGTATTTATAAGAGCTGGGATGAAGCTAACATCTGATTGGTTCGTCATCTTAAATACCAGGCCATAATATCACGCGAACCAATCAGATGTTAGCTTCATCCCAGCTCTTATAAATACCAGTCTCCGCAAGCTCAAACCATCAGTTCACCCTGAAGACTAGGAAGATGCACTTTCGAAACGTTGGTGTCAAGCCAAGTTTTTACCTGGCTAGAAACCCGAGAAGATTTTGAATTAACACGTCGCCAGGAAAGCTTCAGTTCTTATTTTAAGATTTAAGTAATCTGCCTCCAATCACACCTTTAATCTCGTGCGTGCTGCCTAAGCAAACAGGCGGAGGCAGGAGTGCATTGCAACCTGTACGTTACGCTGTGACTGGTATGCTAGTTCTACGTAAACTTCAGTTTATATTATGCAATCATTATAATATTCTTGTTGCTTTTGTATTACCACATATAACCAGAGGAGGAAGAGATTATCGTATACTTTGAGTACGAATAAGTATGTCAGTGGAAATAATTACAATAAAAGGCTGACGAGCTATTTATACAATTTTCGACCTTGCTGTGAGTGTATGATTCATCTTCTTACTTAGTAAAACCTTGAGATAACCTATGTATGTTTGAGCTGCTACTTAAGAGCTTGCTAAAACTGGAATATTGCCACAAAGTCGTGTGACAAAGTGGCCTTCAACTAAGCAAAAATAATAAACCAACATATTCCTCCATCTTTTGTTTGAACATATTTTTACTGGCTCTACACGTACTATGTACACCCGAGGACAAGAAATATGAGTCATGTCTGAACGCCAAATTCGTCCAAGTCCTACACGACACAGCGCCTTATGTACACCACGCGCGACACAGTTGTGCAGCGGCAGCAACAAATAGTCACAAGTTCCAAATCTTAATATTGCTAACCCATATGATCAATAATCATAATCAAATATATAACTAAACTTCTTCATCAACAAAATGTCAATATTAACAAAAATCTTAACAATATAAAACTTGATGCAGTTTGTATTGTAGGAAATGACTAAACCTGCCACTTTCTGTGTTTGTTCACAGTAGCGCTGTGACAAAACGTAGGTTACTCCTCTGGTGAGGGTCACAGGTTCGCTTCTCGCATGTAGCAAACTTCTTTTTTCCTTCTCTAAATGCAGTTGAATAACACATAGCGGCTATTTATTTTAGACATGTTTATTTTATATACGACGTTCAGTACAGTTAATACTAGTTATTATGATGCTTCTTTAAGAGTTTATTCTACCTAACAACAATATGCTGCACACGAAAGCATGTGGCGCATTCATGCCGAATGGTCTGCAAACGCAATCGGCATGAACACTTCTCTCTCGAGAATTAAATAAAAGATGGTATCTGTATAGCATGAAAAAATACTAAAAATATTGTGAATCATACTAATGTTTTGAAACATTTTGAGAATCCAATTTTGGGCAAATTTGATTTTTTAGGAGATAGGAACCTTTATTTTTTTTTTTTTACTCAACGCACCCTTCACAAACCGACCCAACAGGAATATGTCAACCGCAACTGGAATAACCTGATATTCTCAGAAGAGGTTCACATTTTCCTCCTCACGTAAGGGAAAGGTGATTGTCTATGGTCCAAAGGGGTCTCGGTATGATGCAAAACACGTGGCTTCACTATCTCAGCGTAGTCGCATATCGGTATCGTGTGGGGAAGGTATATTAAGGGGCGCTCTAGATGTGCTCTGGCAGATTGACGGTACACTGGACGGGCGCAGCTCACGGTAATACTCGATAATATTTTGATTCTCTCTAAGAGGATGGGATATCCTGATGAAATTGTTGAATTTGTACAGAATAATCATCCTAAGCACACATTTCAAAAGGTTTCAAATTAGTTTTCAGAGAGGCAGGATAGAGTGATATTTGAGCCCTATTGAGAATTTGTGGACTGGGTTAAAAGTGAGCTATGCTCCAATTTACCTGTAGATGGGCGAAGGACAAAAGATGACTTCAAGAAACCCGGGATTTTGTAGCTTCTCGTCCTCATTACTGCAGACATTTAATTTTGTCTATGCCCCGAAGATTGAGGGCGGTTATACGGCCTGAGAGTTCATACACCCTAAATTAATTATCATTTTTTTTGTTTTAGTTTTAGAAGATAAGAGTTTATTTACATATATTTGTTTAGTTATTTAACATGAGTGTTAGAGGAATTATATTTGTGTGTGCATATACAGACCCATAACTTCAAATACCAAAGTTATAGTAATGCAATATTACGTTTTGCATATCCAGTCATAAAACTAACATAAAAAATGACTAGCAGCGAGAGATTTGGACCAAGAAACTTATGCGTGGAAGCTAAGTCGTTCTGCAATCTCTTTTCAGTATATATAAATTAACCATATCGCTGTCACAGTTCTTTCGTGTGCAGTGTGAACACAGCTTACACGAAGCGCTTCGATGACACATGGAATCTGGGGATTATCCATTTTTTGTGTCCACAGGTGTACATAGTGTATAGAAAGATATTGTATTGCACCCAAAAATTCGATACCGAAATTTTACAGTAAATAACTGAATCCAAAAAAAGTATTATTAGAAAAGTGTGTGGGGGGGGGTGGGTGTGTGTAGGCAGCATGACTCAAAAACGAATAGTCCTTAAATAACAATAAATAACTGGTATTTAAGTTTAATATCTTCCAAGGATTTGACACGAAGATTTTCAAAAAATTCTCCACCTCCAACTATTCTATATATGGAAAAATGTTTGAAAAAATTTATTTTCTCAAAAATTGCTCTAAAAGTTTGATTAAAATCTCCTATATTTGAGATATTTACATGACAAATAGGCCTGGCTACGGGCCGATCCGTTGTAACAGGTTCTCATTGTTTCATTGCCTTAGCTCCCAACAGGTTTCTGACTCCTAGGCATTGGCTTGTTAGTCCTGGGGGGAGTATCACTCCTACGAATACGCGGAGGGTAAGCCGATTACGAAACGAAACATGACAAATAAAATGTATAATTTGAATTTTCTGGGCTAGCCTCTGAAGAATTTTATTCTGGATCAATTTTTCTGAATTTTAAATAACTGGTAAACCATAACAGATAGAAAAAACTTATTACATAAAAATATAGATCTCCTTCAAACAGACAATTTATGTTGTATACATTTTTTCGTAGTTGGCCGTTTTCTAGATATTCTTTGTTATTATTTTCAGTTTTAAAATACTTAAAACTTTTCTCATACGGGAACTTGTCAACTCCTGGCCACGCAAAGAAACGGATTTTAATCCCATAGCAACCATATTTTAAAACAATCGGTTTAGCCCAGTGTATTCCCTTATTTCTCTCCTACTTATAAGGAACTAAGTATTAAGCCGATTTTACTAATGTTTATCTCGATTAGCATGAGCAGATAGAAGAATAAGCTTATTGACAATGATATATTACAGAGCTGTAGAGCATGGAACACACCAGATATTTTTATTCTTGAGTTGCTTGTTAGGATGTTCACAACTCTGTAACTGGGTAGTACAAATATATTATATTAGACATACATTTTGACGTTTTATGCACCTAAAACAGGATTATTAAACAAGGCTCTAAGTTATGTTATTTAATTATATAATAACGTAGGATTATATAAATTTACAATTATTTATTAATTTAAGGGGATTTTTTTCTAAACATAAACATTTATTAAGATTAGAATTTGTTTTCATTTTATTTATTATCTTTTCTAGTATTCACTTATAAAAGTCTTAATATCCACCCAAATTTCATACAGAAATTTTACCAGAAGCATCATCACATTTTGAGATGTTCTAAATCCAAAGAAATGTATACAATAACTGTGTGTGCGCTAGAGAAGGAGGAAGGGAGTGAGGGAGGAACACATTCTAGAACCACTATTAGATTGTATTAGCATACTACATATTTAAAACATTTTCATGAGAATGAAATGTACATACATATTTAATGTTGTAGGAATGATCAGCGAAGTCGTCTACATTCGGGATGAATTTTGTTTATAAAAACCTACAGTAACTTAACTTAAAAGATAAAAGAATCACTGGTATTTTTAATTGTTTTACTTTTAGTTTAGGTTACTAGTTACTGTCATTTAAAACTTATTTTCACACTATATTAATTCTCATCTCCACATTTCCAAACTTTAAGGAGGGTAGAGAGTACTCCTAATTAAAGAAGAATACGCATCCTCGGCAGCGAATCGAAACAGAAACCCCTTGATAAACCACAACAGATCGACAACAGTATAGTACATGCCAAATATAGCTTTTGTTAAAACACAATTAGTTGCGGCATTAAGGATTTTCAAGATTTTCCTTGTTATTTGTTTGAATTTTCCAATACATACCGTGAAACACTACAAAAACAACAACAACAAAAACATTCTTACATTTTGAACTGCTAATTTATCATTCATTTTGTTTCTCGCGCATATACAAAGAGTGACCTTTAAAAGTTAGCCTATAGACATTCGCATTCTCAAGATTTGACTGCCATTTCAGCCTCATATATCTCCATTGAACCTAGAACGAAAGGTATAATGACATTATATTTGAAAACGTATATGAATTACCAGAAAATAACTAGAAAAAGAAGAGTTTGTAAAGGGTGTATACAAGAGGTGCCGGGTTCGAATCTTGGTTAGTGTGAGTTCCCGGATTAGGTTTTTTTGGGGTTTACCCTTATCCTGAGAAGGCGAATGTCAAGTAACTTTTAAGCTTCAAGCTAATTTGAACAACATTTCGCCAATTTCATTCATCTTCCGATATGATTACCGTTAAATTACAAAGAAAACCTGTGTGATGGGCACATAAGATTACATTTAAACTTCAATCTTACAGTTCAGAAAACTGTTTACACATATATCTAATAAAGAGCATATTAGCAATATATACTTGAAATTTCTTCACAGCTGAAGTTTCACTTCTCTTCTGAAACCAGTTTTAAGACTGGAAAGGATATTAGCATGTAAGGCGAGAACTTTAAATGTTTCACGTTTTTCGTATCCATTCCTCCGGAATTTTTCATCTTACATCCTAGACTTTTAACTGGCCCTTTAAAGACCTTTGAACAATCGAAGGGTATATTTTGAAAGCTAAAGTTTGGTTTTAACTAAAATTTCTGATATATTCCATTACCATGTTTTTCTCTACTCATTCTGTAACAAACCATTCTTACAAAAATTTATTCTTCTGTCTACTTCATGCTAATCAAGATAAGTATTAGCAGAAATGGTCTTATTACTTATTTCCATGTAAGTAGAAGGAAAATAAGTAATTACTAAGCTAAACCAATAATTAAATCTTTTAAAAACGGGTTCCTATTGATGGCATTGAAACTCGGTTCTCTTTGCATGGCCAGGAGCAAAAGAAAAGAAAAACGAACAACTTCCCGTTTGAGAAAATTTTAGGTGTTGGAAAAGTTACACCAATGGCCCAGAATATCTCTGAAATAGTTAACTAATAGTTAACTACAACAACAAAAAATGTATCCGAGATAAATTTTGTGTTTTAACGAAAATTACAGTCTTTGTTTAGAGAGATCCTTACAGTAAACAGTCATGCAAAAGTTATCCCAAATGGAGATTATTCCCAGAAAAGTTTAGGTATAAATAATTCCATGTCAAAGTATCTTTAACATAGAATGTTAAATCAAAATCGTTAATGTTACCTAATTATTTCTTTATTAACAATGTTGTCAACTGTCAGGATTATATCAGCACCGCCGGTGTGCCAGAATTTCCTCCCACAAGAATTCTTTAACATACAAGTAAATCTGCTGACATGGGGCTGTGCTTTTAAGCACACTTAAAAACCATCGGTGTGGGTGGGCTTTCAACCCGTGACCTTGAGTCGAGAAAGCCAGCGCCTAAGCAACTGAGCTACCCAGACCAACACAAAATCGCTAAGAGCCATTTTTAAGACAATTACAAATTTCAAAAAATACTTCATGTAAAGGGTAGTTTTAAGTGAGTTTTTTTTCTTAAAAATGTAAGTGTTACATCCTTGGAAGATACTGAACTTAAATTTAAAGTTTGATATTTAACAGACTTTCCGTTTTTGAGTTATGCTGTTCACACACACACACGCACACACACACAGAGTCGTCCTCCGTGGTGTAATGGTTACCATGCTTACTTCATACACCCAAGGTAGCGGGTTCAATTCCGGCGGAGGACGATGGATTTTTTCGGGCGTAAAAATCTTTAGCATGTTTTCCTTCGGAAGGGAAGTAAAGCCGTTGGTCCCGTGTGTAGATTTACGGCACGTAAAAGAACATCAAGCCTGAAAGAGAAGCCTCTGAGCAAAATTAAGCTGTTTTTCACGCCCAATTTAGAATGGGACGCTGAGAACCACAGTAGTTAAAGAGCGTCCATAAATAACACGCCATTTCCATTTTCTCACACACACACACACACACACACACACACACACACACACACACACACACACACACACGGAATTTTCTCTAAAAATTCTTATTTTTATTCATATATTTCAACATATATTTCTGGTATTATCTCGATATCGAATTTTTTTGTGAAGTACAATACTTTCTCTACTTACTCTGTACATTGTACGCAGTAGGGAAAATAAAAGTGAAAGGTCAGAAATGCGGTTAATTGAACATTGTTCGCTTTCTTTCACCAATCCTCTCTTTAATTCATCTAATCCCAACATGCAGGATCTTCGTGAATGCAGGAACTTAGGGTTTCAAGATTCTATTTTTTATGCGGTACATGATATAATTTTGTCTACTTCCATTTTAAAAGCAGGTCATCAATTGATACTTTTCTATTGCAAAAGCTTCTGTTTATTTTCGTATAAAGTAAATAACACGTCGTAATGCATTTTCAATAGCAACATGTTAATAAGCACTTTATAAATTACGTCACGAGTCTTAAGGAATAAACAGTTCCCTTTCCAAAATTTAAGTATATTGTTTCCCTCGAATACGATCGAAGGCCTTGAAAAAAAAAGACATTCCTCTACTGATTATTGCCAACTAATCATACATGAAAACAAATTATAGCTTTTAGGTTAAGTATGGGTTCAATTATAAATCACACAAGAAAATTCTAATGGAAATGTATGGTAATTGACAATTTTTACAATTTTTACTTTCTCCATACTACTATGTACATAGTGTACAGAGACTGTAGTACATTTCACCCACAAATCCGATACCGAAATTTCACCAGAAATAGACGTTTAGGGTCCCCTTTATCCAAATAAAGCATTTTAAGAAAAAGATCCGTGTGTCTGTGAACACTATAACTCCAAAACGAAAAGTCTGTAAAGTACCAAACTTGGCATAAAAGTTTAGTATCTTCCAAAGATGCGACACGAAGAGTTAGAGAAAAATACCCCTACGCAAAACTACCCTTTACATCGAAACATTTTCAAAATTTTTATTTTCTCAAAACTGACTAACGATTTTGATTAAAATACCGCGCATTAAAGATATTTACACGATAAATAACATTTTTATCTTGAATTTTCTGGAAATAGCTTCTGAAGGCCTCTTTATTCTGGATGAAATTTGCTGTATATTGCATAACTGGTAAACCGTAGGAGATAGACAAAAACTTACTACACAAAATATGTAGATCTCGTTGAAACACACAATTTATGTCATTACTTTTTTTCGTGGAGTTGACCGTTTTTGAGATTATGCTTGATATTGGTTTCAGTTTTAAACTACTTGAAGTTTTCACACACAGGAATTTGTCAACTCCTGGCAATGTAAAGAAAGGGTATCAACCACATGGCAACCAGTTTTTAAAAGATTCGACTATCGTTTTAGCCTAGTGTATTCCTTTATTTCTCTTCTACTTACAAGAAAACATTTCTGCTAATGTTAAGTAGATAGAAGAATAAGCTTGTTAACAATAATTTGTTACACAGATGTAGAGAAAGTCATGTGAATGGATCATATCAGATTTTTTAACATTGGCTTTAGGAGTCATATTATTACATGAACAGACATTTTTTTAGAACAACTCATTTGTTACACTAACACAAACTTCTTCATAAATCTGGTTAAGCGTATCAAGAAGTACCACATTCAATAAGACCACCAAAAACAGTCGTTGCACAATTTGATAAAAATCATCAATAATTTTAACATTCATTATCGAAAATGGCGATGTATTGAATTCAATTAACTATAATGGTTACCATAACAGCAATCAAGTTCACGAAATTAATAATAATAAAATTAAAATTGTCCACGGTTCAAGATTTAATATGCCATATTATAATTATTTCCTGCATTTAAGACGTATTTCCTTAAATAAACGTAGATAAGGTATTGTATTCAACTTGATGCAAAAGTAGCTATATTATCTAGCGGTTCTTGACACACTCATTAATAAAGCTCGACTTTTGCACCTAGTTAAATAATATACTATTGAATTATCATTTATATAGAAGAGTACCTATGGAAGTTTTAATTCTACATATATGCAAATTTTGCTTTGTTTTGTGACAATGATAAAATAAATAAAACTTGGCAAACCCGCCTGGGTAATGTGGTGGTGGCGAGTCTGCCTCACATTCAACAGGTCGGGAGTTCGAATCACGCTTAGGGTGAGTTACCCAGATAAGGTTTTTTTTCGGGGGTTTCCCTTATCCTGAGAAGACGAATGTCGAGTAATTTTATGCTCCATGCACCCCGAAATCATTTGAGCGTCATTCACCGATTTCATTCATTCATCGTCCGATATAACCAATCAGGTTAAAGGACATTAAGCTTAAAAAAACAACTTAGTAATTTGCTTCAAGCAGATTTTGTTTCTTGGAATTCGCGAAATAAATTTCAGTGGTTACAGTTCAATGGGCGTATAGGCAAAAATTTTGTCTTCCACATATATGCAAATTTTGTCTGATATAAATGTGCGTAGGTGATACTTTCAGATCCAAACGCCGGGGGTTCTCTTTAAAGGCAGTAGCATCAGACCATTGCGTATGTCAGAGTAGAACGGCTTTGGTGTGAAGTCCTAAAAAGTTCGTGCGACGGGCGAGTCGAAAACTAGTAGTTCCAACAATGACATGTGAAAGGTGTAGAATAAAATCGCAACTTCTCGGCGTTAAGGGCTGTTAAATTAAGCAGAGATTGCAGCTCCAGAAATGTTCCCATGACAGATTTGCTTGAGAATACAAGCAATGAGGACTGTAATACTAAATGCAAAGCTTGCAAGACTCAGGGGTAACACAGCAAAAGCACAAGGTAAAAAACACAATAGGCAGCGCTTCATTATACACAAGATATTGATTAATTCAGCCAAAGTAGTGCACAGTTTGCTCCTATGAATAACATATGCCTGAAATGTAACCAAAAATTGATTGAAAAGCAAAATGAATTCTGTTGTGCCGCAGGCTATTCCCCAGAACGTATTGGATAACCTCGCGTCTACTATTATAGTCGCATCTCTTGTCTAACCTCAGAAAATGTTATTTCAGATGTGATTCGAAGCCAAACAAGCTCTTGATGCTAATTGTTTTATTACTTTTCCAAATTTGTTATCTATAAAGAGCAAATTTATTATCTAATTGGTAAAAGATAAATAAAGGTGCGGATGAACGGAAGGGGCAAATGCAACAAGGCAAAGCAACGCACCTAGGCTGCTGGGCTTGTGTACTTCTACTATGACCCCCTGGGAGTCAAGGATGAGATGAGAGACCAGAGGTGCAAGCATGGGCGAGTCCTTAACGGTTCCAGATCGAACGCATGAACCACCACGAGTCCCGCGAAGTGGTGAAATTGGGAAATTGAGCTTTATTTATGGACGATCTTTAACTGCGGTGTTTTTCAACGTCCCATTCTATATTTGGCGTAAAAGACCGCCTATGTTTGCTCAGATATTGATTATATCAGACTTGAGGTTCTTTTACGTGCCGCCAATCTACGACACATGACCAACAGCTTTACTTCCCTTCCAAAAGAAACCATGCTAAGGATTTTTGCGCGCGAAAAAAAATCCATCACCTTCCGCCTGGTATGAACCCGTGAACTTGGAGCCATAGGATACCATGTTACCCCTAGACCACGGAAGACGTCACCCGCCCAAGAGCACTCGGAGGTGAATCTTGCCAGGGATCCCACAACGACGTCAGGAAAGAAACCTATACAGAGTACAAATCTCTCACTCAGCCGCAACCGTGTTGCCTGATCCTACAACCCTGAAACACATGGCAAAGAAGTTATGAGCACAGGAAACTCATGGTAGAAATCGGACCACCTGGAAGTAATATAATAAGGAATATCTCAAAAATAGTCAAATCCACGAGAAAAAAAAAATCTGATGTGTTACACTCACATGACTTTCTCTAGCTGTTCTACAAACTTTTCACATAAGATTATTCTTCTTTCTGTACCTTGCTAATCGAGGTACTCATTAGCACAATGCTCTTATTACTTAGTTCCTTATAAGTAGGAATGGGGAATACACTAGCCTAAACCCATAGTCAAATGTTTTAAATGCAATTGTTATGCAATTGTCATTACAAATCGCTTCTTTTCTTGGCCAGGAGTAAAACAAAAGAAAAACGGACACTCCCGTCTGAGAAAAGTATAAGTACTTCACAACTGAAACTAATAACAATTAATACCATGAAAATGGTTAAGTTCCACGAAAAAAATGTATATAACATAACTTGTGTATTTTAACAAGACCTACATTGTTTGAATAGTAAGTTTTTGTGTATCTCTTACGGTTTACTAGTTATACTAAATTAAACAAAATTCATTCAGAATAAACAGGTATTTAGAAGCTATTTCCAGAAATTTCAAGATATACATTTTATTTGGTATGTAAATATCTTTACCATACGGGATTTTAATCAAAATCGTTAAGAGCCCCACACATGGATATTTTTCTAAAAATGCTTTTTCAGAATTCAGGGGTCCTCAAAACATATTTCCAGTGAAATCTGGTATATAGATTAAGTAAGTACATACATAGAGAAAGTAAGAAAGTGAGAATAAAAGAACAATATATCAGTTACTGGACTGAAAATCTCCCTAGTCAACTTCACATTACCATAACAGAATCCAACTACACGACATTCTTTTTGAAAAGAAAAGATCAGGTTAAAATTACTTGTCTAAGAAATGGTATTACAACGTAAACACATATCTGCATACTTTCAAGAGAAGAACCTCCTGTGTGATACCGGTAAATGTCTTCCAACAATAAAACATACGTATAATCATGGATTGGCCACAGTATAATTCCGTTAGAAATAAACAATATATACTAAAATTTTACAATCATCAATCAATGTATTTTAAAATATTAATATGTATTACTGTGTTGTTCCCTGTACGTTTTAGTTATTTTACGTCGCTTTAACTTCTAGATCATATTGTAAGATACCTGTTGACGGGTGTTGGACAGTAGCTTTTCAGGACTATCCCCATACCATACCACTTTTGCTTCCTGCCAAAAGATGGCGAAGGATGTCATAGTCCAAGTGCTTTCACATTCGTAGTCAGATGGCACGTACAGCCAAACAGCATAGCATCTAGTTTAGCTGCCCCCATCGCCCATAGTGAGGTGACAAAGAATTCCCCCACAACCATTCTACTTGATTCAACAAGCAAATGGCGTTAGGGTGCCATTCATTCTAACTGCTTAAATATCTATATCAGCGCGTTATTACTACCTATTTTCACTTTTACTATTGATTTTTGACTGAAGGTGGAACTTTGGGTTATGGTATTAAAAAGTATGTAACTTGGCGACCGAGAAGAACCGAAAAAAAAAAACAGCAGATTGGTCGGCGCACGGGATTTGAACCCGGGACCTTCTGAATGCGAGCCACAGACGTTACTGCCTGAGCCATCGCGCTCGGTTTCTCTGCATTTTTTGTTTAATGCGGTCACATTTTAAAAAATCTGATGTGTTCCATTTACATGACTTTCTCTAGCTGTTCCGCAAATAAACCTTTTATTCAAAAGTTAATATTTTATTTACATCATGATAATCAAGATAAACATTAGCAGAATTAGCCCTATTACTTGCTTTCTTGTATGGAGATGGGAAATAAAGCGATAAACAAGTGCTTTAAAAGCCGGTCACTATATGAAACAATTGAAATTCCATTCTCTGTGCTTGCCAGGAGTAAAGAAACGAGAAGAAAGATATCTTCCCGTTTGAGGAAAGTTAAAGTGGCTTAAAATTAAAAACAATAATCCAGAATACACGAAAGCTGTTAACTCTACAAACAGGAATGTATATAACATAAATTGTGTATTTTAATCATATCTACTTTTTTGTGTGGTTTTTATCTATTACGGTTTGCCAGTTATACAAAAATCAAGGTCTTCAGAGACTATTCCCAGATAATTCAAAATATACATTTTATTTTCAATGTAAATATCATTAATACACGGCATTTTAATCAAAATCGTTAGTCATTTTTGAGAAAAACAGAATTTTCAAAAAATGTTTCCATGTTGTGGTGGGAGGATTTTCTTCAAAATCTTCTTGGAAGATACGAGACACAAATACCAAGTTTTGTACTTAGCGGACTTTTCGTTTTTGAGCTATGCTGCCCACAGACACACACGGATCTTTTTCTAAAAATTATTTTTTGGAGTTAGGGAACCTCAAAATATACATTTCTGGCGAAATATCGACATCAAATTTTTGGGTGGAATACAATGCCTTCTCAAGCTACTATGTACATTGTATATACCTATACCTAGGCTAGAGAAAGTAAAACTTCTTCTAGTTACTTCCTTTTAAGGAACTAAATTACATTTAAATAATTTGTTTTATTTAACCGCGTGCTATGGGTGGCAGACGTGTTGATCCTGATCTGATGTCGACACCTGTACAAACAGAACATTTTAGTGCCATCTAATTTAGCCTTGTAAAGGTAGGTCAACAAACACCTGTTCTCGGGAAAACAAATGTAGGGGCTCACTAGGGATATCTTGTGGGCGTCGCCAGAACGTAACGGTATCTCTTGTCACCCACTAAGTGCAGATTAAATAAACGGGAAGTAACCTGGATACCACTGCTTTTAACAAGACTTCAAGAACTAGACAATACATTTTAATCACATTAATGACAAAGTAGGAAGCATAATCAAGATTTTTCAAAGGTAACTGTTCTTTATGCTTGACATACGATCAGAACAATATTACTAAATACTTTACCTTCGTGAATAATAATAATGAAGTATTTAATATACCACATTCACTATAATTTTCTGCTCTTTATTGTTTAGTAAAGGCATATAAACTATTCTTAGATACGTTTATTACTTTCTCTACACCTAGTATGTACATAGTGTATAGAGAAGGTGTTGGTTGTATTGCACTCAAAAATTCGATATAGAGATTTTACTGGAAATAAATGTTTTAGGCCCCCCTGAATAAAAAAAAAGCATTTTTGGAAAAAAGGTCCGTGTCTGTGTCTTCATAGCCCAGAAACGAAAATACCGTTCAATACCAAACTTTCTTTTGTAGTGTTTAACGCCCTCTTTAACTACTTATGGCACCGCAAGCGGTGACACCGATGATACATGAAATGAAAATGAAGCACCGGTGGAATGCGATGGCGTGGGAAACCAGAGAACCCGGAGAAACCCCGCCCCCATCACAAATCTTACATGCGTTCGCTTGGAATCGAACCCGGGCCGTCTAGGTGAGAGGCGAGTGGTCTAACCACTCGGCCACGGCGCGGCCCATACTAAACTTGGTATTTAAGTTTTGTATCTTCCAAGGATGCGACGCGAAGATTCTCAAGAAAATCCCTCACCCCAAACTACCCTTTACATGGAACAAATTTCAAATATTTTAATTTTCTCAAAAACGGCTCTAACGATTTTGATTAAAATCTCTTATATTTAAGATAAGTACATGCCAAATAAAATCTATATTTTGAATTTTCTGGGAATAGCCTCTAAAGACCTCTTTATTCTGGATGGCTTTTATTTAATTTTGCATAAGTGGTAAACTGTAAGAGATAGACAAAAACTTACACAAAAAATATAGATCGCGATTAAACACACAATTTATGTCATATACATTTTTTTTTTTTTTTTTTCGTGGAGTTGGTCGTTTTTGAGATATTCCTTGTTATTGGCTTCAGCTTTAAAAAACTTATACTTTTCTCATACAGGAATTTGTTAACTCTTGTCCGTACAAACAAAGGAACTTCAGTCTCACAGCAACCAGCTTTTGACTATCACTTTAATCTATGGCACTCCCTTATTTCCCTTCTACATACGAGGAAGCAAGTAATAAGACTATTTGTGCTAATTTTTTCTCGATTAGCATGAAGTAAACAGGAGCATAAGCTTTTGAATAATAATTTGTTGCAGCGATGTAGGAAAAATTATGTGGATGGTACACATCAGACTTTTTTTCAATCTATGTACTTCATTTTAATCGCGATAAAGTTTAGTAGAAAGGTAACACATTTCTTTAGAGATACTAAATGAATAGCGACAGTCAAATGTTAAAGATCTGGATACTATATTAAGCTGGCCTTAAAATTCCATGTGCGTCTGTGTGACTCAGTTGGTTAGGCGCTGGCCTTCAGATCCCAATCCGATAGTTTTTAATTGTGCTTAAAAGCAACAGCTCCTGTCAGTAGGTTTACTACAGGGCGAAATTCAGGCACACTGCCTGCACTGATATGATCCTGACATTGACAGTTTAGTTTAAAAAAACAACTAATATTTAGTTTCTATACCACATATGTATAGCTGTACATAGCAGGTAGAGAAGATATATTGAATTCCTATTAATTCGATACTGGGATTCCACCGAAAATACTGTTTTGAGGATTCCTGAATCCATAAAAGTATTTGTATAACAAGTTCCGCGCGCGTGTGTGTGTCTTGAACAGCATAACTCTAAAAATAAAATGTATAATATCTTATTTTTCTGCGAATACCTACTGAAGCCGCATTTATTCTGAGGGATTTTTACATAACGGTGAACCGTAAAAGATATAAAAATCTTACTACACAATAAGATGTAGATACGGTTAAAACACACAATACACATATATGTTAGGTGCATTTTTGTTTGGTTAACCATTTCCAAGATATTCCTTGTTATTTGTGTAAATGTTAAATGCTAATAACTTTTCTCAAAAACTAAATATCAAACTTGGTATTTAAGTTCAGCGTCTTCCAAGGTAACGGACATGAAGGTTTTCAAGAAAATCCCCTCTCCTCAACTACCTTCTGCATGGAACATATCTCGAACATTTTCTCAAACATGGCTGAAACGATTTTGATTAAAGTAATAAATGAAATGTATATCTTAAAATTTCTGGGAATAGTCTTTGAGGACTCCTTTATTCTATATAGCTTTTGCGTAACTGGTAAACGTAAAAAATAGTATTTTTACTAGCATTTTCTGTGGAATATAAACTATGTTCTACTCCTTGGTATTCTCAATTAAAATGTCAAAACCTTCTTCGCAAGTTCATTCTTCTATGATGCTAAATCAACATGTTTGTATTCTAGAACACATAGAGAGTTTGAAAACCTGTTTAGTTATTTAGAAATTGAAATTAGATGATATCTTATTTTTTTATTTTTTATTGCTTCATTTGTATAGCCCCCTTTAACATCAATGGTCATATCGGGGGCTTTCACTTGTGAAACTGTAGGTTCAGAACATTAGGTTAAACTTTATATTACTAAACACACACATTCACTCTCACATTCATACTTCCAGACTCTATGCGGGATAGGGAATAATTCCGGTTAAAGAAAAATTCCCCGCCCCAGCCGGGAATCGAACCCGGGACCTCCGGGTGAGAAGTCAGTTCGCTGACCAGATATCTTATTGTCTATATCCGTAGGAAAGAAAATTGTCTTTCAATGGAAAAGCATTCCAAAAGGAATTTAGTGATTTCTGAGATTCTTTCTCCCCCCCCCCCCTCCTCCCTTAGTTATATATGGAAATGAATATATAAATCCAATCTTCTTCCTTTATGGTTTATATATAAATACAGTTCCAGAGTCTGCCTGGGACTCTGGCGCTGTACCCCTATTTCTTGTTCCTCTTTTTTTCCCTTTGTTTACCATTTTCTGTGTTATGATAAATACATATACACGTAGTACACATTCACAAACACCCATACCCAAGGCGGGACTCGAACCCACGATCCCCTGCGCCACGAAGCACCAAAGCGAGGCACTTTAGCGAGTGCGGCCTTAGAGACCGGCTTACGGTTTATGCATTTGCCTGTTCCTTTCTCATATTTGTTGAAGTCTTATTTTTGGGGGTCGTCCAATTGATCTTCGTCCTCTAGGTTTGTAACAAAAGGCTAGTTTGAATATTCTTTCTTCTAGCATGCGGTTTTACATGGGAGGGTGGTGTTCCAGCCCAGCACAAAACCCTTTTGCGGGGTTGGAGGATCAGTGTTTTCTATCGGAGTTCCTCTCCAAGATGGGTTGTTCCACTACAGGTAAAGAGTCCCGGTCTAAGGTGGCCAAATGTATAGCATGTATAAAACACCTGCAATGCAAGAAAATTGAAGTCCTTCTATTCGGAGATCGTTATATCTTTATCAGCGACTACCCAAAACTGTTTGGTAAGCCCATCAAATAACTGAAAATATTTGTATTCAAAATTTTAAGGATTCTGCTACTATGTTAAATAATGATTTATACTTGAAATGTTAAAGAATACAATCATTTTTCATGAAATTTCATTTTTTGTGCTATTGTTATTCTTGCATAGATAAATTTGTTGCGTCTTTCCGGCTCCATTTATTACTGCTGCTCTATCCATCTTATCTTCATCATTGTCTCATTTAGGTGTAATTTTCTAACCATCTTAGATATGCGTTTAATTAAGCTCCTTGTTATTGTTTTAAATTTTTTATTTTTTAATTAATCTGTTTTATTAAGTTTATGGTTCTGTATGTTTATGGGCACCTGTACTGCCAAGAAGATGTTTTACACAGAAAAATAAGAAAAAAATACGTGTTCCATTCACATATCTTTCTCTAGCTGTTCCATATACAACCTGTACTTACTTATAAAGGATTATTCTTTTTTCCAGGTCATGTTAAACGAGATAAACAATAGCAGAGTTGGTCGTATTACTTGCATCCTTTTACGTAGAAGGGACATGAGGGAATACATTAGACTAAAGCGAATAATCAAATCTTTTAAAAGCTGGTCGTTATATGAAACAATTGAAGTTCGGTTCCCTTTGCACGGTCTCGTTTGAGTAAATTTAAGTAGTTTTAAAATTTAAACTAATAACAAGGAATATGTTAAAAAACGCTCACCTCTACAAGAAAAACGTATATGAGATAAATTATGTGTTTTAACAAGATCTACTTCTTTTTTTTCTTTTTTTTTTTCAGCTTTTGTCTTTCTCTTGCGGTTTAACCATTATGTAAAATTCTGCAAAACTCATCCCGAATAAAAGATCTATAGAGCCTATTTCTAGAAAATTCAAACTATACATTTTATTTATCTTGAAAAGATTTTTAATATACGATATTTTAAACAAAGTCGTTAGAACCATGTTTGAGAAAAACATTTTCAAAATGTTTTGCATATAAAGGGTAGTTAGTGGTGGGGAAATTTGCTTGAAATTCGTGTCGCATCCTTGGAAGATAGTAAACCTAAATACCAATTTTGGTATTTTACGGTATTTTCGGTTTTAGTTATGCTGCCCCCCCTTCACACACTCACACTTCTAGAAATGTTTTTGAGGGCTCAGGGGACCTCAAAACATATATTTTCGGTGAAATCTCGGCATTGAATTTTTGGATAGAGTACAATACCTTCTCTAGCTATGTATATTGTACATGTGTGCTAGAGAAAGTAAAAATGATAGTACAGATTGTAGACTTGAACACAAATACCCATTACTGTGCGTCGTTAGATTATTATCTTTTTTATTTTATTTGTGTATTTATTTATTTTTTAGCTTTAAACTGGTTGGTTATATCGGACGATGAATGAAATTAGTGAAATGATGCTCATATAATCTCGGGGTCCATGGAGCTCAAGTTACTCGACATTCGTCTTCTCAGGACAAGGGAAAACACCAAAAAACCCTTATTCGGTTAACCCATCCTAAGCGAAATTGGAACTCGTGGTCTGTTGAATATGAGGCAGACACGCTACCCCCACACTACCCAGCCGGGCATTAGGTTGTTGTAGATTCCCCAAATTATTTTTATTATTTGCGTTTCATAATATCCAGTGGTAATACTTTTATATTTATTTAAAGTATGTGAAGCTACAAGAGTGCCTTATTATAGACATATTATTCTTACACCCAAAAGAACGTTTTCAGTGAACTTCTATTTATCAGTTACGATGACTAAGCATATGCTTCAAGAACACGCATGCGCACTGCATGGACTTTCAGGCACTGCTGCAGACTTCTAGAGTTGACTGTAAAGATGACTCATGCACCCCCCCACCCCGCCGCCCAATCCACCACCAACGACCAGAAAGGAAACAGGTAGTATGTGCTACGCATGCTTACTTTGTCTGAAAAAGTTGAATGCGGGACCTGTTTGAATGAACTAAGGATGCCAACCTTTGAATTCGTTATTCGGGAGTTGATATAATTACATTAATATCTCAGGTATACCCCGCAAGTAATTGCAGATTATTACTAGGAGAAATGTTCAACCACAGAAACTAACGCAAAAAGGAAATATTTTAATAAAAATCTGACGTGTTCCATTCACATGACTTTATCTACATCTCTGCAACAAGTTATTGTTAAAAAGCTTATGCTTCTATTTACTTCATGCTAATCGAGAAGAAAATAGCAGAACTGGTCTTAATACTTGATTCCTTGTAGGTAGGAGGAAAATAAGGGAGTACCATAGACTAAATCAACAGTCAAATCTTTTAAAAGCTGCTTGTTATGTGATTGAAGTTCCTTTGTATATATGGCCAGGAGTTGACAAATTTCCGTATGAGAAAAATAGAAGTATTTTAAAACTGAAACCAATAACAAGGACATTTTCAAAAATGGCCAACTCCACGAAGGAATGTATGTATATAACATAAATTGTATGTTTTAACGAGCTCTACATTCTAAGTAAGTTTTTGTCTATCTCATGCGGTTTATCAATTATGCAAAATTCATCCAGAATAAAGATGTCTTCACTGAATATTCTCAGAAAATTCAAAATATACATTTTATTTGTCACGTAAATATCTTTAATATAGGTACGGTATTTTAATCAAAATCGTTAGAGCTAACTATTAGAAAATAAAATTTTTCGAAAATGTCTCCATATAAACGGTAGTTGGGGGTGAGAGGATTTATTGGAAAACCTTCGTGTCGCATCCTTGGAAAATACTGGACGTAAATACCAAGTTTGGTATTTAACGGACTTTTCATTTTTGAGCTATGCTGCATACACACACACACATGGACATTTTTCTAAAAATGCTTTATTTGTAATCAATGGGTTTCAAAACATGTATTTCCGGTGAAATCTCGGTATCGAATTTTTTGGGTGCCATAGAATACCTTTCTATACACTATGTACACAGTACCTACGTATAGAGAAAGTAAAAAGTTATAAATTGACAGCTTCTGGATTGTCCACGCTCATTAATGATCGATGATCAATTCGGAATGGTAATCGCACCAAGGGTTAATCTAATTGCTTTGTTTTACACAAGCAGCGTGTAGGACAGGAGTTGGATAGATAAGGGACTGAAAAATGCTGTGCCTTGGCCGGGATTTGAACTACATATCTCCCGGACTCTAGCCGGTTGCTCTAACCACTGAGTTACGATAGCAACATGCTGGCTCGGCATTAAATCTCTCAAATGACTCGCATGTTTCCCGGTGTGATCTCAAATTATTCTGAGATGGCGTACCCGAATGGCCAACTTAGTGTTGTAAGTACTTTAATCCAACTCCTGTCCTACACATGGCTTGTGAGAAAGAACAATTACATTAACAATTGTCATAATAGTTGGTTAAACCATGAACCCGGGACTTAAATAACTTATGATTCAGTGTGTGTGAGAGGGTAGGGGGGGGGTTGCAAAGTTTCTTTCCTAACGGAACATTCTGTCCGTTCGGATATGAGATAGTGGTGACCTCCAGGTACAATAAACGTCAGGGATCACGCTGCGCAAACAATGTGATAATAAGTAATAACTAATTAGAAATAGCTTTACTGAACCGAAATATTAGATAAACTCTTGCTGTAGTTAGTGTTCCCCACGCTCCAAACTGCTGGTATATAGCTTTTGCAGCGAATTAGGAGCAACTTCTGTTCTGAAAATATTTCGTGTCCAGGCAGCCGAGAATCGTCACAAAATCGACTTACGCGATATGAAAAATTTTTGTGAACTTGAAGGATACAGGAAATGGACTCCTATAGTCGCTAGTATTGCAATCTGCCCAAAAATTCTATTTCGAGATTTCACCGTAAATATGTGTTCTGAGACTATGAATCCCCCCCCCCCAAATATTTTAGAACCAATGTCTGTCTGTATGTATGCATGTATATGTCGACATAATTCAAAAACGAAAAATCGATTAAATTCCAAACTTTTTTTACTTTCTCTATACGTACTATGTCCAGTGTATAGAGAAGGTATTGTATTGCACCCAAAAATGCAACACCGAGATTTCACCGGAAATATATGAGACCCCCTGAATCCAAAAAGAGCATTTTTAGAAAAATGTCCGTGTGTGTGTCTGTCTCTGTATAAGACCGTTAAATACCAAACTGGGTATTTAAGTTTGGTATCGTCCAAGGATGCGACACGAAGATTAAAAAAAAAAAATCCCCCCACCCCAAACTACCCTTTATAAGAAAAAAATTTCGAACATTTTAATTTTCTTAAAAATGGCTCTAACGATTTTGATTAAAATATCGTATATTAAAGATATTTACCCAACAAATAAAATGTATATCTTGAATTTTCTGGGAATAGCCTCTGAAAATTACTTTATTCAGGATGAATTTTACGGAATTTTGCATAACTGCTAAAGCGTAAGTGATGGTCGAAAACTTAAAACACAAAAAATGTAGAGCACGTTAAAACACACAATTTATGTTTTATAATTTTTTTCTTGGAGTTGATCGTTTTTGAGATATTCCTTGTTTTTGGTTTCAGCTCTGAAAAACATACTTTTCTCATACAGGAATTTGTCAACTCCTGTCCATACAAACAAAAGCAACATAGCAACCAGCTTTTGAGTATCATTTAACCTATGGTACTCCCTTATTTTGCTTCTACTTACAAGGAACCAAGTAATAAGACTATTTCTGCTAATTTTTTCTCGATTAGATGAAGTAAATAGAATAATTTGTTGCAGAGATGTAGAGAAAGTCATGTGAATGGAACACATCATATTTTTTATTTTTGAGTTTGTATAGCTCCCTTTAACTTCTATGGTCATATCGGGGGCTTTGACTTGAGAAACAACTGATGGTGTTTATCTCGCTGAACTGTAGGTTTCTTAAAGTTGTTTTTTTGGTTTTATACTATTAAACACACGCTCATTCACTCTCACATTCATACTCCCAAACTCTGAGGGGGATAGGAAATAATTCTGGTTAAAGAAAAATTCTCTATCCCAGCCGGGAATCTAACCCGGGATCTCGGGATCAGAAGTCGGAACGCTGACCACTCGACTGCAGAGACAGTCCCAATACCAAACTTGCAGCAGGAAAGGTGTAATCTTTATAGTTTAGTTTTATCATAAAAAGTAATGATTTTAACGTAATCGACTTTAAACCTGAAACTTCTCTTATGATACAAAATGTAAGAGAGATCATCAAAGGAAACAGATCTGTTGATATCAAGATATCAATTAGATAACTGATTTAAAATGTCTGCCATATCAGGTGTAACGAGGGACAGAGCAACCCCAATTATGTGTAGTTCTAAAACACTAAGGAACCAATTTAAGCCAAAATAATTATTTTTGTCATTGCTTTTGTAATTTTTGGTATAAGCCTTAAATTCTAAGAGAGATAGTTTGAAATGTTAACTTATTTCAGTTGACTAGTTGATGCTTATACTTCACTACATCTAAAATTTTGTTTTTACCTAAGTAAGAAACACAAGTTAATAAACTTGTATTTTTTGTGTTTTGCAGACTATCTTCATGACAAATTATATGTATCTCGCTCAGAAATGCACATGTCAGGAGATCAGAGTCTTAAAGGTAAGTCCCCGTTTTATTCCTCTTATGTGCTGAGGTCTTCCGTTTCTCGTTCCCTCCATCTTTTTTTGTCCTTCCTTATTATCTAGTTTCCGTCAGACCAGAGATAAAATGCAGACATTTTTACTTGTATTTTGTGTTGAATGAGAGTTTCGGTCAGGCCTGAGAAAAAATATCTTTTGAAAATATGGGTGCTTTTGCGGGGCCCCAATGAGATACAAACATTTATAAAACATATTCTTTGGATCAGTGTGTTATTTTTTTCGTAGTCGGCATACCCTCTCCGTAGTAGGATTGACACCCCCAAGGTTCAAATCCGGCGGAGGACGATGGATTTTTTCGGGCGTAAAAATCCTTAGCATGGCTTCCTTCGGAAGGGAAGTAAAGCTGTTGGTCCCGTGTCGTAGATTTAGGGCACGTAAAAGAACCTCAAGCCTGATAGAAAGGCCTCTGAGCAAAATTAAGCGGTCTTTCATGCCCAATTTAGAATGGGACGCTGAGAACCACAGCAGTTAAAGAGCGTCCATAAATAACACGCTATTTACATTTTCCCCCTAGAACTTAAAAGTGGGTGCTTAGAGGCCAGAACCAATGGCACGAAACCTCAGAATGGAGAACCTGGAACGGGTGGTAGGCCCGTAGCCAGACATGCTATGAAATGCAAGCGAAATGGATGAAAGGAAAGGTGATGATGAAACAATTGGTGGCATGAGTGGCGAGGAAAACCGGAGGAGCCGGAGAAAACCCGCCCAGACGCCGCTTCATTCACCACAAATCCCACGTGCGGCTGCTTGGGATCGAACCCGGACCGCCTAGAACAGTCTAACCACTCGGCCATGGCGCCGCCCTTCCATTTTTCGTGAAGTAAATGTTTATCTATCCTGTTAGTTTACAATTTAAGATACAAAATGTACTCAGAATGAGATTCAGATTACTCATAATACACACTTTGTTAGCTATGCAAATAATTAAAGGTATTTTTATCAAATCTATTAGAGATATTTTGGGAAAAATGAAATATCTCTTGGAAATCTTCGCCTGTCGTGCTCATTCTCTGACTCAAATGTCAAATTTGCTATTGATTCAAATGTTCGTTTTTGATCTATGCTATTCCTAGAAAACATATATAATTTGAATTCAGTGGACTTCAGTTCAAAATTATATTTACCTTTAAATCTCGATAAAGAATGTTTGATTACAACACAGTCGAAACTAAAATGGGTAGAGTTGGCTATATCTTTTTCTTAAATAGTTAAAAACACTATTAACAGCTATTTTTCTCGCAAGTTAGTGGTTGTAACTTCTAACCGGCTAGATGTAGTTACAAAGAGGCGAAGTAGGTATCAATGGTGGGGCCTTCCCCGTCAGGCCCCCCACTCCGCAACTTCCGGGAGCTGACCACTCATTGAACCATCCAGCTCAGTGCTACCTGCGCACATGGCTTGTGTCCGTATTTCTACTTCGCGGATGTTACTATGGAAATGAGGCACTGAAGTTCAGTCTAAAACAACTCAACCGGTTTTACAGGTCTCGGTGAAATTGCAAAAATTACTAATTTCGAGAGTATTTTAATAAAAATAATTGAAGGAAATTCCAATTTGGATAGTACCGAATGCAAGATCGGAATACGAAAACAATATCGGATTTTTGAAGGGGAAAGGGATAGTCTCAAAATGTTTGTTTCGCCGAGCTCTTAAATACTGCTCATTTCTGTAAAATCGGATTATGGTCTGTCCACTCTGACAGCTACCGCCATCTGCTGTGTTGCCGGGTTCTCCCCTAGGCTATTAACAGCGCGACAGGTATTCACAAATGTGATTCGCAAATACGAAAGTGTTATTTTCAAATACATAAATAATAACAACACTCTCTCTTTCGTATTGAAAAATTATTACATTCAAATCATACAATAATATTACATTAACATCATGGCAACTAAAGGCTTCAAAACTGTTTGAGGGACTGCTGACTGGCGGAAGCATTCATTGCCAAGACAAAACTTGAGGACACGGAATGAAATTTCAAATGTCTGTACTGTTGTATAGATTTTTTTTTTTTTTAGCATTTTAATGTGATTGCATTACTGTTATGTTAATATGAATACCAAATTTCATTCAAACTGAATAGATACTTTGCAAGATATAAATTATATCATAAGGTTCATTAAATATGTTGGACAATTAAAATGCTCCACCTGCTTCAAAATTTAGAAAACTGATTGTAATTTTTTTAGTCGAAACTTGATCACACAGAAAAAATTCAAACATCGATAGTACATAACTTTGATTACTGAACTATAATACATTTATTTTAAAAAGCTAGATGTTTTAATCTTAAACATAATCATTTTTCATAAAAATATAGTTTTTGTTTAAGTACAAATAAAATGTATAAAAAATTTTAAGTTAGACTTAAAAACGGAGACGCATTGAAATTTTTGAAAGTGTGAAAATGTAGTTTTGAGAAAAACACTATTTTATAAAAGATATGTTAAGAAACAAGTGTACTGTGCAATTTTTGAATGACCGTAGAGTCCCAAGCAAGAGGGGACAACTAAATGTTGATTTTCCATGGATGCCCAAAGGTTCCAACAAGAATTTGGTATAAAATATTTTCGATTTTTTGACCGACGTAGTCAAACTTTCACTCAATGTCCTATAAATCACGGCCCGCACGTAGCTGTCAAAATGAACAGACAATGTAGTACGCTTTCGAAAACTGGTGTAAAAAATCTGACGTTGCTTTTGCTCGAATTTCTCTAGCTAACATCACTTATTTTTATTTAGCTTATACAAATTATCACCATGTTTCTGTGGGAAATTGAAATCGATTTGAGATCGATAGGAATTGAGATTGTTTTGAATTCGCGAAGTTCGAGAATAAGTAATTCAAGTTGATTAGGTAGAGTCAGACTGAAAATTTCAATGCCATAGTCGGATTTGAACCACGAGTCTTTCGGTCTCTAGCCAGTTGCTCCAACTACTGAGCTACCAGACAACATATGGGCACAATATTAAATTCAACTGACTCGCATGTTTCCCGGTAAACCACAAGGTTATTTCAAATTATTTTGAGATGATATACCTTTACAATCATAAGTCCCGAGCTTTATACAGGGTTACTACAAAAGAAATAGACAACTTCAACTGCCTGTAAAACAAAAACTATTAGAGATAGCAACCTAATTATTTTGGAGGTATGTTGAGAAATTTTCAAAGTTTCGTTTGTTACTATTGGTAACGCTGTAGTGTTTTGTTTGTTGTTGCAGAAGCTGAAATGGCGGAAAATCCTGTGGAAAAGGCATATTGCGTGTTGGAATTTGCTAGAACGCAATCAGCAACTGTTGTCCAACGATATTTTAGAACACGTTACCACAAAAATGAAATGATGCGCTCACAAAAACCAGCATCGTCTTCATCATGTCGCAACATGTCGATGCAAAAGTCACGCCGTATGACCTTATCTTCTTCACTCAGAAACTGCAACATCTGTAATCTGTAAGACATCATGTACAGTCGCTTCCGCAAGATTTTCCATACAGTTTGCTGTGGAATTTGTAATTGCATGCTTGCCCTAGATGTCGATTTCTGTGGGCTTCCTATGTAGGCAGAACGAACACGTTCAACGTTTTCTTCCGAAACTCTTGGTCTTCCCGAGCTCTTCCCTTTGCACTAACATCCCGTTGTCTCGAATTTTCTATACCAGTCGCAGATTGACTGTCTAGTCGGTGGCGTTTTGTGGTAACGTGTTCTAAAATATCGTTGGACAACAGTTGCTGATTGCGTTCTAGCAAATTCCAACATGCAATATGCCTTTTCCATGGGATTTTCCGCCATTTCAGCTTCTACAACAACAACAAACAAAACACTACAGCGTTACCAAAAGTAACAAACAAAACTTTGAGAGTTTCTCAACATACCTCCAAAATAATTAGGTTGCTATCTCTAATAGTTTTTGTTTTACAGGCAGTTGAAGTTGTCTATTTCTTTTGTAGTAACCCTGTAGTTTAGCCAAATATTAGTTCAATTTGTATTTATGACATTTATTTTCACACAAGCCGTGTATAGGACAAGAGTTGGGTAGGTATAGACAGACTAAAAAATGCAATGCCATAGCCAATATATTGCTATGGTAGCTCAGTGAGTAGAGCAACCGACTAGAGACCAAGAGAACCGTGGTTCAAATTCCGGCTATGGCATAATATTGCCGTCTGATTCTATCTAACTCCTGTCCTACACATGCCTTGTGTGAAAAAACAATTAAATTAGAAATAATTCAAGTTTTTATGTTAGTCGACTGGAATTTACATCGCTGAAACTGTTGAACATATTATAGTATGTTTTTCTGTGTATTGCGGTTAGTGAATGTTTTGAGAATGATAAATTACGAGATTTTAGAAACGATAGAAAGTGTTTTATTAACATTTCTTGTCAAGTTTAGTGGAAAAACAAAATACCAAACGTGTAGCCCGATGTAAAGAGTACAAAAGAAGATATCGTATTCAAAACGATTTCAATATGTAGGTGTTTCCTTGGAACGGAATTTTGATTTCAATTTCCCACGGAAAAGTTATAAGAGCTTATTTTTCGATCTGCTTAATGTTGGTCGAAATAAATGCTTGCCGAAATAATTTAATTCCATATTTCGTTGTGGGCACAAAGGGAATGAAGAATACTGAAGAGACACTTAAATGTATATGATTCAAAATAACTGTACGTGTGTGTGTGTGTGTGTGTGTGTGTGTGTTTTTTTTTTTTTTTTTTTTTTTTTTTTTTAGCAGAAAACTTTTGGTACAGTATCTAACAATGTCATCAAATAGTAGTAAATTGGCAAAAATGATGCGTTGATGAGAAAGTTGTAAATGCTCCGATAATTCCTGAATTAAACCTTTTTTTCGCCATTCTAAAACACCTTTTTGCTGCACTAAATGCATGAAAATTAATTTTTAATTATATAAACATTATACAGGAAAAGGTTAGATAAGAAGTCAGCGAAATCCTCAAAACTTAAAAAACTAATGAAATGAATAATCTTGGAAAATCCCAGAACTAAACTGTAACATCGTTTATTCCTCCTACGTACGAAAAATGATAATACTCCTTCCGTTAATTTGGTTATTATTATTATTACTATTATTATTACTATTATTATTATTATTATTATTTAAGTGAACACGAATGCTTAGGAGCACTGTGTACGATTTTCCTTGTGTATTTCAGAATGTTGTGGGTTTCATGTTGTTTAAAATACAATAAACGCAAACAGTGACTGGGATAATTTTTCGGGTATAAAACGCATTCCATATTTTCAAACATATTATTGAAATTAATGGTAAACGCAATTCGTGAACTAATCTGATTTTATTTTGAACTTATTTTCTTTGGGTTTTCTTCTCTCCGCTTTGCTATACATATATAAAGTTTATCTTTTTCTGTACTATCACACGCTTCCATTTGTTCGACATTTCGCTTGCAAATATTTACAAAGACTTTGGAGTAAGCCACACACACAAGATATATAAATTAACACCTGAAAATTAGTTAAATACCAGGAGCTATTGTTTGGTTAGTCTTTTAAGATAGTGGAAGGAGGAGATAAAATGTGGCTGCACGGTAGCTAACACAAAGTCCCGCCGCTCGTAACCGACTTAGGTA
This sequence comes from Hymenopus coronatus, assembly GCA_030762935.1. Taxonomy (NCBI): domain Eukaryota; kingdom Metazoa; phylum Arthropoda; class Insecta; order Mantodea; family Hymenopodidae; genus Hymenopus; species Hymenopus coronatus. The sequence goes on along the minus strand of CM060886.1, from coordinate 87,331,511 downwards.
CAAGTAACCGGTTTCCTACCTTTTCCCTCTGCTGTCTCAGAAGACTGACCGAAGAATGAAGCCGTGTGTGTATGTGTGTGTGTGTGTATTATAACTCAAGTCTCTTTGTTACAAATAACTTTATATTACTTCAAAACTTTATTACAAACGTCTTTATTCCGTTGCATTCGCAACAATTCTGCAGTATAAAGTTCTCGTCACTTGATGCGAAACTGTTAACTGCTCCCTCACGTTACTGCGCGCTAGAACTCCTGGTCGGAAACTGACTCGGCTGGCCTGCAACTGTTGCTATCATAGCGTCGATAACGTCAACAGAAATGTCCAAAAATGCTAGCATTCTCGAAATGTTCATTGCACCCAGGTTTTGAGGCAGTACCGCTGTTCTTCATGTGTTAAATTAGGCCTCTTCGATAATGTATGCGGCTACTTAAACGAAGCCGAACGAACACGTGCAAGCCAGTGCTGCGATTATGGGCCGGCGAAGCACAGACACACTATTTTTTTCCTGCATCAAAATGAACAAGACCTAACCATTGCCACGAGTTATTTATCTAATTTCGGGTTTTATTATCTAATCATTCCTCAACACACACAAAATCAGCAAATCGGAACATGAGCTATCAGGAAACTGAAGCAAGAGCTTCCTACGTCATTCTCCTCACACACGTGATGAGGTGTGAGGAGAATACTTAGTAAAAGCCGATTGCCTATATCCCAATATTTGACCCAGGCATAAACATGAACGTTTGGAGCTTGCAAATTTCTGTGTTAATGTTACAAGTTTACAGGAGCGTCACTTCATTTCATGATTGGAGTCGACGAGGCAACGTTCTCTGAAGTAATTTCCTGTACCGCCATGTGAACTTTAAAGATATATTTATCATAAAGAGCAACTTTTATTTATTATATGTAAAATATTTGTACTAAAAGCACAATTGGCGTAATTTTTTTTTTTTTTGTTTTTGTTTTTTTGTTTTTTTTTTTTTTTTGGTAGATCAATAACAGCCAGTAATCTCTCTTCCCGAAATAAGAAAAACACTGAAGTACAAAGGCGAGGGGCAGCTCCCAGCACGTAGCTGCAGTAAATACCTTTATTGGCCCCGACCGCAGCACCTAGCCGAAGTGCAGAAAAGACCCCGCCTTTTCTTTGTTATTATTTTTAAAATGTGCTGATGTATACATTTAACATTTATGTTGCAATATGCTCTATTTCGCTGTTATGTGGACACAGAAACCAATCACTTTAGTGAAACCTCACAGCAAAGACATACAGTGTGCAATTATTGCGCGGAGTGATACAAAAGACTGTTTCTTAGATCGGATCCAATATAATTATTTCTCTCAACTTAGGAGTGACAACTGATCCCCCTCTGCCTCCCCCAAATGACGCCCGTGCAAGTTTATGACCATGTTTATTATAACGTCAGCCTAATTTTGATTGAGAATGTTCCTTAGTCCTATATAGGTCAGCGTGAAAGAATAATTATTTTCTGTGGCATGCATGTATAATAAACATACTAGGTAGAGAAGGTACTGTATTCCATCAAAAATTTCTATAAATGTTTTGAGAGCCAGTGAATAAAGTATTTTAGCAAAAAAGTCAGTGTGTGTGTGTGTGTGTGTGTGTGTGTGTGTGTGTGTGTGTGTGTGTGTGTGTGTGTGTGGACAGCATAAACAAAAAGCAAAAGTCGGTTAAATACCATGATTGGTATTTAAGTTCAGTATCTTCCAAGTGTGCAATACGAAGATCTTCAGGAAAATCCCCTATCACTAACTATTCTTTCATAGAACATTGTTCAAAATATTCGATTTTCTAATAAATTGCTCTAACAATTTTCATTCAAATAACATATCTATACATTAAATACATTTACATGGCAAATAAAACGTATATCTTGAATTTCCTGGGAATATCTCCTGAAGTCATTCTGAATGACTTTTGCTTAACTGGTAAACAGTGAGAGTGAGAGAGAGAGAGAGAGAGAGAGAGAGAGAGAGAGCGAGCGAGAGAGACAAAACCTTACTACACACAAAACAATGTAGATCTCGTTAAAACACAATAATTTATGTAAAAAATTTTAACCCTAAGTAAAAAAATTAAAAATTAAACACAAAAGTAAGAATCAAAATATTTAAAGTTCCTAATTTTGGAAGGTATTAGCTTTTCAAAAAATAAATGTCATATAGTTTTTTTGTTTTTTTTTTTTTGTAGAATTAACCATTTCCGAGATATTTTCTGTTACTGGTTATAATTTCAAAATATTTAAACTTTTCTCAAACGGGAAGTTCTCATCCGTTTCATATTCTTTTTGTGTTACTCCTGACCTTGGAAAGAGACATCATTTCAATGACAAACGCATTGCGACATCTTTTAAAAGATTTCACTGTCGCTTAAGCTTTCTGTATTCCCTTATTTGCAGTCTACTTTTAGGGATGTAAGTAATACGACAATTTCTAAAGGTGATTTCTATAGATGAAAAACTAATTTTTTATAAGCATAGTTTATTGCAGAACAGATAGACAAAGTCGTGTGAATGGAACAACCAGATTTGTACTTTCTCTACTTAGTATATGTACGTAGGTAGAAATGATGTTGCACTCCACCCAAAAATTCGATCCCGAGATTTCACCGGAAATACACGTTTTGGATCCCCTGAATAAAAACATTTTTTAGAAAAGTTCATGTGCGTGTCTGTGAACACAATAAATCAAACACGAAAAGTTGGTAAAATACCAAACTTGGTATTTAAGTTAAGTATCTTTCTAGGATGCGAGATGAAGATTTTAAGGAAAATACTTTCACCATAAACTACCCTTTACATGGAAAAAGTTTCTTAACATTTTGATTTTCTCAAAAATGGCTCTAACAATTTTGAATAAAATACCGTATATTAAAAATATTTACATAACAAATAATATATATATATATATATATATTGAATTTTCTGGGAATAGGGTCTGAAGACCTCTTTATTCTGAATGGATTTTGTATAACTGGTTAACCGTAAAAGATAGACAAAAACTTGTCGCACAAAAAATGTACAAGTTTTTTTTATAGTGTTTAACACCGTTTTTACTATAAATGGCACTGCAGGTGAATTACCTGTTGTTAAAACACACAATTTATGTCATATACATGTTTTCGTGTAGACCATTTTTTAGATATTCCTTGCAATTGGTTTCAGTGCTAAAATATTTTCTCATACGGGAATTTGTCCACTCCTTGCAATGCAAAGAAAAGAGTTCAAGCACATGGGAACCAGTTTTTAAAAGATCTGACTATCGCTTTAGCCTAGTGTATTCCCTTATTTCCCTTCTACTTACAAGAAAGCAAGGAATAAGAACATTTCTGATAATGTTTATCTGGTTTAGCAGGAAGCAGATAGAAGAATAAACTTTTTAAGAATAATTTGTTAGAACTATAGAGAAAGTCATTGAATGGAACACATCAGATTATTAATGTATACCTGTATTGTAAACTCCAGAGTTAAGTTTCAGACTGCAGGCAAATAGAAGAATTCCGAATTAAAGATGCCGTTATTCTTTTGTTGTTAACACCGCATTTGCAAGTCAGCTGTATTTCCCAATAAGGGCACAATCTCATTACATTCTAAAGCAAGAATGAGTGTCGAGCATCTTATGCTCAACTATACCGTGAAAAATGGTCCAGGCGATGGAATCTGTGAATCGAATTCGGAAAATCCTAGACCCAAACTCTCCGGTGACACATTTCCTGACTAAGGGTTTTCTGTTGATTCACCCTGCTTGCCAGACGAATGCCGGGATGGATATTTTCGTACCAGAAATGTTCTGTGTCCATTCCTCTCATATAACTTCCTTCTTCATCTTACAGGATTGTAAGGTAATGTGTAATATACGGTGTTATCAGGAAAGAGCCATTTCCGCCCTGGCACAGGAAGCTTTTGTTTGAACCTATCCCACGAGGATAAAGGGGCACTGTGCAAGAATGATCTATTTGGAGGGGTTAGGGATCCTGCTGTGTTGTCCCTGCTGTCATCAGACCCGTACGCTCTTTATAATTGCTTCCTATTCCTCCCTCGTTGAGATTAATTAAACATTGCCATGTTCTAGTGGCAATGTTGAAATCCTCGTACGTAGGCATCCTATAGATTCCGCTGCTATCCATGATAGTTTGGCAGCTGGCCCATTTTACCGTATGAGGGTAGAGAGGGAAAGAAAAAGACTTTTGAGGAGACCAGTATGGCTAAGAAAATGGGGACAACAGAGTAACTGTAAAGAGCCGCTGGACAAGAACTGGCAACTCAGTCTCCACTGGAACATCTTGTATTGCTTCCGGCGCCCGCAGTTCAAATACTATATAAACAGCGAACAAATCATTTGCGCATCGAAGTGGAACCTGCTACCGGTGTTATGCTTTCGGCTGTTTTCATATGCTTGTGTGCCTTCTGCGAAATCTGTGTTAGTGCATATTTACACACAGAGCATGCGCAAACCTATACTATCGCACAGCCTCCAAATCAAGTTCCTAGCGCCTCCGATCTCCAGGCAATCAATCACCACTAACACACCAGAAGCATGTAACCGCAACACCTACGCTGACTCATGCCTCTCTTTGCTGGAGGAATTCTCCATAAAGTTTTGTCACGTTATCCGCCAATTTTAATTAATAGAACAAATCGAGCAGATATTTCGCACTAACGGACATGAATACCGACACACCAGAAACATATGAGTTTATCACCAGCGCCACCAAACACACCTTGAGGAAATAGAGGAGCATTATAAGAGTCCGGCAATTGCCGTTCTTCGCTGGAGGAATTGTTTGTGTCTGCCTGAAACAGCCTTGCCATGCTCTACGGACTTCCTAATTAAGCAGGATACAGTCGTAACATCAACACATGAACATACGACTCCATTTCAGCCAACATTACATAACAGACAGCATACATAACACTCTGGAGTAAAAGAACTCACTGCAACCATAGAGCTGATATCAAGAAAAGGAAGTATCTACCTTTATACTTCTGAGTCTGTAATTTCCTTTTAGTCGCGTCTCCCGTAGCTGTATATACTTTACCCAAATGAAATGTGTAGCAGAGAATCTGATAATCTGGAAAGGAACTACTGCTTAAACGAAACTTTTCAAATTCCGTATAAAATCAACGAAAAACAAATTCTTGTCCCGTAAGAGGTATAGCATTTTTCTTCAGTTTTATCCACATGATTTAGAAGCAGGCATATCCAAATGTAACTCTTGCGAGGCACTGCCATCAGAATTCGTTTTCCCCAACTCCAATTAAGGTGTGAACATTTTGGTGACTAACACATACTACCATACATACGTATAGTGATCGAAGGCGAATGTGCTAATTTAACATTCCATTTTTTTGCTACGAAACGTGGAGAAGTACATTTTCATAGCATTTGAAAAGCTTCACACGAATTGAAAATGGAATTTTTTGGTCTACAAAATTTTGCGAACATAAAATGTCGAAAAAAAAAAGCATTGCCTAAGAATTCATTTTCATTGCGATTATTTGCATCACATTTAATACCAATATTTGATTCCACATAAATTTGCGAGCAAAGGTTATCTAAAATGAATTATGTTAAAAAGCAGTATCGCAGTAACTACGTGACGATTATTTAGTTCATCTATTAAGGCTATGTACATCATCCTTAGAACAAATATTGATGGACATGTCCAAAGTTAAACATATCAGCGAAGTAGAAAAATAAAGAAGACAACACTAGATGCAGAAGAGAAGACCTTGTATTTAAGGACATTCCATTTCTCGCATAGCGCCATGCCCTAATGCTTCACACGGAGTGGAATGAGTTACTACGCCTTCGCCTCTGCTCCTTTAATTTGAATATATCTCATTTAGAGAATAAAATGGAATACGTGATTAAATGTTTAAGTAAAAATGTGCAAAAATCAAATAGAAAATGGAGATAGTTTTAGAGATGTTCAGTTAATAGGGAACTTGAGATTGTAAAAGTCTGGGTAATTCATGCTACATATTATGTCCTGTTCTCGTCGATTCTGTTTTATCTTGTGTACGTTGCCACCTAACAGAAAACGCGCTATGAATAAATGATTGACGTGTTTTATCATTCAAAGGGTTGAACAGTAGTATGTCACAGCATTGGTACAGTTTCGCAGAACTAGCACATTTACCTTGTGTTTGAGGAAGTACATAGCAAAACCTTCACGCTGAAAGGTTGCGAAAGAAACGATTTCTCAAGACAAAAGCGTTGTTTCTTACAGCGGCAAAGGACAAAGAAAAATCTGATGTGTTGCCTCATATGACTTTCTCTAGTCACTCTTCTAACAAACTAGCCTTGCAATAGCTTATTCTTCTATGTAATTAATATTGACTAATGTTTGCGGGAACGTTTTATTAAGCAGTCTAGTAGTTACAAAAAAGGATGAAGTGAAAGGGGTCGCCATAGGCTGCCTTTGAAATTTCGTTGTTATGACCAAGATAATCAAACGAATGATGACTTAGCTGTTTATAAAAGTACAAAGTATTTGAAAATTCTATTCAATAACAATAAATATATCGGATAATGCTGTGATTGGTGTTAAATAAAATATATTTTTTTTTGAATTCATAATCTCTGTCTTTCTAAACGTTCGTAACTGATATTTGCGAATCCAGGACATAAACCAGGAACAATAATTAAAACAAAATTTATATTAAAACCTCAAACATTTAAAGTAATTAAATAACCTACTATTGAACAATAAATATATCGGAAATGGTTAATGTCTTAAAGATTGGCATAAATTGTCCGTTTTAGCGAGATCTGAAATGTTCTGTGCAGTAAAATTTGGTCTACTCTCTTATGGTTTACCAATTATGAAATTAATTCCAACTGAAGACGACTTCATAGGACATTGTCAAAATAGTTAGATATGCATTTTGGCTGTGATGCTATACCATATAATTTTAATCAAAATCGTTAAGATCCATTTTTGAGAAAATAATCAACAACGAAATAGGTTTACGTAAAGAATAGTTTAGGGTGAAGAGATTTTCTTGAAAATCTTTATGCCGTTTATTTGGAAGACTCTGAACTTAAATATCAAGCTTGGTAGATATTTATCCGATGTGTCGTTTCTGAGTTAACCTGTTCTCTCTGATACACATATACATACATCTTTTTAAAAGATAAAAATAATAATAATAATAATAATAATAATAATAATAATAATAATAAATCAGAGAGATCCAGAACAATATTTCCGGTGAAATTCCAATATCAAATTTGTGGGTAGAATGCAGTAGGTAGATAAAAAATCTGATGTGTTTATTCACACGACTTTCTCTATATCTCTGTAACACATTATTGCAATAAGCATATTTTCTACCTACTTCATGATAATCGAGATAAACATTAGCAATAATGCTCTTATTAATTTAATTCCTTACAAGTAAAAGGGAAAAGGGAATACACTAGATGACTACACTAAACCGACAGTCAAGTGTTTTAAAATGTGGTTGCTATAGAATTGCAATTCGTTTCTTTGCGTGGCCAGGAGTTAACGAGTTCCTATGAGAAAAATGTTTGAGTATTTTAAAACTGAAACCAATAATAAGAAACATCTCGAAAACAGTCGACTCCATGACATGTATATGACATAAATTGCGTATTTTAATGAGATCTGCATTTTTTTAGAAGTAAGTTTTTGTCTATCACTTACGGAATACAATTTACACAAAATTCAGAAAAAAATCATCCAGAATAAACAGGTCTGCATAGGTTATTCCAAGAAAATTCAAGATATACATTTTATTTGTCATGTAAACATCTTGACCATAACAGATTTAAATCAAAACCGTTAGAGCCATTTTTGAGAAAATCAAATGCTTTCCAATTTAAAGGATAGTTGGGGGTGGGGAATTTTGTTGAAAATCTTGTCACATCCTTGGAAGATGCTGAACTTAAGTATCAAGTTTAGTATTAACGGACTTTTCATTTGGTAATTATTTGCAAGTTGGGCCGCTACATCTCTCCACTGCGACTTATGCCAGTTTTGCACTCTAATGGGACCGGTGTGGTTAGAGAGGGATTATGGGTGGGGAGATGGTTTAAAAAACTAATGTTGTATCCATTGCGCTGTTAGGAGTTGTTGGAAATATCGATAATGAGGTACTACCATGATATAAAATTAGAAACATAAATTTATATACACACACTAACCTAAACGGATTGGAACCTAAGCTCGCGCTAAATTTGAAATCCACAGGCTTTGAAATTGTCATCATAAATACAAAGTCAATCAATCGCACTTAGTTTCATTCTATCTTAGAGTGGCCGAAGTTCTGTATAATAAAATTCACTGAACAGCTGTATCTGCGTGAAACATACTTGTCATACATCAGCACAGCGTCTAGCGACATATGCCGGTGTTGCATTCCACAACACTGCCGCCGACAATGAAACTCAGGTTTTAGGCACTTTAGCGAGTAGTATTATTATATATATTTACATTGCAAAAGTACTGCAAGACTTCTTTATTTATATTCTACTCCTTCTAGGCAGCATACTTCATAAATATTCACAAAAAAGGATCGCTACGCGCACGTAATAAATTAGCGTTTAACTTAATTACGGAGCTTTTCCGATAAAAAAAATTGGTGAAAACGTAACAAGTATAAACCAAACTTACAGTCAAACCACAATTAGTTTAATTTATAGAGGGGCCCAAGTTCTCTATAATTACCTTTCATTTTTTTAGCTATGCTATGCGTGCGCGGACATTTTTCTAAAAATGCTTTTTTTTTATTCAGGGGGCTCCAATCGGTGAAATCTCGGTATCGACTTTTTGGGTGCAATTTAATACTTTCTCTATACACTATTTACATAGTACGTGTACAGAAAGTAAAAATGAAACTAGAAAAAAATGGTATATGACTTACAAAATAATTTCAATGTCCTCAGGGAAAGTAGATTAGTTATGCTAAAAATGAGCCGCTCTAAAAATTTAATAAAACCAAGTGCGATCGATCGAGCTTAAATAGAAAATAATTAATTAGTATGAAGTGTGTTTTCAATTAGTAAAAAAAAAAAAAAAAAAAAAAAAAAAAAAAAAAAAAAAAAAAAAAACCACACACACACACACACACACACACATACAAAGCAAAACAAAACTACTCACCTATAAAACCAATTCCTTTTGATCATAATGCCTTTTGTACAATTCTTCCAAGTTGTTTGGTAAGGCAGGAAAGTAGCTTCAACAGTATGGTGCAGAAGGGTTAAGGTTCACACACTTCTCACAATCATTTAAAAAGGCTTAATATAACGAAGATTATGCGGAAAGTATTTAATTTATTTCCTTCACTAATCGATTCAATGACAATTATAGAAGCTTTGCAACGTTCACGTAATTTCGTGTCATTTGCAATAAAAACGAATCCTAAACGTTGTAATGATCCATAATTAAATACAATTTTTTGTCCATTTTAATCCTTGTTTACTACAGCAGGAATGACATGGTTGTAAGCTCATTAGATGTATGTGCCGAACTGACACTACCCAGCTGTGCCTTGTTTACTCAAGGCTCACGGATAAAACGGCTACTTTCGTAAAACAGTTGAAAGCATCAGTAGTCGTTCTTGGCCCTTGCATTATTCTTATTTGCTCTTCTATTACCTACAGCAATTACGAAAAAAAAACAAAAGAAAGAAAACAGGCAGTGTTGCATTCCCCCTTATTTTGATAAAGATATTTCATTGAAAATACTTGTTTTGTGGGCCCCCTGAATAGAAAAGAACATTGTACGCGAAGAATTGGAGAGATTCAGAAGTTTAAGTTCAGCATCTTCCATTGCTCAACAGGAAGATTTTCAAGCACATTTCTCTATCATAACCTACCCTTTAGATAGAAAAGTTTAATTATTTTTATTTTCTCAAAGATAGTTCTAACGACTCTGTTTAAAATACTATAAGTTCATTTTGTACGACTTAATACTTTTCCTGATTCGCACGTAGTGCATAAGATAGAGAAGATAGTGCATTCCACCAAAAAGTCGATACCGAGATTTCACTTGAAATGCACGTTTTAGGGTCCTTTGAATCCAAATTAAGGCAGTTTTAGAAAAAGGAAAGGCCCGTGTGTGTGTGTGTGTGTGTGTGTGTGTGCAGTATCTTTAAAATGTGTTCAAGAAAATCACCCCATCCCAAACTACCCTTTACATCGAAAATGTTTATAAAATCTTAATTTTCTCAAAAATGGCTCTAAGATGTTTAGTTTAATAAAACATTGTATATTAAAGATATTTGCATAACAAATAAGATGTTTATTTCGAATTTCCTGAGTATAACTTCTTAAGTCGTCTTCATTCTGAATGATTTTTGCATAACTGATAAACAAGAAGAGAAGCCAAAGACTTACTCAGAAAAAAAAGTAGATCGGCTCAAAACACACAGTTTTAATCAAATAAATTTTTGTTTGTAACTAACCATTACCGAGATATTGCTTATTATAGATTTAAATTTTCTAATACTCATACTTTTCTGAAATGGGAAGTCGTTATTCGTAATTTTCCATCGCGATCAAGCGAAGAGAACAGAATTTCTAAGTCGTCTTATAGCAACCAGCTTATAAAAGATTTGACCTACGCTTTAGCTTGTTGTATTTTCTTATTCCCTTTTTACAAGGAAATAGTATTATAATATCTAATACGAAAAAAATAATTTTTGTTTATGTTTATGTTGATAGGCATGAAATAGATAGAAGAATAAGTTATTATTATTATTATTATTATTATTATTATTATTATTATTATTATTATTATTATTATTAGAGTAGTTTGCTGCAGCATAGGTACAGAAAGTTATATTATTGTAGCACATCAATTTTTTTTAAAAATATAATTTGTAAATCATAAGAGATAACATCGCACTCGGGAGGTCATGGGTTCGATTTCCTGACCAGCCCTGTTAGGGAATCTGTCCATGCTTGCACCCGACGTCGTCGGATCTGGTTACTCTAAGTGCTAAGTGGCTATTCGTTTTTTCTTGGTTATGCAAAGATAGGAAATAGTGACCTGTTGTTAAAAACTATTACTGTATACGTTTTATACCCAAAATAAAATGTAATTTAAAAAAAATCTAATGTATTCCATTCATATGACTTTCTCTACCTATTCTGCTACAAATTATTCTTACAAAAGCTTATTCTTCCCTCTACTCCGTACTATTCGAGATAAAGATTAGCAGAAATGGTTGTATTACTTAATTCCTCGTGAACAGAAAGGAAATACACTAGGCTTACGCGGCAGTCAACTCTTTTAAAAGTTAGTTGCCTTGTGATACGATTTAAATCCCTTCTCTTTGCATGATCAGGATGACAAAATGCAAATCAGGACTTCTTATTTGGGAAAAAGCTAAATACTGGACATTTTAATAATAATAATAATAATAATAAGTATAATAATTTAATATCTTGCAATATATAAAAAGAATAATGTTAATAGTATATATAAGAAAGACCTTGGAAATGGTTAGCTGTACTAAACAAATAAATACAAATTTGATAAGTTCCATTCACATGACTTCCTCTATCTGCTACTAAAAAAATGCTTCTTACGAAATATTATTATTTTATCTGCATCAATCAAAATACAACAAGCAGAAAAGGTCTTATTGCTTACTTAATTGTAAGTAGAAGGGAAATAAGGTTATACTCTAGGCTAAAGCGATGGTCAAATCTTTAAAAAGTTGTCACTATGCGACTGATATTGAAATTTGATTCTCATTCCATGGCCAGAAGAAAGAAAAAAGAGACTGAAATGAGTGACGACTATGAAAAAAGTATTTTAAAATAGAAACCAAATCTCAGAAAACCTTTAAAAAAATGTAAATGACATAAATTGTGTGTTTTAACGATATATATGTTTTGTATAGTTAGTTATGTCTATCTTTTTTTTTTTTTTTTTTTTTTCAAAATTTACCAGTTATGCAAAAGTCATTCAGGATGAAGTGGAGTTCATGGACTATTCCCAGAAAATTCAAAACATACATTTTATTTATCATGTAAATAAATTTAATATGTGATGTTTTAATTCAAATCGTTAGAGCTCTTTTTGAGAAAATAAAAATTTGCCAAAATTTGTCCATGTAATAGATAGTTTAAGATGGGGTATTTTCTTCAAAATCTTCATGTCGCATCTTTGGAAGATAAACTCCATGACGCAAGAGCATGGGCCTACCGCCCGACCGCTGCGTCCCATATCTCGGCACAATACAGGCGTCATGGTCGGGGTGCAGTACCGAAGGTTGAGACGGGATTAGCGCTTCAAGTCCCTCCCGGCCGGTTAATGTGGTCCTCACATCCTTCAAGTAGCTCCTCAATTGCCCCCTCCCAGAGACCTCACGAGGCTGAGGGCACCTCGAACCAGGTCCCCAGCGGAGGAAAATGCCCCAGGCTGATATCGGGAATCGAACCCAGGTCTCCGGCTTGGCAAGCAGCCGCGCTACCACCGCGCTAACGAGACGACAATCCTCGAGATTATCTTAAATATAAGAATGGTATTTAATCAACTTTTTTTTAGTTATAATGTTCATAGACACACACACACACACACACACACACACACACACACACACACACACCGCGCGCGCGAGGACCTTTTCTAAAAAAACTTTTCTTTTTTTCTTTTTTTGAGTCAAGGGACCTCAAAAATATCTCCGGTGAAATCTTGGCATCAAATTTTTGGGTGGAATAAGTACCTTCTATACCTACTATGTACAAGTAAGTGTACATGAGCAAAAAAAAAAAAAAAAAAACACACACACACACACACCACAATTTTTATGTGCTTTTTAATGAGATCTTATATCTTATTTTCATCGTAAGTTTTGTCTATCTTTTATGGTTTGCCAGTTATGCAAAAGTAATTTTTAATGAAGAGGACTGCAGAGACTATTTCCAAAAATTTAAGATTTACATTTTATTTGCCATGTAAATGAATGTAATAGGCAGTGTTTTAATAAAAGCCGTTAGCGCCATTTTTTTAAAAAATAAAAAAATGTTAAAAATCTACCATCTAAATGGTACTTTAGGTCTAGGGATTTTCCTGAAAATCTTCATGTTGCATCTTTAAATACCAAACTTGGTATTAAACAGACTTTTGGTTTTGGGTTATAAAGCATACACACATATGCGGATCTTTTTCTAAAAATGCTTTTTTGAATTCAGGTTTCCTCAAAACACGTATATCTGTTGAAATCTCGGTATCAAATTTTTGGGTGAATTAGAATACTTTTTGTACCTGCTATATATATATATATATATATATATATATATATATATATATATATATATTACTCAGTAGAGAAAATAATGAAACTATTTCTACAAATGTTTATCTCGACTAACAAAAAGGAGATGAATAAGCTTTTGTAGGAATAGTTTGAGTAAGAGTAAAAGGAGAAAGTCATGTAAATTTAAGATATAAGATTTTTTTCTTTTGACATCCATGTTAATCTATTGATATCTGACAGCACTTACAGCGTTTTTCAAAGATTCACAAATGAGAATTTCAGTATTGTACTGTTTTTATTCCCATAATAAGCTAATCATTTCACTTTGTTTCCTTAAATAATTTAAACTATAAATGATTAATCGTGAATAATTGGTAAGATTGTAATCAAATATTTGACTTCTATGAAAATAATTTAAGTTTTGTTAAGTCCATGAAAGTGTTTTGTGAATTAATTCTAATCTGATTCGTTTCTGTGTATGTGAATTTTGTTTTCTTCTTTCTTCAAGAGTTGCATTTCTAAATCAAATGAAATTTTATTTTATTTTGAATTGTCTGTATTCTGTGCTTTACATAATATTAAAAAGAGTTGACCATCCAGAGGTAATGTATTTTGCATTATGCTGCTCTGCATTATTTGGAACAATTATGCAAATAACCACTTTTTCTTTGCACATCTTCAAGAATACGTGTAAAAACTCTAAATGGGATTTAGAATGAAGTTAATTACTTAAAAATTATCAAAATAAGTGTTTACAGATTATATACAAATTATTTTATTCATAACCAAAACACGTGGAAAAAGTAAAAACTGAATTTTTATTTTTTGATTTAAGGGTAGAATAAATTCAAGGAATAAAAATTCCATTTTTGTAAATAATTATTGTTGTAGTTAGTAATCGGCATAACATAGGATCATTTAGTATTTCCTAAAATAATTTAGGTATAAATAGCTAATAACACATTTGCATGATAGATAATATTTTTGGACTAACCAGCACCTTTGTAGAGTTGTTAGAGAGAACTCTTCTTCCTTTTTTCTTGCAAGGGGCAGAGAAGAATTTATGTATTGTGGCCAGAGTGTACCACATACAACTCCCGGGAGGAGAAAAATCCCAAAGATTGTTGCCCGAAATAAGCAGCGGCAGATTCGGATTTTGCAGGGTCCTAAAGTTTGTATGGAGACAGTCCTACAGGCATCCCCCCCCCCTTCCCAGTGTGGCTCCTGACGAACAGGTCCGAACATGCCAGAAGAGTATGAAAGTTACATAACGCATATTCACCACGCACCACATCCCACCAAACAGCCCCGTCAAGCCCTTTACCCTGAAAGGTGAAATGAAATGAAATGATGGACAATGAGAGACAGGAAAACCTTCCCAAATGAGGGCCACATACAAACCCTCTGAGCCACTATGTTCGGAGAGGCAATAATTAATAATGAAATGAAGTACGTCATTGTCATTAACAAAGATAAGAGAAAATGGTGGTCAGTTAAAAGAATGATAAATCGTGTTTGCTAATTTGAATAAAAGAATATGAATAAATATATTTCTAAAATTTGAATAAATTCAGAAACTAAAATCTCTTTACTCATATGTTCCACATTTTGGCGTAACATTGGTGAACTTGTATGCTTGATGAATGTCATAAAGTGTTTTGATACCACATTTATTTTATTTTCTCTACAACGTACCTAGTAGGTAGATGAAGTATTGTATTTCACCTAAAATTTGATGTAGAGATTTTGCCAGAAATACATGTTTTGAGGCTCACTGAAGCCAAGGAAATCATTTTTCAAAAGAGAGGGAAAGAGTGAGCACATGCGCATGCTTGCATGTGAATGGGTGTGGGGTGTATGCATGAGAGTGAGAGAGAGAGCGAGCGAGAGAGAGAGAGAGAGAGAGAGAGAGAGAGGCGCTTCAATTTCAATATTTCCCAGATAAGAACATGAGATTTTCAAGAAAACGAAAAGTTTTGTAATTTTTTATTTTCTCTATAATTGCTCTAATGATTTAATTTTGATTAAGAGACGTATATGACAAATTAAATACATGTATATCTTGAAATGTCTGAGAACAACCTGTGAACTCCTCTTCATTCAGAAGGAATTTGTATAATTTTATACAACTGATACATTACAGAAAAACATACAGATCTCATTAAAAACCACAATTTCAATTAACTTTTTGTGATATCAACCATTTAAAAGATATTCATTATTATTGGTTTGAATTTTTCAAAACTTTTACATGTTTTAAAATGCTGTGCTTCAGTTGTTTCTCATGATATCACAGAAAAAATATAGAATTTCAAAGCCTGCCTACAGCGACCAGTTTTTAAACATTTTTACTTTCTCTTTACGTACTATGTACATAGTGTATAGAGAAGGTATTGCACTCCACTCAAAAATTCTATACCGAGATTTCACCGGAAATATATGTTTTAGGGCCCCCTTTATAAAAAAAAGTATTTTTAGAAAAAGATCTGTGTGTGTCCGTGTATCTGTGAACACGATAACTCAAAAACAAAAAGTCGGTAAAATACCAAACTTGGTATTTAAGTTTAGTATCTTCCAGGGATGCAACACGAAGATTTTGAGAAAATCCCCCCCACCCCCAACTACCCTTTACATGGAACTTTTTTCGAAAATTTTGATTTTCTAAAAAATTGCTCTAACGATTTTGATTAAAATATCATATGTTAAAGGTATTTACCTGTATAATAAAATTTATATCTTGAATTTTCTGGGAATAGCCTCTCAGGACTACTTTATTCTGGATGAATTTTACGGAATTTTGCATAACTGTTAAACCGTACGAAATGGGGAAAAAAATTAAAACACAAAAAATGTAGAGCACGTTAAAATACACAATTTATGTCATATACATTTTTTTCGTGGAGATGATCGTTTTTGAGGTATTCCTTGTTTTTGGTTTCAGCTTTGGAAAACATGCTTTTCTCATACAGGAATGTGTCAACTCCTATCCATACAAACAAAGGAACTTCAGTCACATACCAACCAGCTTTTAACCATCAATTTAATCTGTTTCGCTTCTACTTGCTTGGAAACAAGTAATAAGACTATTCCTGCTAATTTTTTCTCGAAGTAAATAGAAGTATAAGCCTTTTAGAAATAATTTGTTGCAGAGATATAGAGAAAGTCATGTGAATGGAACACATCAGATTTTTACTTTCTCTATACATACTATGTACATAGTGTATAGAGAAGGTATTGCACTCCACCCAAAAATTCGATACCGAGATTTCACCGGAAATATATGTTTTAGTGTCCCCTATATAAAAAAAAAACATTTTCACAAAAAGGTCCATGTATGTGTATGTGTGTGTGTCCGTGTGTCGGTGTATCTGTGAGCACGATAACTCAAAAACGAAAATTCGGTAAAATACCAAACTTGGTATTTAAGTTTTAGTATCTTCCAAGGATGCGACACGAAGATTTTGAGAAAAATCCCCCCACCCCAAACTACCCTTTACATGGAACTTTTTTCGAAAATTTCAATTTTCTCAAAAATGGCTCTAACGATTTTGATTGAAATATCATATATTAAAGACATTTACCTGGCAAATAGAATGTATATCTTGAATTTTCTGGGAATAGCCTCTGAAGACTACTTTATTCAGGATGAATTTTACAGAATTTTGAATGACTACTAAACTGTAAGAGATGGACAAAAGCTTACTACACAAAAAATGTAGAGCACGTTAAAACACACACTTTATGTTATATACATTTTTTTCGTGGAATTCATCGGTTTTTAGACATTCCTTGTTTTCTGTTTCTGCTATGAAAAACATACTTTTCTCATACAGGAATCTGTTAACTCCTGTCCATACAAACAAAGGAACTTCAGTCACATAGCAACCAGCTTTTGACTATCATTTTAAACTATGGTACTCCATTATTTTGCTTCTACTTACAAAGAAGCAAGTAATAAGCCTATTTCTGCTAATTTTTTTCTGATTTGCATGAAGTAAGTAGAAGTATAAGTTTTTTAAGAATAATTTGTTGCAGAGATGTAGAGAAAGTCATGTGAATGGTACACATCAGATTTTTTAACTAACGCTATTTATAATTAAATGTGTAATGACACTGTTTTACAAACATCTGCCTCAATAAACTTGAAGTAAACGTACGAATATGCCTCCGCAAGAATAGTTTGTAGACACTATATACAAATAAATAATAGTAAGTAGAGAGTGTTATATATTTACTTATTATTTGCTTTTTGTATTGTACGACCCTAACAGGTGGCGCCGTGGGTAAGTGGTTGGACTGTTCGTCTCCCACCTAGGCGCCGGGGTTCGCTCCCAAGCGCCCGCTTGAGGGATGCCTGGACGAAGCGGCGTCTGGGCGGATATTCTCCAGTTTCCTCCGCCACTCATTCCACCAATTGTTCCATCAATTTCCCTTATATTTCATATCATCCACTTCCTCACGGTCATGCCTGGCTACGGGCCAACCCCTCGTAACAGGTTCTCCATTCGTGCCGTTGGCTCCCCGACAGGCTTCTGACCTCTAGGTATTGGCTTGCAAGTCCTAGGGGGATGTCAGTTCTACAAATACGGGGAGGGTAAGCCGATTACAAAACAATCCTATCAACTTCCTTATTTAAAAACTTTAAAGTTAACAGCAAGTACATTTCTTCCCTAATTCAACATATGCAATTACTGTCCACCCACCCCATTACACCTCTGTCAGATGACATCACCAAACCTTCGGATCTATGATCCTCTTTTCACTGATAATACAATTAAGCTCTGGATGAGGGGTCAAAAGTTTGAAAAAAATGTGAACATTTTCGATTTTCAGTTTTTTGTATTTTTATTATACTTATAACCCATGTGTATTTTTTGATTCAACATAATTGTTTTCTAATACCAATAATTTTAAAGCCACAAATGTCTGTTTAATCGGATTTTTACCATTTAGGTATATCACTGCACTGAACTTAATACTTTATTTTTCTCATATCCCTTTTTTTTTTTTTTTTTTTTAACACTATTCCAAATGCATGCCTTGGAGCACAGTTTATTTGTTTAAAATTTTGAGGGAGGCTTCAGGAATTTAGGGTTTAAAACTTGTTATGCACTAAGTAAAATATATTAAATAGTTCAGGTGAAAACGTTGAAAAGTTTCATAAATACCCCCCAAAATCTCTCAAATTAATCAAAATTAAGGAATACTTGCCCAATACTCTTTTCCATTTGTTTGCTTAGCTCAAATAATACTACATATTATTTTGGATAGGTAGAACCAGACTGAAAAATTCAATGCCATAGCCGGGATTTGAACCACGGATCTTGCGATATCTAGCCTGTTGCTCTACCACTGAGCTACCATAGCAACAATCCGGCGTAGCGTCGAATTTTTCAACTAACTCGCCTGTTTCAGTCTATCTATCCAACTTCTGTCCTACACACGGCTTGTGTGAAAAAATAATTAAATCTACATATTGTTTTGTTTTTCGTAGTCAGCTTACCCTCCCTTATTTGCCTGACACCCCCCTAGGACTTACAAGCTGATGCCTTGGAGTCAGAAGCTTGTCAGAGTCAACGGCATGAAACCATAGAATGGAGAACCTGGAACAAGTGGTCGGTCTATAGCCAGGCATGAGCGACAGGAAGTGGCTGATATGAAATGCAAGCAAAATTGATGATAAGAAAGATAACGATGGAGCAATTGGTGGAATGAGTGGCAGGTGATACCGGAGGACCTGGAGAAAACCCACCCAGATGCTTTGTCCACACAAATCCCACTTGTGGGCGCTTGGGATCGAACCCGAGCCTCCTAGGTGGGAGGTGAGCATCTAACTACTCAGCCACGGTGCCGCCTAATTAATTAGTAATAAAAAAATTAATATCTTAATAACAGCTTACCATAGCTCATTAAGTTTTTCTTGGTTGGGGGCTTGAAGTTAGGCACTGATTTTCGCAGGACTGTCCTGCGAAATTTCCTACTTTAATTTTAAATTGTGAGTTTAAGCTTTAAATCACTATTTCTGGCGTTTCTATTTATTGCATAATTTTATTGTAAGGGTAATAATATATTTTATGGCATGCAATAATCAAGTTTAACTGCCATGGTTTACGATAATGCAGCGTCGACTACGAATGTATTTAGGTTTCTTCAACAATAAGTTCCTTTACGCTCTGCGTCTCTCCTGTTTATTCAATATTGCTTATTTATTCACTTTGGTAGTGTAGATTGGCTGAGTTACCTGTCGTGTTGTTACAGTTTTTGTGATGGCACCGAGAAAAAAATGTGTTTTAAGTTCCGAACTTCATCAAAAGGGGAAAGTGATATATATTGTCAAAAAGTTCGGCAATTTTTTCGCTAGTGGAAAATCCGAAATAATACGCCATTTACAAACGGCAAAACATAAATCGTCTACTAATGCAACTGCATCAATTTCCACATTTTTCAGAAATAAGGATTTCGGACACAAAGAAAAAATGCTTGCAGCAGCAGAATTACACAGTAATTCATAACCAGTCGTTTCGATCAGACTGTGCTTCAAAATTGATTAAGAAGTGTTTTGAACCGCAATATTCATGTGCAAGAACGAAGTCCCAAGCGATTGTGACGAATGTGATCAGCCTTTGTGCGATTTAAGAGCTACAGAAAGACTTGGATTATGTAAATTACATCATAGTGCACACAGATTCATAAATCTACAAAGCTGTTTCCATTATTGGTAGGCTATTTTCTTCCTGTTAATGGAATGCAGTAAAAGTGTTGGACTTTCAAGATCAGTATGGTGAGACAACTGAGATTGTATCCTCCTACATTTTAAAAACTTTAAGTGACTACAAAATTGAAGCTAAAGTTGTAGGTTTATATGTTGACAATACTAACTGCAACTTTGGAGGGGCAGCAAGTAGATACAAACAATGTTTACATTATTCTTCAGAATTCCAATTGCAGGTGTAGGCTGCTTTGAACACCTATTGAATAATTGTATCAAACTGCAACTGACTGTTTACCAGTTTGCATAGGAAGTATTGTGCAGAAAATATATTCGTACTTCTACATATATACAGTGCATGAAATATCTTTGCATGAATTTTGTGACTTTGTGGAAATGAGTATTCAAAACTGCTTTTATACAGTAAAACTAGATGGCGTTCTTTGTTGCTAGATGTAGAACGTATACTTAAACTTTATCCAGCTTTAAAAATCTTACTTTGAATCACAGGAAAAGTGTCCCACAATCATTAAATTCACTTATAGAAAACAAAACCGGGCTTGTAGGCCGTGGTCCACTGGGCTTCTCCCTTCGTTCCCCAGACGTTTCGCCTGCGTCTGCGGCAGGCATCATCAGTGGCGTGTACATCTCCGTGGTCTCTCAGTAGCGACTAAGTAGCGACTCTCAGTAGCGACTAGTACTGAGAGACCACGGAGATGTACACGCCACTGATGATGCCTGCCGCAGACGCAGGCGAAACGTCTGGGGAACGAAGGGAGAAGCCCAGTGGACCACGGCCTACAAGCCCGGTTTTGTTTTCTATAAGTGATTCTAACACCGGCCGTGAAAGCCTTCGAACTTTAATCATTAAATTGTTTTTTGATGATCATCTCTCTGAACTATGGCTCTATTTTGTGCATAGTCAGGCAGGTGTATTTAATAATTTTGTTCATTTACTTGAAGGTCAACATATTTCTATGGTACAAAGTTCAGTGATAATTAAAGAAGTGAAACAAAGATAGAATGAGCAAAAGAAATGTGCCTTTTTGCCTCTTGTAGTTCAGTCAAAACTAAAAAATCTTGAGCAGAGTAGATTAGTATGTCCATTGTGTTTCCAATTTTAAGAAAAATGTGTGTTCATTTTATTCAGCTTGCATTGAATATATTAAGCAGTGGTCTTCTCCCATAATTGACTGAAATTAGTGATTTGGACTGGACCAGACTTAATTCAGTAATTGATTGGAATCAAGTTCAGAATAGCTTAAAAACTATCAGCAAACTGATGGGAAAGCAAAAGAGATGATTTCATCTCTTTGATCAGATTGAAAATGTAAAAGTATATGTTACAGCTGAAAAGTTGATGGAATGGAACACTACTCATTTGAGAGTTGCTTTTTTCTTTCTTTCTTTCTTTTTTATTATTTTTTTATTTTTATTTTTGAGGCTTAACGTCCTTTAACCTCGTTGGTCATATCGGACGATGAATGAAATTAGTGAAATGATGCTCAAATGATCTCGGGGTCCACGGAGCTTAAAGTTACTGGACATTCATCTTTTCAGGACAAGGGAAAACCCGAAAAAAAACCTTATCCAGGTAACTCACCCTAAGTGAGATTCCAACTCACGACCTTTTGATTGTGAGGTAGACACGCTACCACCACACTACCCAGGCGGACTTGAGGGTTGCTTTAAGATGAGTTTGAAGTATTCAAACATTTTCGGGAAAAGTTCATCCCCTTTTCTCAAGTGCGTGATATTGTTCAATTTAGTATGTGTCTTCCAGCCACAAATGCACCCACTGAGAGGGTGTTTTCGATAATGAATAACTTGTGGACTCCTGGAAAATCTCAGATAAGAACTGAAACAATAATAACTAGATAAATTCAATTTTAACTGCATATGTAATGAATTTCACGCCACGATTTTGCAAAACAGTAAGTTATTGCATGCTGTTCATTCAAACTCAAATTATTTAAAGTTTAAACTGATCAATGACTTAAAATATAGCGAAAAATATTAGCATACAGTATCTGAGAAAACAATTTAAATGGTAAAAAATGGCGTGTAATTTATGGACGCACTTTAACTACTGTGGTTCTCAGTAGTGGTGTGAAAGACCGCTTAATTTTGCTCAGAGGCCTCTCTATCAGGCTTGAGGTTCTTTTACGTGCCGTAAATCTACAATACGGGACCAACGGCTTTACTTCCCTTCCGATGGAAGCCATGCTAAGGATTTTTACACCCGAAAAAATCCATCGTCCTCTGCCGGGTGTGAACCCGCGACCTTGGGTAATTTAAATGGTGTTTCAGTATTTTGTTATTTTTTGCTTTAGAATAAAACCATATAAGAAGTATTTCTGTATGTGTGTGTTAACATTGCAAGAGTCATACACTTAAGAATAATGTCAAATCTTATGGAAAGCTTTGTTTATTTATCTTAAGTTATATAATTGTTTGCTTATAAATATTTGAGCATGAATTAAGTTCAAATGCATGAACACCATAAAGTTAATGCAAATTGAATCCTGATAAATAATTAATATGCATATTTCTAATATTTCCCCAGTCGATTTTAACACAGTTATGGTTACGTTTAGATCGTTAACATAGTGTCCTACTTTTTGCCTATCAGGATCTGGTCACCCTATTTAAGCTGGTAGGACATATTGGACAATGAATGAAACGGGTGAAATGATGCTCAAATGAGCCCACGGTCCATAAGGCTTACAGTTACCTGGCATTTGTCTTCTCAGGATAAGGTGAAGCCCTGGAAAGAACCTTATGCTATCAACTTAACCTGACCGAGCTGTCACTGTTTAAAGTTAGGGCCTCTTTAATGCGAGACAGTCATGCTACCCCCACACCACAGAGGTGGACTATTTCAAATTTTGTGTGTACTCTATGTTTTATGTTCTTAGTTTATGGTAAAGAAAAGCCAAAGCAATTACAAGAAAACTGGGGATGTTGGATTTTCAGGATACATTGCCTTAAGTATTAGAGCTGACTGTTCCATTTTGGATATGCACCAGAGAGAAAGGTTTTCCACATGACACACTGAAGTCTGTCTGCAATATGCAATATAACTGGAACTATTTAATGGCTAAACCAACTTTGGAATGCACTGGCAGGAAGAGCAAGCATTGTGCTATGCCCTTTGCTCAGGCATAACACAATGCACTGGCTACCATGCTCTCCCTCCAGCCCTACTCTGAGGTTTGTGGTTGAGTATATGTGAGTACTCTGACTCAGATGAGTCCAGTTTGAACAGCCTGCACTAGTCTATGGGTTCTCATAAATGTGTATGCATTAGATCATGTCAATAATTTTCTGCTGTAATTCTGAACACAGGAGTAGAGTTAAAAGAGTTCACTTTTATAATAGTTACTTTCAAGAAAAAAACCTAAATTGGCATTTGCTTAATAAGTACAGCTATAATTTACTAAGAATTTCTGGTTTGTTTACAGGAAGCATAGCAACACTGCAACTTTTAATAACAGTTTCGTTGGTGGTATCATGTGTTGTACTGGTGCTGCTTTTCATGATATTGATGTTCCTAATAAGGCCTTCAATTTGCCGCAGCTTCAAATTACCTCTGCACAAAAAGGTATGCTTATTAGAATGTAGAATGCATGAACATAATGTAGTTCATCTTTCTCCATTGTTTTCCACTTTTCTGTATGCTCTTTTCTTGATTTTTATTATTTATTTGCCTGCTTGTTGTTTTATTTTCTCTTAGAAAGAGTGTGATTCTAGCATTATATGATTCCATAAAAAGATAAAAGAATAATACACCAGATGAGTCTGCTGCCCCTTAGATTTTATAAGATATGTATTTTGTCAAGCATCACACAGCTCATTCACATGGTTGCAATCAATTCACTGTTAAAAAGATTTGCCATATGATTAAATAAAATACAGTGCAATACCAGGGAAGGATAAAAATATGGAAAATAAGTCCTTGCATTGGCAGAATACCTCTAGTAAGCTTTCAAGCAGTGCCAGAATCTGATGCCCAACAATAAAGCTCTAATGTTACATGTATTCAAGCAGTCTGTAGTTTTATGAGTAATTTATTAATAGCTCTGGTATACACTTATTTTTGTATAAATAATAATGCATTTGAAAATGGTACTTGAGGTAACAATAAATAATATATTTAGAAGAAATACAGACAAAATTACAAAAATAAAAAAAATTGAAAGCATAAGTAGTTTAAAATAAATTTTAAACAATATTATTAATATTATTTAAGCTTTTAAATTACAATACATTTAAGCATTAAAATACATTACAAAGATGAGCTTTCCTAACAAATATTAACAGCAGAAGCAAAACAATTGAAAGAAAGCGAGAAAGGAAGATGAAATAAACACTGGGATTTAAGAATAAAGAGACAGGAATTATGATGAAGTCTTGGGTAGGAAGAAAGGAGCGAGAGAGGGGGAAAGTGAAGGTGAGGAACCAGTGTGGAAGGACAAAATGTCAGGCCAGTGGTGCACAAACAGGGAGAAAGATATTGTAATATACAAGAATAAGAAGAGCAGTGTAGAATCAAGCAAAACAGGACATGTGAACAGACAGAGCAAAAAGTAGAGAGGTACAGGTAGAGGGTGAGGATAAAAGGAAGAGCAAAGGCAAAGATAAACTGAGGGTTTCAAAAGCGAAAATAAAATCAAAGGGAAGGAGAGGAATGGTGTGTGGAAATAGAAAAAGGAAAGGTGAGACAAAAGAAAGTGGAAAGTGGCCAATTAAGAAAAGGAAAGCAAACATAAAGGTTAGATAAAACAATAAGAACTACACATCTAAACTAGAGCATAGTGTAAATGTATATTGTAAATTAATTGTAGGATGCTGTCCAAAAGGGGAGGGTCCCAAGTTCAAAGGGCAGTCGAAAAAAATGCATCGAATAAAATGCAATTCATTCATATATGAACAGCTTTGCATCATTCACTTAAATTCAGTTCAGTTTATTTGCTGGAGATTCTTTAAAAAATTTGTAACTTCATCAGTACAAACCAGCTATATTCAAACAAGCAATTGAAAAACAACTAGTTTTAAAATCGAATTTATATCACAATGCCATCTTTATCTCTAATAATTACATTAGTGATAGTGTTATGTGCATATTTATGTGACATTATAGGATTTCCCAAAAGTAATGATTCATTTTCAAGAAAATACTTAACACATTCTTTTTTTCTAAAGGTGTTTGAAAAGTTGCTCTCTACACAAGAAAAAATAGTCATTGTTTCCTAGAAACTTGATATCCACACATTTGAGGAAGTGTATGAGCTATACTATCAAAGATTTATGGAGAGAAGCAACCAACAAAGACTAAAATGTGGCTTCTTAACAACTTCAGATGAACAGGTAATGTGTTTGATGGAAAAGCATTCTGGATGACCTTGAGCTGATGACACAGCCGAGAGAATTCATGAGGAAGTTGAAAGAAGCCACAGCCTCCATTTGGTGGCTGAGCAGAGAATTGAACATGGCATGGACCAGTGTTTGGCATTGTTATTCTTTGCTTTACTCTAAAAAAGAAGATGTATCACATCCAGATAATGTCACCTGGAAGATGAATGTTCTGCATTGGTTGGAAATGTGTATTGGAGGTTATTGAAAAGATAACCTTTAAGCTAACCTCTGCTCAGATGAGACCACATTTCGTACTTGTCGATATATGTTGACAACAATTGTTATGAGGTGCTACAATAGAAAACATCTAGAAGGTGAATGTGTGGGTAGAGTTCACCAAGAATAAGATTCATAGACCATTCATTTTTGTGGAGCAAATCATAACAGGTAGACTGCTTCAGAAGTTCCTGTGAACACAGTTGCAGGTTGATGAAATTCTGGATACCACTATATTCCAGAAGCCCATTGTGTTCTCATTGTTTGTAATTACCTCAATGGCACATATCTAGGATGGTGGATTGGTCAGAGGTCACTTGATCTTTGCATGGCATTTCACAACCTTTGTCTATAGGGTTAAAATCACAAGAAAGAATCAGCTGCAGTAAAGGATTGTAAAGGCAGTCTGCAGCATCCCATTTGATCAACTGCAGAAATGGCTAAGAGCTATGGAGGAATGGTAGTTTCTTTGTATTGAATTGCAGGATGAAAACATTGAATTGCAATGTCTCATATGAGCCGTTCTCAATTTTACATTAAACATGGCTTTCATAAAAATGAATTATTTACTATTGTGATATCTGTGTAAATATTTTGAGCTGCAGGAGTAGCTTTGATCATCACAGACTAAACAGAAAGACAACAATATTACTTATGTATTATTAATCATTTGTTATTCTTCAAGAAGATACCACACTTATATAATATAAATAAATGTATTTCATTTGGCATTTAAATGTCCCAAATTATTTTAATATTGCTGGTAATTATTATAAAGTTTGGTTCCCATTACATTGGCATCTTTATTTCATAATTTTAGCACAAGTTGATTTATGACAGTTTCATTTCTGAGAAGCATCTGGATAGGTTTTCTCTGGATACTCCAAGTTTCCCATGCCAGTCATTCTACCAATTGCTCCATCATCGCCTTGCCTGTCATTCATTTTGTCTTCATTTCATATCATTTACTTCCTCCCTTTCAAACCAAGCATTGGGCTAATCCATATCCCTAGATATTCTATCAAATCCACTGTCCGCTGCTCCTCAACTAGAGTCCTAGGCATTAGCTTGTAAGTCCTGAAGAATATAAACCCACCACATGAGGAGAGTAACCAAGTGGAGGAGGAGGATTTTTATCTCTAGAATTATACAAATGTATTTCATTATTTTTGGTTGTTTTGCTACATACAAATTGTATAGTAAGTTGACAAACACTTTTGCAAGGAAGCAGTGTAATACATGTGTTTAAAAGCAATTTATGTATGCCATAATAAAATTTTGGATAATATTCATTCTGCTAAGGGCAGATTCATAGACATACATATCACAATATTTGTGCATCAAAGGGACCAATCTATTTATAAATATAAAGACTGCATAAAATTACGAAATGAGGGGCAATTGATTCACCTGGTAAAATTAATAGCTAAGATAAACTCAGCAGTAATCATGCAGATAAAACTCAAGTTTTATGTTTGTCATCAGAATTAGCACCATTAATCCACAGTGTAGTTTAATATTTCTATTCTTGCTTTTATGCAAACGCCAATTAAAACTGTGTCTTTCAACAGGATGTCAAGATGAACCTACCTTCTTTGAATACTGCGGTCCCTCCCAGCCCATCCCAAAAGGTATTCATTTATACTAACTTTCTTTCTTGTAGAATAACAAGAGCTGTGTATGAAAACTACAAAACTTTGTTAGGACAGTTATTATTTGCAGAGAAAATATGTTGGACTCCATACAATGCCTCAGTGTATAAGACTTAAATTTAATAACCTCTAGATTTATGGTGTCTATTTCACTTAGAATAAAACATTGTATGGAATTAACTATTTTAATAAAAATGAACCTAAAGCAACAAAGCCTTCTTGACTAGTAAATCATCTTCAGAGTTCAATGGGCATTTTATAGTTGGTATGATTGATAATAATCATTCAGCTGATCATACCATACACTGCCATCTAAGAGAATATAAGTTATAACAAGATAATACAATAATAAATACATTTTTGAGGCAGTTTAGATTTTAGTAAGTCAATTAATATGTTTTGTATTTATTTCTTCTAATGCACAAGTAGATAAATAAAAATAAAGTGTTTCATATGGGATTACTGTTGATAACACTACTGAAAAAGTCAGTATTATGGTTTCTTTTATTTATAGAAATTGTAAATTATTTATTTTTACTTTTTACTTTGATTGCTTTTTCAAGTTTTGTCATGTTGGAATGGAATAATATAGGGGAATTAGCATTAATTTGTAATTTGGAGCTGGATCTGAACAGAAACAGTTGGCTATAATATTACTGTATGGGATAGAATGAAGACAATAATTATTTTTCTTATTCCTTATATAGTAGAAAAGACTTAGTTTATTAAATTCTTTCTCATCGTTTGGTACACACAATGCCAATGATGGCTTAAACCCAAAGGCATGCCTGATCCCTTAAGGATAATGCTTGAAACACTAATTTTCATCACAGTGGTTGTGCAGTGCAATCCATACAAACCTGAACCACTTAAATGGGTCATAACTTTTGAATCAATAATAGGACATGTGTGCAACTCTGGGAGAATATAAAACGAAAATGGGAGATTGCACTGTTCATTGTTACCCAGAGCAATTGTTGGAAGTGTTCTCCACCAGCATCCATACATATCTGCAATCACTTATTCTGTGAGGTTCTATGAAGAGCATCCTTGCCAATGTTGGTTATTTCATTACTAATGAATTCATGGAGTTCAGCAGTTGTTCAAGGTCTATTCTTATACTCTCTGTTTTTAAGAAACCCTATGAAAAATGTCCAACAAGGCTAGATCAGGTGATTTGGGGAGCCACAGACCTTTTGAGATTATTCAATTATTATCAAAGAAACTGGTTATAAGTTGCAAAGAGGAGTTACATCATAATATATTGCTCCATCTTGCAGGAAATAACCTTCTGTCTGTTTGATATCATCCAGCTGCTCCACAAATGTATTGAAGATGCCCATATAAACTGCAATGTCTACAGGGATATCAAAGAAAATAGAGCTAAAAGTCCTGCAAGCTGAAATCGCGACCATACTTCAATATTTTCAATCATGTAGTGGTATATCATGGATGATATGGGTTTACAGCAGCCCAGTTTCTGCTGTTTTGTGTGTTGGCATACTGCATTTACAATTGCATTCTCACACATATACAAAAAGTGGTATAGGTATGTAGATGACGTCATCGCCATAGTTCCAGAAAAACTCGTAAACGATGCACTTAAATTTCTTAATTTACAAAACAAGTCCTTTCAGTTCACTATTGAGACTGAACAGGAAGGTGTCCTACCATTCCTAGACATCAGAATAATTAGAACAGAAAAACATAGCCTGACATTTGGAATACATAGAAAATCCACCAATACAGATAACCACATAAAATTTGATAGCTACAACCCCATAACACATAAATATGCAGTCCTGAGCAGTTTAACATATAGATTAGTACACATTCCCATGGAGAATAATGAATCCCAAAAAGAATATCAACAGATACTCCAAACAGCTACCAACAACGGCTTCCAAAAAAGTGCAGTAGACAAGAGAATATATAAATACAAAAAACTGAACGGCATAACACACACAACCACCCTACAGAACCTCAGTTCAGAAAATTCACCTATCATCCTTGGGCACACAACAAACTTCAGAAAATCTTCAGGAATTATAACATCACCTTAGCTCCAAAAAACAACTACAGTATTCAGAAACTGCTGTGCAGAAATTTAAAAGATCCTATCCCTGCAGACAAAAAACCGGGAATTTATGAAATTAAATGCTCAGACTGTAATCTGGTGTATATAGGAAGGAAAAAGAGAAGTTTGGAGACCAGATTAAAGGAACACACGAGAAACCTAAAATACAAGAAAATAGAAAAATCAGCAGTTGCCAATTATTTTTGGACACCAGGACATGAAATCACACTGAATATAAAACTGTTAAAACCAGCATATAAACCCACGGAATTGGACGCCTGGGAGAAGATCTACATCATGAAGAAAAAGAGCCATATCATGAATTTTGATTTACCACCATACAGCAACCTCTGGAAGTTCATTGATCCAGCAACAGATGCCTCCACAATTGATATCCCCCCCCCCATCATTGATGCCAACGAAGAAAGATTTAGTTGGAATTAAGGGTTGAAAATGAGAACAAGTGTTCCCGAAACCGGTCCCAGTAAGTAAAAACAAATGATGTTTGTGTTACAAAAACTGACTCAAATTCTTTTATTTTTTATTTAATCACATCACTGTCACAAGCTTCTATGCATATTTGCAAGTTTTGAATGTTTTATTTTTGTCATTGTTGTATCAATGTCATTGTTATTGTTGAGAGTCATTGTTGTGTCAGTGTCGTTATTGTTGAGAGCTCAGTTTCCGTTTACAAATGTTGTGTTATTAGCATCCCATTAAATATTTTTCATGAGACCAATATCTGTATATCAAAATCAATTTAAGGTATGTTTTTCTTCAAGATGCTATAAAATGCATTATTGAAAATGTATTTTTGCTATAAAATGCTAAGTGCACAAATCAAAATGCTACATTTCTGATTTCAAAATGCTAAAAATCACCACCCCTAGCCATAGAATGAGCCAGTCTCCTGGCTCAATTGAGGTAATGCTTTTTTTGGAGAACTTACTAAGTATCTTCTAACATTATCAACAGATGATGGTTGTTTTCCACTATCATTGACAAGTACACCAATTGTTTCCAGCTTTTTCCTACTGATAAAATTGTTGGAACATCAACCATTTTGAATTCTCTTTGAAACTCCCACAGTGCTGTTATCAATGAATTTGTCTTCCAATAAATTTTCACAATGAAAACATACTCTGAAAGTAAATACTGTAAACTGTTATGACTGCCAACTTAAGAATATCAACAATGTCAACAATGCTCGTAATTGCAATTGAAATCAACAAATAGTCAACAATGGGCAGTGATACTGATTCTCCCAGAGCCACAGAAATCATTAAAAACAAATTTAATATTAAATTTGTGGAGATAGAGTTGATTGAACTCAAAGTTTTCACTCACCAAACAATAAATGCAGGAAAATGTTCTTTTAAGGCCTTTGCCTACATTATCAACTGCTGTCAACTGGGTCGAGTATCTGATAACAACTAGATTGGTGGTGTATCATCTATATTTAATCTGACAAATTTAATCTTAAATTTGTTTTCCCTAAGTTAAGTTCCCTTTTCAGTGAATTTTAAAATTTGAATTTCAAGTCTTGGATCAAATATGACTTGACTCAAGTTATAGTTTTTTAAAATGGCAGACACCAAGGTAGAGGATTGTATATACCACCAAGGTGTTACTGTTATGAGATATTTGACAGTCATTGTGTTAAGTTCCTTTTTAATAAATCATTAAAACAAATTTCACATTTCTATGAGCTTTCAGAGGGAAATTATGGTACATTAAAGAAGTTCAGGTTTATATGGATCATTCTGTATTTTAAATTAGTTGTTTTAAATTGTGAGAAATTTCAACTAAAATAAGTGAGTAAAATGTTACAACAAAATAAAAACAACCATTATTTGTATTACAGAAGAAAAATGTTGCAAAAAATAACAACAATGGAAAGGAACTCAAGCTAGATGTAACTGCAGTGCCACCACCACCTCCTCCCAGCGCTACCACTACACCAGGACCGGCTGCTACTCCTGCCACTACATCTACACCACTCAGCTCCAGGCATCCTGCAGAAGATAACACATTGGAGTATGCAGCATATGACAATCCTGCTCTAGCACCGTCACCTATTCCTCGTCAGGAGAGCTCTTTTTAAAAATCACTGTGATAATAACTCATTACATTCCGTCCTTTTTAAACATCACGTTAGTATTATTGAAAGTATTATAATTTAAACTTTTTACTAACATTTTAAATAGCTTTTATCAAAACTTAGAAGTGTTGTAAATTAATGCACAATTAAAACAGAACTCCTTGTTATCTGTTATGTGTAATATTAATGAAGAAAGAGAGGATTCAAACAACAAAAAATAACTATGTATATACATAAGCAATAAACAGGGCTGCCATATTTCTCTTGCACAAAATTATGACAAAACACTTCTTTTGTACACAGCTAATCAACAAAAAGAATTGCCATATATTGGTAAAGTATAAAACTTGAATGAATGAAATACCTTCAGAACATAAGAACTAAAATACTTTGGACTTCAAATCTCATCCTTAGATAAATAGCTAAAAGAAAAATCTGTATAAAAATTATTTTATTGAGAAACTGTGTACTTTAAAGTTATATGTGAAAATATATTAATCAATTTCATTTGTATTCCAGCAATATTCAGTTAATATTGGTCAGTTCTAACTAAGATTGATCAATTTCACTCAAACACAGCCATTCATTTTAAAATTATCAAAACAAGACTTTCGTAGCTTATGCTCAACTTTCTATGAAATTTTCGCACCTGATTTTCAAGTGTATAATATTGACAACATATTAAAATGAAGGAAAAGGATTACTGTTTATGAACATTGATTTGTAAGCAAATTATATTGCTGAGAATGCATTAATACTATCTTTGAGAGTTGTTAATAAAATAGCCTTATTAAAACTACACACATGGTTTCATCAGCTATTGGGCTTATCACAGAATATTTGATCAAGGGTCAGTATTTCAATGAACTACAGATTAATTTCTGAAATATTTATCTTTAAAGATGTAAAGATTCAGAGCACTCATCTTTGAAATTTATAGAAAATATTCCAGTTATATGAATGCACATAACACTGGAGAACTGCTAATAATCAAAGAGGAGGTTGGCTTAATGTCCCAAAGAGATTTTAGTCTCATCTATTTTGCAATATGAGAAATGTATTTGTGTGTGCAATTTTCATGGCTGGAATATGAACAAGTACATAATATCAGACAATATGAAATGTACCTGGCAGTTTTACTAAAATGGCCTGGATGTTTTTATTGAAGCCCATAAAATGCTGGCTTAGAGATATATGGCAACCATAGCAATAAATAATTAGCTTATAGAATAAAATGTACAAAGGTTGTGATGTTATTAATAGCTCAGCAATGCTGGTTTGTATAAGTTGAAATTTAAGTACTATATCAAATTCAAAACAAAAGGAATTTGGACATCACTTTGATATTTCTTGCCACAATATCTCTTCTTTCACCCTTCTTGATAAACATGCACAATTAAAATTCTTTTTGTTAGAGATGCACAAATATAAAACATTTTCAATGAAAAGAATACTGTCTTTAAAACTAAAATAGAAGTTAAAGTGGTTCACTAAGAATAATAACCAGAACAACAACAACAACAACAACAACAACAAAAGTGAAATACTTGTATTTTAATGGGAGTGTTCACAATAGAGGGAAGTTAACCTGGGACGTGGGAACAGGAAAGAAGTTGAACAAGTTTTAAGTTTCTTATTCTATTCCTGGACTTGGAATAGTAGATCCACATCTTGCATATTAGATTCTTCACTGTAGAGAAAAAAATGAAATTTGAATTTTATTTATAGACACTCTTTAACTGCTAAGGTTCTCAGTGTCCCAGTCTATATTGAGCATGAAAGCCCACTTATTTTGCTCAGAGGCCTCTGTAACAGGCTTGTGATTCTTATACATGCCCTAAATCTATGACACAGGATCACCGGATCAACTTTCCATACAAAAAAAATTGTGCTAAAGATATTTAAACCCAAAAAAAATCCATCACCCTCTGCTAGGTTTGAACCCATGCCTTTGGAAACCAGAGACTACATGTCACCTGTAGTCTTCGCTGTAGAGATTATTCTAGGTGACTATGACACGAACCAGGTGGTAGAACTCACTCTAGTTGCAATTCTTTAAAATTATGATATTGGCTAACCTGTTGGCTGATTGGAAGCAGGCGAAAAAATATAATTGGTCAGTTAAAAACAAATGAAATCTCAATGCATAAAATTGACTTTACACTTGGAGATCAATACAGTTTTCAATATGCATTCCTATTCTCATTGCTAGGTTATTGTGAACCAAAATATTGTATGATGCAATGCTTTCCATTGTTATTTCCATTTAGATTACACTCTCGGGCTTTGTGAACCAAATTAAATTGTTGCAAGTGGAGAAAAACAACAGTAGAATAATGAGCATGTACTGGAATATCATCTTAAAGACTGAAAATTTCACACATATATATAACTGGCTTTGGAAACACTGGTGTCATTTATAATCATGCTATCAGTATACTGTAAGCATTAAACATAATAGATACCAAACTTACAAGTCTGCAAAATGAATTATAACTGCTAATGGAAAAACAATTAAACTTGATGCATCTTGAAACATTGCCTCTATAAATTTAATTAACTGTTGAATACATACTTTTAACTTGTATTAATACACTTAAATTACTAATTGCAATTTAATGTTCAAAGCAATTAAAATATTTGACATATTGTCAGCCCTGGCAAAAGGCAAAGATGCACTAATAGAAATTAAGTAGTAAGAGCATACTATTCAAAAATGGTAAAATGCCTAAAGCAATGCCTATCAAGTCTGTGAAGTTGTTCTTTCCCAATACATTAAGTACAATAATAATTAAAAACATGACAAAAGTTTTCAAACTGATATTCTACTGTAGAAATTATTTTAAAAACCAGGTAAATATTCTCAGTAGAAATGAACAATGAATTTCGTTATTATGGTTATATTTAGTCCAGTATAACAAGGGTTTTCTTTTCACTTAAAGCATTCATAATTCATTTTTAATAATATATAGTTTAATAGTAAATGACTATATATTCAAAAAAGTAACCTCTGAGTAACAAAGTCTATTCAATGCTCACAAAATTCCAAAGCTGTGCAAAACTCTACCATGACTGCAAATCTGAGTTTTGCTTTGTGATAGTTTGATATGAAGAAATAGTAGAGTAAATGTTTTCTCTTAGAAAGAAACTGTAAGCAATTAAAATGGATACTCGAATGTTTATGATAACTTATTTCTTTAATGTAATTGAAATAGAAAAGTAAAACAGTTTAAGATGTCAAAAAAAAAAAGCTAGATTGGTACCACCTTTATTTGTGGATAAGATATCCCAGTGCATCAGTTAGACAGTTCAGAAAAACTCATCTTCATAATCTCTTTTGTAATGTAGAATAATTGTCTTTTGATTACTCCAGTGGAATATCTCGACTGTCTCTTGTGTTTGAAATGTATGCTTAATACTCAGCGTTATCTCAGCTGCTGATTCAAAAGTTTATAAGGAAACACTGAGATGTCTGAATCTTTTTACCTATTCAGAATATTTTGCTTTTCAAATGTGTCTCCTATTGTAGTTAGGTAGCAATATTTTATACTGTTTTCTTTTTCTGTTCTTATTATCTAAAATTTTCATGACATATATCAATTCAGAAATATTATTTTCAGCATAAAAAATTCCCTTAAATTTGTTGTAAATATTGACAGTTATTCAGCAGAAATGTTGTTTTTATCTTCATCATTCTCAGGTAGAAATACTGAACATCTATTACTCCATCACTGGAAGATGCAGCCTCATTTAAAGCATTAATAAAATATGTTTCTGGTTACCTTTAATACATAATAGTTTGGCATTTCATGCACATGTGGGAATCAACATAAATATTAGCAAAAAGATCTTAATGAAAAAGGCAATGCTATAGCCGCAATTTGAACACTGTTCAACATAAATATAGGAGGAGTATTACCAATATAATAAAGAGAACAAAGTTTTATTTAAATGCTGATTGTGACTTTTGCCAAAACTAATATGTGTAACAGTTTCTTAATATTTTTGTAGAATATGTAAACAATTGTTGATCAGATTACAAGTTTATACATATTTGACAAATAATAATGCCTGAAAGTATTGATATACAAAGTATAAAAATGTTTTACTAGGTATTATATTTTTTATGACACCTTTATATTATGATATTCTATATTTTCAAAGCCAATCATTTCAATTCCCTTTGAAGCAACATCATTTGTGTACCACTCTTAAATCAATAATTAACTTGTAAATATTTTAATGTGCTGATAAATAGATAAATAATACAGTATAAGGAGTACACATAAAAATATTTCTTTCATTAAAATGCTATGGTTTTTTGAATTTTATATTTTGTCAGAAATGTACATAGATACAAATGGTGAAGGATATGTATTTTTAACATAAAGTTTACTTCAGTATTTTGTTCTATAAGTGCATTGTTTGTTTTAAAGGACTCAAAAGAGTGCAATGTGTGTTTGTCTAGGGAGTATTTGTTTAAAATGAGATTATAATTTTCACTTTTATAGCTCAAGCATTAGCTAAGCAATGCGGCACAGTAGGTACTTCATCTTGCCATCCAGTTTTTAAAGCAATATAAACTGAGACATCCAGTCATAAAATATGTTAATTGACATTTTGAACAGAAATTAGTTATTTAATGTATAATATGTATCTCAGGTTCTTAAGTTTCATGTAGTTCCTATTTTTTGATATCTACATGCTGGAAGTACATTCATTTTTCTAACTTAGAATGTATGTTTATATACAGTGTCTTTCTCTTCAATTTCTCCAAAATGGTGAATGTCAGTTAGCTTATTTTATGATTAGATACCTCAGTTAACAAGTTTAGTACATTATCATGGAGTTCATCTGTTATCTGCTCAATAACAAAATAATAAATAAATGATTTACAGTACCAATTAATTCACTTATTCTTTATCATGCAGCCTTTAATCACCATAACCTCATTAAATTGTGATAATTCTGTGGTGGGGAGCCATAACTTGATAAGTGCATTTTTGTGATTTAGTCATTTCATTGATAAGACTTTAAACCTGTAAACGTAAGAGTTATTTAAACTTGTAAAAACATATCAAAAGATAATAAGGGTATGATTTAAAAAAGAGCCACAAAGGCTTCTGGACATACCTTGATATCTGAGGTGTCTACTTTGTAAACTGAATAGTACAGCCAAAATATGATATGTAACACCTATCATATTTTTTATATATCAACTTATGTCGAGCCCCCCCCCCTCCCCTCATCATAGAATTTACTCAGGAGACTTACTCAAGGTCAGCTCTAATCAGTTCTAAAAGTAATTTAGCAGCAACAAATATGAGGATAGCATATCTGATTTACAAGTCACTCTGCATGCACGTTTTCTTAGATGCTTAGTTCCCTAGTCTTCATTCAGTAGTTTCAAGCAATTTTAGAAGATGAGCAAAGTGACCACATTGAGACATTAGAAGTACATTATACACCTCAATGATAACGTTCTTTCATTCTGTCTGTAATCCCTAAGATCATGAGCATGCATATGCAGTGTGTTTCGTTTAATAATTCAGTTAGTTCATGGTAAACTTGATAACCTACACAACATAAAGGTTGAGGGGCTCAAGGTTCAAAGAAAGAAAGTTTCTTTGGTTGACAACAATGTAGAAAGACAGGTGTCCACAAGCGCTCTCTCTCTCTCTCTCTCTCTCTCTCTCTCTCTCTCTCTCTCTCTCTCTCTCTCTCTCTCTCTCTCTCTCTCTCTCTCTCTCTTTACTCTTGGCCTTGCTTGCCCATAAAAGTAGTGCCCAAGAATAGATGCGCATGTAATACATGACTTTATATACAGGATTTATATATATATATATATATATATATATATATATATATATGTATTTCCAGATGAAGAATAGGGGACAAAAATTCCAAAAATAGACTAAGAATTCTTTTATTAAACACATATATTTTCAATTAAAAAGCAAAAAGTATGTATTATGTAATAACATAGATCAATTAAGTCAGCAATCAATATTTTAATTATAACTGATTTTAATTATAATTATAACTGATCAAACAAATAATGGTATTTGGGCTTGATTTATATAAATTGGTTTTATATTAATTGGTAGCATATTTCTCGAAATAAATGCAAAACCTTTTTTATTAAATTATTCGATCATTCCATGATAACTTTGTCATGGATGTATTTGCACCACAAATTGTAACAATAAAGTAAAATAAATACTGTAGTTGGTTCATATTTCACTTTGTCAAATGGACAATAATTCAGAATGTTTACTTTTGTACTTCAGGAGAAAAATGAAAGCTATGAAGTCAAATGAATTGTCACAAGTAAATATGTATCTTTTATTTAAATTCTACTGATATGCTTATACAAATTCATGCATATTAGTTTATACTCCTCACTAATTTTCTATCAAACAAAGAATTGCATAACATATTCCCAGTGGTTATTTCGTTAGGAAATAAACATGCTGTCATGGGCCTCACATGTTGCCTTGGGTTTAATTATTATTGGAATACTTTTAAATTAAATAAAGGGAATGCAGAATGATAACCAAGCTCACCTGCATTCGATCCCAGGGGACCAGATAAAGGATTTGTGATAGGCAAAGTGACATCTGGATAGTTTTTCTCCAGGTTCTACAATAGCTATTCTCTCTAATCCAGAGCCTGTCTGTTCCTCAATAGGCATCTGGAACTAGGTACTGGGCATTAAGCCGTAGCAGATAGAGCTGCCATCCTGAAATCAGCAAAAATATTTTAACTTTAATAATTCACAATGTTAACAATAATTATTTATTATTTATAGTTAGTGAACTTTAATCATTTATTATTAATCATCTGTTTTACTTTTCTTTCTATTTTTTATTTATATGCTATAGGCATTTCAATAGTATTCATAGTTGTGTTATTTACTTGGAGTGTAGAAGTAGAGGCTCCAATTGTGTATTTTTTCTATATTGAAGATGTAGGATTTGGTTTGATATCCATCATTGGTAGCATCAGAACATGTGGAAATAAAGTAATTCATAATCCAAATCAAGTTTAACTCAGGCACTATAATACACAAACAGAATATTATTATTTAAAACTTGAACTATGTAGCAAAATGAAAAAATAAATACAATAAACTATGTTATATTATTAAATTCTTATAGAACTCAACATTAAAATGCTGTTTATAAATCCATGACCTGCTGCTGAACCCTTTAGTGTGATTTTATATCACTGCACAATAAAATATCATATGAAGGTAAGATAATGGTGAAGAAGTATATAATAGTTCAAAATTTTGTTAGTTTTTCAATCATGCAATTATAGAATTTTGCATAATAGTGATTATTATGAGGTTAGCTCACTCTAAATGAGATTCAAACTCAGGACCTCTTAAATGTGAGGCAGACAAGCTACCCCCACACTACAGAGGCAGGCTTTTGTTATTTTGTGAGGCTGTGAAAGCCCAAACATTTTCGTTATATTGGCAATTTTCCAATGTTATCCAATACCATTGAATAAGATATAGATAGTCTTGCGGCTTTTGTAGGCATCACACAAAATTAAATAATCCTGTGAAATGGGAGAAATTTTGAATTATAAGCCAGAGAATAATATTTTCCTTAATGCAAAAGTTATCTGTGTGGTTGGTCAAAATTGATGCAACAATGTAGAAGTCCATAAGGAATATGCATCTGTATATCCACAATCAACTTTTTATTTCCTCCACACACCAATTACAATCAAAATTGGCTGCACCATGTTAAGTGGTTAGACTGCTCCCTCTCATCAAGGCGGCCAGGGATCATCCAGGCAACTGCATGTGGGATTTGTGGTGGACTAAGCGGTTCAGGGGTGGGTTTTCTCTGGGTTATTTGGTTTCCTCCAACATCTCTTTTCGTCAGTGTTTCATCTTCATTCCATGTATCATCAGTGTCATTGTCTGCAGTGACGTACAAGCGGGAGTTAAACATTATAAAAAAAACAATCAGAATCTGCTCACAAATAATTTCTGCAATGCTTTTATAACCATTCTGCCATATAGTTTTTTTTCAAAATTTGCTGTTGCAATGACTACTGCTTATTATGAATTTCCCAACAAAATTCACTCAACTGTTGCATGTGATGCATTCGCAATGAAAACTGAACTCTGGGTAAGACCTCATTCCCCTTTTATACTTGCTGATCCTGTGACAGGAAATTTCCAGAGCCAGTGCATGTGCAAAACAACAGCAGATTCACAAACTCTCCCAGGTGTAATAACAATGTGGGGTTTGACATCAAAAAACCTTCTGACAGAACATATGTCCACTCGCACAGTTGGAAGAATCACAGCTTGATGTCAGCTGGCAGCACACACATCCAGTAATGCACAGGTGTAACAATGGA
Organism: Hymenopus coronatus; assembly: GCA_030762935.1. NCBI lineage: Eukaryota > Metazoa > Arthropoda > Insecta > Mantodea > Hymenopodidae > Hymenopus > Hymenopus coronatus. Next base: position 87,291,691 of record CM060886.1, on the reverse strand, counting down.
TGCCAACAATCATCTATAGTTGAGTGTTGGAATGAACATGGAAAACTCTTTTTTAGATTTTAGTTCAGTAAAACCATTGTTGATGTGCAATTAATTGCTTTTGAACTTGATGAATTTGATTCTGAAGGGAGAGATCTTTTGAGTTTACAGGCTCCTATCATTATTGTTGGTATTAATATCCAAATCGCTCTATTAATTAATTCAAGCTCTTTATCATACTGAACTATGCCCAGATATTTTTAAAATGTTGCATTATTTTAGCCCTATCTGCTCCAAGTTTTCATTGGTATGACATTTATTGAAGTTCCTTAATTACTGCTTCTGTTTAATGTCTTCTATAATTAAATTATTTTCATTACATAATGAGTTCTGGAGGGCTCATGTTTGCTGTTTGCCTGACAATGTGTATATGTGTGCAAATATTAAATTGTATCAGAGTCAGGGCAACTAAGCATGAATGCATATTTTACATTCAGCAAATGACAAATTGCAACCATGTAATAATTAATCTGTCTGCTTGCTTCATAGTTTCACAAAGCATCGCCAAATATTAATGTAGGGCTACAAATTATTATGCTAATAATTTACCTCTATTCAGGTAAATTAAGCTCTCATATAATTTATCACAAATAAATTCATAGGACATCTGATCTTAGCGATAAATTCTCGAGTGGAGTGAGATGATATTTATCTAGACTATTTTATAAATGAAATATTAATTTAAATACTATATTGCAAAGATTTGACCAGAAAATAAATCTATATAAAAAATATGATGTGTTTCATTTACATGCTTTTCTGTACCTGCTCTGCAAACAAACTTCTTACAAAAGTTTACTCTTCTTTATGTTAATCAAAATAAACTTTCACAGAATGGTTTTATTAGTTAGTTCCTTATAAGAAGAAGGGAATTAAAGGAAAACACTGGACTAAATCAATAGTCCAATGCCTTAAAAAGCTGTAGCTATGGGATTATCATGAAATTTGCTTCTTTATTTGACCAGCAGTAAAACAAACAAAAAACATGAACAATTTCCTATTTGAGAAAAGTAAAAGTATTTTAAAATTTAAACCAATAACAAGAAATATCTCAGAAACAGCTCTAGAAAAAAAAATGTATATGACATAAACTGTGTGTTTTAACAAAATCTACATTTTTTGTGTTTTAAGATTTTGTCAATTGCCTGCAGTATTTTAATCAAAATCGTTTTAAATATTTTTGAGAAATCAAAAATTTTGAAAAATGTTCCATGTAAAGGGTCGTTGGAGGAGGAGAGGATTTTCCTGAAAATCTTTGTGTTGGATCCTTGGAAGATGGTTAACTTAAATCGTTTGGTAATTGACTTTTTGCTTTTGATTTTCACACACATGGACCTTTTTCTAAAAATGCTTTTATTTGATTTTGGGGGTGAAATCTCAAATTTTTGTGTGGAATACAATATCTTCTCTACCTACTATGTACATTGCACATACATGCCAGAAAAAGTAATAACCTGGCATCTCTGAGTAAACAAAAGAATGACCTAGTGATAAATGGTACAAAACAAAAGAATGACTGGATCGTAAATTGTATATGATAAATTAATGCCTGTATAAATGAAATAGTCCCTTATAAATCTCATATAGTGCTTACAAAGCAATATCAAGTCATTTTGGATTCTTTCCATATATACATATATAAATGTACTCTCATTATACCTGTGCATACATTCCATGTGCATATTGATAATACAGCCTAAATGTTAATGATTAGAATATGCTCAGCTCTGAGCAGAATATATTCTATTTCAAAATACAGGGTTACTACAAAAGAAATAGACAACTTTTCAACTGCCTGTAAAACAAAAACTGTTGGAGATAGCAACCTAATTATTTTGGAGGTATGTTGAGAAACTCTCAAAGTTTCGTTTCTTACTATTGGTAACGCTGTAGTGTTTTGTTTGTTGTTGCAGAAGCTGAAATGGCGGAAAATCCTGTGGAAAAGGCATATTGTATGTTGGAATTTGCTAGAACGCAATCAGCAACTGTTGTCCAACGACATTTTAGAACACGTTACCACAAAAATGAAATGATACGCTCACAAAAACCAGCATCGTCTTCATCATGTCGCAACATGTCGATGCAAAAGTCACGCCGTATGACCTTATCTTCTTCACTCAGAAACTGCAACATCTGTAATCTGTAAGGCATCATGTGCAGTCGCTTCTGCAAGATTTTCCATACAGTTTGCTGTGGAATTTGTAATTGCATGCTTGCCCTAGATGTCGATTTCTGTGGGCTTCTTATGTAGGCAGAACGAACACGTTCAACGTTTTCTTCCGAAACTCTTGGTATTCCCGAGCTCTTCCCTTTGCACAAACATCCCGTTGTCTCGAATTTTCTATACCAGTCGTAGATTGACTGTCTAGTCGGTGGCGTTTTGTGGTAACGTGTTCTAAAATGTCGTTGGACAACAGTTGCTGATTGCGTTCTAGCAAATTCCAACACGCAATATGCCTTTTCCACAGGATTTTCCGCCATTTCAGCTTCTGCAACAACAAACAAAACACTACAGCGTTACAATAGTAACACACAAAACTTTGAGAGTTTCTCAACATACCTCCAAAATAATTAGGTTGCTATCTCTAATAGTTTTTGTTTTACAGGCAGTTGAAGTTGTCTATTTCTTTTGTAGTAACACTGTATAACTACAATTCTAGTGAGCATTTCCACAACAGAAAGTATGTTTTCCTATTTAAAACAGATAAAGAATTATGGAGCACTCATTGAGACAACAGACTTTTCTAACTTTTATTATCAATAAATAAAATTGCATTGCAAAAAATGCAAAGCCAAATAATTTTTTCATGATATGTCAGAAAAATGTGATCATAAAGGAGAAAGGGGGTAATCTGTTGATGTACAGAAGGAGGTAAGCCTTATTTTTGTTTTAATACGAGGGTTGGGGCAAAAGTCATGGCAACTAGTTTTATTCTTGCAGATATGTGTTACGGATCACAAATGTATATACGTCGTGTGGAAGTTCTGCAGGCATAGTGTGTATGCAGAACAACAGATGGCTCGTGATAGCTATTAGTAGCGCAGCGAGAGCTATGAAATAAGTCAGTTGGTGAGTGTCGTGCGAGATGGAATTAACCCGTGTTGAACAGTGCGCTTACATTAAAATAGCCATTCTCCAAGGAAGAAATGCGTTGGAATGTCACAGTGAATTAGTGGAAGCCCTTGGGAATAATGGCCTACCATACCGTACAGTAGCATGGTGGGTAGGAAAGTTTCAACTAGGACGTGTGTCAACTAGTGATGAAAAACGTTTGAGACTACATGTCAGTTGCGGACCGATGTGGAACGTGCCGTCATCGAGCAGCTCCTGGATGAAGACAGACTATGGATGCTACTGGAGTTAGAGAGGGCAAGTGGCATCGAGAAACGCACTGTCCACAGGATAATGCGTAATGAGCTGCAACTACACATAGTCGCATCGCGGTGGGTACCCATCGCATGCACTGACAGAAGTTCAAAGGTGGGTGCGCAATGCAATATGCTCCGACCACCTTGCACGCTGGCAACAGGACGGCGATCAATTCTTGTCACGAATAATCGCCATCGATGAATTTTGGGCCAGGGCATACGAACCAGAACTGAAACGACAGTCCGCGGAGTGGCGACTTGCTGGTTCACTAAGGAGGCAGAAGTTCCATCAGAATCCTTCCCCAGTCAAATTGATGGTGATCGTCGCATATGACGTCAGGGGTGTCATTGTTTGCCACTTTGTTCCACATGGCAGAACAGTGACCGCACAGCACTACAGGGACTTCCTGGCGCGACAACGTGGCGTTCGGGAGAAACGTCCGGATCTTTTGGACAGTGCAATAATCCTGCACGACAGTGCAAAACCACATAAAGCAGAGTGTGTAGGGCAGCTACTGCGACGTTGAGGATGGGAAGAACTGGAGCACCCACCGTACTCTCCCGACATTTCGCCCTGTGACTTTGATCTTCATTGGAAAGGTTAAAGAACCACTACGTGGTAGGCGGTTTGCAACACAAGGGGACGTTGCTATTGCTGTGCGCGAACAGATGACCCGATTCACACATTGTGCGGCAAATGCTGCGGCAGTTGATATTCAGCGCCTCCCACGTCGTTGGCAGAATGTGGTGACAGTAGCAGGGGACTACTTTGAAGGACTTTAGGCCCAGGTCAACTGTATGTTACTGTGTTGTCATTCTTTTGCATGTGAAGGCCATATTGCCCTGTATATACCGTAATAAATTAGTGTGATACGATATTCAGTACTATTCATTGACCACACATGTAGTTAACACCTTATCCTTTCGTCTGTATATGTCATATTTTCCAACCGGACTGGTATCTTCAAGAAAATAAATAGTTGCCATGACTTTTGCCCCAACCCTCGTATGTATTACCTTAAATAATAGTTGTTATTCCTTTTCCTGTGCAGATTTGTTAAATATGTAATGATAATCCATTACTGTTGCCCTCCCCAAACTATTACAACATGCCATCGATTAACACCATCCACGGCCTGACAACTACTAGGCCTGTTCTCTCATATTCAAAATCATCTTCATTAAAGCATAAACAATGTGCTGTTAACATAATGGATCAACATACATTGACAATCAGAAGAGCAAAGAAGAAAATAAGAGAAGCAGACATAACAAGAAGCCCATTGAAAAGTTGTCTAATAAAACCCTGAAAATTAATCGTAATTTATAACAAAACATTCAAGATTTTCAACGAATGTACAAAACCGATTAGATTTGGATTCATCATCTGATGGTAATACCGACCAGAAATGGTTCTTCACTCTGATAATGAATCAGAGAAATTCAACGAAGAGGAATGTTTAGAATATCTGCGGCTTTACACCAAAACTTAATCTAAATTTGACTGAATCCTCTGAGTAGTAGTAAGTAGAAGGTGGTTGCACGAGGACTGTTCATTTTATCTGTACCCTTTGAGGCAGAAATGAAAATAAAAAGCAACAAAAGTTGCAATTAGCCAGTAAGTAGAATTATACTGCATTTATTATATTTCCGGATGCTTGGTATTTGACTGACCTTTTTTTTTTTTTTTTTTTTAATTAATGTGTTCATAGGTATGCGCGCACACACACATACACGAACGGTTTTTTTCTTGGTCCCAAATGCTTTCTTTCATCCCCCAATTTTTTTTACCCCTCTATTTCGTTTCATTCCTCTTTTTTTCATCCGTTGGCGTATTTAAAGGTTGGAAGTATCGGCAATGGTACTTCGGTGCGGCGTAACAAGGATAAAGATTGCTGTCTGGAACTTTCAACGTCTTTCGGCCTTCAGCTGGTTGCCGGGGTTAAAGGATCGCCATTGGGAGTATTGGACCCTGTGCGGGACGCCGTCCCCGGCCTGTCTGTCCGAATATTGGAGCGTCTCAGTCTGGTAACTGTAGGGATCCTGCCATTGCTAAACTATCACTCCTGTTTTCGGATGCCTGGTGTAGGGTAAAGGTAAATACCTACACTGGTTCAGTTCCAAATCCCCTCCGTGCTACCTACTCTTTACATGGAAGGTTGTTCGAAATGTTTGATAAGTAAAAATTCTCAAAAATGGTTGTATTGATGTGATTTCAATATTCGACCTATGTTTAAGACATTTAAATGACAAAAGTGCATATCTTGAATTTTCTAAATTAGCCTGTGAAGCACATTTCATTCCGAGGAATTTTCTATAAAATTGCATAATTAGTAAACATTAATAGACAAAAACTCACACAAAATGAAAACCTCTTTACAACATACAGTTTATTTCAAACGACCTTATTTGTGACAGCCATTTTCAAGATAATAGTTGTTATCGATTGTTCTGTACTTTGTCATTTATACTTTCTCTAACACGTGCATAATTGATAGAGAAGGCATTGCATTCCATCCAAAAATTTCATTTACCGGAAATAACACGATTTGAGGTCCCTAAAGAAAAATTCCGATTTGTTCCATTTATATGACTTTCTCTACATCTCTGTAAGACATTTCTGTTAAAAATCTGATTCTTTTATTTCATGATAATCGAGATAAACATTTACAGAAATTGTATTTATTAATTGCTGAAGGCAAATCAGGGAAAAAATTAGGCTAAGGGATAGTCAAATCTTAAAGCTGGTTAGCATTTTTTTTTTTTTTTTTTGGGTTGTGTTTAACGCCCGCTTTTACTTCGTGCGGCATCGCAGGCGATACTACTGGCGATACATGGAATGAAGATGGAATACGATGGCGGGGGAAACCGGAAAAAACCCGCCCCTGCGCCGCTTTGTCCACCACAAATCTCACATGCGGTCACTTGGGGTTGAACCCGGGCCGTCTAGGTGAGATATGGCCGTTTCTATACACTGCTTGGAGTTTACAAAGTCCCGTATGAGAAAAGCCTTAAGTATTTTAAAACAAACCAATGATAAGGAATATCTCAAAAATGGTCAACTCCACGAAAAAAGCACGTATATGACATAAATTGTGTGTTCTAGCGAGATCAACATTTTCTATAGTTAAGTTTTTGTCTATCTCTTACGACTTACAGTTATGCAAAATTAATATAGAATGAAAAGCCCTTCAGATATACATTTTATATTCTTCATGTAAATATCTTAATATATCTACGATATCTTAATCAAAATCGTTACAGTCATTTTTGAGAAAATCAAAATATTTGAAATTTTTCCCATGTAAAGGGTAGTTTAGGGTGGGGGCATTTTCCTCAAAATCGTGTCATATCCCGGGAAGATATTAAACTTAAATACCAAGTTAAATATGTTACCGACTTTGCATTTTTGAATTATTGTGTTCACAGACACACACATGCGACCTTTTTCTGATTTTTTTTTTTTTTTTTTGATTCAAAGAACCCTAAAACGTGTATTTTCCGATGAAATCTCGGTATCGGATTTTTGAGTGGAATGCTTTACCGTCTCTACCTTCTCTACTAGTACCATGTACTATGTATAGAAAGTAAAAAGTGACATAAATTGTGTTTTAACGAGGTTTACACTTTAGTGTAGTAAATAGATCTCGTTAAAACACACAATTTGTCATAAATATTTTTCGTGGAGTTGAGCATTTTTGAGATATTCCTTGTTATTGGTTTCAGTTTTAAAATACTTAACGCCTTTCTCATACAGGATCGTGTCAAGTCGTCAATGCAAACAAACGGATTTCTACCACATGACAACCAGCTTTTAAAAGATTTGACTATGGCTTTATCCTAGATTATTCCCTTATTTCCATTATACTTACAAGGAAGCAAATAATAAAGATAATTTCTGCTAATGGTTATATCGATTAGCATGAAGTAGATAGAAGAATAGGCTTTTTAACAATGATTTGTTACAGAGATGTAGAGAAAATCATGTGAATGGAACACATTAGATTGCTGTCTTTTTGTTTTTGTTTTTAGTTAATGGTTTTCAAGATATTCCGTGTTATTGGTTCCAGTTTTAAGCTACTTAAATTTTTCTCAAACGGGAACTCATCTTCTTTTGTTTACTCTTTTGTTTACTCCTGGCAAGTAAAGAGAATGGAATTTCAATTGTTTCACATAGCGACCGGTTTTTAAAGGATTTGACTATCGCTTTAGCCTAGTGTATTCCCTTATTTCCCTTCTACTTCAAAGAAGTAAGTAATAAGACTAATTTTGGTAATTCTTTGTCTCGATTAGCATGATATAGATAAAAGCATATCTTTTGTAAGAAAATTTTTTGGCGGAACAGCTAATTATGTGAATGAAGCACATCAGATTTTTACTTCGCAATATGTACTTAACATATAGGGGAAGCACTGTATTCCGCCCAATAATTCGATACCGATATTTCACCGGAAATACATGTTTTGAGACCCTCTGAATAAAAACAATTAGAAAATGTCCATGTGTGTGTGTTTTTGGGCAGCATAGCTCGAAAGCAAAAAAGCTCGTTAAATACCAAACTAGGCATTTGAGTTTTTTATCTTCCAAGAATGCGACAAGAAGATTTTCAGGAAAATCCCCCCACTCCTAACTATTCTTTACATGGAAGAAATTTCGAAATTTTTTATTTTCTCAAAAATGGCTCTAACGATTTTGATTAAATTGATTGCAATTGATATTACTAGAGCAATGACACCTCCTAATTTGTTAGGAATAGATCGTAAAATAACATAGGCAAATAAGAAATATCATTCTGGTTGAATATGTACTGGAGTTACTAAGGGGTTTGCAGTTGTGAAGTTATTTTAATTATATTTACCTATATAAAAAATATAATTATATCTTGAATTTTCTGCAAATAGCCTCTGAAAACCTCTTCAGTCTGGCAAAAAGTAAGAGATAGATAAAAACTTACTATACAACAAATGTAGATCTCGTTGAAACACAATTTGTCCTATAATTTTCCACAATTTCCGATATATTCCCTGTTACTGGTTTGAGTTTTAAAATACTTAATTTTTTATGCGGGAATTTGTCAATTCCTGGCAATGCACAGAAACGGAATTCAGCCACATGGCAGCCAGCTTTTAAAACATTTAACTATCACTTTAGCCTGGTGTATTCCGGTATTTCCCTTGTACTTATTAGGAAGCAAGTAATAAGACTATTTCTGCTAATTTTTATCTTCATTAGCATGAAGTAGATTTATCTTGATTAACATGTGAGGTGTGGAGATGTGGAGAAATTATACGAATGGAACACATACGATTTTTTCAGATGTTTCTCGCGATGTCATGAGAAGAATATGGACTTTCTAGGCTAGTGTATAGTGACCCAGTTTTTAAACAACTGTCCCCCTTATAACGAAATTCTTAATGAGATTATTTCCCCAAATGCTTATCTCAATTAGCACTAAGGAAATAAAATAAAAGTTTTCACAAGAATAGTATGTGGAAATTACCATGTAAAACAAACGATAGATAAATATTGGATAAAATCATGTAGAAATAACACCTCAGATGTATGTATAATCAAAACTCTTAAGACACAATACACATTTTAAAGTGTATTGCTTAAAATATAGGATCGTTTAACAGCACAGTGGCAAATGTCTTGGAAATGGCTAATACTATAAACTATTTTGCGTATAATCTAAATGCTTTAATATGTCCTCTTTTTATTGTTATTAATTTCTGGTCATCGTTTATGAGTTCCCAGTACAGAAATTTGATGAGATGACTCTATTTACAGAAAGTTCAAGGTACATTTTATGTCTAAAAGTTATTGTATTTAAATCAAATTCATTAGACCTATTTGAGAAAATAATTATAATGTACATTTATAAAATAAAGGTTAATTTTGGTTGGGGGCAGATTTTCCTGAAAATCTTTGCCTCCTGTAACTCTTCGTTATATACGAACTTTGAAGCGTATTTCACTTCATGCGCGAGGCTGCACGCACACATAGAATTTTATTTTCTAAAAATAGTTTATTTCAATTCACGGGCTCTCAAAATGAGTGCTATGTGAAATTTCGATATAAGAGGTACGTCCAGAAAGTAAGTTCCGTTTGGTAATAAAATTAAATTGTGTACAGATACAGAATAATTATTTATTGCACAAAATTCTACAACTCTTAAACTACTTTTCCACATAACTGCCGAAATTTTGCAGGCATTTGTCATAGCGTGGCACAAGTTTTTGTATACCTTCTTCATAGAAGTTTGCCGCCTATGTCTTCAAAAAGTTGGAAACATTTTCTTTCAGCTCTTCGTCATTGTTGAAGTGTTGCTCGCCAAGGAAAGACTTGAGATGTAAGAACAGATGAAAGTCGCTAGGAACGAGGTCAGGGCTGTACGGAGGATGGTCAAACACGTCCCAGCCAAATCCCTGTAGGAGGTTTTTCGTCACATTTGCAGTGTGTGGTCGTGCGTTGTCGTGAAGAAAAACAACACTTTTTGACAGCAATCCTCGGCGCTTATTCTGTATTACGCGGCGCAATAAACATCTGCTTTGATTGTTTGACCACACGGTAAGAAATCAATGAGTAAGATGCCTTTCCAGTCCCAGAACACTGTGCACATCATTTTTCGAGGTGTCAAGATTTGTTTCGGCTTAACCTTTGCTGGGGATGAAGTGTGCCTCCATTCCATTGATTGCCGCTTACTTTCAGGGGTGTCGTAAGAAACCCAAGTCTCATCTCCTGTGACTATCTGTGTCAGAAATTCTTCGCCGTCTTCATCATAACGGGTTAAAAACTGAAGTGCACTACCCATCCGTTTTGTTTTGTGTTGCTCAGTAAGAATCTTTGGTACCCAACGTGAGCAAAGTTTACGAAATTTCAGTTTTTCGCTAACAATTTCATGAATTTGTGATCGTGAGCTTTGGGGAAATTCTATAGCGAGAGCACTAATTGTAAACTTGCGGTTTTGCTGGATCTTGTCATCAATCGCGTGAACCAGTTCTTCTGTAACCAAAGATGGACGCCCACTTCGTTCTTCATCGTGCACTTCACTACGTCCTCCATTGAACTGTCGGACCCATCTTCTCACCATTTAATCACTCATCGCATTTTGTCCGTAAACTTCACAAATTTGCCGATAAATTTCAATTGGTTTCATTTTCCTAGCATTCAGAAAACGAATCATAGATCTGATTTCACAAGCGGCAGGATTTTCAATCAACACCGACATTGTAAACAAGCACAACAAAGCGTATGTGGCTGACAGCGATCTCAAAATGGCGCACGTTACTTCTCCTTGATACAGAGTGTCTACCGCGCATGTGCGATCGCAGCGCTGCAGCGGATATAAATTGAAACGGAACTTACTTTCTGGACTACCTCGTACATGTATATACACGACAATTTTCTGTAGGTATTTAAATGCAGTATGGTCCAATAACAAAACAAATCAGCTAAACTGTTTAGAAATCCTACAAAAGAGAGCTATTAAAATAGTTCATGAATTTAATATTTCAAAGCCTTCCGTAGAAGTATTAAGGAAACAAACATACTGTCATTTTCCTATCTCTGTAAATACAGTGAATCTTTATTCGTGTATAACACTGAAAACAACCCCCTATGTACCAACTCGGTAATCAAATACAAAAAAAATATTCACTCCTACAAAACAAGAATCAGCCATAGAATCTGTTAACTCTGCCAAATATGGAATAAAAAGTGCATTACATAATGCCACCGAAACATACAACAATCTCCCATTTAACATCAAAGAATCCCAGTTTAAAAAACAAACTCTTCAATAACCTACTTGAGCAATACTGTAATTCCTGAAAATTTGATAACAGAAAATCCTTTTGGTGTTCGTTGAATATTGTATTAAGTTAATCACACACCCACACAAAATAGGTTAAAAAATCTGATGTGTTACACTCACATGACTTTCTCTAGCTGCTCTACAAACTTCTTACAAAAGATTATTCTCCTTTCTACACAATGCTAATCGAGATGAACATTAGCAGAATGTTCTTATTCCTTAGTTCATTATAAGTAGAAGGGAACTAAAGGAATGCGTTATGCTAAAGCGATAGTCAAATGTTTTAAGATATCGTCATGCGATTGTCGATGCAAATCGCTTCTTTGCTTGGCCAGGAGTAGAACAAAAGAAGCACGGGCACTTCCTGTCTGAGTAAAGTAGTTTACAATTGAAATCAATAACAAGAAATATCTTGGAAACGGTTACCTCCACAACAATAACGTAAAGGACATAAACTGTGTGTTTTGACGACATCTACATTTTTTGTGCAGTAAGTTTTTGTCTATCTCTTACGGTTTAGCAGTTAAGCAAAATTCGGCAAAATTCATCCAGAGTAAAGAGTTCTTCAGAAGCTATTCCCAGAAAATTCAAAATACACATTCTATTTAGAATGTAAACATCTTTAATATACGGGATTTTAATCAAAATCGTTAGAGCCATTTTTGAGAAAATCAACGTCTTCGAAAATTGTTCCATGTAAAGAGTATTTTGTTGTGCGGGGCTTTTATTGAAAATCTTTGTGCCGCATCCTTGGAAGATACTAAATCTAAAATACCAAGTTTGGTGTTTAACGGTCTTTTCGTTTTTGAGCCATGCTGTCCACACACACAGGACCTTTTTCTAAAAAAAATCGGACTCAAGGGACCCCAAAACATATCTTTGGTGAAATCTCGACATTGAACTTTGAGTGGAATACAATACCTTCTCTATCTAATATGAGCATTGTACATACGGGTTAGAGAAAATAAAAATTATGTCTATATATAATTTATGCTGTACTCTTTTATATATGTGTTTATTTTATTCTTTGTATTTTGTTTACCGCCTCACTAAAGGACAGTCGCTACCTAGAGCAATATGCTCATTGGGAAATTCTATGTAAATAAGTAAAATAAATAAACTTTTCTTCGCCGCACGCACGAAAAACTACATGACACTTTACCATTGTGCTTACTATGACAATTTGAAAGTAATCTTACTTATGAATGTATGATTAATTAAATAAAACATCCGGAAGTATAATAAATACAATGCAATTTTAAACATTCATTGGTTAATAACAAACAAGCTTAATTATTCGCCAAGTAGAGCGGCACGCACGTTTGTTTCATTATTTCAGCTGTACCACGTGTTTAGTAATTTGCACCGTGTCTGTGAGAGCTTCCGACTGGAATCGGGTCGCCCCGTAAAGCTATAGATAGAGCATATAAATATAGCCAGAGTGCGTTGTGTGGCTGTGTCTTGTGTTAAAACATATTGTCAATATGGAGGAGGATCCAGAGTACACGGCGAGGTGTAGTGCGGTCACACTACAATCGAATGATCGCGGCTTCTTCCTGGATTGGGCTGCAGAAGTAAGAGAAAGTCCTGAAGCACCATCTCCACTTCCAGCAGAAGACGAAAAAGCCTGTCTCTTAGCGTGTCTACGCCCTGCTGCTGCTGTTTTGAATAATGTGCAATCGCTTTACAGACCCAAATCTGAATCCGTGTCAGGGCAACGACGCACTGAGGGCGAACGTGCTCTCATTGCCGCAGGTCCTTCCCGACGGGTCCTTGCACTGCATTGTCAAGCTGTCATACGTGCTCCTCCAGGACTTTACCTCGCTGCTGCTCTTGCTGCCCGATCTGAGACATTACTACAGCTGAACGAGTATGAGGCGGCACTTACGGATATTAGGCTTGCCATTCGTGAAGGATATGCTCCTCAGCTTAGGTATGTATATGCACGTGCACCCCCTCCTGCTCAAGCTGAACGAATTGTACTTCTCGATCACGTATGTACAATGCAGGGAGAGAAGATGTATTCCATCCAAAAATTTGATACCGAGATTATACCGGAAATAGTTTTGAGGACCTCTGAATAAAAATTATCTGATGTGTTCAATTCACATGACTGTCTCTACATCTCTACAACTAATTATTGTTAAAAGCTTATTCTTTTATAAACTAAAGCTAAAGTGATAGTCAAAAGCTGATTGTTCTGTGATTGAAGTTCCTTTGTTTGTATGGACAGGAGTTGATAAATTCCGTATGAGAAAAGTATAAGTATTTTATACCTGAAATCAATAACAAGGAATATCTCAAAAACGATCAGCTCCACGAAAAAAAAGTATATAACATAAATTATGTGTTTTAATGATTCAGTAAGTTTTTGTCTATCTTTTACGGTTTACCAGTTATACAAAATTCTGTAAAATTGATCCAGAATAAAGATGTCTTCAGATGCTATTCCCGAAAATTCAAGATATACATTTCCTTTTTCATGTATATATCTTTAATATATGATATTTTAATCAAAATTGTTCGAGTTAGTTTTGAGAAAATAAAATTTCGAAAATTTTCCACGTAAAGGATAGTTAGAGGTGGCGGGATTTTCTTGAAAATCTTGGTGTCACATCCTTGGAAGATACTGAACTCAAATACCAAGTTTGGTATTTAACGGATTTTTCGTTTTTGAGCTATGCTGCACACACACACACACACACATATTTTTCTGAAAATGCTTTTTTTGGATTCAGAGAGTCCCAAAACATGTATTTCTGGTGAAATCTCAATATCAAAATTTTGGGTGCAATGCAATACCTTCTGTATACACTATGTACATAGTATGTGTAGAGAAAGTTATGTCGTTTCTACAAAAAAGGTGTGTGTGTGTGCGTGTGTGTGTGTGTGAGTGTGTGTGTGTGAACACCATAACTCATAAACAAACCATCAGTTATGCATCAAACTTGGTGTTTAAGTTCAGTATCTTCTAAGGATTTTCAGGAAAATCCCCCTACCCCAAAATACACTTCATGTGGAAGTTTTTTCCAAACTTTTGATTTTCTCAAAAATGGCTCTAATGATTTTGTTGAACATGTTATATAAGATATTTACATGACAAATGAAATGTGTATCTTGAATTTTCTAGGAATAGATTCTTAAGTCCTCTTCATTCTGGATGACTTTTGCGTAAGACCATAAGAGATAGACAAAATATCCATATAAAAATGTAGACCTCATTAAAACACACAATTTATGCCAAATAATTGCTTCTATGATCCTCCTACTGCAGCTAAACATGTATGAGACAGCACTTGCTGATATCAGACTTGTCATTGTGAAGGACTCACTCCTCAGCTCAGGTGTGTAGGTGCACCACCTGGACCTTACCTTGCTGGTTATTCCAGCTGAATGAGACAGCATTTGCTGATATTAGACATGTCATTGTGGAGGACTCACTCCTCAGTTCAGATGTGAACACTGGTGCACCACCTGGACCTTACCTTGCTGGCTATTCCAGCTGAATGAGGCAGCATTTGCTGATATCTGACATATCATTGTTAAGGACCCATTCCTCAGCTCAGGCGTGTAACAGGTGCACCACTGAACCTTAGTTTGTCAGTTGCTCCAGCTGAATGAGACAGAACTTGCTAATATCTGACTTGCCATTTATGAAAGATTCTCTCCTCAGCTCCAGTGCAAATATGTGTGCACCTTTTTTGGGGTGCTGGTTTTAGGGGAAAGTGAGGCCCAGAGACAAGAAGAAATAGCTCTCCTGCCTCTCTTTTCATAGCATTGTCAACTAAAGGAACATTTCTTTCTTTGAGGCCCTCAGTCATTTTGGTGAGTAAGTTATTTATCACTATCTAGCTGAGTTAATAAAGGAACAGCACAGGTGCATGAGTGAGAACTTGGAGATCTACAGAAAGAGTGAAACCATACCATTGAAGTCACTATATGTCAGGGTCTATAACATACTTCATTTCTGAATGTGGTCACATTGCTTTGCTTCTAAAATTGCATAAAACTTATCAAATGAAGACTAGGCACCTGAGTACCAAAGAATACATATGCACATTAATATACATGTCCTGAAATGTTCCTTAATTTTTTGTTGCTACTCCTAGCATTTACTGTTATAATCTGCCAATCATAAGGGATTCGTTCAACTCAGGTGTGCATACACAACACCTGAATCACTTGTACCTTATCTTGCCAATTTTTTACTTTCAGACATCTCTATTGTTGAACAAATGAGGCAGCGTTAGGTAATTATTTTTTCCTAGTAAATCATAAGTATATCTGAAATTACTTTGAGATGACATGCCCCATTGGCAACTTACAATGTCATAAGTACTTTAAGTTACACACTTCATAATTTACCAATTATTAGGTCAATCAGTGTTAACTAATTGTTTTTCCATACAAGCCGAGTGTAGAAAAGGAGTTTGATAGGTGAAAAATTCAATGCCATAGCTAAGATTTGAATTATGGAACTCTCTATCTCTGTCTGGTTGCTATAACCACTGTCCTAATCTGGCAACTTGCCAACAAAATATTAAATTCTCCTACTCCTATCCTGCACATGACTTGTGTGGAAAAAAATTTAATTAATACTGTTTTATCTAATAGTTGGTTAAACCTGAAGCCTGGGACTTAAAGTATTTTTGACCTTGTAATTCACCAAAAATAAGTCTCAAAATAATTTGAGATCTCCTTGTTCCTTGTGATCTCCTTGTGAGACAGTTGGGGAATTTAATATCATGTTGCCCTACTTTCCATGCTAGCCTAGTATTTAGAGCAACTGGAAGAACCACTGTTCAAATCCCAACTATGGCATAGAATTTTTCAGTCTCAATCTACCTATCGAAATATGATACAGTACTACTTTAGTCAGCCTTACTATTTAAACAATTATCCTCACTTAAGTATAAATACACAACATCTGCACCATTGCACCTTACCTCATCTGCTGCCCTGTTTGAGACACTGCTCAGCTGAACAAATATGAGGGAGATTTATTGTTGTCAGATTTGGTACTCATGAAGGATTCACTCCTACTCTCGTTTTATATACACAACAACACATGCACTATGTTGGTAGCATATGTGTTCTTATTAAATCAAAGTGTTAACATTTTTGTTTCAACACATTATTTGATTAAGTAATTAGGATTTAGCCTTCATCTTAGATGGAAAATGCAAAATGTAACATGCTGGAAGACAGTTTCTCTGTGTGCATTAATAAAAAACCTATTGTCATGCTTTCACATGACTTCTCTACTCTCATATACACTGTTCTGAAGAAAGTATACTCATCTGTCTATTTGTTAATCAATATAAACTTACTACACATTTCATTGTAGCATGAGTATGTCCAGCTAAAAAATATTGAGGGGAGGCCCAATGGCAGCCTATGCCTCAAATAGTAGGACTTTAATGAACAATGTTAGACAAATTTAAACATAATCATTTAGCTAAACAATAATTATCATGCAAGACTCACCTATTTTGTTTCTTGTATATTAGGTCAATCCTCATTTCTTTGAGTGCAGCAAACTTATCCATGATGTCCTCATAAAATGGTTCATCCTTATAAGCATACACTAAAGCTTCTTCTGGATAGACATGTTCGCTAATGATGTCAATCTTCCTTGTGGTATGCAGTTTCTAGTGACAGAGCTAATTATTTTCAAACACATAAAACTTCTTTTAACTGATGACTTGTGGGTGGCATCATTAAAACTAAAGCAAATACAAATGGGGCAGTGCCATGGCCAAGTGGTTAAACCACTCGCATCTCACCCAGGCATCCCGGGTTCAATTCCAGGTGACCGCATAAGGGATTTGTGGTGGACCAAGCAGCGCAGGGGTGGGTTTTCTCTGGGTTCTCCAGTTCCCCCACCATCACATTCATATTCATTCCATGTATCATCAGTGTGACATCACCTGCAGTAAATGTACCATATGTAGTAAAAGCAGGTGTTAAAAACTATAAAAACAAAATAAAATAAAGCAAATAACTTGCATGTTTCCTCAAATGCATCCTTATTTTCTTGGTACAATTTAAAGCACTCTACTGTAATAACAGACCTATACACCTCATCAACATAAAAGAGATGCAGTTCATTCTTTAAACAATCAATTCTTTGAAATATGTTTGAATGTTATTGTTGTAAGTTTTCAAGCGCTGAATAAGGAAAATCTTTATGGTATCCACAAGGGCAAGAAATTCTAAATTACCACAATTCTGAAACCTTACTTTCCTTTTGACTAAAATAGAATCCATAATTTTAAAAAATTCTATTCTTTATGCAAGTGCTCAGTTCTAGTTTACATTTCAGGTGTTGTGTGGAATCTTTATGCATATTTAGTGTAATGTCCTTAAAATCCGAAAATACTTCCTTATTCCACACATTATGATTAGTGTTAAAAATTAAATATGGAACACAATAGTGTTTCTGAATTGCAGCTACTGTACAACCAAGGGAATTCAGAACCAAGATGTTTTGAAATTAACATTATAGCTTTTTCCATTCTTTTCCTTTTTTATACAAAGACTTAAAGGCATGACAGGTCCAACTGTTAACACATCTTTCCTATCCTTGTCTTTCCACCTGGAGAACGGTATCTCAAGTATATTGCAAATTATGTCAATAGATTCATTTCACAAACACAAAATAACATCCACACGCCACTTGTACACCTCACTATCAAGAAACAGTGTGAATTGTATATTTCTTCCAATGGCTCCGAAGTAAGCATATGCAATACAGTTAGTTTAGAAAAACATGGTGATGGCACTATCCTAGCAACAAGGTGGAATATTTCTTCCATCCTAGCCCTTACAAGTTTAGCAATGCAAGCAGAAAAAAAATGGTTGACATCACATTGCCATAGCAACAATAAAAGCAAGAGAAAGAGCCAACATTTGCCTCTCGCTGTTTCTTCAGATCCAGCAACAAGCAGATGCAAAGAGAGATAGAGCATTATTCAACTTCCTTTCTAGCTCTGTCATGTACTGGTTGTTATGTCTTGCAAGGTGCCAGCTACCCTATTGCTGACAAGGCATAAACAAGTGAAGCAATGCACAGTAGTAAGGAAAAACATTACATCTGCTCAGCCTCTAAAAGAGTAAGGCTGAGAATTTTCAAATTAATATTAATTGCATTATTCTTTAAGTTTTATGTGCAAAGAAGGTGAAAGGCCCCCTTCACTCTCTTCAAATCAATAGTTACCCCTTTGGATCCTGTGATTTTCAAAAGTCAAGTGTGGGGAAAAATGTATGTTCTTACTTTGTATTTAACTTTTACTGTTGATAAATTTATAATAGTATATATTACTCAAATAGGGGGAAAATAATAAATGCTGTCACCATGAAAAAGAAATAATGAAAGAAAAAAAATACATAACTGTCATGGGTCATAGCTTTCATTGGCTTTGCAAGAAAAAACATTACTTATAAATTAGAAGGATTCATTAATAATATCTTATTCCTTGCATATATCAATGTTTAATAATTATAAATTGAAACAACTGACGTAAATATACCATTTTTATCTTTGAAGTTTTTTTTCTTGGAAGCACCCATTAATGGGGAAAAAAGAAATGCAATTTTGGCTGATTTTGTCTTCGCGAAATTAAACCTTGATTGTAAGTTATCTTAAGTGCGGTTTAGCTCACAGATACTTGTAACCTCATTTTGTGTGAACAAAATTTATTATCAGCACTTTGCAAACTACAAGCCAGTTGATCATTCAGCGGAAGACTTAAAGTCAGTCATTACAACTTAAAACTTGCTATTTTTTCTGCCTGTTAGGGATTCTATGGGAGAGAAAGCCGAAGCTTAGGTTTTTTGTTTTCAATGTATTTTTACTATAAAAAATTGCAGCTCAGTTAGTGACAATCTATAATAATGGCCTCTTGTCAGTGTAGCCAACAATTTTGTCAAAAGACACACCTTTTCAACAGAGACACAGAATTCAAAATATGAATTCAAAGTAATAATTGAAACTGTAGGTGGCAAAAGCTTTGAGCTAAGAATTGGGGGGTTCAAACTCCCAACCCCTACGCCTTACATGATCACAAGAAAAAATGAATGATGACTTACCACTTAAAAAAGAAATTGAAATTTCAAACCAATAACAAAGATATCTTGGTATCTTAATCTTAATTTTGATTTAAATTAATTATGTCCTTTAATGAGACCTAGATTTTTGGTGTTATAAAACTATGTCTCCCTTTTATGGTTTATTAGTTAAATAAAGGTTGTCTCCTTAGCACAGTGGTAGTGCAGCTGCTTGCCAAGCTGGAGACCTGGGTTCGATTCCCAGTACCAGCATGGGGAATTCTGCATGAGAGACCTGGTCCAGGGTGCATTCAGCCTCGTGAGGTCTCTGGGGGACCAATTAAGGAGCTACTTGATTGAGAAATAGCGGCTCCAGATTGAAAAGACCACATTAACCGCCAAGAGGGAACCAGGGTGCTGATCACATCTTACCCTCAAACACTGCATCCCATTTATAATGCCTTCAGGCCGAGATGGGGGATATAGCAGCTGGGCGGTAGACCTTGGACCCTTGCAGACTGTTGTGCCATGGAGTTGAGTTAAGTTTTTAGTTATATAAAAGTAATCTAGGCTATTAGTAGGAAATTCAGATTAAACCTTTTTGTTAAACATACTATATTTTATTAAAAATCATTTGCCTTTTTCAAGAAAATAAAAAAATAATGAACAATTTTCCACATAAAGGATAGTTTGAGGAGGGAGAAGGATTTTCATGAAATCTTTGTGTTACATGTTTGAAAAACTCTGAACATATACACCAATATTTATCTTTAAGCAACATTTTGTTTTTTTAATTATGCTGTGTAATATGTACACATGCATGTGCAAGCACACATACACATACACACCACATGGAACTTTTTCAAAATATGTTTTTTTTATTTACTCAGGGAGCCTAAAAAAATGTATTTCTGGTAAAATCTCGGTATCAAATATTTGGGTGGAATACATTACTTTCTCTACTTACTACAAATAAGAATTAGAGAGAAAGTAAAAAATCAACCTAAAAGTATAGTTTTGAGAATAAAACCTTATCTATATCTGCAGATATGAGCTGTACTGGCGAATGGGAAGATGCTACCGTGGTTTGGGGCAAATACCACAGGCACGTGTATCACTGCAATTAGCACAGAAGCTTCTAGAAGAGGCTGGAACAACTATGGATACTGTTGGTGCAACCCTTCGCATTGGTGATGAACTTGCTCAACTGGACAACTTGCCTGTAAGCAAATCTGCAGATACTAAAGGTAGGATTTTAGACTAAGTTAAGGGGTTTCTATTTTAAAAATGTGTTACATGATATTCTTAAATTCTTTTTTGCTGCTCATAGACCTTAACTGAGTATAAATAATGTTTCAACCTTTTTTTTTTTTTTTTTTTTCGATTTCAATGTTCCCTTGACAGAAAAATGTTACTCTCAGAGGTTTGCTTTTTAGTTGCTCTATTCTACTATTTTACTACCTACTGATATAAAGAAGGTAAAATTGAATTCTTTAATATTTCATAAGTTAGATTTCATTGGTATTTCATAAGTGATGTCATGTCCTTTTAGTCAGCAAGTTAGCTTATTCTATTAGAAACAAAATAAATATGCAATAAAGAAATTTTAGTCATGTGATATACTTTTATCTAGCAATAACGACCAAATTATATTCTAAGTGTAAGGGAATTCATTGGTAATTACTTTATTTTGGAAAGGACACAATTTAATAAATATGAAAGCAACCAAGCAGATGACATTGGTACTTGTGAGTTTTTATGTGTACGAGGGGCATACTGAAAGTCATGAGCAACACTGTTTTACAATCTTAATATTTATTTTTAAGCCAAACCAAATACATCATCATAATCTACAGACTTTCTTTCACTTTTCGACACAGTCTCCATTGTTTTGCACACATTTTCCCCATCGTTCTACAAGTTTGAAAATGCCCTTGTGATAGAACTCTGTTCCAGCTGCCCGCAGACCCTGACGCACTGCTTTCTGAATATCCTCCAGCGTCTCATAGCGTTGGCCACGCATCTGCTCCTTCACAGAACCGAAAAGATGGTAGTCGGAGGGTGCCAAGTCGGGACTGTAGGGATGATGTGGAAGAGTTTCCCACCCTAATGCCCTGATCTTCTCCATAGTGGCACGGGCAGTATGCGGACGCGCATTATCCTGTTGAAGGATGATCCTCTTTCCAGGGCGTTTATCACGCAAAGCCCGACGGAGCTTCAGAAGTGTCTTGATGTAGGGGGCAGAATTTATGGTTTGTCCAGGTTCAAGAAAGTCAACCAGAATGCAACCTTGTGCATCCCAAAAGACACTTCCCATAACTGTTCCTACAGACTGCACTGTCTTCGCTTTCTTCTTCGATGGTGAGTTCAAGTGGTGCTATTCCATACTCTGACGTTTTGCTTCTGGCTCATAGTGATGGAACCAGCTCTCATCTCCAGTCACAATACACGTCAAAAATTCATCACCTTCATTATGAAATCTCTGAAGAAGGTTTTGTGCAATGGTTCTTCTCTGAAGTTTGTGGTCTTCAGTCAATAAACGGGGGACCAAACAGGCACAGACCTTTCGATAACCCAAGCTGTGGATCATTTCTTGCACTGCACTATGTCCTATTCCAAGTTTTGCAGCAATTTCATTCACAGTGAAACGCCTATCTCCTGTAATGAGCTCATCAACTCTTTCCTTGTTGCGTTCTGTAGAGGCAGTTCGAGGACGCCCGCTTCGAGGCGCATTTTGCAGACTCGTGTTTCCATCTTTGAAATGTTTCACCCATCTTCTAACACTGCTGGCACCCATGCAGACACCTCCATACGCACATTGAAGTCTGAGATGAATTTCAGGAGCAGATTTTCCTTCTTTCACAAGAAATTCAATGACAGCACGCTGTCGAAACAAAACATCAATGTCAGCCATTTTTCAAACACTGTCTGTGGTCACGTGATAGAATCTAATGACATCACAATATGTCAACATGTGGCTTAAAGTATGTAGATTACGATCCTGCAATTCGTTTCGTTACATTGTTGAAATTTAAATTTTTACAATGGGTTGCTCGTGACTTTCAGTATGCCCCTCGTATTAGGATATTACACATTGGCTATACTGAAACAAATGCTTAATGTTTCAAAAATATTCTACTAGACACTACACGACCATGATATGAATACAGTTGGAGGAGGCTGCCATGTTATTGTTGAAAATGTCAAGACTTGGGATCCGAAGGGAGTGAGGAGCAAGATAATAGTGGAAATAAACAGTTGTACAATGCAAATACTACTAACAAGCATTAGTTCTTCTCATTAGTTCTCAGAAATAGTATCTCTGCATATTTAAAGCTTTTCTTAGTTTTCTAAAAGTAAAAAATAATAAAATAAGTACCTGTATCCAAAATGCTTACAGATTTTGGGTTACTTGCTACAACAATGAATTCCTGTTAATTATGTTTACATTAGCTTTTAACTCTGTAGTACTGATGTTATAGGACAAGCAATATTTCTTTTCTTTATATTCTTTGACATCTGCATTGTTAAAGTTCCCAGAGGTATGTAATTTTTTAGATTGTTGAGACATTTGAAATTGTCTGGTTTATGCCATAGTTGTAGTATTATTTTCTGTTAGTGTGCCATTATTTGCATGTGAGTAATGCAAATACCAATGCAGGTATGTGCACTCCTATTGAAGAAAGAGTCTACAGTAACAACAAACAGATGATTTCTCTATTTTGCAAAGTGAATGTAATGATTGGTACATACTAGTATTCTTTTCACATTACTTTTGCTTTTCTTAATCAAAAGAGAATTATGACATTACTGGATTTCTTTCATCGCAAAATAGCAAAGTATCTAGTAACTGATAAATTTCTAGTATAATTTTTTTTGCAATAATGCTGAATCTGTAGGAGATGACTATATGAAGAAAGTGAACATGATTCTAATTCGGGAATGGAACTCTTTCAAGCAATAATGAATCTTATTTCCTGGGTAGAAATTACAAAATTAATTGAGCATAAACATTCAACTTGTATGGTGCATGTGTATAAATTACATTACAAAGTTGTTTATACAAAATGTGGAGACTAAGTCACAAAAAGTTTTGTGCAATGTGGAAAGTATTCTTTATAATATATTATATTCCCTGTCTTTGACATACCAATAAATATTGAAAAGAAATAATAACCTATCAATTACCAAAGTGGGGATACCCATGTCTAGTAACATCTTAGATTTACCTTTAATGTGGTCTTTGTTTTGTAATAGTAACAGAGAACTGCACACCACGTTTAACTGGAGGTGAAAACCCAGATTTACCTGGAGCATCAAAGTTTGTAAATATTCAGTCAAATCCAGAAGTGGGTCGGTATGCTGTAGCTACAAAAGACATTGCAACAGGAGACACAATTGTTGTGGAACCAGCATATGCCTCATGTTTGCTTCCTGAAAAATTTGGCACACACTGTCACCATTGTTACACAAGGCAAGTTTTTCATTTACTACAGATATGAAAGCATGAACATAAAATAAAATAATAAATAAAAGGTTTGGGGGTGAATAGAGGAATATACAACATGAAAACTACATACAGTTTGTTTTTTTATTTAGTTTTTTCACAAGAATAGAATTCAACAATATTGAAACAGGATGTATTATGAAGCCAAAGCTTCTAGAAGAACACAAAACTACCTACTGTCATTACAGCCTTAGAACCAGACTTGATGGAAACAAAGTGTTTTGTATCCATGTTAATTTGATATTTGTATCAGCTGTGAGGAGCAAACACAAACAGAAGTTATGTGGAATTATCTCTGATGTTACAATGTGATAGAACAGTGCACTGTTCAAATGATGATGATTATGATGATCATGATGATAAACACTGAAATAAAAGCTGAGTTGAAATGAAGTACAGAATAATTAAAATAATACATTAATCTGTAGCTTCATCTGTTGGGAAGAGGTATAATATCTGGTTCTCCATCACATGATATCATCTTGTTTATAATTATACTCACTTTATTTATTTTTTCAACTCTAAATACAAATTTCAGCAGTACTTTTTGGAAGGTCAGCCACTTAAAATGTAGGACTATTGTTGACAGATTTTTACTTCCCTACAAACTTTCCTATATTCCATCCACTCAGAAAATCAGTATAATCTGAAATTAGTTTAATAATGTTATTCACAATGTCATGGATTTTCCTGGATTAGTTTGTTGAAAACATCTAACATAAATTTGTTTCTTGCTGCCTTTAATTGCTTATCCACTACTTTTCTATTCCAGTCTTTTTGTCATTCACCAAGCTAACAGCATTCATAGAAACTTCATGTCTTACTGATTGCTAATTGTAATCATATAAATCAAAGAGGGGTGAATGACACTGAATAGAATGAAACACAACCTTGTTATATATATATATATATATATATATATATATATATATTATTTATTAATGATTTCTTCTTGGTATGTCAGCCAGGTAAGGGTTGGATTAATTTTCAAGCGCTGGGAAAGTTTCAAGTCCTATACTATTTCATATGAACTAAAATAGATCCATTGTCAATTTTTTCCTTGACCTTTAGTTGAGCCTGAGGCAACTTATATTGCAATACTTTGCAACTTTAAAAAAACTATAAGTAGGCATTTACATTTACTGTAACCATTTTAATGTTAGTTATAGTTTAGCTATTGTTCCGATGCCCAGAAAGTTTTTTTTTTTGTAGTGTTTAACGCCCGGTTTTCCTGCTCTGGCACCGCAGGCGATGACACTGATGATACATGAAGATGGAGCCCCGGTGGAATAAGATGGCGGGGGAAACAGGAGAACCCAGAGAAAACCCATCCCTGCGCCGCTTTGTCCACCACAAATCTCAGAAGCGGTCACTTGGGATCAAACCCGGGCTGTCTAGGTGAGAGGTGAATGGTCTGACCACTCAGCCACGGTGCGGCCATGCCCAGAAAGTGGAAACATTAACATTATCAGAGCAAAGATACTGTTGCATTTTATTCTTTATTTTATTCAACCAAACAATGTGATCTTACATTAAAGGATTTACATTTAAAAAAGCAAATAATATTTATTATAAACATCTTATATGAGCACTATCTTTCTCCTTTACAAGTAACACTTTTTATCTTTGCTTTATTTTGGATTACAGTTGTTCTTGGCTGCAGTTGCAATTTACATTAGTAATAACTTCCAACAATATAAGCGGAAACTTTCATAAAATATCACCCTTCTTTACTTCATTTGGAGCTTTTCATAATGAATAAGTTTCAGGTTGGCAGGAAGAACTCAACAACTGTCAGCTGCCAAAATAAAGTTTTAATAGACTAACCATTTAAGAAAGTTTTGTAACAGTAATTTTTTTCTGGTTCTGTTACTGTGTTCAAAGTACCTATATTCTATGACCTTTTATTGTTATTCATGAAAAAAGCAGCTAATAATTCCATCAAAAATGCATACTTTAAATAGGGAAATAATGCCTTCAAATATTATTAAAATGTTGAATGTCTGACATCCAGGAGTAATGTGTTTATTAAACACATCATTTTCTGTATTAAACAAATAGGTACCTATTTAATATAGCCTCTCTGTGCTGTAAAATAATAGTTACTTTTAAGAAAATATCAAATGCCACAAAGGAAACATCATTCATACATTTGAAACCTTTATGTACTATGATTCAATATCATTTCTTGGATTTACTCTATGATAAAGGTTTTGAAGTACTTTTTACACATCTAAAATTAGTTTTGCTAGGAAAATGCATACTAATTCATTGTACAAGGCATACTTATTATAATTTAACTAATTATTACTACCATTTCAGAGAGAGAGAGAGAGAGAGAGAGAGAGGAGAGGAGAGAGGAGGGAGAGGGAGGGGGAGAGAGAGACAGACAGACAGACAGACAAACAACAGACAGACAGAGACAGACACACTCAATATGTAAAGTTTTGACATTTGGAATAGCTTAGCTTTTTAAGTTTAACTAGCTAAATTTTCAAGTTAGCAGTTATTGCTTTATGTTCATGTGTCAACATAAACTACATTGATATGTTACAGACTTCTTGCACCATTTGGCTGCCCAGACTGTAGTGGGATTGCATTCTGCAGTGTTGAGTGCAGGGATACAGCACTAAACACTTATCATCGTTATGAATGCCATTATATGGATCTACTAATTGGATCTGGCATGAGTATACTTTGTCATCTTGCTCTGCGTATCATCACACAGTCTGGACTGAAATATTTTCTGGATATTCGTCCTCAGTTGGATTCCCTGAAAACTACACATGGTAAAGTTTTCTCTTTTTTGATTTCATAAAAATACCTACTGTTCAGGTAAATATATTCAACACCACTATTCCATTTTTGCAGATTTCAATAATATTTCATGCTACTTGAGATATCATTTATAACGTCAGAAATATAAAATATGCAAGATGGTAAAATAAAAGGTTTCGGTATTTTGATAGGTGAAAGTGCTCATCAACAATGAAAAAACTCCAATAAACATGGTCCCAAAATTAAGGTATTTTGAGACAGGAAAGTATGTAGCTTAATTTCATTCCAGCAGGTGTGCTATAAAATGTACAAAATTAGCAGTATTTTTTTTTTCTTTGGATAGTATGGTTATATATACTCTTCTCTTCAATGCCTCATTGCTTCAGTGGTTTTAAACAACCAGTTGCTAAATGAAATAATTGTTTCTTTCATACTAGTGTGTGTAGGACAGGAGTTGGAAAGGTAGATCAAACTGAAAAATGCAATGCTAATCCAGGGTTTGAAGCATGGATTTGTAATTTACCAGAAAAAATATGAGTTGGTTGGAGAATTTAATGCTTTATTGGTATGCTGCCATGGTAGCTCAGTGGTTAGAGCAGCTGGACAGACAGCAATAAATTCATGGTTCCAATCCCAGACATTGAATTTTTCAGTCTGACTCTCTCTACATTTCCAACTGCTGTACTATGCTTGGCTAGTATAGAAGATAGTATCATTTCATAATAATTAACCTGATAGTTTGTTGAAAACTAAGAAGCTGGGAACTTAAAGTACTTACAACATTGTAAGTCTCTATTGGGGTAAGTCATCTCAAAATAATTTGAGGTCTCCTATGTGGTTTATCAGGGAAAACGTGACTCAGTTGGGGAATTTAATGCTGCATCACCATGTTGCCATGAAAGCTCAGTGGTTAGAGCAACTGAATGGAGATGAGTAGATCTGAGGTTCAAATCCTGGCTATGGCAATGAATTTTTTTCATTCTGACTACCTTTTCAACCATTTGCTGAATGTTGTAAAAGTCAAATAAGCATTTGAAACCCTAGAGTAGAAAGCAAGTACTTCAACATTTACATATTTTCTTGTTTTGATGATTATGTTTTTAAGAGGGTCAGTGGATCAATTATCACTGGAAGATTTTATCCACAATAGCAAAGGGCCTTCAATTTTCTATTTAATTCAGATAGGTAAAAGTTTGGTCGGTTTTTTTGTCTCTACTGTTAAATTAGGAAACGTGGATTGCTTTTCTGCAGTAATTTGTTAATTGTTGTTGAGATGGATACAAGCTGATCTGACAGTGAATCCACAATTATGCCCCTGTTTGGAACTTAGAAGATAGTAGAGGGTAGAGCATGTTAACAGCTGAGCACACCTCAGCAACTGCAACCTGGATCTATTGCAGCCTACCACACCCCTGGGGGAAGGGATGAGAGGAAGGGAAACCTCAGATCAGCACACAGGAAATAACGGAGCTAAGCGCAGAGATGCATGGAAGACCCTAACAGTCACTATATGACAACCCTGGTGTACCATGGATGTTATACATCACTGGGAGGCCAAAAGGTTGCCTCTACAACGGCACCTAGCCTCAACCAGCGCAACCAGGGGAAGAGAGTTTCACTCGGAGCAAGCAACCATGCCATCTGTCTGCAGAGCCTCAAGCCATACCTGTGCCGATCTGAAAAATGAAGAAGGGAAATGAAATGAAGGAATGAAAGGGAAAGGAACTGTGTAGACATACAACACCCCAGTATTTGCTTAAGCGGTCCCAGGAAAACCATGGAAAAACCCAGGGCCAAATACCAGTCCCAGATGAAACACCTGAGCCTCCTGGCTCGTTCAAAACTTAATATGACTCCACTTAAAAAGATGAGATGTTGAAAGATGTAGCAAAATAATAATGATTGTAAAGTTTCAATAGCTCTTTACTGATATTACTATATCAGCCAATATAATCATTCAGCTGACTGCAGAGATGAATGACTACATCCTTTTTAATTATTTGTTTACTGCATTGCAGATACTAACATAAGACATAAACAAAGAGCTCATATTGTTGAAGATATCCCTTTTCTTACAATGCTAATTTCAGAATTTCTATTTTATAAAGAATTCATATTTTTCATTTTTACTTTCTCTATACGTACTATGTACATAGTGTATAGGGAAGGTATTGTATTGCACCCAAAAATTTGATACCGAGATTTCACCGGAAATATATGTTTTGAGACCCCCTGAATCCAAAAAAAGCATTTTTAGAAAAATGTCCATGTGTGTGTGTGTGTGTGTGTGTGTGTGTGTGTGTGTGTGTGTGTGTGTGTGTGTGTGTGTGTGTGTGTGTGTATGTGGGCAGCATAGCTCTAAAACGAAAAGACCGTTAAAAACCAAACTTGGTATTTAAGTTTGGTATCTGTCAAGGATGCGACACAAAGATTTTCAAGAAAATCCCCCCACCCTAAACTATCCTTTACATGAAACTTTTTTCGAAAATTTTGATAATGCTAAGCTAAGATAAATGTAGAGCACGTTAAAACACACAATTTATGTTACATACATTTTTTTCCTGGAGTTGATCATTTTTGAGATATTCCTGGTTTTTCGTTTCAGCATTGAAAAACTTATACTTTTCTCATACAGGATTTTGTCAACTACTGTCCAAACAAAGGAACTTCAGTCGCAGAGCAACCAGCTTTTGATTATCACTTTAGCCTATGGTACTACTTTATTTTGCTTCTAGGTACAAGAAAGCAAGTAATAAGACTATTTCTGCTAATTTTTCTGAATCAGCATGAAGTAAATAGAAGCATAAGATTTTTAACAATAATTTGTTGCAGAAATGTAGAGAAAGTCATGTGAATGGAACACATCAGATTTTTAACATTAATATTTCCCATATCCCTACTACAACTAACTTAGTGGTAATGTGTGAGGCTCACAATTAGGAGGTTCCAGGTTAGATTCCTATTATGATCAGCCATGCTGACCTTGGATTTTTTCATGATTTTTTCCTGGTTGGTAGCATATACAGAGGCAGATTGAATATGCAGTTTGCTTGTTTTTGGTTTGTGGAACTGTCTGCCTGGCATTTGGTATGGGATGGGACCTTTAAGAGACCTCTTGTGGAGAGAGATGAGCCTTTAAGAAGTCCCAATGGTGTATGGATGTAATAATATCTTGAGATTTTAGGGACACAGCTTGTGTCTGAACATGATACCCCAAATATCTGGTCACTCTCTGTGTGCTTCACTTCACTTCCAGAAGCACAATAGGCAGCTGTGCATCTAAGAGTCAAAGTCCTCTCTGTTTCCTGCTGTATATAACAATCAGAGTGGTTATGTTTTGGAATTGCAGATTTATTTCTGGAATGAAATTTTAACATTCCTAAGGGGATACACAATATTACAATAATGAGGTTAAATTTGAGTCTGATTTATCAAAAGTAAGAACGCACCAAATGCACTTTTTATGAAATTAGAAAGGAGCTATATGCATATTGCAATTTTCAGATTACAGAGGTACACAACATATTATTCTTTCAATATCAAAGAGGCAAAATGTTATTTCCTATAGAGTTTTACACAATTGCTCATAGAAACCCAAGTATTTTACATGTAAATAAGGCATCACTGATAGAAAATAATTTTGTTTTTCTTTGCTGAGTGCTTTTTTGTCCAGCATTCACTGATAATTCCACTTTTTTCACTTCATCTACTGTAATGCCTTTTTTTAACACATGCATTTTCTGCCAGTCTGCTAGTTCACTATGGTTGTATTTTACTAGAGCACTATTTGGATAATCTGAAGTTACCCATATACAAACAGTTTGAGCTATCTTTAGTTGAGTTGTTGAAATAAATCTGTCTGCAATTCCTTGAATGTTCAGAAAATTATTTTCAGACATCTTTAGCACTTGGTAGGCATGATCAACCCTTGCAGATTTAATAACATGTTCAAGTTCATCTGGAACAAATGCTGTCATTACCCTTTTTCTTTTCTCTATTTGTGCAAATGCACGATTGTAAGCAAAAAAACTATAACTTCAAATCAATTATTTTGAAATTTTTGTTTATCACCAATAACATCATAAGAAATACCATTATTTTACTCTTATTTGTCCAGCGCAGTTGTCAGCCCAAATTACTAGGCTTTCTTGCTTCAATACCCCATATTTATTACATATAATAAACATAAAGCAATTCCATTTGCACCACGAGAGGATTGTCCCTTGTGCATAAACAAGAAATTACTTCATTAGTATCTGTCATATCACACAAAAGTTGTAGCATAATAGCTGTCTTTTGTAATACATCTTACTGTGGGTTAGGTATGAACTACACTTTTTGAAGGTCTGTAGACACTGTTGATGAAATACTCCCTGAAAGTTGAGATTTCATATAATCCTGCTTCAACAAAGATTGTGCTTTTTCTGCTCTAGCATGATGTAATTGCAGTGATTTCTTGGCTTGAGGAGAACTAGGCAATTTTAATTTTATTTCACAGTTCAGGTGGTCACAGGTCTTGCATGTATCAAAATGTGGACATTGAAAACTAGGATTAAATTCTTTTCTAAATGTTTTACAGTTATACTGAAGGGAAACTTTGCTCTCTTTGTATTTTTCCTGAAAAGCATGGTGAAGTCTGCTGATATTTAAGTCTGGACATAAGAATTCCTTAGAAGATTTTGCCCTGGAGTAATGCGTTTCATATCTTGGGATGGAATTAATGAGATCCCTTACAGTTTGGATGTCTCATCAGTAAATTTCTTATCCCTTACATATCTTTCCCTTACATATTTTCCCCTTCCTTCCCTGTTCACGTGTCTCCTCTTTTCTTCTTCTTCTACAACAAAATCTCAACCCTCTTGTGTTTGATGTAAAAAATTCCATGAATGTTTGTCGACAAGCTCAGGTTCTTTCCATCTGGGAGATTGTCACACACAGTGGTGATACAACGACTTACATTATCTTGTTTTCTTTCCCGCCTTCTCTTCACAGGTAACAGACGCATAAGGTTCATCAAGTAAGTACCTTCCGCTTTGAACATTTGATTGTAGAAAGCAGTAAAATTTTCATTTTATGCTGCCATAGTAGTTCATTGCTGTTAAGGTTGCAATTACAGCATTGTACCTGAAAAAAAAATACTAAGTATCCTGACAAAACAAAATAGTATGCTACAAATATAACACAAATAAAATATGTAACAAACTGTATTCTTTTTACAGAAATAAAAAAATATACATTATAAGAGTGTAGGGGCCATATCTATGGACATGATATACTCACATGCTAAAATGTAGCACATGTACACTAAGCATGCTTGAATATGCATAGGTTAAAAACTGTTATGAAATTGTGAATATAAGATATTTAGTTGTTTATTTTTTATTCATAACGTTAGAAATAAGTTTGCTTTTGTTCAAACACATGTAACATTCACTTGATTATAACTCCATAATCAGAATAATCATATTTTCTATTTAACACTGTTTACTTACCTTTTTCTCAGGAGGCCTTTGAGCAGGAATGTATTTTCCAATGGAGGCTCTATAAGCTTTCCCACTTTGCTTTAACATCTTGTGTTTCACAATTTTGATTTCCCCACATTTCTTTTTACTTTTAGCAGACACGGAACAGTCATTTCCATCCATCTTAAATCAACAAAAAAACACATTACTCACTGTTACACCTCCAAGAATGCTGTACATAGCTGAAATGATAACGCCTTTTTGATTTAAGTGGCTTTGGAACATAGCCTCAGTGACATCTTCCGGAACGATTTTCTACTACCTCCTGCCTGAATATGCAATAATGCTTTTGTGGCTGCAGAGCCACCATAAAAGAATTTGTGAGAAATTATTAGTGCCTTTTTTTTTAGTTTAGCACTTCAAATATTGTTACGTCTCTCTCCGTGGTGTAATGATTACCATGTTAGCCTCTAAAACCGAATATTGGAGGTTCAAACCTGGTGAGGGTGATGGATTTTTTGGGATGCAAAAATCCTTAGTATGGCTTCCTTCAGAAGAGAAGTAAAGCCAGTGATCCCATGTAATATTTATTTTCACTTAAAAGAACTCCATAACTTGAAAGAAGAAGGTTTCTGGGAAAAATTTTCCACCTTTTCACATCCTTAAGTCATGATTTCGTCCTACAGTGCCATCTATGGGTGACAAGCTGATCCCTCATTACTATAGCACATTGTGGAGAACTCATGAACTAGAAATTCAAATCTGATCAAGACTACATCATAATGATGCTCTTTGCTCCACTTAGGAGATACAGGAAATACTATTATTACTACTGCAAATATTGTTAAAAATGGGCTTTTAAATTTTAATGTTGTTGATGATGTTAAATTTTACTTTTTGTAGATTAAATATAATTATTTTTATTTAGATTGTATTATCTTGTTTGAATGAGCACTAAACCTATCAAAAGAATAAACTTCTTTATCTTATTGCTATGTGCAATCAACCAACATTTACTTATATTTTCAGCTCCTGGAACATATGCAGATGTTTACAATCTAGTAACACTGGCCGACAAAAGATCTCCAGATGATTTGCTGCATAGAACTTTGATGGCACTTTTTTTACTCAGAATATTACAGAGTGCCAACTTCTTCAATACAGCAAGTAAAGGTAACACACACACACATATATAAGTATATTCAAATTGTAACATTACCACTTGAAAGAGAATATTTGTGTCTCAGGGATAAATGTAATATGACCAAAAAGTTTTTAACACAAATTTTGTGTACGCTATAAGTCAAAATGCATGTAGTAGATGTTAAAACAGACTTTTAAGCATTGTAATTTAGGTAAGGAGGCATGTTTTCTGAATTTTTAAAGTTAAACTGAGATGATTTTAATTTTACACTATTTCTCGACATATGAAGAAGAGTTTGAATGTAATGAAAGATGCCATTGCTAAGAAGCGAGTTGCTAAAAGCTGAACATCACAACAGTATATTATTGCTGAATGTTGTATTTTTAAAACGAAAGAAAATATTTCTTGAAGGTAAATAATATCTCCCAAAGGTGCCTACTTTACCCAAGTTTACATAGCTGTAGAACACTATAAATTCAAAACAACAACAACAACAACAAAGAATGTATAAAATGTATTGACATAAACTGTGTATTTTAACAAGATCTGTACTTTTTCAGTGGTAAGTTTTTGATTTACAAGTTATACAAAATTTGTTTCATATGAAAAGGGCAACAGCCAGGAAATTAAAGATGTACATTTCATTTTTACTTTTTCTAGCATGTGTGTACAATGTAAATAGTAGATAGAAAAAGGTATTGTATTCCACTAAATTTCCCCAGAAATACATGTTTTGAGATCCCTTGAATCCAAAATAGAACTTTGGCATGTAAAAGTGCAGGTAAATGATTTTCTCTCATGAGAATATTTTTTAATTCCAAGTTTAATGTCTTTGAACTGGCCAAAATTTGAATTATCTGAAATAAAATTGCTATCTTTCTAAGTTATCACATTTAATTAGTTATCCCCAATTTGAGTATAGTAATGTCATTTTGTTGAATGTTCCTGGCTCAAATGACTATAGAGAGCATTTTCAATTTTGAAAGAAGCATTGAAAGAAGTAAACTTTTGAATTTAATAAAGTGTGAAATTAAAATTAAATCATGCTCAATTATAGTATGGTTTGTCAACATTTTATGACCTTATTAAGATTGGTTGCAACTTTCTTGGCCAACACAAACAAAACTTGCAAGTATGATACTCCATCAGAAAATATAGATGACGGACTATAATGCAACCAGGGCGAGAGTGTACTTTAACCTGTAATAGTCTGCTCTCCCCTCTGTACAGTCCAATTAGGAAAACAATTAGAACTCTCATACATACACTAGCTTGATTGGTATCTGCTTGTATGCCACTTTCACCATTTTTGGGGTGTGTGTATCCTAAGCTATCACACACATACCTCTCCCTCCCTCTCTCTCTCTCTCTGGAAGTCAAATGTGCTGGAGTTGGGCTTGGAATTGGAAATGAAGCAAATGAAGGAAAAATCTGAAATAAATCCCTCCCAACCAGCATGAACGATGGTAAGTTTTCATCACTGTCTTTTGTTCCTAAACCTATCTTGGAATATTATCATTCTGTCAATACTTGGAAACTGTATGGTTGTTGTGAATCAGGTTACATTGTATGTATCACTGATTTATTTTCACTGCATTCATTTCTTTTAAGAGTTCTAAGAGTTCATTTCTTTTAAGAGTTGCTCTTTGAGCAACATCAGAACATTTGCATGGTAAATTCCTTTTTATTTTACATTTTTTAAATCAAAATCTAATAGATTTCATTATTTTCTAACTCCATAAAATAAATCCTCCTTGCAAATTTTAATAATTTTCGCAGTGTAGGGGTTTCTTTTTAGTTTCTCTACCATATACATTGTAGAGATACCAAAATTTCACGGAAAATACATGTTTTGAGGACCTATGGGTGCATGTGTACCCATATGTCTGTGAAGAGCACAACTCAAAAATGGAAAGTCTGTTAAATATCAAGCTCGATATTTAATTTAGCATCTTCCGAGTATGCAACACAAAAATTTTCAAGGAATTCCCCCATCCCAAACTATCCTTTACATGAAACATCATATGAATGTAAAATCAGATTTTTTAAGCTCATAATACTCCTGAAATGCTTTTCTAAAAATACACTTGTCCATATTATGCAATGTTGTGAAGTAATTTAGTTTTCCTCGCAGCACTTCCCTCAAAGTGTGTTATTTATGAGATGACCAAGAACAAATGAGTATTTGATCATATTAATAAAAGGCCTTCCATCTGTAAGTAAAGCTTTTGGTTTCTGCACAGTGAGCATTTCACTCTCTATCCTGTGCTTAACAGACACTGTGTTAAAGAAAGAGCTAAAGATTTCTTGACAATGTATTTATTCTGAATAGAAGCCAGGTAAATTAATGGATTGATTCTGTTTCGAAGATGTGCATCATCTTTGTCTTCAGGGTAAACTGATGAATTGAAAGTCTAGATTCACAGTCTTTATAGTGCCAGAATGAAGCTAGCATCTGATTGGCTCACGTGATGCTGCATTTTCTGTTTCAAGGGCACTTTTTCCCATCTGGAGACAGATCAACAATTCCTTTATGAAGTGGTTAACATATTTTGAAATATACTGTGGCTCTAAAGTTCTAATCTCTGCACATGTGTGAGCAGCTTGCTTCAAAAGTCATAGTTGATTGTTTCTGTTCAACTGTTGGCTTCCTTTCATTAGTTAATACATTGTTACACCTGTGCAAGTGAACATGTATGCATTTGGCGAGCTCTTACATTGAAGTTTTGATTTTAACACCTGTCTGTGAATTTGTGACACCTCTAGTGGTTTGCAGGTGCAACATTAAGCATTACTCACTCATTGTAAATAAATAGATGTTCATCTGGTTTAAGTAAACAAAATAGAAATAAAAGGTGGTTTTAATTTTACCAAAGCAACATCATAACTTTAAGTACTAGAATTTTCATACAAGGTGTGATCAAATAATAATGGGAATTTTTTAATTTTGTGAGCTTTATACAACTGATTTTCAACAACTCATATTGTTTATGCGTGTTTTCCAAGGCTCAGCAAATTTGCATTAAACTTTGCTTGAAAAATAGAATAAAGTGTTCGAAATGTTGGCTGTGGAAATAATGGCTGTGGCTTTTGGCAAATCTACTATGAGTAAGTCAAGGTGTTTTGAGTGGTATTGACATTTCAAAGAGGGTCGAGAAGACTCTGAAAATGATGATTCCCTGGACATCCTATCACATCAATTACTGACGACAATATGAAGATGCAAAAAAATGGTTCTGTCATATGGTTATACAGTCAATAGAAATACCACCTAAAAGCTATGCACTGTTTGCATGAAGTAATCCAAAGAAAACGACCAGAATTTTTGCAAAACCACCCATGAATAGTGCTCCTGCTCACACCTCAATGCTTGTTCTTGATTTATTGACAAAATGCAGAAACGCTATGTTGCCTCAGCCATCTTGTTTGCTGGACATGGCCCCTGTGGCTTCTTTCTATTCCCAAGAGAATATGAAAGGATGTCGTTTAGCCACTATTGGTGAGCTAAAA
This sequence comes from Hymenopus coronatus, assembly GCA_030762935.1. Taxonomy (NCBI): domain Eukaryota; kingdom Metazoa; phylum Arthropoda; class Insecta; order Mantodea; family Hymenopodidae; genus Hymenopus; species Hymenopus coronatus. The sequence goes on along the minus strand of CM060886.1, from coordinate 87,255,017 downwards.
ACAGAATCATTAAATAGCTGAACACCATAAGGAAAAGTGAGTTCCAGAGTTACTTCCAAGAGTGGCACAAGTATATTATATCTGAGGGAGTTTATTTTGAAGGGCACAAAATTGATGTAGATGTATAAATAAAGATTGTTTAAGAAAAACAAAAATTCTCGTTTTTTTTTTTTTTTTTTTAATCACACCTCGAATATGTATATTAAAATTAACACTACCTATCCACTCGCCATCTGACTCTGGCACATTATGTGGATGCAGAGAGTCCTGCTCAAGAGGACATTCTAGTCCTCTTGGTCCTGCTGTTCTTCTTAATAAGTGACATTGTGTGGAGGGATGTCAAGGCTCTTCAAATATTCTTTGCAATGAACATTTTTTCCTACATATTGATAACTGTTGAATTGTTGTTGGATTTTAAAACTTTTCCTTCTTTTCCCATTTCATGGCTTTCTCTCCAAATATGGCAGACCTTCAGTCTACTTGTACTTTATGCTCCTTAAATTCTTATTCTTTCTCTTATATCTGAAAATTACCTCACTTTCTATCAAATTTTTGGTAAAATGTGTTTTCCTTTATATTTCTATTCCTTATTATCTTTATTTAAATTTAATTATAGGTAATTCTAGGTAGGAGGAAGGATTTGACTCTCTTTGTTAACAACTCTCATTAGAAAAATTCAAATTTTGAATATATGTTAGTAATAATTTGTATAATCAAATAAAGCTAATTCTGCCTATTTTGCTTAAACCTTTGTTTCTGTTGGGTAACTTTTAAGCTAATAGGCTTTAATTGATCATTCTTAAAGTTTATTGCAAACAATGAGTTTCAAAATATATATTTGTATTTTTCAGACTGGTCACAACTCAACGAAGAAGAGCTTTATATAGGCTCACTTCTTTTGCATCATTTACAACTTCTGCAATTTAATGCTCATGAAATATTTGAGACATGCATTGAAGCACCAAAGAAATTCCGTAATGGTCGTTTAAATTATATAGCTGTTGGTCTTTATCCTACAGTAGCAAAGTTCAATCATGACTGTCATCCTGCAGTAGCAAGGTAAGTTCTTCTATTTCCATTTTCTGTTTAGTAAGTGCAGAGTGAAATCAGAATTCTTTAGATAAATTGGTTACCTTTCTTATGTTAGTCTCTAAGATCTTTGCTAATTCATTTTGTAATTATAATCATTATGCTATTTTAATGACCAAATACTGTTATAACAAATTTCAAACTTAAGTCATATTATATTGGTATTATTTGTTTGTTAACATCCTACCAAGGACATATGTTTTACTATTAGAACCAGCTGAAAAATTCAATCCTACAGCCAGGATTTGAACACAGTTCTCCTGTCCATGCAACTGAATTTTTCAGCTGGTTCCAGTCTTCTTGTTCTTAATGGAAGCACTATTCTTTCTGTTTAATATGATAAGAAATTTACTTAATATTTCCAATAAATATATATTGGATTTAAAGTTTCCATTGTGTAAAGGGATTTTTCGAAAGGCAGACAGATCATTTTTTTAGTGTTTTAATGCCCGCTTTTATACTTGTGGCACTGCAGGCGATGACATTGATGGTATATGGAATGAATATGGAGCACCGGTGGAATGCAATGGCAGGGGAAACCAGAGAACCTGGAGAAAACCCGCCCCTGTGCTGCTTTGTCCACCACAAATCTCACATGCAGTCACTTGGGATCAAACCCGGGCCATTTAGGAGGTAGACAGACAGCTGGGCTACTTTGTTTAAGTTTTTTTTGATTCTCTGATTTAGAAAAAATATATTGCTCCTTACTACAAGAAAACAATTACCATTAACAGGAATCATATTTCTGAGAGGCATTTCAGAAGAGATTACTTCTATGAAATCCATCCTGTATTTCTGTTGCTACCTCCACCCTTACAGAAATCTGTGAAAAATATATCACAACCTAAGATACATTTCTTATATTTATGACACCACAAATTTTAATTTTATTTAAATTAAGCGTTGTTTAATTTATGTGCATTATAGGTTTTTTGTTGGAAAAAATATAGTACTACAAGCATTGCGCCCCATAAGCTGTAATGAAGAGATACCTGAAAACTATGGGCCTGTCTTTACCAAAAGATCCTTGGCATCACGGAAAAAAATATTGGCATCACGCTACTGGTTCAAGTGCAAATGCCAAACCTGTCGTGAGGATTGGCCCACCTATGATACATTGAACAATGAGTCTCTTAGGCTTAGGTAAGATGTATTCTACAAATCAAGCTTGTTTTTGTATACTTTGCATTAATCAATATGAAAGTTGTACTATATTACTGATGAAATGACATAAGCTTTTCTACTATATTACTGATAAAATTATATAAGCTTTTCTACAATTCTTAAATTTATTTTTAAATTTATCTTTCCAAAGCTTATAAAGCTTTTATGAAGAGCAGCTATCTATGCTGACAATGATGTGAAGAATTTTAAGCTTTACTAAAAATAAAATTGATATATCTACATATAAACATACTATGTATTCATGTTGATGGAAGAACTTAAAGGAAGAAGAGGTGAAGTAGGTAGCAAGAAGAGAAGATCAAGAAAAAGAATAAAGATTATCTAGAAGAATCCACAACTACTTAATAAAAGTTGCATTGATTCTCTTTCTCACTCTCGCTCTCTATCTCTCTGGACTTCTTGCAGATCCTGATTTTATCTTCACTGTCTTACTTCAAGCTTCATTAACTGTCATATTTTCACTATATGTTCCCTGAGACTTCCTCACATTCTCTTAACGTCTGGCTCAAAAAGTTGCATCACTGTTGGACTGTCAAATTTTCTAGAAAGCAGTTGATTTGGAACTGTGAACTTGCGCACATCTGCACAACCAAAATTCTTGTAGTTTCCAAGAAACTAAACTATTACAGTTTCTATTGAGGTATGAGTATGCTAGCAGCAGGGACACCTTGGCAACCTTAGATCAAGTTGATATATTGCAGCCTACTACCTCCCCTCCCCTCCCCTCCCCCAGGGGAAGGAATGAGAGGAGGGGAAACCAAAGGCCAGCACAGGAGCTGACGGAGCTAAGCGCAAAGATTCACGGAAGTCTTTAACAGTTTTACTAGACAGCAGCCCCAGCATGCCACGGAGGCTACACAGGTGCCAGGAGGAATTTGGAAGGATGCCTCTACAATGGCACCTAGCCTCAACTGGCACAATCAGAGGGAAGAGAGTTTTACTCAGAGCAAGAGACTGTGCCATCTGCCTGCAAAGCCCCAAGCCACACCAGCTGCCAACCTGAAAGAAGGGAAATGAAATGAAGAATGAAAGGAAAGGAGCCATGGTAGGTATACAGCGCCCCAGCATTCACCTAAGCGGCCCCAGGAAAACCAGGAAAAACCCTGGGCCAGAATGTGCAGTCAATGGACAGCAAACCTGGACCTCCCAAATGCCAGTTACAGACAAAACCGCCTGAATCTCCTGTCTTGGTTAACTGTTTCTATTAATCTGGATCTTTTATGTGGTATTATAAAAATTTCAGAAAGAGCCAGGAAGGTGGTCCATGATGTTTTCCTCTCTTCCATTGTTTTTTTCAAAATGTTTATCCATTGTTTTTGTAAGTTTGGTGAGCAACAAAAACTTCGGCTGTGATGGAGTAGAGCTTCATTGAAAGAATGTGCTTAAAAGTAGAGCCCCTCTCCTGCTATAGAGATTCACAATGCCCTTCTTTCAACCCCAATTCAATGTGTAGTTTTACTGTGCTCTGGCCATACTCTTACAATCCAGTGTCACTGATTTAAATAAACAAAAACAGAATCATAATTGTAGTCTTTAATCTTTCGACTTCATTACAGGAATTGCAAATAGCATCCAAATTTTCTCACTAAGGACCAAAACCATGAACTTTCAACATGATAGAAGTTAACTTTCATTGGAGCCTAGACCTTATTGTTGTCTTCAAATTTTCATTTTAAGTAAAGAGAGTAAACTATAACAGTTACGTCTGTTCTTTGTTTAATTATTAAATAATCTCTTCAAAGCAACATGCAGTTAGCATATGTAGATGTTTATAAATTGTAATGAAAGTATCATGTTTGCCACAAAGAAAGAAATCTGGTTCAGCAGAGAAAATACATGTCTTGATGTTTATCTAAGTTTGAATGAGATGCAGCAGCAGGTAGCTAGTGTTTTAGGCTTAATACAAAACTTCTCCTATCATGTTAGCCACTGCTATTCACTGACACTTAACCTCTGTATGATAAACCTTAGAAGTCAATCTGGTTCTTTTGTGATGAAACTGTATGTAAGAGAAGAGGAGATTTCTAAAATCTGCACAAAGATGTTGATATTGATCAACAAATGTCTACTATCATTAGAACAGTCATCGAGAGCAGCAATGATTTCTTTGATATAATCAGTAATAGGGTGTCAACAAAAGTCAGACATTTCAATTGTTAACATTTAACATGTGATAGCTATGTATTTTTAAATGTTATAAAAGACTTATATGCTGTTTTAGCAATTGTCCATTAGTAATGCTATTAACTCAGTACCTATATATGTTTGGATCTTTAGTTGGGTTTTATTGCTTTGTGGTTTTTATACTTTTAAGTACGCACGAACGTGCACACCTGCACCCGCACCCACACATTCACATACTCTAAAGAGAATACAAAATACCTTTAGTTAAAGAAAATGTTTCCAATCCAGGCAGGAATCAAACATGGAATCTTCAGATTTTTTTGGATTTTAAACATTCTGTTGCTTTCTGTGACTTATTTGTAGGTACACCATATTGATTAGGTGATAATAATATTGATTGACAACATTGATTATATTCCTCAACTGAGTAAAATTGGTTATAGAGTAAGAATTTATTTAAGTCAGCTTTGAATTTTTTAACAGACTATATTCCTCAAACTAAATGTTAATTTACTATAGAGTTTTAAGCTATTATATTTAAGGAGACATGGTACTGTGAAGTGCATTTGTTGTTTATGCACTAAAAAAATCTCTTATTATTTTCAATTTCAAAAATATATACTTTTGGGGTGTTAAGGGGATTTTAAGGTATTTAAAGATAATTTAAATGCTAGTTTGCATTCCTTTAAAGCCTCACACAAAGGTTTTGGAACATTTGTATATTTAAATTATGTTTTTTTAAAACAACGCTTTTGGATACTTATGTACTATTTTCTCTGAAAGTGCGAGAGGTAGAGAGCTGAAATTTTCAGCACATAAGTACAATACATAGTTGAATTTTTTGAACCAAAATCATAATTTTATAATGTACACTACTGATATTAAAAAGCAACAATGTTGCAAGTTTTCGACATTTTTAACTTTTTACTGTGAAAATAATTTTATTTTCAATTTCTAGTAAATTGAAAATAAAATTAAATGACAGACACTGATGATAAATGAAATAATAAGTTTAGGATACTTTCTTAGCATTTTCAGTTATGGTTAAGGAAAATCTGGAAAAAATCTGTCAAAAAGGAAGTCCTGGCAGAATTTGAACTTCACACCTATTGTTTATGTGTGTCTTAATGACCTTGGTTAGCTGTGCTGGTATTTATTCAGACCTTATAATTAATTTGTATTTTCATAATTATCCTTTTGTTATTTTCAGCCAAAGATCAAAATTTGAGTCCTGGCTGTTGTACTGCATTTTTCAAGTCTGATTCAACTTTCAAGCTGTAGTAAAGTTCATGAAAGGTTCAAAAACACCTAATGTTCAGTGTTTATTTTAAGTTTTATAGTTCATATACAATTTTCTTTCCCTTATAGTTTTATATCATAATGATGATGATGATGATGATGATGATGATATGATAATAATAAAAACAATAACCCTGTAATATTCAAGGACTTATAAAGCAAATTAATAGAAATTAAAGGTGTTTGATCCTCAGCTCTAGGTGTCAGCTTTTTTTCACTTTAATACACATAAGCTACTGAATTGTTTTCAGAAATAAGACAAGGTTTATGCAACATGAATAAAGAAAGCATTTGTGTGAAATTATCCAAAGGATTTTTTCAGAAGCACAGAGACAGAAATACAGCCACCAGATTCTCACGTCATACTATTGTATCCAACACTGAGAGTAATTTATTTCAATACCTTCCGGTTAATATGAACATTACAGGTGTCCCCGTTGCAGTCATCTGGTACCAATACGTGGAGCAAAAAAGAAGCAGCTGAAATGTTCAAAATGTAAACATCAGCTAGAGCATTTGATGGCAGATGTAGCACAGTGTGAGAAACAGTTGGAGAAAGGAATGGAAGCTATGGAATCAGGAGACATTCTACTAGCCACAGAACTCTTCTGTTCAAACTTGGATACTATGTATAAACTGGGCTCACCTCCCCATAGAGAAATGAGTCTATGTCAAGATGCTTTGCGTGTATGTCTTTCTAATAATGGTAACACTTGGATTATTCAAAATTAGTTGAATAAGCATGTATAGATTCTCAGTCTTAATTTTGATTGCCACCTACTCCCCTCCCTTTTTCATTCATTACAGCAAAAATCATATAGATTGCCAAAACTTCTAAACTTATTAACTGGCCTTGGAAACACAACATTTCACATCATTATAAACACTGCAGTTTTGGAACTGCAGTTACAGAAAAAGTTCTGAATCTGTATATAGTGAATGGCTATTACAATCTAATGCACACTTTGAATAATATGACCTGTTTTATAGGCCTCTTTAAACTAAAGGTGTTCTTGTGTGCTACAACAGATAAAGAAATATCCCATTAAATAATGATGGTGTTCATCAGCTAATCCAATTTAATTTTAGTTATATACATACATTTATATTAGAATGAAAGAAAAACAGACATGCTTAAATTGAATAGCCCAGTGCAGATTTGTTTAAAAAGTAAAAGAGCATGGATTTCAGTGTTTCGAAATTAACTTGAAAATTGCAAACCTCTAAAGCAATGTAACACAATTGGTATACTGTGGCACAGTAATGTGCCACACAATCTGAAGGGTGTGATGCAAATTTTGAAAAATGATTGTAACAATTTAATTGGTTGTGTGAGATGTTCCCAACAGTATGGTCCCTTGCTGATAGTTGATGGACTTAATTAAAGAACATTTACTGTCATTCAGAAGTTGCTGGCTGAACAGGACAACCTGCTCTAGCTTTGCTATAATCTGATAATTAGGTGGCACTTTTCATGGGCATGAAAGAAAATTCTGTTGCACAGTTAGATGATGAAAATTTCATATATATCATGATCCATATGTATTACTTGCTGCTTGACTGATTGGAATAATCTGTATGAAAACACATGCCAATGGTGTATTTTTTGTAAAGCAATATTACTAATCAGAATACCAGTTACCTCAAAATATTTGTTTTTTTTTGTTTTTTTTATTATCAGTATTTTAATTTCACTTTTTCTTAATTTTATTTTCACACAAATATTTCATGTTTGCTTATTTGTACTATTATGTACATTACACTTCAGTTTCAATCCTTGTTTTAAGGAGCTATTTCTCAATAATTTATAATTTTATAACAGTAATATGATAGATCATGTTTAAAAGACATGTGTGTTTTCATTGAATAGTCTTCACTGAATATAGCCATTAAATTCATGAAAATAGTATAGTTTGTTACTGTGACTGCTAGAGAAAATAGTTAAATCTACTGCAGGACCTGCATGGGCAATACTTGCTGAAAGAGGTGGATATATTGTTCAACCTGTACCCCATGGATACCTCCATTATTGGTTCATCCCCTGTTCCAAGTTGCATGTGCCATTCTAAACTCTATTCAAAAGAGTTCTTTGTAACCTGCATCTTTTGTGTACATGGCTGTTCACATTTTTAATTAAAATTTCAAGGATTAGCAGATATTTCCCTCTCTTTTATTGACTTGTTTTGATATATTTTGTACCTGTTTGTGGTGCTTCTTAAACTTTATTGTTCTTTTCTTTCATTGAAAGATCCAGATATTGTCAGATGATAATTATTACACTTTTTCAGTACAATTCTAAAACAGCTGTGCTCTGCAGCAGTAGTGTGAATATTATATTGCTACAGTGCAATTTTCTATTACAGTATTATTAAATTATTATTATAATTTTCTTTTCTTTTAATATGGATAAGTTCCTCTGCTGGAGTGGTCATCCTCAAGGACAACTAGTAAAACCATTGAGCTCCAATTAAAAAAAGAAACAGAAAGTAGATGTTCAAACAAGGAATTTAATGTAGTGAACCATATTCAATAATTATAAATAGAAAGCAATTCACTGGTGCTGTAGTGATCCAGTAAATCCTCGTTTATATGAACTCACTTAAGATGAGCACTTGGTTAAGATGAACAAAAATTTGGTCCCAGCAAAGATGTATTGTTTTTTTATAGGAAGTTTAACACAAACATCCAAAGCTTTTCATTGTTATTTCCTGTTGTTACTCTGTTATGCAAGCTTTACATTGTTAAATTCCCAATCAATTATGTACATGAACTAGGAGTAACTGACTTAATAATAATGCAGCTGGTGTGATTGCTTACCAGTTGTGGTATCATGCCGCCAAAAATGAGTTGTAACTTATTTAGTATAAAGTGCAAGAACTGTCATCACAAGAAAGTGAGGAGGACTGAGTCATTCCACCCCCTAGTCAGAAATGTTTGCCACCTTAGAACTTTAAATGTTTTACTAAGCATCTGAATTGTCTGATGAGTTTACTGAAGCTATGAATACTGTTTCCTGGCACATTCATTCCCATCAGTGACAGCACAATTAAATATTTGGATATTTTAATAGGGAATGATCAGTGAATTCATCTCTTTTAAAGGATGTAATTACATCGCCCAAAATATGTTTTTTTCTGTAGTAATGTTTTTCACAATAGCATAAGATTTATATACGTAAATCAGGGTTAAACTTTGAAAAAAGATTATTATGGTCTCCAACTAGCACAAATCTTTTAACACAAACTCTTCATCTTTCAGTCCCTTGCAATTCATGTTAATGAAGTTTCACTGTAATTATTTATCTTACAGGGTTTTTTTGGTATGCAAAATATGCCCAATCTCTGAATATGTTGTGTGTGGTGAAAAACCATAGAAGTCAGTAACACTACTATGGTTCACAGTAAATTGAAATTACATTTGTCAACAAAACATTGCTTCTGTTAGATAATGTGGAAATTATGGATTGTTGGAACAATAAAAAACAAGTGACACAAATGAACATCAGAATGTGCTTTGCAAAAGTACAGGAAGCTAGCTATAAGACAGTCAAGCTTATTGTAAAGGCCAAAAAACCACACTGAATAGCAGAAATGTTGTTAAAGAAATAGTAAAAATTTTGGTTTTAGAAATTGCTATTAAAATTCAAAAGTTTTATCTCTCTGCTTATACAATCAGCTGTTGTGTTAGTGACATGTCCAATGACATGAAGACTTTATAAAGGAGAAAACAAAGAGTAGTTCTCACTTCAGATCGACGAGTCCGCTGATGCTGGTGGTCACACACAATTTCTTTTCTACATAAGGCTTGTTGATGGGGATTTAATTGCAACTAATTTTTGTTTTTACAAAGAGCTACCAGAGTGAGCACCTGGAAAATAAATATTTTGTATGACAAAGGCTTGCATTAGTGTTTGTACAACAGGCCGAGAGATAGGATTCATGGGTAAAGTAGGCAAAGTAAATCCTAATTTATAGTTTACTCCAAAACCTGATGGCCTTCAAATGGAACCGCTCCCCCTTGCCACTGGGCAATAACCATTAGCAAACAAAAGATGACCCTGTACTAGGGATGAGAGGCAACATAGTAAAATCTCTGTTCCCTGGAGACTCTGAGGGCAGTTCAGTTTTGTGTTTCGTGTTAATAAAAACCAGTATTGTGTCCACACCAGTGAGTTAATGTACAACATGTTAAGGGACTAGTAAATGGAAGACTTGTCAACAGCGAAGGTTGGTTTCCAGCCGCATGCCTCATAGACTCAAACTTTAAAACCTTTGGAAGAGGAGTGGGACAGAGTTATTATGTTCTAAAAAATACTGTATAAACCAACTATTGTCTCATTCATGGTGAAACCATTGTTGCTAAGTATTTCCCATCTCCTCTGAAAATTGTGATACCAAGTAGTAAAATTTGCGAACTTCATCAAATCTTATGCCCTAATTATGCAGCTTTCAAATGTTTTGTCAAATGGGGTAATTGTGTGAACTGTATTGACCATGACAACCATGTTGACCAAAATTAAAAACATCAAAGAGAGAGAGAGACTCAAATCCATTGTAGAAGAAATGATGTTTGCTTCGTCAAGGTCAATACCACTAATCAGCCATCTAAATGCAGCTATGCAGGTTCAAAAATCACATTGAAGTACAAGTATAAATATTTACATTAAAATTCATATTGGAAATGTATATTTTCTTCAGTGGATTAAAGTTAATAAATTCATGAGCGCTTTCTTGTTTTATTACTATTATTACAATAATAATAATAATAATTGTTTATTCAAAATGACATATTGTTTCTGAAATATATCAAGATTCACATGATTTTGAGGGGACCGACATTTTGATGTGTCATGTTGATTTTAGGCCCATCTGGGGCATGTGGAAAATTGCTCTAAAGAATAGAATTCCAGCAACTTGGTCAGTTTCCAGTTGGTCACCGACAATAAATACAAGAGATTATTATTTTGTTGAACATTGTCTTTAACCTTAAATCACATATTATAATGTTGACAGTATCCCGAAAACTATTGCCCAGTTAGGCAAAGTTAGCTATGCATTTGGGTTTAATATACTTGGATAACATATTTTCAGCTCTTCTCCTTTGTTTTGGGAAGTGGATGGTTTGAACACCTCAATAGAACATGTTACATCTGACAAGGTAGGAGCACATCTGCTCTGAAGCTTTTATTCAGCTAAAGATAGTGGAGGTGAGAGCAGATGGTGTTCTTTAAGTTCTTGAGCTAAAACTTCAACATTCCACAAACAGAACTTTCATGAAGGATGTTACATTACCACAAAGTGTATGCATACTGCATTTATGTTCTTTATGTCAGTTTCTTTAATCTAGTTCCCTTGCATAAACTAGGTTCCATTTATGCAAGTTATTTTGTGTTGCATGGCAAGTGCAACAGAATCTGAAAGTTTATTGAGTTTAAAGAAAGTAGATATTTATACTTACCATGTGATGCAACAATCTTGCAAACTCAAAAACATGTCACGTGGTCTTTAGTATTGTGAAATTTAAAGCAAAAACAAGAAATATTTTTTGAAATGGTTAACTTCACAATAAAAAATCATATTTATTATAAATTTCATTTTAATGAAATCTACACTTTTTATCTAGCAAGAATTTGCGTATCTTTCGTGGTTTACCAGTTATGCAAAAGTCATCCAGTATGAATAAGTCTTCAGAGGCTTTTACCCAAAAGTCAAGATGTGTATTTTGGAATTTTAATCAAAATCATAAGAGCCATTTTTGAGAACAGAACATTTCAAAAAATCTTCCATGCAAGGGTAATTGGTGTGGGGAGATTTTCCTGGAAATCTTTGTGTGGCATTCTGGAAGATACTGAACTTTTTGGGTGGAATGCAATACCTTCTATATACACACTAAATGGCAGAGAAGAGGAATTGACAATGGAAGCACATGGCTTCTGAAACATGTTTTCCGAAATAAAAAAGTAAGTGATGTAGTGTTACAAAATCGACTCAACTAAATTTTAATAGAGAAAATAAAACTTAATTGCCATGCTTTAATAGGATGCTGCTGCTATTCTTTCGGCTTTCTTATTTGCTTTAGGGTGCTTATATATAAGTTTTTTCTACTGGCATTATTGCCAGTATAATATAATCTCTAACAGAATGCATTTAATAATGAATACGTTGATCATTTATATTTTCACAACACACAGTGTATGATGTTTTGGACCACAATATATTGTTATCAAAATTAGAAAAATATGGTTTTCATGGAAAAATAAATTACTTATTAAAATCATATTTAACAAATAGAAAGTAAATTGTAGAATTAGAACTCTTGAAAGGTAATAAAATGAGTGGATATATGTCAAAAGAAAGGGAAATTAATATAGACATGCCACAAGGCTCTACCCTTGGTCCGTTACTATTTTTAATTTGTATAAATGGCATGCCATCATCTGTCAAACAAGCGGTCATAATTCTTTTCACTGATGATACCAATGTGCTAATAAAGGTTAACAATCAAGATAGTTTACAAAAAACAGTAAATCAGGTAATGGCAGAATTATATTTCTGGTTTCAAGTTAACAAACTAGTAATAAATGAAAGCAAAACTACTATGATATCCTTCCACACATACCAAAATAAAGCACATTTTGTACCCCAAATTTATTATAACAGTCTCAACATTAAATATGGGAAGCTTGCTACTTACTAAGATCTATTAAAAATAAAGTAAACTTAAATATCCAAAGGAATGTTTACTATGCAAATTTTCACAGCCTAATGCGCTATGGCATATTTTCTGGGGAACATGTTATGAGAGTGAGCAAATATTTAAACTACAGAAAAGGGGAAATTAGAATAAGAAGTGGCAAGGATAATTGGTGCCAAAAAATAAATAAACAAAAAATATTGCTTCTTACTTGCTTAATTGTATTGGAGACATTAACTTATATTAAAAAAATGTACAATCAGCTTGAAATAAATCAAAACCTCCATCAATATAGCACTCGACAAAAGAATGCACTGCATATTTAGTTCTGTAGAACCAACATAACTAAAAATAATGTAAAGAATTTGGGTATTGGACTATTTAATATATTGCCTCAGAATTCCAAAGTAATTACTAAAATCCACCATTTTAAAAAACGTTTAAAATCATTCCTACTACTGCATACATTTTATTCCATAGATGAGTATCATATTGTATAAATACCATGAGTTAATAAGTCTATGTTATAGTGTGTATTCAAAACTGTTTCTTGTCTTATCAGTATCTAGCTACAGTACTACTGAACACATGTATAAAATTAATGGAATATTTGTACCATTGACATGTCCGAATAATAATGTAAATTGTTCTAAAAGGATAAATAAAAAATAATATTAATTCCTGAAAATGACAATGTTTTTTAAAATCAACCAAAAAGCAAATGTAGTGTAGATAGATATTAATGTAACCTTCTTCCCAAAAACCAGTGGAGCTAGAGATAAACAAAAGAATCTGATGTGTTACATTAACATGACTTTCTCGACTATTCTGCAACAAATATTCTTACAAAACTTTATTACTTTCTCTAGCGTATATGTGTATACTTAGTGGATAGAGAAGGTATTTTATTCCATCCAAAAATTTGATACTGAGATGTCACCAGAAATACCTGTTTTGAGACCCCCACAATACAAAAAAGCATTTTTAGAAACAAGTCTCTGTGTGTGTGTGAGGAGGGGCAGGATTGCTCAAAAATGAAAAGTCTGTTAAATATCAACCATGGTATTTAGGGTCAGGATCCTCCAAGGATGCAACACAAAGATTATCAAAAGACATGCCCCTCCCACAATACCCTTTACTGGAACATTTTTTGAACATTTTGATGATATTAAAAATGGCCCTAAATATTTTGTTAAAATGCCATATGTGTAAGATTTTAATGACAAACAAAATGTATATCTTGAATTTTCTGGGAAAAGCCTCTTCATTCAGGATGACCTTTGTAAATGTTTGTATAACTGGTAAACCATAATAGATAGACAAAAATATGCTATAGAAAAATGTAGATCTTGTTTACGCTTGTTTTAACAGTTTTTTACTTTCTCTACATGTACTATGTACATAGTGAATAGAGAAGGTATTGTATTCCACCCAAAAATTTGATACAGAGATTTCACCAGAAATACACGTTTTGGGTCCCCCTGAATCCAAAAAAAAAAGAAGCATTTTTGGTAAAAGGTCCATGTGGTGTGTGTGTCTGTGGACAGCATAGCTCAAAATCGAAAAGACCATTAAATACCAAACTTGGTATTTAAGTTTGGTATCTTCCAAGGATGCGACACGAAGATTTGCAAGAAAATCCCCCCACCCCCAACTACCCTTTACATGGAACTTTTTTCGAAAATTTTGATTTTCTCAAAAATGGCTCTAAGGATTTTTATTAACATATTGTATATTAAAGATATTTACCTGACAAATAATATGTATATCTTGAATTTTCTGGGAATAGCCTCTGAAGACTACTTTATTCTGGAGGAATTTTGCATAACTACTAAACCATAAGAAATGGACAAAAACTTACCACACAAAAGATGTAGAGCACATTAAAACACACAATTCATGTTATATGATTTTTTTTCGAGGAGTTGATAGTTTTTGAGATATTCCTTGTCTTTGGTTTCAGCTTTGAAAAACTTATACTTTTCTCATTCAGGAATTTGTCACTTCGTGTCCATACAAACAAAGGAACTTCAGTCACCTAGTAACCAGCTTTTGACTTCACTTTAACCTATGATACTCCCATATATCGCTTCTACTTACAAGGAAGCAAGTAATAAGACTATTTCTGCTAATTTTTTCTCGATTAGCTTGAAATAAATAGAAGAATAAGCTTATTAACAATAATTTGTTACACAGAAGTAGAGAAAGTCATGTGAATGGAACACATCAGATTTTTTTTTTTTTTGTAGATTTAACCATTTTCAAGATAACCTGAGTTATTGGTTTCAGTTTTAAGGTACTTAAACTGTTCTCAAATGGGAATTATCTTTCTTTTTGTCTGTCTCTTTTTATTTCTAGCACACTAAGAGAACTGAATTTCAATTGTTTCATATGGCAACTGCTTTTAAATGATTTCAGTATCACTTTAGCCTGTGCATTCCCTTATTTCCCTTCTACTTACAAAGAAGCAAGTAATAAGACAATGCTGCTATCACTTTAGCCTGTGCATTCCCTTATTTCCCTTCTACTCACAAAGAAGCAAGTAATAAGACAATGCTGCTAATGTTATCATGATGCAGATAACATTTTCTTTCATAAGAAACGTTTGTTTGCGGAACAGCTAGAGAAAGTCATGGAACACATCAATTTTTTTTTTTCTATTTCATGTGCATCGATATATATACATTTACAGAAATATTTTTATTACATACTTCCTTGTAGATGCAGGAATAAGGGAATACATTAGGCTTAAGTGATTGTCAAGTCTTTCACTAGCTGATGCATTGACATTCTTTTCTCTTTGCTTAATCAGGAGAAAGAAAAATGAATAACATTGCCCGTTTGAGAAAGGCATAAGTATTTTAAAACTGAAAGCAGTAACTAATATCTTACAAATCGTTAATTAAAAAAAAAGTATGGCTTTGCATGTTTTAAAGATTTCTACACATTGTATGTACCTATATTAAGATTTTGTCTCTCTCTTAAGGTTACCTATTATGCAAAATTCATTCAGAATGAACAAGCCTACAGAGGCTATTCCCAAAAATTCAAGATATACATTTCATTATAATATCTTGAACATATATACATCTTTTGTCAAAAAAGTTCCATAACAGTTTTTTTTTTATTTCCGAGTGTATACCAGTATATTCCTCCAGGTCAAACAATGAACCAAACTCTTTACTCTGATATTTTAATAATTAAATGATTTAAAATATAATAAAGGAAATATAAAAATTTACCCTTCGAAGTCTTGAAATGTTTTGGACAAGCAATTTAATGTTGTGGCATTATCAGGACTAGTTCTTACTGCATGACAATGCAAGAGCCCATGCTGCTTTATCTGTTACCAAGTATCTGGCCAGACATTTTTGTATTGCCATCCCACATCCGCCATATTCACCTGACCTCTTGCCTTGTGATTTGTTTATGTTTCTGCAAATGAAAAGGCGACTAAAAAAATTTCATCAAGATATCACAGACATCCACTGGGCTATGACAAATAAGCTTACAAACATTGCAGTTGAAAATTTCCCTGCTTGCTTCTAAGATCTCCAGAAACTTTAGCATTTGTGTATAGATAGCCAAGAGGTCTACTTCGATAGGAGCTAGGATCATTACTTGGTAAGTGCAATTTTCTATTTTCACAACTTCGAGCCTGGAAATTTTCTATCAAAGGAAGTAATTTAATCAAAATTGTCAAGTCATTTTTGAGAAAATCTAAATTCTTGAAACATTTTTTCCATGTAAAGGGTAGTTTGGGATGGGGGAATTCTGTTGAAAATCTTTGTGTTGCAATGATATAATACTTAAATAACAAGTTTGATACCTAATTGATTTTGTTTTTGAGTTATGTTGTTCATAGACACACACATGTTTCTATTTTTATTCATAGACCTCAAAACATGTATTTGTAGAGAAATATCTGTATCATTATTGGGTGGAATACATTACCTTCTGAATGTGTTTCCAACACATTAACTACTCCAAATTTTACTTTCTCTACCATGTACAATAGTATTTAACGTGTTTAAATATTTAACTGCATGTTCCCAAAACAACAACAATTGGTCTGAATCCCTCTATATCAACATACCATTTTTGAGAAAACAGTGTAGAAGATATTGGTGATATTATAATGCCTAAGATGTATTCCCTGGAAAGGGATGCATTTATTGAGCAGTTCTGTTTTGTGAAGCATAACTTCATATTAAAATTTGTTTTGATTGTACTATATTATAAGCATTAAAATAACAACAATTCCATAGTTATTCTTAGAAAACTTGAAAGATTCTCTTGTATTTACAAAATTTTAATGATGTTACATTTTTTATGATGTTGGACACTCTTAGGTAAACTGCGGATCACAAAACAGGTTATGCAGAAAATACAATTTTTAATTACAATGAAGTAAAATCTTTTTAAGAATTTTGTGTTATTTGATGTTATACATGGGGTCATTCAATTTATTTTCAAACTTTAAGCAAAATTAATTTCAATTACATTCTAGAGAAAGTAAATAATACAAATTATCATGCACAACTATTAAAAGGATATTTTTGTATATTTATTTGTTTCTTTATATATTTACTCTTTTTTTTTTGTGGGTAGGTTAACATAATTTAACCTGTCTGGACAAATCAAACGATGAATGAAATCGGTGAATAATGCACAAATGATCTTGGGGTCCATGGGGCTTAAAGTTACTCAACATTTGTTTTCTCATGATAAGAAAAAACCTTATCCAGGTAACTCACCCTAAGCAAGATTTGAACACTCAACCTCTGGAAGACATGTTACTACCACACTACCATGGTGGACCAGTTAGTACTTTGTTAAAACATGATTTTACTAGTAACTGATACAGAAAATTAGCATGTAACCTATGATTTCATTATTAAATATTTGAATATTGCTGATGAAAGGCGACTTTTTCAATGTTTGGAAACGTTGATAATATTTGAAGGAGACTTTCTCAACAATTGAGAAAATTAAAAATGTCTGACAATTTTAGCGTCTTTATTCTATCTGCAACAGTAACGGGTAAAAAAAAAAAAATATATATACAACTGTTACCTTAACATAATAGCTATTGAAACAATAGAGACAAACATTAACTAGTTTCCACTAACGATGACAAAAGAAATGAAGTTGGCCAACAATGGTTATCAAAATCAGTAACTAGTAATGCCCTTACAGTTACAGACTCTTGAGTATAACTTCGCTGCTTGTATACTGGCATTGCTTATCAGTTACATAATATTAATCTTCTCCACAAGAGATTGTGAGTTGTATTTTGGATCTAATATATCTGGCAAGAAAAATGGCTACTAATTTTCTGGTTTACTACATATTTAATGATGTTAGATGATCATGTATGATTGGGCAATAATGTTTCACTTCTAGTGCAACTTTGCTTTTCAAAATATCAGTGTTAGCTATCATTCTACATGAATATTTTAATTGTTGTATAGTTAACTTAAGCCAGTTATATTGGCAACAATGATGTATTTTCCAAAGCTATGTCTGCATCATGTGTTGTTTATATTTAGAACCTCATATACTAGTTCACCGTTGCAAATTCTTTCTATGTGCAGGATTGTGGATGCAGGTATAAACACGTTTACCGAATGGGATAGCTTAAGGGTTTTGTCTGTGGCCTGCATTTGGGAGATCTAGGTTTGCTTCCTGTGGCCAGCCTACCTGACCCATGGGTTTTTTGGGGGTTTCCCCAGGTTGCCAAGCAAATTGGTGGGTAGGTTTCTTTCACAATCCAAATTTCCTGTACCTCTATGTTGTTTCCATTGTCATTTCATGCATCCTTCATCCCATTGGCTTCTTTCAGGGTTGAAAGTATCAGCGATGATGCTCGGAGTGGCATTGCAGGGAAAAAGAATGCTCTGAGTAAATATCTCTGTCCCCTGATTTCGGCTGGTTGCCAGGATGCCACTCCAGTCAGGGGGCATTGGATCCTATGTGGGGCAGGAGGACCTGGTCTACCTGTCTGGGGTGTTTCAATCTGGAAACTATAGTGACCCAGTCATTGCTGTGCGGTTGCTCCTGGTTCTGGCTGTCAGGTGTATTCTCTAATCTCATTCCTCCCTCCTGGGGTCACAGGTATACAATAAACTCAGATTTGGTACTGAGTCCCCTCCGACAAGTATCCTCACGTGTACTGCATACATTTTACGATTATAAACACCATAGTAATCTAAGTGATAACACAGCTAGAGAAACTTCTTTTTAGACTGTATTAAATAAATTATGTCTGTAACAAGAAGTTCATATTAAAACATTGTTACAGCTGATTTTTACTGAAAGTTATTGATGTAATTTAACTACAAATGTGATAACTATGAAAACAAATAATTTAATCCCTAGTAGTAACATGTCATATACCTAACACACTAGAACTGCAGCAGTTATAACCATATCCAAAAATAACGGTCACATCCCCATTCTAATACAATCCAATTTACAATACCGTCATTAGGAGCAGGTGCAAAAGGAATAAGTTTTGGTGGGCTATCCAATAACTTTATAGTAACCAATAGCAGCAGCTCATTCATAAAATTTGTGCTACACCAGTCCCACTTTGAGAGATAATCAAAAAGCATTGTTTTTTTCTTTCTTTCCTTTTTTTTTTGTAGCTTTTAAGTGAGCTACTACATTTTTATTGATATTTTACATTATTTTCTTACATAGCTGAAACAATTTTGTTACATGAAACATCATCTTTTCACTCTAATGGTCAACAATTACCACTACTGAAAGTGAACAATATTTCTCTGCTTATCATGCTGTAGAGATAGACAAATCCTAGAAGCTGTATTAAGATGGAAAAGGAGTGGAGAAAATAGAGGAATATGGGAAAAAATCTGATGTGTTCCATTCATATAACTTTCTCCACAAACTATTGTTACAAAACATTATTCCTTTATCTACATCACGGTAATTGGGATAAATATTAGCAGAAATGGTTGTATTAGTTATTTTTAAGTAGAAGGGAAATAAGGCAATAAACTAGGCTAAGGCGATTGTCAAATCTGTTAAAAAACCGGTTTCTATGTGAACAATTGAAATATAATTCGCTTTGCATGGCCAGGAGTAAAACAAAAGAGATGAAATGAAAGAATACCTCCCATTTGAGAAAAGTTTAAGTAGCTTAAAATTAAAACTAATAACAAAGAATATCTTGGAAATGGTTAATTCTACAAAAAGATGTATATGGCAAATTGTGTGTTTTGACAAGATCTACATTTTTAGTGTATAAGTTTTTGACTATCTGTTGTAGTTTACCAGTTATGAAAAATCATCCAGGATGAAACAGTCTTCAGAAGCTATTCCAGATATATATTTCGTTTATGTAAATAACTTTAATAATAGTATTTTAATCAAAATCATTAAAAGGCATTTTTGAGAAAAGCAAAATATTAAAAAAAAATTTACATGTGAAGGGTAGTTTTGGGTGGGGAGATTTTCTTGAAAATCTTTGTATGACATCTCTGGAAGATATTGAACTTAAATACCAAATTTGGTATTTAATGATCTTTTTGAGTTATGCTGTTTACGTGTATGCACATGCATATAAACATGCACACAGACCCTTTTCTAAAAAAGCGTTTCTTTGGATTAAGGGGACCTCAAAACATATATTCCCTATGAAATCTTGACATGAAACTTTTGGGAGGAATACAATACTTACTCTACCTACTATATGTAAGTCAACTGAAGTGACTTGGAGATCAGAAAAGAAAATTATACCTTTCTCAACATTTACCTATACCTTTAATGACTGTATACAACAAAAAATGGATTCCTTACTTTCTTAAAAGTATATCACAGATATTTCTTCAGATATCTGAGATCAAACATAAAAGAAGATTACAGAGTTATTGCAGTCAAACTAATATTATCTTCTACTTTATTGATATACTTCCATCTGAAAATAAATTCTTATGAGCAGCACATATTCATAAAGGAGACTATACCCAATTTGGCCCAAGAAAGAATCCTAATGTAAACACATGCATGTTTCTACACTGCAGCACACTTTTCAAGCCAATTAAAGTAGGTAGTTCATTACTGCATGTCATGTATTTTCACCCTTTTTATGCTTCAAATAATAAGACAGTGAATAACCATAATATTATGACTACACCTTGTAGTCGTAATCACTACATTTGTGAGAGCAACTTGCTTTGGAAGTCATAGCCGATTGTTGCCATGCATTGTTACACCTACATGAGTGGACACTTGTGCTGTTAGCAAGTACTTTAACATTGAAGCTGCGATTGCTGCATCCATGCGAGTTTGCAACACCTGTGGTGGTTCGCATGTAATGGTTGCTTCTGGAACATCATCATAAAAAGAAGAATACAAACCGAGACAAATTTCACTTTCAACTAGGAATGTACAGTGCGCAGCAGTAAAGTTCATTTCGACAGGAAATTCGGAGCATGCAATAGTAACCACTACAGCAAGCATCGAAAGAAAACTATATGGCAGAATTGTTCTAAAAGCATTGAAGAAAGTCATTTATTTGTAATCAGTGGAAGAAACAGAGAGTTTTTGTGTGAGTAGTAAAGAGCAGTTTTTGTTACAGTATTTTATAATTACTTTAAACCAGAACCTAAATAATAAGTTTCTATAAGGACAGTCCACTAAATACACATGTTTCAAAATAGTACCCATATCACTTGATACACAACACCAAAACCAATTTGGTGCTAATTTATAGGTTAGGTTAGATTTGCCAGTCCTTTCAGTCAGTCTTTCAATCTGTTTTCACTAAAATGGAAAAAGTATAGCATCATTCAGTGGATCACTTTTTACTTTTAGACTCAAAAACTTTGGAGATAAAATCAGTTGTATGCAGTTTATGGGGAACTTTTGCCATCAATAATTTGATATTGGTTCAAACTTTAAATCAAGTCAAATGTCTGCTTTTGACGAGTGCCCAGGACACCTGACAGATGTGGTTATGTGGAAATCATTGAAAAATTCATAATAAGATTCTGGCCGATTGTAGGACAAACGTTTAAAAAGTGGCAGAGGCCTTAGGCATGTTAATGGGAACAGCATTAATATTTTACATGAAGAGTTGGAAGAAAAAAGGTTGGCCCACTGGGTACCATTATTGCTTACAGTTGACAATAAGTAGATGTGGTTTTAAATTTTGAAGTATGTTTGTAGTTGTTCAAATAAGATGGGAAGACTTTTGCATAGAGTTATCACTGCTGACAAGACCTGATATTCTAAAAACAAAGCATTAATCAAAACAATGGGTTGCCTCCAATGAACCTGCTTTAAAGAAATCAAAGACATTCCCATTGGCCAGAACATTTTTGGAATTTAAATTATGTCGTACACATTGACCTCGTAAAGGAAAAATAATTATTGGATAATACTAAAGTGAGTTATTGCCCCAATTCGAAAAGAAGTTTAACGAGACACAGCCTCATTTGGTGAAGAAGAAAAAGCTGCTTCACCACAATGCACCAGCATATTCATCTGCAGTTGTCACCACCAAACTGATGAAAGTTATTATGAACTACTACTGCCGCCCCCAAATTTACCCAACCTAGTTCCCTGTCATTTCTTCTTGTTCCCAGAAATGAAGAAATGACGCACAAACAAAATTTAGATCAAATGAGTTGCTCATTGTAGAGACAGAGACATATTTTGCAGAACTTCACAATTTCTATTTTTTGGAGGGTTAAAATACTGGTAGGGACATTGGGAGAAGTGTATATTCCTCAAAGGTGACTATATCTTGAGAACAAATAACTTGCGTCTGAAAAAAATGTAATCTTCATTCCTAACTGGGTACTTATTGAACCATCCTTGTATTTATCATCCTGGCCATCAGTACTCAGCAAAACAATGATTGTACTAATATTGTCATGTTGCTAGAATGGCTGAGTTAGGGTAGGTGGCAGTAGTGAAAAAAAAAAAAGAACAAGAAACAATAGTTTTGAATGTAATATCTTTTCGGTTGAGCAATATGAGATGCTTGTTAAAGATGTCATTAAATTAGCATTGGAAGCAACTGGTATGTCTGAAAGTGTTTTGTGACCAAGTTGTAGATGGGCTGATTATAAACTTGGAAGATGATTGAAGCAATATTACTTCTGACACAACTGGATTATTACAAAGGTAATTTGAGTCAACTATGGATACTATAATTTCACTTAATATTTTCCCCAGATGCATTTCAAAGATGGGTGAATGGTGGGTGTTTGACTGGCTACAGAAGAGGAAGTTCCTACCACAATTTTATTCATGCTGCCATCTTGTTTCCTTGGGGGTAATCTTAATATGCCTTCTATTGTGGTATTTCAAAATTCATAATTATGTGTGCATTTTTTCTAATGTGTATCTTTTCCCAAATTGCTAGTTCTGCTGTAGTTTTCACTTGTTTTATTAGTTTGATGTCCAGTTTGTTGTTGAATTGAAAAATCCAGAAATAATGTGATACTGCAGATTTTTCTGTTTACTTGACTTTTGTGTTCCTGAGGTATTCTTTTAATCTTGTTTGAAAGTTTCTCTTGGTCTGTCCAATGTAAAGTTTGAGGCAGTCTTACGGTTTATTTGGTAAATGGCAGATTTTGATTTGTTTGGTATGGTGTCTTTTAATGGGTGGTTTAATAGGTTCCTGAGGTTGCATTTATTTTGAGGTGCCAGCACTAAACTGTGATCTTGGAACAATTTTTTGAACTTGTTTTGCATCTGTGGGTGAAACATGAATTTACTATATTTTAGATTTGGGTTGGCCCACTACAAGCCATTTATACCAGTGTATGTACAACAAAAAGAACAACTGAAATCTACAAAGTATTATAACACAATCTCTTCAGAAATCAATAGTTTTACAGTGGATTCCTTCACGCTGAGGAATCCTTGGTAATGAAAAGGCAGGTGCCTTTGCAAAAAAAAAAAGGCACAATGATTCACTATATTAAAAACTCATCTTTATCGTTTCACTCATCAAAACTAATAATACAGAAAACCATCCAACAAAAACATATGACACTTTAAATTAAGAGAGTATAGATAAACAATGGAAAAGCTTGTTGAACAAAGCAACAGTAATTCTAGAATGTCCGCAACCAAAAGCTGTAGCTCTATTTCGATTACATACAGCACTGATTGTCTGCCCATCTACATAAACTAAACATCCTTACAGCCCCAAATTACATTCTTTGTAGAGAAGAGGATATGACTCATCTTATGAGGTGTCAAAATTTAGCAGCTACAGAACTCTCCTTGAGTACTGGGGAACAAGAAGGCAAATGGAACAACTCCAACATGCTGAGCATTGGCAAACAAAACAACCAACCAGGTTGGCTCCTTTGCTTAATAGGGTGATATTTTTAATCTTTTTTTGTTTCCTGTATTCATGTATTAATTTGTCCATTAATTTTGTTTCAAAACCATTTTGTGTTGCAGCCTTTTTTATGGGTTGGGTTTCTCATTCATATTCTCCATTTTCTAGTAAAACGTCTATACGTCAGGCTGTGGAAAACTGTGTGTTAATGTGATTTTGGATTGAAATTATTGTTCTTGATGCAACTATCTATGTGCATGGGCTTTCTGTATACACTGAACTATATTGTTTTTCTGCTTCTGATGATTTTTAGGTCCAAAAATCATACCCAACATTCTACTTCTGCTTCTCGAGTGAATTTTATTGCTTGGCTCTGTAGGTTTAATAACTTTAAAGCATCATCTACACATTTTGTAGGGATGATGGCAAAGATATAGTCTGCATACCTCACCCAAGTTTTGAATTTATGTGGGAAGGCTGTTGTTACTTGTATTTCTAGGTCACTCATGAATAGATCAGCCAGTAGTGGCAATAATGGGTTTCTCATAGCAAGTCCTGTGGTGTGCTTGTAGAACTTGTCAAAGCTGAAGTAGGTTTGTTTTATACATATTTTAGACAATTGGGTCAATTCTTCTCTTGTGTTTCCTGTACTTTTGCAGATTTTAGCCAGTTAAAGACACCATACCAAAGGGAACAAAATCTGGCATTTCCAAATAAACTGTGAAGACTGCCCTTTATATTGGTCAGATTAAGAGAAATCTTCAAACAAAATTAAAAGAACACCTCAGAAACACAAAACTCAAGCAAATGGACAAATCTGCAGTATCACATCAAGCCAGACATCAAATTAATAAAACATGTGAAAACTACAGCATCCATTCTTGAATTAGTACACTTGTTGAGTCGGCGCATAAGTCTATGCTGCTCTTCATTGGATTGGCACCACTGCATTGTAAAGCCTTTGTTGTTTTCAATTGTTTTTCTTCAATTTGGAGTTAGATTGTTGCAAACAGGAGCTTTTATGTTGCTAACAGCTTATTTTGGGCATTTTCAAGGCTAATCAGCATGGAGTGTCAAGTAGAAAAAAATGGTTTTCTCATTTCCAGGAAGCAAAATGCTACTTGATTGATTAACCACCTTCTAGAAGACCTCATTTTGATGAAAACCGCCTAATTAGTTGGTTCACATGTCACACAATGCCTGTATAAGGTCAAAATTGTTGCAGAGGTAATGGCTGAACTTAAGTGGGAACCGCTTCTTCGCTCTTCTTATTCACCAGACTAGCCCCTTATCATCATCTTTTCCAGTTCTTCTCTAACAACATTCAGGGGCAAGTGCTTAATGATGAGGTTTCTCTTAGCAACTGCCCAACATATTTCTTCAATATGGTAATGAACTAATGAGTCATTTTTTTACACAAAGTCTCATCAAAACTGTTACTTACAGAGAACCAGTATTGTAAGATTTGTCCTATATCATTAGTTGCATATAACTGTCGGATGCAGATGAACCATCTGAAATAGTGGGCTGCTTTTCCTCTGGTGGAGGGCTGAAAAACTTCAACAGAAAATTTTCTTTGAGCCCAATAGTGGTATGCAGCTGATGGTGTAGGGCAAATGCTACAATACCAGTTCAAGTAAGAAACAGTTTTGATGAAGCTACGTATAAAAAAACAACTCATTAGTTCATTATTTTATTAACTTGAGCTTCACTGTGTATCACTTCAAGATTATTATTAATATGATTTCTTCCACTTAAAACCACAACAGTTTTACTGGAGAGGAATTAAGCTCCTACCTGAATGTTGGCAGGCTGTCATTGACAAAGATGGCAAAATTCTCACATAATTACTGATTTATGGCATAGGCTATCAATCTTGTGATTGAATACTGTATTGTAACATAAGTACTCTAATGCAGTGTATTTTATAGTAATAAAATCATGGCATTATAAAAACAGCATTGGATTAGTGCATGGAAAAACTAATCCAATAGTTTAACAAATTTAGGAGTAAGTTCTTTTTACTCTCAATATTGGTGCTGAGAAAGATAGTGCCACGCTTAAGATAACATTGGGAGCTAACAATAGCTGTTTCTTGAGCTCCCAAAAGTAAACAGTTGGATGCATGCATGAGATGTCAAGTGGAGTGTGATGTTATATGTATTATTTGAGCGAGGACACATTCTTGGGTCAGAAATATTGTACTAATCAGTTTTATGAACTCTTGCACAACTTAGTCATGCTCTTCAATGTGACAATTTAACTTGGGCAAGCATTAGTGCAAACTTCAAACTTCACTCTCTTGTAAAGAAGATCAAGTTGAAGTTATGGTCTGTTACCAGAGTTAAAACTAAGCTTTATCCAGAGCAAAGTATAGGTATAATAAAATTTTAACAGTGAAGTATGCATTTGCATTTGCATATGCATTTGCAATTGTAAGAATATCAAAAATGCTTTTTTTGTTTCCCTTGCCTCATCACTGGTGGTTGTATTTTGGTTGCAGCACCTCAGTTTGCAACTTCATGGGTCACCCTACTAACCATTTATTCTTTTACACACTGAGAATTCGAAGATGCAGGCTGTGTACATATCACAAAGAGCGGCTAATTGTGGATCAGAGAAATTCAGGCACATTTCAAATTCCTGAAAACTAAATCCCATTGCCTGGCAAATAAAATGCTGCTTTTATTTCCCTCTTACTCCAAATATTACAAAATTTATAATTTTTAATGTTTTAAAGCGTGGTGTGATTTTTGAATAACCTCTATTATAACAATTGGAGAAAACTAACATGCAAAAGACACAGAGAAAGGAACTGCTTTCTGTAGAAAACCCTTAAGCATTAAGTAGCTCTAATGCTAGTGCACATGATGTTACTGTCTTCAAACATATATGTACAACTCATGTTTAATGAGACTCAAGAGACATAAAATCAGTATTAGTGGCAAGAAAACTCAAAGAGTATTTCATTAATATACATTGCAAAAGCAAGCTTCCTTGGTAAATTAGCATCTAATCAAATTCCTTTCAAATGCACATAGCTGTAACACATTTACACTTACAAATCCAAAATGTTGTATGCTAAGTGAGTCTTAACTCAAACCTTAACGCTCAAATACCACTAGAAACAAATGAAGAACATTCACTTATGCAAGAGCAAATAATTGAATTTTATAGAATCCTTAGATTTCAGAAATAAAATTTATATTCAACATGTATGTTCATTATTTTGAGTGTTTCTCTCTCCACTGATGCCCATTTTATATTTCTGAATTTCATTAGAAGTGAGTTTTTCTCATCAATTGGAAACACATTTTATACTAACATTATATTTTTAATAAAAGGAGAAACTGGAATAAGGGTGCATGGATATAAGAACTTTGTGAAAAAAAAAATTATTTATTCAGGCATCAAAGAAGTCTTTGAAATTATTTTGAGGTTTAATGCCTCTATGGTTGCTTATCGGGGGAAAACACAGAGTGGAGAATATATTTTGCTTGACCTACAGATGGCAAATGTGCCAGTCTGAATACTCTTTATTAATATTCAGTCAATTCTTATTATATTTACACAATGATATATTTAATTTCTTCCACAGCAAGCTAGAGTAGCTGATATCACAAGTACCCAATAATGGCATGATGAAAATTTTGTACAAGAAACATTTTTTTTTCTTTTTCTTTTAATTTCTTTATAACCAAGATTGAAAAATACACAAAGATTTACAGCTGCTTCTCTCATAATTCTAAACCCATGAATTGGTTAGGTTCATTGGTATCATATATACTTTTTCAACTATTTGTGACTAACTGCATATATAAACTTCTGAAATATTTGACCGTATGTATTTTTTTCTTCACATATAGAATAATTATAATATTATTAATATAATATTTTCACTATCAATCTGATCAAGCAGTCTTCCAGGAGATGTAAGATGAAATGAGTGGCATTAAGAGGAAAACAAAAAAGGTAGCATTGAAAACAGAAACTCAATTCTGTATACTAAATCACAAATTACACTATCATTCATGCTCTACAAACACAACAATCCTGCCATCCTGCTTCTCATCCCTCTTGCCAATCCTGGTCTTCAAAGATGAGAAATTAAAGTCTCACCCTGACTGGTATCTCATCAACAAAATAAACTCTTGGTTACATGCAAACCAATCAAAATGCTAACAAAAACTTCAAACCCATGACTATACATATTTACTGCTTTCCCCCTGATTTAAGTTCATCCCTTTTTAATTCCTAAGTTCAATCAAAGCTTACCTTTGTTCTTTTTAAAAAAAGGCACAATTTGGCAGTACATGGTTAAAAAAAGAACCACCACTCTAATTTCTGAACACAATATCGGTAACTTACAGCCGTCTCTGTGACTAGAATCACATAATCGGCATTAATTTTAAAGTACAGCAGACTGGTAACTGTCACTCAACATTTAAGCCTTGGTTTATCATCGTCACTATTGGTTCTGGCTGGCGATATATTACGACTTGAATCAGAAGAATCATCTCTGTCCAACTGTGGCCTGCCAACTAGCTTTGAACGTGATTTTGCAAACACAGACATAAGCAAATCTGTTTTAGTAGAACGTTTGGGACGCCGGGTAGAAGGTAGTCTCATACGTGGTTTTCGCTCTTCTACGACAATTCCTGCTGTTCGATGCCTTTTATGTTGAACTACTTTGCCTGGTAAGTTGCGCACCATGTTAGCAGTACAAGTAGCACCTATGGCAGCAGAAGCAACTGTTTTCTTTGCCTCTTCAGAAGGCAACATGCATTTACGTTTGGCAACACTATCTAAAATGGAAACTATTGTTTCTGCATCAGAGGTATCATCACCACTGTCCACTATGATGCGATTCCATCTTCTCTTCTTTTTGGGCTCATCCTCTAATTCACTATATTCTTTTGTTTGAATGATAGGTTTGTTGATAACTGCATTAACAACACTGGAAGATGTAACACTTCTTTTGGTCATGGGTTCTACCTTTTCCACTTCATCTTCAAAATCATAAACATCAATACCTTTCATCTGAGACGAAGTGTCATCTGCAGTTTTGCCTTTGCATGGAGATACTTTTTTCTTTTTCTCAGCAAGAGATGCAAATCGGTTGGTAGAAGGAGGAAATTTTCGTACCAAAGGAAATCTGAAACGATCTTCCTTTGATTTCTTCCGTGCTGAATTACCAGCAGCAGTCCCACCCCTTCGGTCTCGTGCACTCAGTTCTTTTAAGGCAGCCACTGCTTTTGCTCTTATAGTTGCTACATCCTCCGATTGTGGATTTAAACTTTCTTGTTCCCTTCTTACAACTGTGTTCTTTTCTATTTGTGGTGGTGGTGGTGGTGGTGGTGGTGGTGGTGGTAGTGGAGGTGCTGGTGCTGGTGCTGGTACTGGTGCTGGTGGCGGCGGTGGTTGTTTTGTTACTGGTGTTGTTGGCATGGTTGGTATTACTGGCAATGTTTGGGCTGAAGGAGATGCTAGGGCTCTTGTTTCTTCTTCTCCCTCTTCTTCAACCTCCTTGGTCGTCTCTAATGTTGCTTTCACACTGTTAGGCTTTTCTTTTACCTCATCCTGTGAAGACACACTATCAGCACTAGAGCGACGAATAACAGCATGACTTGCTGAGATGTGTAGGTCTCTGAGGGCTTCACTTGCAAACCTGTAAAAGATGGGATAAGCATATAGAAAGAACATTTCATATATGATGAAAATAAAAATTATAATATACAGTGGAACCTCTATTCATCATTCCTATTAACTATTGTAACTACCCTGTGACTGTAATCACTGCATGAGTGCAAATGGCTTGCTTCAGAAGTCATAGCAGATTGTTACATTAAAGCTACACATTATTGCACCTGAGTGAGTTTCTGACACCTGAGGGATTTGTACATGTGCTTCTGAAACTTTCCTGATTCGTGATCATCAGGTATAAAAAGGAAAACAAGCCCTGCCCAGGGTTCAGTTTCAACTAATGTAAAGCGGACAAGCAGTTGAGAGTTTTGAAGGGAAATTTGCAATGAGTATTAGTAGCTGCAGCAAACATCGAAGGAAACTATACAGCAGAACTATTGCAGAAGCATCAAAAAAGACAGCTATTTGTGAACAGATTTTCATTTGTAGTCAGGAAAGAAATAAAGAAGTTTGTTGAAGCATTAAGATAGTTTTATTATGCCATTATTTTTCCACATCCATTGTTCAAATTATGTGATCCCAGCTATTTCTATTATAACGTATGTAAATAAAATCCACATCCATTGATTCTTGAAGTATTATTTTCTCATATGCGTTCAAGAACAGAAATCCTGATTACAGGCCTGCCATCACTTGTTTGATAGAAGATGCACACCTTCAATTTTAGTGGGAGTAAGGAGCAGTGGGTGTAGACATGTCGCCAACTGGTGTGGAAACTTTGAACACCCATTCAGTTATGGTGGGGGTGGGGAATGGTGGGGGTGTATGCAGACACCTAACCCATTAGCTGATGATGAGAGAAGCAAATAAAAATGCATCTTGAAATGCTTTCTTCTGCTAACATACCATCAATTTTGCTTTGCCTTTGTAATACAGTTAAGTGTACACATTTGAAGTGTGTGATCCATGTGGTTTTGAGCTATTGTTTTGTTTAATTTTAACCTTTTTACCAATTGCATTTGTTATCTGTTATCTTTATTTCTTGTTAAATTTAACATGACTAAGCCTGTCAAGCACATTAGCTGCTTCAAAAAAGGCTTGAATTATTTAAAAAGTAGTGAGGAATCCATTTAAAAAGAGAGAGAGTTGAGATAGCCAAATGGCTGGGTTTGGTTCCTATTCAAATCTATTGCAGCAAAGAAATGAGAGATTCTGGATCAAGTGGATAAATGCGGGAAAAAAAAGAAGAAGAAGACTAGAAAGCAATCCACTTACAGCGACCTGAAGGAAATTCTATTTAGCTAATATCAGCAGGCCCTGACATCGGGTATGCCAATTGATGGTTAGCATCTTGAGGGAAAAAGCATTGCAGGTGGCTGCAAGACTGGAATATACAGAGGTTTCTGCATCGAACAGCTGGATTTCCAGGTTCAAGGTGTGCCATGGAATGAATGAAAATGCTGGCCAGAGAGAGGACTACTGTGGACCCAATGCAAAAGTTATGAATGTAAAGATTATGAGGAATCAGAGAGGGGTAAAAACAAGGGATATACAGAATGCAGATGAAACTGGCCATGCAATGCAGAAGAAACTAGCCTTTTTTCTTTTTTAACAGCCTTTTGGACCTACATTAGCATTGAAAGGAGAAGCCTGCTTTGAAGCGAAGAAAGCCAAGGACAGGATCACTGTTCTACTCTGAACCAATTGTGACAATATGAATAAGTGGGTTCTACTTGTGATTGGCACGTCACAAAATCTGAGATGCTTAAAAAACATTAAGAAGCTCCTGATTCAGCATTAGGTTAACAGAAAGGCATGGATGCCGGGGAATTTTTTAGGAAATTTCTTTGGAAATTGACACCTCAATCAAACAATAGGAAAGTCCTGTTATTATTGATAACTGTACTGTGCATCAGCAAGACTTGTCATTCTTGAATGTTAAAAGTCATTTTCTACTCCCCTAATTGCACCAACAAACTGCAGCCACTAGGTGCAGGCATAATATGCTTACTTAAGCTGTACTATTACAGGCAGCTTATTCAGATGGTGGTATGCCTGCTTATGCTGGTAATGTGTGGAAATGAAGATAAACCTTCTTCAGGTGATATACTTCATAATCTCTGCTTGGTAGGGCGGTAAGGACCTTAGCAGTTGAACACTCTTAAATACCAATCATCATCGTCATCATCATCTCCTCTCTGTTTTCTGCTTGGTGGCAGGTAACTTAGCACCATCATGAACTACTTCTGTAATTGTGGCACCTACATGATACAACCAGTCATGCTGTCTGATGCAGCGAAGAATGGACAAGAATAGAAGTCAGCTTTGACAATATATGGCAGTGGAGGATAACATCATGTGTGAAGCAAAGTGTAGATGAAATGTGTGATGAGATGAGAGAAGCAGTAAGTGTTGACAATAGTGAGGGAAGTGAGGAAGAAGAAAAAGATGATGCAACAGCCAAAGCAGTGCTGTCATTTTGTGAAGCTTGGAGGGCATTGGAAATTGCTGCATTTATCTATGCTCATGACACTGACAGGAGCAAACTACAGAATGTGTTGAATGTGGAAAGTTTGTTGTTTCAGATAAAAAGAAAAATTACAAAGAAACAAATGCCAATCAAAGAATTTTTTTAAAAGAAAATGACATACCATATTTGCCAGCATATAAGACACTTTTTTTTCCTTCAAAAAGAGGCCCAAAATCTGGATGCATCTTATATGCCAGTAGCACATTAAGCTAGATACCTATAAACTCCATTTCTTCAAAATCTCTACATTTCAGCTTGAAGCAATCATTGTTAGCTTCCTTGCAAATTTTGAGTATTCCAGCTGTAAAGAGTTCAGTGGATGAACACACATCATCGTTAACAGTTGTTATATTGCTTGTTCAAACTTCAATTTATTATTCATTTAGTGTGGAGATCTATTTGTGTCACATATTGTAGTTTTATTTGCACTTTGGCTGAAAAATGGCATTGCTATGCTATTGCATTTAAGCTGCAAGTGATTGCTAATGCTAAAAACATAGAAACAGGGATCAGAAAGACATTTTGGGCCACCTCCAATTGAATAAATTATAAGAACTTGGCAGAATCTGGAAGATGTTTTAAAGAAAACACATTGCTGTAAACATAATTAAGATGTGGAACTGTTAAATGGCTAAAACTTGAAGCAGAACTCAATACTTGGATTTTAGAGAACAGACATGCACGTATTTCAGTTGCTGCAAAAATGATCATTTATCAAGCGAAAGTAATAGCCACTAACAAAGAAATCGCCAACTTTAATGGATCGACATTATGGTGTTCAATATTTATGAAGAGGCATTAGCTTGGTATGAAGACCAAGACAAAAATATCACATAAGATGCCAGTCGAGTATGAAGAACAAATCATTGAATTTCATTGATTTGTCATTAATGCTAGGAAAAGAGAAAAGTTTGAACTATTGCAAATTGGAAACATAGACGAGAGTCCACAAACCTTTTGCCTTCTAACAGAACTATGAATTCAGATGTTGACATGGTGGCTTCAAGTATTTCTTCCTTCAGCTCTGAGGATGAGTTTTGCAGATTTGAGGATGAATATTAAAAGATGAGCACTTTTCCCTACTTATATTGTCTAGATATTTGATGAATGTACACATGTGTTATAACTGCATTGTAAAGATGTATTAAGTGAGAAATCCCCCTTCCAAAAAAAAACAACATATTTTATGCTGGTGTGTCTTATAAATACTGTATAAGACTGTATTCTGTATAATATTATACATGTAAACTTTGCAATACTTCCTGATGTGAAGTACAGTATTTGAATGCATGTTGATGTAAATTTTTTAAACAATCCTTCATTTCTTTGCATTTTTTTTTTCAACCCAGTCACAAAAAATGACAAATCGAGGTTCCGCTGTATGTCAATGTTTAATTAAGCTAGAACTAAACATAGCTGAAATTAAAAAATGCAGAAAATATTAAAATAAAATTTCATCTTTTATGCTGACTTTTGAACTTTCTATCTTGAAAATCCACTTTTAGATTTTTGTTCAAGATTCATCTAAATGTCTTTATGGGATGATTATTAGGTTTAAAACAATTGTTGTTGTATGGCTAGACAAATACTAAACACTTGTTTTCTCTAGTTATTTCAGGAACTTCTTTATTCAAAGTTTTTAAACATATAGGGAACAGAAAAGGCTGATATTCAGTGGTAAAGTTTAGTGTGATCTTTGAATATTATATTGAAGGGCATAATTTGATTAGACTTAGTGAGTATTTATTGAAGGTTTTCTTTCATTAAATTCATGACTAGCAAAGCCAAGAAAAATGTTATCATGGCCAGGCACTAAGCAAACATGAATTGAATCTCTAATATGACTTCAAAGTTTGAGGTATGAGAGCTATTAATGTTTTGTTTTCAATTACCTTCAAGTTTTCTAATGCGTACAACAATACTTCACATAACATAATTTGAAATTATCAACTAAGGATTATGAAACAAATGGAAAAGTAGGTAATTTAAATAAATAAATCATATGTTTTCAATTCAAAAGCCAGCATTTATGATCTAATAATTCATGCTTACAATTCTATAGTTCATTATGTCCATCTTGGGGAAAAAGATTAGTCTGACATTTACATCATTTCCCATGCAGTCTCTTGGACATTCAAATTAGTCTTAGTATGTTTTTTCTTTTTGAAGAAAAAGTGGAACTAATACTAATAGTAATAATAATGGTTTATTCACCTATAGACACAATACACTTGTTTTATGTTTCATGCTTTATCTTAATGAAGTTATATATTTTCATATTTATGTATGTTATTAAGTTTAACACAATTCTCAAAATAATTTGAGATCAAATTGTGGTTTGCTAGGAAACATAAAAGTCAGTTGAGAAATTTAATGCTACGCCAGCATGTTGCAATGATAGCTCAGTGGCAGAGCAACCGGCTAGAGACTGGGAGATCTGTGGTTCAAATCCCAGCTATGGCACTGAATTTTTCAGTCTGACTCTACCTATCCAACTTCTGTCCTACACATGGTTTCTGTGAGAAAACAATTCAATTATCATAATATAGTATACATTTCTAAATAAATAATTACAATTTCCAAAATTCTACAGCTATTTCCTAAAATTCTATTTTACATATTTACTGAATGTACAGATGCTACAGTTTGTCAACTCTGTATAAACATTTATCCATTAGGTAATTTTTCAATGCCATTTTAAAAGCATTACTTTGTACAGATTTTATATATTCCAGTAACTTAATAAATAACAAAATACCTTTGATGTAGGGATCTTTCTGTTGCAACTTATGTGGCAACTGCTCTATAATAATTGTTACCTCTAGTATTATATGAATAATGAACTTGGTTCAATGTAACAAAAATTTACATTCCTTTTAACTAACAAATCATGTACATGCATGCCCGCACACACACAACAACACTACTGTTAAAATGTATTGATTTATAAATATTTCTTTTACAGTCCGGAGATTTTTCAGATTGTGTATATACCACAAACATTTTTTCTGACTTACTAACACCCTATTCATATTGTTGATTGATGTTCTACCCCAAATTTCAATCCCATACTCTATAAGTTTTAACATAGTGCAAACAAACTAAAAGCTTTAGATTATTGCACTAGGGCAATAACAATTTTAAACCATTCTGTTGTGACCAGCTATGTTTTGTATTTGCACATGTTTAATAAATCCGCTTGGTTTGATTATGTTTTTATGCAATTAATTTCTCATAACACTTCAATCTGTTCACAATACAAATCACTATACTTCAATTTATCACAATTCATTGCAGAGTAACTTATAAGTTATATTGGCAGCCTTCTGTTTTCTTTGATCTAAAACATTCTCTTATATAGTATAATGGCGGCAAATACAAATTTAAAAGAAAATGAGATGGAAGAACCAAGTGAAATTACACATGCTGCAGAAAGGATAATGCAAGTATAATTACCAAAAAATCTAGAAAGCTACTGAGGTAGCATTTAACCGTTTCAATGCCTAGTGTAAGGCAAAACATAATCAAAATAACTTCATTGAAAATGTATCTTAGCTTACTTAGAAGAGAGAAATAAACAGTGGAAATCATCATTGTGGACCATCTATTCAATGATTAAACTTTGTTTTGATGTCAACAACAGTGACAATGTTAACAAGTACCTTCCATAAACTTATTCTAAATTTAGCTGGGTAATTTA
The DNA here is from genome assembly GCA_030762935.1 of Hymenopus coronatus. Taxonomy (NCBI): domain Eukaryota; kingdom Metazoa; phylum Arthropoda; class Insecta; order Mantodea; family Hymenopodidae; genus Hymenopus; species Hymenopus coronatus. The sequence goes on along the minus strand of CM060886.1, from coordinate 87,219,425 downwards.
TATGTAAGCACTTCTAGCGAATCTACAATATATGAAAACATCTGACATCTTCCTGCACATGGGAGTTGAACTCATTCTAAACATGATTTCTTTCAAGTTTCTGGAATCAATATAATTGATATTCTGCAAATTTGAGCACTGTCTAAAAAATCTGATGTGTTACACTCAGATGACTTTCTCTAGTTTTTCTACAAACTCCATACACAAGATTCTTCTTCTTCTTTCTGCACCTTGCTAATCGAGGTACTCATTAGCACAATGTTCTTATTACTTAGTTCCTTATAAGTAGGAAGAAAATAAGGGAATACACTAGGCTAAACCAATAGTCAAATGTTTTAAAAGCTATCGTTATGCAATTGTCATTAAAAATCGCTTCTTTTCTTGGCCAGGAGTAGAACAAAAGAAAAACGGACACTCCCGTCTGAGAAAAGTATAAGTACTTCACAACTGAAACCAATAACAATGACTACCTCGAAAACGGTAAGCTCCACAAGAAAAATGTATATGACATAACTTGTGTAATTTAACAAGACCTAAATTTTTTGTATAGTAAGTTTTTGCCTATCTCTTACGGTTTACTAGTTATGCCAAATAAAGCAAAATTCATTCAGAATAAACAGGTCTTCAGAAGCTATTCCCAGAAAATTCAAGATATACATTTTATTTGTTAGGTAAATATCTTTAATATGATATTTTAATCAAAATCGTTAAGAGCCATTTTTAAGAAATTCAAAATTTTCGAAAAAAGTTCCATATAAAGGGTAGTTTGGTGTGGGGGGATTTTTCTCAAAATCTTCGTGTCACATCCCTGGAAGATATTAAACTTAAATACCAAATTTGATATTTAGCTACTTTTCGTTTTTGAGTTATCATGTTCGCAGACACACGGACACACACACACACACAGACCTTTTTCTGAAAATGCTTTTTTTTGGATACAGGAGGTCCTAAAACATGTATTTCCGGTGAAATCTCGGTATCAAATTTTTGGGTGGAATGCAATACATCTCTATCCCTATGTACATTGTACATATGGGGCTAGAGAAAGTAAAAATTGAATATGCCACAAGTGTTAAAAGTAGTTTTAGTTTCGTCATAGGATTGCGTTGCAAACCTTTATACTTGCAAGATAAAACTCTATTTTTACTTTCTCTATACATACTATGTACATAGTGTATAGAGAAGGTATTGCACTCCACCAAAAAATTTGATACCGAGATTTCACTGGAAATATATGTTTTAGGGTCCCCTGTATCCAAAAAAAGTATTTTCAGAAAAAGGTCTGTGTGTGTGTGTGTGTGTGTGTGTGTGTGTGTGTGTGTGTGTGTGTGTGTGTGTGTGTGTGTGTCCGTGTGTCTGTGAACACATTAACTCAAAAACGAAAAATCTGTAAAATGCCAAACTTGGTATTTAAGTTTATCTTCCAGGGATGCAACACGAAGATTTTGAGAAAAATCCCCCCACCCCAAACTACCCTTTACATGGAAATTTTTTCAAAAATTTTGATTTTCTAAAAACTGGCTCTAATGATTTTGATTAAAATATTGTATATTAAAGTTATTTACCTGACAAATAAAATGTATATTTTGAATTTTTTGGGAATAGCCTCTGAAGACTACTTTATTCTGGATGAATTTTTCATAACTACCAAACCGTAAGAGATCGACAAAAACTTAACCCACAAAAAATGTAGAGTGCGTTAAAACACATCATTTATGTTATATACATTTTTTTCGTAGAGTTGATCGTTTTTGAGATATTCCTTTTTCTTGGTTTCAGCTTTGAAAAACTTATCCTTTCCTCATACAGGAATTTGTCAACTCCTGTCCATACAAACAAAGGAACATCAGTCACATAGCAACCAGCTTTTAGCTTTCACTTTAACCTATGGTACTCCCTTATTTCACTTCTACTTACAATAAAGCAAGAAATAAGACTATTTCTGCTAATTTTTCTCGATTAGCATGAAATAATAAAAGATAAGCTTATTAACAATAATTTGTTACAGAGATATAGAGAAAGTTCATGTGAATGGAACACATCAGATTTTTAACCCTTGTATCATAATATACTATTATCCCCATTTAAATGCTGCTTGAAAAATAGTGGTTGTTTCAGTGTGTATAAATAGATATGTTAATATGGTTGGGAAAAAATGGAAATGGCGTGTTATTTATGGGTGCTCTTTAACTAATGTGGTTCTCAACATTCCATTCTATATTGGGCATGAAAGACCACTTAATTTTGCTCAGAGGCCTATTTATCAGGCTTGAGGTTGTTTTACGACACGGGACCAACGGTTTTACTTTCCTTCTGAAGGAAGCCATTCTAAGGATTTTTATGCCTGAAAAAATCCATCATCCTCTGCCAGATTTGAACCCGCGACTTTGGGTATGAGGCATGGTAACCACTATTCAATGAGGGTAACAATATGGTTGGAAATTATGCTTTTCAAATGTACACTGTAAGCAAAACATATGCCCCTTTAACTCTTAAGTGTTCTTGGGCTTATAGCCAGGTAAGTAGATGGGTTAATTCCAACGTTTTGAAAATGATCAGTTTACCCTGAAGACAAAGTTGGTGCACATCTTTGAAATGTTGGAGTCAATCCATATACTTACCTGGCTAGAAGCCTGAGAGCACTTAAGAGTTAATACACCATCAGGAAAGCTTCAGCTCTTACTTTATATGTCCCTTTGGTCAAACGTAGCATAATGTGGAAGTATATTTCTCACAACTCATTTATTAGCAGTAACTTAAATTATTTATAATTATATGTTTTTAATAATGTTCTGATATGTTGTCAATATAGGTGTATACTAACCTTTCAGTACATTTTATGCATGTAAACTGCTGCTGTTCATTTGAACTTAACTGCACTGTGGGCTGAGCCATAGGACTGCCAGGTGAGGGAGAAGTCCCTGGGCTGCAAAAATAGTGCAAGTTAACTATTATTTTATTACTTACGAGGGGCATACTGAAAGTCACGAGCAACCCATTGTAAAAATTTAAATTTCAACAATGTAACGAAACGAATTGCAGGATCGTAATCTACAGACTTTAAGCCACATGTTGACATATTGTGATGTCATTAGCTTCTATCACGTGACCACAGACGGTGTTTGAAAAATGGCTGACATTGATGTTTCGTTTCGACAGCGTGCTGTCATTGAATTCCTTGTGAAAGAAGGAAAATCTGCTCCTGAAATTCATCTCAGACTCAACGTATGCGTATGGAGATGTCTGCATGGGTGCCAGCAGTGTTAGAAGATGGTGAAACATTTCAAAGATGGAAACACGAGTCTGCAAAATGCGCCTCGTAGTGGGCGTCCTCGATCTGCTCTACAGAACGCAACAAGGAAAGAGTTGATGAGTTCATTACAGAAGATAGGTGTTTCACTGTGAATGAAATTGCTGTGCAACTTGGAATAGGACATAGTGCAGTGCAAGAAATGATCCACAGCTTGGGTTATTGAAAAGTCTGTGCCCGTTGGGTGCCCCATTTATTGACTGAAGACCACAAACTTCAGAGAAGAACCATTGCACAAAACCTTCTTCAGAGATTTCATAATGAAGGTGATGAATTTTTGATGTGTATTGTGACTGGAGATGAGAGCTGGTTCCATCACTATGAGCCAGAAACAAAACGTCAGAGTATGGAATGGCACCACTTGAACTCACCATCGAAGAAGAAAGCGAAGACAGTGCAGTCTGTAGGAAAAGTTATGGGAAGTGTCTTTTGGGATGCACAAGGTTGCATTCTGGTTGACTTTCTTGAACCTGACAAACCATAAATTCTGCCCGCTACATCAAGACACTTCTGAAGCTCCGTCAGGCTTTGCGTGATAAACGCCCTGGAAAGAGGATCATCCTTCAACAGGATAATGCGCGTCCGCATACTGCCCGTGCCACTATGGAGAAGATCAGGGCATTAGGGTGGGAAACTCTTCCACATCCTCCCTACAGTTCCGACTTGTCACCCTCCGACTACCATCTTTTCGGTTCTGTGAAGGAGCAGATGCGTGGCCAACGCTACGAGACGCTGGAGGATATTCGGAAAGCAGTGCGTCAGGGTCTGCGGGCAGCTGGAACGGAGTTCTATCACAAGGGCATTTTCAAACTTTTAGAACGATGGGAAAAATGTGTGCAAAACAATGGAGACTATGCCGGAAAGTGAAAGAAAGTCTGTACATTATGATGATGTATTTGGTTTGGCTTAAAAATAAATATTAAGATTGTAAAACAGTGTTGCTGATGACTTTCAGTATGCCCCTCGTAAGTATGGGCAAGAGATATATGTTTACATTCTGTTTGAAATCAACAAATGTCATAATAACAAAATAGCAAAAAATCATAATAATAAACAATACTAATAAAATGGCAAATCTGCAGTTGCATGACTGTTTGGCAAAGCATCTTATAGAATTAGAATCATATGCTCATCACAATGTTTGTTGTGTTCTTAGAGAAAGAAATGGATATGGAACACCATTGTATTGAGGATACTTAAATACTGACAGACCGCCAGAATAACCAAAAGGTCAATTCATTACTACACAAGTTAATGCATAACTGAAAATAAATAATTGTACAACTGTAACCATACAGAAAACATGCAAAAAAAACCTTAACTGGGTAATCCTTATAGTCTGCGAGAAAGCTTTAATACTGCAACCTTAGTGTCTTGTTGATATTGTTGTAGCAATTGGTTATTATTATTACTATTATGATTATTATTATTATTACTATTATGATTATCATTATTATTATTATTATTATTATTATCATTATTATTATTATCATTATTATCATTATCATTATCATTATTATTATTATTATTATTATTATTATTATTATTATTATTATTATTATTATTATTATTACTACTGTAAATCTAAATATGGATTTTTTTTAAAAAAAAGCAAAACCAACACCATTTTAAAATAAATGTTGCATAGAAACATACATGAAATGAAATATAACATAAAATGATACTGATTCAGGAATGTTTTACTCATGTTATGTGGAAAGTGTAAAGTGAAAAATGTTTGTGATAAAAGAATGCTTAGCAATGAAATTAAATTGTGCATGTGCATACCAAATGACTGTGTAAATGTGTTTAACACTTCCAATATTTTCTGATGTGATGGTAGTTTTGTATCACAATATAATGAGCTTCTGAGTGTGTTATTTTATTGCTAATTCTGATTGTGGTACAAATGCAAAGGAATGGGAATGGAAATGAGAACCAAAAGAAGAAGAAATTAAGCTTTTCAGAAGCCAGAAAAGCCAACAGGAGGGTTATCAAGTTTCATGTTCTCAATCACAGAATTCCGTATGATAATTATGTGTGTAACAGTCATTGCAGAAGGTAAATGAAGGAGGCTATTGCTCATAATAGCAAACACAGCTCTTTCTATAGTCCTGCCTTAGAAGAGAACCTGATATAAACAAAAGCATGCAGCAAATATAGCTATTTTTGAAATACGAGGCACATTTTTTGATTAAGTACTATTTTGAAATTCAGCCTCTGCAGTGCTGCAGTTGGTGTCCTACACATGCAAACTGTGTACCTACATCTGTTGACAAAATACAGACACTGTTGCGGCAACAACCAAACATGTTTACATTTGCTTTTGCATGTTTAAAATGCCTCCACTGATTGAGAATCCTGCTGGCTGTGAAGTATGTAGTGTTATTCATTTTCTTAGTGCTAAAGGCATGAAAGCATGTGACATTCATTGTCAGCTTTGTGAGGTGTATGGAAAAAACATTATGAGTGCTGAAATGATATGCAAATTGGCAAGAGCTTTCAAAGGTGGCTGAACGAATGTTCATGACAAGGCACAGAATGGGCGACTCTCAGTGATCACTGGCAATTTGGCGCAGAAAGTTGACAAAAAAGTGAAAGAGAACAGATGCTTCAAGATTTCTTTATTATCAGAGATGTTTCCTCAAGTTTCACGAAGTATTAGAAGTGAGCACTGCGTTAACAATAGCCTCAAAATAGTTGTACTGCAGTGGCTGTCAATCAAGTGGCAAACTTCTATGACAATGGAATACAAAAGCTTGTTGTTTGATATAAGTGTCTTAACAATAGTGGCAATTATGTGGAAAAGTATACAGAAGTGTGATATTTCCTATAAAATAAAATTGTTACAAAAAGTTTACTTGTGCTTTTACACAGCAAAACAGTACTTACTTAAAAACATGCCTCGTATAAACACCACTGCTGTGTGCATTTATGCCAGGCAGATAGTTCAAGTCAGAAGTAGTGTCTGCACAGAGCAGTACCTAATGCAATTTGCAGGCTTGGAAATATAAACCCAGAATATTCTTGATGCATGTGCTTCCATTCTCAGTTGTGTTATCTTGTGAATAGTGACATTTAGTTTGAAATCACAAACAGTAATTATATTGTCTTTTAAAAATGTTTACTATATTTGATTTAAAATCTGGCAAATCTCCATTCAAACTACACAAAATGTGACGGTTGAATATAAACAAATGATATCCGAGTGCACAAGATCAATTTTCCATGTTATCTATATATTAAATGAAATACTTTTTTGTTCTAAACATTCAAGACTTTTAGTTTTTGGAGAGATAGAATCAGGCTGAAAAATTCACTGCCATAGCCAGGATCTGAATCATGGATCTCCTGGTCTGTCCAGTTGCTCTGGCCACTGAGCTACCATGGCAACATGCCAGCACAGTACTAAATTCTCCAATTGACTTGCATTTTTCCCAGTACACCACAAGGAGATCTCAAATTAATTTTGAGAAGTCATTCCTCAATGGCGACTTACAAACTCCTTAAGTACTCAAGTCTCGGGCTTTATAGTTAACCAACTATTAGGTCAATAAATGTGAATTTATTGTTTCTTTCATACTAGCCATGTGTAGGACAGAAGTTGAAGAGATAGTCAGACTAAAAAATTCAATGCCATAGCCAAATTTTTCAGCCTGACTTGAACTCAGGCGAGTCAGTTGAAGAATTTAATGCTTTGCCAGCATGTTGTCATGGTAGCTCCCAGTGGTCAGACAACTGAAAGGAAATCAGGAGATCAGTGGTTCAAATCCCAGCTATGGCTCTGAAATTTTCAGTCTGACTCTACCTTTCCAACTTCTATCCTACACACGGCTGGTGTGAAATAAACAATTAATTCACTTTTGCTTTTTGTTTCTATTCTGGCTACCTTCTAATTATTGTGCAGTAACCTTAGAAATCAATACATTTTGATTATCCAATTGAGGTTAGTATTGCTGCTGATTCCCATTATGGATTGGTTGAGCATGATGTATTTATCTTTCCATTTTGCTGGTATGTTTGGAGCATGAAATGCTCAACCTGCAAGATTTATTGAATTCTGGCTAAGGACAGGTCAGTACAAGTGCTGGTTAGGGGTTTATTTCCATGTTTTTTTCAGTTTAATTTTATAAAACCTTCAAAAATATATGTGCTAACTTAGGAAAAGGATTAGAAAATTAAACAAAGATTATTACTGCTATTTGGTGATTATTGAAACATACAGTACATGTACATGCATATATGAAGAGAGTCATGTGTTGGAAACAAACAATATAGCATATTTCAGTTAAATACAAATACACTTACCTAGCAAGAGGTAATTGCACATTGCGTGCAGCATTACCTAGCACCTTGTTCAATGCTCTTGTAAGAAGGCCTCCTAAAGCAGTTGACATGTGTGTACGTAATCCCTGGTCCCCTACTGAAGTGTGTATGCTTTTTCTGAGAATATAAAACACAAAATATGTATGATTTACACTTTAAAGACAGCCTGAACTTCAAATTTGCAAAAAGTATAGTGTGTCTCACTTAAAGCACCAAGAAACTGAGATTTATTTAAGGATGCTCTTTAATGCTGCAATTCTCAGTGTCCCATTCTATATTGGGTGTGGAAGACTGCTTAATTTTACTCAGTGGCCTCTTTATCAAGTCAGTGGCTTGATGTTCTTTTACATGCCAAAATCCATGACACGGGACCAAAGAAATGACTGTTCTTAGCATATGATGAACTTATTGAAACTAAACACTTTTTAATCACTAATGGCAACTACTGATAACAGTATGTTGTTAGTGTAATATCATCAGTCAATTTAAATTGGCTGAATCTCAAAATAAGATTTTGAAATTGGCGCCTTTTGTTTGAATGTACGATAAAATATAACATCAACTAGTTTTAAAGTGATTTAATATTGCTGTTCATGCAAATTCTGTTTCATCGAACAGTGTCAGCTTTATAGCATCACTAACATTAATAAGGTGTTTTAACAAATGTTGGTTGGTATTTAAAGCTAAAGGCTTGATAATTTCTTGCACTCCAATATTTAGCTCGGAAGATGTAATATTCTATAAAAGTTGGACAATGTAGAAGGTAATCATGATCCATTTATTCATTTAAGTTACAGAAATCACATATAAGTGTCCTGCTATGCCAAATAAGTATAGGTATCCTGTTAGTAGTCTGGAGGTTGCTACTGCAGCAATATTTCTACATATTGTATTCTTGAAAAATTGTACCAATATTGTAATCTTGAACATTTTTCCATTGTTTTCCTGAGTTTTTTTAGTGTATTCTTCATTGATTTTGTTTGTATACTTATTTGATATTATTTTTTTAATAGAGCAAAATGGAATTAAACTAGGTGTTGATTTGGTAATAATTTAACTCCCTTTCAGGCCAAAAAGGCAGTCATTTTATTGCCTATTATTCCACAAAGGGATTACCACTCTTTTATGTAAATGGCTTAATTATTGTATTATTTTACGACATTCTAGAATGTTAAGGCTTTTGGGTGTTATATCTCGTGTTATAGCAATGATGGCTGCTTTTGAATCAGATAGAATTAAACTTTTTTCAAAATTTTTATATGATAAAAGAGATTTTGTAGACTTAAGAGAATTGCCATGATTTTTGCCATCAAAATTTGTTGAATACATATCTAATTTTTGGTAAAATGAGAAGAATCTGCTACAGACCAAGCTGTTGTTGCAAGTTTGCTGTACTTGGGATTTTTCAGTGCTATTCCTAGTCAAAGAAGAGCTAGTCACTGTTATAGTTTTGGAAAAAGAGTAATTTTTTAGGTGAAACAGGTAAAAAGAGGGTCGAGCATAACTTTATAGAAAATATGAGAGATTAGAAAACAGTAGAGCCCCTGGTATTTCGAGGTTATATGTGCTTTGAGCTAAACTTCACATAAAACCAGAGTAAAATCCCATTTTTATATGTAATTTTAGGCATTTTTGAATGTCTTACATTTTGAACTTTCTTTCAATTTTCCATGTACAATATGTGTAAAACTGTCCCATTTAGGGTTTTCATTCATAATGCACAGAAATAACCTTGGCCTCAAGACTGTTAATGCACTTCTGTTACAGTTAGATAGGTACTGTTAGGTTTGGAGGAATGCGCTTGCTCTTTCTGTGTTGGGATCACATGTAAATCAATTGTACAATGCATACCATCCTTTCAGGGCTGTGCCGTGGCCAAGTGATTAGACTGCTCACCTCTCACCTGGATGGCCCGGGTTTGATCCCGAGTGACTGCATGTAGGATTTGTAGTAGACAAAGCAGCACAGGGGCAGATGATCTCTGAGTTCTCCGGTTTCCCCCTGTCATTGCATTCCTCCACCTTCATTCCATGTATCATCAATGTCATCGCCTGCGGTGCCATTTGTAATACAAATGGGCATTAAACACTAAAAATCACTAAACCATCCTTTCAGAAAAAATACTGTACTGCACAGTAATATCTAGTCAGCGACAGTGGTCACTAAAACACACTTAAGTAAAAATATGTACAAATTTTACAGTAGTAGCAGACTGACCATTGTTGTAGATAGTACCTGTACACACTATGCTGTCATGACCTCACCTGTGTCACATGAATTTTAAAGTGTGTTCCATTATGCAAGCCCCTGGCATGGGAAAATTATGTTTTTGCAAGTTGGAAATGTTTGCCCACATATGTACATATAACACAGGTATGAGCTATATTGCTTTTTTAAATTTATTTTAACCATTAATGTGCTCATTAAACAATTTTTTTTTTTGTAATTCAAGGTAGCCTCAGTTAGTTCAAAATATACCGGGGCCCTACTGTACTACCAATAGAAATGAAAATAAAAATAAATGGTGTGTTATTTATGGATACTCTTTAACTACTGTAGTTCTGTGTCCCATTCTAAATTGGGCATGAAAAACCGCTTGAGGTTCTTTTACATGCTGTAAATCTATGACACAGGACCAACGGCTTTACTTCCCTTCCGAAGAAAGCGATGCTAAGGATTTTGCAATAAGGGAGAAATGCGATGGAATGTCACAGCGAATAGTGGAAGCCCTTGGGAATAATACCCTACCATACCGTTCAGTAGCATGGTGGGTATGAAAGTTTCAGCAAGGATGTGTGTCAACCAGTGATGAACTATGTTCGGGATGACGTGTCAGTGTGCGGAGCGATGTGGCACGTGCCGACATCGAGTAGCTCCTGGATAAAGACAGATGATGGACGCTACTGGAGTTAGAGAGGGCAAGTGGCATCGAGAAATGCACTGTCGACAGGATATTGCATAATGAGCTGCAACTACGCAAAATTGCATCGTGGTGGGTACCTCATTCATTGATGGAAGTTCAAAGGTGGGCGCGCTATGCAATATGCTCCGACCACCTTGCATGCTGACAACAGAACAACAATCAATTCTTGTCATGAATAATTGCCATCAATGAATTTTGGGCCAGGGCATACAAACTTGAACTGAAACGTCAGTCTGCAGAGTGGCGACATGCTGGATCACCAAGGAGGCAGAAGCTCCGTCAGAATCCTTCCCCAGTGAAATTGATGCTGATCATCGCATATGACATCAGGGGTGTCATTGTTTGCCATTTTGTTCCACATGGCAGAACAGTGACCGCAGGGTACTACAGGGACTTCCTGGTGCGACAGATATGACGTGGAGTTCAGGAGAAACGTCTGGATCTTGTGGACAGTGCAATAATCCTATATGACAATGCAAAACCACACAAAGCAGAGTGTGCAGGGCAGCTACTGCGACATTGGGGATGGGAAGAATTGGAGCACCTACCATATTATCCAGACATTTTGCCTGTGATTTTGATGTTATTGGAAAGATTAAGCAACCACTACATGGTAGGCAGTTTGCAACATGAGAGGACATAGCTAATGCTGTGCGCGAACAGATAATCTGATTCACACATGGTGTGGCAAATGCTGCGGCAGGTAGTATTCAGCGCCTCCCATATCGTTGGCAACGTGTGAAGACAGTAGCAGGGGACTACTTTGGGGGTATTTAGGCCCAGGTTTGTCATGTTAACTGTATGTATACTGTGTTGTCATTCTTTTGCACCGTGAAGGCGATATTGCCCTGTATACTACCATAATAAATTACTGTGTTACAATATTCAGTGCTATTCATTGTCCACACATTTAGTCAGCAAGTTGTCCTTTCGTCTGAATATGTCACATTTTCCAACCGGACTAGTATCTTCAAGAAAATAAATAGTTGCCATGACTTTTGCCCCAACCCTCATGTGTGTGTGTGTGTGTGTGTGTGTGTGTGTGTGTGCATGCGTGTGCGTGTGTGTATGTAAATAAGTTATTTTAAAAACAAACACTTAATGCATAAGTTAAGAAAGTAAGCACATTATTTTTACACAAATATACAAATCATCAAGAACTATGATGCAGGCTTTCTTGCATATTAATTGCATTTCAATCAGCTACTATGAAATGCATTCTTCATAAAACTCACATGTTGGAATGTATCAGTAACCTGAATAGATGTAGCACAGAAATGTTATTAAATATTTACCACGGTTTGTTTATGAGTTATGTAAACTACTGTGTAACAATATGGGGAACTAGTTCTGTAGATATTATAAATATAATTTTTATCCTTCAAAAGAAAGCAATTCATACTATGCTAAAGTAACTACTAAACAAAGTGTAAAACCAGAATTTATAAATATGAAATTACTTGTAGTAATTTTCCATACTTGAGCTTTATGTTTGAGACTCGTATTACCAAGAAGTTTATATTTTTAATGTAATTGGCATTGTGCTGCTTCAAACTTTGTATCTGCATATAAAGACAAATTATAATTAAATAAACTCTGAAAATCATGAATATAACATTAGACATAGGAATGACTACGTGTAGTATACTATAGACCAGCAATATTTGAACAGAGTCCAAAGTGTACAGGAGTTGTATTGTATAATAAACTTCCTAATGAAATAAAGTCAATAAACAGTGTAAATAAATTCAAAAAAGGACTGTGTAAATATTCAGTACATAAGGCATTCTATTCAATTGAATTTATTAGTAACTGATGTAGTGCTTATATTTCTGTTGTGTTTAACTCATTTGTCAGTATTTCTGTTTGTTATAGTATTTGTGCTGTATGTAGACCAAATTGACAATGTCTAATAGATTTATGTAATCTCTATAAGACAATAAATTGAAGTACCCAATACCTCAGAAAAAGAAAAGTATCAAATCAATTGCTCAGAATGTGACAGGACTATTTAGGTAAAATGAAAAGAAATTTAGAAACCAAATTAAAGAAACACTTGATGCATATCAAATACAAACAGACTGATAAATCTGAAGTTGCACATCATTCTGAACATTACCCTCCAAAAACCTAAAAATAACACAACAGAGTTGGATACTTAGGAAAAATATTTAATTATAACACATAAACATAGTTTAATGCATTTTGAATTGCTGCCACCGAATCAGCCATGGCTGTACATCACTCCTCCATCAGAATGTCAACACAATCATCACACAATAGATACCAACATCAGGAGCCAGTCAGTCACTTCTGATGAGAGTAAATAGCTTTCGAAAGAGTCAAGCACACAAAAAATATAACTGATATAGTTATTTCTACCCAGACTCACACTTTCCTTTATACATAAGCCAGTACTTCATCTTTATTGTTAAGAGTTCATCAGCTCTGTTATCTAAATTTGTACACCCAAGGAAGGAACCTCTGGTGCCTTGCATTACACACTGTGCTGTAAGCAAGCTTTTCAGATTGGTTTTCTTGGGCTTCTTGTAAAGCAGATTTAAATGCATTCTATGTTATCTTTAAGGATTTTGTTTTCTTAGAAATGGAGTTTTTTTATTTATGAACACTTTTAACTGCTGTTTCTATACTGGACATGAAAGAATGCTTAATTTTGCTCAGAGGCCTCTCTATCGGCTTGAGGTTCTTTTACGTGCTGTAAATCTACAACACGGGATCAACGGCTGTACTTCCCTTCCTAAGGAAACCATGCTAAGGATTTTTACAACCAAAAAAATCCATTGTCCTCCGTCGGGTTTGAACCTGTGACCTTGGTGAGGGGTGAATTGGATTGGTTGGTGAGAGGTGAATTAAGTAATGGGTGTATGAAGTTAGCAGGGTGACCACTACACCACGGAGGGCAACTGTGTTCTGAAAATGGTTGCAAATTTTTGGGAATAAGCTTTCTGTTTACTTGAGCCTTACGTTTCAGACTCACATTACCAAGAAAAGGATTCTCTCTTTGAAGTTGTATTTTTAATGTAATTGATATTGTGCTGATTTGTTTCTCTTTATCAAAGATCATACAAGGTTTTCTGTTGGTGTCTATTGTGCTCTCGTTGGCAGAATTAACATATTATTCCGTATTATTAATTTCTCTATCTCCATGTTCATAAATTGCAGGATCTGTGATACTAAACCTAAGTACAAAATTATAATCACATAGTATTTTAATTAGAATACCCTATATATACAAGTTTTACATGTCATTAATATGCAGCATTAAATAACTTGGCACCTCCTATAATTTTTTGCAGCACCTTCGCTGCTCCAACAAAACCCTAATGTAACTTAAGTCTGCGGTACTAACCCTTCAAGACGTTGATCCTGTACCACACGATTGAGATGTCCTCGTTCAATATGAGCAACTGCAACATGTTTGGCTAGACCTTGTTCATCTGGCAGCAACTCCTTACACACCTGGCAAACATGACGAGAAACTGCAGTTTCACCACCATCTGGGTTTGTAACAAATCTGCAACGTTCTGCAACATAATAACAAAATCTAGAGAAGAGATTCATTATATGAAATTGCTTTCCATTACACTGTAAATATAAATTCTTGGATCTATCTTGTAGACCATCATCATTTGATTAAGTCATCTATAGAGAAGTTATATAAAGACAGCAACAACCAGCACATTGCATGTTAACAGTGTAAAATTAATATCTGTTCTTAGTAATATAGCAATATAGGCAGCTGATACTGATGACACATGAAAAGAAAAGATAATTGAGAAAGGAAATCTAAAAAGGAAACATTCCAGGCCTAAATTTAGAGTACCTCTCCAACTTATACCAACTGTGAGAACTGAGGACATACCTCAGGGAGGATGGCCCTGATAGGATCTCAACTGCCCACATTCTGAATGATTTACTCCACCCACGTAGACCTAAGATATGGTTACACTCTTTTCTGTGTAACGAATGCTAAATGCTAGAGTTCTTCAAGGAAAAATTTAACTGAAATTGTTTTCCAAGCCTTGCACTCTTAAAAGTGTAATATTTTGGAGAAATATAACAGATGTGAAATTGATACTTAGAGAGCAGAATGGGGCAGTTAGAATAATATAAAGTAATTAAACTACTAATTATCAATCATTTTTTAAAGTTTAAAAATAGTGCCATTATTGCTTTTATTCAGAATGTATATGAGAAAAATTTGTGCTTGTTTACATGATGACCCAATTCAAAGAAATAACAGAGACAACTGCTCTCTGGAGTTGGTCTACTATTCAATTTCAAAACATGTTATTTTAGTAGTGCAAATTCACATTTAAAATTAACCTGAAAATGTTATTGACAAAACTTACTCAGACTGATATTTGGTATTATTGGTTTAAAGGATGAAGCTTATTTCAGTTACATCCTATACAGAGAATATCCCTTGCCTCTCTTTTAAAGAATGTATGCATGTTTGTTTCAACACTCCCCACAAAGTTTCTTGCAACCTTAGGAGAATACTTATTCCATACTCCATTGCTAGAGTAATTTATTAGCTGGCAGCACCCATAGGGCAGTGTCTTGTTATCTCTGATGGTATAATATTATAATGATGGGGGTAGAATGAGAGGACTTAACCTTTACTGTGGACTCCACAGGCATACTTCACCTGAGCTAGTCAGAGGTGAAGACTTGGATAGGTGTGACTTAAAATTATAAGTGGGAATTAAACCATGGACCATGGGAGTGTGAACAAAACCACTGAGTACCTTGGAACCCATTTTTACAAGTATGTTACAAGTATAATTTTAAGAAGTATTCTGTATTTTTCCTTTGATTTCCAATCATACAGTAAATATTATTAGAAAGGGTGAAAGGAAGTACTTTAGTTTTTTTTTAACATTGCAGCTGATTAGTGCTGTAATCTAAAGGGAAGGGGAAAAAAAAATCTCAAACAGATACAGAAAATAAGAAAAGCTTCCCCAAGAGTTCCTGGTAATGGCAAGCCATAGCTGCCATGTCAACACTGCCAAGTACATAAAAATGTGAAAATAAACTTGACACATTACCAGACCTGCCTGATAATTTTCCACACAGAAATCCCCATTCTTTATGCAAATAAAAGCTTGCTGCACTAGGATGTGTCATCATCCCATGTGTCTGCTTCAACTCACAAAGTTTTGGAGAAACAGACAGAGAAACTAGAATACTTTTCATACATTTCAGTGACATCCTTTTTAAATCACCTGACGCATCCCTGATGTTATGTGCTTTTGGGTTACTGAAAAGGGCCGCCTGAGCTCAAGGCTATACAGAACATCAGTGCTGGTAGAGGCAAGTTTTTTACAAGATAAGGGATGTCTAAGCTTATCACCAAAGATCATAAACAAACCTTGGTAGTAAAATTGCAGACAACATGAAGCATTTCAGTTCAACAACAACAATAATAATAATAATTTGTTTCTTATGAAACACTGTACTGGCAGCTCCCATGAGAAATACCTGCTATCAAGTCAGCAACTTCTGAGGATTCATCTTCAACATTGTGTTACTAAGAAATCTCTCCATCTATATCAGCAAAAGTCAGCACACTCAAAGCATGAATATATAAAATATTCTAAGAAAAAGTCCAACAGAAATTCTACCATACTTACTCACAACAGCCTGAGAATGGGAGCGTGTGGAACTGTTGTGTGCAACAGACAGATGTGCCCTGAGAGCTGAGAGACCAACATACCATCGACTGCATACTGGACAAACCATGTCTTTGTTTTCATAAGGTGAGAGCAGCATATCATGGGTTCTTAGACCACCTCTTCCAGTAATGACTCGCTCCATTTGTTGCAACTGAAAATTATACACATATCCATGTAGTTACACATCCCTCTTATTTTATGAGAGAGAAAAAAATGATAAATTTTCTTTCACACTCTCGAGTATTGCTGTTCTCAAAATCTCCCTGAAACAAAAGCAGTATTGTCAGCACTTTGAGTTGGATGACTCTTTTTCATCCCTCTTTGTTTGCCGTTTTGAACCTCCAAATACATATAACTAATATACATTATCTATCTTATGATCCATTATTTAAGTTCAGACCATATACTTTTATTATACAAAACAAATTTTTAATGTTAAAAACAGAAGCACCATTAACATTGAAGTATTCAGTTTTTAATATGTGTATATTATATAAAAATATGTATCCTAAATCATGTAACATAATGACTGGATGATTAAGAATAAAAACATTAATTAACTAAAATGTCATAATAAAAACTACATAGTAAGGAGTCCGTGCAAAGGAACAGCAAAATTAAAAATTGCAAACCTTCAATCATATTCTGTCAGTGACATGCTTACACTTGGTAAAATGTAAACATATACCTAGCACGGAATGTTTCAAAAGTATTATTTGACACAAATTATATATTTTACTGACTTCTACATATTTTACTGTAGTAAGTGTTGTTTTTGTGATATAGTTTTCTAACTTTACAAAATTCAATTGGAATGAAGAGCACCTCATATACTAATTATCAAATTCAACTTGTGTGTTTTATTCACCTCAATCATGTGATACTTTAATCAAATGTATCACAACCTGTTCTGAGAAAATAAAAAATGCAAATTGTTCAACAAGAAGATTAGTCTGGATTTATTATTTGTGAATTGGATGATAAATAACTGAAATGGGCAAAATGATGCTCGACTGAGCCCAGGGTCCTTAGAGCTTAAATTGCCTAACATGTAACTTCTCAGGATAAGAGAAAACCCTAGCAGAAAACCTTATCTCAGTAACCCACCCTAGCAGAGATTTGAATTGAAGTCCTCTTTAATATGAGGTGGCACATTACTCTCCCACCACAAAGGTGGACTGAATAGCTGATTGATACTTAAGATTATTGACTTATACATCAAGTTAGAAGCTCATCTGAATGTTTTTGTTTTGGAGCTATGCTGCAATAACTTTCTAAAAATATATTTGTTTTAAGTTCAAGGGACCTCAAAGTGCATATTTCTGGTGAAACTGTTGGAAAGTACAATACTTCTATTATCTACCATACGTAAAGCTTAAAGAAAATAAAAAGATTTGAGAAATGTGCATAACACTGTACTTATATAAATGACAGGGATCTTAAGATGGCCTTTTGCAGCTTTAAAATTGTTGATATTAAGAAAACAAAGTATGAAAGACTAAAGCAGAGCTAAATCTTCATAATTTTTTTGCCAAATTGCACCAATATATTTGCCTCAGACAATAATAGCTGGTACCATATGTTAATTAATTCAGATACTTAATTGTACTCTTGAAACCAAATAAAAACATACCATTTCAGAAGATGAACGTCGATTTGATAGAATAACAGAACTTCTTTTCTCTGAGTTGCACTGTCTTGCAATTGCCTCTGTAAGCACTCGTTTTGTTATTAAGGATGGTGAAGTTGGTCGTTGTGGTGATGGCTGTGATGGTGGTGCCTGTGGTAGTGGCTCTGAACGTGATGTAGAAGGTTCTTGTGATGAAGCTTCAGGCTGCTGTTCCGTTGATACTGCAGATGGTTCTTCAGTTGACTGCTGCTGTTCTTCTTCTGGTTGCTTCTTTTGTGTTTCTTTTTCACTTGTTTCTGCTGAAGCTTCCTTATCAGCATCAGTAGAAGTTTTCTGCGAATCCAAATCCATAATATCGGCCTCCTCCAAATTCCAACAATTACTTTCTCCAAGCTGCTGCAGCATGGCCATTTCTTCATCTGTAGCACCCATGGCCTGCTGAAGTTCTCTCAGTCCTTCTCCTTCATCACCAGCTCTTGTATATGGTAGCAGATCCATCATGTATGGTTGGTAATCCAGCTCCTCAACACGTTCTTCATTGTCAAGAATCTGAGGGGGAAAAAATATATAAGATAACACTATGAAATAAAAGGGTTCAGTACATTCAAGATAAAAAAGAAGAAGCCATAAAGCATGCTTTACTTAGACTTATCATTTACACAAATTTAATTTTACAATTATCTGTAGAATTTAACTAACTCTGCTAGAGACAACCAAAGAGAAATAATAATAATAATAATAATAATAATAATAATAATAATAATAATAATAATAATAATAATAATAATAATAATAATAATAATAATTATTATTATTATTATTATTATTATTATTATTATTATTTTTTTTTTTAAATTTAACAAAGCAGTAAAATAAAAAGTAGTAGCTAGGAACTTTGCAATGTTAACAATATGCTGGAATTTTGTGCAGGAGCTCTTTTATAGTCAGCAAATCTATGGTGGACTGCCTCTGGGTTTGGTTGTTACCATGCTAGTACTCATATCCACAGGTCCCAGGTTCAATTCCTGGGTAGAGAGTGGGAATTTTTTTAGTGTCATGATTATTCTCCACGTTCCCTAAAATAAATTATAATTGGAAATATTAATAAAAACAGGAATGTGTATATGAAAACAAATGTGGTAGCAAAAGTAATGCCAAACCAAAGATGCAAATGAATGAACATCATGCTGATAATAGTAACGCCATAATTGTTACAATTATTTAAAACAACAATAATAATAAATAAATAAAGAGGTCCTGATATTACCAAAATGTTAAAGGCAGCATAATAATGGACAAAAAAATCTACTGACATAAGGCATGTTAAACATGGTTAAACTGGCCACATAAAGTAGTGATACATCACCAATATAAAGCAACAGTTGAAACCACACTTTCTCATTCTTTTGCTTTGATGATTAATTTTCTTTATCTGAGGAGATCATAACAGATGGTGAATGACTGAATGGTTGAAATGATCTAAAATGGGCTAGTGTCCCTAGAGGTTACAGTTACCTGGCATTCGTCTCCTCATGATAACAGGAAACCCAGAAAGAAACCTTATCCAGGTAATTATTAAATGAATCATACTTTATACTCTAAAAGTATGACTCATTATTTATAATTATTTTTATTGAATTATGCTTTAATGTTTTAAATTTTTAGTTTTAATATTTTACCCCGGTAACTCACCCTAATTCAGATTAGAACTCTGTTCTCTTGAGTTGAGGCACATGATATCCCCAGACTGCAGAGGTTGGCATTATTTTTATTACTGTCCTTAGGTACACATTAATAAGCAGAGTTTACTTCACCATAGACAGTTTTCCTTGATCCGATTGCAATTTCCTTTTTCCATATCTAATTAATTTTGGAGCCCATTTTATCCCATTTTGTTAAAACATATATTTCATAAAGCAGTCTAAACCAAGTTGTAATAAACAAGTACCCATACTTTGAAGCACACTCTTCCACAATTTATACCTTAAGGGTCACTTGTTAAGAATATTTTAATATCTGACCTATTAGGTTTTATGTCTGATAATTGCTTTTTCACAACAGTCTTGTTTAGGTTGTAAAGCTAAATCAGATTCATAAAATTGAATGCCATTGGCAGCTTGGTATGTTAGATCCTCTACACTGTATGTACAAATTTTGGAACAAGAATTTGGAAAGCTACATAATGGTATTACCTATTGAAGAGCCAAGTTTTTGCCAAAAAATTAGTAAGCTTAATTAGCATACCCATTAACATGCTGTTGCTTCATCATTACTGTGTCATTTTCTTTTTTTTATGCAATGCTAAATTCTAAATTAGGTTACAGAAAAATGGGTGACAATCTGAATTTAGGATGTTCTGGTATTCTGAGAAATATGGTGTATGTATAAAGATTAAGGACGTGTTCAGAAATATGGCTCTAAAATTGTCTCATTAAATTTTATCAGAAAATAGTTTATTAGAGAACAAAAATTAATACATGATTTGATAAATAGAATCTATTACAAATGAAATGTTTGGTAGACAAAGATATTTATTCTCTCTTTGAGTTGCTTGCCTACTTTTCTTGACTCGCACAACTTTACAAGGGACGTTCAATAAGAACTTAGAAAGGTCAAGAAGTTGCACTTATATCATCGAAAAAAGTTTGTATTTAGTAAACGTTATCTCTTACTAGATGGCAGTTGAAGTTTCAACTATAGCCATCACATGGTTTTGTTGCCATAAGCAATTGAATCAACAATCTTGTGCTTATTTAGAAAGATGAAAAAAAACAATTTTCGTGTGGTGACTAAACACTTCTATTTAAAAGGCTTAACACTGAAATAGATAAAAGCCAAGTTGGATGTATTCATGACACATCTACTTCTGTATTTACAAAAATTTACAATTGGATAAAAGAATTTAAACATGGCCATACATCCACAAATGATGAACATTGTCTGAATGTTCAGTAGAAGTGACTTCCTCCGAAATGATTGCATGTCGATGAATCAAAGTTC
This sequence comes from Hymenopus coronatus, assembly GCA_030762935.1. Lineage (NCBI taxonomy): Eukaryota > Metazoa > Arthropoda > Insecta > Mantodea > Hymenopodidae > Hymenopus > Hymenopus coronatus. The sequence continues at coordinate 87,198,537 of CM060886.1, read as the reverse complement.
TCGAAATAGTAGATGTCACAAGCATATCATAAGGTACAGTGTTCTCAATTTTGCTTCTACACTCCAGAGACAAAAGTACGGTCAAAACAGTGAGTTTGTAAAGGTGACTCAGCTCCGAAGAAGGCAAAGGTGGTGAAATCTGCAGACAAGGTGATGGCTTCGGTTTTTTGGGATGAATGCGGAATCATCTATATTGATTACTTGCAGAAAAGAAGAACAATAAATGGAAAGTATTATGCATCATTATTGCATCAGTTGAGCGAAAAAGTCCAGAAAAAACACCCTCATCTGGCGAAGAAAAAGATTCTCTTCCATCAAGATAATGCAAGGGCACACACCTGCACAGTTTTGAAGGTGAAAATTGTAGAATTAAGGTTTGAATTACTACAACATCCAGTGTAATCACCAGATTTGGTCCCCAGTGACTTCTTTTATTTCCAAACTTGAAAAAGTGGCACAGCAGAAACAAAGAGATCATCTCCCATACAGATGCCTATTTTGAGGACCTTCCAAAATCCTACTTTTTGGAAGGCTTAAAATTGTTGGAGAAACACTGGGAAAAGAGTATTGAGCTGAAAGAAGATTATGCTGAAAATTGAAAAAAAAAAAAAAAAAAAAAACCAAAAATAATTTGTTTTTCCATCTTTTTCTAAGGACTTATGTTAAACTTTATGTTGATGACCATTATAATTTCAGTATGTTATCCTATTTCAATTCTCTAACATATTAAATACTTTCCCTTCTAATCTCCTCTATACATTCTTAAGCATTTCTCCCTGATACTTTTCTACTGGTCTGCAAGAAATTTTACATTTTTTCCTCGCTTTGTAGAAATCTATCTTATTAGCAAGATCTTAAGTTTTAATGGAGTACAGTTAGTTTCTATAAAACAAAACTTACCTGATTTACTGAATCCAAGATAGATCCAAGGCTTGCAGCAGTGGTTGGGAAGAACTGAACAGTAGCATCCTGATTAGTATCTGCTGTCCATTGTGCCTCTGCATCCTGTGCACTCCAATTCTGCAATGGCCAGCTGCCTCCATATGACCATGCTGCTCCTTGTTCTGCAGTCCAGTTTGGTGGTTGCTGCAACAACGTCTGTTCCGAAATATTCTGCTGGGCTTCATCTCCGTGACTTTCATTTTCTAAAGCAGATCTTTCTAATCCTTTCAAGTCTAGAACCAGACCATCTGATGGTGACCTCTCTGATTGGAGAATGATGGTTCCACTTTCTTCCGCAGCACTGGATACATCAACTGACGCCAATATTGCACTACTAATCTGTTCTTGAGAGACAGAAATGTTTGTTTTTAATGTTGCTCCTGAGCTGGATTTGTCACAAATGCCTTCTTGAATGCTGTCAAATTCTTCATTGTTTGGTAGTTCTAGGAGTGGTTGAATCTCATTTGGATCTCTTGGATTATGAAGAGAATGAGAAGCTTGTACAAACCTTTTTTTATCAGAAGCATTAAGCTCTGTCTCTAATATCTTAGTATGTCCAGAATGTTTCAAAGTAGTAACATCAAAGTTTAACAGATCCTGTGGCACACTATTGTTCAGTTGAGAAGCTGAACTTTCTTGGGTCAAGCTTTCAGAACCAAGGTGCTTATTATTTAGCCCATATTCATAATTTTGATCAACATCTGGCACCAACATTGTAGAACTAGGAATGTAATTCAATGTTGGATTATCATCTTCTAATACTGTACTTTCTAAAATTTGTGTAGCTAAAAGAATTGAATTTTCAGTTGCTGATGTTTTGTAATTTAAACCTCCATCTGCTGATATTCTTTGCTCCATAAATATTGCACTAATTTCGTTTCCAGGGTCACTTTGTGGTACCAAATCTTCAGCAACATTCAGCAATTGCTCTGCTTCATCAACATTTTCCCTTTCTTTCATGGACAGGCTAGGTGAAACTTTAGCATTTGACTCTAATGTTAGATTTTCGGATCGCATATTCTTTTCTGAATGAAGTTCCAAATTCTCAGCTGGGGAATTTTCCAGCCTTTGTCTTTTCACAGTCAAGGGCTCGCCATTATCTAAGGATAGAACCTTATCCTCCTCCTTGGAACTTGAGAAATCCACATTTTCTGCTCCTCCTTCTTTCTTTAGATGCAAACGAGACCGTTTGTGCTTCATGAGATTGTAGTTCGTCGAATAGTGTTTTTTACACAAATCACAGAAAAACACAGACCCAGAGCTACGTTTACGTTTAAATTGAGGTTTTTGCTTCTTGTCACCATTTGTGTCAGATGCATCCAAAGAAATCAATCCTGAAACTTCATCATGATCTTCATTTAGTTTCTGTGTGTTTTCCAAATTTAGTATCAACTGCAACTTCTCACTACTTCCTTCAGTAGCAGGCAAATTTCTTTTTGGTTTTCTATTTGGTGAGGTTTTCAGAGCACCATTTGATAGCAAACCAGAGATTTTCCTTTTTTTATTTGAAGCTTTCATGTTCTTATGACTGGCTGCAAGTTGGTCACTGTGCATAGCTAAGATTAAGCCCTGATCTTCATTTGCTGCAGGGTTGCCCTCTGCTGATGCAAAGGGTAGGTTAGTAATTGATCTGAATGTACTAGAACAAACACTGTCTTGGGACTCCTCCTGCCCAGTCTCTATATCTGTGACAATAAATTCATTTACACGCACAGGTTTTCTCTTGCTTTGTAATTTTTTTTGTTTCTTTTTTCGTTTTCTCACAAGTCGTCCATTTCGGTATTGACGACTGTTGTTGTGCAGTTTGCGTTTCTTTCTGTTTTTAATTGCATCATTTGGTAGATGAGGAGGACTAGGAGGATATCCCAGTAACTGCCCATATTCACGAGGAAAATTTTGTAACGATGGCAAATCTTGTGAGCTATCTTCAGTTTCAGTAGTTACATCAGACCATGTATATACTTCCTCATAAGATGTATTACAGCGAGTGCGTCTTGCTTGCCGTCTGGGTAGTATTTCTTCTGTCATAATGCTAGCTGCACTTTTTTCTGGACATACAGCATTTTCCTCAGCATTGTTATTTACATTACTTTCTCCTGCAGTAGATGTTTCCTCAACCACTTTTTCTTGAACATTCATTTCTCTGTTTAGTGGGTCATTATTTTTTGTCACACTGATATTATGTGTATATTCTGGAATCTCTTGCTGGACCTCAACTTTCTCTGTCTCCTTGTCTTTAATTTCCAACCCTTTGCCACCAAAACAAATGCTGCTTATTATACAACTATCAGCTAAATTTGCTTCTAACATTACTGATTCTGTCAAGTCTATGTAATTTCTTTCACTTGCTGTAGTTTTTCCAGATTTCACATTATATACCTTTTTATTAATATTTTCTTCCAAAACAGCATCTTTAGCCAATTCTGTTTTTTCAGTTACATTTTTAATAGCTGTAGTACCAAAGTTAATAGTATCCTGAAGTTGGCAGATTTGCTCCAAAAACTCAATGTTATTGTTTGTTGAATGCTCTAATGTTTGCTGTTCTTGCTCCAGAAACTCAATGTAATTGTTTGTTGAATACTCTAATGTTTGTTGTTCTTGCAGCTGCAATAGTCCATCTTCTCCAGCTTTTAAATTATTAGCCATCTTACATTTCTGTTCAGAGATCACTGTATCTGTTAAATTTTGTTGCTTACCTCTGTAATCAATTGTCTTCAATTCTACTTGTGAAGGGCATTTATCAGTTGATACAACCTGCTGCAACTGAATTGCTTCTTTTAATTTTGATATAGGCAAGTCATCATTTGAATCTTCATCACCAGGAGATAGCATTTCAGTAGATTTCTCTTCCCCATCTTTTTTCTTCCCATGTTTGTTTGTTTCTGCAACTTCTTTATCTGATACAACTTTTTCAACAACAGGATGTGGACTTAATCTTTTACTGTTATCATCTGGCATCAAAAGCACTGCCTGAACTTTATTTTCTGCAACCCTTTCCTTTTGTATTTTCACTTTAATCTTTCTTTCATCAAAAACAACTTTTGCACAATTTATCACAGTTTCATTCTCCACTGACACCTTATCAACACTGTAAAAATGTGCACTATTAAGCTCTTGCACTGTTTCTCCAATTTTCTTTGGTTTAATATTGCTACTTAGAGCAGCTTCATCTGCAGAAATATCATAAAAACTTTTGCTGCCATTCAGCATCTGTTTTCCTGCTTTTATTTCTATTTTATTCTTATTTCTCTTACGTGGTTGCTTTACTTTCTCTCTTTCACTTACCTTCTTTCTGTTTTGCTTCACTACATTATTTTTTATGTTTTCCATATGGATTCCATTATCCTTGTTTATAGCAGCAGATTGAGACAGCACTTCATCACCACCTTCCACCTTTTCTTTGTCCTGAAACTGGTTTGGACTATTTATCATAACATTTTTTTCTAACTTTGCTACATCTGTCGCTTCTTTACTTTCTTTGTCCATCATAGAAAAGTTTGCTACTTGTAACTGATTTGGATCATTCTTCATAGCACTATTTTTTTCTAGTCTTGGAACATCTGTCACTTCTTTACTGTTTGTATTTATTATTTTCAAACCTCTCTCCTGTACAATGATTTGATTGTTTATGTCTTCAAAATGCATTTTACCTTCTTCAGTGAACATATTCTCTCTTACACATGTATGATTTAGATGTATATCTTTATTATTTGCTAACAAGGCTATCTCCCTGTTGATGTTTTCGACTGCTAAATCTCCTTTTTTATTGTTCGGTGGTTTATTAGGTCTCTTTCTCTCCTTGCTATTCTTTCTTACCATGTTTTTACTGGGTAAAATAAAATCTCTGTTTTCCAAATTATTTTGCACCTCCATTACCAAATTCTCCATTTCAGCTAAACTGTCCAATATTGGTTCTAATTTTCTGGCATTTGATAGGTTTTTTTTGCTGGCAGAAGCTTCTTGTAATATGAGCGATTCCTCATTTAAACGTAGGGTACTTTTAGGGGGTTGTGGCTTTCTTCTCTTCTGTACTTTATTTATTTCTGTAGAAAGATAATTAGCATCAAGCACTTCTGAGTTTGTTCCTTCAGTCAATATTGCAGTTAACTTATCTGCCAAAATTCTGTTCTTAGGAGTATTCTTCTTTCTTTTAGTCTTGACAGAAGTGGTCTTATCTAAATCACATGCTTCTGTATGGTCATTCTGTTCTGTCTGGGCCTCTACTTGATTTTCAATGCATTTGTTTAGTTCAAGTGATTCAACTGTGATACAGGTATCTTTGATAGTCTCTATAGCTTTACTTTTTATAACTGAAAATAATTTTCTTCTGGTTTGCTTATTATTCTTAGAAGTAAAACTATGCTTTTTACTATTTTTTGAGCATTGTATGTTTACTGCTTCACTCTCACTTAAATGGTTACTAGTGTTCTTTTCAGTTCCTCCACCATTCTGGTTTGAAACTTCATTTTCATTATTTTCTTTAAATAATGTTATTCCAGCATATAGAGTATGATCTTGTAACAATGTAGAGCTAGGGTAATCAACCTGCATAATGTTATCTCTAGTATTATAACAATCTGAAGCACAATCATCAAACATTGCTGGTATATCTTTAACTAAGGTAATTGTACTACCAAGAATCTGTGGTTCCTCACAACTTTTCTGCTGATCACCTTGAATGTCACTGCTTTTTTCCATTATTGATTTACTGTCATTTCTTGCAAAGGTTTTCTTCAAATCTTTATCAAGCACAGGCAGTTCAACAAATGAGGACTTATTACTCACAATATGGTCATCAAGTAGTGTAGTTTTACTTTCTGATGACGTATCACAGTTAGCAGTCACAAAATCACCAATTTTATTTTTTTCAATATTCTGCTCATCAGTAATACATTGCAATTCTTTCTTTAGAACATTTCTTTTTTGAGCATTTATCCTTTTATTTTTCTTAGTTGGACTCCTGTCCCATGTTGGTGTAGAACTGTTTCTACGTCTAGGTCGCTTTTGTCGCTTCACAGCTGATGGCTTTGGTGTCTGCTGCAATAAGTTTTTAACTTCATCTGTGGAAGTGAGAACCAAAGATTCCTGTTTATCACCTGAATTCTCTGTAACAGAATTAGAGACCTTGAGTTCTTCTACATTAATGGTTTCCGAATTAAGTTTTGATTTTGAGGTCTCAGGTTTTACTTTTAATTTTAACATGACTGGCTCAGTTGCACTTGCACTAAGAGGCACTAAATCATTTATATTAGTTTCGGATGTTTTTTTATCAGTAGTACCTTCTGATTTAGTTCCTGAACTTGAGATTATTATACTTTTCATTTGCAATTTGACTGTAGCATCCAATTTTCTTGAATTTACAGGTACATTCTTCTTTAACTTATTTTCTCCTTGTGATATTTTTGCGCCATTGATATCTTTATCCTGAACATTAAATACACCAGGCAGTGAGGCTCGTCGTGATTTCAGCTTCTCTGCTTTAGACTCTTTGTCATCAACAGCTACAGGAGAGAGAATAGGAATATCACTCAAAATTTCTCCTACTGGCTCTAATGGTTCCACCTTCTGTAATTCAGGCATTTTGTCATCAATTTCAGTGTTTACAGCAGCAGCTGGTTCAGATCTCCTTCTATTCTTCTGCTTGCCAGCCTTAGGTGACACTACCATACCTTCCAGCATGGCTATACGCATTGCAGCCAAAATGTTGTAAGTTTCTCCTAAAGAACTAATATCTACATCAAATTCTTCCTTCTCAGAATTGTTTGGAGTAGCCTCAATAACCTCATTAACTGGTTTTGAATCCTGTTTTTTCTGAACAGCTGATTGTTGTTTCTGCTTTGTTACTTTGGGTTTCCTTGCAGTTTTAGCCAAAGGATCCAATTTCTTATTCCTAATAACCTTTCCTGTTGCAACTTTTCTCTTCCTAACTGTTTTTGATTTTTCTTTGTCATCTTGCTGTGTAGTGTCTTGAACAGTTTCAGCTCCAGGTTCATTAACTACTTGCACATCATTTTGTCTTATAATATTTTCATTTTCTTTTAACTTATCATTTAGGCCAACATTTTCTACAACTGTTTCTGATGTATGTTCTGTTTCTATGTTTGTTATCTCTTCCTTTTCATTATCTTTGTTTATTTTCTTATCGGAAACATTTTGCACTTCTTCAAGATTCTGCTGAACTTTTTCATCCTTCTGCACCCTTCCAAGTTGACTGTCTACTGCATAGTGAATGAGAGAAGAAAGAGAGAGAGAAAAAATTGAGATTACTATGTGCACATGTATATAACCCTGCATTCAAAAAGTCCCCAGAATCATTTATTTTCTCTTTAATGTGTATGAAAGTAAAGGATATTTTATTTTTAGGTGTTGCTGACATTCATGATGACACTTCATTTCAATTTTCATACTAATTATGATGATTGTGTTTGCTTGGAAACTAGTTTTTATTATGTATGCATGTTTGTTTATTGCATTTCATTATGTCAGCAATGGGGCACATTCAAGCATAAAGTTTTATGTTTTGTTAAACAAATCTCCCTGACACACATTGAGAATGATAGAAGAAGCAATAAAGAAAGCTCAGGTATAAGAATGGCATAAACATTTCAGTCAAGATTTTTAAACTGAAGAAATTACTGTACATGTGACAAGGGCACTAAGACAGGAATCTGAAATTTGCTTCCAGTGCTACATGTGGTGGAAAAAGTGTGTCACTGCGGAAGAGAACTATTTTCAAGGAAATGTTGTATAAATTTCCTTATGATAACGTGTTTTTATGTTATTTACACATTCCAGGAACTTTTTGAATGTTGTATGTATTTTATAAGTAAAATTTATGGGAATTCAAAACAATAATGAACTGACTACTTGATCAATTAGTAATCAAGTAGTCAAATATAACATTCACACTCCATAACATTTAAAAATATAATATAAAGTTAGAACTAAAAATGATTACCTAGAGATTGGAAAATTATATTAATTTTCAGTTTATAAACACATAATTACAACACATTTAACTGCCATTTGCAACTGACCACCTGTTGCTGGGCTAAACAAATCAAAATAGATATTTATATTAAAAAAATTTAAAATACCAATTAAGTGACAAAAGTATCGTATGAAAATAAATTGAACTGTAATTTATAGTACAAATAAGAAAATTAGTTAAAAAACAAATAAACTTACTGTAAAATGATTGCAAAACCCCTTTTTGCATATTGCACTTTGCAACAATGGGTTGACAATTGCATCTAGAAAAGTCTTGATGGCACAAAAAAGAAATTCACTGGGATGGACGAGTTCTCCAATATAAGACAAGCACCGATGGTATGAATGTAGACTTGGCACACTACTGCAAGCACACTTGCTTGGCTTGAAAGTTTAATGTGTGTCAAAGAAATTAAGGAGAGCAAGGAAGTCAACGTTAGTGAAGTTTTGAAGTGTTGAACTCAATTAATTTTTATCAATTATATTATTACTTTACCGCATATCTCTTACATTAATTTGCGGTGAGACTTTATAGGAAATAACTTTCATATTGCATGCCAAAGATTAATAAGAATAGCAAAGCAGAGAACACACTTGCAAAATTAAATTGTTTACTGAATGTGAGGGCGATTGCCCTTGAAACATATGTTTTGAACATAATTACATATAAGTGAGGTGAGTGTTACTATTCCGACTCATTTTCAACTATCACATTGATTAAAAACTTCACTTGTCTCAAACTTCTGAGTTATTTAATTTAATTTGTTTACTGAATGCTTATGAGGGTTAAAGAAATTGGAATGATCTCTTGATGCTGAGCAGAGCACTATTTTAGTACACTAACATACCTATTTGCAGGGGTCTCCTGATTCTGCTTCTGCTCCTGTGCACTGAAGCAGGAGATGTATGGCTCTCAGAGGTTGGAGATTCTGTTCTGTTTGATGTGGGTGAAAGGGATCTTCCACCCCGAGTCACTCTTCTCAATGCAGTTTTTGATTGTGTGGGTATTGCAGACTTGGCTCGCTGCTTTATACCTGGCAGAGCACTATTAGCTATCTGAGTTACTCTTCGATGTACAATTTGAGATGACTGCAATGCTGACGATACCTGTGTCCAAAAAATCAGCAAACAATAAAACAAACTCTGGTGTCTGTATAGATATGTTTTAAGTCATGTGTATAAATTTAAATTTTGCTTGTGTAACATTAAACATACAATAACAAAACTTACTGTAAAGCTAGATGTGAACCAAAATAACTAAAGTGGCCAGGATAAGAACTACAGCTTTTACATTATTGTGTCATTCTATTATGCCAGCTCACACTATGACATGGACAAACAGCATTTAAGAATGTACAGCGCATCTATTTGAAGTGAAATTTCTTCCAAGCTTGTAGGCCGTTGTCAATAAGTATGATTTGCTCCTGACATTTCACTCAAAACTGTGCTGAGCAGCATCAGAGGTTTCGACAAAGAGTTATCGATCAGGATCTACAAGCCCGGAACAAACTTCACTTCAAACAGCATTTAAGAATGTCTAGGATATCATCCAATCACAGCTTGGTTAAAGGGTATTTATCATAGTTGAAGACTATGGTTTAAATGCATCTAATATAATGAACATCCACAATAATCTGTATGCAAATGTGGGAGGTCAACTGGCAACTTTTAAGATTTTGTCAACTATCACACATTTAATTAAGTTGTTTTGAAAATATATTTTGTTTTTTTTTTACAGAGGGTTTGCATTCTATTTATGTAACATTTTACATATGCTTTTGAAGTTATGTATTGTTTCATAATTCATCAGCTGCTGAATAAGAAACAATATGTTGCAATTTGGTGATTTGTTTTTATACAGGATATTTGTAAAAATTACTTTTATTGCTTCTACTTATATAATAGCAGCATTATTTATATTGATTTTATTTGTGAAATAAGTATAATAAATAGCTTATGATAATATCTATGATAATTCAACTATATTTTACAATTGTTAATGATACTGGAAATGAGCTGCAGAGTACAGAAGCATTTTAATTTAATTAAGAACTCCTTTATTTAACATTTATAATGGAATGGTTTAATATTTCAAGGCTAATTTATTTAGTGCTTTTAAAGAAAGCTGTTACTAAGAAATAAATTCTATTTGGATGTTTCTCATATCAGTAACTTAATTTATGTATTATATGTCAACCCAGCACCAGAAAGAAAAACTAAATTGAAAGTACCTTGAATCTTTTCCTTAAGAGATGATTCTGTGAAAGAAGAGAAAACACAACTAAGTGATATGCAAGCCAATACAATGTTAAATCTAATAAACTAATACTATTTGCATCTAGAGATGTACAAGCACATGAATAATATCTATTAACATGTGAGCATATAGTAACAGAGAATTTGCGATTAATTACTCACATCTACTGAATTTAGTGATAAACAAGTCCTGGATTCTTAGGTTTTGACCTATTTTATTTCTGAGTTTTTACTCTCCAAATTTCATGTTTTAATGTTTTAGATACCAATGCGTAATACACTTCAATTCTATAGAGCCTAATTGATCTAATTTTATGCTATGACCTAATAAGACTCATCTTTCATGATAAAACTTAAAAATACCTAATTTGGTCATTTAAGCAAATTTATTTATAAAAAAAATTTGCATAGCAAAAGGAAACAAAATTAAATAATTATGATCTTATGAGATCTTGCCTAATCTTCTGGGTAAGAATGAAATTAGAAGTTGATTTAGTACACAGTCCAGATTTCAATATTATAGTAACAGTTGATCACATTCCATATGAAGAAAATGTGCAACAATCATTGATTTGGAACCCTAAAGAAATAGCTGAAAACAAGTTCACTTCTCTTAGGTCATGTGAAGTGGAACATAGTTTCTTCACTTTTAAGCACATTTTAATGGAAAACTGAAAGATTCTTGGGTGTAAACTTAAGTACTTCACTGTTCAGTGTCATATTAGGAGTGCAAAATAAGTGCTGAAAACTTTTGTGCATGTACTGTTTCAAATTAATTGTTTTTTTCTCAGTGTCATACAAAATGAGTGCACTGAGAACTTTTGTGCAAGCAATGCGTGAAATTAATTTGTTTTTTTCAGTACCACACTAGTCATAGGTGTCTTGAACTTGGTACTTTCAAACACATATTAAAGTTACAGTTAAATTAACCTTTTGCAATTTAGAGTTACAGTGCTTTCAGCACAATGATGTGGCCAGTGATTTATACAGATCTACACAAACTCTATAAATTCCTAAATTGAAAATATAAGATTCTATAAAATCCTGATATTCTGATAAAGGTTGATACACAACAACTGGTAATGGTAACTAGAATGAGAACGGGAATGTTGAAATAGATGTATTACATGCATATTGCGCATTATTAGACTCTTCAATGTAGAGATTATTCTAAGTGGCTGTGACATGAAACAGGCACCAGAGCCCACTTTAGCCACAATTCTTTCATATTATAACGTTGGTTAACCAGCATTATGTTGGCTGAATTGGAGAAAGATAAAAAGTATCATTGGTCAGTTAAAAATAAATGAAGTCATAATGCACACAATTGACCAGCAAAAGAAGAAGAATAAATATATTCCCATTCTCAGTTTTGTTCTGATTACCATTCTCAGGATAACCTGAGTGAAGTGAACCAAGCTTTAAACCTATGTTTAAAGGTTACTGTGATAAAGCATTGAGTCAGCTTTACTAATTGCTAATTACTAGAGTAATTACTAATTGCAATGGTATTATTAATCTGGGAACAAACTTTCATTATTAAGCCCAATGTGCAACTCTCTTGAAACAGTAACAAATGTACTTCTTGTGATCATTTTAATTGTTTTCTCACAGAAATCTTGTGTAGGATTGGATAGGTAGAGTCAGACTGAAAAATTCAGTTTCTGTGAGAAAGCAATTAAAATTATGACAATTGTCCATTATAGTTGGCTAAAACTATGAATCTGGGACTTTAAGTACTTACAACATTGTAAGTCGCCATTGGGGTTGTCATCTCAAAATAATTTGAGATCACCTTGTATAGTTTGCCGGGGAACTAGTGAATCAGTTGAGAAATTCAATGCTATGTTGGCATGTTGCCATGGTAGCTCAGTGGTAGAGCAATCGGCTAGAGACTGGGAAAATCTGTGGTTCAAATCCCAGCTATGACATTGAATTTTTCAGTCTGACTCTATCTATCCAAATGTACTACTATTTTTTTTTTTTTTTTAAAGGAGCAGTCACAATCAACAGGAAACCTTCCAGAGAACGAAGTTGAGAACCAGAAATTTGGTTAAGGTGCATTCTCCTATTTCTGGTTATAGCTTACTGTACATGTTGACTTCACTGTAGGAGATATTCAAACAGGCTGTGCTTTCATCTTCCAGTTCTGTTTCTTCTATCTATTGCAATACTTAGTCTAAAATATATTGTGTACTGAATTTTAAATTTGCTAACATGCATTTACATGAAAAAATATCACTGATCACTAAAACTATACTTTAGCATGCAAAATAACTCTTATCTAACCAACCTCTTTTTCCATGACCTTCCACAGTTCTCTGTAAACCAAAAGGATGCCAACCCCCTTCCCCTACCTGCCTAGGACTTTTTGTTTGTTTGCACACTTTGGTTCCTGTTCTGGTTTAGTGTGAAACAACCTTGTAAACCCATAAATTCAACAATTACCAAACCAAGTTTAAGATTGCTGCTTCTCAATCCTGCTAATGCACATAGTGTATACACCTTCCTGTTCTAGTCTCCATTCCCACCCCATTTTAATGAAGGTACACAAGTTTAAAAAAATGATCCGTATATTGAAATTTTAGTCTTGTACAGAGTATAAAGTAATGGATGGGAAGATACAAGCTAATTCTTAGTGAACTTTACCATCAGTATTAATAACTACTGTTTATCACACTTCTAAATATTGGAGGTGAACTGTTTTCTAGTTCCATACTGTGAGTATAGCACATTGACAGTGGTGTCTCATCCTTTGGAGCTTCCAGGGCTTAGCCCGAAATAAAAACCTAAAAATAGGATTATCATTTGATTTTTTATCCACTATTATAATGGGGCAATTTTTGCACTATGCATATGCTGCTATGTAAAATTATTATGTGGAACTTTGGCTGCATATGTAGAAGTGGCATAAAAATGGATGCTTTCTACACTCTGGGGCTGGTAGCAAGAAAGGCATAACTTAAAGCAAAGTTGGGTAGCTTATTAGGAGAGGGGAAAGGAGAAGTGTGGTTAGTTACAGTGGGAATTTGGGGCTATTTAGTTTTGTCACATACACATGTCAGTATCTACAGTCGATTGTTGCAGTTCGTTTGAGTTTTTTTGTTTGTTTCTAGCATTGCTATGATCAAGGTAAACTTTTTGTTGATAATACCATTTCAGATGCTAGCTGACCAAGAAAAACTTCTTATTAAACAGCTAGGCTTAGATCATCCAAATGTTTCAATTATACAGAAACACAAATTGCACTCTTGCTCTTTCAATCCAGACTGGTACAAGAAGAAATCATGGTTGACAGCTAGCAAGAACAAGAAAAATGCTTTAACTGTTTGTTGTTTGGTGGTAATGCTTTATGGACAGCTCATAGCATTAGTGATCTCAAAACATTTTTCAGAAAGAATTAAGTTGCATGAAATATAAGTTCTACTCACATTGTAAACTCCTTAAAATTAAGTTTGTTTGGAAAAGTATATGTTTGAACACAAATTGATGAAGGGTATTGGCCTTCTGTTACACAACACATTGAATTATACCAGAAAAACAGACAGATATTAAATGAATTATTGATTGACTAAATTTCTGTGGTAAACATGAAATTGCTCATAATAAAAGAGAAGCATTGCTAAATAGAGATAAAGGTGTAAAAGAAGAAATGAAAACTACAATAGAAACTGAAATGGAGAACATGGATGAGAAAATGAAATCTGGAATGGAAGAAATGAAGAATGGAATGGAGACTATCATGGAGAAGATTAAATTGTGCGACAAAAACATGGAGGCAAAATTAATGAACAAAATCAACTAAAGACTAGCCAGTATGTAGAAAAATATGAACAAACTTAACCAGCGTGTTAATGCCTGGAAGCGGGACGAAGAATGCATTGATGCCCTGGAAGGCCTCAGAAAATGCTTTAATGCCCTATATAGAAGAGTGGAAATTGGCACCAAGGAACTAAATACCATGAGGGAAAAGATGCTTGATGGTAGGCTGAAAAACTTGAAAGTCGACAGGCCCAGAACGTCACAACATCCGTACTTGTGAGGTCACCCAACTACAATGGGACAAAGTGTTCTGGTGATAGTTTGCCACCGTTGCTAACCACAATCAATTGTTAGCTGACGGAGAACTTGCACAACTGATAACAAGTCTCCAAGGATGGACAAAGAGTTACTAAATGCGATCCCAACATTGACAAAGTGGAGACCTGGGAGGCCCTCGAGAACCACCTTGGGAACTATCATCTGACTGCAGCCTACCACAGTCAGCTTAAGGCGAAACTGCAACAATCAGGTGTAAATGCATAGGCGAAACTGCAACAATCAGGTGTAAATGCATCCAGCTTCTTATTATAAGGTTACTTAATATCATTACCAACACAAATAATTAGGAATAGGAAAATAACATTAGGAAACTAAGAAGACATGGTACACTGTTTCATTACTCTGGATGAAATTCAATGGAAGACAGCAGGGTAGGGAAAAAATCTTGATAAAAAAAGGAACAAGTTGTTTGTTTGTACACTTACAAATGATCACTGATGGCATATTTAAAAATTATAAAACTGATAAAAAATGTAGAAGACTGCTGGAAAATGTGAATGTTTGAAATGATGGGACAACTAGGCTCTGAAGCATGGTCTTATGGGAGTTTACCTCCCCCAAAGACACCACAAACCTTTCATCTTTGTATATTCCAGAAACTTCCAAAGTCATCCTTAAGTGTAAGACATAAAATCCAAAGATCACTTTGTCTGCACTAAATATGAAAGCCTAGAAAACATACTTACACTGTTGATTGTGCCCTGACTGCGTGTTTTTATTTCATCCTCTGAGAATTGTATTGCTCGTCGCGTAGTCCTCTTAGGGGGCAAGTTTGCTAACATTCGTTGAATGCTGTCTCCTGCACACAGAAGTTGCACCTTGTAAAGTTGTTGTTGAATCATACATAGAATATTAATTATAATTTCTTTTAACACTGGACTAATTTTGCTTATGGTTTATCACAATTCTCAAGCATTTCAAATAAAATGAAAAATGTTGGCTCCTTTTCCATAAAGTTGCATTTCCATTTCCTTTTATTTATTAGAATCTATTGTTTTCATTTTTATTTACTAGTTGTCCATTTACTAGATTGACTAAGAATAATTGGAATACATAATATTTATTGCTGTGAGATTCTTTTCCCATGAGGCTTTTTATACCCTATATAAAGATGTTAATTTATATGATTGTAAATGAACATTTCTTGATAAGATCTTAAATATCAAAAAGGTAAATATAATATTTTGAACACCTCCAGCTTTATTTTGCTAATCTGTACAATTCAGATAGGCCTGACATAAAAGTATTACTGACTCCAGAAAGAATTTGTCATCACTTTCAAAATTCTTAGCAACCATGCATTTTTAATATGCAGAAAAAGCAAAATTGCAGCCTGCATGTTTCTATAATTTCTTCCAGATTCTTCATTTATAGTTTTGTAACTCACCTTGATGATGCCTTCAACGGAAGGTGAAACGCATCAGGGAAAGTTTTAGGTATGTGAAGCCATACAGTGTCTGGTTGACTCAATCTGTATTATTTGATAAATTATTGCACTGATTTTAAAACTTTTTTATTAATGGTGGTTATAAAATTATTTTATATGCATTTGGAAAGCAGTATTTTTATAAGATACCCTACAATGCCATCTCGAAACCATAACATCAGAGACATTGATAAAAGAAATTCAATAAAGCATTCATAAATACCTGTTTTTTAAATACCTCTCCTATCAAAACCATTTTTCACTGTACAAAAAGTTTACTTCCATAATTTAAAATATTGCATACACACTGCACACAAAAATACTTTTTGGTGCAATTTAAAAGATTATATACAAACTATTAAAATGCAAAATGCTGGAGCACAATTATTATTGATTCTTCTTTCTGCATATTAAATATTAGAATTCTCTCTCCATTATTTCGGCTGCTAGAATTTTTCACAGTGAAGACTAATATTTTCTGGAATTACTACAGCTATGCAAATTATGTCAACATTTAAAGGTGATAGTAGAACCCTTTGCTAACATCTTCATTGCTTTAATTGGATTAATATTATATTGACATAATTTCTTAAAATAAGCTAACCTTCAAGTCTATCAGCACACATTTATGGATCAGCAGTATTCACTGCTATTATAACTTCAACACAGTTCTAATTTATTAAACTATAGATATCTGAATACTGCGGATGGTGAATTGCATTTTATTTCTATAAATTATATTCATTATGATTTTAGATGTAGTGACAGTATTGTATGTCCGTTCAGATTAAATCAGTCAATGTAGAAAGAATGACCAAGATTTTGTTTTTGTATTGTTTTTTTCCTAAAATAAGTTAATTTAAACTAAAAATGCTTACATAAATTCAATGGTTTATATATATGAGGATTTTGGACCACCCAAAATACAAAGACCTTCCAATTATATTTTCATCTATTTAGGCAGAAGGTCTTAAAAGAGCCTAGGGATATCAAGTTTATCAAAACTTATTGTGTGATGGCACTCATGGCAGAAGACAAATTCAGGAGCTTAAGAGGTACAGTTATGATCATTTTCAACCAACAGTATAAAGTACTGTGAATATCCAACAAAAGTTGTAAATTGGATTTGCACTACAATAGTTATACAAGATCCTAAATAAAGACCCTTTTATAATTGGTTTTGTACGAGGTCTGTTCAAAAAGTTCTGGAACTTTGTCCACAAAATGTTTCTATTCTTACCTTTTATTTATTGTGCATGATCTCCTTTGAAATACTCTCCTCCACAGTTGATACACCACTCCCAACGCCATTTTCACTTCCGGAAGCAGTCTTGGTACACCTCTATCTGGATCGCGCGAAGCACCATTTGCAAATTTTCTTTTATCTGATTTATCGTTGCAAATCTTCATCCTTTCAACAGAGTTTTCAACTTTGGAAATAAAAAAAAGTCTGCAGGGGCCAAGTCTGGAGAGTATGGAGGATGAGGCAGCACAGAGATATCGTTTTTTGTGCAATAGACACACACTAACAGGGACGAATGTGCAGGTGTGTTATCGTGATGCAAGAGCCATGAATTGTCTTGCCACATTTCAGGCCGTTTTCTTCTCACATTTTCTCGCAGGCATCGCAACATGTCCTGATAGTACCATCGATTAACAGTTTGTCCCTCTGGCATAAATTCATGATGAACTAATCCTTCAAAGTTAAAGAAAACTATCAGCATGGCTTTGACATTTGACCTGACAAGCTTTTTTGGTCTTGGAGAATCTTTGCCAACCCATTGTGAAGCCCGAACCTTGGTCTTAACACCATAACCGTAGACCCGCGATTCATCACCAGTTATGATTCTCTCAAGGAGCATCTTGTCCTCATTTGCGTGATCCAAAGCTCTTCACAGATTGTGAGGCGATGATCTTTCTAGTCTTGACTCAAGAGCCATGGGACGAACTTGACAGCAACATGATGCATTCCAAGATGCTGTGTCAGGATTTCATGACATAATCCAACTGAAATGTTACATTCTTCTACAATCTTTCGGACAGAAAGTCTTCGATTGGCATGCAGAATTTCGTTGACATTCCTGACATGAGTGTCGTCAGTAGAAGTCGAAGGGCATCCTGAGTGAGGTTGATCTTTAACTTCCGCCCGGCCATTTTTAAACCACGTGAACCATTTGTAACACCAAGTACGGCTTAAACACTCGTCACCATAGGTTTCCTGCATCATTTGGTGTGTCTCAGTAAAGGTCTTCTTGAGTTTCATGCAAAATTTAATGCAGACGCACTGCTCCTCTAACTCTGCCATCTTGAAATTTGCAAACTGCGCGACTCAACATTCTACTCAAAACAGCACTGAATGCTAACTAACAGACATACAACAATGTAACTTTCGGCAGTTATACATCAAACACAGGCATGTGCAGGGATGCCAACCGCATTTCGCTCCAATACTCCATAGGCGCAAAATTACAAATGTTCCAAAAATTTTTGAACAGACCTTGTATGTGCACAACAGACTTATGACTTAAGTAGAAAATGAAAGCAATAGCATTAGAATTAAACATATATATCTCTTACACAATCCTGTATATGATATTAATAATTTTCTAAACTGACATACTGCAATTTTTAGCTTTTGTTTATTTTCTTTGTACTTGGCAATGTTTGAAACCGAGCCTGTTTATGATGTTTTTTAATCTAATTTTAATTAATTTTTACTTACATACATAACATTGCAATCTGTAGATCCTATTTTGAGATTACACTCTATGCCCAAACTCTAGGATGTAGATCATGTCTAGAATTACATTTATTGATACTTATTTATACATCTGCAAATAATAACTCTGACAATTAATTTTCAAAGGTGTTAGTTTTGCATAATTTACAAATACATGTCATAACAAATTATTATTATTATTATTATTATAATAATATTATTATTATTATTATTATTATTATTATTATTATTATTATTATTATTATTATTATTATACATGTTGTATTATTATACAAATAATATTATTATAATAAAATTATTATGATGACTATTATTATTATTATTATTACATACGTTGTATTATAATATAAATAATAATAATAATAATAATAATAATAATAATAATAATAATAATAATAATAATAACAATAACAATAAGGGCTGCTGAGATTCCCATAATGCAACAGTAAAACACTTCATATTTCCTCCAGCACATGACATTGACAGCATTGGCCTATATGAGCCTCCATTAAGGAACACAGAATGGTTTTGATATTTTAAATAGTTTATTAAAATTGAACTATAAACTTTTGTGCTTAATTTTTTGGAAAAGTTTTCAAAGCCCACGAGCAAGGTTTTTAATGGAATTTTCAGAAGTGCAAACATTTAAGCTGTATGTTAAATGTATTTGCCTTATGAAATTTAAAAATTGTCTTCTATTTTGAAGCATCTTGAGCCAGGCAATTGCAAACAACTGTGATTATTACTCACTGTCTCCACCATAAACCTAAGCCTTGAATCTATTTGATGAAAATGCTGACCTAAAACTTTGATGGGAGTTGTAGGGATGTTTCTCTTCATACCACGACGATGACTACCCTGCTGGCGTCTACGCCGGCTTCCAAAAGGTCTCCATTTTCTGGAACGTCGACTACCAGCACCAGGACTTGGTAACAGCATCCATGTGGTATCTCCTCCACATTCTAAAATGTGCCTGAAATTAGAAACACATATGACTTGTTTTCATGTGATTCACTAGAAGCAAATATGATGTGGAATCACTGTAATGTGCTATACGCAAAATATGTATTTGTTAGAGGCAAATATTATTTTTAAGAATAGGGAATTGCAGGAAAATATTATGCATTACAGGCAGGATTTCAGGGCAGAGAATATAAAATCAGTTTCTGTTGCTTGTGGTGCAATTGAATGAGGATACACACAAAATAACTATATGACAGTTCTCTATGATCCTTCTATTATTCTGATTAAGGGCAATTTAAGGTTAACCTGGAGCTAATTTTTATAAAGATAAGCATTATGTTGCAATCAAAACAAATGGGTCATGATTAACTTGTGGTGAATATCAAGACTTGCTAGACTTTTAGAATGACAATAAGGGGCACTCATGGCTACACTCCTTTTGAAAGCTAAAACTATAAAGACTTGTAAAAATTACCTATATTTACCTCACCAAACATGTATTTTTATTCCAAGTTAAGATTGCAAAGGAGCTTCCCAAGTGATTTTTCACACAATACTAATATATTATATTTTGATAACAGAAAATTACCTTTAATATAAAATTAATCATACATTATGATTTGATTATTATGCTTCATATTTGCAGCTTTGCCTTGCTCTGTCAGAAAAGTTGTATCAAGCTTAATGAGCTCATACAAATCCAATGAACTCATCCTATGTGATTTGAATTTCAGGCTTTATCAAATGCAAACAGCATTTATTTCTTTCATTGTTCCAGTTTTGATCAAAATAAAAAATGCTCTCAGAAACACTGAATAAATATGACATTAACATAGTTGTGTTGGGAATATCCACTGAAAGGTGATCATTGAAAAATGTTTCATATCTTTTTAGATGATTCAAATTTCAGGGTTCTTTAATTGTCTTGGAAAACACAATATTCTTCTTAAAAGTTGTCACAACTAAATTCTGTCAGAATTCAGTTAGTTTAAAAGTTTAGAAATGTTACCATAGGAGAATCTAATTGTTTCATTTTTTTAAAATTATTATTGTCTGTAAAATCATAAAGCTGTCCTGGATATGAAAATTAAGAGTTGTAACATTCATATTACTTATGGCTGTTTTGCTCATTTGGAGGAAGCTTAGTGATGCACAAGGGGACAAATTTATCTTCTAATCTGTTCTTAAGTTTGTATCTCAATTTGCTCATCACTTCATAACTTTCAGATATTGTCACATTGGTTCTTACTAAAACCAGAATATCTTCTTTAAACTGTTTAGTAACATTGGGAAAAAAAAATAAACTTTCAACAATCCCTCCTTCACTCCAACTCCACTTTTATTCTTGAAAAACTGCTTCAAAACCACAAGGCATTCAGATACAACACTTTTGAAATTGGTTAATAAACATTCAAAATTCATTAATATCCAATCTACTGCCCTTCCTAAAGACAGACACCTTGTGGAACATGGCCAATTATTTATGCAAATTCACTATTTACAAATTCTGAAAACGTATTAGGTTAGAACTTCTTTTTAGTTAGATCACAGTAACACTACATCATCACTAACAGATAATTTTTATCTGGACATGTTTCAAAGTGCACACATGCTTTGAAACATGTCTAGGTAAAGATTATCTGTTAATGATGTTATACTGTTACTATTATCCAACTGAAAAAGAACTTGCAATTCACTCGTACATCACAGTTACTACTTCTGCAAATTAGCTATTAGGTTTTCACTTCTCTTTGCTGTGGATGAAAAATTGCTAAAAATTTCAATACCACACTCTACACATCAACATCTAACATACAACTTATACGTTTACAGTAATTATGCAAAATATGTGCATTACAATTTGCTCTAAGAACATTTGTAAATGTTTATAGACATTCCAACACTATAATTCATATTTGCATTGTTTGCAGAATATGAAGACATCCTTTCTAATGGGAGTTCAAGTCTTTTAACATCGCTTTTCAATAATTCATAAATTCCTTCTGATAATTCATTATTCTGCTCTACAATATCCAAAACCTCCAGCATATTTTAACATGCTTGATATTGCCGAGCATTGCATTTACAAATATATGTAGTTAGGAAAGTATTGTTTAAATACATGCCTTCCATTGAACACAAGGAAGTGAGTCAAAATACCAAAGACAGGAAAGAATTTTCTATCACCTTATTGGGTGCATCAGTGGCAATTGCAAAAACCTTTACATTTTCTCCTGGAGACTTCAAAATTTCAAGAAAATCACTTACATTTTTTGGTTCCAATACATCTTTTATAAAGGCTTCTGCTTTGATTCTACCACAGGCCAGTTTGCTTAGTCTGCTGGAATCATTACCAAAAACATGCCAAACGAGCTTCTCATTACAACTGAAGCTATTATAGCCAAGATTATGTTTTACATTGTGGTAACACAGTGCGATTTTACTAGTTGTAACTGACTGCTCTTCACTGGTGCTCTTCTTTACAAAGAAGTTATTTTCTACTTAAAAGAAGACTGCACTGCATTTTTACGGGACTGTAGAACCATGTTGTTTCAAATTAGATTCACCACCATTTTTTCCATGTGAAAACCAAGAAGAATTTCCTTAATTTTCCTATTTATTAAATATACACAAAGTCGCTTTCTCTTCAGCAGAGAATCAACCATTTTCTTTCAAAAGTAGCAAATATGAACAGAAAACACAGCCACAACTTCATAAACGTCTTCTCTCTTCCTGCTTTTCCAGCAGCAATACAATGTGATTTGGTCATGTGATCCCTTAACGTGCCCATACATACAAGCAGCTACAATCTCACTACAGCATGACAGTATGATCAGTAATTACCAATTCTGTTGTACCAAATGAATATATGTGCATTTTAGAATGCAAACTTTCAGCATATCATGAAATACAGGATTTTTAATGTCCCATATAATGGTAATATGGGACATGATTTTTCCTCTTCAAATATGGAAAATCCTGTACAATATGGTATATCTGGCAAATCTATAAATAGCTGACTGAGACAGTATCTCCACACTTATGAAATTGGAAGCATACTGTCCCATTAAAAGCTTAATGTGAGATAGAAATGTATTACTAACATTGACTTGTTTGGTGACCATACCCTCCTGGGCACTATCTTCAAATGGTGTAAAATGTTGACGAGTTGTTTCTGCTGAATAGGCTATGGTAAGCTTTTTTTAAGATGTGAAGGTAGCTATCCTGATAGAACATTATATTTAATGCAAAATACCAGAGTTTAGTCAACTAAAGATGACCAGGGGAAATCAAAATCAACAAAAGGTATATTTGCACAGTAATACATGAGTGTCTGGCTATCACACAGATTTTAGGGTAACCATTAAATTTAAGGTAAAAAATATATTTTGGTAGTTGTTTATGATTTTTCTTGGCTTTGAAGTTCAATCAAAATTTTTAGTTTACTTGCAAAAATGTATGGTTCAAAAATAATTCACAGTCTTGCATCACTATAAGCATTAGGTTTTGTTTTTCTCTTAAAGCAATACTTATTTTTGGTTTACAAGACCAATGTTTTATTTAAACTAATAATTTGCAAGTTCTATATACTTATGGTATTAAGACACATTATTCAGGTTCAGAAATCAATCAATGGTTTAAAAAAAATATACTGGTTTGAGTTATGTCACTTCAACTTACTCAAAAGTAATGGGATAACTCTGAGCTTCACATGTTACAATATTTCTATTATTTTAGCATATTTTAGCATATTATGTTAGTCATTCAACAGTAATAGTTTGACTCACCTAAGTTTCATCAGTGAAATCTTTCTTTCTTTTTTTACACCAGGAATCCTTCATTGTTGAACCTATTTCTTTAAGGGGCAAGGGTAGTGTGGCCAATTTGTTTTTAGACAATACTTTAAGTAGCCATTAATAAAAAAAGATATATATATATAGGATATGGATCTCAAAATTTTACATGTTAATCTAGATATTTAACAAATGATATAACTTATTCAATTATTACTGTGGCTTCATGGTTAAAATTTTAAAGAACTCTGGACAATTTCCAAATTTATACTTAAGCAACAAGCCACTTCTCTATGTGATATATTAAATTTCTAGGAATATGGTTAGACGAACAAGTAATATGGGGAAAACAAATTGAACAGCTAGTATTGATACTGAGTAAAATTACATTCTTTATTAAATACATGAGAGAATCTGTAAATACAAATGTGTTGAGAATTATTTATTTTACTTCCATTTTGTAATGGCCTATGGAATACTAAGCTGGGGTAATACAAAAGATGTAACAAAAATATTTAGATTATAGAAAAGAGCTATATGCTATATTGTAAATTCTTCTTCTTCTTCTTCTTCTTCTTCTTCTTCTTCTTCTTCTTCTTCTTCTTCTTCTTCTTCTTCTTCTTCTTCTTCTTCTTGCACCAGTTGTAAATCATATTGTAAAATTTTAAAAATACTTCCATTCTCTGTATTTATATCTATGAAGCCTTCTTCCTGACAAGATCTTAGATCTCTCAATTCAAAACAAATTCACAAATACAAACGGTAAAGCAGATCTACGTATTATAAACCACAATACAACCTTATTTACACATAGTTTTAAACATAATGCAGTATAATCATACAACAAATTGCCAGATAACTTTCAAAGTATAACTTTGGAAAAGGGGTACAAATTTGCCCTAAAAACATTTTTAATGGAAGGCTGCTTTTATTCAGTGGAAGAGTATTTAAATTACAATTTCTCTTGACTATACTTCCTAAAAATTTGTCTTATGTAAACAATTAATGCAATGCCTTTTATGTATGTAATTTAGTTTACAAGTTTTTAGTTTTAAAAGCTATGACAAAGTCCATATCTTTGTACAAGATCTAAATGGTGAATAAAGTATGATAACTCCTATAAGAAAATTTTGAATCTATCTTTATTGGATCAGTTTAAAAAAAATGTTACACATGTATAAAATTCATCTCACAAAAATAGTGATATTCAAAATATATCTACATCTGCACTAAAAAGGCTATTAAGGTGAATCTGCTATCAATTCTTCATTACCATATGATAGAGGAGTGTGCAAAATTTCAGAACTCTTAATTCTTATACCTTCTGAGTTGAGGGTACAAATGTATATGAAACTTTATTTTGAATTATTTGCATTTAAAGAATTAAATCAATTTTCTGGTTTTCATAAGTAGATTACAGGAGAATAACCATTATCTTAGTTCTCTGCTGATTTGATAATTTTTGGTTCCAAATTTGCCTCAGACACGATCAATACAAATATGTGCTAAACCACATAAATCATCTGATTTTAAAGGGATGCACATTCCAATTAAATATATTCTTAAGTGGGCAAAATATTTCATAAAACTATATACATATATTCTAATTCAGGAAAAACTTGAGAATTATTTTATGCTAAAAACAAAAATTTTAAATTTTTGATCAACATACACTACCTTGCTCCCTTAAGTGATATATTATTCCCAGACAAGTAGGTGCAAAATTTCAGACCATTTAGGTCATTGAAATTGCATCAAACAGTTATTCTTGACTTCACTTTGTCTAAATTTAATCGGTCCATGGAGTATAATATTTCTGCATTTCATTCTGGCTAGGGATACAAAAAAGAATTCTGCTACTTTCAGTAGTTCAAAAGAGAAAGCTACAGATACAGGGAACTTGTTACAGAAAGCACAGAGTAATACATTATTGTAGCATGTGCATTACTACTATTTAGTCAAGGAGTACATATGACTAAAGAGGATAGTGAAAAATACTACAATCATATGATGCTTTTATTTTGATTTGGGCTTATATTATGTTGATATTCAATATCTGAAAGAAAGAAAGAAAGAAAGAAAGAAAGAAATAAAGAAAGAAGATATTTGAGAAAAAAATCTAATGTGTTATATCCTAGTATATGGTGGACTTTGAGACAGTGATGTGTTTTAACAATTTGAAATTTAGTTGAGTCGATTTTGTAACACTACATCACTTACTTTTTTATTTCGGAAAACATGTTTCAGAAGCCATGTGCTTCCATTGTCAATTCCTTTGGTCAACTGCCAGCATCGCTTGCTGTGGTGGTTGTCTCTGTCCCTGGTGGTGGTTTGATGAACCTCTGAATGAGTAGATCGCCTGGCGGGATTTCAAAATTGAAAACCCGGTTCTTGTTTTTCCAAATATATATGTTTTCCCAAACTTTTAATTCTGTCTTCCTTGTGATGTTTTTGAGGATTTTTGGGCTTCTATGTATAGTGTGTTTCTCTTTCCAAAAATGCCAAGCTACTGCAGATTTGTCTTCTTGTTTGAGTTTAATATTTCTGTGGTGTTCTTTTGCCCTTGTTTTTATATTTCCTTTTGTTTGGCCGATGTAGATTTTTTCACAGTCATTACAGCTGAACTGATATATTCCTGGTTTGTTTTCTTGTGGGATATCATCTTTTAATTTAGAATTTAAAATGTTTTTTATAGAGTAATTGTTTTTAGGGGCTAGAATGATGTTATGTCGTTTGAAGATTCTCTGGAATTTGTAGAAAGTTGTAGGGTGGTATGTAAACTTCTTGTAGATCTTGTTTTCTTTCTGGTTATGAGTGAGTGTGCTGGCTTCTTTAATTCTCTTTCTATTTTTGGACTTATTAACTTTTTTGTACACCAGTTCTGCCCGAAATCCATTCTCTGTAGCTATGTCCAATATTTTAGTAAGTTCACATTGGTATTCTGTTTTGCCCATTGGTACATTTACCAATCTGTGTGTAAGGCTGTTGAGTAAAGCATGCTGATGGGGAATGGGATTGTAACTCTTTTGTTTTATATAGCTGTTGGTGTGGGTACGTTTTCTGTAGATGCCAAATGTAAGGTGATTATTAGTTTTGATGATTTTTAGGTCGAGGAATGGTAGTTGTCCATCACATTCCTTCTCCATTTTGAACTTTATAGACTTTTCTTGCATATTTAGGAGTTTTAGTGCATCTTCTAGGTGTTTTTCTGGGACTATTGCAAAGATGTCGTCTACATAGCGGTACCATATTTTCAACATCCAGGGGAATGCCTTTTTAATCCTAGTTTCCATAGTGCTCATGAAGAGATTTGCTAATATTGGTGACAGCGGGCTGCCCATAGCTAAACCAGATGTTTGTTTGTAATATTTCCCGTTAAATGTGAAAAAATTTTGATTTATGCACAGATTCGTTAATATGATGTATTCTCGGACTACTTCTGTTGTTTTCCCTATTGCAAGTAACCAGTTTTTGATGTGGGATTGTATGCTTTCTGTAGATATGCTTGGAAACAGAGCAGTAACATCAAAGGAAACTAACATATCAGTTTTTTCTAATTTTATGTCTTTCATTTTATCGATCAGATCTAGAGAGTTTTTTATACTTGCTGTTTCAAATTTAGGGAAGGAAGAGAATCTGTTTGTTAACCATTTTGCTTGATTATATGTAGGTGCACTTATATTGTTTATAATTGGTCTCATTGCATTTCCCGGCTTGTATATTTTTGGAAGGCCATAAATTCTGGGCAGAACTGGATTATCAACTTGAATTTGCATTTTTCTTTTTTGTCTAATAGTTTACATTCTTGAATACTGGCATTTAATTTAACTATACATTGGTTTAGAGGGTTCTTTTGTACTGTAGAGTATTCTTCTTTTTCTAAAGGTGTTTCCATTCTTTCTACATATTCAGTTTTGTCCATAATTACTATTGTGTTTCCTTTGTCAGCTTTGCTATAAATTACCGGTTTGCTTTTTAATGCTCTTATTAAATTTTTTGGGGGGTTAGTTTTCTTTTTGCTTTCTATTGTTTCGATAATTTGGCAACATTCACTTTTTATTATGCTTTTATCAATATCATTTATGTGCTGGGTGGCTATTTGTACGTCCGCAATGTAATCGTCAATTTTATCTGAAAAATCGACGCAAGTTTTCATACCTTTGTTTAAGAAATCCAGTTCTGATTTGGTGAAAGTTTGGTCCGATAGGTTTTTGACGTTCATTTGTGGTGTGGATTTTCGAATTGGTTTTCTTTTCCCCTGTTCTTTGCACAGCTTTTCAAGTTTACGTTTTTGCATTAAAGTTTTGTTTCTCATTTTGATGCTTAATTTAGCCAAAAGATTGCTTTCTAAATTTTCCCAAATGATGTTTCCTAATTTTTTGGTTAGTTTCAAGTGTAACTCATATAGCTGTAATTCTACCCATTAATTGCTAATCGAGATAAACATTAGCAAAAATGTTCTTATTATTTACTTCCTTGTAAACAGAAGGAAAATAAGGGAATACACTAGGTTAAAGCAATAGTAAAATCTTTTAAAAACTGGTTGCCATTTGGTTGAAATCCATTTCTTTGCAAGGGCAGGAGTTTACACATTCTCACATGAGAAACATTTAAGTATTTTAAAACTGAAACCAATAACAAGGAATATCTAAGAAATGGTCAACTCCACGAAAAAAGTGTATATGCCATAATTTAGGTGTTATAACGAGGTATACATTTTTGTGTAATAAGTTTTCATCCATCTCTTATAGTTATGCAATATTCAGCAAAATGCATCCAGGATAAAGAGGTCTTCAGAGGCTATTCCCAGAAAATTCAAGGTATACATTTTATTTGTCAAGTAAATATATTTAATATATGGTATTTTAATTATAACCATTAGAGCCATTTTTGAGAAAATCAAAATGTTCCAAATGTTTTTCCATGTAAATCTTGGTATCAAATTTTTCAGTGGAATGCACTACCTTCTCTGTGTACTAAGCAGAGAAAGTAAAATAGGACTTATGCTTACCTTACACACAAACATTTATAGACCTGATTTATTCCTTGAACTTTCACCCATTAGGTTCTTAAATGTACAGGTGAAACTGTAGAGAGCCTTCAGAAGACTGGATGCAACCAGAATTGCACAGATAAGAACTTTTATATACTATCATCTAGATGCTTCCAAAATAACAGACAAAAACCTGGTATTATATTTACTGACTTCCTTCCCAATATTGCTTGTTTTTCTTCTACAAAAGATTCCTACAAATCTTAATTATGCTCTTATTCATAAAAGCACACAATGAAAGTAATACACCACTAATTGATGTTTTAAAGAGGACTTTTGTTGAATTAAAGAGAAAAATAAAATCTAATGTTCATAATGATTCAAGATTATGAAATAATTTGCTGCAAGATAACTAAAAATTTTGATTCCATCTGGAATTAAGAAGCTCATTCAAGAGAGCCTTCATTTCATTCATGATAAAGTCCAATTGTTAAAATTAATACAAATAGTGTGACAGAGTAGTCTTCTGCAGTGATTTTCATATTCGTTTTGGTATGCGAGTCATCACAGTTGGAGACTATGGGATGCGTAAACAACACAGGAAGTGTGGTGCTACAGTAATCAAAAGCTTCAGAAACGCGACTCTCAATTCTTTAAAGCTGCCAGGAAATTTTGCAACATAATTTTCTGGCTATAAACAAAGGAAGAATTGCTAGTCATATTTGTGAATTGTACTGAGTCGTGAGCAACTGGAGGTTAGTGCACAGTGGCATGCAACCCGTGAATGGAGAAAACAATCAACTGGTTTCCTGTCAAAGCATTGAATGAATTATTTGAAGCAGTAAATTAAAGATTTCATTTTTATAACAAATTTTTATGTCAATAAAGACATTTGTTATGATAACAAATTATAATTATTCAGATTATTATTCTATTTATTTTACAATAATCAATAAATTTTGCAGAAATATTTATATCACACATTTCCTTCTACGTATAAGGGAAATGTCGGAGGCTGAAACAATATCTTTAACAAATTTTGTGTGTTCCATTTACATGACTTTCTCTACATCCGTGTAAGAAATTATTGTTGAAAAGTTTACTCTATCTACTTCATCCTATTTGAGATAACATTAACAAAATGGTCTTATTGCTTGCTAAAGTGATATTCAAACCTTTAAAAACCATTGCTATGTGATTTAAATTTGTTTCTTCACATGGCCAGGAGTTGACAAATTCCCATATGAGAAAAGTTTTAAGTATTTTAAAACTGAAACCAATAACGAGGAACATCTCTGAAATGGTCAACTTCATGAAAAAATGTATATGACATAAATTGTGTGTTTTAACGAGATCTACAATTTTTATGGGATAAGTTTTTGTCTATCTCTTACGGTTTACCACCTATGCAAAAGTCATCCAGAATGAAGAAGCCTTCTGAGGCTATGACCAGAAAATTCAAGATATACCTTGTATTTGTCATGTATATATCTTTAACATGCAGCATTTTAATCAAAATTGTTAAAGCCATTTTTGAGAAAATCAAAATTTATTTTATTTTTTTTTGCAAATGATAATTTGGGGTAGGGGATTTTCTTCAAAATCTTTATGTCGCATCTTCAGAAGATACTATACTTAAATGCTAAGTTTGGTATTTTACTGACTTCTCATTTTGGAATTATCATGTTCATGCACACATGCACACACTTACCTTTTTCTAAAAATGATTTTTTTTTTTTTTTGAATCGGAGTCCTAAAAGTATATTTCTAATAAAATCTTGGTATCAAATGCTTTAATGGAGTGTAATACCTTGCCTACCTATGTAGCATATAATACATACAGAAAGCAAAATGAGAGTAGTTATACATTGATAAGTTTCATAATTGTTTCATCACCACGCGAAACAAATAAATGGCAGCTTAGCACTTAAAAAAGGTGCGAGTATTTGAAAATTCAAACCAACTGTTATCTCAGAAATACTGGATGTCACAGAAAGGATAATTTAGGTTTTAATAAAAGCTGTATTTTTTACATAAGCTTTTGTCTATCTCACCATTTAATCAGTTACATAAAAGTAAACAAAATAAATGCTGAATGACAAGGACCTCGCTAACTATTCTCAAAAAACATATATGTAAGTATTTTAATAAAATTGTCAAATCCATTTTTTAAAAAATAAATTTAAAAAAAAATAACAGAAATTTTCCCTGGCAAAGGGTAGTTTGGGGGTAGTTTGGGGTGGGAGGATTTTCTTGAAAACATTGTGCTGCATCCTTGGAAGATGTTGAATATAAATACTAAATTTGACATCCAGCCTATCTTTCATTTTTGAGTTATGCTGTACTGCCTCTGCCTTTGGGGTACAGATAACCAAAAGGAATTGCCAAATATTGTTCTGGATTTCTTATTGCTTTTATTATTGTAAACAAATTTATCCATCAGTTATTTTTAGATTTCTTCTACACACTGCTCTTATAGAGTTTATATTCCTATATATTTCATATTAAGAGATACAAACATTCAGAGATAGTTCTGTTATACATTTCATTGTAGATGCATGACAAATACAGTGATAGTCAATATTTTAAAATGTGCTTTGAAATGTTGTACTCTTTTCATGAAACAAAAGAATGGCAACTTAGCACTTCAAAACATGCATGATAAACTATGAAAAATTTAAAGCTATGGCAGAAAAAAAAATTGTCTCTCTCTTATGATTTACCAATTATTATAAACAAATTCATTTAGAATAAAGTGGACTTAAGACTGTTCAAAGAATATTTTAGATATCCATTTTATTGATCATGGAATCATCTTTAAAAAATATGTTAATCAAAACTAAAGGAGATGTGCTTAGAAAATAAAACAAGAAAACAAAGTTTGCAAGTAAAAGGTAGGAGAGAGGATAAAAAAAAAAGAAATAAAGAAAAGCCTGTGCAAACATGCACAAAACCTTGTGTCAAAAATGCTCTCAAAACATACATTTATGACAAGATTTCAATATAAACTTTTTCAGTAGGATACAATATAACTCTAGGAAAGAAAGGAAGAGAAAGAAAGAATGAAATGAAGGAAAAAGTATTAAAGCCATATCAATTTTTATTTATGCTAATACTGAAAATCCATTGCATACCTATGAAGATCAGATAGTACACCAAATACTCTGTCACATTTCGTACAATGTATGTCACTGATGGGTAGTACAGACACAGTTTTCACGTCAGCATGCACCTGCAGAAGTTGGCGACACAGGTCCGAATCTTCTTGCTGAGATCTGTAACATCAAGTCATACTTATTTACTAATGACAGTAATATTCAAGTATATGAAGGGGGGTATAAGATGGCAGATGAATAAGTATAATAAGAGATACTTCTTTTGTTTACAGTAGATTATACAGTCACACATATTTAGTTATGAAGGGTGTTCAATAAGTCCTTATAAAAAGATAGAAAAACAAATTATTTTTGGTAGCTTTTTTTTTTATTTTTCTACATAACCATCTTTTAGCTCGATACACTTTTCTGAGCATTTCTACGACTGTTTTAAGCCTTCCAGTAAGTAAGATTTCCGATGGGTCTCAAATAGGCATGTATTTGGGAGATGGCCTCCTTATTGTTAGACATGAATTGTTTTCTGCCGAGCCACTTTTTCAAGTTTGAAAATAAATAAACGTCACTGGGGATCAAATTTAGTGAATTCAGTGGATTTTGTAATTTGAACTTTAATTTTACAATTGTCACCATCAAACTGTGCAGGTATGCACCCTTGCATTGCCTTGATGGAAGAGAAAATTTTTCTTTGCTAGATGAGGGCCTTTGTTCTTGATTTCTCCATTCAACCAGTGCAATAACGATGCATAATACTCTCCATTTATCTATCGTTCTTCCTTTCTGCAAATAATCAAAGTAGATGATTCCATGTGTATTTCAAAAAACCGAAGCTATCACCTTGTTTCATTCACAGTTATGTATCAATGAAAAAACTCATCAGGATTGTGACAAAAAATTGCCAAACCAGCTTCCAGATCGATCACACAATTGCATTTATTCTCCATTGAGAGCAAACGCCTCACCCATCTTGTTGAGACTTTTGTCAGACCTAATTTTTGGTGCAAAATTGAGAACACTGTGCCTTGTGATATGCCTGTGGCCTCTACTGTTTCGCAAATTTTGATTTGTCAATCACTCAAAACCACGTCCTGGATTTTGGCAATAATTTTGGAGGAATCACTTCTACTGGATGTCTGGTACGAGGTTCATCATAATTTTGTTTATGTATGATCACATTTAAATTAATTTATCCAATAGTAAATTGTTGCCAATGCAGGAGCAGATGTACCATGAACTTCATCTAATTCGGCTTTTATCTCTTTTGGTGTTAAGCCTTTTAAATAGAAGTGCTTCATCGCTGCATGAAAGTTGTTTTTTCTTCTTCCATATTTCTGAAGAAGCACAAGATTGTTGATTCAATCATCTATGGCAACGAAACCATGATATGGATATAGCTGACACTTTAACTGCCATCTTGTAAGAGAAGGCAGTTACTAAATACAAACTTTTTTTTCGATGCTATGAGTGTAATTTCTTTGATTTTCTATGGACTTATTGATTGGCCTTTGTACTTTTTTAATTTATTCAAACTTCATGTGGAAAATGTGAGGACTTCACAATGAATATAAAAATAGATCAAGAACAAGGATACTCTGAACTAAATTCATTTTAGAAATAAACTACCCTTGCATTCAAAGCTGCAAACTCTCACTTAATGAATTATAAACAGGTATGACCTTCTGACCTTGCATGTCACCACCTGCCAGATGATCCACCCTTCTCCTTGTTTGCTGTTTGCAACACACAAGCAGTCTTCTAATCCAGTGGTGGAACACTACTTTATGCAATTATGAGAACATTTCACAAGAATTGGCTGGACATTAAAGAGAAGATATTTTCATCTTTTGTAACATACAAAGGTGCCACAATGCAATTTTTAAGTGACATTACATTTATTTCATCAATTTAATAAGAAGCATGAGATGTTTTAAGTTTGAACTTTCATTGTATGGATAATAATGAGAAAAGTGGTTGATTTTGCTTTGTCATTTAAAGCAAACCTTGCATTTTAGTAAACAGGATTTTCCATTTTATCTAAACTAAGATGCAGTTTTATGCTAATACTCATTAAGACGGTCACAGTACTCCCCCATGGTCAGTCAATGGCCCTCCTTCCTGAATGTGACATACAGCTTGCCATTACCAAGGAGATACACCAATAAGATGCCTACTTTGGACTTACAAAATAATTAATTTAGTACATGTTTAAGTTTGGCACATCTGTATGCTAAGAAAATCTGTTTAAACGTTGCTTTTCAAGTTGTTTCAGATAATGTCTGCAACATTTGAGCAATGTATTTATACTACACTTGAGAATTTTTACTAAATATTGTGAATACATTGAACCAATGACTAGCTACATGTTTAAGTTTGTAAATTTAAAAATATCTTTCTGGAAAAATGTGTTTTCATCAATAGATTAGACAGTTGTAACATGTTAGTGTCAGATTCAATGCATTTTGTAGCTTTTATAGTAATGAAATAGATTAACTGAATAAATATGAACTTAGGCTTGAAAATTATGAACTATTACCTCCATTATTGTCTTAACAAACATAATTTATCATGCATCGAGATGCTGTTTTATTAATACAGTTGAAACTCACTTATATGCTATTCACTTCAACATTTTTCACATATATACGCTAAAATCTTAGGGACCAGTCATTCTTCATTAAAATTTTGCTCAATTATACGTTTTCTCGGCAATGCAGCATTTTTCTGATCCCCATACACAAAATGTATCCATATATACGTTTTTAAAAAAACGTATGGTGGTATGTTTGCTATGTATAGCCTAGGAATTGCCCGGTTTGCGGTTTTCATTGATGCTTATCGTTTCATCGTCTTCATTATCGTTCCGACAATTTATTAACCTTGGTTCCAAAAGTCACTTCTCTGCTTTAAGTTGAGTATTGCTAGTGTGCTATTTTCATTGTTATTTATCCTATAATTGTTGTCATATCGTTACAACAGTCACTTATCTATTTTGTGTGGAGTTTCAAATTACAAACAGGAGAAGAAACATGTGTGAATATCAACCAGCAAGGAAGAAAACAAGAAAATCCTTAACTCTTGGTGAAAAATTAAAAGTTCTGGATGAGATCCATACCAGAAGAGAAAATCAGTTACACCTTTTCTCATATATACAGTACTTTATTAGTCTCCCTTGAAAAACGTATAAGTGAGATTCCACTGTAGATATTGTATGAATATTAAATGTTGTTAGATGAAATTATATTTTTTGGGTTATGTAAATTGGTTGTATAATGCTAAGTGTTGTATAATGCTAAGTGTTGTATAATGTTAAGTGTTGTATAATGCTAAGTGTTGTATAATGCTAAGTGTTGTATAGTGCTAAGTGTTGTATAGTGCTAAGTGTTGTATAGTGCTAAGTGTTGTATAGTGCTAAGTGTTGTATAATGCTAAGTGTTGTATAATGCTAAGTGTTGTATAATGCTAAGTGTTGTGTAATGCTAAGTGTTGTGTAATGCTAAGTGTTGTGTAATGCTAAGTGTTGTGTAATGTTAAGTGTTATATAATGTTAAATATTGTATAATATTCAAATTTCTGTATAAGATGTTAATACAGTTAACCTAAGGTGTTTTGAATTGTATACTTGTTATCTTAATGATTAGTGTATATACAATGTTACTATGGTACTTATCTAAATATGTTCATTTTTTTATATTTTATGTTTATAATACCTGGCAATGCTATGAATTACATCGTAATTTGTATATCTGATAAATAAATTAAATAGAATGAATTTTTCTGTATGAATAGGCAGAACTGAAATGGCTCTTATAGTAGAAAAATATGTGCAAATAGCTTCTTCGCTTCTTCACATAAAAAGAAAATTGACCCTTTGACTGCTTTTCACTAAAAGTTGAGTTCTAATGTTCCTTACAGTTAAAAGAAACAGGGCACTTTACCTAATATAGAAATGCAATAATAAACAGACACTGTAAACTTTCCTTGCATAATTTCAAAATTTATTACTGAATTACTGCTCATGAAGATAACTAACCTCTTTCCACTTGTCGACTGCTCAAACTCATAGTGTGTGCACCACACGTTAGGATGTTGGGCATACTTATGGTCCTCCAGATCCCAGAGATCGGTGAAAGTAGTTCCACAAGCTGCACATATATAGTTTCGTGGTCTAACCCACTCTCCACTTAGTTCCACTGTGCTGCAACTATTCACATCATCACAAGATGACCATTGCCGAAGAGCCATGCTACAAAGAAGTTAATCAAAATAAACCAAACTTTGAAAACAAATGTCCATGCACTACAGAAAAACATAAAAGCTGTTGCACAAATCATTCATGCTGCTCAGATTAAACCAAAACTGCTGCAGCAACTACTTGCTTTTCTTATATTAATAATTTTCTGAAGTATTTTTGCTAATAATTTGTCCTCAAGATAGAATTTGGAAATGAACCTGTTGTACAAGAATAATAACATTTTGCTCCAGATCTTTGTCTTAGAATTTTCGTGACCAAAACAATCTGAAAAAAAATGTGATAAAATAAACAAAGAAATAAATTTACATTATATAATTTCCTCTTCATTGCTGCTTAGTAGTTATTCTGAACTATTCCTATAAAACATTTTTCAACCACTTCATGCTAACCAAACTAGGCTCATAATGCTTAGGATCAACTGAGCGGAATGCAGGGTATCAGTTTATCTATCTGTTTGATGAAATGTGAGTGTATGTATCTAATTTATAAAACATAATCTGCTTCTTAAGAATAACTTGCATCTGCATTTGCTGTTCTCAACGCAACTCCCATGTTCATACATCCAATGCAGGGTCAGCTTAAGAGAGGTTGAGGCATGCTACTACCCATGACAGCAGATTTTAGGGACAGCAAAAACTTAAAACATATATAAGATATGTAAAATATGGCAAAATCACACATTCAGTTTAAAATCATGTGACTTTCTGAAGATATTTTGTTATTATGTAACTGCTGAGAGATGAACCTCCAAATTGATTTGGAGATGACCCTTATTATTATTGTCAAAGCATCCCTTGCATGCCAGGTAGTCACGAATAAACATCACATTTATAAAAAGGAGTGTTTCAAGCCACCAACTTTGCTTACATTGGCAACTCATGAACCTATAGGTTAATTATTGCCCTAGTAGAATATTACTGTTTTTGCATTCAGTTGTTTCTTGTGTTGTTAGCCTACTTTGCTAACATTTACTCATTTTAACTCCAGAGAAACTCAATCAACCTTAAATTAAATACAATAAGAAGGTATATCTATGTCTGTTATATCCAAAAAGAGCATTCAACCACACATAAATGTATTGCTTCACTTAAAGAAGCAGAGCTATTTCAGGAAAGCCTTACCTCTGTGAACAAGGTCTTCCAAGATCTTGTATTTGAATTCAGCACAATAAGAGAAATAATTTTAAAAGATCCTAAGATAATTAGTTTTACGACAAATACAAAGTAAGAATTTGCGGGAAACTATGGTTGGCTTAATCATGGAACATCAGCCTCATTGGATTAAATGGCTGGACTGGTGACAGAATTGAAAGCTCCACTACGTCACATGCCAATGCTGGAACTCTCATTTTTAGGCACTGATTACACTTCAAGGATATCTAGGGATTATTACAAAGATAACACCCATGGCCATTTCTACAGATGGTTTAAAGATCAGGTACTCGTTAACAGCAAGGGTTACTGTTACGGACAATAGCACATGGCCCAAATAAACAAACACAAACTAAGTAACAATAAATTAGGCATAAATCATACAGGGACTCACCCATAGTATTCCACACAACATTAGAATGAAGTAAGTGGAAATTCTTAACTTCTCTTACTCATAAATGGAAACATGCTCAAGCCCAAATATGTTGTGAATTATTAACCAGTGCAGTGGACCATCAAAGTTCATTTTCATTTTGAATTTTCATTAGTCTTTTAGTTTCTTGTTAAGGGGTACACTACTGAAAAGATTGAATATTAAGTTTATTGTGTGACTGTACATTTATGTTTCATTCAGAACAATTTTGTTCTTTTACCACACATATATCTCTTCAAGTTTAGTTTATTGATTACCTAAAACAAATAAAATATATATAATTATTACACATACTTTCTGTAAAAATAAGCAGTTATAGAGGATTAACATTGTGTACAAAAATGAATTATGTCTGAAAGCATGAGGGAAGCAGAAAAAATCCTAGAGCTGGCCCTGATCCAACGTTAATAAGGGAAAATAAAATAAATAAGAGCAGCTTATGTTAATTAACTGTTTTTCCACACATGCTGTGTATAAGCTAAAGTTGGAAAGGTAAAATCATGCTGGCAGATTACCATGATAGCTCAGTTTAATAGCAGAGCATAGTATGCCAAGTATCCATTGTTCAAACCTGGCTATGGTATTGATTTTCAGCCTGATTCTGCTTCCCAACATGAGAAATTTATGATTTTCTCATTCCCAACTAATTTAACCTTTCTCAAAAATTTTACTCTAAGCACAAGCCAAACAGACAATTCTTAGAAGCTTAATACATAAAGATTGCCTGCATAAGTACATGTATTTAAAAAAAAAAGTATTAAAAGTAGAGGATTAAGAATTAAAACACAGTAAAACCTCATTAATTGGACTATTTTATGCTAGAGGTTGTGCAGATTACAGATCTGGGTACACAAAAGTAATGAACAATAAAGGAAATCTTATGATTGTAATCTTATTCTAAGTTAAAATATCTCCAATTAAAGTATCTGTTGTGCAGTAAACTATTATTACAAAAGATTATTCTTCTATCTACATCATGCTAATCGAGATAAGCAGAAATAATCTTATTACTTGCTTCTTTGTAAGTAGAAGGGAAATAAGGGAATATACTAGGCTCAGGTGTCAATCGTTTTAAAACCTGGTTGCTACATGATACAATTGAAATGATGCCTTTTATTTCAGAAACGTGAAGTATTTTAAAATTGAAACAAATAACACAAAATTTAACAAGATCTAAATTTTTTGTGCAGGTAAGGTTTTTGTCTACTTCTTATGGTTTACCAGTTATACAAAACTCTTATAGAATAAAGATTTTTCAGAGGCTACTTTCACAAAATTCAAGATATGCATTTCATTTGTCATGAAAATGCCTTAAACATATGGTATTTTAATAAAATCATTAAGAGTGATTTTTGTGAAAATCAACATTTTCAAAAAATGTTTCATACAAAGGGTAGTTTTGGAGGAGGGGATTTTCTTGAAAATCTTTCTGTCAAATCTTTGGAAAATGCTGAACTTAGATATTAAGTTTGGTATTCAACCAACTTTTTATTTTTAGACTATGCATATACAGGAACACACAGCCACTTGGATACACACATGGACCTTTTTCTAAAAAGGCTGCTTTGGATTCAGGGGACCTCTAAACATGTATTTTGGTGAAAAACTTGGTATCAAATTTTTAGGTGGAATACAACACCTTCTTTACCTACTATGTATATTATATATTGTAGAGGAAATAATAATTTATGAATAAAACTGTTGATACCAATGAACACACTGCAATTTTTACTTTCTCTACACATACTATGCACATAGTGTATAGAGGAAGTATTGTATTCCACCCAAAAATTTAATATGGAGATTTCACCGGAAGTATATGTTTTGCTATCCCCCGAATACAAAATAAACATTTTTACGTAAAGGTATGTGCACATGTGCATATGGGTGTGTGTAGAGAGCATAGTTTAAAAACAAAAACAAAAATTGGTCAATACCAAGCTTGGTATTTAAGTTACGTATCTTCCAAGGATGCAACAGAAAGATTTTCAAGAAAACATGGAAACATTTTTGAAAATTTTGTTTTTCTCAAAAGTTTCTCTAACAATTTTGATTAAAATACTGCATCTTAAAACTATTTACACTACAAATAAAATTTATATCTTGAATTATCTGGGAATAGCTTAAGAAGACCTGTTCATTCTGGATGAATTTTGCATAACTAGTAAACTGCAAGAGATAGACAAAAACTTTCTGCACCAAAACTGTAGATCTTGTTAAAACACACAATTTATGTTATATACATTTTTGTTGCAAAGTTGACCATTTTTGAGATATTCATTATTATTGGTTTCAATTTCAAAGTAAGCATCATCTCAAACGGGGTTAGCTTTTGTTTCTTCTCTCTTTTGTTTTTCTGGGAATGCAAAGCGAACAGTACTTCAGTGTTGATATATTCACCAGTTTTTAAAAGATTTGGCTATAGCTTTAGCCTGGTATATTCCCTAATTTCCCTTTTGCTTATAGGGTACTAAGCAGTAATTTTATTAACATTTCTTTCATTTAGCATGATGTAGATAAATGAATAATCTTTTGTAAGAATAGTTTGTTTGCAGAACAGGTAGAGAAAGTTGCGTGAATGCAACACATCAGATTTTTTTACTCTACCATCATTGTACTCATTTCATTTCATAACCACCTTTTTCCACAACTAAATCATATTCACTCCTATACCCTTGGATTGATTTGACCAAAGTAGATACACACATTCTTTAGAAAAGGAGTAGATCACTGTGGGATGATATACTAAAATGCCTCATGGTAAGGGGAGTGGAACTTTTTGGTAGGGCCCAATTTAGTGTTTTTTATGATGAATGGATCTGTTAACTCAAATCTTATGCTAAATAAAAATGTATAATGTTGTTTTCTTCATTCTTTTAGGGATGGGAAACGGGGATGGGAATCAGACTATCACTGAAATGCTAGAACCTTGAAATGTTACAGTATTTTAAGTATAAATACCATGGAAAGCTGAAAATCACATTTTTTTTTTCATTTTTTTCATGGAGTTTTTTAACTCTAGGAAAACTTTTCATTTTACAGGGAGGGGAGGGGTGTGCACGTGCATGCATGCATGCAAGTAATCATGTTTGATCCTTATTTCAAGGCAACCATAAATACTTTAATATAAAAACAAAATTTGAATGGGGAACACAAGGCAGATCCAGGATTTCTGTAAGGTACACATTAGATAATTTGGGTAGTTTTTTTAAAAAAAAAAATAGATTCCTAAATTTATATATGCCTGCCTGCCTACCTGTGTGTTTGTTTGTTTTTATTTTGTAACAAAACACAAAAATTCATACCTAATCTATGAACTACAATAGTAGCTAAATATACATGCAATGTTGTGGAGTTGTAAAACTTCCAATATGAAAATCTGTTCAAATTTTATACTTTAATAATACTTGTAATGCATACATTAGTACAG
Organism: Hymenopus coronatus; assembly: GCA_030762935.1. Classification (NCBI taxonomy): domain Eukaryota; kingdom Metazoa; phylum Arthropoda; class Insecta; order Mantodea; family Hymenopodidae; genus Hymenopus; species Hymenopus coronatus. The sequence continues at coordinate 87,157,953 of CM060886.1, read as the reverse complement.
TAGAAATCTCTTTGAATGACTTTCAGGAAAACAAATATTTATTTCTTAAATCATGATTTGTTTAAAGACAAGCATTACTAGAAATTACATTACAATAGTACTATATTCTTTTCTTTAACCCCCCATTACATTTTTGCCCATGAATTGCATTAATTTTAGGCAAAAATGTATTGAAGAACAGTTCCAATGATAAGATCTTTGGTAGTCATGGGGAATATAAGATAGAACTTACATATCTGTGGTGCCATTCTTTCTTTCATGCTCTCACTGTATGTGCTGTTAAACGGATTGTGTTATTTCTTGAGGCAATCAAGCCAAACTTTAGAAGCATAGATATCATCTGGTGTCACTTACAGATTGACTTCTCTAGCCTTTTCCTTCAAAAGGTTAACATCAGTTGAAATATTTTCACATCTCTTTGCTTCAAACCATTTGACTAAATGTTTTCTGATTCTACAAAGGTGAGGCTTAAAAAATCTTCAGTTTTTTAATTGCAGCGTCATCTGTACTTCTACATCCAATATGGTGTCCTTCTGTTTTAAATTCTGGACAATGTAGACAAAGAAAAATCTCCCCTTTTAAGCTTAAGTTTTGAATCTGGCTGAAGCAGAGGCTTAAGCTACAGTGGAGATTTACAGTATAGTTCAAGTGATAGTTGAGCTTATCAATGGCTTTTCTTAAACCAACGTGTTTAAGCTAAAGAGTCACCATGTTACGAGGGCTGTCCCAGAAGTACCCAACCTAACAAAGAAAGCACAAACATTTTGGGGAAAAACATCTTTATTTCTATACAAAGTCTCCTTTCAGCTCGATACACTTTTCCCAGGGGTGTTCAATAGCTTATAGTGAGAACTATTGAGGTCTGCAAAATAGCCATCAACTGCATACTCCACTTTTTCACTGTTGGTAAATTTTCTACCACCAAGCCATTTCTTCAAGTTTGGAAACAGATAATAATCAGAGCAGGAATCTGGTGAATAGGGTGCATGAGGAAGTAATTCAAATTTGAACTCGTCGATTTTGGCGATGGTGATAATGGACGTGTGAACTGGTGCATTGTCTTGAAACAACTTTCTTTTTCACTAAATGCAGCAGTTTTTGCTCGATTTCATCACTCAAATGCTGTAACAAGTTTGCATAATATTCACCACTGATTGCTTTTCCTTTTTCGGGATAGTCAATAAAAATTATTCCGAGTGCGTCCCAGAAAACTGGTGCTATGAACTTGTCTGCTGATGGAAGTGTATTCACCTTCTTTGAAGCCGATTCTCCCCTTCCAATCCACTGTTTTGATTGTTCCTTTGTCTCAGGTGTGAAGTGATGGACCCAGGTTTTATTCATTGTTATAAATTGACACAAAAACTCAGCTTTATTGCAGTGAAAAATTGCCATTCGACTGAAACATCCTCATGACACTGTTTTTTTTCTATTGTGAGCAAACGTGGCATCCACCTTACACAAACTTTCTCATATCCAAATTTTCAGTCAGTCTGCGATGTACAGAACTTTTTGAAATGTCTGCTACCATGCACACTTTCAGTTGATGGTCATCCAATGCCATTATGTGATTTTTTTTTTTACAATTTTTGGACTGGCAACCTCATTTGGTCATTCATCTTGGCAGCTCATATGGCCATGCTTAAAGCCAATATTTCATGTTGTAAACGAAGGAGCAAACTGCCCCAAAATAGAATCTAGCTCAGGTTTTAATATTAGATGGACCAAGACCTTTCAAATGAAAGTATTGTATCATATAATGGTGATCAGTTGTATCCATATTTACAAACTAGCTGAGAGCTTTCACTAATGATGGCTGCCAAACAAATGCTAAACAGTATAAAATCGTTAAACTTAAAACTTAAACTTTCTAAGGTTGGTATTTTTTACGACTGTTGTTTGAAACAACAACTGCTATCTATATATCAGGTCGGGTACTTTTGGGACAGTCACTGTATATGAGAAAGACATTAGTGGTATAAAATGTAAATGGCGTGTTATTTATGGACACTCTTTAACTGCTGTGGTTCTCAGCGTCCCATTCTAAATTGGGCATGAAAGACCGCTTAATTTTGCTCAGAGGCCTCTCTATCAGGTTCTTTTACGTGCCGTAAATCTACGACACAGGACCCACGGCTTTACTTCCCTTCCAAAGGAAGTCATGCTAAGGATTTTTACAACCGAAAAAAATCCATCATCCTCTGCCGGGTTTGAACCCGCGACTTTGGGTATATGAAGTCAGCATGGTAACCATTACACCACAGAGGGCGACATTAGTGGTATAGAAATGCAAATCATTTTAACTGATATGCACAAGAAAAGACTATCTAGAATATTTAGAATGTAAGCCATTCTCGCATATGGAATGATCAAGAATTCTACAAAAGAATTTGATTAAGTAAACATTGGCAATGAAGGTGCCAGAAACTATTGATACAAATAAACATGAAGGGACTGGTAATTTTAAATATATACCTTCTACTCCAATGCATAATTTGTTGGTTTTTTTGCTGTAACTATAATGCATTACTTCATAATTCAGTAACAAAGCTTCTAATCAAAAGCAATGCTTCTCTTAACATTGAGGTTGTATATAAGTGGAGTATACCAATTGTAGCAGAATGTTTTTCTGGCATCTCAAAATCTTCAGCATGTAAAGGGGTGAAAATTGTTCACACCAATCTAACTCTTCATAATGTGATTTTCTCCTTGATGGGTTTTCTTACTGCAGACTAGTAATTTGTCCTACTCCTTGAACTTTGTTACATTCTATTTTTTTCACACTTTATAGGAAAAGTAAAGTTTGTAGTATGTTTTGACTCTGATTTTTGGTCACTTTTAAATAATATTGCTGAATAACCCACAAAAGATTATTTTAAGAACAATATAACCATAAACAAACAATAGGAATTCCCTCGATATGCCTGATAAGCATTACCAACTTTACAGTTCTGTTGAATTGTTCAGTTCAATTAATTCAAACGAGATTCCCTATTCTGTAAAACTCACAAAGCTTACACCAAGATGCAGCATTTATAGCTTCCAACTTTAGCTTAAGCTTAAACAGTGAAGTAAAGTATTGTTATTTTCTGGTGGATAGTTCAGTACTTTTGTTTTGCAGCCATTATTTTTTATGACCTATAAATTAAATGCTGAGGACCGTACACCATTTCACATGTTTATCACAGATCAGAACTATAACATTGAATCATATTTATAATACTGGCTCTTGATTTGCATATAATTTAATAGGCCTTGCTTTAACTTTTTAGTATATTATTTACAATTTCTATTTTTTGTATTAATTTGTGTGTTTATTATGCTTATGTTTTTTCAAAACAATCACATGTATTTTATACTGACAAGATCCATTTGTGTATCCACTATACTAAATTGTAATACATTTTAATTTTAATTCTAATTCAGTAAAAGTGATGCAAATGCACAAAATTAAGGCAAAGTTGAGTTGAGTGGAATTAGAAGTGCATTATCCCACACAATAACTTTCATTACTAAAACACATGTTCACTCTTTATGGGGAAGACTCCTTAATCTGACATTACATTCATATGACTCTCTACCCATTCTTCAAAAAACTATTCTTTAAAAAATATATTCTTCTGACTACTTAATGTTAATACAGATAACATTTTTCTTAAGCTGATTGATGACTTTAAAATTTTGTTCTCTTTGCCTGACATGCAGAAAAAAACAATGAATTATGACATACTATTTGAGGAAAGATTGTAAGTATTTTAAAATTGAAAAGCATAAGGAACAACTCAGAAAAGGTTAACTAAAAAAATGTATTTTTGTGCAGTAAGTTTTTGTCTCTCTCTGATGGTTTCCTGGTTATGCAAAAGTCATCTGAATGAGGAGGACTTCAGTGGCTATTTTTAGAAAATTCAAAATATACATGGCAGTTTAATAAAATATTAATGAGAGCTATTTTTAAGAAAATTAAAACATTTTTTCCAAGTGAGGATAGTTTGAGATGGGGGCATTTTTTTTTTTTTTACTCTTCATGTTTGAACATTCTGATCTTGGATATCAAATTTGGTGCTTAACAGAGTTTTTATTTTTGAGTCTCTCTCTCTCTCTCTCTCTCTCTCTCTCTCTCTCTCTCTCTCTCTCTCTCTCTCTCTCACCATGTATACTTTTTCTAAAACTGTTCTTTTTGGATTCAGGGGACCGCAAAACGTTTATTTCCAATGAAATCTTGGTATTAAATTTTTGGGTGGAATGCTATATCTTCTCTATCTATGTATATAGTATTTGGTAGAGAATGTAAAAATGGACTGTTTGTTAAAGCACTTTTTGTTAAATGAGAGTTTAAATAACATTGTTCTTACTGTCATTGTGCCTGGAGTTCTGAAAATGACTAAAACTAGCTCTTATTAAAATGGCAATGTTGCAGAGTTTTATACTATACTGTTTAGTTAACTCTTAATTTGTAACACCAGTAATTATAAAAAAACTTAAAATTATTCCTCACAATTCAAAATAAATTATTCTACTTTCCATAGTTTTTATGGATAGGTTTGTTTTTACATAGTTGGGGAAGTGTTTGTAATCAGTTTTGCTGGGTTCTATAGCAGAAGTTTGCAAAGACTTTTCCACATAGGTCAATTGATGAAAATTTGTATGGCGCTAAAAATAAAGAGTTCAAGTGTCATGCACAGCCTTTAATGTTTGCTAGATCATTCTATATTCAAAATTTTATTTTAATCTGTCAGCAGTTTAAATTTGTAAATAAGAAAATGCAGATAGAGGTAGTATTTGGAACTTGAAATGTAGATATGATTACTGTTAGGACCAGTACCCATACCTATAACCATATGCCCTTAGTAGGGCATTAATATAACATTAGCAATATAATAAAATAACCAATATAATACAAAACCAGGTTTGTAGGCCATGGTCCACTTGGCTTCTCCCCTTGTTTCCCAAATGTTTCGCCTGGTCTGCGGCAAGCATCTTCAATGGTGTATATATCTCCGTGGTCTCTCAATGGCGAATGGTATGTTGTCTGGAGCGGCCAGCTTATATACTGATACTGTGGGAGGTACCGCCCTCGCATGACCTGATTGGTCCGGATTGTGGTCCCCTGCGTCCGTGTTGTGTTTGATTGGTGTACGTGTTTTCTTGTTTGATCTGTTCTGCAAGGCTGGGTGCCAAGTTTTATTTAATCTGAATGTTTCTTCTTTTCTATTGAAATTGTTGGTATGTTTATAGATCTCAATTGCTTCACGGAGCAGATGTGTATAGTAGTGAGTAGTGAAGGAGAGGATTTCAGTTCTGTCATAACGGATTACATGTTCCCCTTCTGCTTCTAGAGCATGCAGTGCTACAGTTGATTTTCCGGTTGTCCCAGGCAGCAATGTCTACAATGTTCTGTAAGTCTGGTAATGATGCTCCGTTGGGCGGTACCCACATATACTGCGCCATATGAACAGGGGATTCAATACACGCCTGCCGATGAAAATGGGTCTCTGGGATCTTTGGCTCAGTGAAGGAAACTGCATATTTGTTTCCAACATGTGGTTTTAAAAGGCCGGATAAGTATGTAGATAGCGCTTGAGTGGGTGACCCAATAGCACTCACAATGGGGCGAAGTGGTAAAACTTGGCCCAGCCTTACAGAACAGACCAAACAAGAAAACATGTACATCAATCAAACTTAACACAGGCGCAGGGAACCACAATCCAGACCAATCAGGCCATGTGAGAGCGTTACCTCCCACAGTATATAATGTGGCCGCTCCAGACAACATACCAGTCGCTATTGAGAGGCCACGGAGATATATACACCATTGAAGATACTTGCCGCAGATACAGGCGAAACGTTTGGAAAACAAGGGGAGAAGCCCAGAGGACCATGGCCTACAAGCCTGGTTTTTTGTTTTCTATAAGTGATTCTAACACTGGCCTTCGAATTTTAATGAGTTGGAGGATTGATTGTCATACCAGTATATTGTCCCAGTAGCTCATTAGCTTGAGCAACCACGTGCAGAGGAGAGAACTGTGTTCAAATCCTGACTGTGGCATTGAATTTTTCAGCTGGTTCTAATAATAAAATACATAAGCTTAGTAGGGCGGTAATATAACATTACAAATATAATAACATATAACCATTGTATTCTAGGTGTAAAATTATGAAATTTTGTTCATATAGATCACACACTGTAAATTTGTATTTAAGTTGTTGAAAATATGGGAAAGGGTAATTTATAAACATTATAAGATTACTCTAGGGTTTAAGATGATTTAAGTACTTTTGAAAACTGTACAGCAGCCTACAATGACATTTAAATCAGAATGCTTTGTAACTGTTTAATTCCTTAAATACTGCATCAATACTCTTCACTTAAAGCTTGTGTTTGGATTAAATGAATATCTGGTTTATTGGTTCCAGATAATGAGGCTTTACATACAAGCTATACATTTTTAAAACAATTCAAGGTTTTATCACAACAACAACATACCTTGCGGTAAAAGAGGATGCAGCACTGCTGGCAGACACTGCTTCCTTTCCCCGGTTACGAAGTGATCTTCTCCGGACAGTTCCTGGTTTATTTTCTAAAGTGTTGCGAGCACTAAGGCAGAGACGCTGTGAGAAACTAACCACATCATGAGCATCATCAATTGGTAGCTGTTGTTTCTCTGACATTGCATCCAAATTCAAACGTTTCAAGTTTTGATGCATGGTTAACTGTGTTGAAATGTCCAGGTGTGAGATACCTTTGATGTAAGATGCCAGATTACACTGGCCATTTTCTCGTTTAGTGAAACCTGGAGAGCGATGATGATGTGCGTGATTATGACTGTCTTCTGTGAGTACAACAGAAGTTGTTGCTGCTATTATTGGAGGTACTCCCAACTTCCCATCCAGATGATGCAAAAGATTTTCACGAATATTTCCCTCAATTCTGCAATAAAACAATGTTTCTGGATCCAAGTGGCTTTCTTCTGGGCTCTGAACCTGTCGACTGAATTTACGCAGTCTTGTCCCTCTAACAGTCTTAGTTTCCAATTTTATATGCTCTTCTTTGACATCATTTGAAAGTATTCCTACTCTGAAGACTTCTACATTTGCAGGCATCTTTAAGTTTTCTTCTTTTTGTGCCCCGAGACTATCCTTGTCAGTGGAGACTGACTTATTGGTTAATACTGTAAGCTTATTGGAGGTTTTTTCACTGATAGTTTTATCCTTATCTTTTGCTACACAATTTGAAACAGCCCTATCTTCATTTTTGAGATTGTCATCAACTTTTTCCACCAAATTTCTCTCTTTAGGGTCTTTGTTGTTTATTAACACTTCACAATTTCCTTTATTCTCATCAATACCACTAGCAATTTCCTCACTTTTTTTGTTTTTATTACTTGAATTGCTTTGTTTTCTTTCTTTGTGACTCAGCATTTCTGATTCATTAGAAGGTGTTAGTCTCTTCTCAGCAGATGAATTTCGTTTTCTAACAGGGTCACTTCTCTTGTTACATGCTTTTTCCTTTTTGGCACTTGATAAACTGCTTTTATTCTTTCCTACAGCTTTTCTAGTCTGCTGTTTTCCTGTTACCAATTGTTTCTTTTCTGGTAAATTCTTTTTAGCTACTTTTCTTGATTTCTTTACATTTTCTTTTGATTTTTTAGGTACATTTAAATCCTGCGAGCTGATTATTCCATTGCACACATCATTGATGACTTTCATAACGGTATCTTCTTCTTCCTGAACATTTTGCTCTGTTTCTACAAATGTTTGATCATTAAGTTTTACCGCAGCCAAGCTTTGTACATTATTATTTTCTGGAATATTTGATAAAGTTGCAGTTTCCACTATCTTACTTTCCTCTTCAACTTGATTAGTAGCTGGTAACACATCTCTATCCAACAGCAAGGACGTTGACCTACTCCTTAAAGTTCTTTTTGTTGATAACTCTTCGTCTATCACAATATCATTCGAAACATGAGCAGTAAAAACAGGGAAGTTCTCTTTAATAGCGTCACAACCTTCATTTCCACTTCCCATTTCAAGTGGCAATGAATTGCTTCTGCGTAGCTGAGCAGTTGGTCTTGCAGGATTTGGTTTCATCTGTAATGAACACTTTCTTGATGTTTTTCTCAATGGTAGCTTATTTGCTGTATTACATGATGCTTTTCCTGATTCTACGCAAAGAGTGTCTCTGTTTTCATTAATTTTATTGCCCTCATGCTTTTTATCTTCTATTTTTGAAGCATCTCTGCCAGAGCTTTTATTGTCATCCACTTTGCTTTCATGAAGAGTAATACTGCTTTTACTTAACTCAATATTACATACTGCTTTTGAATCATTTGAGCATTTCTCAACACTTGCTTCAGAAACTTCCTTCTGGATATCTGCACTATTCTGCAACACATTTGAGCTTGAAATCCTGCTGCTCACTTGACTTACAAAATCACTGCATACATGATCTGAATGATGTCCTACATCTGGGGCTGTTTTGCAGCTATTGGCATTTACTTTGCTATTATCTATTGAGGGTGAAATGCTAAGTGCTTCTATAATTGCGCTATCTGTGCTTAGTACAGCACCCAGAACTGAACTATGTAACAAAGTTTCTTTACTTTTATGGACTAATGAAGTTTCCTTGTCTGTTGAAGGGATGTCATTAGCTGGAAGATCTTTAATTGTGCAAGAGATGCTGTCAGTGTTGCTCAGTTTTATATAATTTTGATCATTACTCACTGAAATATTAATATCCTTGACTGTGAAAGATGGAAGAGCGCATTCAGTGGCATTTTTGGGACTGTTAGTTTTGTTTTGCATATCTGTTGAAGTATTTACTGCATTAGAATTATTCTCTTCAGACTGTGGCACAACTTCTGCTGTGTGGATTTCAATATTCAAATTCAATGCATTTTTTACTTCTTCATTTTCATTGCTTATAACACTAGTGTCTAAGACTGATACTGTAACTGTTGAAGTACCTTTGGTACATTTTAAGGAATCACTTGATGTGGCAGGTTCTAAATTCTGGACTTTACAAACGGAGCTAATAGGAACAAATATTTTGGAGCTTTCATTTGTAATGGGTGTTGGCATTTCATATGATTTGGAAGTGTGTTCAGCATTTGCTTGCTTTTTGGTTGACATGCTTAATGCTGTATTTTCACTATCAAAAACTAACACATCAATACTGCCTTCGTTTTGATCTTTAACATTGTCACTAACAGAATTTGGAGCACTTTCATTTGAGGAATTCTGTAACTGTTCACACGTTTCAGTACAACACTCATTTTCTGAAACTCCTGAAACACTTACACTTTTTGGAACACCAGAATGTTTGCTTTTGTGGTGTGTATTACTTCCAAAAAAATAATTGTTTTCACTCGCTGAACCTGAGTTTGTTATATCACAAGTACTGTTTTGCTCACCACTATCTTTGCTTTGATTTACATTCAAAGCAGAATCATATTTTAAATTTTCAGAATTTGCAGTATGCGCATGCACAACTCTTCCTTTAAAGTCAACTGTAGTTGATATTCTGTTAAGAGGTAACTGCACTGTAAAATCACTCAACTCACATTTACTCTCTGTACTTCCTTCATTCATGGCTGAAATATTCACTATTTTCTCACTGTTATTAGTCACCACTTCTGTAATAGGTTCATTCTCTCTCATCAGTTTCTGCGTATCACTTTCATTCACACTAATTGCCTTATTAACACATTCACTCACATTGTGTGTTTCAAAACAAGAATCAATAACACCTGCAGATGACACTTCTTTATTATTATTGTTTGCATTCATTTTTTGCATCTTTACTAAGGAACTTTCTTCAGCAAGGATATTGCTTATTACAGATTTCTGGCTAGCTGAAACTGGACTGCTAGCTAATGATTCAGGTAGATTTGGTTTAGCATGATTTTGTTTACTGTTTTTGTTTTTCTGGTCTGTGCTGTTATTTCTCGGCAAAATGCTCAATGTTCGTTTCCCTTTATGGTCAATACGATGATGCCGGCACATTGCAACATAATCATTGAACACCTGGTGACATATACTACATGTGTATTGGAATTCACCTGCTTTTGTGCCACTATTTGAAGAAGTTTGTATATGACTAGAGTTTTCACCTATTTTATGAGTAGAGCTTGTGCCATGATTTTTGTTAATGTGTTCATGTAACAAGATCTTGTTTTCAAAGTTACATTGGCAGTGTGTACATACATTATGGGCTGCCTCTATATGCTCATTTAACATAGATATGTTTCCAAAGCACTGAGAACACCATTTACATGCATGCTGTTCATTTGGATGAGTTGCTATGAGATGCTGATCAAGTAAAGTTCTTGAATTAAAATACATTTCACAATGCATACATGGATGATATAAATCAGGATGGGCAGAACTAATATGCTCTTTATGTGTTGACTTATTGTCGAAATACAGGCCACAATGTGCACATGTATGATATACAGGAGGATAGACTGCTTGAAGTTGTTTATCTAGAACAGCTCTAGAATCAAACTGTAGAACATTTTGTGTTTCAGACTCAAAATGCTTAGTTTTCATATGGAGATCAAATAGAGTTCTGGAATCAAAACGCTGATCACATGGAATGCAATGATTATTGAAACTAGGATGAGCTTTGAGCATTGCTTGCTCAGGGTGAGATACTTTCATGTGCTGATCTAAAGTAACTTGAGAATCACAGTGGAACTCACAGTGTGAACATGTATGGTTCATATTGGCATGCGAGGCCTTAACATGTTTCTCCAACATAGCCTTTGATTCAAATTGAATAGCACAAAGCATACAAAAATGCAGGAGGTCTGGATGATAAGCTTTTACATGTGTCTCGAGCATTGTTCTGCTGTCAAACTGAATCTTACAACAAGCACAGGCATGGTATTTATCCGAGTGTGTGGCCACCAAATGTTGCACCAAATGGGGCAGTTCTCTGAACACTTGGACTGGTGAACTGGTGCAGTAAGCACATTTATGGTGTTGCAGTTTTGTCTCTGGTGCAATTGAATTGGGATGACTGCGTGACATATGGCGTTTACGCATTGTTACTGTAGAAAAAGTTTTGTCACAATACAAACACAGCAACTGCGTATCTTCTCCTGAATCACTTCCTGAAGGTAGAGACTTGCTGCGAGGAATAGGCACATTGATGGGAACAGGTTTGTGATTACTCAAATGGTGTTTTAGATCGTCCTTAGAGTCTAGAAATGCAGAGCACATATGGCAACGATAGAGACCAGGGAATAAGCCATTTTCACTTTTTTCACCAGAATCTTCTTTCCTGCCAGTAGACAGTGAAGACTCTTCAAACTGCGCCGAAACACTTTCCGTATTCCTCTTTGCTTCCTTTGCTAAGCGATCACTTGGCACAATTCCACAATTTGACATGTCTCTTTCCGTGAGGTATCGGTGGTTGATGTGAGTGCGTAAATAGTGACGCTTGAGGCTGAAAGACCTCTGGTATACACCTGAACAGATGTCACATGCAAATAGTTTCTGCCCATCAGACAACACCATCTGATGGACTTGCTCTACTTGAAAGAGGAACCTACGTGGCAGTGCTAATGAGCTGGGATATGTGGGAACAGCAGGACTTGCTGGAGCCTGCTCGTCAGCCTGAGGAGTCTTAAGACAATGTGGCACCAAAAGTGGACCTGCAGGTTTACTATGCTGGGAATCTGCCAGTGTGTGGTTTCTTCCCAGGTACAACTGAAGTGCAATTGAGACCTTGGTGAGAGGCAGTTTGCAACACACAGTCTGATCTGATGCTCGATGTACTGTGGTGGTTGGTGTTTTCTCTGCCTGAGATACAAGTTCTTGAAGTAGCTGCCTACACTTTTCTCGTACATCTTCATTTACATCATCATCTTCTCTAACGTCTAGGGCTACCACCTTTTCACAGAGATCATTCATTAGTGCAGCTACCTCTTCACCTGAAAAGAAAGAAAGAAAAAAATCAAATAAATTACTTGGTAGCACATTTTCATTTTTTAAAATCGCAATTTCACTTTCTTTAGTTAGCTTTGATGCTATAATATAAAAACAGCACAACCTTCTTGCATGAGAACATCACTTTGTATGTATCCTTCCAGCATGCACAAATTAAGTTTAGGTCTAGGGTATCACTAGAGATGTCTTCACAAGAAACAAACTGCTGGAATTAGAGAGAGAGAGAGAGAGAGAGAGAGAGAGAGAGAGAGAGAGAGAGAGAGAGAGAGAGAAAGAGAGAATGGAGGATTTGCGTGGGCAAGAAGTGGAATAGTATTATTAAGCTGGAGCATAAAAGCATCTCCTTTATGTGAGCAACAGTAACAGTGTATGATAAGAGCATAGGGAAACAGAATTATGCAAGAAAAAGGCAGGAACTGATAAATACTTATTTGGATTGTGAAGAATTAATGATAAAGGTTTTATAAAAAAAAAAAAAAAAAAAAAAAGAGCAAACTAATTTGAGGAGTGTTGAAAAGGTAAATGATGGAAAATTGGAGCAGAGCGATCAGGAAAGAAACCAAAGAAAGGTTGAATAAATAAGAGTTATAATTCAAAACAAAGCAGATCTACATCTATCAAAAACCAAGATTGTGATGTGTATATAGTCCAGGGACTTGAGTTATAAGGATAAGGAAATGCAGTAATCAGAAAAAGTGAAATCAAAATATGGAAATTGAATTGTAAGCACATAACACAACAAATTCATTAGTTAGTTACAATTAACTATGGATTAATTTAAAATTGCATGTATCTTAATTAGTTTTAATATAATTAATTTAATTGTTTATTTTTTCATTTACATTTTCTGAAAAGATTCTGACTTTGTGGCACCAGATGAACTTAAAAGTCAGTGAGAGTTGTCTGCACAAGGTTTTTTTTCTCGAGTTATTCATTACCTTCAAAAGAAAATGTGTGACAGTTCTCAACACTTTGAAATATGAACCTGAATTTTGTAACTTGTTTTGTATCATAGTTTTTCAAGACTGAATTTTGTTAAATGAGAATGATGCTAATGAAGAAAATTATTAAAAAATGTTAATTAACTATAAATTTAAGTTAGCTCATTGTTTTATTGTTAGAAGCAGCTGAAAAACTCAATGCCACAGCTAGGATTTTAAAACAGTTCTCCCATTCTCCATGTGGTTGCTCTAAAGTACTTATGATTTAAGTCCCCAGTAAGTGTTCTCTGAAGTTGTGAGGTGTACCGACTAGTAGACCAGGATTAAATAAAACAGAAAACAACACACCACAAAACAGTTGGAGGAGTGAATGACATACCGACAGAGCAATGGCACAGAGAACAGGAGAACTTTTAATACAAATTTTAATAATGAAGGTTAGGTTTCAAATTGAATAAATCTACTTCTTTTCTCATTGCTATAAATGATACAGTTCTAATTCAATAGACTGAAAACAGCACCAGCCGCTGTAAAGCTAAGATAATTCTCTCTCTCTCTCTCTCTCTCTCTCTCTCTCTCTCTCTCTCTCTCTCTCTCTCTCTCTCTCACACTTTCACACTCACATTCACACATACTCTCCCTCACTCTCACACTATCTCACTCTCTATCTCTCACTCTGTAAAAATGGCTTATAAAAAGAAAAGGTGCTTTAAAATGTTTTTAAGAAAATTTCTTAAAATATTGGCAAAATTTGAGAGAACATAGGATAATTATTATTTTACACAACTATTTTATTATTTTAATGAGAGAGAGAGAGAGAGAGGCATAAAACAGTTAAAGCCTTATGTTTTACATTCATATGACTTTCCCTAACCATTCTTCAAAATTTATTCTTAAAATACCATATTCCTCTTTTCACATTGATTGGGATGAACATATGACACATGGTTTTATTATGTATTTCCTTGTAGATAAAATGGAAACATGGTTGCATTAGACTTAAGTGACAGTAAAGTCTTTTAAGAGCTGGCCGTAATGTGAAGTTTGTTCTCTTTGTTTAGCCAAGACTTCTTATTTGAAAATAGTATAGGTATTCTAAAATTGAAACCAATAACAAGGAAGTTCTCGGAAATGGTTAACTCTACAAAAATGTATTTGACATAAATTGTGTGCCATAATAAGATCTACATTTTTTGTGTGCTAAGCTTTTCTCTCTAATGCTTATGAGCCATGCTGAAGTTATTTAGAATGAAGAGGACTTCAGAGGCTACTCCCAGAAAATTCAAAGATGTGCATTTATCATGAAAGTGTCTAAAACCACATGCTAGTTATAAAAATTGTTAGAACCACTTTTGAGAAAATAAAAATAAAAATTTGTAATGTAATGGGTAGTTTAAGGATAATGAAATATTTAAATGTAAGCATTCTCATATATTTTCTTTATTATATTCTTTTTGTTAACATTTACATATTATTATTCCCCACCCCCTCCTGTATTTACAGAAATGTTTATTTCATTGAATTACATTTTAATTTTATACTATTTTGTTTTAAATTGGCCTAATTTAAGTAAAGCTTTCAAATGTTAAAAGAATTATCCATGATTATATTAATAGGCTTAATTTTAATTGTTTTTGTTAGAGACAGGAGAGTTTTCTGCACCCACCTACAAACATCTTTTTCCAATATAATGTATTATTCAAATGGTTTAAATCTATTTACATCTTATATCTAATTTACATGTAATTTATAAAGTATAATAAGATATATTCCAAGATATTTCAGGATTTATCTACATTGATCCAGTTAATCTTTTTTTTTTTTTTTTCTTTAGCTTAACATCCTTTAACCTGGTTTGGTCATATCGGACGATGAATTCAATTGATGATATGATGCTCAAATGATCTCGGGGTCCATGGAGCTTAAAGTTACTCGACATTCATCTTCTCAGGATAAGGGAAAACCCCGAAAAAAAAAAACCTTACCCGGTAACTCACCCTATGCGAGATTCGAACTCATGACCTTTTGAACGTGAGGCAGACATGCTACCACCACGCTACCCAGGCGGGCAAGTTAATCTTTAAAGGATCCAAAGAAGCAAGTCTAGCTGAATCAATGACCAGGGTCAATTTTGATGGACTGCCTAATATTTTTGTAATATTTAGTATTCAAATCAATCATTAAAAGACTATATTTCAACTCAGTTTGAGTTAGTGAACGATCTCAATTGATAAAGAATTTCATCTTAGCAATATCATGACTTTGTCTAACAATTAATTTTTAAGCTGTTCTGCAAATCAAAATATTGATTTAAAAAAAAAACAAAAAAAAAAAAAAAAAAACTATTTTTATGTGTAATTCAGGCTTTGATGACTATTTGAATCATTGCCCCGAATGGGAGACAGTGAACAACCATATTCAAAAGAATGTCATTTTTCAGCCAATCATTGTCTAATTCATTCAAACTTTTATTGAAATACCTTTACTTACCACCTTTTCCGTATGTGACAAAACATCGTATTAATATCCTGAACAGATCTAAGTATTATTTTTCCCTAAATGAACAGATTATTCCAACACTGTACACAAATTAAGAAACAATGTGTGTTCTACTTTTTTAGCTACTACACAGAACAACGAACAAATTCCTGAGCTATGTATTCAATAATTGTGCTTCTAAATATTTGTTGCAATAAAGACAATTATAATGTATGTCAATGTTAGTTATTGCATCCTTAAAATACTGTTGCCTACTTTAGTTTCCCACATCAAATATTAGTAAATAATATTAATCATAAACAATTATACTAATCAGAAATGAAACGTGATCACAGATTTCTGATTTCTTTTTTATAACTTTAGTAGATAAATATAAATATTTTGTCCGCACTTTAATAGTTACAATTTATGTAAATCACTTCATTTTATTCTTTAAATAGTTCTAGCAAATCTAAGTCTTGATTTTGAAATCCTCTGGATAAATTCTCTTATTACTTCATGACTTGTTAATTTATGAATATTTGAAAATAACTCGTGCATTATCTAATAAACATTCACCAGAAATAGTTTCACATAGATTTAGGAATGTCAAGATTGGGGAGGCTGGGGCCAACTATACAGACAATAAAGTCTATTATCCAATTGATGTTGCAAACTCTTTACATGGACTCGAGAGGCAAAGGAACAGATATAATAATATGCATCAAATGCATGCAGCCTGAATTGCTGCATGTGCGTGAATGGCTTGCTTTCCACCTCCTTCATAGCTAATTGTTGCTGTGCACCAGTGGCTTCCTTTCACATCTGTGTGTGACTTTGCGACACCTGCAATAGTTTGCACATGCAATAATGACCTCTACTTTCGGTAATTTCTTGACACGTCATCAACAGCTGTACCAGTGGAGCATCAAGGCCGACAAGCTTTTAATTTGGAGAGCTTTCTAAGTATACACTTTGATTAGAGAGAGAGCCAAAGAGCCGAGTGAACAACATAGATATTTTTGGTACACTGGTGTCAGGAGCAGGAATTTCATGCCTAGGTGAAGGAGATGATGAAAACTTGAATTTCTGAAATCAAGAATGAGAAAAATGGACACAAAAATGGAATCTGCAGTGGAGGAACTGTAGATAGAAATATCTGTAATGGAAAAGTTATGGAAGGGAAAATAATTCGGAATGGAGAAAATGAGAAACTAAATGGTTATTGTGAATTACGTGACTGAGAAGATGAAAAGAAAACCTCCCCGAAGAAGTTGGATGTCTACAAAAATCGACAGAACAACTGTACAGTGTGAAGAACATGAAAGACCTTGGAGGAAGGATGAAAGCGCTTGGTGGCACAGTGAAAGATCTTGATCAATATGTTGACTACCTGGAGAGCATTGTCAAATAAGTCAAAGCCCTGGAGAACGTTGGGGAATGACTTAATACCCTGGAAGGAGAAGTCAAAGGCAGTGCCAAGGAATTGAAGTGATACTCGACAGAAGGCTTGAGGAATTGAAGATTGAGATGCCAGGATGTGATACAATATAGCAGCATGTCAAGCCACCCAAGTACGACAAGACGTCTATCTTCCAACTCTTTGACCGACAGTTCGCCGCCATCGACACCTATAGACATCGTCAGCAGAGAAGGAAGCTCAACAATTGATAGGCAGCTTTCAGGGACGGCTGACAAAAGTACTGAATGCGATTCCAACATTGGCAGAAATCTGGAATGCTCTCCAGAACCGGTTTGCGAACAATCACGTGGTCACAGCCTAGCGCAGTAAACTCATGTAAAGGTTGCAACATCCAGGAATTACAATGCAGGAGTTCGTCCTGCCTAATGAACTAAGCCCTGGTGAACCTCCCGCCTAGTAACGTGTCCCAGATTGTCGACGTGTTATGTCATCCAGTTCAGACAGCGCCTAATGCTCGGCAACTGTAAGACATCTACGACTCGTTAACGAAAACATTGACAACTCGCCTCTCACCAAGGTGGCCCGGGTTCGATCCCAGGTGACTGCATGTGGGATTTGTGTGGACAAAGCGGTGTAGAGGTGGGTTTTCTCCGGGTTCTCCGGTTTCCCCCGTTTCGCATATCAACGGTGCTCCATCTTCATTCGTTGTATCATCAGTATCATCGCCTGCGGGGCTGACTGTCCAGCAGCTCTTGGTGCTCCCTTATAGTTTTAGTGAAAAAGAACGGCGAGTTTCTGCATGACCACAAAACGCCGAATACCATCACATGAAAGAACTATTTCTCCTTACCCAGGATTGACGACACTTTGGACACACCAGTATCCAGAGGTTCAAGATTTTGGAATTGGAATCGATTTACTGGCGCTAAATTCTAGACAACAAGGCTTTGGTTATGCTCTTTGGCCTGTGTAACACGCCAGCCACCTTACAGCGCATCATGAAATCAGTGATGAGAGAGTTGACTTGCGACGTCTGCCTGCTGTATCTTCCGGAGAACCCGGAGAAAACTAGACCCTGCGCCACTTTGTCTACCACAAATCCCACAAGTGGTCACCTGTGATCGAACCTGGGCCGCCTTAGTGAGAGGTAAGTAGTTGCCTGCTATATCTGGACTATGTTATCGTTGTTGGAAGAAACTTAGTCAGATTTTCGAGATGTTTTACGAAGATATTGTAAAGGGTGCAGGCAACTAACCTGAAGCTGAAGGTGAAGTGCAACTTCTTCTACAAGAATAAGGATGGTGATGATGGATGTTAAAGGGCGCTCAACTGCTATGTTATTAGCCCCCCCCCCTTTTTTGGAAGGAGGTGAACTTCTTGGGCCACATAGTCTTGCCATCTGGGATGGCCACGGGACTGGAGAAAACTAGGGCAAGGATTGGCCTCGCCCGAAAGACAAACGAGAGCTGCGAAGTTTCCTGGGCCTGTGCAGTTACTACCGCCGATTCGTCAGAGGTTTCTCCAACATCGCGAAACCCTTCACTGATCGGAAGAGAACCAGCCTTGCATGTGGTCATAAGAGGCTGAGAGCGCGTTCCAGGCGCTCGTCAGCCTCTGCAGTGGGCCTATTTAAGGATGTCTACAACCTGGTGGTGGCTTTATTATGGAAACCGACGACGTTGGAGGCATTCCTTCCCAAGTTTAGGATGGTAAGGAGTAGGCAATAGCTCAGTACAGCAAGACGCTCTCCAGGGCAAAAACGAACTACTGCGTTACCCGAGCAAACCTCTGGCAGTTAAGGTACTGGAGCACTTCCACAAATTCTTTTAGGAGCATCCATTCCACCTAAGAACGGATCACTCTTCCCCCGCCTGGATGTTGAATTTCAAGAGGAACTGGAGAGGATAGCGCAGGCAGACGCCGACTTGGGACACTTCCGAGAGAAGTACAAGCACGGACCAGACCGATCTGGGAAGACTTCGCACCGTGGAATAATGTGTTTAAGTCCTACTGAGCCCAATAGAGCTCATCAAATACCAAGGAGGGTATTCTGCTTAGAGTATGGGAGTCACCTGATGAGAAGACCAAAAGAGAGCGGTTGATCTCGGAGTAAGGTGACGGAAGTCCTGGAGAAGGTTCATGCGGTAACTTCGGAAGGACTCTTGGATTCCACAAAAATGGACTAGTTCCGTCAGCGTTACTATGATTAAGACTTTAAGCAGACGCTGAGAGATGGTGCCGACAATGTCATGTGTAGGGCAAGTCGCGACCCACAAACCAGGAGTCGGGGTTGTAGGTAGCAATATAACGTGGGAACAAGCTTCGAACGCATAGCCATTGCCGTAGCTGAGCCATTCTCCGTGTCTGACAGAGACAAATATCTGTTGGTCACCTGTGTGAGTGACCGAGGGGTCTAGGCATCACTAACCAACTTTGAGTGCAACCTGATGAGGGAAACACTGGAGAGACCTGCAGTGCATATATATAACGTGTGATTCCTCTTTCCACATTACTTTTTTCACGATATATTTTATCTATGAATAGTTCAAATTAAGGAATAAGTGCGCAGCATTCAAATTTTGGTCATGGTAAAACACCTAAGACAACAAGAATTATACTTTTCAAGCATGTCTTCAATGTGGCAGATTTGGGAAAGTGTAAACATATAACATGGGATATTTTGAAAATGGCTAATGCTATGAAGAGAGAGAGGGTTATGGTGGTGGAGAAATGTCCTTGAAAATGTTTGTCCGCCATACATAGTCGACTCAATTGTTATAAAATGTGTTTAAGTGTTGTTTATCCATTTTTTTTTTTTTTTTTTTCATTTTCGAGTTTCTCTTCTTTCTCTCCCTTCCGGCTCTCTCTCTCTCTTTCGTACTCACAATTATTTTAATTGGATTTCAAAACGTGTATTTTGGGGAAATCTCTATAATAGGCGAGACAGAAAGTAAGAGATAGAAAATAGAATGTAAACGAAAAAAAGATGTGTCCCATTCATATAGGTAACTTTCTCTAGCTGTTTCACAAATAATTTTTTACTACAAAAGATTCTTTTATTTACGACATGCTGATCTAGATAAACATTAGCAGAATTTATCTTATTACTTACTTTCTTGTAAGTAGAAGGGAAATAAGGGAATGCATTAGGTTAAACCGATAGTCATATCTTTCAAAAGCTGGCGCTATGTTAAACAATTGAGGTTCGGATCGCTTTACATGGTCACGTTTGAGAAAAGTTAATTAGCTTAAAACTGAAACCTATAACAATAAATATCTCGAAAACGGTCAACTCTACAAGAAAAACGTGAATGATATAAATTATGTGTTTCAAGGAAATCTACAATTGTTTGTGTAGTGAGTTTTTGGTCTATCTCTTACGGTTTAACCGTTATATTAAATTCTGCAAAACTCAACCCCATTAAAGAGCTCTTCAGAGGCTATTCCGAGAAAATTTAAAATATGTATTTTATTTGTGATATAAACATCTTTAACATACGGCAATCTACTCAAAATCATTAGAACCTTTTTTGAGAAAATCAAAATTTTCGGAAAATGTTCCATGCAAAGGGTAGTTGAGGGTGGGGGATTTTTTTTTTTTTTTTTTTTTGAAAATCTTTGTATCGCATCCTTGGAAGATATTGAGCTTAGATACTAAGTTTGGTATTTAACCGACTTTTCGTTTTTGTCCGCGCGCGCGGATCGTTTTCTAAACACATTTTTTTTCGGGAGACCTGAAGACATATTTCCGGTTAAATCTCGATATCTAATATATACAGCTAGAGAAAGTAAAAATGAAGTGATACATACGCGCAACCTCCTCTATTACAAATTCACATACAGTTATTATGGTTGTATTTTAATCCAATTATAATAATTAATTTAAAAACCTAGAAGTTACAAGCATTTTTAGGAATCGTGTCAAATTAAGCAAGAAGGTTTAAAATTCCAAAATAGTATTCAAACGCTTATTCGTGGTAACTTTTATGAAGAAAGAAGGGATAAAGGATGAACTGCAAACTTACAAGCATATCCATTAGGTGACGCCGAAAAAAAAAGAAAAGAAAAGATGTGAATGTGTATGTGTGTGTGTGTGTGTGTGTGTGTGTGTGTGTGTGTGTGTGTGTGTGTGTGTGTGTGTGTGTGTGTAAAATCAGGGAAAGCTTTTATCAACGTGTTAAGAACTCCTAGTTATACAAAATTCGATGCAATAAAGGGGAGGTCACAAGATATTTACAGAAAATTCTCGGAAAATGTTATTTCTCTTAACGTAGTAAAATCGTTGCATATTAATCAACATAATTATAGTTGTTTTTGAGAAAATAAAAACAACGAAAATGTTTCCATATAAACGGTAGGTATAATGCCGTGTGGTATTAACCTTAATTTTTCGATATGCTTCTCTCTCTCTCTCTCTCTCTCTCTCTCTCTCTCTCTCTCTCTCTCTGTCCCCTCAGACGTGCGCACACACACGAACTAGACAGGAAAAGGGGACAACAAAACGCGTCCGTTGAAATCTGATTCCTAATATTTTGGTGGAAGAAGAGGAAGAAGACAATTTCGATGTACCTACTAAATGCTACATCTAAATTATGGCTATGCTAAATAATCTGCATTCCATTTACCAACATCCGCGTCCACAATGCGGGTCGCGTTCCACAGTTTGGGGAATAGCACGGTAAAGAATTTACAATCTGCTCTGTATTGTACAACAGAGTTAGAATGCACTTCATTTATCTTTGGCCAATACCTCCTATCCTGCTAGTAACGGGCTATGATTTAGTATACTTCAACAGCAGACGAATTGAAAAGACAATTTTTCATGGATTAAAGAGGTCGAAAATGTAAATGTAGTACACGACACATTGAATGCACGGTGAAGAAAAGCATCTTCAATGAATTCGATGACAAGAATGAACAATATCGTGCTTTACGCAAGGCAGTCTTGCTGAATAGAGATGGAAAAAATCGATACATTGCCACCAACCACTCTCGAATCACAAACCCTCCTACCAAAGGACTCTTTTCATTTGCTGTATTCGCCGACTTAGTAACACGTTTACCGTTACATACAGCCATGATGCTTTAACCTTCTTTTTATAAATGATTACTCAGTATTATATCATAGGTTGTTGCCTTCTCATTCATATCTAGCGTTTTCGCAATTGAACATTTAATATGTAATGCATTTCTCTAATTATAATTTTTTTCTATACTTTGCATAAAAGGTCATCTCTTGGTTAGTACAAGACACATTGTATTTCACCCAATCCAATGTCGAGATTTCGTCAGAAATGCAAGTTCTGAGCGACCCTGAATTTCCTTCCCCTCAAAAGCATTCTGCGAGATAAAAGGAGATAGTAGTGCCATCTCGAAAACGAAGAGCAGGATGAATACCAAACTTTGTATTTAATTTCAGCAATTTCAAGAATGCAACACGAAGGTCTTCAAGAAAATATCCCTCGCAATTTACAAGGGATGTGATTTTTACTTTCTTTACTACGTTTATAAATCGGAGCATTGTATTCTACCTAACAATTCGATGCCGAGATTTAACCGGAAAAAATAATTTAGAAAAATATGTGTGTGCGCGTACAGCCTGAAAAGTCGAATAAATACCAAACTTAATATTTAAGTTGTGTATTTTCTATCGACGTGATACAAAGATTTTTAAGAAAATTCCTCATAATTTTTTGAAATTTTTAATTTTCTAAAAACATGATTTAACGATCTTGATTAATATACCAGATATATAACACATTCACATGGCGATAAAATGTATATACCTATTGATTTTTTGGCAATAACCTGTGAAGTCCTCTTCATTCGGAAGGAGTTTTATATAAACGTATATAATTGGTAAATGTGATAGAATAAAATGCACTAGAGTAAATATAATTTATCTTTATTTTTTAATGAAATTTAATTCCTATTTTATTTTTAATAAAATGGCCCTATATACTTTGAATCAATTTAATAATTTCTTTGTGTCATATGCCATTTCCGAGATATCGTTATTAATAGTTCGAATTGTTCAAACCTTTGTCATTCTAACAAAGTACTGTCGATTTTCAGTTGTTTTTCACAACTGAATGGAAGTATGGAATCCAAAACTTAGAATAATTGTTTTTCCCTTTATATCTGTAACGAAAAATATAATGTAGATATTTATACAAAGTGAAGTAGATGGAAAATAAACTTTCTTAAGAAACAAAAGATGTTAAACAACGATAAAATGTGCTACATTAATGTATCTTTCTCTCGCCACTATTGTTTATTTTCATACATACAGCTTCTAGAAACTCCGTGCATACTTATTTTTCTGTCGCCTTTATATTAATCGCGATAAACACTGGCAGAAATCATTACGCGATCGTTAGGTATAGGGAATATGCAGGGGGCTACAGCTAATAGATTCTACTACAATATGCTGGTTTTGAAATATCATACTTTTCCATTAAGAACAACAATCAAAATTTTGACGAGTTCCATTATATGGCTTTCTCTATCTGTTTGTAAACAACGTATTCTTACAAGTATTATTCTTTTATTTATATACGTCTACTCGATAAGCTTTGCCAGAAATGGTCTCAGTTAGTTCCTCATAAGCAGAGCGGAAATACGGGAAAATAATAGGCTAAAACGACAGTCAAATCTTTTAAAAGCTGTCGCTATGCGATTGTCATTGAAATTCGGTTCTCTTTCCATGGCCAGGAGTAAAAAAAAAAGAGAGATAAAACAGATGAGAACCTCCCTTTTGAGAAACGTTAAGTATTTTAAAACTGAAACCAATAATAGGGAATATCTCTAAAATGGTGAGCTCTACAATTATGGGATTTTAATCAAAATATGTACAGCAATTTTTGATAGAATCGAAAATGTCGCAAAATCTTCCATGTAAAGAGAAGTTTGAGGCGGAAGATTTTGTTGAAAATCTTCCGAGTCTCATCCTTGGAAGATGTTGAACTTAAGTTTGGTATTTAACGGAATTTTTATTTCCGAGTTATGCTGTTCACAGACAAAGACACATGTGCACGCACGCACGCACGCTCACACACACACACACACACACACACACACTTGGACCTCAAAAGTTTTTTTTATTCATGGATTCTCAAAATATGAATTTCGGCGAAATTTCATATCAAAATTTGGGTGGAATGCAATATCTTCTCTATACTATGTGCATTGTACGTGTTAAAGTAAAAAACTATAATAAGTAAAGAAAGTAAAGATAATGAGTAACAATTAATGGTTTTACACTCTGAGCTGATCTGTAGGTTTCTTAACGTTGGTTTTCATTTTTTTTTTTAAACTTTTAAACACACATTCATAGTTCCAGGTCTTCCGGAGGAGTGGGAATTACCAAGAGTAAACAAAAATCCCTTTCTGCCAGGAATCGAATGTTTGATCTCTAAACGCTGGCGACTCGACCACAGAAGAAGCCTTACTTCTGACTTTATAGTACAAGACGATCTTTGTATGCGCTAAGGAGAAACAAAATAACGGTTGTGCGACATCTCAACGACATTGATTTAAGAAGGTAGTGGAAAACTCAAACTTACAAAAGCAAACAGGTTACTGTACATAAATTCTCATATATTAACAAGATTTCTATTTTCGTTAAGTAAGTTTTAGCCTGCTCCTGCTGCTTCCTCACCCCCTCTCTGTCTCCTCGTCCCGAATTTCCCTATAAAATTCCAATAGAATACAGAGCAAATACGTGCACTTTGACCTGTCAATATTTTAAACATATGGTATTTAATCAAATGCATTATATCTATTACCTTTCTTTTATAACAAAATTATCTCTCTGCTATGTTACGTAAGCTTGAGATCGGGTACTTTTTTGAAAAGTATTTTGAAATTTATTATTTATCCCAATTTTCGTGTTTGATATTGCTTTTCTCTCTCCCTCCCGCATGCCCCCCTCTCACACGACTTTATAAAATAACTTTTTTACTTTCTCTACCATGTGTGAAGTAGAGGAAGTGTCGCATTTCATCCAAAATTTGATACTTAGATTCCACTGCAAATACATGTTTTGAGACACCCAAATAAAAGATTTTAGACAAAATTCCGTGAGCGCACGCGCGCGTTTTCAAGATAATCCCTGTTTACAAAGAGTAACATTTCTAAATATTATATACTATACGCCTTAGATATTTACACGACAAATAACATGTTTATCTTGAATTTTTCTGAATTAACTTTCTGTAGTCATCACATGGAAGGAATAATGTATAATTGTGTATAATAGGTAAAACCATATTACTACTGAGAGATAGGCAAAAACCTACTGCGTACAGCATTTAGATTTCTTTAAAACATATCATTCATTTCAAATAACTTTTTGTGGCATAAGTAATTTTGGAGCTATCTGTTATTGTTTTGAATTTTCCAAGAGTGTCGTTTTTAAAGTGTTTTCGCTATTCAGTTAACTCTCGCGATGTCATAGAAATAGTATGGAATTTCAAGGTCAGTATAGTATATCCATCCACTTGTAAACTTTTCAGTTTGGTTTCCTCAATCCTTTTTGTGTTTGCAACGAAATGTATAATTTAACAATTTCTGAAAATATAGTTTATAGAAGTAACGCAAAAGTAAATTATAGTGAATGTGCAAAGTCATGCGAATAAAACGCATTTAGATAGATACTTTATTTCACTACTTAGGGCGTGGCCCGGTGGCAGCGCTGTCAATGTAATAATACAATGTACAATACAATGAGTTAAATAAACAATAATGTGAGTAATACACTGTTAAAATGCCAATGACATCATAGTATACTAATACATAATTGTAACAACAGTAATAATAACGCAATATTTTTATTTACTATCCTGACTATAAATCACTCTTCTTTAGTCTCTTTTTAAAACTATTTACACTTTGAGGCAAAGTCTCCAGTAAATCTGCAGGTATTTTGTTCCATTCGTTTATTGTTCTATTTGTGAAGGAAAATTTACCTATGTCTGTTTTCTATTCCCTATTTCTTATTTTTTCCGAGTGATCATTCCTCCCACAGTATATAATGGCTTTAATAATCGTTTGGATATATCTTTCCATGCAGGTTCCCCCTTTTAGGCTCTAAAAATTGCACATAGCCTTGCTCGTCTCCTACGTTTTTCTAGTGTTTCCCAGGAAGTAGCAGTGCTGGTATGATTTTCTAATCGTTTACTTCTGTCTACAAATTTAGCTGCTCTTTTTTGAACTCTCTCTAGTGCCAGTTTTTGCCCCACCCGATAAGGATCCCAGCATGCAGCACTATATTCTAATATTGGTCGAACTAAAGAAGTGTATGCCAAATTTCGCGACTTTCCATTGCTGCGTTTTAATATCCTCATTACGAAATGCAACGCTTTCCACGCCTTCCCAGTGATCGAGTTTACATGTTCCCCCCTACTCCAATCTTTGATTTAGTATTACCCCTAAATATCTGGTGCTATTTACTCTGAGTATTTTCTTACTATCTAATTTATATATTACGTTTTCTACTATTCTTGCCCTTGAAAATATAATTGTTTTACATTTGTTTGGATTTATCTCCATTTTATTATATTTTGCCCAGAGTTGAATTTTGTTTAAATCTTCTTGTAGATCTATTGTCACATTTACTGCTAATATTTCTATAGATTATACAATCGTCTGCAAATAGGCGAGATGTTATCCCTTCTCGTAAATCATTTATATATGCTAAGAAAAGCAACGGCCCGATCACGCTTCCCTGGGGCACACCAGAAGTTACATTTGTAGGAGACGATAATTTATTTCCCACCCGCACTCTTTGTGTTCGTTCTCTCAAGAATTCCCGAATCCAAGTTATCACTCTGTTGTCTATTTGCAGATTACAAAATTTTTCTATTAGTCGTCCATGAGGTACAAGGTCAAACGCTTTAGAAAAATCAATTATTATTGCATGTACTTTTCCACCCGCGTCAAGTGTATCGGCTACATCCTGACAAACAGCTACTAGTTGACTCTCACAAGAATGTCCGTTCCGGAAACCATGTTGGCCTTCGAAGAGCCAATGTGTTTTATC
The DNA here is from genome assembly GCA_030762935.1 of Hymenopus coronatus. Taxonomy (NCBI): domain Eukaryota; kingdom Metazoa; phylum Arthropoda; class Insecta; order Mantodea; family Hymenopodidae; genus Hymenopus; species Hymenopus coronatus. The sequence goes on along the minus strand of CM060886.1, from coordinate 87,131,120 downwards.
CCATTCGCGTCTTAAATATTGTGCTATAAGATGCTCAACTTGTTTGCTTACTACTGATGTCAAACTAACTGGCCTATAGTTTGCCGCATTTGTTCGATCCCCTGCTTTATATATAGGCACAACTATAGCCTGCTTCCAATCTTGCGGTATACTTCCGTTATTTACTGTTACTTCGAATAGCCTCAGTATGTATGGAACGATTGCCTCCCCCCCAATCTTAAGAAAGTCGTCCGAAATGCTATCTGGCCCGACTGATTTATGTTTTCCTTATTTAGCTAACCGTCTTCTAATGTTGCTTGGCTTCACTGTCATAGGGGGCCCTTCCGTTCTTTTAATACTGGCATTGCTCTTTACTCGAAAAATTGAAGCGAAATGTTGATTAAACACTTCGGCTTTTGACAATGAATCGGCCATTAGTATATTTCCATTCTTGATTTCTGGAATGATTTCTGCGTTTCCCCTGAGCCTTCTCACAAATTTAAAAAATTGCTGCCAACTATTCCTGTCAGACGAGAGAATACTTTTTAAGAAATGTTCTTCCGCGGTAATCTTTTGAATTAGAAGTTTGTTTGACAAAACTCGGAATTTATTTGTGTGATAACTACTAATTTTTCGTGAACTATATGCTCTCCTGACTTGTTTCTTTAGCCGTTTTACTGTTTTATTGTAGTATTCCGGGTCAGGGTTTTTATTTAGCATTTTACGGGGTATAAATTTATATGTTGCTTCCATAACAATTTTTTTAAAATGTTGCCATATTTCTTCTACCGAGCTTCCAGATTGGGACCACAGCGAATATTTTTCGTTTAAGAATTTTTGCAGCCTCGGAATGTCTCCTTTGTAATATTGGTAAAAGTGTCGCATTTCATCCGTGTGAAACTTGGCACGTATTCCTTCTACTTTAAGTAATACGCAGTTATGGTCACTTATACCTGGAAAAACCCCGCATTCTAGTACAGCTTCTTCTGGCTTTACAAGAAATATGTCCAAAACCGCCCCTTCTCTGGTTGGGGTTTTTACAGTTTGAACAAGGCCGCCTTCCCAAACCAGGTCATTAACAATAGCCTGCGATTAAAGCGTATCTTTACGTTAAAATCTTTAACACAATTCCTATACCTTAAACAAGCGTCACAGAAAGTAAAATTAAGAGATCGTATTACATTTTAGAATAGGTATAAACATTTTAATATGGTTTACAAAATGTCTGCCAATATTACATATTCCAGACTTCCCGTATTCGAGAGGAAAAAATTATGTCCCGTATTACCAACATGCGGGATGTAAGAAATTATTTCTGTTTAAGAATTGCATTTTGAAAAATGTGCATTGGTATTGGCAACCACAGAGTCACATGGCTAGTCATAATATTGTACCTAATAGTAGCTGCTTCTGTGTAGAAGCCTCAATTGAGACTTTGAGACCGAAAAGAATCGGGGACTCTCTTTACGAATATTTTGTGCATTTCGAGATAATTTAAGGCAAAATGTGTAGAGAAATTGTTAATATTTTTCAGTGTTGTTTAATTGCGTCTGTTAATGTCAATTCCAAGCGCCCGCATGTGGGATTTGTGGTGGGCGGGTTTTCTCCGAGTCCTCCGCTTTCACTCGGCACTCATTCCAATATTGCTCCAGCATCACCTTTCCTATCATTCATTTCGCTTGCATTTCATATCATCCACTTCTTCACGCTCATGCCTGGCTACGGGTCAACCACACGTTCCAGGTTCTCCAATCTGCAGTTATATGCCCTCCGACAATCTTCTGACAGTCTCTAGGAGGGTGTCAGTTCTACATACAGGGAAGTGTTTCTGGTTCATATGACGAGAGAGAGAATTCAGAATAAAAAATGGAATACTGAAAGAAGTAAATATTTAAATTTGATAGTGTGTGAAATTGAAATCACAGTGAACTACAGTGTGGCTGGTTAGGGTTTTTATGGCCATATTAAAAAGAATTCACACTTTTCTGACCAATGCAATGGGAAATTGCAAGTATGAATATGTTAGTCCATAAACATTTATAGCTGATTAATTGTATATTAGAAGCAAAGTTTTTATATAATAATTAATACATTTTGTATATAAGTATTGCTTTAATGTATAGAGGATGGGAGATAAATAGGTGCAAATAATGTTATATTTAGTAAAGAGTAATGCTTACAACACACACGTGTATCTCATTTTGCCCGCTTACTAATACTGTAATAAATGAAACACAAATTTCAGGGTCTAGTGTGTTTTGAACGACCCTCACCTATGTCTCTGCTGTGTTTACGTGCCTCAAATTACCTTGGGGCAGGGCAAAGGTCAGAGGAGGATCAACCGTGACTTATGTAAACAATCAAATGCTTGAGATAGGGAAATTAGCCATTCTAAAACATCGTGAAATATTCCTCATGAACATTATAACTTTAGAAAATAGTGAAAAAATCTGCATAATCACGTCGTCCTCAAACACTTATTTGCATTTATTCACCTCCCACCCTGTATATTTCGAAGTAAAATCACCCTTTAAATTTTAAAAGAGCACACACACATACACATATATATTATTTATTTTTTTGCAAGTCAAAATTCACTGTCTCTAGCCTTCAAAATCATCAGGGGGAGTGAATGTCCCTCATTGCCATTTTAAAAGTCTGGCAAGTCCAGTTCTACTCTAGGTAAATGTGAAACCTTTCGCTCCTGTTTTGTTCGCTAATGCCCTGGTGTGGACAAGCGCATGCACGTGTAGAATGAGCCAGGGAGTCTCAGAAGAGGAGGAACTACAAAAACCCTTGTATAGTCTCATCGATTTTGCTTACGAGCCCATCCTTCAATTCGCCCGATGCTCCGCAGTGGATTTCCGTTGCACAGATGATATTTGCACTTTGCGGATTATGGATATCGCTGTATTTTATTGTCTCCGTCTTGCCAGAGTCAGGCTACTGTTCTTACAACAATAGACTTGATACATTGCCGTTGTGGTGATGAGGGGGATAAAGTTTTGAGACAAGCTGTAAACTAAGCATGTACTCATGCCTCGTTAAGCTGGATAAAGCCTACAATCCAGTGTCAAGGAAAACAGAATCTGCAACAAAGGTCCTCTGGTCTCTAGATTAACCAAGGATGTTGTACCAAATACTTCAGGAAGAATTATCCGCCACTAGTCCTGAAATGATGTAATTGGGTCACTGTTTATCTTTAATTTTAATCATTAGAGATACAAATTCATACCTTCAGACTCTCGGGAGGAAAGGGAATAATCTGGGCTAGAGAAAATGCCTACCTTATCTCCATTAAATAGAAAATGAGTGTTATTTATGGATGGTTTTTAACTGCTATAATTCTATAATTCTCAGCGTTCCATTCTATATATATATATATATATATATATATATATATATATTTTTTTTTTAACAGTACCGGAGTCTGGTCAGGTCTCGGCGCTGCATCCCCGTTTACACCCCCCCCCTAAATTTACTGTATGATTACTGGTTTTACTGTTCCTTTACACAAACATATAACACCCATGCCCAAGGCGGGACTCGAGCCCACGATCCCCTGCCCACGAAGCACCAAAGCGAGACGCCTTAGCGAGCGTGGCCATAGGGACCGGCATATTGGGCGTGAAAGACCTCTAAATTTGCTCAGAGGCTTGAGGTTCTTTTACGTGCCTTAAATCTAACACATGGAGCCAACGACTTTACTTCCCTTCGAAGGAGGCGGAGGACGATGGATTTTTTCGGGCGTAAAAATCCGTAGCATGGCTTTCTTCGGAAGGGAAGTAAAGCCGTTGGTCCCGTGTCGTAGATTTACGGCAATTAAAAGAACCTCAAATAAGAGAGGCCTCTGAGCAAAATTAAGCGGTCTTTCACGCCCAGTATAGAATGGGACGCTGAGAACCGCAGCAGTTAAAGAGCGTCCATAAATAACACGCCATTTCCATTTTCCCTTCGAAGGAAACCACGCTAAGGATTTTTCGCCCGAAAGAATCCATCGCCCTCTGCCGGGTTTGAACCTTAGAAACCACCAGAGGCTAGCGTATTATCTCTAGACCACGGACGCGACTATCCCCACTAAAATTAAGTAGGCAGAAAAATAATCTTTCGGAATAATAGTTTACAGTCACTAATAACCGCTAGAGTACAGAAAGTCATGTGAGTGTAACACCTTACATTTTTGTTTTGTAGATGCACAGTAGGCTGAGGCGAGGTCAGCTGTTTAAAAATCAGGTCAAATATATGGTACCATTTTTTTCTTGAATTCATGAGAAATAAAAGAAGAATCTATAATATTTCAATACGTGCTACTTAAACATGGAAAAGGACTATAGTAATAGAAAATATTGAAGAGATAACGTTTCTATTTCAATAAAGTGCAATTATTTTTTATCTGCGTTTTCAATGCATAATTGTCTTTCTAAAGTCAGTTTTTAAGTTGTATAATATTTAATTGGAATGAAGAGGAATGAACAGTTTATTTTAGGAAAATTCAAGTCATGCATGCTAATTGTCATGCGAATCTTAAAAATGAAAATTCTAGAAATAGGCGATAGTTTGAGCTGGGAAACTCCTTATATATCTTCGTTCTTCATGCTGGTATATGAAATTAATTATTTTTGTAATTTTAAATTTCTAAGCTATGTTGTATACAAAGATGCGTGCACGGATTTTTCTATTAAGACTTTTTTTTTATCAGTTGACCGTTGAAACAAAAGTTTTATTTATGGACGTCCTTTAACTACTTTGGTTCTCAGGTCACATTCTACCTTGGAGTACCTTGGTTCGAAGCACTAATATGAATTTTGAATTATAGTATACCGCGAACTGATGATACGAGTAATATATTTATTAGATGGTGGGAACGTTTCCTCATTTGTGTTAAGGAGACATTGAAGTGATTTTTTTAGTGAATTTTAGTTTAAAAAAAGTGAGTTTTGTGCAATAATGTCTCATACTTTAAAATAAATATTTGGAATGTTAGGGCGGATGTAGCACATGTTTTGGAAACCATTTTAAACCACTGTGTAGCTAAATGACTATTAAACTTTTAAACCCTTTTTCTAAGGCTCTTTTTTTTTTTTCTTTTTTGGTCATTTTCCCATATTCAAAATGTATCTTCTCCCACAAAATATAGCTAGAGCAGTCCAAAATGTGTGTAACAGTATGTCTGGTTGGAATTTTATAATGATCATGCGTTATTTTGAAGAAAACAATTAGTATAATCATGCGCTGTTTCAGTTTTTTCCTACTTTGTGGTATAAAATATTTTGTTAAGTATCCATTACAGCAAAATTTCAACCAGACAATTTGTTATAAAGATAATAAGGAATTTAATTTAAAACAAGGTGCATGCTGTTCAATATCTGTGGGGGAAGATAGATTTTGATGTTAGCTAGCTAAACCCAATAAATTAATATATCCAGAATGGAAAGACATGTTTGAACGAAACTGAATATGAATATTTATTTTGTTATCAGTAATGTTTGTACAAAAAATTATAACTCTAGTTTAGTGCTTAAAATCACTTTTATCATATCGGTATTCCATTAAGTTTGGAAAAGGCAAAGGAAGAGAGGAAGATGAGGTGAATACTTTTACAGCAAATTGAATAGGCATTCAATCCACAATCCCATGTACTCTAACAGATGTTCTTACGTTGAGGAGCTTACACAAAACCAGGCATAACAAATTACAAAGAGGAGTATTGTGTATAAAGAAATGAACTGACAAGTTTTGTCGCCCTCCGTGGTGTAATGGTTACCATGCTAACTTCATATACCCAAGGTCGCGGGTTCAAACGATGGATTTTTTCGGGCGTAAAAATCCTTAGCATGGCTTCCTTCGGAAGGGAAGTAAAGCTGTGGGTCCCGTGTCGTAGATTTACGGCACGTAAAAGAACCTCAAGCCTGATAAGAGAGACCTCTGAGCAAAATTAAGCGATCTTTCACGCCCAATATAGAATGGGACGCTGAGAACCAAAGCAGTTAAAGAGCGTCCATAAATAACAGGTCATTTCCATTTGAACTGGCAAGTTGAAATAAAGCAACATAACTCTAGTTTATTTATTCCGGTATCTCGGCAATATTTCAGAACAAGTGACTCACGATGATTAATTAAAAGCATGAGGAGTATACTAGTTTCACAATAATGTAACAGATGAGTCAGTGAATTTCGTGCACGTGATTAGCATGATTTTATCACTCGCCATGTTCGACTACTGCTTTTCCACCCAGATGAACATTCCTGAGCGTGTACCTTACCTACCGTTAAGTGAGAAACGAGCGAGACCACCACATGACAGCTTGAGTAATGTAGTGCATCGCTCTAGTAATCAGCTATGATGTGTTCCATTAACTTTGCCCCGTATCTTTTAACTGTCACGTCACCGCTCAATGGTTACTGTAATGATGTAGCTTATAGTTATGTGATACAAAATATATAATTCCTTATTTAACGTGATCGTTTACCTGGATATATTCAAATTATCAAATTTCTTTTTCATAACCGTGTGATTTAAATTTATCTTCATATTATTAATGGCGTTAATGCACCTACAGTGTATTAACTTCTTATTAATAAGAATCGACTGGTAGAAATACAATCTGGGTGTTGGCAAAAGTTTGGGAGCTGGATATCCTGGACATGTGATCTGCAGCCGATTCCAACAACAAAAATCTTGTGTGTTCCATTCACATGACTTTCTCTACATCTCTGCAACAGATTATTGCTAAAATGCTTATGATTCTATTTACTTCATGCTAATCGAGAACATTTTTTTTTTTTTTTTTTTTTTTTTGCAGAAATAGTCTTATTGCCTGCTTCCATGTAAGTAGAAGGAAAATAAGGGAATACCGTAGGTTAAAGGTGATAGTCAAAAGCTGGTTGCAATGTCCTGTGTTTGCATGGACAGTTTACAACTTCCCGTATGAGAAAAGGATTTTAAAGCTGAAACCAATACCAAGGAATATCTCAAAAACGACAACACCACAAAAAATGTATATAACACAAATAGTGGGTTTTAATGAGCTCTACATTTTTATTAAGTAAGTTTTTGTCTATCTCTTTCGGTTTACTAATTATGCAAAATTCCGTAAAATTCATCCCGAATAAAGATGTCTTCAGATGTATTTCCCAGAAATTTCAAGATATACATTTTATTTGTCAGGCAAATATCTTAATCAAAATCGTTAAGAGCCATTTTTAACAAAATCAAAATTTTAAAAAATGTTCCATGTAAAGGGTAGTTGGGGGTGAGGCGATTTTCTTCCAAATACATGTATGATATTTAACGCACTTTTCGTTTTTGAGCTATGCTACCCACAGACTCATTCTCACACACACACACACACACACGCACGCACGCACGCACACATTTTTCTAAAAGTGTTTTTTTGGATTCAGCGGGTCCTAAAACAATGTATTTCAAGTGAAATTTTGGGATCGAACTTTTGGGTGAAATACAATACCTTCTCTATATATTATGTACATAGTATGTGTAGAGAAAGTAAAAATGATGATTATGATGATGATAGAGATGCATGAACTGTCTTAAGAAAGAGTAGTTTCATGGATGTTTGTGGCACACAATTAAGTACAGCGTCTAAAGAGAGAACGAAATAGTGAGTAAATTAAATTCAGAATATGCAAATTGCGGCTCCTCGTTCATGTACCTTACATATTTCTGCCAAGGTCGCAAGATGGCAGGATTATCACAACATACTATTACAGTCACTGTGTTAAGAAATGCAGTGTAAAAAGCATTAACATTGCTGCCATATAACGACCTTGATTCCTACGGCAGTGACCTACCATCTGGTGTCTATGTAAAATTGGGCTGATACAGAGCGGGGAAAAGAAGCTTCGGCATCGAACACGCTTTGAACTGCGTACAATGCGTATGTGTTTGGCATATAAGGAAAATACGTCATACCAATCGCGCAAGCTCAAAAGCTCCTTAAAATGTGCACAAGACAATATTTGCTGCCCGACACTGATGCCACGTTTTATCCAGTTTAGAGGAGCAACGCGGCAAATTTAAACGACGCACAGTTCAAATTACTGCATATACGTTTTGTTTAATAGCATTCAGAGAGAAATATGCAATAAATCTACAAGGTGTCAAAAGTTAGATGTGCACGTGTTCTTGTGCATTTATGTAACAGCTGCTACTGAATGGGAGGATACTTCGTTTCAGGATGATGAAAGCGTGTGCATAAATGACATTAATAACTACTTTGAGAACCAGAAACAAAAGAGTTGATGAACTGAATAACTGAACTGATGTTGATTTTATATCTGATATGGGCTGGTCCATGTAAAAGGTTTTATGCTAAATCAAAAGAAGACTCTAATAATGAAGCTAGATTAAAAATTACAGGTACAAGATTAAAACTACAAATCATAAGATTTGAACTCGATTCTAAGTCATCTTGGAAAGCTTACATTCACAAAATACGGTGTAAGGTATCACTAGTCACTTCCCTGATAAGACAACATCTGGCGTATTACTAGAAAGATTTAGAAACATATACTTGTTTCAAAAGTCATATTACATTCATTATTGTGCTAAACAGTACTTTTTTATATATGTCAAGATCAAATAATTTGTATTGCTTAAAATTTGAGGTTACAGACTTCAGTCATGCTTAGACAATATAATAACCAACTCCGACACTGACAATGCACACTGGGAAATATTCCATACACATTATTCAGACCACAAAGCACTCTGAATAAAAATTCTGAATGAAGAAGCTAAAACTCAGTATCACAGTGTAACCATAAGAAAATTAAATGAAACAGAAATTAACTCTTTTAGGAACAAATTACAAGAAATCGTTTGGTCACAAATTATTAATGCTAGCAATACTATCTCAGACATTTTATCACAACTTTCTACACATGTTGCTTATACATTTTAACCATCCTGCCCTAAAGTATCTATGAAGTTCTAAAACACATAAAAATCATGGCTAAAGTAAATTGGTATACCCCGGAACTCAAAAAGCTTAAAACATTGCTCAATATTTTGTATGATAAAAGATGTAAAAGTGACGGGTACAAAAACGAATATAAAAATGCAAAAATTATATAGAAAGAAAATGTTAGAAGCTAAACATAAATGTATAGAAAACTATATAGTAAATATAGTTCCAATAAGCATAAAGCAGTCTGGAATATTGTTAGAGATGAATCGGTTAGCAAGGATAACTTAAATAAAATACCATTCTCATCCAACAAATTAAACAAAACTTTGTTGAAAAAACATGTGAACAAAATTATCTACAACAGGGAACTATAGGTAAAATAATTAACTTCTTACAACCCCAACAGCTAAACTGTACTAGTATTGGCGATTTTAAATGGAGAGAGGTCAGTCACAAGAAATCATTAATATTGTTTCTAAGTTTAAGCCTTTCAAATCAAAAGATTATTATGGATTTTCTAATTATGCAATTAAGAAAACAATAGACATTCTATGCCATCCTCTTGCATATATAATCAACTCTTACTTACCAATGAATTTTTAACTGTACCTAGTTGCAAGAGAGGGGACATAAATAATATATAGAATTATAGACCAATATCGTTAGTGCCAGTAATTTCTAAAATAATTGAAGTAGTAATGTATAAGAGATAAATGATCGTTTTTAGAGATTCAATTTAACTCACAATTTGGCTTCAGGCAAAATTTATCCATTGTAAAAGCAGTTGAAAACAATACATGTAGTATTGCAAGCCCTTGAAAATGTTAGCCTGTCCAATACTTATTGACTTAACTCAAGCATTTGGCACTATGCCACATGCTACTTGAATAAAGAAACTAGAATTCTATGGTATAAATAACTCTGAATTATCATTACTACTACAGTTGTAGCTATTAAATAGACAGCTGTTAGTCACAGTAAATAGTAAACAATCAAAGCCCCTGACAATAAAGCGTGGAGTACTTCAGAGCTCCTTTCTGTTAATTCTGTCCGACTTTTTCTGTTCTTAATATATAGTTGTTTACCAAATAAATCTGTTTTGTATGTGGATGATACCACTTTCTTAATTACAGCAGCATGTAATAACACTACTGAATATCTCAACAACTGCATGTGGGGAAAATCTGTCCAACGGTGCAACACAAATAGCCTAGCTATAAATGAAAAGAAAACTGAAAGAATACTGTTCTCACTTAAACATGGAAATTAATTAAAATCCGTGAAATTACTTGGTATACACATAGGTGGTAGACTTAGGTGGGATTAACATATAAATAAACTTTGTTCCAACTGGCTAGAGTTATGTATACTCTAAATAGGTTAAAATTAACAGTAACACAAATAATACTGCTAAATGCATATTATGCCTATTTCATAGCCACCTTACTAATGGAATATTACTGTGGGGAAATTCCAGTGGAGCCCATAAAGCCTTCATATGACAAAGAAAGGCTATTTGCGGCATTAAGTACTTAAAGTATGCTGATTCATGCAAAAATTACTTTAAATAGAACATAAAGATAAATATATCACAACCTAAGATAAATTTTATTACATCTATGACACCACAAATCATAATTTTTATTAAACTACTTAAGTAACTTTAAAACCAAGCTAACACAAAATCTCTTTCTAAAATTAATAGGAGCATTAACCCTTCCAAGTTTATACATTCTTGTTTGTTAATTGTATGTAAAGGGAAATTACCAGAATCTCACAACAAAAACATGTAATTAATTACACTAAGAAAGAATACAGACCTAGAAATGCCATATTTTAGACTCAGTAAAACTCAAAAACATTACAATATATAGGTCTTAAGTTCTATAACAAATTACCCAATTATGTGCAAATTCTTCCAATTATTTAAAAAGACTGTGACAAAATTAGTTAAGAAATGGCTTTTTAAAGTATATATGAACAGTATGAATTAACAACAGCTTAAACCAATTATATGCAACATCTATATTGCATTTATTATAAAATGTATCCTTGCTGATCGATCATATCTATTATGGGTTGTGAGTTGCACTTATTTTTTGCAAATTTATGTTATCTTTATTTAGTGCATTACAGTTGTCAGTACCTATTTATTTGTAAATTCAGGTTATACTTAGTTTGTTATGAGCGAATCCATTTTGATGTAATTTTTGTGTACATAATGTGTACATTTTATGTATGAAAATGTTAACACTTTTGACTGTGTCTATAGAAACTTTATGTTGCTCCTTGATTATTATTATTATTATTATTATTATTATTGACAGAAACTAGACAAAAAATACAAATAACTTTTTAATCATTTGAGAATACTTACTCTTTTAATTTGTTTATATTTTACGTTTTGACAAATGCACATGTTCATTTGCATCAATATGACTATACACTCAACAGTATATAATAGGACTCAACCTATGTTAAATATGCCTAATCGTAGACCTGCTTTGTCGAAGATTCTTATACAGTATGTCTTGGTGAAAGTTGACGGTATAACTGTTAACCGTCAGTGTGGGATCCGGTGCGACAATTTCCAGCCTAACGTGCCGCGAACGGTCGATAGAAATCGTACATTTCCGCGAGATGTGAAAATGCTAGGAACATTTTTAAACCTTCTTAAAAACATTTTTAAGAAATGAGAATTGGAGTGGAAAAAACTAAACAAAAAGTTAGGCTTAAATTTCCTGACAGCGTACCTCCGTAGACCATAGAAAAACTATTTTGAACTTAGTGGATAGGTTTAACAAAACAAGTTCTGTGAGTAATAATCAGAAAAGCCAACGAAACCGCCGCGTCCTTACTGAGGAAAATATTTATGAAATCGGTGCTGCTGAAAGTAGTTCAAGAAAATTATGGCTCTGAATATCTTTATATTTTAGAATATTTGTAATATGGCCTCAAAGATCTATCCCAGAGCTCTTAATACCTGTTCTAGAGTCCTAAAACTACCTTTAAAATGTCCCGAAATACTCTAAAATGTCCCCAAAATGCTTGTAAAGAGGCATGATAGCTTCAGAGTCCTCGATAACTATGCTAGAGCTGCAAAACTACCTACAAAATGGCAAAATGTCTAGACTGCCAAAATCCTGTTCCAGAGCCTGAAATAACTAGAAAATTCTATAAGGTTACCTATCTGAAATACCTGCTTCGGAGCCGTTAATACCTTCAAATTGGCATGAAATACCTTTAAAAGCACCCAAAATACTGTTACAGAGCCCGATATACCTCTATATTCCAGAAATACCTTAAAATCCCCCGAAATTTATATGAAATAAATTAAAAATCACTACGTTTTTTAGCAGTTATGCAGGATTATGTAAAAATAGAGAGAGAAAATATAAGGTTCCGAATGGTGGAGTTTACAGGCCATTCCCAGAAAATTCAAGATAAATATTTAAATGCATATGTTTATTATATGGTATTTTAACCAAATTCGTTAGAGCTATTTTTTGGAAAAACAAATAGAAAAAAAGTGATTTGGAAGTTATGAACCAACTTCACTTTTATTAGACTTTATCCAAAAAATAAGAAAAAAAAAAGCTTATGTCACAAATTATTTGAAATAAATTGTGTACTTTAAAGAGACCATTTTCATGTAGTAAGTTGTTACCCAGCACTTATGGTTTACTGTCATACAACATTACACAAAACTAATTCGGAAGACGACGACTTCTTAGCTAATAAAGGTAAGCCTTTTATAAGGTCATTTTAGTCAAAATAGTTAGAGCCGCTTGAGAAACAAATAAGAGCGTTCCATATCGAGTATTTTGTGATGACGGAATTTTCTTGAAAATCTTACTGCCAAATTTTGGAAAACTCTGAACTTAATATATATAGCTTGTTTAGTTATGCTATTCACACACATCTAAGATTACTTCAACAGCAAGGGGAATAAAGTAACGGTCGTATGCCAATTATACAGACATGCTAGTCTCTGTATTATTAATCTTTAACTAAATTTCTATTTTATTAACAAATCAGAATGAAAAGGGGAGCGAATTCGTACAAAATCTCACAGTTAAAGGCACCCACGGGCTATTTGTTTCAAATTTATACCATGAATTATACATGGAAAAATAGCGTGCAAACATGTCATTTGCATAGTAATTAATTGTTTAAACAAGTCTACCATTAACAAGAAATACTTCACACGATGAAGAATGTATTCCAAAACAAGTGATGCTATAAAAATATTCTTTTAATTTGGCGGAAAAAATGGATCAACTTAGCAAAAAAAAAAATAAATGTATTAATTAGTATACTCATAAATAACAACATTTCAGAAAAATCATTTCCAATGTGTTTTCATTTGTACTTTTTAGATTTTGTCTTAAAATTTTGAAGCAAACTGATAAAAACTGCATCGTGGGGGAACATTTCGAATCTCTCTCTCTCTCTCTCTCTCTCTCTCTCTCTCTCTGTGAATAAAAGTGGAGAAAACAGAAAGGTCGAGAAAATTAGCTTTGAAAATCTAGAAGCATTGCTTATCTACGTACACAATGATCTTCAAAACGCCACGTGGCAGCACTTATACGCACAACAAACACAGATTATGAATCTAGAAAATCCTAAGAAAATTATATGTGCAAAATAAAATATGTATTTTTTAAATGAAATCTGATTATTTTTTATCTATGGGCACCCTTACAATAATAAGGCGAGTGAGGTCATATGTCTACTAGTAGAACAGAAGCAGCAGCTTGGTTAAGATGGACGTATACAGCTGCAGGATTGAAACTGATACCAATCCCATGAAACTACTGCTGGACCCCTTCCCTGTTGATTTACCGCCAAGATTCGCAATAGGACGCTACTGAAGAACGCAGGGAAGATTACAAAAGGCGAATGGGGTAGACGAAAGGATGGGGAAGGAAGTCGTAATGTGCGACAGGGTTTGAGTCTCTGTTAGAGAATGTTGTCGGCAATGTTCCCTCACACTATCATTATTTGTATCTTGCAATAAACAAAATACAAAATTGGGCTCCTTGTGCATGGGAAGTGTGCCATTATTCAGCCGTTCTGTTAATTTTCCAAAAGTAGGCAGGTTGATTTTTATTTTATTTACTACATACCTTCATTACGCAAAATGTAATATGGTTGATTTATTGTTATTCTCGTAATAATTCGCTTTCGTGGGGGGGGGGGTCTCAGGTTTGCGAGAAAAGGAATCAGGTGGTCAAAATATTTTCATGCTCTGAAATAAGAGTGGATCTTCCGCTACCAGGCTTGTACGCAACGCATCCCTTCGCTTGATAATTGTGTTAAACCCCTCCATTCCCTACTTGGATCGTGCCAAATTCGCTTTCGTCTTCCAAAGAGATTATTTGTTTGACAAATATTGAACATGTCGCAAAACTGGAAGAAATGTAACATCGGTGTTGCGTTTTGTAGCGCAATGCTCTGCTTGTTATACCGTCCATTTGAGCAATAATGCATGGCAATGGTTATAGAACACATTTTACGTCGGTAGTCTTTTAAAAATTTAACTTTCTTTGAAGGTTGGGCCAAGAAAGCTGGACATTTTGAAATAGTGAAACAAAATGTATAATACGGTATTAAATTAATTTTCACTATATGAAAAAGATATAGTGTGTCATTTAAATGGCATCCTGTACTACTTGAACAACCTTCAAATGCTCTGCATCCTCTCCTTGAAGTTTTTCATTTTTACTTTCTCTGCACGTACTATATACATAGTGTATAGAGAAGGTATTGTATTGCATTTTGAGACCCTCTGAATAAAAAAAGGAATTTTTAGAAAATTGTCCATGTGTATGTGTGAGCAGCATAGCTCAAAACAAAAGACGGTTAAATACCAAACTTGGTATTTAAGATTGGCATCTTCCAAGGATGCGACACGAAGATTTTCAAGAAAATTCCCCCACCCAAAACTACCCTTTACATGGAAACATTTTCGAAAACTTTGATTTTCTCAAAAATGTCTCTAACGATTTTGATTAAAAATTTCTTATTGAGCTTATATTAACATGCAAAATAAAATGTATATCTTGAATTTTCTGGGAATATCCTCTAAAGACTTCTTTGTTTCGGATGATTTTTATTGAATTTTGTATAACTGGTAAACCGTAAGAGATAGACATAAATTTACTACACAAAAAATCTAGAACACGATGAAACACATAATTTATGTCATATACATTTTTTTCGTGGAGTTGGTCGTTTTTGAGATATTCCTTGTTATTGGTTTCAGCTTTGAAAAACACACTTTTCTCATACAGGAATCTGTCAACTCCTGTCTATACAAACAAAGGAACTTCAGTCACATAGCAACCAGGTTTTGACTATCACTTTAACCTATGGTACTCCCTTATTTCGCTTCTACTTACAAGGAAGCACGTAAAAAGACTGTTTCTGAAAATTTTTCTCAATTAGCATGAAATAAATAGAAGAGTAAGCTTTTTATCAATAATTTGTTGGTGAGATGTAGAGAAAGTCATGTGAATAGAACACATCAGATTTTTCTAATGTTTTGATGATGTCTGCAAGTTTCTCATGAATTTGTGGTCTGCATATATTTTACGTTTTAGATATCTCCAGGAATAGCGCAGTTCATGGTACGTATTTGTCAACATGACAGGATATTTAAATAAATTTAGCTTTTCCATCATAAATACCTACATGTGCAGTTGCAGAAACTTTCTACTACTCAAATGACCACTTCAATTTTGGAAATATACGAGCATTACATTTGAATAAACATTTCTCAATAATGGTAACTTTCTCCGGATAGGTAGATGTCGCTCAATAAGTTTCTTTGTGTGCGATACGGAATCTGTTTAGATAAAAATGGGCTTCGCAGTACATCCAAATATTCGAAAGAACACGAGGGAAAGAAATTAATATCAGTAAACTTGAACCAAGGTCTTGGGGAACAAAGATCATTCATCACCTATACACCTTTACTTTTAATTAATATCCTGAATATTATTGGTTAAAAATAAAACAATTCATCAAAGCGGCTTCGTCCAAATTTTAAAATTATATCAAACACTCTCCAAACGTATTGCGCCTAGAGCACGTAGGCATTAGGCACCAGTTTGATTAGGCCTTGCCTCATGATGACTGGTTTTAAATAATAACAATAATAATAATCAGAGCAATGCAATGAGAACAGTCATGATTATGGCGTTTTATATATTTTTATAACATCTCTAAAACAGAAGAAATAGAATGTCCTTGCCGATGTATACAAAATGACAGAAAAAAATCTAAGCACTCAGCAATTTACAGAAGACTTGTAAAAACTCTAAAACTAACCAACATAAAACACATTAAGTAAGGAATACTCTCGAACAATAACACAGAACGTGTTGACCGCACCGTGGTCGAGTGGTCAGATCATTCGCCTCTCACCTAGACGGCCAGGATTCGATCCCAAGCGACCGCATGTGAGATTTGTGGTGGACAAAGCGGCACAGCGGCGGGTTTTCTCCGGTTTCCCCCGCCATCTCATTCCACCGGGGCTCCATCTTCATGTATCATCAGTGCCATGGCCTGCGGTGCCAGAGCAGTAAAAGCGGGCGTTAAACACTACAAAAAAACAACAAAAAACAGAACTTGATACTTGGGCCCCACATCGTCAAAAAATTGAAGGAAACAAAAGCGCTAAAACAAGGAGCAAGGATTCCATCAGGAAGCCCTGAATTTGTTTGTTGCATCAGCAAACCATATGCTAGAACCGTAATAGTCTAAGAAATAACGAGATAGTCCAAATATCCAGGTCAATATCTATGCAAATTAACTGTCAAAGCAGCAAACCATGACTTTGCAAGGTCACAATCGAATGGTGACTTCAGAAAATACCTAGACCATAGGGGGATTATTAGGAAAGTCTATGTGGTAGGTACATTGACGTTGCAAGTCACAGAATCGAATATATTACGTATCTTTAGCAAATCGAAAAAATATTTAACATCATGTTGTATGGAAATGGCATATTGGTGATACGCTTAAGCTAAATAGAACTCGAATTCTTATGATGGACAGACAGCACAAAGGACTAGTTGATGTGCTGCAGTAATGAACTTCCACATTCCTCTCATATACTAGGCAAATGGGAAACTGAAATGATTCTAAGCAAAGGAGTTTGAAACGACTGCCTCTGTAATCGAGTGGTCAGCGTTCTGGCTTTTCAATCCAGAGGTCCCAGGGGAATTTTTCTTTAATTAGAATCATTCCCTACCCTCCGCAGAGTATGGACGTATGAATCTGGGTGGGTTTCACAGCGAAAATGAACAAACTCAGCTGCTACAGCACATCACACACACACACACACACACACACACACACACACACACACACACACACACACTTATGGCACTTTCAAACTATCTCGCAGATAACCAATCCTTTATTTCATTTTATTTCTGTCACCTCGGTTTACTATTGAAACAGAAAAAATACAACTCTAGTTTTAAATAACCAAAACTATCCAATATGCTCATATTAATGTGTTATCTTGAGCAACAGTTGAATAATAAAATAATTATTTTTCCGTCAGTCGGAGCGGTAGAAGATTTTGAATGGCGTGACTATTAAAGAACGGTTTATAACGTTATTGGGCAAATAATATATATGCCTGCTTAAACACAATATTGGTAAACTGCTTATTCGGTTGAGTGATCAACGCTCTAGCTTTTCAATCCAGATGCCCCAGGTTTGATTCCCGCTTGAAGCAGCGATGGTTTCTTTCACAAGAATCATCTACCCATCCCTCCCATACTTTTGGAAGTATGGATATTGGAATGAATGCGAGTGAGTTTAATCGTAGATAAATCAGATGTGTACAATTCACATGACTATCTCTACCAATTCTGCCTATTTTGAGTTATGCTGTTCACACACAGACCTTATCGAAATGTTTGATACAATATAACACTTTCCCTGTTATACACCGTAGAGAAAATAACATTTCTTTTGGGGGGATTAAATGGTCCTCAAAATATTTCCAGTGAAATCTCGGTATCAAATTTTTGGATTGAATGCAATACCTTTTCTACCTACTAGTATATTGTACATGGCAGAGAAAGTAAAACTTAACAAAACCAAAGTCTACAGTTCAGCGAGCTGTTTTTGAAGTCAAAACTCCAATGTGAATACCAAAGAACTTAAACGGGGGCTTCGTATTTTGCAGTTTTAAATGCAATTCAATACCCAATACTACAGCATGTGGATATAAATACAATTTCATATAAACTGGCAGAATTAGCCATGACCGCATGTTTAATTTCTCTACACTACTATGTACATAGTGTATAGAGAAGGTGTTGTATTTCACCCAAAAATTCGATACCAAGATTTCGCCGGAAATACGAGTTTTACGGTACCCTATATCGAAAGAAAGCATTTTTATTTTTTCTAGCCCATATGTACAATGTACTTGGTGTGCGTGTACGTATGCGTGTGGTGTACAGCATAGCTAAAAACGAAAATATTATTAAATACCAATCTTGGTATTTGTGTTTAGTATCTTCCAAGGATGCCACACGAAGATTTTCAAGAAAATCACCCCACCACAAACTACTCCTCACATGGAGCAATTTTTGAAAGTTTTGTTTTTCTCAAAATTGACTAACGATTTTGATTAAAATGCCGTAAATTAAAGATACTTACATGACAATTAAAATGTATATTTTGAATTTTCTGGTAATAGCCTTTGAAGCACTTTATTCTGGATGAGCTTTGCAGAATTTTGAAATATAACTAAACGATAAGAGGCAGGCAGAAACGTACTACACACAAATAGAGATGGTTAAAACACATAATTTGTGTCATATACGTTTTTCTTGTAGAGTTGACCATTTTCGAGATATTCCTTGTTATTGGGTTCAGCTTTAAACTACTTAACTTTTCTCAAATAGCTAACCGAACCTCAATTGTTTCACATAGCGACCAGCTTCTAAAACATTTGACTCGCTTTAGCCTAGTGTATTCCCTTATTTCCCTTCTACTCACAAAGAAGCAAGTAATAAGACCAATTCGGCTAATGTTTATTTCGATTAGCATGATGTGGATAAAAGAATAATATTTTGGAACAACAGTTTGTATATTGAACAGCTAAAGAAAATCACACAAATAAATCACACCGGATTTTTAGAAAAAGGTATCGTGTGTGTGTGTGTGTGTGTGTGTGCATGTGTCCGTGAATCTACGTACACGATGACTCAAAAGCGAAAAGTCGGTGAAATACCAAACTTGGTATTTAAGTTTAGTATCTTCCAAGGATGCCACACGAAGATTTTGAGGAAGATCCGCAAACTACCCTTTACATGGTAACAATTTAGAAAATTTTGATATTCTCAAAAATAGCTCAAACAGTTTTGATTAGAACACCATATATTAAATATATTTACATCACAAAATGTATACCTTGAATTTTCTGGGATTGACCTTTGAAGACCTGTTTATCTGGATGAATTTTGCTGAATTTAGCATAACTGCTAAACCGTAAGAGATAGACAAAAAGTTACTACACAAAACTGTAGATCTCGTTAAAATATACAATTTATGCTATATACATTTTTTTTTCGAGGAGTTTACCATTTCCGAGACATTCCTTCTTATTGGTTTTAAAATACTTATAACTTTTCTCATACGGGAATTTGTAATCTCCTGACTATGCAAAGAAACGGATTTCATACACATGGGAACCAGCTTTTAAAATATTTGAGAACCACTTTACCCTAATGTTTGCCCTTATTTCCTTCTACTTATAAGGGAGCAAGTAATATGACCATTTCTGCTAATGTTTGTCTCGATTAGCATGAATATAAGAATAAGATTTTTAACAATAATTTGTTAGAGATGTAGATAAAGTCATGTGAATGGAACGCAAGATTTTTCCATATTTCAATATTTTTCAATGCAAGGATGCATTTTACTCTAGAACTATTCAACTTGATAGAATTAAACTTTTGAAATGCTTTAATGGATACATTAATAATTAATCTAACTTGTTAACATCATGAAATAATTAAAAATAATCATTTTAATGACAAAAAGTATTATAACACTGATTGTGTTTAGGGTGGATTTTATAGCTATGGTAGTATTGCTGCAAAATGAAATATGCGAAAATACTCAAATTGCCCTAAGCATTCAAAACCATTTCCTACCAATGTATTGTCCAACGTCACCCTGGCCGATTTCAAACAGAATGCATATACAAATCGCAACATATTTCAAACAGGTATATTATTGTCGATTTATGATTTCATAAATATCTATTTGTGGCTCTTTGCATACGTTAAGGGGAGAGAGAAAAGTGATTGGACATGCATTAACCAAGGAAGCATACATATATGAGTATATTCGATGGAACAGTAAAATGTACTCCTATCAATATGCATGTATCTATATATCTATCAACGTTCGTGTTCACGTATACTGAGCTGGGAAAAATCACAGAATTAATTTTTATCACAAATAAGAGTAGGTTAAATTTGATTATGTTAAATTTCCCATTCAACGTGCAACCTCTTAAAAGTACTTGAAACTGACTTTTAGGGAAATATGGTTAAAGTATTTTTCTTGTTTTATTTTCATGAAAAAAAATCTTTAGACTCAGAATCCAATTACGATTTTGCCATTTTGGTCATGTAAATGTCCAAACGCAGGGTTTAAAAGAATATGCTTAGTACGTGTGAATAGAACGTGAAATTTTCATGTAAGTTTGTTTCCTCTGTATACTTTCTCGTGATGAGCATTTTATTAACTTTCTTTCATATTTTCAGTATACGTTCTCTTAAGTAAGCCTTTGGTGTCGCTAAAATTGGATTTCGGGTTTAAATAATTTAATACATTACGGAGTTTTAGAAAATTAGATATGCCGCCTGATTCACTTTTTTTAAAAAGTGTAATTTTACAAAAATCTAATCTTCAATTGAGGGTGTCAGTGCAACAGTGGTCTAACCCATTCTTTTTAAAAAATGAAGAATGGTTTCTTTAAGAATAACGAAAACCTCATTTTAAATCGAACTGCTTGTTCACTGACACTTTTCCAGATTTATTACACAACAACAACAACACATTGAGTTAACATAATGTTGTATACCTAACAATTTTTATTAGTATGGTGCAAATCTTTTTCTGGGTTAGACCACTGTTGCGCTGACCCCCTCAATTGTAAACAATGGTATTTAATAGCTTGTTTTTTCTAATTTTCATCATATGGGGCATTTCACATGACATTCAATTTTATTCTTCAAAATAATTTTCTTGTAATACTGGGGAGATTGGTTTATGAAAATTAATCGAGGGTCGGCTGATACGGCCCGGGCTTCTTAATGAAAACAGCATTTAATTTTTTTCTTTTCCTTTATTTCTCAACATAAGCTCCAGAAATGCTAATACATTTGTCATACTGGTGTTCTAATTTAATTAAACCATCTCTGTAGTGTGATTTATCAAGGTCCTCAAAATAGCTGTTTACCGTATCAATGACCACCTCGTATCTGTGAAATCTTCGTCCTCCAAGACATTTTTTGAGATTTGGGAACAGTGGTAGTCAATGGGTGCTAGATCTGGCCAATAGGGTGGATGTGCAAGCAATTCGAACTTTAATTCGCACATTTTCCCACTGCAATGACTGAACGTATCGTGATGAAACAAGATTTTTTTTTCACCTCATCACTCAAATGTAGCAGTAAACTTGCGTTGTAGTCACTAGTGATACTTTTACCTTTTTCTAAGTAATCAATAAAAATAATTCCCTGTGCATCCAAGAAAACATTCGCCATAACCTTGTTAGCTGACAAAATTGACTGCCTTTTTTGGAGTTGATTTACCTGGCGCAATCCACTGCTTTGACTGTGATTTACTTTCTGAAATGTAGTGATGTATCCAATTTTCATCCATGGTAATGAGCCGTCTCAAAAATTCACTGGGATTTTTACGGTAGAGCTCCACATTCTTAACAGAAACATTTTTTCTTTGCATCGTTTGATCAGGTGTCAACAAACGCGGTAGCCATCTTGCACAGACCTGGTGAAAGCCCAAAACTTTACCTAAAATATTACCTGCACGTTCAATTGATATGTTTACAGCTTCTGCTACCTCAAACAACTTTAATCTGCGATCTTCCAGCACTAAACGATGAATTTTTTCAATGATCTTTGGAGTTGTCACTTCCACAGGGCGTCCAGAGCGAAGCTCATCACTAGTGCTCGTATGTCCAATTTCGAACTCTACAACCCGCCTTTTAATCATTGAATATGAAGGGGCAGAGTCTTTCAATGCATTGTCTATTTCCTCCTTGATTTCTTTAGGCGTTAATCACTGCTCGTTTTTCCAAATCCTCCATTTTCGTGAAAACTCTAAAGCTGTCTTGTTTAAAATGCTGCCATTCGAAAACTAAACAAACTATTGACCTGTATGTATTCAAGCTAGTCTAGAGTTAAACTATACGATACTACCGTCTAACTGGTCTAGTGGAGCCATATCTGTGCGAGGCCCGGGACTTATCAGCCGACCCTAGTATAAGTATGTTGAACAATTGTCTGATACGATTTTCAGCTGAGTGAAAATTGTAGAAATTAACGCAGTACTCAAACATTACAATGTGCTGTTCCAAAGAACTGGGAAAAAGGTGTGAATAAAGGTATATCTATTCTTGATCCACACAAAAATAACCGAATCAGTTCAGTCCTGTTAAAGATGTAGTTCATTCAATAGACAAAAATCCGGTGTGTTTCATTCACATGAATTTCTCTATCTGTTCCACAAACAAACTACGCATACAGAAGATTATCTTAGCTAAATAATGCTAATGAGATAAACATTAGTGTAATTTTATTGGTCTAAATGCTTGCTTCCTTGTACAAAGGAACTAGGGGAAAACACTAAACTAAAGCGATAGTCAAATCTTTAAAGCTGGTAGTTATATGAAACAATCGATATTTGGTTATCTTTGCATGCACAGGAATAAAACAAAAGAGATGTGAAACGAAAGATAATTTCCCGTTTGAGAAAAATTTAGAAGTTTAATAGTGAAACCAATAACAAAGAACATCTCCGACCTCTACAAAAAAAAGGCATATGACACAACTTGTGTGTTATAACGAGATTTATATTTCTAGTATAGTAAGTTTATGTATATCCTTTACGATTTATCAGTTTAGCAAAACTCACACAGAAAGAAGTAGTCTTCAAAAGCTCTTCCCATAAAATTAAAGTTTTCATTTCTTTTATCACACAAATATCTTAAACATGCGGTATTTTAATCAAACCGTTAAGAGTTTTTAAGAAAAAATGCTCGAAAAATACTCCACGTAAAGGGTAGTAGGGGGTGCGGGGATATCCTTGAAAATCTTGTATCGCATTATTGGAAGATGCTGAACTTAAATACCAAGTTTGTCATTTAAGGGAATTTTCGTTATTTATGCTACCCACAGATACACACATGTTTTATTCAGGATCCTCAAAACATGTATTTCCGGTGAAATTGCGGTATTAAATTTTTGGATGGCATACAAAACTTCTCTACCTACTATGTACATTGTAATTACACGCTAGAGAAAGTACTACAAAAGGTACGTTCTATTTATAGAGTTGCATCGTACATATCGGATGAATACTGATTTTATTCTTTACTTTGACCGACTATTCTCTCTCTTCCTGCATGCAACTTCTCCATCTTGAAATGTAAACAGGAAACTAATGGGAATATGATAGGAATTACTAAATGGTTTTCCGTTTGCGTTACATCTTATAACTGCACTCTTGCACCGCTGTGGCTGCCTTAAATGGAAGCCGTCGTTATTTCTGGTTCACTGCTAATGTCCCGCAGCCCATTTATGAAATATTCTATCCGCAGAGAACCGCTGCCCCATGAGTGCCCCTTTTGTATATGTAACTTCTCATGCCTCTTTGTAAGGCCGGTAGGCTAACCATCAAGAATCATGGGTCCTATGCTAACGGACCAAGTATTTGTTTTTAAAAAACTGACGTGTTGCATTCACGTGAATTTCTCTCACGCTATTCTTATAAAAGAGTATAATTTTATCTACATAAAACTAAGTCAAATTAAACATTACAAGAAATGGTCTTACTACTTAGTTGCTTATAAATAGAGAGGAAATAAAAAGGAAAGGAAATACACTAGGGTAAAGCGTCAGTCAAATCCTTTAAAAGCTGTCGCTAGGCAGTTTCCATTGAAATGCAGTTCTCCTTCTCTGGCCAGGAGTTAACAAAAGAGGTATGAAACTGATGAGGGCCCTCCGTTTGAGAAAAGTTTCAAGTATTATAATATTAAAACCATTAACAAGGAACATCTCAGAAATGGTAACTCCACAAAAAAAAGTACAAGAGGTAAGCTAAGTGTATTAACGAGGTCCACATTTTGTCTGTTGTAATTTTTTGTTCATCTCTTATGGTTTTACCAGTTATGTAAAAGTCATTCAGGGGCTATTCCCAAGAAATTCAGGATATACATTTTATTTGTCATGTAAAGTAAAATGCCTTTATATTATTTTAATCAAAATCGTTATCCTTTTTTCACATAAATTAACTTTTCGACATTTTTACCATGCAAAGGATGATTTAGGCTGGGTTCTTGAAAATCTTCGTATCGTATCCTTGGAAGATGCTGAACTTGAACATCAAGTTTAGTATTTAACCAACGTTTCGTTTTTGAGTTATGTTCACGGACAGCACACAACCCTTTTCTAAAAATTCTCTTGTTTTAGGCAGGGGACCCTAAAACGTGTATTTCTAGTGAAATCTCGTTATCGAATTTTTGGATGGAATGCAATACTTTCTCTACCTATGTACTGTGTAGAGAAAGTAAAAGTCTTAAAATTCAAAGAGGCTGTATTATCAACTACACTTAGTATGCATTCATACGTGTACAGCTCAGCCAATCTGAAAACTGTTCCCCTGAGATGTACCAACACAATGCAGAAGCATCCCAAGGAAAACTGAAGCAATAGTGGAAATCAAGATTAAAAAGTATTCAGCAATGCTGAACGAAACATTTAAAATTCCAGCACTCTTTGGATCATGACATTATACATGATGAACAACAATTAAAGCTTTAAAAATGTAATGTGATCCATTCTGTAAGTATCCCTTATATCAGTATTGGCAAATCCCGTACCATTTGGCCCGCAACCCGCGAAGTCCATAACCATATAGTTTATAACGAACCGGTAGATGTAGAAACCGACAATGAGAGCATTGCAGATGCTGGTCTTAGATAAATAGTACCAATTTCTTTTGTATATAGTTTATAGTACATTAAATATAAGCAATACATTTTACTTTTAAGAACACTGTTTTCCATTTCCAATCATTTCGTTATACTCTAGGTTAGCTCTATAGATCTATTTTCAGCTGTAACAACAAAAGTCCATCAATCAAATGAGATCCGTATTTTGACTTGGTGTAATTTATTTATGAAAAGAAGTTGTTCACATAAATATGTAGAAGCAACACTTTAGCTGCAAAGAATCTTACATGCATGGATTTTGCAATAGCTGAACTCCGTTTAAATGAAACAATACCATGTTCACAGTGGGATAAAAAAATAAATAAAAAAAAACCCCAACAACAACAACCCCAACCAAATTCACGCCTATTTGCTAAGCTGCAAATTCATCTTCAGCGTTGTAGGTTTCACAATCATAGGATTTACAAACAGGTCAAAACTTTCCCAGCAAACCATTTATCTTTTGATTTCCTAGTAAGGGAATATACTTATATTCCTTCTCATTTCTATTTTTGAAGAGATTGAAAAGAAGGAAAAATATACAGCTGTATATTTTAATAACTGTCCCATTACACAGTTCCACCTGCACGCAAAACTTAAAACTTTATCGCGCATATTTACTATATTTTGATTTCTTCTCCCCCCCCCTTTTTAAACAGTACAGGAGTCTGATTAGGACTCCGGCACTGAATATCCTACTTTTATTTACCTTTTTTTCTTTTTACCTTGTTTTGCCGTATTATTACTGTTTTCTTACATTTACAACACACACATATACACAAACAAATAACACCCATGCCCAAGGCGGGACTCGAACCCACGATCCCCAGCGCTACGAAGCACCAAAGCGCCTTGGCGAGCGCGGCCATGGGGACCGGCACCTTAGGATCCGCCATGACAACTTTCCAAAAGGAACTCTGTCGCGGCCCGACACTGCTGTCAAATATGAACATATACCTGACACGTACACTGCAGTTCCGCAACGACATATTTCGTTGTGTGAAGAAAGGTCAAGAATAATTTGGCTCCCGAACCAGTATGTGTCATGCGCTCTTCATATGAATATTATTTATATCTTTAAACATGTTGTAACAACTTGAAATAAGCTCCGTTGAGCTATGCAACTTTTTTAACCCACGAATAGGGCAGTTGGGCCACCTGGAGTGTCCATATCACTGTTAATCTCGGAAAACTACTGGGTCTTCAGATTTATTCGACCTTTAACACCAGTGGGTTTAAATGTATGACATCATTATTAGTTCAAGAGCCCCTTGTCTCAAAGGGGTGGTGCGGAATTGAACCTTGCATTGCATACAATGTCGACTTCGTAAACAGGTTGAATTACTTATGCAGCAATATTTTTCACCAGGACATTTTGTGCAATCTTTTGACGCGAGATGGAAGTGATCACCTATCACAGAATTTGCATGATTAAGTGCTAGCTATCTATCAGCATAAATGCTGCGATTGCGAGTTTACGAGACGCAAGCGAACATTTCAAATATAAATATCGGAAAGATACGATACAAGCTCCATTTCACTAAGGTGATGACGAAACTGTTAACATCTGTCCCTTCTACCCATTGTTTGCTAGCCCTCTGCACGAGACAATGCGTAATAAACTCGCTACCTAGTATGGACGTCATGCGCGGATAAAGGACTGGCGGGAAAGGCCGAATAAATCTGAAGATCCTATATAAGATGTGCGTCTAATACTGCGAGAAAAGGTCGACACAGCTTGTATATTTTAATGTGTTCAAATTTCTTTCCTGTAGCAAGTTATTCTCTACCGCTTGCTAAGTTACACAAAATTCAACGAGACTTAAGTGGTTCAAAGGCTATTATAGAAAGTTCAGTACATGCATTTTATTTATAGGTATGGGAAAAAGCCTAACCATGTGGCGTTTTAAATAAAATATTACATGTTTATAAGAAAATAAAAAGGAAGAAAACATTTGGGAGGTGAAGAATTATTTTAATATAATTACTTTCTCTACACGTAATACATACATAGTACACAGAGGAAGTATAGTACTCCATCCAAAATTCGATAACGAGATTTCACCGGAAATATTTGTTTTGAGGTCCCCTGAGTGTAAAAAAATAGGAAAAGGCCCGTGTGTGTGTCTTAAAGAGCAAACTTGGTATTTAAGTTTGGTATCTTCCAATGATGTGACACGAAGACTTTCAAGAAACCCCCTCCACCCAAAACTACCCTTTACATGGAAAAATGTTTGAAAATTTTGTTTTTCTCAAAAATGGCTCTAATGATTTTGATTAAAATACCTTATATTAAAGCTATTTATGTACATTACAAGTAAAATGTATGCCTTAAATTTTCTGAGAACAGCTTCTGAAGACCTGTTTTGCATAACTGATAAACCGTAAGGGATACACAAAATCTGAGTACATACAAATTATAGATTTTATTAAAAACACAATTTATGTCAAATTTTTGTTACAAAGTTGACCGTTTCCGAGATATTCCTTGTTATTGCTTTCAGTTTTAAACTACGCATCTTCTCAAATGGGGTCCCTTTTGTTTCATCTTTTTTTTGCTTTTCTGGAAATGCAAAGCGAACCGAACTTCAATTGTTCACATATCGATCGGATTTTAACAGATTTGACTATCGCTTTAGCCTGATGTATTCACTTATTTCCCTTCTGCTTATAAGGAACTAAGTAGTAAAACCAATTGTGTTAATATTTATCTCGTATAGTATGATATAAATAGAAGAATAATATTTTATAAGAATAGTTTGTTTGCAGAACATGTAGAGAAAGTCATGTGAATACAAAATATAAACATTTTAACGAAAATGTTTGCCCAACATGCATAAGTAGTGTCTGAAAGCACGAAGTTGGTATTAATCAGACATGTCGCTCGAGTTATACTCTTCCCAAATGCGCATGCACACGCGCACATTTTTTACTGTGTTTATTGGGTTCAAGATTTCAAAATGCGTATTTTCCGTGAAATCCTGATAGCGAATTTTTGGGTACTTCTATCTACTAAGTAAAAGCAGTAGAAAACAAAATGTCTACACTTTAGAATAGGCGCCAGATAGTTTGGGTACGCGCCAGAAAATATCACAGTACCCATGACTCGCAGAAGCCTGCCCGCACTGCAATTGAGCTCAGCATTGAGTGTAAGCTGTCGTCAGACCAGAATGAAGTAGCAGTAGTGCAAGCACTTCTACTATGGCCCAGTGACGTATTAGCTATCAAGTTCTCCCTCCAGCCGGGCACCGAAAACTATTGTTGCTAACGCGCCAGTACTCTGTCTCAGCCGTGTAGAGTTGGTACAGCCTGCTCTAGAGGCTCTGATGGACTCGAGATAATCGTGTTTATTTTTATTAGGGAAAAATTAATATGTACGCATAAAAAATGCGTTAATCTTGTAGAAACCTGAGCTTGTCCTAGTTAACCACCTTACTACTGCTTCTTTTATCTCCCTGTTTCATTTTATGAATATTCGCGCAATTTTTCCAAAATGAGTAAGAACTATTTTTTTTTCTTTTTTTATGGAAAATTTAAAACACGTAGAACCTTCTATGAAGAACACATATTTTCACATTTCAAGCTATTAGGTGTGCTGAAATAGCTTTAACGACATAATTTTTACATATACCAGGATATTGCTAATGAATGCATTAGAGTCACTGACATTTTTATTTCTATTTTCTTAAAGTTAACAGCTTGTTTCTAAAAAATTTAATGTGCTTGTTGCGCCCAATTAAGCTGAATTTTACAAGGATTACTGTTAAAATGTTGTGACTAGGGATTGCTTGAAATATTTGTTAAAATAAGTAAATGATAATTAGGATTTAAACATTGATGTGTTCCATTCAGATGTCTTTCACTACAAATTATTGTTACAAAGGATTATTCATTTATCTACAACGTTGCAATCAAGTAAACATTAGCAGAAATTATTGTATTAGTTCCATCCAAATAGAAGAGAAATAGGTAATACTCTAGGCTAAAGCGATGGCCAAATCTTATAAAACGCCGGTCGCTATGTGAAACAATTGAACTGTGGTTCGCTTTGCACGGCTAAGAGCAACAAACGAGACGAAATGAAAGATGATCTAGCATTTGAAAAAAGTGCAAATGGCTTAAAATTGAAACTAATAACAACGAATATCACGAAACGCTTAACTATATAAATATTCGACTACATACCTATATATATGACAAATTGTATTTTAACGATTGCTACATTTTTTGCGTGGCAAGTTTTTGTCCATCTCTTATGATTTACCAATTATGAAACATTCATCCAAAATGAAGGTGTCCTCGGGGCTATTCCCAGAAAATTCAAGATACACATTTAGTCATAGAAATATCTTTAATGTGCCAAAATGTCATCAAAATCTTAGTTTTTGAGAAAACAGTATTTTCAAACAATTTTGCATGTAAATGGTAGTTTGGGGTAGGGGAATTTTGAAAGTCTTCGTATCCATTCTTGGAAGATCGCTTTGTAATCGGCTTACCCTCCCTGTATTTGTAAGACTGACACCCTCTAGGACTTACAAGCATATGCCTAAGGGTCAGAAACCAGTCGGGGAGCCAACGGCACGAAACGACAGAATGGAGAACCTGTTACGAGGTAGCCCGGCATGAACATGAGAAAGTGAATGATATGCAGTCGAAATTAATGATTGGAAAGGTGATGATGGAGCAATTGGTGGAATGAATGGCGAGGGAAACCGGAGGATCCGGAGAAAACTCGCCGATACGCCGCTTCGTCCATCACGAATCCCACATGCGGGCGCTCCTTGGAAGATATAGAACTTAAATACCCAATTTGTTATTTAACGGTATTTTAGGTTTCGAGCTTTGCTGTGCACACACACACACACATACACACAGCGCGCGGACTTTGTTCTAAAAATGCTTTTCTTTTTGGAATCAGGGGTTCTTAAAACACTACTTCCGGTGAAATCTGGCCATCGACATTTTGGGTAGAATGCAATAAGTACCTTCTCTATCTACTGTATGCAAAGTGCAGAGAAAGTAAGCATTATTTTCAACTTAGAAATCTCTATCAGTTCAGAATTATACGAGGGTTGGAATTTTAAAAGTCGTAAGAATTTATTTACAACTAATACAAAATAATAACATGTTACAAAGTGTTACTGTACTTGTCTGTATTGAGTACAACCCGTGGTTACCGATGTGGAAGTCGTGAGCTACCTTTAGTAGCGCTTGTTATGTTGATAGTTCGAATGGAGTGGTCTAACACCTGACGAAATCTTTGAAACAGTTCTCAAGTGAAATCTACGAAGTGATTCCTTCATCTTCGAAATAAAGTGAGTCACAAGGGTATAAGTTCGGGGAATATAGTGGATGGTACGGCACTTTCCAGTCCCATCGACGGAACAATCAGCCACAGCTGTATGCAGCCGAACATTTTCCTGAAAAATGATGGATGCGTTCTGCAGAAAGTGTCGCCGTAGTTCAGAAAGTTCGAAAGACGTAGATCGAAGGATGGAAAGTTCATCAGAACCCCAGTAATGCAAAAGTTATTGTGTTTCTTGTGTACGACGGTGATAGTGTTATCCTAACATATTACGTTCCTCTATAGCAAATCGTCAATGCGCAGAACTACTGTTCATTTTTGGAACACAACCTACTAGCTATGAGAAATCAGCAGCGACACTGTAATTAAGCCCTTGTGACTTTTAATGGATTCCAAAGATAAAGGAACCGCTTCGTAGCATTCGCTTTAGCACTAATCCAGAGAATCGTCAGGTTGTAGGCCGCTCCATTTGAACTATCAACAAAACGGCGCTGCTAAAGGTATCTCACGACTTTCGCATCACTGGAAACATGATGCGTATGATGCTATGGCTATTTTGAAATACAGTAACACTTATAGTGTTCGCAAAGCTTAAAGGCATATGGAGGCATTGAAGCATTGATGACTCCAGCGATTCATATGTTTACCCCTTCTTACCAGCGCTGCCAATTCTGGTATACACAACCTAAGTGTCTGAACTGAGAACATTACCTTCATTAATAACGCTCGGATAAATATTAACACATTATAGATATCAATATTATAACTACACAGAATTTTACTTTTTGATCACGACCGTGCAAAAATTCTGTCTCTACGATATTTACAGCCCGAGCCGAGCACCTTTTAACCTCACTGGTGATCGTCACTCCACATCTATTATAACGTAGATAGGGTGAAAATAACACCAAATGCTTACTCACAACGCTTATCTCAAACATAACCACGCAGTGCAGTTAGATGCATAAACCACGCAATTGGACAAGGAATTAGTTAAAGTTCAGTTGGTTTTCATAATACTGTGGTGTGTTATTTTATTATTGAAGTGAACGGGTATATCAAGTCATGATGAAATCTTGTTAAATAGAAATGAAATTACATTTCTCTTTGTGATACGAGCGTTTAACATGTCCATCAAAGATGGCACAAATGATTTTTCGATTAACAAACGTGAGGCGATCCCTTTTCAATCGCCGATATAAATACTATTATCAAGTTTGCGGATTAAAAACAATTCTGCACCAGGCAATACGGCTGGGTTTCACGAATCAGGTATGCAGAACGATTCAAGAAATTGCCAGGAACGATTATCATTTACTTAAGTGGTGAAAGTGACGACTCCGAATTAAGTATTTTCGAAGAAGACACCCCTGAACTGCTTGCTGTTCCAGTGATGTAACGTCTATTGTGGGTTACACCATCAGGCTAAGATTTTAATGTTTTAAGGATGTTTGATGCGTTGTTTACTTTGGAAATCATAGACGGCGTCATTTATCAAAATTCCAGCTTGCATGGTTATTAAAATAGGAAAAAATTGTCTAAATTTATTATTCTAGTGAAAATGAGCCGCATGTTGCATTTTAAAGAATATTCACATAAAAAGTCCTATGACTGATGTGTAAAACGAGCTTTTTCGGTTACCGCGGTACAGGCCCACTACGTTTGGCGACAGCGCTGCGCGTGAGCATTGGCCAACGTTCATATACCTTTAAGTTTTGCGACGATTATAGTAACATTATCTCTTTTGTATTAGTTGTAAATAAATAGTTGATACTATCAAAATTCCAAGCCTCGTATAAACCGGGGTTATACACCTTCTGCCTTCAATTCACTTTTCGTTACACTGCTTTTTGAATGTAGAGGTAGAGCAGGACGAACGAACGCTGA
This sequence comes from Hymenopus coronatus, assembly GCA_030762935.1. Lineage (NCBI taxonomy): Eukaryota > Metazoa > Arthropoda > Insecta > Mantodea > Hymenopodidae > Hymenopus > Hymenopus coronatus. The sequence goes on along the minus strand of CM060886.1, from coordinate 87,098,737 downwards.
TAACGAGTCTATACACTATCTCTGTGCTTTAGCAACTGCCATACGAACGTTAACTTTTATCTTTCTTCACTTCCGGGTGCGGAGGGTGAAGCTTTAAACTTGATAGAATACAAACATTAGTGGCTAGCGATAACCCAGCGATTCTCTAACTGCAGGGCACGATCCCCCTCTCCCTAGGGGAACACGTTGCAGTTTTCGAAAGTATCTATGCAGAAGCTATTACTAAATAAATTACAGAGGGATCGAAATGTATCAATAATTGCTTTCTTAACTCCTCTAAGTGTCAAGAAGGTATCATTTATTTACTTTATTTAAAGTTATTTCGTAGATATTACAGAAATTTACTTACGCAGGGTGTCCACTGCCTTGAAGATTTAAATTTCCAGAATATTTCTGGTATCAGTTTCGACAAAATTCCAGCATTTCATAGAATCGTATTGCAGTAACAATGCAGTGGTATTCAAATGTAAGTTAGGTTATCTTAACCAGCTTGCTTATTGTGTTTCCACAACCATAATATGAGACTGCATTTATTACTATCTATAGCTGCCATACCACGTGTTGAACGAAACGTCAGTATGATAATTTGCGATGTTTAACAATATGCAAAGTCTCACGCATTCTAGAAAAAAATCTGGTGTGATCCATTCACATGACTTTCTCTATATCTCTGTAACAAATTATTGTTAATAAGCTTATCCTTGCTTATAAGGGAGTACCATAAGTTAAAGTGAAAGCCAAAAGCTGGTTGCTATGTGGCTGATGTTCCTTTGTATGGACAGGAGTTGACAAATTCCTGTATGAGAAAAGTATAAGTTTTTCAAAGCTGAAACCAAGAAAAAGGAATATCTCAAAGACGATCAACTCCACGAAAAAAATGTATATAACATAAATTGTGTGTTTTAACGTGCTCTACATTTTTTTGTGTGTTAAGTTTTTGTCCATTTCTTACGGTTTAGTAGTTATGCAAAATTCATCCAGAATAAAGTAGTCTTCAGAGGCTATTCCCAAAAAATTCAAAATATACATTTTATTTGTCAGGTAAATATCTTTAATGTATGATATTATAATCAAAATTGTTAGAGCCATTTTTTAGAAAATCAAAATTTTCGAAAAAAGTTCCATGTAAAGGGTAGTTTGGGGTGGGGGGATTTTTCTCAAAATCTTCGTGTCGCATCCCTGGAAGATACTAAACTTAAATACCAAGTTTGGTATTTTACCGACTTTTCGTTTTTGAGTTATCGTGTTCACAGACACACGGACACACTGACACAAACACACGGACCTTTTTCTGAAAATACTTTTTTTGGATACAGGGGACCCTAAAACATATATTTCCGGTGAAATCTCGGTATCGAAGTTTTTGGTGGAGTGCAATACCTTCTCTATACACTATGTACATAGTACTATAGAGAAAGTAAAAATTGATTGTAAGAAATATTGGTCAATATTGCACTCTGAAACTAGAGATCTGTTTTGTACCTCATCAAAATTATCTACAAGAAGATGCAAATGAATCAGGACCAAGGAATATGAACACTGAAGGGAGGGCAGCATAATGGATAAATATGTAGAAACTCCAACCTGCGCTTATTTAAGTGGACAATTTCATGTAGACGAAAAGGAATTGCAAAAACAAAAATTATGTAAAAACAAACGATAACAATTAAAATATTTATTTACTACAAAGATCTTCCAAGAATCATTACCCAGAAAATTGAATCCAATATAAAGCAACACCAATAAATATTTCTTACAATTTATTTCCACTATATGACCATAAATACAATACAATTTCAATATATTCGGTATTTTAAAATATTTCCAGTAATTCCAGAATTAGTTTCTAATATGCTTACTAGCCACAAGTAGTAATATGCTGGATTCCACTTAATTCATTATTAAAACAAAATATTTGCATAGAAAGGGCGACTGTAAAAATTCACCAACTTTCAACAGATTGAAAACAGTTCTTAGAAACCCTCCTCGGTAGTATGGCGGTAACGTGTCTGGCTCACATTCCAGTGGTCGCGAGTTAAGAATCTCGCTTAGGATGAGTTAACCGGACAATGTATTTTCGGGGTTTTCCCATATCATAAGACGAACGTCGAGTGAGCTCCAGGGACTTGAGATCATTTGAGTATCTTTTCACCGATTTCATTCATCGTCCGATGACCAACCAGGTTAAAAGAGTTAAGCTACAAAACAAATACGATTTAATTTATCGGTACAAATTCATATAGCGCATGCCTTAAATTATAGTATTCATATAAAAGAAATCCTTCCTTTCGCATTACAGAAATACGAAGTGATAATTAAAAGCTTAAAAAGCAAGTCGTTGTGTGTTGAACTTTCACATTGCTTACTATTTGCATTACTTTATGAGAAACAAAACCATTATGGCCTAAATATGGCAAATTGTGTGACGTTTCAAATAATTGTCAACTTCTTTTAAATGCTTAATCCAGAATATTTTTACATACTCTCAAATCTTATATTTTAACGAGATTTATAAGTTTCTGTGGCAAGCTTTTGTGTATCTCTTGGGGTTTACCAGCTATACAAATTCATTCAGGATAAATATGCTATTCACAAAAAATTCAACATCTAATTCACGTTTATAACTAAAATATTAAAGAACTCAATAGATAGTGAAAGCAGAAAACTAATTTTCTCCATAGGAGGAAGGATCTCGTGAAGAACTTTCTTTTTTCATCTTCAAATTGTTGAATATGAAGTTCGGTCTTTATCCAACATTTAGTTTTTGTTTATTTGTTTGTTTACTTATGCTCATAGACACGCAGAGATATGCACGCACATAGCTTTTAAACTTTTCTTGATTTCATGGGACCTCAAAATGCATATATGGCTGAAATATCGAAAGTACTGTTTCTTCTACCTGTTCTAGGCAAGTGGTAGAGAAAGAAAAACGAAAAGTTCATGTAACTACTGTAACCGTATTTTGTAATAGATCGTTAACTATACAATAAAAAAATCTGATGTGTACCATTCACATGACTTTCTCTACATCTCTGCAACAAATTATTATTAAAAAGCTTATACTTCTATTTACTTCATTCTAATCAGAAAAAAAAAAATAGCAGAAATAGTCTTATTACTTGTTTCCTTGTAAGTAGAAGCGAAATAAGGGAGTACCATAGGTTAAAGTGAAAGTCAAAAGCTGGTTGCTATGTCACTGAAGTCCCTTTGTTTGTATGGACAGCAGTTGACAAATTCCTGTATGAGAAAAGTATGTTTTTCATAGCAGAAACCAAAAACAAATAATGTCTCAAAAACGATCAACTCTACGAAAAAAATGCATATAACATAAATTGTGTGTTTTAACGTGCTCTACATTTTTTATGCAGTAAGTTTTTGTCCATCTCTTATGGTTTAGCAGTTATTCAAAATTCCGTAAAATTCATCAGAATAAACTACTCTTCAGAGGCTATTCCCAGAAAAGTCAACATATACATTTTATTTGTCAGGTAAATGTCTTTAATACATGATATTTTAATCAAAATCGTTAGAGCCATTTTTGAGAAAATCGAAATTTTTGAAAAAAGTTCCATGTAAAGGGTAGTTTGAGGTGGGGGGATTTTTCTCAAAACCTTCGTGTCGCATCCCTGGAAGATACTAAACTTAAGTACCAAGTTTGGTATTTTACCGACTTTTCATTTTTGAGTTATAGTGTTCACAGACCCACGGACACACTGGCACACGGACACACACACACACACGTACCTTTTTCTGAAAATACTTTTTTTTGGATACAGAGTCCATATATTTCCAGTGAAATCTCGGTATCGAATTTTTTTGGTGGAGTGCAATACATTCTCTATACACTATGTACAAAGTGCCTATAGAGAAAGTAAAAATACCTAAATGTTATGACAAATGGAGCAACATTCCATAAGCTGAGATAGTTATCTCAAACAGCACATCACATTCGTCATTTACAAAAGAAAAAGGCTCTGTTGGATATCTAAACAAACTAAGGAAAAATGTTCTCGAACCATATTTCTTAACAAAATGAGGAACAACATTACATACAATATATAAGTTTTTAACGTATACAATTTCTTTTGTCTCAAGTTCTATATTCGGCCCATTCAAGATTGGGAAGGTACGAGCATTTGCATACGTGCTATGCAGGTAAAGTAAATGGTCGATAGGCACCGATATCTGCCCTTTCCCGGTGTGATGTTCCAGCAGATACTTCTGTATTATTAACCTATAGAGAACTTTTTATCAGTTGCTCAAAGCACGTTTTCAGAACTCCGACTATTATAATTGTACCAGTTCTACCCACTATCATATCTATTCTACAACCCATTCATAACGAAGGTTGTTTATATGTCTACTTCCTTTTTTATCTACTTTCTATTCATCGTTGCCCTCCGTGGTGTAATGGTTACCATGATACCCAAAGTCAACCCGGCGGAGGGCGATGGAATTATTCGGGCGTTAAGCCCTTGGTCACGTGTCGTAGATTTACGGCACGTGAAAGAACTCAAGACTGATAAAAAGGCCTGTGAGCAAAATTAGCGGTCTTTCACGCCCAAAATAGAATGGGACGCTGAGAACCACTATAATTAAAGAGCGTCCAGAGATAAAGCTGCATTTCATTTCCTATTCATCAAAAATGTTGGCAGAAACTGTTTTAATACCCAATTCACAATTTTTACGCAACAGCTGATACAAAATCAACACGATAGTGTTTTTTCAATCCATTTGTTGCTCATACTATCATGCGTGGGAAGCTAAAATTTCGGCGTTCCTTGCACTTTGCATTTTTACTGCGGACATTAATATGATGTATTTAATCATCTTAATCAGTGCTAGGTATGTATATGTGTGTGTGAGTAAATATATACACATATCTATAGTTACAGACGGCAATATAACTGGATTTTATAGTTGGATTTTGTCATTTAAATCTTACCGTCTTCATATCCCTTTACTGCTTAAATCTACTTACGATTTAATTCATGCATCATTTTACATATAACTTTTTCCGAGCAAGTAGCCATGTCACCTTCAGTGCTGTCTTGTCAACACAGCCAGGCGTAACTAATCGATATATATACACATTGATTGGTATTGCTTTTCAAAAGCTGACAACGATTAATTTTAATTTCGCTAAAGCAATTATATTATTTAACATCGTCGAAAAAATACTATGCAATTACGCATGCGTTAAAATAGGCTTGTGTAATTAATTGTTTCTTCCACACTGGCTGCGTTTAGGACAGGAATTACAAAGGTAATCAGATTGAAAAATCCAATGCCATTGCCTGGATTTGAATCACTGATCTGGTCTCCGTCCAGTTGCTCTAACTACTGAGCTACCATGGTAACGTACCATCGCGGTATTATATTGCCCAACTGGCTCGCATGCTTCACGGTTAACTACAAGGGGATCTCAAATTATTTTGAGATGTAATTTCCTAATGACGCTTACAATGTCGTAAGTTATTTAAGTTCAAATCCCGGCTATGGCATTACATTTTTCAATCTGACTCTTCTTGTGCAAGGAAGGCTTATTAATTTTCCAAAGATCCACTTATTCCAATTCTGTCACAATATACTGCTACATATGCTTCAGAGGTCTGCACAAGCCGAAAGTCTTAGGCCTGGCCTAAAATGCCAAGAAAGGTAGTTATACTGTACCAATCGTCACAGGCCGATCTAATTTTGTTTTAAATTAAATTATTGTGCAATTATCATTATTATTATTATTATTGTTGTTGGTGATCCACAAAGCATTGCTGCCTTCGGTGACGTACTTAGATTTGATTTCCGGTTGCGACATGGGAATTTTTTCTCTGTTGGGGGATGGTTAGGGATGCACTTAGATCCTTGGAAGCTTAACATAATTATAGGTGGTGACAAAAAATGTAAATGGCGTGTTATTTATGAACGCTCTTTAACTACTGTGGTTCTCAGCGTCCCATTCTAAATTGGGTGTGAAAGACCTCTTAATTTTGCTCAGAGGCCTCTCTATCAGGCTTGAGATTCTTTTACAAGCCGTAAATCTACCATACGGGACCAACGGCTTTACTTCCCTTCCGAAGGAAGCCATGCTAAGGATTTTTATACCCGAAAAAATCCATCGTCTTCCGCCGGGTTTGAACCCGCGACCTTGGGTATATGAAGTTAGCATGGAGGGCGACTAGGTCATGGTAGTTGAGGTTCTGGAATCCGGATGTGGAAAGCAGCATATTGACGGTAAACTGTCATTATTACTACCGCTATGCATGCTTACATGGTACGATAATTGTGCTTTTCCGGGCATCCCAACATCGGGGACTAAATGTGATAAATTTGCAATCTTTTCGTGTTTTTCTCTTTACATGGAAAAGTTTGTTATTTTTGGTTTTCTAAAAATTGCACTATTAACTTTGGTTTAAAAATTCTTTAAATTAATTATATGATAAATAGTATTCTATGTTCAATGTAATAAACGAATTTTTCTATGCTTACTATGCAATTTTCACATTAAGCCGAACCAGTGCTCACCACTAATATGCTTGCCTTGATATTACACGCACTCTCTTTACACGAAATCAGGAGAAACAATAAATTCCAACACTTTCTGGTTTTGCTTAAAATACTACAAAATTCAGATGACAAATATCCCAGAGATGGCTATTCTGAAAAACTTGCTTGATACAAGTTGTATTTTTTCTTCAATCCAATTTTTAACTTGTATGGATTCCAAGTTATACAAAGTTATTTAAAACTCATTAAGGCCGAAGTCTTTTATCATTTATTCACAAACGTGTCAATGCTACAGGTATACATTTCAGTTATGTTGAATGGTTTCTGATCTTACTCGCCGCCCCCCATTACGCAAATGTTTACTTTCTCTAGCCCGTATGCACTTACAAACATTTCTATGTCAATATTTTGCCGGAAATATGTTTTGAGGTACCCTGAGTCCAAAAAAAGCTTTTTTTAGAAAAACAAAATGTGTATGTTGTGGGTAGCATAGCTCAAAAACGAAAAAACCGTTAAATACCAATAATTTGCGACACAAAGATTTTCAACAAAATCCCCCACCACAAACTACCTTTTGCATGGAACATTTTTTTGAAAATGGTTCTAATGATTTTGATTAAAATACCGAATATTAAAGATAAATGCTATAAATAATGTATATTTCGATTTTTTTTTGGTTGGAAATAGCCTCTGAAAACCTCTTTATTCTGAACGAGCTATGCAAAATTTTGCACCTCACTTAAACCGTAAGAGACACACAAACTTACCACACAAAAACTGTAGATCTTGTTAAAATACACAATTTATGTCATATTCATTTGTCTCGTAGAGTTGACCGTTTTCGTGATATTCCTTTCATTTGCTTCAGTTTTAAACTACTAACTTTATCAAACGGAACCATGCAAAGCGAACCGAGCCTCGACTGTTTCACATAACGACCAGCTTTTAAAAGATTTGACTATCAATTTAGCATAATGTATTCCCTTATTTCCCTTCTACTTATAAGAAAACAAGTAATAAGAACAATTCTGCTAATGTTTATCTCGATTAGCATGAAGTAGATAAAAGAATATTTTGCAAGAATAGTTTGTGTATGGAACGGTTAGAGAAAGTTATGTGAATGGACCGCATCAGATTGTCTTACTTTAGAATATTAGTATAGATCAAATGTTTACTTTTTCCGACATTTCCCTATATCGGGCGAAAGTATTGTATTCCAAAAAAAAAAAAAAAAAAAAAAAAATCGTGTAGAGTTTTACAAGAAATACATATTGAGGCCCTCAGAATCATGTCGCGTGCGGGTGTGAGCGAGTGAAAATATCACATATCAGTTCTAATATACGAGTGGTAGCACCTTAACTGCCATTAACATAATATCTAGGTATTATTTCTACACTTCTACTTTATCTTTTATCATCTAAATAATTTTAATACAAAGCTTTAAGGATTCCTTTTGGTCTTTAAGGTTCAATAAAACACGCGGTTTCTGTTTAAATATACCACAATCACTTTGTTCATTTTGGTTTCTTACAATTTCCACAGTTTCATTAGCTATCGGATTGTAGCGTTCAAATCATTCCTAGTTGGCGTTCATTATCGCAAAATTCAGAACTACCAATATTTGAATACAACCTATCACCAACCATTAAAGTCGTCCTCCGTGATCTAGGGGCAATTTGCTAGCCTTTGATTCCCAAGGTCGCAGGTTCAAACCCGTCGGAGGGTGATGGATTTTTTTAGGAGTAAAATCCTTAGCAACTTCCTTCGGAAGGGAAGCAAAGCCGTTGGTCCCGTATCGTAGATTTATGACACGTAAAAGAACCTCAAGCCTGATAAAGAGGTCTCTGAGGAAAATTAAGCGATCTTTCACTCCCAATATAGAATGGGACGTTGAGAACGCAGCAGTTCAAGAGTGTCCGTAAATAAAACTCCATTTAATTTCAACTGCCATTAAAATATTGTAGAACCAGAGCGAAGTGAGTATGCGTTGTGTTAGGTGTAGGTGTGGTGTGTTTGTGTATGTGTGTATGTGGGTGTATGCGCGTGCGTGTGTTAACTGTCTTTTCTGTACTTTGGTTTTTAATATTTTACTGGCGTCACCAAAGCATGCGAGCATGCGCTGTGTTAGGTCTAGGTTAGTGTGTATCAATAAACTGATTTTCCTGCATTTAATTTATAGTAATTTCTATCGGCTTCTTTTCTGGTGACTTTTCTACGTTCGCAGCAACCATATTTCGATGTTTCTGGCAGGGAAACAGCTGCTTCCCGCCTTGCAACCGCTACAGCTTGCCCCATAAAAATGTTTGTAAATTCTACTATTTAAGAAATAATCTTTACAGGTCGGGGGTGGTAAGTTTTACCATGTCCAGACGACAACTCTTGGCTCCTAGAGGCTCCACAGTGGATAATAAATTCTATTAAATTAGATGGTGTAACTTCATATATTCCTACTCATGCATCTAAACGAATCTGGTATTTAAGTTGTCTACCTACTCTATAAAGATGTGACAGATTTTCAACAAAATTTCACACCCCAAATTAACTTTTACATGACAAATTTGTCAATATTTTCTCTTTTCTACAAATAGCTAACGATTCTGATTAAAATAGCATATAATTAAGATATCTGCATGACAAAATATATAAAGCGAATTATCTCGGAATAGCCAGTGACGTCTTTTTCATTCGAAAGAATTTTTATAATTTATAAACTTGTAAACACGATACAGTTAAAAAAACATAATACACAAAATATATAGAACTAGAATACGTAGGTTTTTGTTGTTGTTGTTGCTCTGAAGGTTGTAATACCTCGTCATTTTTCTTTCCCCCCACCATCCTCATCATAATCTTAACATTAGAGGTAACGGATATCGTCCTTGGAAGTGGGTCAGTCATTACTTGCTGAAAGTTTACACCCCATAGTCAGATATATGAAGAGCGTTAGAAACAACCATACTTCGTCAGTTTTACTTTCTCTAGTGCTTACTAGTAAGCAAAGAAAGTATTGTATTCCAGCATTGCATTCGATACCGAAATTTCACAAGTACACGTTTCGAGATGCCCAGAATAAAAATTTTGAAAAAAAAAGAAAGAAAAAAAAGGGAGGGCCAGCCGCAGTATGTGAACAGCGTAGCTCAATCAGCATCTTCCAAGGATGTAGTACGAGATGTTAAAGAAAATCCAGCCACCCCAAGTTATCTTTACATGAAAAAACATTTCAATTATTTTGGTTTCTCAAAAATAGCTCTTCAACTTTGACCAAAACACAAACATTTTAAGATATTTGCATGACAAAATGTACATCTTGAATTTTTGGAGAATAACTTGTGAAGTCCTCTTCATTTTGAATGACTTGAATGTCTGTGCCTTTGTCACATAACAAGTCGTTACTCGTATTTTTCTCGTGGTCAAATAAAGAGCATGTAATTTCCAAGTCATTACATTGCGCACACCCTTCAGAAATCTGATTATAGCTGTGCAACGAAATGCTAGTTAGAATTTGAGTTAATAAGATACAGCTAGAAAATACATGAATAGCGAATAAAGAATTATGGAAATATATTTGAATTCAAGACATCAACATTTTTAGAATATCGCTATTCAGATGATTCTCCCGATGCAAGGTAAAGATTATGGAATTCTTAGGCCAGTTTATAACGATGCACTTCTAAACATCGGTTTCCCCTTATCCCCTTGTATCACATCGAAGTGTATCTATTTCTGCAAAGGTTTCCCTGGGTTAACATAAAGTAAACAGAAAAATAAGCTTTCGCAAGAATAGTTTGCGAAGTTACATTAAATTAAAATACAGTAGGCACAGAAAATCATGTGAATTTTTCGTCTTTTCTTTTAAGTGTTTCATTTGTATAGCCTCCTATACCCTTTGTGGTCATAGCGGGAGTTTTGACTTCAAAATCTACCAACTCCATGACCAGACTTTTGTTAGTTTTTGCTCACTTTCTTTAAGAAACACTCACGTTCACTTTCAGACCCTGCTGAGAGTAGGGAATGATTTTAATTGAAGACCCTGCCCCAGCCGGAAATCGTAATCGGGACCTCTGGTTTGAGATATGGATTTGTTGTTCAACAAAATAGAGAGCAGTACAAGAGTTATAGACGCCAAAAGGGAAAAGACAATAGCTTAACAGGACTGCACACAGTGCAGTAGTGAATTCCAAATACACGGTTTCTTCTCTGTTCGGAGAGGCTGGTGCAGTTCTCTCTTTAAGCCCTATAATCAATAGCATTGTCAAACAACGCGATAGTTCATGGCAAAACTAAACCTCTAAATCAAAAATCTGATGTGTTCCATTCACATGACTTTCTCTATATCTCTGTAAATTATTATTGTTAATAAGCTTATCTTTTATTTATTTCATGCTAATCGAGAAAATTAGCAGAAATAGTCTTATTTCTTGCTTTATTGTAAGTAGAAACGAAATAAGGGAGTACCATAGGTTAAAGTGAAAGCCAAAAGCTGGTTGCTATGTGACTGATGTTCCTTTGTTTGTATGGACAGGAGTTGAGAAATTCCTGTATGAGAAAAGTATAAGTTTTTCAAAGCTGAAACCAAGAAAAAGGAATATCTCAAAAACGATCAACTCCACGAAAAAAAATGTATATAACATAAATTGTGTGTTTTAACGGGCTCTACATTTTTAGTGGGTTAAGTTTTTGTCCATCTCTTACGGTTTAGTAGTTATGAAAAATTCATCCAGAATAAAGTAGTCTTCAGAGGCTATTCCCAGAAAATTCAAAATATACATTTTATTTGTGAGGTAAATAATTTTAATATGCGATATTTTAATCAAAATCGTTAAGAGCTATTTTTTAGAAAATCAAAATTTGCGAAAAAAGTTCCATGTAAAGGGTAGTATGGGTTGGGGGGATTTGTCTCAAAATCTTCGTGTCGCATCCCTGGAAGATACTAAACTTAAATACCAAGTTTGGTATTTTACCGACTTTTCGTTTTTGAGTTATCGTGTTCACAGACACACGGACACACTGACACACACATACGGACCTTTTTCTGAAAATACTTTTTTTGGATACAGGGGACCCTAAAACATATATTTCCGGTGAAATCTCGGTATCGAATTTTTTGGTGGAGTGCAATACATTCTCTTTACACTATGTACATAGTGAGTGTAGAGAAAGTAAAAAATCGTCCTCCGTGTGTGGTGTAGGTTACCACACTAGCCTTGCTAGCCTTGCTAGTGTGGTAGATCGTGAGTTCAGACTCAGCGGAGGGCGATTTTTTTTTTTTTTTTGGTTTATTTATTTTCCCCCCGGGGAGAGGGGCAAGCAAATATTTAACATGGTTTCCTTCAAAAGAAATAAAGCCGTTAGAACCGTGTCGTATAGAAGCACCTGAGCAAAATGTCCATACTTTCATGCCCTACTACTCCGTATTTGCGATAAGAGTTGCAGAGCTCGACGGGGCATTTCGTTAAAACGGGAAAGTGGGGAACTGACTTGTGTAACCGTTTTACCCCTTTTGCTTATCAGAGGAGATGGTAAAAGGATCGCGCCAGTGAGAGGGGTAAAACTAAGGTCAATCTCTACTTAGAATGGGGCGCTAAGAAGCATAATAGTTAATGAGCGTCCATAAAAAAAAGAAAGAAAAAAAAAAACAACTTGATTTGTGTACTTCATAAAATGATATACCTACTTCACGTGAATGTTTATCTTCATAAAATTATATACCTACTTCACGTGAATGTATATCTTCATAAAAGTATATACCTACTTCACGTGAATGTATATATTCATAAAATTATATACCTACTTCACGTGAATGTATATCTTTTAATTTCGTGGCAATTCCGGCTCTTGAACTTAACACAGGTGAATTATCCTTCGTACCGGCAATATTTAAGCTTCCGATGGCTGCTCCTCACTACTGTATCAGGCTGGTTTCAACCAATAATATTATGCATGAGTTTCTAAGGTATTAATTTACTAAGGTATCAAATTAGCAACAATCTTATTGTATGTTCTAATAAACGCATTTCTTACCTGCAGCATCGCCATTTTCTATTTATGGTATTATTATTTCACTCGCGTCTCGAGTGACAGGAATGATTTGAGTTTGGACAATCAAGCAGTCTATTTTTTTGTTTTATTCTTTTCTTTTTATTACCGTCGTGCAGGAGCTTTTACTGCTCTAGCATATCTGTGGTGGATATATGAAGCATTTTCACCCAAATTTCGGTGTAAAAATGTATTTCATTGGAAATGTATATTTTAGGACCCCTGAACTCCAGGAAAAAAGTAGTATTAGAATAATGTGTAGTGAAACTCAAGAATCGAAATGACGGATAAAATCACAATTGGCAATTAACGTCATCTTTTCAGGTTACTTGAATTTATGAATATTGCACATCAATCCTCTTAACTACCCTTTTAAATGGGGAAATGCTTGTTTTTGAATTTTTTTAAAATGATTTTGATTACAACACTGTGTGCTAAAATATTGGCATGATTAATACGATTTATATATTGAATTTTCTTGCAATTGTTTGTGAATTTACCTTAATTCCGAATGAACTTGTACCTGACAACCCATTGAGCTAAAACTCGTACACAAGATAAATATATTGTGCATAGAGCGAAGGTTTTGCTCTTAATTTTCTTACAAGCGTCTTAATTACCATTATGAGCGAGAGTAAAGACAGTTTTATTCATCAATAGTTGAATGTCCGACTTTTAAAATGTTTGCAAATATTTTACCTTCTTTCTTGACTGGTGATAAAACGGTGCCCACGGCTGCCTTTATACGCTATGGCTGTGTGATGACTGTTTTCCTGCTATTTTATGGATTAAATCGATTATTAACTTGAATATAAAATAACATTAACGCTGGCTGGCCAAAAATTGCACTAACAGTTTTATGGATGCAAACAAGTGACAGACAGCTTCACGAGGCTCGAAAGAACATTTTGGAGCTCTGGCTAGCAGATAATTGCACATATGAGCTTCATCACATATTATTTTTACAATAATTAAAAGTCGATATTTCAGTACTTAGTCCTTGATGAAATGTATTTTAACCTCTTAGTGAAGCATAGTTTACACTTTTAAACAAATTTTATATTATACTAACCTTTCACAGTTAAGTACACACATTTGTATTTATTTTACATTATAAAAAAGCTATTGCAAGCAACAGTTTCAGATCTTAGGATCTACTTTCGAACGATGGCAAGCTGGAACTAGAAATTGCCCACCGCATCCAGGCTGCTTGGTTGAGCTGGCGTTTTCTGCGATAAAGAGAACCGAGGAAAGAGAAAGTCTATAAATGTGCAGTTCAGAGCAGAAACTTGGCCAACAGTGCAGTCACAATCCAAGCGGCTGAAAGTAGGCGAAATGAATGTCGAGATGGATGTGTGCTGTTACGAGGAAGGACCACATAAGAAACACCTTTATACGAGGCAGCGTTTAAATGACATAGTTCTAGAAAGGCTCTGGTAGGCTAAATTAAATGCAGATTGGCATCGATGTAGGAAGGAGAGTGCTTGACCTGAAGGTGGAAAGTAAAAGGGAGAGTGGAAGACCCAAAAGATGGATGTACTGCTTTAGGATATATCTTAAAGAGAAGCAGTTAACAGAAAACACAATTTGGGGTCGAGAGATCTGTAAACAACTTGTCAAAACTTCGATCCCACATTAAAGGAAAAGGATGCAGCAGTAGTAAAATAAAAGCAATTGAAATCAAATGCAATTCTGTCAGCATCCATGCGTACCGTAACATCGATTTCTTTACTTAGATCATCCCTGTCCTTTACCATAGGCATATTTGACTGCGGTCACTGGGATTCGAATTCGCGAAGTAGGCTATGGATACACAACCAACCCATTTGTCTCGTTTAAAACGATCACGGATTCGAATCGCTTTGGTTGTGGTGCCAATGGAAGGGATATGAAAGCCGGTTTGGGAGTTACAGGAAAAGCAGCATATGTACCATAAAGGTACAGCTATATCATATTAAATCGCCTGTATTGTGATTCTTTACTCCAATAGGTTCCCTACAAAAACAACAAACAAAACGTATATTTTGGAATAGCTATAGCGTGTGGTTATAGCTTCTACTAACTATTCTTATTCTATCCATTTTATATTAATCGGAATAAAGCTTTGCAAATTGGTGTAATTTTATATTAGCTTAGAGATGTCTACAAAGGAATAGAGAAAATATAAATCAATCGTCAGATGTTTAAAAGCGGGACGTGAGAAAAGATGTATAACCACACTTAAAAAGACAAAAAGGACTGCAAAGTTCAAAATAACAAAGGAAATCTTGCAATAAAATTTGTGGTTGATGCCACAGAAAAGTTATTTAAAGAAATTGTATGTTTTAAAGAGATCTACATTTGTTGTGTAGTACCTTTTATCTGTCTTGAAGTTCACTGGTTATACAAAATTATACGCAACATCTTCCTAAATTTTACAATTATTTACAGAAAAAATGTTGGTAAACCAACAATATGGAAAATATTTATGTAAACGTTAGTTTGGGATGGGCTGGGCTTGAAAATCATCGTGCTATCTTTGTAAGATGCTGACTTTGGTCCTCTGCCAGAATTTTTCTCGAAAATGAATGTTACATTTTTACGCAAGAAGGACTGAAAATATTATAACAACATTTATAAAACAGTGGCTCTCTAACTGGGGAATGTGAGATAACTGCAGATGAGGAACAGACTTGTTCAGACGGAGCAGGAAGCGTGATCTTATAAACAAGAAACACTAATAGGTACTACGCCGGTTTAAACTCGATCATGTAAGCTTTAAAGCTCGAACAGACCTAGTTTCTGAACGTCTAAAAACAAAATGCATCAATTTATGAGAGGACTATTGAAGTAAAAAGAAACAAAGGGCTGATATCCCAAAGTAATCAATATTAGCCACGGACGGGGTCCCCAGGAGTTTGGGCAGAACAACGTAGGCCCTTGTGGCCCTTTGCCACTTACGTGACCCCAGGCAGGAAGGGATGAGGGGAGAGACCCGAAGGGCGACCAGGTCCGTATAACGGCGGGCGCAAGCATGCACCGAGCCCCTATTGGTTATAGTTGGAACACTTCCGACGCCACGTAGGCCCTGCTCATGAGTCCAGTCTCCCGGCGAGCCCCCAGAGAGAGCCCTGAAACCGGAAGGTGGGTCCCAATCAAGTGATTCCGACGACGCCGGGATAACCTATTACAATACTCAATTCACCATCCAGCCGTAAACCACCGCACACCGCCGCCTAGTTCTTCAAGCGTGAAAGAGATGATAGGAATAGATAACAAGAAATGGTGGACCGGAAAATTAAGGGGATGTAATGAACCTACCTAGCATTTTCCTGCGGCCTGAGGAAAATCCCGAACAAAAACATAGATCAGGTAGGCCGAATGGGAGATTGAACCCACGATCTCTCGAATGCGGGCTACAGATGAAACCACCTGAGCCATTCCGTACGGTATCCGGAAGTTTTTATTACCAGTCTTACGACAAAAATGAATTGCCTCGCGCAAGAAATGCTACATCTTTAAACCTTATTGCTAATAATACAAATCTGATCTGTACAATTTACATGACGTTCTTTAGCTATTCTGCAATAGATTATTATTACAAAAGCTGATCCGTGGAAATCAAGATACACAGAAGACAGCAGAAATACCTTATAAGTAGAAGGGAAATAAGGGAGTATACTAGGCTAAAGCGATTGTCAAAATGTTTTAAAAACTGTTGCTATGTGATTGAAATTCGTTTCTTGGCATGATCAGTTTGACAAATTCCCGTGTGAGAAAACCATTTTAAAACTAATCAAAACAAAGGAATGACTCGGAAATGGTCAATTCCGGGAAAAAAGGTATAGGAATAGTATAACAAATTGTGTGCTTTAACGAGATCTACATTTTTATGCAGTACATTTTTGTCTATCTCTTAACGCTTTGTCAATTATACAAAAGTCATCCAGGATGCAGAGGTCTTCAGAGACTATTCCCAGAAAATTCAAGATACATTTTATTTTCCATGTAAATATATTTAGTACACGATATTTTAATCAATTCCATGGAGCTATTTTTGAGAAAATCAACATTTTTCGAATTTTTTTCTCTGTAATGGAGAGTTTGGGGTGGGGGGATTTTTCTCTGAGAAAATCAACATTTTTCGAATTTTTTTCTCTGTAATGGAGAGTTTGGGGTGGGGGGATTTTTCTCAAAATCTTCGTATCGCATTCTTGGAAGATACTAAACGTAAGACCAAGTTTTGTATTTTACCGACTTTTCGTTTTGAGTTACTGTGTCCTCACACACACACACACACACACACACACACACACACACACACACACACACACACACACACACATATACACCCGCGCGCGCGCACGCAAAAAATGTTTCAAAAATGTTTTTTCTAGATCCAGGGGACCCTAAAAGTGTATTTCCGGTGAAATCTCGGTATCGAATTGTTGGGTGGAATATAATAGGTACCTTCTCTACCTGCTATATACATTGTACATACGTATTAGAGAAAGTAAAAATTAGGTTCTTCTTACGTCACATAATATTTAGCACATAATGTCAGGTTGTAATACGATGCACAAAAACTAAGTTCTGCTAACAAAATCAGAAGGCAACGATGGTTGCATAAATTTGTGTACTATGCGTGAATACCAATGGAATCCTCTGGAGTGGGTAACTGTAAGGGTCTATTTGGAAGGCCAGAAGTGTACGTCTGTGTAGTAAAATCTGCTTGGAAAATTGCAGGTTTTCGTACAGCATCTGGCCGAATGTTTTGAAACTCAGCACACAACAGAGCTTAGAAAATAGGTCATATGGCTACTTAATACTTGCTTCAAAGATATGGGTTACTCGATGAGCAAAATAAAAATATCTAAAATCTTATTTACTTTCAAGGTTATGTTTTACATTTCTTTCATAAGAAATAATATAGTTTTAAATGCCGACTATTTCTTCCCCATTTTTGAAAGATAGTCATCTTATGTAGATTTACGGCACGTAAAAAGAACTTCAAGCCTGATAAAAAGGCCTCTGAGCAAAATTAAGCAGTCCAATACAGAATGGAACGCTAAGAACGGCAGTAGTTAAAAAGCGCCCATAAATAAAAACTCAATTTCAATTATCTTATGTATTGTATGTGCATTTTCATTTATAGCATACAAAAGTTTGATGCCAGAATAACAGATCTCTCTACAGTTGATTCCCTTTTATAGTGATATTTGAAATGAATCTTTGTTACGAGGTTGCTAATATGAAGAGTTAATAATGAGGTTCAGGAAAGTATGCCAAGGTATACAGTGACCTTCAGATTTTTTTTCCAATCAGTATTGCTGCTTTATATTGAAGACAAAAAGAATGACATACATAAGTGTTTTATTTTGGTTATTCCAGAAGCACATACCTACATTAACCAACCCACTGGGGTCTAACCCACTGCTAGATTGTAAATGGGGAGTATTTGCAACAGATGTTAAATAATTTGAATTAAATTTGCTACAGTAGTTGTGTAAACTGCGGGAAAAATTGTTAAACAAGCCAAGAATTACATTGTTCAGATGAAAAAGTCATGCCATAGCTGAGATTTGCATTATGGGTCTACCGGTTTCGGGCGGTTACTTAACTGAGCTACATGCCGAGATTTATACATTATATAAGTGACTCGCACCGATAGGTCTGTGATTCAAATCCAGGTTATGGCATTGAATTTGTTTAGTCTCATTTTACCTTTGTCCTACACACGGCCTTGTGTGAAATATCCATTAATTATCAATTTAACTACTCACTTTTAATTTAGCTGCATTAATAGTTCATAACCGAATGTCGTGGGAATTTCCAAAGTATAATAAAATAGTAATAGTGTTATATGTAGTGGATAAGCTGTTATTTCAAAGAAAGCCAAGAGAGCAAAAGTGGTGTCTAGTGATAACCCCACTAATAATACACATAACGGGGTAGCACCGAATGTTCATACTTTATGGACTCAGCACATAAACTATAAGTTTACATACACGCAATGAGAAAGTTCTGATAATGTTTACGATTCAAAATACCATACAATGTTTACTTCCAAAGTAATTTTTACCAACCTCTGAATAACATTTTTTTTTTTTTTTTTTAAGTTTTCTGCATTTTTTACTGATTTTCAAAAGTTACATAGGAGGTACATTGCACAAGGAAGAATCAGTGAGAAAATAGTATAATGGAAAGGGAGATGAAAAACAACATGAGAAAAGCGGGAAGGAGAGGGAGTGAGGAATAAATGAAAAGGAGTGACGCAATGATAGTATTGAACGCAACAACTCGGGTAAAGCTGCGGATCCGCCAAATTAAAGAAACAGAAATTGTATATTTGTAAAGAAATCTACAAACAAACTAAAACACAGCATTTCAGTAAAAAAATGAACACGGTCTCTCCCTGTACTAAAGAAGATCCCTGGGTAATGCTTAGGTAATTATCGTTGTCAACCAACCCTACATCCATGTTGTAAATATTGAGGAAACCTGCATGGTTTACGGTCCTTGATTTTATACAGTGTTGCAAAACTTCATGCCGGGGTCACGTAACATCAGCAAATTCCACGAGTAGTTCGAAAATCCTAATCCTAAACAGAAACGACGACCAAGGAATAATGTAAAAATCGGAACATGGAACATTTTAAGGCTCATAATATTGCAAAGAGGTCGAGTGATCAGCGTTATGTAACTCAATCCAGAGATCCTGGGGCGAGAAACTATGTTTAATAGAATCTTTCCCATCTTCTGCAGAATCTGAAACATTCATATAAGAGTAAATGCTAATTTGTTTAATGCATTAAAAATGTGATGTACTACATCAACATAACTTTCTCTATTTATACTGTAACAAAACATTCCTACAAAGTCGTCTTCTTCTGCTTTATGTTGATCAAGGTAATTCGCAGAAATAGAAGATATGGCATATTATTTCCTTGTACTCGAGGAATAAGCAAATGCTTTAAGCTAAAGCAATTGTCTACTCTTTTAAAAGCCAGTCGCTATGTAGTGGTTTTGAAATGCCATTATCTTTGTTTAACCACGAGAAAGAAAAACTAATAACGATTTCCATTTTGAGACACATTTAACTATTGCAACATTGAAGCCAATAACAAGTAATATCTCAGAAGTGGTTAGCTATACAAAAAAGCATATAACATAAATTGTATATTTCAACGAGTTCTATAATGTTGGTGTAGTATCGTCTATCTCTTACAGTTTACCGGTTATGCAAAAATCGTCCAAAATGAAGAGAGCCTCAGAGATTATTCCCAGAAAATTCAAGATATAGGTTTCAAATGTAACGAATATGTCTGAAACATTGTATTTTAACCAAAATCGTTAAGAGCCAATTTTTGAAATTTCATTTTCGAGAAAGTTTCCATGTAATGGGTAGTTTGGGGTGGGGGATTTTTTTTCTCAATCTTAGTGTCACATCCTTGACAAATGCTGAACTTAAATACCAAGTTTGGTTTGTAACATACTTTTGAGTTATGCTGCTCCCCCCCCCCCCCACTCTCAAACACATACGTTTTTTGTTTTTTTTTTTTTTTAAATTCTTTTCTCTATTCAGGGCATATCAAAACATATATTTTTGGTGAATCTTGATCAGTTTTGGGTGGAATATAACATAACACCTTCTTTACATATTATGTACATAGTACAGTAGAGTAAGCAATACTGATTAAAAACCACCGTGAATTTACAGTCTGCAAGCTGTTTCTCAAGTCAAAAGACTATGATATGACCAGGTTAAACAGGTTATACAAATGATACAATAGAATTAGCTGTGTACCTACATTTTAAAATACGAAATATAGTATATACAACAGGTAGATACATTTAAAAGTTATCAAAGTGAAGAAAATATAAGAAGTGTCCTCAAAAGATTTTTGGTTTTACATTTGGCTGTATTATTATAGAAGACACTTTTGGAAATAATTATAAACTTCTCATGTTACATTCACATGAATTCATTCCCTTTTATTGTTCATTTTTCTCTTTTAATATCTATTTTTTTACAAAGCTTACTTTTCATTTACTTAATGTTAATCCAGGAAATGCTTGCAGAAATAATTTCATTACCATTTCGTTGCAGATACACGGGTGAGAGGAGGATGAAGCGGTAGGGAAATATTTAAAATATCGGTGGTTATATGCTGACTTTGATATTCTACACTCTTTCCGTAACACCTTGAGAACAACGAATGGAATCTTGGCACTTCAAATATAATAACAATTGGAAAATACAAACAAATAGCAACGGATACCTCGGAACTGGTTTTAATGTTAGTAATCACTGTCCATAAATTATGTTTTGACGTGGTCTGCTTTTTCCGTGTAGTAAGCTTCAGCTTTATAGCCTGGTAACTACATTTTAAACGTATGGTTGATTTTAATAAAACTCGTTATCTGTATACATTTTCTTCGGAAATTCATGCCGCACCTTTGAGGGGCATTTTTTCAGTTATGGTGTTCTCTCTTTCAGTCTCACACAACAACAACAACACGCTCAAACCTTGTTCTAAAAAGGCTTTCTATGGGTTGGGGACTTCAAAACCTGTAAAAATCCCGATAAATTGTTAGAGAACGTAAAAAAGTTCACTTTTAGCGGGAACCTCATATAAATTACTCAAATTCCTACCAATTTCAAACAAATTACATGCATGAACTTTTGTTTACATTTGCTACTGTTAAACAATTTGTTTTTCGTCATTAAAATCTTACCATAACGGGTATAATACTGTTTACATATACATCAGTATGCAGTTTGGTTTGAAAGCCATGAGTGGAGTTTTACCTTTACGATGCGTGACAGGATGCCTTGTAAACCAAAAAGATTTTTTTTTTATTATTAAAACAACAATTTCATGTTTCTTATATGCGGTGTTAAACTACTTCATATGCATTTAGTAGATCAATTTTATACGATAGCTGACGATGTCGCTTACATAGGAATTAAACGGGAAAATAAATCAGTGAAGTCGCAAAAATTAGGCCTTTCAGTGAACCACGTTATTAACTCACTTCAACAGTTTGGATTCGTCAGCTTAACTTATTTTACTGCAAATTCTGGTAATGTACTAACAATTTACTCAACTAAAAACACATAAAAGGTTTTGTAAACAACACACTCGAAAAAAGTGACAACAGGTGCAATTATCAAAAAGATCATAAAATAAATTGTCGATAATCTTTGCAAACGTCAGAACATGTAAAGTATAATTTTTTTTTGTAGGTACCTATATTGACTAAATAATAATCTACTTCATGTTAATCGAGTTAAGCTTGTGTAGAAATACTTTTATTAAATATTTTCTTATACATAAAATAGGAATAGAACAACACAGCAGGCTTAAGAAAAAGGCAATCCTTTTAAGAGCTGGTCGCTATGTGATGGCTTTGAAATTACGTTACCTTTGTTTGACCAGAGAAAAAAGATAGACTTCCCTGAGAATACTACAAGTATTTTAAAATTGAAACAACTAGATAATACCAAAATTTGTTAATACCATAAAAAGAGAGTTATACTGCGAGTTTTAACGAGATCTACATTTTTGTGGCAAGATTTTAACTCCTGTGGTTTACCACTTATACAAAAGCCCTTCACAATGAAGCGGACTTCAGTGGTTATTTCTAGAAAATAAAATGTGCCTATACATTGCATATGTCATGAAAGTATCTAGAACATTATTTTATTTTAATAAATTTGTTAGCGCCATTTTTGAGGAAATAAATTGTTCCGAGGAAAAAAAACAACTACATTTTAAGTGTAGTTATGGAGTACGTCGCATCCTTGTAAAATTTGGATTTTAAATAACGCACGCACGCACACACATGCGCACGCGCACACACGCTGCGCGAACCTTTTTCTTCGGGATTTCAATTAAACTCCCAATTAAACCTAGCTACTAATACATGCTAGAGAAAGTAATAAGAACTTCCTTATGATATATTTGCTATTCTGTTTTTAAAATATTTTCTTTTTAAGTCAATACGAATACATTAAAAAACACTGTAATTCCGAAAATCAATAGGAGAAGGCACAAGTTTGTGTTCGTACTGCTTATAATCAGTTTCCGAAATATTACTATTACATCGAAATGTGTCAGGAGGTTTAGACGATGAAGATAAAAGAGTGAGAAAGTGGAGCAGAGTGAATGAAAAGGAGAGAAAGAAAGACGAAGGAATGGAACGGCGAAAGACCTAATATAAGTATAAATATGGAGGGAAAGAAATGGAAAATGTGCAATTAAGGCTATGATGTGAAAAATGATTCCCTTCAGGTGGTCCTGAGTGCGAATTCGGTTACAGGGTGACCTACATTGGTCGAATAAATAATGTTATGAAATATTATATATATATATATACATTATTATTATTATTATTATTACCTTCTCTACACATACTGTGTACACAGTGTATTGAGAAGATATTGTTTTACACCAAACAATTCGATACTGAGATTTCACAGTAAAATATATGTTTTGAGACCCCATGAATTAAAAACAAAAGCATTTTTAGAAAAAATGTCCGTGTATGTGCAGCATAGCTCAAAAACGAAACGTCCGTTAGATATCAAACTTGAAATTTAAGTTCAGTATCTTCCAAGGATGCAACACGAAGAATTTCAAGAAAATCCCCCACCCACAGCTCCCCACTATTTGCATGGCAAAATGTTCGAAATGACTTTAACGATGCTGATTGAAATATCATATATTAAATGCATTTGCATGAGAAAAAAAAATGTATATCTTGAATTTTCTGGGAATAGCTTCTAAAGACATCTTTATTCTGGATGCATTTTGCGGAATTTTGCATAACTGGTAAACCGTAAGAGATAGACAAAAACTTACATAACGAAAAATGTAGAGCTCGTTAAAACACATAATTTATGTTATATACATTTTTTTCGTAGAAATGATCGTTTTTGAGACATTCTTTATTATTGGTTTCAGTTTTAAAATACTTATATTTTTCTCATACGAGAATTGATCAACTTCTTGTAATACAACAAGGGAACTACGATCACATAGCAACCAGCTTTTTAAAGATTTGAGTATCGCTTTAGCCTATGCTACTCCCTTATTTCCTTTCTACTTACAAGGAAGAGAGTAATAAGACCATTTCTGCCTTTTACTTTTCGATTAGCATGAAGTAAATAGAAGAATAAGCTTTTTAACGGCAATTTGTAGCAGAGAAAGTTATGTGAATGGAACACATCAGATTTTGATAACATGTAATTACCAAACATTAGCCTTACATATATATATATATATATATATATATATATATATAGAGAGAGAGAGAGAGAGAGAGAGAGAGAGAGAGAGAGAGAGAGAGAGGTAGCAGATTATCGGAGCAACATAAGTCCAAATACGACATTGTCGTTATTAACTTACCAACCACTTCATCCCGTTCCGCTTTCGCGGGGGGAATGTTTTCCTTTGGGATAGTAGCGACGACGGCCTCGGTCCACACGTCACGAGATGTTGTACCCCCATCAGCTGCGACATTCTCGCTGGCCGCAGAGGCGTCTCCCCCGGAGGTTTGTTGCTGCAGACTGGTCTCTTCCGAGGGGGCCATCCCACGCAGTCAGCAGTCACCTGCCGGAACACACACACGCGTCATGGTTTATTCATCCTCAAACAAAGGGGTTAGTAAATGACACACATAACCCTAACCCAACAATATTTACAATTCTGAAAACGCTGTAATGCCTGTAATTATCTCAATTGTCGAGAAATGTTTAAACAAGCACAGTAGGTAGATGCAGTTTTAAATTTGGTATCGTGTTCTTTGGCCTCAATAATTCCACAACATAGCGCACTATAATTTTCACATAGGGAAATCATAATCTCTCATATCGATATTCAATGAAAGAGGGCAGAATTTGTTGAACAAGAAAATCTACCACCACTAAGTCGGTAGTTTAAAAATATTGGACTTGACACCTAGTCTGTAACTCTGAAGAAAGCAAAATCATATGTGTTGCATTCTATGAATTTCTTTACTTACTCTTCAACAAGTATTGAAGCTTATTCTTCTATTTACTTCTTATTAATGTGTAAACATAAATCTTATTACTCATTTACCCATTCTGTTGTAGGTTTAATAATAATAATAATAATAATAATAATAATAATAATAATGCAGTAAGCTAAAACAATTATCAAATTTGTGCAAAGTCTGTTGCGATGTGATAAATAAAACACTTCTCTTTGCATGTACACGAAACAGAGAAAGATTATTTTAAATATCTGATGTGTTTCATTCACATTGCTTTCTCTGCATCTCTGTAACAAATTATTAAAAAGCTTATTCTTGTATCAATGTCTTAATAATCGAGATAAACATAGTAGAAAAGGTCTTATTACTTGCTTTCTTGTAAGTAGAAGGGAAAGAAGGAAATACACTAGGCTAAAGCGATAGCTTTTAATAGCTGGTTGTCAAGGAGTTAAAATTCGATTCGTTGCAGTGCCAGGAGTTGACATATTCCCATATGAGAAAAGTTTAAGTATTTTAAAACTGAAACCAATAACAAGTAATGTTTCAACTATAATAAATTACATGAAAAAAAAAATGACGTAGATGTTGGGTTATAACGAGGTCTACATTTTTTGTGTAGTAAATGTTTGTCTATCTCTTATGATTTACTAGTTAATCTATATTCAGCAAAATTCATCCAGAATAAAGAGGTCCTGAGAGGCCATTCCCAGAAAATTCAAAATATTGAATTTATATCTCCTGTGTCATGTAAATATGTTTAATATACGGTATTTTAATCAAAATTGTTATATACATTTTTGAAAAAATCAAAATTTTCAATTTTTTTTCATGTAAAGGGTAGTTTGCAGTGGGATAATATTCCTCAAAATCTTCGTGTCGCTTCCTTTGAGGATACTAAACTTAATACAAAGATTGGAGTTTTATCGACTTTTCGTTTCTGAGATATCGTGTTCACAGACACAAGAGCACATACACACATACGAGTCACACACAAACACGGACCTTTTTTTAGAAATCCTAATTGTTTCATTTATTTAACTTTCTCTAGCTATTCCAAATACAAACTATTCTTTCAAAAATAATTTTTTATCTACATCATGCTAATCGGATAAACATTAACAGAATTGATCTTATCATTTGCTTCATTGAACGTAGAAGGGAAATAAGGGAATACATTATGCTAAAGCGCTAGTCAATATTTTAAAAGCTGGTCGCTATGTGAAACAATTGAGGTTCGGTTCGCTCTGTATGGGCTGGTTTGAGAAAAGTAAGGTAGTTTAAAACTGAAACCAATAACAAGGAATATCTAAAAAACGACCAACTCTACAAGAAAAATGTATATGTATAAATTGCGTGTTTTAATGAGAGCTGCATTTTATGAGTCTTAAGTTTTTGTCTATCTCTTACGGTTTAACCGTCATGCAAAATTCTGCAAAATTCATCCAGAATAAAGAGGTCTTCAGAGGCTATTCACATAAAATTCAAAATATACATTTTATTTGTGATGTAAATACCTGGTGTAAGACATTCTAATCAAAATCTTTTGAGATATTTGTGAAAAAACATTTTCAAAAATGTTTCCATGCAGAGGGTAGTGTGGTAGGGGGATTTTTTTTAAAATATTCGTGTCGCATTCTTGGAAGATACTAAATATAAATACGAAGTTTGGTATTTAATAGTATTTTCTTTTTTGAGCTATGCTCCAACGACACACACATACACAGACACCCACGGACCTTTTTTCTAAAAATGCTTTTTTTCGGACTCAGGAGACCTAAAGGCATATTTACTGTAAAATCTCGACATCGGATTTTGGGTGGAGTATAATACCTTATCTAGCTACTATGCACTTTGTATGTACATAAACGCTACAGAACGTAAAAATGCATTTTTTTGGACACGGGAGTTAAAAAAACGTATATTTCCGGTGAAATCTCAGTATCGAATTTTTGGGTGGAGTGCAATTCCTTTTCTACCTCCGTACCATGTATTATGTAATTAAAGTAAAAATGTAATTTGGAGTTGAGATATGTGTAAACTATTTCAAAATTCAAAGTGATGATAAAGAGTATATCGGGAATGGTTAATTCTCTAAAACTTGAATTTGAGGTAAATTGTATGCTCTAACAAATATACATTTTTGTGCATCAAAAGGAGTTCATGTGTTGTTACCAGAAAATCCAAGAAGCACACTATATTGTCATGAAAATAGCTTAAAACATGTGGTATTTCAATAAAACTAAAAGTTCTGTCATAAATTACATAAACATTTTCATATTTGGTGTGGAGAGATTTTCTACAAAATCGTTGTCGCATCCGTGGAAAGTCCTCGTATATACCATTCGTTCAATCCGACTTTACAGCAATTTTGAGTTATGCTATTCTCATTCATGCATATACACGCGGACATTTTTCCCACTCGCATGATTTTCTATTCTGTAACAAAACTACTTTTACAAAAGCTTATTCTTCCATCTTCTTCAAGCTAATCAATATAAACATTAGCAGAAATTGTATTATTACTTGCTTCCTTGTAAGCAGAAGGGAAACAAGGGATTAAAAGCTGATTGCTATTTGATAGAAATTCTGCTCTTTGTATGGCCAGGAGAAAAACAAAAACAGAAATGACAAAGCCTCATTTGAACAAAGTTTTAATTATTTCAAAATTGAAACCAGTAACAACAAATGTCTCGGAGATGGTTAACTCCACACCCAAAAAAATATATATGGCATAAATTCTGTGTATTTTAACGCGATCTACATTTCTTTGTGTGGTAATATTTTGTCTATATCTTAAGGTTTAGCAGTTATGCTAAAGTCATCCAAATTGAAGATGGCTTGAGAAATTACTCCAGAAAATTCAAGATATACATTTTTATTTTTAATATACATATATTTAATATACGGTTTTAATCAAAATTGTTTAAACCATTTTTGAGAAAATACACACTTTTGAAAAATGTTCCATGTAAAGTTGGTTTGGAGTGGGTAATTTTCTCGAAAAGCTGCATGTCGCATCTTTGGAAGATTCTGGACTTAATTACCAAGTTTGGTATTTAACCGACTTCTCAGTTTTGGTTTATCGTGTTCACAAACACAGTCCTTTTTCTAAAAATGCGTTTTTGGATACAGGGGACCATAAAACTTTTACTTCCAGTGAAGTCCCAATAGTATTTGGATCGAACGCAATACTTTCTTTAGTACACAGCAGAGAAAGCAAAAATCCTCTCTTTTTTCATTTTTTGTTTGTTTGTTTGTTCAGGAGCCTCAAAATATGTATTCTCGGTGAAATCTCGACGTCAAACTTTTGGGCGGATTACAATACTACCTCTACTTACGTAAGCGAGCGAACTTAAGCCGCAGTAACGTGCGCGATTCATTCGAGGTGCCGGGTTCTACCGCCCAGTCTCGCCCATAGGTTTTCGTGGTTCACTGCGGTCGAAAGGGGAATTCTGTAATGGTTTCTCATCTAAACTTTCCGTTTCATCCTTTCCTTCGCTCCATTTCCTTCTTATCCGTGGACACTAGAGGGTTGCATTGTTGACGCGTCGCTTGATCGCCCTCTCTGGCGGCTCTAAGAGAGGACAGATCATCGGGCTTAGAAATGTTAGGAACCTCAACGCTTGTTTACAGCTATTACCTCCTCTTACTCCTGGGAGGTGTTCGTTGTCTACCCTTTACCGAAACTACGTAGTAGAGAGAAAGTGTTTGTTTTCAGACATTTATGGATATAATTTCAGTGGTTGATGTAGCAAACATAATTCTCTCATATAGTTGGTATACATGCTTATATAAGGGTTATTAGCATGTTTGACATGCAGAAAATTAGGTACAAATTTCTGTAAAATTAGAATATGGTTACTGAAGAGGTTTGGATATTACTTCACTACACACATAGATATGCAGTAATGTATAGCATTTCAATTAGAAAATTATCTATATCAACAAGTACTTCAAGAGAATTTACATAGTTAAGATTCAATTGACATTTGATTTCCTCTGTTTTGTGTTTGCTTCTCTTGTGGTGTAACAACAGTTGAAAAAGTCGAAGAATGTATCGCCAAATTTAGACGGCCTTGATTGCAATGAAAGGGACATCTTATCTTACCGAAAAAGTTTATCTTTCAGCTCAAGTACGCGCAAAAAACATACACAGTTATACAGTAATATTGTATCTTAACTCTTGAGTCTTTCTTACACGTATCTCAGCAGCAAGATAAATCAAACTTTTTTTTTTTTTTTTGGCAAGATAAGATGTTCTCTTCCATTGTAACCAAGGCCATATAACTTTTGCGAGAAGTGTACTACTAATTCGGAACATTTAGTAATAACGCTGGTTTGATGGCACTGTTGGCGTGTAGCAGGAGTAGTTGTTAAGCTGCCCCTCCAAAAAAAAAAAAAAAAAAAGCAATGTGTTCCATTCACATGACCTTCTCCACATCTCTAACAAATTATTGTTTAAAACCTTATTCTTCTATCTACTTCATGATAATCGAGATAAACATAAGCAAAATTGTCATTATATGGTTCCTTTTAAGTAGAAGGGTAAATATCTGATGTGTTCCATTCACATAATGTTCTCTAACTGTTCGCCAAAACAAAGACTAATATTCAAAAGATTAATATTTTATCTCAATTATGCTAATCAAGATAGATATAAACAGAATTAGTCGTGTTACAAGTTTCCTTGTATGTAGAAGGGAATTAAGGGAATGCACAAACTATGGCGATAGTCTAGTTCTTTAAAAGCTATGTGAAAAAATTGGAATTTCAATCTCTTTGCTTGCCATGAGTAAACAAATGAGAACGAGAACATGTCTTCCCGTTTGAGAGAAGTTTAAGTGGCTTAAAATTGAATCCAATAATCCGGAATATCTCGGTAACGGTTAACTCTACAAAAAAGATGTACAGCTAACCGTTTCCGAGATATTCCGGATTACAAAAAGATGTATGACATAAATTTGTGTTTTAATGAGATCTACATTTTTTTATGTAGTAAGTTTTTGATTACCTCTTTCGGTTTGCTAGTTATACAAAAGTCATCCATAATGAAGAGGTCTTCAGAGGCTATTCCCAGAAAATTCAAGATATACATTTTGTTTGTCATAAAAATATCATTAGAGTCATTTTTGAGAAAATCAAAAGTTTCGAAAAATGTTCCATGAGAGGTAGTTTGGGGTGGGGGATTTTCTTGAAAATCCTCATGTTGTATCCTTGGAAGATACTCAACTTAAATTCCAAGTTTAGTATTTAACCGATTTTTCGTTTTTGAGCTATGCTGCCCACAGACACTCACACACGTGCGGGCCTTTTTCTAATTTGTTTTTTTTAATTTGGGGACTCAAAACATGTGAAATCTCGGTATCAAATTTTTGGTTGCAATACAATACCTTCTCTATACATTATGCACATAGTATGTGTAGAGAAAATAAAAATCACTAGATGTCCTGAGTAGTGCGTATCTTCTACGAGGGCCGCTTTTTTTCCCAACCTCCGATAGGCTATAAATAAAAGACAAGTTCATAGAAAACAATTAGTTTATTACTAAAAGTTTTGTACATTTATGGTTACGTCTCAAGATAATCACCGAAAAGATTGAGACATTTATCGTACCTATGCACAAGCTTTGCAATACCCGCTTCAAAAAATGTTGCCGCCAATGATTTCAAATAGCATCGACAGTGTTTTGAAGATATTCGTACTTTACGACGTTTGCGGAGAGCCATTCAAAACACACGAAGAGGAATGCTGACTTCAGGAATTGTGTTGATCCACGACAACGCTCGTCCACACACTGCTGGCACAACCCATCGGCTCCTTGAACAATTTCAATGGGACATTTTCGACCATCCGCCGTATAGTCCTGACTTCGCACCCAGCGACTTTCACTTTATCCCTGAACTGAAGACGTGGCTAGGTGGGCAGCACTTTCAAACCAACGAAATCTTCAAAACAACGTCAAAGTCATTTGAAACCTTTGGCGGCAACATTTTTTGAAGCGGGTACTGCAAAGCTTGTGCACAGGTACGATAAATGGCTCAATCTTTTCGGTGATTATGTTGAAAAGTAACCACAAGTGTACAAAACTTTTAGTAATAAAATAATTGTTTTCTATGAACTTTTCTTTTATTTATAGCTTATCGGAGGCTGAAAAAGAAGGCCCTCGTATTAGAACGTATTTCATAGACTACATCCGACCCTCCATTGCTAAAAGAATTATCAAACTCAGATGATTCGTTTCAAGGGTTACCCTACAATTTTAAAATTACTCTTTTTTCATACACTAGTGAAGATTAAAATTCGTTGAGTATTTTATGGCCTCTATACAAAACTTGCTGTATAGAGGCCACTATCTGACAGCTTTCATCAGACCGTAAGAAATATATTAAAACATAACTAATGAGAATACCAATTGGGGTTAACTTAATTCAGAATTATAGGTTATTGGGTTCTGAAGTAAGGTTAATTTAATTGTGCTGCAACTTTTGAATCGCTTCATATCCAATGCTTGGTGAAAGGAGGATATTTTTATTTACCCCCTTGTAACGGAATGTAAGGACGAAAATCTGCCTCGATAATGTGGGGGTAACGTGTCTGCCTCACATTCAAGAGCCTCACGTGTCTGCCTCACATTCTAATCTTGCTTAGAGTGTTACCCGGATAAGGTTTTTTTGTTTTTTGTTTTTTTCCCCCGAGTTTTCCCCTTATTCTGAGAAGACCAATTTTGAGTAACTTTTAACTCTATGGACCTCGAGATTATTTGAGCACCTCGATACCGATTTCATTCATCGTCCGATATGGTCAACCAGGTTAAGCTAAATAAAAGGGGGGAAGGGGAAAAGTTGATAGGTATTCAAAATATTTAGTACGAGATTATCAATACGAGACACTTGTATGAGCTCGAGATGTCACTGCATTTAAGAAATTGAAAAATTATTGAGCAATGAATAAAACAAGCGATTCGATTACAGAACCTAATCTACACAACTGTAACTACCCTAGTGACACTGCAAAATTCGGTAGTAGGAGCGTTTTAAGGCCATTGTTTAAGAGTATCTCGAATGTTTAGCCCCTTAAGAACCAATTTTAGACGCTCTAAATTTGTGTTTAGAGCACGGTACCAAGTTTCCATAAGCAAACATTTTATTTATGTGTCTAAAATTATTACTACGCACTAAAATCACAATATGTTTTAAAAAAATGAATGAGCATTAAAATTATAAATTTTGGTAGAAACATTCTTACGTCTTAATTATTATTTAATGCTTGCTAATAATTAATAAAAGCTTATAAAATGAAGAAACACTCTTACAACCTATCGAATGCATCATATCCTTGCAATATACTATTGCGAACTAAACGCTGCAGAGCTGATATGGACACATCCTACCCAAAATATTTGGAAAACACAATTGTTAAGCAAATCTGTATAACATAGAAGAGCAGCCGAAAAACACACACAAAATCCGGATGAATAACTTGCAAATGTTTGCAACAAAGTTAAACGGTTTTATTGAAAGATGAGACGGGTTTATTAGTTTGCAGGAAAATTCTGATAGCGATAACGATAACATTTGATAATGAACAGATAAACCTAAACGCTATTTGGAAAGGATTTTTGTCGTACTGCAGTCAGGCGCCTATCGATACAAAAAGATTGATAGTAATTTTTCTTTCTTTTTCTGCGCAAGGAATACAGGCAAATGGGCAACAAAGTACTTGCACTATATGTGCCAAAGTGTTACAAGAAACCAGTCTTCCAGGAATGCCTCTTTCATACAAGATCTTTGAGACAAAACACACCCTATACCACTTATTCATTTGTGCAATAAAACATCATATGGGTTATATTCAACGGCTTTCTCTACCCGCTATCGTATAGCTTCTGCAAACTATTCTTATAAAGGTCTATTTTCTATCTACTTCGAGTTAAACGCACAAATCTTTGTAGAAATAGTTTATTGTGGGAACCCACATTTCGATGTGGGTACATGGGGGATGGATAAAACCGAATTTAAAAAGTATTTATTTTCTGCTTATAAGGAAATAAGATTTATTCAATTAGCACGATATTGATAAAATAATATTTTGGAAGAATATTTTTTTTTAATGAACAGATATAGAAAACCGTGTGAATGGAACACACAAGATTTTTTCCCCATCGTATTTCAAAGCTTTAACTGTAGATCTCATTATTTTTTTTTATAATGTTTAACGCCCGCTTTTGCTACTTGTGGCACTGATGATACATGAATGAAGATTGTGCACCAGTGGAATACGATGGCGGGGTAACCGGAGAAAGCCCACCCTTGCGCCGCTTTGTCCACCACAAATCTCACATGCGGTCGCCTGGTACAGAATCCGGGCCGTCTAAGTGAGAGGGGCCCGCGGCGCGGCCGTAGATCTCGTTAAGCCACACAATTTATGTCAAACAGTTTTTTTGTAGAGTTAGTCATTTGCGAGATATTCCGAGTTATTCATTTCAGTTTTAAGCTACTTAAACTTTTCTCAAACGGGAAGTATCTTTCTTCTGTCTCCATTTTGTTTACTCCTAGCAAGCTAACAGAACTGAATTTGAATTGTTTCACAAAGTGACCGGCTTTTAAAAAAGTTCACGATCATTTAGCCTGTGCATTTCCTTTTTTCCCCTTCTATTTAGAAAGAAGCAAGCAATAAGACAATTCTGCTAATGTTTTTCAGGAAGTAGATAAAAGAATACTCTTTTGTAAGAAAAGTTTATTTGCGAAATATCTAGAGAAAGTCCTGTGAATGGAACATATCAGATTTTTTAAAATGAAAAACATTTGGTATCTTGAGTGTTAATCGAGATTTTCCTCAAATTTCAACAGTATAGAGAATGTCATTATCTCGTTGCATCTCCTGAATCTGCTGTCACATTCCAATGTTGATATTGAAAGTAGCAATGGGATATGATTCAACTTCAATAGCCTGGCCAAGCGCGCTGAGGCAGCCACGTCAGTGCCCTCTTGCTCTTACAGTTCCAGAGGGCAAGGGCAAGAAGATAATCGATTTTCTGTCTCCCTTTCTTGAACAGAGATTACGTAGTGTGCCGCAACTTGCTTCTTTTAAAACTTGCATTTTTAATTTCTAGGATGCCAAAGTTCGAAATTAGTCTTCTGTTCTTTCTTTTCGAAGTTATGTAAGCTATGTAAGAATACGCAGCTTTGAATGGCAAATTGTTTCACGTTTCAGTATAAAAAATAACATAACTTACAATATAATTATACGTAGCGATATAATTATACTTAATGAATATTAGTATGAAAATATTCTGCTTAGCGAACCCCAGACTTAAAGCTTTGAAATACGATGGGGAAAAAACCTGATGTGTTCCATTCACAAGATTTTTTATATCTGTTCATTAAAAAAACTATTCTTCCAAAATATTACTTTATCAATATCATGCTAATTTAATAAATCTTGGCAGAAATGCTTGATTACTTTTCCTTATAAGTAGAAGGTAAATAATGGAATACGTTACGTTAAAGCGACAATCAAATTATTAAAAGCTGTCGTCACACGACTGACTTGAAATTAGGTTCTTTTTCTAACGCCAGGAGTAAAACAAAGGATATATGAAACGGATGCGGACTTTCTGTGGGAGAAGAGTTTAAGCAGCTTTATATAAAACCAATAACAGGGAATAATTCGGAAAACGTTAACTCCATAAAAAAATGTATGACATATTGTGTGTTTTAACGAGATCAAGATTTTTTATGAGGTAACTATTTGTCTATCTCTTAATTTTACTCGTTATGCAAAAGTCATTGAAGAGGGATTCACAGTATATTTCCAGTAAATTCTAAATATACATTTCATTTGTCATGAAAATATCTTAAAACATATGCCATTTTAATTTAAATCGGTAGAGCCATTCTTGAGAAAATTAATTTTCTAAAAATGTTCCATGTAAAGGGTTCAAACCTGGTCCAGACCGATGGCCTTCAAGTGTGCTTAAAAGCGTCAGCTCTATATCAGTTGATTTACCGGCAAGTTAAAGCACTCCGTCGGAACGAAATTCCGGCACACCCGCGGCGCTAATATGATTCAAGCAATTGGCAGCGTCAGTAACAAATAACTATTTTAAATTTCCATTTCGCCTATTTAGTCGATTCTGCACGTAGCCAACACTAGTAATTAAAAGTTTTCATGAATGCAAACGCGCTCTGGAAAGCTTAAAAGGTGAGATTCCACGGTGACGGTGCTTAACCCAGTGTCCGCCAACTGGAAGCTCTGTATTTTTAGAAAACTTCTCTGCTTCTGCTATATAGAGAAAGGAACTCTGTTAAAAGTGTATGGCAGGCGAGGGAAAATGTTATTGGTAAGGAAAGGACTAGTAGAACTCAATGCAGGCAGCCCTGATACCTTCCACTCCTATCGTAATCTACGATCCTCAGGAGCCACTCCTTTGATAAACTCCTACATCGTAGAGACCCTACGTTTACGACTCACGTGTTATCCAAGTTGCTGATGCTAGTTTCGATTAACATTGCGCTACTTGAACTATAACTATAAAAATATGATGTGACCCATTCACATAACTTTCGTTTCATCTCTGTAACAAATTATTGTTAATAAGCTTATTCTACTATCAACTTCATGCTAATCGGGATAAACATTCGCAGAAACGGCCTTATTACTTGATTCCTTATAAGTAGAAGGCAAATAAGGGAATACACTAGCCTAAACCAACAGTTAAATGTTTTAAAATCTGGTTGCTATGGGATTGAAATCCGTTTCTTTGCATGCCAAGAGTTGGCAATTTCTGGTATGAGAAAGGTTAAAGTATTTTAAAACCGGAACCAATAACAAGAAATATCTCGAAAACGATCAAAAAACGATATATATATATATATATATATATATATATATATATAATTGTGTTTTAACGAGATGTACATTACTGTGTAGTAAGTTTTTGTCTATCTCTTACGCTTTACTAGTTATGCAAATTCAGAAATATTCATCCAGAATAAATAGGTCTTCAGAGGCTATTGCCAAAAAATTCAAGTTATGCATCTTATTTGCCATCTAAATGTCTTAAATGTGAGGGATTTTAATCAAAATCGTTAGACCATTTGAGAAAATCAACATTTTCTAAATTTGTTCCATGTAAAGGGTAGTTGGGGGTGGGGGGGGGATTTTCTTGAAAATCTCCGTGTCGCATCCTTGGGAGATACTTAACTTAAATATCACCATTTGGTATTTAACGTACTTTTCGTTTCTGAGCTATTCCGCTCACAGACACACACACTAACTTTTTTTTCTTAAAACATGTTTTTTTTTATTCAGGGGGTCCCAAAACATGTATTTCCGGAGAAATCTCGGTATCGAATTTTTGGGTGCATTATAATACCTTCTCTATACACGATGTACGTAGTACGTGTAGAGAAAGTAAACGCAGCATTTATCAACTACGCCTCAAAATTGAATTTGTATGGAGGCATAATAAATTATCTAGAGCGTCAACTATTAAAATATACACAGCCTTACTTGAAATGGAAGGGGAAGAATTGTTTTATGCTATCATATCGAAGTAACAAAAGCTGGCGTATATTTTCCAAAAGAATCGGGACCCTATTACGATTTGATGGTAGGCGTTCTGGACTCGGAAATACAGCAGACCAGGCAAATAATTTCTATCCCCAATTCTGAATATAAGTGTGCACGTGGCCCTATATTTTTACGGAAAATCAAAAGTAACATGAACCATAGTAAGATTCAACGAGTGAACACAGTGCTGAGGGTTTGCGTTATCCTCTATAGGCGAAACTATAACTAAGCTTTATGGACCTCAGTTCATTTGAGAATCATTTCATTATATGGCCTATCCTGTTAAAGAGCATTAAAAAGAAACCAGACCGTAAATGTATCCACAGTGTTACATTTCAGATGCGTTTGCAAAATTTAGACCATGGGTTCTGGTGTTAAGTAGATAATATAGCAAATAAGTCCAAAAATCCTACATTCTAGGGCAAAATATAAACTTTTAAATATTAATTTCAAACAAACATTTTTACTTTCTCTATACCCACTATGTACATAGTGTATAGAGAAGGTATTGCACTCCACCAAAAAATTCGATACCGAGATTTCACTGGAAATATATGTTATAGGATCCCCAATATCCAAAAAAAAAGCATTTTCACAAAAAGGTCTGTGTGTGTGTGTGTGTGTGTGTGTGTGTGTGTGTCCGTGTGTCAGTGTGACCGTGTCTGTGAACACGATAACTCAAAAACGAAAAGTCGGTAAAATACCAAATCTGGTATTTAAGTTAAGTATCTTCCAGGGATGCGACACGAAGATTTTGAGAAAAATCCCCCACCCCCAACTACCCTTTACATGGAAATTTTTTCGAAAATGTTGATTTTCTCAAAAATGACTAACGATTTTAATTAAAATGTTGTATATTAAAGATATTTACCTGACAAATAAAATGTATATCTTGAATTTTCTGGGAATAGCCTCTGAACAGTAGTTTATTCTGGATGAATTTTACTGAATTTTGAATAACTGCTAAACCATAAGAGATGGACAAAACCTACTACACAAAAAATGTAGAGCACGTTAAAAAACACAATTTATGTTATATACATTTTGTTCTTAGATTTCGTGGTTTTTGAGGCATTCCTTATTTTTGGTTTTTGCTATGAAAAGCATACTTTTTTCATACAGTAACTTGTCAACTCTATCCATATAAACAAAGGAACTTCATTGACATAGCAACCAGCTTTTGACTATCGCTTTAACCTATGGTAGTCCCTTATTTCGCTTCTACTTACAAGGAAGCAAGTAATAAAACTATTTCTGCAATTTTTTTCTGATTAGCATAAAGTAAATAGAAGTATAAGCGTTTTAAGAATACTTTGTTGCAGGGATATAGAGAAAGTCATGTGAATGGTACAATCCGATTTTTTAATATTCTTAAATAACTTCAGTTGTTCTCTCGTCTAGCTACATAATTCTAACATAACAGCTTCATTACATATCATCAAAGGTAGCTTACATTTTACAACTCTACCAACACGTGTACGGTTTTAATGCTTAAGTTGTGTGATAGGCTGCTCTGTAAATGTAAATCTATGGTAATTTTTACATTGTTTATTGTTTCATTTGTATAGCCCTCTTTAACTTGCATGGTCATGCTAGGGGCTTTGACTTGTTTTTCTCGCTGAACTATAGGCTTTCTTAACGTTGGGTTTTCAGTATTAAACTGATAAACAAACACACACATACACACACAAACATTCATATTTCCAGACCCTTTGGGAGGTGGAAATTATTTTGGTAAAAGAAAAATTTCCCGTCCCAGGCGGGAATGAACCTGGGACCTCTAGATGAGAAGCCAGAACGCGGAACACTCGACCAAAGGGACATCCAACTTTTGTATTGTTTTAATTTTTGAAGATATTTTATTGGGTGCCAAGTAAAATTTTCATTTTCAGGCGCAATTCGAGGCGACCAAATGTTTTCTCTGAATTTCACTGCATTTGCCTTCCACTTCTCTAGTAGTGACTAGTAAATAACAAAACAATGAATACATTTCCTCCCGGCAGCTTGCAAGCAGTTACATAAATATTTCATAGCAGTATTTCTTCGGCCGCTAAATGAAATGCTTATGTTCAGATGAGCTCTGAGCCTATAGTGCTTAAAGTTTCTCGACGTTCATTTCTAAGGATAAGAGATACTCTCGGATGAATAAACAAACTTATCCGGTTAATTCATCCTAACCGAATTTCGAACTCGGGATATCTTAAATGTGAGGCGGACACCACAGAGACGGGCTAGGAATTATTTTGATGCAGTCTAATTTTTGCAGCTGTATAACCTTAATTTTGCTCTAAAATCAACCAAATTTGAAATGTGTAGACAAAGTTTTTGTAATTTGTTTAAATACAAAATGTACGCTCAGTACTTGCAGTTGTAGGTGAGTTTCGTGCTTACGGACAGACGGACAAATCGACGTTAATAAAAACTCCGCAGTAGCGTCAGAGTTGTGATCAATAGTTCGCACCTAAAAAGACAGTATTGTGATCAATAGTTCCAAAGCCGTCAATCTAAGCCTACATATTATGTAAGCAGAAACACAGGCTTTTGTGAAAGCTGCAAGTATTCAGTTTTGCCCTTTGAAGAGTACGAGCAGAAATTAGTGCTAATATGCTATGGCGCCGTCTCCTCGCACTACCCTCTCTTATTCTCGCTTTAAAACCACGAGCAAGCAGTGCGCCTGGAATGTGCCTGCCGAGGGTTAGCTATATATTTTTCATCTGCTTCACCCCTTCATCTCCGTCGTCCTGTACGTGAGCTGACAACCTCTTCCACCCATCCACCCACCCACCCACACTGTGATGCAGCCGATATGCGGGCCCGCGGCCAACACTCGGATAAAATATAGCGGATATAAGCTAAGCCAGGTAGCGCCCCACCTAAGTCAGTCCAGTTGGTCACAAAGCCTGGAAAATGACCATGCTATGTAGCAGCTTGTACTTACGCATTTAAATCACCGTACGCGTCCTGCGCGCGTATCTGACATCAATTTTACTCCTCTGCAACCTATCTATAATAGACAAGATGAAGTATTATATTGCACCAAAATTCAGTCGCGATTCCTGCAGAAATAGCTGTTTTGGGGGCACTGCATCAAAACCAAAATAGTTTTACAAAAAATCTGATGTTTTACATTCGCATGACTATCTCCACTCTTTATCGTTTATTAGTGCGTGTAGTGTGTTTATTGCATTCTTACAAACGCGTGTTTATTTTTCTACCATGTACCTAGTAGGTAGAAACGGTATTATATACCACCCAAAAATTCGATACCAATATTTCACCAGAAATATGTTTTGAAAACCCCTGAATCCATAACAAACATTTTTGGAAAAAAGATATGTGTGTGTGTGTGTGTGTGTGTGTGAACAACAAAACTCGAAAACGAATAGTTCGTTGGATGCCAAGCTAGATTAATTTCAGCATTTCCCAAGGACACAAACACTTTCAAAAAAACTCTCCACACCAAACTACCCTTTACATGGAACATTTTCCAAGCATTTTTATTTTCTCAAAGATAGCTGTAACGATTTTGATTAAAATAGCATATTTTTAATATATTTTCATATGAAGAGTACCTACATCTTGAATTTTTTGGGAGTAGCCTCTGAAGTCCTCTTCATTCTGAATGACATTTATATAACTGGTAAACCTTAAGAGATAGATAAAGTCTTACTAACTACACATACATTCTGTCAAGAAAGTACCGGGATTTGATCATTTAAAAATCCTGTTTAAAAGGGGATTCGAAATTATGTTGTCACTAAGTTGTACAGCTTTCCTCTATACCCACGCGGAGTTTGATCGTCATTTGTCACCTACTTTGTTTACAGTACGCTTTTTTGTTAGTTCATCTCAAAGGTGATTTGCGATTTTACGATGGATACAAATATTGAACAAAAAAGTTGTCTCAAATTTTGCATTGCAAATGGTATTTCGTGTGTCGAATCATTGAAAATGTTACAGAGGGCTTACGGTGAATTGATTTTATCAAAAACAGTGCATATGAGTGGTACAGTGCATTCAAAAGTGGTCGAGCTGTGGTGGAAAATTTGCCTCGCTCTGGTCGGCCATCAACGGTTTCAACTGAACTGAACATCGGTAAAGTGAAGAAAATGGTGTCTGAAAATCGTCATTTTGATCTGAGAGAGACTGCCACTGAACTTTCTGTGTCTCACAAATCGTTTCGTACCATTTTAAACGACTGTTTGGGCATGACACGCTTTGCAGCTCGGTTAGTTCCGAAAGACTTGAATTTTTACAAAAACTCAATCGCGTAAGGATTGCTGAAGATAGCTAGAACAAGCCAGTTCCGACTCCACACTCGTGAAACGTATTGTAACTGGTGATGAGAGTGGGTTTACGAGTTTGACACTCAAACCAGTCAACAAGCTTCCGAATGGCGCCTTCCAACTGAACCGAAACCTAAAAGGGCACGTCAAACTCGATCAAACTGAAGGTCATGTTGACAGTTTTTTCGATTATCGCGGTGTCGTGCACTCGAGTTCTTACCAGAAGGTCAGATGGTAAATAAAGACTGTTATCTGAGCGTTATGCGGGTTTGAGAGAACAAATACGGCGAAAAAGGCCAGATTTGTGGAACGACAACTCATGGTTTCTGCACTCGAAAACGCAACAGCTCATAAGGCTATTATTGTGAACGAATTTCTGGCCAAAAACTCAACAAATTTCATCGAACAGCCACCGTATTCACCTGATCTGGCTCTTGCTGATTTCTTTCTCTTTCCAAAACTCAAGTTACCACTTCGAGGCACCCGTTTTCAGTCGATAGAAGACAAAGGAAAATTCGCGGCGACAATTCAAATCGATTCCTAAAAGTGCCTACAAAAAATGTTTTGATGATTGGATTGTTCATTGGCATAAATTTATAATTTCAGAAGGGGCCTACTTTGAAGGTGATAAAATAAAATTGGATAAATAATTCATTTTTTGTGTTTTATTGGCAAATTCCCGGAACTTTTTTGACACAGTAGTAACAACTAATGTCAAATACATTTTTTGTGGAGCTACGAGTAACAGTTTCCGAGATATTCCTAGTTATTAGTTTAAATTTTGCAATACTTATGAGTTTCTCAAATGAGAAGTCGTTATTCGTTTTCATCTGTTTCCTCTCTTTAATCCTGGCCATGCAAATAGATCCGAATAGCGACCAGCTCTTAAAAGACTTAACTAACGCTATAGCCGAGCGTATTCCCTTATTTCTTTTCTGCCTACAAATAAGCAATAAGACCAATGTCAAATGTTGAGGAACCGAGCGCTGTATACTGGCCTTAAAAATCCACAGTATTCTCATGGAATCCCGAGAAATACTGAATATCGAAACGTTTTTAAAATAAGCGACAAAGTATTAAAAAATCGAATCATTAATAACGGATATCTCAGAAACGCCTAATGACACAAAAATGTTATTTGGAATAAACTGTGTCTTAAAGCGATCTATATTTTATGTGCAGCACGTTTTCGAATATTTTTTAATATTTTAATAGAGTTCTGAGAAAATTTCAAATATCGAAAAATGTAGTTTTAGGTTGGGGAGTTTCCTGAAAATCATGTCGCATCTTCGAAGACATTTAACTTAAATACCAAGTTTGATATTTAACCAACCATTTCTTTTTGAGTTACGCTATTCACATATAAATGAGCGCGCGGACCAATTTCTGAAAAAGTTGTTTATTTATTTATCTGGAGGTCTCAAATCGTAAATCCCGATAAAATCTCGGCATATCATTTTTAGGTGGAATGCAACAACACTTCTTCTGTTTCATATAGGTAACCAATAGAGAAAATAATAAGGTGCGCTTGGACATGTGTATGTATATGAAGAGCATAAGTCAAAAACGAAAAGTAGGATAACTATCAAAATGTGTATTCAAATTCATCTTTTAAAGATAAGGCACGAAGATTTTCAAAACACTTTCACAGCCCACATTATCCTGATGTGGAAATGTTCTGGAGCATTGTGTATTTATGAATGTATGTATGCAGATGTAAGAGACTTCTATATTTTTGCAACAATTTCGATCAATAAGATAAGTTTTAACACAATGCGAAGGTATTTGTATAGCTTAGAATTC
Source organism: Hymenopus coronatus (assembly GCA_030762935.1). Classification (NCBI taxonomy): domain Eukaryota; kingdom Metazoa; phylum Arthropoda; class Insecta; order Mantodea; family Hymenopodidae; genus Hymenopus; species Hymenopus coronatus. The sequence goes on along the minus strand of CM060886.1, from coordinate 87,056,534 downwards.
GAAATTCCACCCATTTCACATAATCAATTGTTTAGATTTATATGATGCCTACTAAAATTTTATAATATCATCTCCATCTGTGTCTTTCTCAAATATTCGTAAATCTCAAACATTACAAACATATTATTTTTTGCCTTTTTGTGTTTCTTGTGTTTTCTTAGTACTAAACACCTTAGTTGCCTACTGATCATAAACAAGGTTATATTGACGTAAATAAACTATTTTCTCTGAAATAGCGACGAGGCGGCCGAATTTAACAACATGGTGGTCAGTTACAATCAATAAAAAACATTGTGAACTGCTTTTGGTTTCTTATTATTTTTATTTTGTAGCGTCCTGAGAGTTATAATCCTTTAAGTATACTCTGTAATAATTCTCAAATGCCTCAAAAGAATCAAATTGCAATGTTCACATAAAAGCAATAATCATATTATATTTCACTCCAAAACTGTGTCGAGATTTCACTGGAAATATATGTTTTGATGTCCCCTGAATAAAAAATAATTTTCAGAAAAGGCCCGTGTCTATAACAGCAAAATTAAAAAACAAAAGATCTATTAAGTACCAAACTTAGTATTTAAATTCTCCATCTTCCAAGGGTGCGACACGAAAATGTTCAAGAAAATCCCCTCATTCCAAACTAGCTTTAAATGGAAAACTAATAGCGATGTCACACGGTCAAATATTTTGGTCAAAAACTCTTCCAACTATCTTGAATCGTGAGACATCGGAGAACCTATGATGTTCTCACCCAATTTGTAGTTAGAAGAGTATTTGATCGTTTGACATCGCTGTAATACAATGCTGAAAAATGTCAAAATGTTCTCCAATCAAATATTTTCGTCTTTTGTTAAGGCGGTTTTGAGTGTTCCCATTCCTTAAATAATGAAGACAACTTATTTTCATTTAGGAAAAAAATTAAGAAAACAACCCCATTCGTGCACAGCAGTCTTCAGATTCCACCCCTCTAGCAAAAAAAAAAAAAGTAATTAATTAATTAATACAAGAAGAAGACGAATAAGAAGAAGAAGGAAGGTACACAGATCTTCCGATTTCATCCCTCCGAGCATTTTCAATATTCTATTACGCAAAGGCTGAACTATTTACACCATTCCTACAAGGAGTAAAGAAAACAAAGGTTCATTGTTATCTAGGAAAATTATTGATTAAGCAGCTTGATTTGCGACTAAAAGTCTCCAATTAACTCTTATGTACATTTTACGTCTTAGGTGTGGGTTTTGTTTGGTCAGCTTTCCAGCGTTTTTTATTCTTATCCCAAAATTTGAGGCTTCCGAATTTGGTTGAAACGGCGGAAAGATGTAGAAGTCTACAGAACGTAAATACACCCGACGTTTATAAGCATAGTGAAATGTTGTTCTCTTTTCTAACCGTGCCATGCCGGGCAGCTAGTTCAACGTATAAAAGCCAACAAAATGTATATCTTGAATTTGCTAGGACTAGGCCAACAACTCGTCTTTATTCGGAAGGAGTGTGTATACCCAACGGGCAAACCATAATAGAGAGAAATTAAGTAAACAAAAATGCAGATTTCATTAACACACATAACTTCAAATAATTTTGTAGTACGAGTCTGAGACATCCTATTATCATTTGGTGTGAAGTTTTCAATTCCTAGCATGTTTATGGTGCATACGCTATTCAGTTGCTTATCACGATGCTATAGAATGAGTATAAAATTTCAAGGTCTATTTATAATGAACAGTTTTTTTTTTTTTTTTTTTTTTTTAAATATTTGACTGTCGCTATTCTCTTTGTGCCTACAATAAAATATATAATCAAAATAACTATGCAATGCTTATCTCAATAATTAACTTATACCACATGATGAGTAAGCTTTTGCAGAAGGAGTTGTAGTCGCTATAGAAATGTATCGATAATTGTTAGAGAAAATAAGTATGAATTACTTAACACATTCGAGGCTCCCCCACAGAAGGTCCCATTCACACTAACATAAAGCAACATTAGGGCTGGCGTGATGCAAGACGATCCACAATGAAGCCGTAAGCATTACGCAAGAACTTGTCACGGGCATCTTCCCTGCGTAACGCAAGTTTCTTCATGAATAAAGGGGATAAAAAGGTGTTTTACTAAGCAAACAAGTAGCGTGTAACGTTAGCTTTTAAAATGGCGTGGCACAGTTAAATGGAAGAACACAACGATTGTGCAGCAGATAGTCCATCGCGATTTATGCCGTTCAGAATGCTTAGAGAAATAAATGTAGAATTCTTCCTCTATGCGTGCAATACACGCATGCTTGGGTTTGCTGTTCCTTGCGTTAGATAGCAATGTTTACATGACTCTGTAAACATTTTTGTAAATAACATTACTACAAAGTCTTGAATTTATCTTAGTCTGCTGGGGTGAACGCAGGGAACTTTTTCTAGAAATACTTTTTCTTATTTTCTTCTTCTTTTTTTGCGGGGGGGGGGGGGGTTAAGATTTCAACACATTTTGGGTGGTGAAGAAATGCAATATAAGGCGTGTCCGGAAAAAGTACCAGTAGGGAAAAACGGGCAAAAGATATTGGTTTTAACAACATTTGTATTTACATGAAAAAGCTTCAACTATTGTTCAGGTATTTGTTATAGCGGAGAATCAATTTTTGTACGCCTTCTTCAAAGAAAGCTGCCGTCAATGACAACAGCCACTGCTGAACACCGTCCTTTGTGTCGTCATCGCTGTCAAAGCGCCTTCCTCAGAATCCACGCTTCAGGTTCAAGAATAAATAAGTGGTAGTAAGAAGGCGTGAGATCGGGGTTGTACGGCGGGTGATTGAACTGTTCCCAAATGAGTTGTTGAATATAATTTTGTGTGACACTAGCAGCATGGGGACGTGTGTTGTTATGAAGCAACACGATGCCTTAACTGGGCATACCATGCCTTTTGTTTTGAACTGCACGCCGAACGTTTCTCAATATTTCGCAATATCGTACCGCATTGAGGATTGCACATCCGGGAAGGAATTTAACAAGTAGAATGACCCATCTACCCCAGAACAGACTGCACAAGATTTTTCGTGCTGACAAGGTTGTTTTGAATTTTCGTATATTAGGGAATTCTGCGTGCCTCCACCCCATCGACTTTGTTTTGATTCTGGAATGGCATGACAAACCCAAATTTGATCACCGGGCACTTTCCTGCTTAAAAATCTATCTCCCTCGTCGCTGTAACCGATTAGAAATATCAAATCACAGTCTAATTGTTTCGCTTTGTGGGAATCTTCGGAACCCAACACGGTTTCCAATAATTTAAACTCTTTGTGAAAATCTCATACAAAACAGTTTCAGAAATTTGTGGAAACATATCACAAAGCACTCTGTTTTCACGAATTGCCGCATTCATTTGTTCAACCAAACCATCAGTAACAACAGCAGGCTGCCCACTTCGTGCTTCGTCACGAACGTTGGATCGCCCATCATTGCATTGTCTAACCCATTTTCTCACATTCCATTTGTCATTAAATTTTCACCGTAGAAATCTAAAAGTTGGCGATAAATTTCAGCTGACTTAACATTCCTTGCGTTCAAAAACCGTACTATGGAAAGCACTTCACAATCGGCGGGAATGATTTTTTTTTTTTTTTCAATTGTATAGCCCCCTTTAACTTCTATGGTCATATCAGGGGTATCGGAAATTATCTTAACCATTTTGAACGATCACTAACACGATCCGGCTGTAATGGCGTCAGTGGACAGACAATAACCAGAGCGACGAGTCGCATGCATGGAACTGCGACACTAGGTTGCGGTGGCCGAAGAACAAAATCGTACTTACTTTCCGGACACGCCTCGTACTTCCTATACCTTAATGTAGAGTAGATAAGTAAAAACTCTATAAATAAGCAAGATAATTTTATTTAGTATATGCTTTAAGTAAAAAGAAATAGTATTGCATTCCACTCAATCTATTTCTAGTTTTTCCCGAAAATGCATGTTTAGAGGACCACTGCATTTAAAAAAGTTAGAAATGTTCCGGATATACAAATAGCAAAACACTGATAAATAAAAAAACAGTATGCTGGATAAATACCAATCTTACGTTCAGTGCCATCCAGGAACACATGCATCATGAATATTTTCAAGAAAAGTCTCCACGTGGATCGTTCAATAGTTTGATTTTCAAAAAATGGCTTCACCAACTTTATTACAATGCCATATTTTATAGTATGCATACCATGTTACTGCAGTTTGTTATTTTATGTAAAGAACAATACAGATAATTATTAATACACTGCAATCAGACACTTTACGTAGATCGTTGTTCAATATTTTGATTTTTCCAATGGCTTCAACAACTTTATTACAATACCATGTTTTATGGTATTTGCATACCATGTTACTGCAGTTTGTTATTTTATGTAAAGAATAATAAAGATAATTATTAATACACTGCAAACACATGAAGTTATAATACCAGAAATTCAATAATTAAGTCAGTTGTTCCGTTTGTAAGACTGCAGAAAACTAAATCTAGCAGCCTCATTGCAGCTCTCGTGGGTTTTACAAACTTCCTGACAATATAAAAAATGTTAACTTGACTAATTTTAAAAATAAAACCAGAAGATATTAATAGCTAACCCCATTTACAATATTAATATATATTTTAACACTTGCTGATATACGTTGATTACATATCGTAGTTTTTACCTGACAAGGTATCATTGTATCACAGTTTAACGGGAAATAAAGAATTTTATTGCATACTGCTGTATTTTAAATAGAACTAGGTATATTTTGAATTGTATGCGAATAGTATTTGAAGTCCCTCTCATTTAAAGTGAATTTTATATAAGTGGTAGGACTATTGTAAGAGATAAGATAAAATCTCAAAACAGAAAAACGTGCAGATTTCGTTAAAGCACCTATTTGTAAAATCATGTTGTGGTATTAACCATTTCCAAGATATTGCTAATTAATATTTTGAATTTTCAAATATATCTTTAACTGCCAAGAAGTCGTTTGTTTGCTTCTCGTAGTCATGCCAGAACGGAGTTTTAAATCCACTCGCTGGATAGTACTGAACGTAATTTTGGTATTTATCAGTGTTATGCTACTTGTATATCCGGACCTTTCTGTTCTGTTCTGTTATTCTTTTTACTTTAAGTATATCGCTCTTTAGGCCCCTTATATCCCTCTCGTACCTATAAAGAAACACTTAGTAAAACTATTTCTTCAATAGTTTATCTCAATTTACATGAAGTAGGCAGAACTATAAGCTAATTGCAAAAATAACTTGTACAAGAGTGGATAGTGAACGTCATGTGGAAGCTTGGTTCCTGGCAAGGCATATCCAAACCGGAATGTACCTGATAACTGAAACAGTAAGTCGACATATGTATATTTGAACCAGTGGTCTCCCAAATGCGAGCCATACAATCATCTCGCTTGGTTCGTCGGCATATGACTCTTATGATCAAGTAGGGATTATGCCCAAACAAATAAAGATACTTAGTTTGATTTATATAAATTGGTTTTATATGAAGTTCATTCCTCTTACAATCCTCGATATGCTTGCAAGACGTAAGGAGAAAATAGTCGAATCAACAGCATGTCCTGCATGAGCAATTCTTGCTGAAAGAGGGAGCATTATTCCCAAATGAATTATTGTGAATTTTGCATGTGCTCCTGCAATGTTTTTTTTTTTTGTATCCCTATTTACATTTCCCCCCGTAGGTTTTACTGATTACTGGTTTACTGGTTTTACTGTTTCTTTTACAAACATATACACATTGCACAAACATATAACACCCATACCCAAGGCGGGACTAGAACCCACGATCCCCTGCCCACGAAGCACCAAAGCGAGACGCTTTAGCGAGCGTGGCCATGGGGACCGGCATGTTAGTTGGCTAGAACTTCAGACTGGTATTGCTGGCAGTCTGCTTTCACGGGGGCAATGCCAAACATGAAATCGTAGGCACTATAGAACTATTTTTATTAATTATTATTATTATTATGACAAGTTCGTTATAGACTATGGTAGCTGTGTAATTGCAGTGCCTTCTTAAGCACTGTATACCATTAGACGGGGGATTGCCTTCTTTTCTTTCTAAAATAATTTGATAGAAAAGACGACCGCAAACATTTTAAATACAAACAGACCCAGAAGGATGTATTACTTCAGAAAAGGAAATTTGATGTTTCAAAGAAAACTTTCTTAAGAGAATTTGACGACATGATAATTTCCACTACACCTGAAGAAATAACACTTTCCAACTAGGACAATTCAAAACACGCTCGATAAGCAGTAACATTTGAATCCACTAAACAGCCCTTTCTTGCTCTCAGTTCAATTTGACATGCATGATGAAGGTGCAGGTAAATATGTCACTGTTCCAAGCAGAAAACCTGTTTTTCATGTAATTTTACAGAGCACTTTGAATTGAAAAAAAAAAAAAAAAATGGACTCAGGGTTTATATTGCTTCAATGCACATTAGGTGCTTTAAAAATGGCAGATATTAAGAAAATAGTATGAGGTGCAAAAACGCAAAATAACAATTCCGTTCGAAACTTTTGTCTTAATTTCTATGTGTTTATTATACAATTACTTTTTGCGCAATAATTCACCACAGAACATATTTTTCTTGCAGTTTTAAGTAATTTCTCGATCATGTGGTTGGAATAACGTATAAGAAGACAATTCACGCTGACAGAACTGAAAACTAGATTTGTCAATTCCCACATAAATAATTACACTTCACCTTTTCAGCAGCCCGCCATGTGATATTTTGGAAACGTGGTAAACCCGGGTTTTTTTTTTCAATGTTTAATGCAACTTAAAACATAAGTAAAAAGATTAATAGTTCACGAATTCTTAGTTTCAATTTATATAAACAGGAACTGTAGGCAAATCGTTTCAAAGAAAAAGGAAAATTCATTCACAAGGTAACTTTCTAGCAATATAAGTTAATGTATTACTACGTTTTTTACTTTCTCTACGCAGACCATGCACATAGCGTATAGAGAAGGTATTGCATTCCATCCAAAAATTCAATAGCGAGATTTCACCAGCAATACATGTTTTGGGACCTCCTGATTAAAAAAAAAAACATTTTTAGAAACATGTCCGTGTGTGTCTGTTGGCAGGTCAAAAACAAAAAGTTCGTTAAATACCAAGCTTAATATTTAAGTTTAGTATCTTCCAAAGATACAAAAGCACTTGGAAAAACTTTCGAAAGCTTTTATTTTCTCAAACATGGTTAAAACGATTTTGATTAAAATTTCTTAAATTTAAGATATCTAGATGAAAAATAAAATGTATACTATCTTGAATTTTCTGGGAATAGTCTCTGATGACCAGTTAATTCCGGATGGAGTTTTTTGAATTTTCCATAACTAGTAAACCGTAAGAGATATACAAAAAAACTTACTACACAAAAATGTAGATCTCCTTTAAACACACAATTTATATGTCATATACAGTTTTTTGTTGATTTGACCGTTTCCTTGCCTATTTTCAACTTAAAACATCTAAACTTTTCTCATGGGGAAACTTGTCTACTCCTGGCGAAGAAACGGATTTCAATTCTATAGCAATCATTTAAAATATTTGACTGTGTATTCCCTGATTTTCCTTCTGCATATAAAGAGCTAAGTAATAATACCGTTTCTGTTAATGTTTATCTGGATTGTCATGAAGTAGAGAGACGAATAAGTTTATTAACAATGATTTGTTACAGAGCTGTAGAGAAAGTCTGGTGATGGAGCATCAGATTTTTTTTTCTTTTCTTCCCCCTCCCCCCTTTCAAAAGAAACACAACGTTTGCAACGGAAAAATGTAATATAAGGATTACGAGATTACGAGAATCATTCGAAAGTTTTGAATATAGGCGACATTTAGTTGTGGTAAGCCAAAGCAAGTCTTCCTATTTTTGATTGAACTTCAGGTCGTAACAAAAGCAAGTCTGGGTGCACTTAATTTGCAGAATCAGAACTTTTGTGTATGTGCAGGTAGGTGTTCTTATGTCATATGATCAGATTTTTTCGTGCTATGATTTTCTGCGATTTTAAGTCTGAAAGACTGCATTGAACTTTTCCCAATCCATGATTTATCCAAGTTTTTCCCAGTTAAGAAGAGGAAAGGATTCGCTCGAAAATGAAGACCGCGCAGGAATGCCGGCTACAACTATGAATGAAAGTGCGATGAAAGTAGAGTGCATATTGTGAAAAGATAATTGTTTCACACATATTCAAAAAGTCCTGAATATTGGATCGGCAGCAGTGAACATCATTTTTATAGTAAAACTTCATGTCAGGAAACTATGAATTAGCTGGATCCCAACCATCTTACAAATGAACAGAATGATGTAACGGTGCAAGAAAATGCTAGAAAACTTTGATGGGGAAAGAGCCAAAAAAAAAAAAGTTTGTCATAATAAGTAACGAAATCCTAGTACATGATCCAAATAAGTCATCGGTCTGGGTCTTCTCAGGAGCTGATCTCCAAACAAAAGTGAGGCAAGCAATAGTGTTGGCAAGAAGATATGTTCCTTCTTAGTTGGTGACCATATTCGGACAATTCCACTTGAACACAAAACTGTCACTGCCAGATTAGTACATCAAAGTATTTCATAACTGAGAACAAGCTTCCTAAGACCGATCTGGGTGGAATTTTGTTGCAAAATACAACCACCTCTAATCACACTACAGTAGAAACAAACATTGCTGCAGGAGTCAAGAGTCAAAATATTTGCTCCTTTCTCCCTAAGGACAAATCGGGTCCCATGTAACTTGCATCTATTCCCCAAACTAAAAGAAGAAATTAAATTTCAATCGCCTTAAGCTTATGAATATATTTGCACTCTCCAAAGCAAAATGGCATTAATATTTGAAAAGAGGTTTGAAAGAATGCGACGTTGTATGCAACGCAGTAGGAATACTTTGGAAGGGTGCCATAATCAGACCGAAATGTTTAAAATGCTATCACGTTCATTCTAAAACTTTTGAAATAATCCTCGTACACGCCACTTTCACAACAAAGTCACAAGACTAATACCATTGCGCCTTTACTCGTATTAAATTAGAACGAAAATGCTGGGTTTCTGATACATAGTTTGAATATAAAAACCACTTTTTTGTGGCTTGAAATCGAATAACCTGAGGGAAAAACGTCTTATGTTCCATTCAGTGACATCTCTACCTATTCTGAAAATGAACGTTTTATTACAATAGACTATTCTTTTGTTTCATCATGCTAATTGAGATAAACTTTAGCAGAAATAGTATTATTACTTGCTTCCTTCTAAGTAGAAGGGAAATACGAGAATTCACTAGGCTAAAGCGATAGTCAGATCCCTTAGCGATTTTCAATGACATTTGGTTTTCTTTCACAAGCAGGATAAATACAAAACTGATGAAATAGATGACTTCCTGAGTGATAAAACTATTATAAAACTGAAAAACCAGTAATAAAGAGTATCTCAGAAATCGTTAACTTATAGAAAAAAAAAACAAAGAAGAAAAAGAGTATATATCATAAACTGTGTGTTTTAACGAGATCTACATCTCTTACAGTTTATCAGTTATGAAAAAGTCTTTCAGAATGAAGAGGATTTCAAGGCTGTTTCCAAAAAATTCAAGATATATGTTTTATTTACAATATAATTATCTGTAAAATATGGTAATTCAATAAAAATCATTAGAACCTTTTTGGAGAAAATAAAAAATTTCGAACATTTGTCCATGTAAAGGGTAGTTTGGGGCGAGGGATGTTCTTGAAAAATCTTCGTGCCGCATCCTTGGAAGATGGCGATCTTAAATATCAAATTTGGTGCTTAATGGAGTTATCGTGTCCACGACACACCAAAAGAACCATTTATAAACATTTTTGACTCGGGGAACCTCAAAATATATTTCCGGTGAAATTTTGATATCGAATTTTTGGGTGGAATACAGTACCTTCTTTACCCATCTACAAAATACGTGTAAGAAAGTAATTATATTTCACTTAATTAAAAGGAAACATAAGTATTAATAACACACCTAATTTCAATTATACCTAATACCAAACGAAATAAACTAGTGATTTAGGCTTTTGCAATTTTATCATAAGAAAACTTTATTTTTATAAAAAAGATTTAAAACGATTACCATAAACTGACAAACTGCAATTTGATCGAGATTTTTCTTTTAAAGACAACTTAACACTTTGCTACATTCACTCCCCTTCATGAACTACTAATAGTTAATCGATTTTTACCTTCTCTATGCATGCGTACATACTGGGTAAAGAAGGTATTGTATTTCACCTAATGTCAAATTCACTGGACATACGACTGTTTTATAAGCAAATAATATTTTTATAAAAAGATTTAAAAACGATCATCATACGCCAACAAACTGCAGTTAAATCGAGATTTTTGTTTCAAGACAAACTAACACTTTGCTTCATTCACTTCTCTCCATAAAGTACTAATAAGTAATAGATTTTTACTTTCTCTATACATACGTACATATTGAGCAGAGAAGGTATTGTATTCCATCCAAGATTCAATGTTAAATTTCACCGGAAGTGCATGTTTTGAGGTCCCCGAGTAAAAAAAAAACATTAGAAAAGGATCCATGCATGTCCGTGAATAACATAATTCAAAAATAAAAGTCGATTAAATAACCAACTTCATAATTATGTTGAGCATCTTTAGATGGTACACTAAGATTTTCAAGAAATTCACCCCATCTCAAACTACCCTTTATATAAAAAAAAAGAGTTTGAAATTTTGATTCTCTCAAAATGACTCTAAAATACCGTATATTACAGATATTTACGTGAAAAATAAAATGTGTATCTTAAATTTTCTGACAGAGCCTCTGAATCTCTACATTCTGGATAACTTTTGGATAACTGGTAAACCGTAAAATATAAACCAAAACCTACAATACATAAGTTACAACGCACAATTTATGAATTATGCATTTTTGTGTGGAGTTAACTAAGAGGTACGTCCAGAAAGTAAGTTCCGTTTGGTAATAAAACTAAATTGTGTACAGATACAGAATAACTATTTATTGCACAAAATTCTGCAACTCTTAAACTACTTTTCCACATAACTGCCGAAATTTTGCAGGCATTCGTGATATCATGGCACAAGTTTTTGTATACCTTCTTCATAGAAGTTTGCCGCCTGTGTCTTCAAAAAGTTGGAAACATTTTCTTTCAGCTCTGCGTCATTGTTGAAGTGTTGACCGCCAAGGAAAGACTTGAGATGTAAGAACAGATGAAAGTCGCTAGGAGTGAGGTCAGAGCTGTACGGAGGATGGTCAAACACGTCCCAGCCAAATCCCTGTAGGAGGTTTTTCGTCACATTTGCAGTGTGTGGTCGTGCGTTGTCGTGAAGAAAAACAACACCTTTTACGAACTCGTGAGCTTTGGGGAAATTCCATAGCGAGAGCACTAATTGTAAACTTCCGGTTTTCCTGGATCTTGTCATCAATTGCGTGAACCAATTCTTCTGTAACCAAAGATGGACGCCCACTTCGTTCTTCATCGTGCACTTCACTACGTCCTTCATTTAACTGTCGGACCCATCTTCTCACCATTGAATCACTCATCGCATTTTGTCCGTAAACTTCGCAAATTTGCCGATAAATTTCAATTGGTTTCACTTTCCTAGCATTCAGAAAACGAATCACAGATCTGATTTCACAAGCGGCGGGAATTTCAATCAACACCGACATTGTACAAAAAGCACAACAAAGCGTATGTGGCTGACAGCGATCTCAAAATGGCGCACGTTTCTTCTCCTTGATACAGAGCGTCTACCGCGCATGTGCGGAACTGCGATCGCAGCGCTGCAGCGGAGATACATTGAAACGGAACTTACTTTCTGGACGTACCTCGTATTTCCGACATATTCCTTGATATATTTTCTTTCGTGGAACTCATTTCCGAGATATTCCTTGTTATTTGATTTCAGTTTTAAAATATTTAAAACTTTTCTTATACTGGCCGTGCAAAGAAATGGAGTTCAACGACATGGCAACACGTTTTTAAAATAGTTGAATATCATTTATCCTAGTGTATCTTGTTATTTCACTTCTACTTATAAGGAAGAAAAAAAAAAGACAACTTCTGCTAATGTTTATCTGGATTAGTATGAAGTAGATAGAAGAATAAGCTTTTTAACAACAATTTGTTACAGAGATGTACAGAAAGCCATGAGAATGGAACATCAGATTTTTTTTTTTCTATAACCGTTAATGCATACAGCTTAATAATTACCCATGAATAGCGTGACGCTTATATAGTGACGTTGCTGTAATGTTAAAAGTTTTGAGTCCCAGTGCTAAATATCGTAAGTGAACGTCCTATCCGAGGTCTTGCGGGAGCGAAGTCTGACTGTAAATCTCGAATTCGTGGTTTCCGTTCCCCTTGGACAGCTGCCTTGGAAAGCTTTATTCAGAACTCTCCTCTGAAACGGTGAACGCAAAGTAACTTGAAGTATTCTGATCTCAGGGGTAGGCAGTAGGTAGAGCTGATGATTAATTATCTAAGGTCGTGTGTGTTATGGTGCTTAAACATCTACATGTTTTTTTTTTTTTTACTTGTAATTAAAATGTATTTAGTTAACGAGCATGACAGAATATGAACAGCCATCTTGTAATAATTTTCCAATATTCTTTAATAATCAATGCCATTTGAAAGCAATCTATTGTGCATCCGATTAGTGCTGTAAAACTGAACGATATTATTAAAATAGTTTAAACAGTTTTTTTTTTTATTTACTTATAAAATAGATAAAATTAAGCAACCCTCGCTTCTTATGAAACAAACTACTTCACGTAAGACCTACTTCGGTATCTACGACATGTTTCCTATGGAGTCTTGAAGCGCAGTACTTGGAAAAATGCTTGTAGTTAAAGCATTCACTACATAAAATTCATTGTTTCTGTGTACTTTAATGGGCATTAGAAACATCTGCAAAACACAAACGTCCCAAAACAGATCAACTACTCATTTCATATTTAGTTTTCTGAGTGTGTATTCGGATTTCATTAGTTAACTGTATTTTCTCGGGACTCGTTTTAGACGCTAGTTAACGTTTAAAACATATTGCCATATACGAGAGCGTTTTTTTTTTTTCAACCTCCGATAGGGTATAAATAAAAGACAAGTTCATAGAAAACAATGCTTTTATTACTAAAAGTTTTGTACACTTATGGTTACTTTTCAACATAATCACCGAAAAGATTGAGACATTTATCGTACCTGTGCACAAGCTTTGCAATACCTGCTTCAAAAACGTTGCCGCCAAAGATTTCAAATGAGCATTGACGTTGTTTTAAAGATCTTCGTTGGTTTGAAAGTGCTGCCCTCCTAGCCACGCCTTCAGTTCAGGGAAAAGGTGAAAGTCGCTGGGTGCCAGGTCAGGACTGTACGGCGGATGATCGAAAATATCCCACTGAGATTGTTCAAGGAGCCGATGGGTTGTGCCAGCATTGCGTGGACCAGCGTTGTCTGGATCAACACAGTTCCTAGAGTCAGCATTCCTCTTCGTTTGTTTTGAATGGCTCCTCGCAAACGTGAAGTACGAAGATGTCAAAACAACGTCAATGCTCATTTGAAATCATTGGCCGCAACATTTCTTGAAGCGGGTATTGCAAAGCTTGTGCACTGGTATGATAAATGTCTCAATCTTTTCGATGATTATGTTGAAAAGTAACCTTAGTGTACAAAACTTTTAGTAATAAAATAATTGTTTTCTATGAACTTGTATTTTATTTATAGCCTATCGGAAGTTAAAAAAAGGCCCTCGTATTTTAACTTTATAGAAGAAAAAAAATTACTTTTACTGCCTGTATGGACGTTATAATAAATATAATACTGTAAAACTCAGAACTTCTAAACTATGAAGCAGTTCGTTACGATATGTGACAGTGAAACTATCCCCTAGGTTGAAGTTGTCAAAATATGAAGAAGTCCAACTGAAAGGCTTGTCCCACCATTAAGAGTGTTGAATTATGAAGCGAAGTTTTTGCCCCATAATTTACGTACACAAAATTCTGTTCATAAAGTAATGTGTTTCTCAGACTGTATCGTTGCTCACTAGTCAGTAGGTGGTTTTTAAGGTCATGTTCACTGTGCGAAAAATATTGAAATATATTTTTTTAAACTGTTAAATGTACTTAAAGATGAGTAAATAAATAGGACGGGGTATCTACAGCTATCTCGTAATACCTGTCCAATATTTTGCAATTTGAAATCAACCTATTATGCAGTCAATTAATGGTGCAAAACTGGACGAAATTATTGTAATTTTTCTTGGTCATTTACTTATAAAATAACATCGCCTTACATAAACTCGCTTCTTACAAGGTATCCTACTTCGCGTACGCTATCCCTATCAATACGAAGTTTTTCCTACGGAGTCTTAAAGTGTAATGTAATGCACGACTACTTACGAAAAATCGTTTAATTATGTATCACAGGTCTTCGCTATAACAAATTGATTACTTAATTTAAATGTTCTATTCACATGACTTTCTCTACCTATTCTGCAATTATTCTTACCAAAGCCTATTCTCTTTCCTTCCTGCTAATCGAGATAAACATTAGCAAAATGTTGTATTAGTTCCTTATGCGATAAATAGAAATGGAATTTACTACGCAAAGCAATAGACAAATCTTTTACAAGCCGGTCGCTGTATGGCGCAATTGAAATTCCCTTCTCTTTGCATGACCAGGATGAAAAAAGTGAATAATGATTTTCATTTGAGAAAAATCTAAGTATAGGACTTCAGATTATTCCTAATAAATTCGAGATACATATTTTGTTTGACATATAGGTATCTTTAATATACAGTATTTTAAGAAGTCATTAATGCCCTTTTTAAAAAATAAAAAGTTGCAAAAAAAATTCTTCCCTGTAAAGGGTAGTTAGGGTTTGGAAGATTTCGTTGAAAATCTTCGTGTCGCATCCTTGTAAGATATTCAACTTAAGCACCAAGTTTGGTATTTAGCAGACTTATCGTTTTTTGAGTTATACTACGCCTCCCCACACATGCATATACGAAAAATTTTCTAAAATTATTTTAATTCAGGGGTCCTTAAAATCGGTATTTTCGGCGAAACCTCGGTATCGAATTTTTGGGTGGAATACAATACTTTCTTACGATGTACGTAGGTTTATAGTACTTGCTACTGAAAGTAAAAACCAGAAATGACATTCTCTCCCCTCTTTATATTATGTACGTCTCTCTTCTCCCTCCCTCCCTTCTATAATTGTCATAAAAATGTATATCTACTTCGCATTAATCGAGATGAAAATATATTGCAAAAATAGTTTCATTACTCGTTTTGTTTTAGGTACAAGGTGATATAGAGGCTGACGTAACAATTATAACTAAAAAGTGGGTCACAACATGGACTTGAAATTCCAGTCTTGCAGGGCTATTTTAAGAAACAAAAAGAATGGTGACCAAGTAGTTCAAAAAAACTTCAAGTATTGGAGAAACCAAACCAAACCAAGAACATCGAATATCTCGGAAATGGACAATTTCAATAAACTACAGATAAATAGATGTTTAACCAATATAACATTTCCTGTGGTGAACATTTTTTTTCTCTCTTTTTGCAGCCTATCTCTTTTCCAGTTATACCTACAAGAAGATTTCACAGGTTGTGCGCAGATAATTCAAGATATGCATTTTATTGGCAATGCAAAATATTTAACTACATAAGCTATCAATCAAAATCGTTAAGACGCCGTCACTTTAACGTGGCAGAAGCGCATCTGCTTCACATTCAAGAGATCCCGAATTCGAATCTCGGTTAGGGTGAGTTATGAGGATTAGGGTCCCCACGAGTTTTCTCTTATCCTGAGGAGACGAATGCCAAGTAATCTTAAACTACAAGGACCCCGGGCTCATTTGAATAACAATTTATCATTTCATTCGCCTGATACGACCTACCTGCTTAAAGAACCTTAAACCATGGGGGAAAAAAATCTTTAGAGTAAGACAGTTTAAAGTAACCTAAGATAGACAAGATAGACATTTTATTTACCACGCAAACATCTTTAATTACGGCATTTTAATCATAATTGTTGGTGCCACTTTTAAGAATAATGATGTTCCATATAAAATGTAGTTTGGACTGGGGTATTTTCCTAAAAATCTTTCTGTAGTTTCCTTAGAATATATTAAATATCAAATATGGTACTTAACTGTCTTTTCGTTTTTGAGTTATATATTCACAGGCGCACACGCGCGCGCGCACGGAACCTTTTCTAAAAATACTTTTTTTATTCAGATGTCCTCAAAATATGTATTTTCGGTGAATCTTGGTATCGATTTGTTTGGTTGGATTGCAATACCATCTCCATCTATTATGTATTTTGTGCATACTTGATAGAGAAAGTAAAAATGTAGATCTCTCTACACATACGATTTATTCCGGATAACCTTATTAATAACATAATCGATTAACGGGTTTCTCGAAATATATACTAACTACTGAATAATTCTGGAGATCGAATTATTCAAAATTTTGTCATCATTTTGATGTTCTGTCGGTTTTGTTCCGATTGCGTGGAAACAGTGTAGCATTTTAAGGCCAGCAAATACCAGCCAATTCTAAAAAAAAAAAATACTTTCCCTATTCTCGTTTTATGTATAACGAAACATGTAGTCATTTCTGCAAAGTTGATTCTTGTTTAGTATTAAGTAGATACAAAAATAACCTTTCGTATGAACAGTTTTCTATAGCTACAAATAAACAATACAGAGAGAAAATAGTGTGAACGTAGCATAATTTTTTAAAATGATTTTCTTAGAAAGAAGCTTCGAACAAGGAAAATTAACTTAAAGCTTAATGCTTAACTATTTTGAGTATAAAATAAAAGTCTTAAATAAATTGGACAAATTTGCATAAATTAGCAACTTAGTACCAAACGCTCTTAAATATTTCTTACTGTAAAAGTCGCGCCTTGATATAGACTATGTTATAAAATGCTTCATGTGACTCAAAAACCTCTTCTCTACACCTATGGTGCTTTTTGGTCCAAACATTGTATTCTTCTAGTATTAAGTTTGGTGACAACGTGGATGTTATTTTAAATGTCTTGACTGCAACGTGAGGTAACAATGTAAATTTTGTTGATATTTTTGGAGTGCATTGGAGCTGGCTTCTGAAACCAAGCCCGCTGGCCTTAAAATAAACCCACACCTCTTCGTCTCACGATCAACGCCTCGTAAAGACACGAATCTCGTGTGCCGCACGTGCATCAAGTCACACTGACCATCATTTGCACAAAGTAATAGTTGTCGGTGACTGAAACCTTGTGGGCAATGTAAAGCAGTATTCCACAAAGTTATTGTATTGTACAAATGTGTAAGAAACCTCACTCACTCACAAACAGCATAACAAATTACTCCAGTGCAAACAACTGTCAATTTCAAACATCCTCTTAACTCAGCCAGCTAATAACCTAGCTTATTAGCAGAACACGCAGCTTTGCTAGGCTTATCCCGTTAAGAGTTAGTGACTATTCCAAAGATGCGAATCTCTTCCGGTTATGTGCCATTTCAAGCCAACATTATAATTTTTACTTTATCAATTACATATAGTAAGCAGGGGAAATTATCTTTTGTACTCCGCCCAAAAATTCCAATAGCAACATTTCAACGGAAAAGCATGTCTTGAAAGTTCCTGAAGTTCAAAACAGAAGTATTTTTAGTAAAAGATTCACGTGTGCATGTGTGTATGTGTTTGAGAATGTGTGCGTGTGTGAACAGCGTAACCCAAAAACGAAAATGGGCTAAACATTAAATTTCATATTTCAGATGAACATCTTTTAAGGATACGACACGCAAGATTACAAGAACTTTCCTCCACGCCAAACTATCTTGCGAAAATTTTCGAAAACATTGATTAAAATATCATAGCTGAATATAGTTTCATGCCAACTTTTACTTTCTCTAGCAAGTATGTATATTGTACACAGAAGATAGGGAAGGTATTATATTACAACAAAAAATTTGGTACCGAGATTTCGCCGAAAATACGTATTTTGGGACCCCCTAAATCCAAATACAACATATTTAGAAACTTTAGCGCGCGCGCGCGCGTGTGTGTGTGTGTGTGTGAGTGTATGTGTGTGTGACTGGACAGCGTAACTCAAAAACGAAAATTCGGTTAAATATCAAATTTGGTATTTACGTTCAGTATTCTCTAACGGTGCGATGAAGATTTTCAGGAAAATCCCCACACCATCAGTTACTCATAACACGGAACATATTTCGAAAATTTTTATTTTCTCAAAAAATGCTTTATTTCTTATTAAAATACCATATGTTTAATATCTTTTTATGGCAAACGAAATGTGTATGTTGAATTGTTTGGGAATAGCCTTGGAAGACCTCTTCATTCTGGATAATTTTTGTGTAACTGGTAAACTGAAGAGACCACACAGAAAAATATAGATCTCGTTAAAATATACAATTTATGCCAAACTTTTTTTTTTCTTTTTTACTTTGGGTCAATCGTTTCCGAGATATATCGTGTTATGGTTTCAGTTTTACGCTACTTAAGTTTTCTCAAATGGGAAGTCATCTTTTTTTTTTTCGTCTTTCTTTTGTTTACTCAACTCCTTGTTGAGAGCCGAATTACAATTGTTTCACATAGCGAATGTTTAAAAGATTTGACTATCGCTTTGGCTGTGCATTCCGTTGTTACCCTTCTACTTACAAAGAAACAAGTAATAAAACCAATTCTGCGAATGTTTATTTCGAATAGCATGATGTAGATAAAAGAATAATCTTTTGTAAGAAAAGTTTGTTGCGGAACAGCTAGAGAAAGTCATGTCGATGGAACACGTCAGATTCTTTAAAAGTATTTTTTGGGATAGCTTATATCCTCTTTTTTCTGTATGGCTTTTACATAGCTGGTAAACCGAGATAAACAGAAGAAAAAATTACTGTACTAAACCATACAGATGCAATTTATGTCAAATGCATTTTATTTATTTTATTTTGTGTAGTTAAGTATTTTATAGACATTTCTTATTATAGAAATCATTAATTTTTCTTGCTTCTGATCAAGCAAAAAGAACCGAATTTCACAGCCGTCACATATTGGCCAGTTCTTAATAGAAGCGACTATTGCGACCTGTCCATTCCTTTAATGCTTTATGCAACTGTTTATCTGGATTAAAGTGAAGGAGGTACAAAAATAAGATTTTTTTTTTTAAATTAGTTTGTTGGAGAATGGGAATATGCTTTTATTTTCTACACCTATTAGTAAGCAGAGGTAATTGTTTTCTATCAATAAGTTCTAATATCGAATTATTGCTGAAATGTATGTTTTAGAAAAGCGTGTTTCTGTGTGTATGTGAGAGAGTGAGACAGAGAGAGAGAGAGAGCAGTATAATTAAAAAAAACTAAAATTCGAATAGTATACCAAACGTGGTATTTAAGGCTGGTTCACAATTACCGAGAAAGGTAACCAGAATGAGAGCAACGAAGTTTAAATACATTCATTTTAATGGGAGCGTTCGCTAATTACCGGTAGCTTTGCTGGCCCCCGGGACCGAGACAGACAGACTTGGCCAAATTGTAAGTTCCCGGGCATGGCTATTAGATGATATTGTACATATTACACTATACTATAAAAATTATTTTACATGGCCTGACATGAAACATCCTCCAAAGCTCACTCTAGTCGCAAATGTTTCGAATTTTGACTTTGACTAACGCACAATATGCTCATTTGAGGGCAGTTGGAAATTCATCATTGGTCAAAACAAACGAAAAGTCTGAATGCGTAAAATAAGATTTTCATCCTAAGATAGATATGGCTATCTAAGTGCAATTCCGTTCTCGTTACTGGATTGTCAGTCACAATTTTGTAAGCTAGATCGCTTCCCGCTCTCGTTTCCGTTTTGGTTACCGATCTCAAACGATTTCCTTTTATATGGAACATGTCAGTTGATTAAGATTTTCTCAATGTTTCATGTAAATGATATCCTGCGGAGTTTTCTTTCTCTGAAGTTCTGCTGGTCTCAAAATATATACTTCCGACGAAACCTCAACACCGAACTTCAAGGTGGAATACAATATTCGTGTAAACGGTAATTTGGATTGAATGCATTTTATGAAAATAACCTTCATGTCGAATACTTAGATGTTGAGCCTGTTTTGTGTTTATCCTAATTCTATTGCGCTCTCTCGCTCTCTCTCTCTCTCTCTCTCGCACATACACGCCACGTTCCTACGGGCCTGGGAACCTCAAAATATTTATTTCTGGTGAAATCTCCTTACCGATTTTTACTTTCTCTAAATGTACAAAGAGATAGAGAAACTATTGTATTCCACCTAAACATTCTATATCGAGATTTCACTGGACATGTGTGTCTTGGGAACCCCTGAATCATATATAAAAAGGATATTTTTAGAAAAAGGTCAAAGTGCATGCGTGCGTGTGTGTGTGTGTGTTTGTGTGTGTGTGTATATTATAACCCAAAAATTAAAAGTCGTTTAAATACCAAACTTCATATATGGCAACTTTAAACTCCTCTTCTCTTTGTACTACTAGTCTAAAAGTACTCTTTTGGATTCAGCGGAGTTCAAAATACAATATAGATTTCCGGCGAAATCCCTACCTCGAATTTTTGGTTAGAATACAATACTTCCTTGACTTAGAATACCTAGTAGAGAAAGAAAACTGATAACGAATAGCGACTTAGCAGCTGAAAATAAAAGTGTACGAAGTATAAAATATCAGTTAAGCAAAGCAGGTTGGAATTTAGTTTATCATATACTAAGATTAGAAATGGTATTACAGTTTATGTGTTCTGGCATTTTGCAAAATTTTATATTTTATTCGTTTTATAAGTTGAAATGGAAAACCGGCGTTTCTAGTTTTCATATGTAATATTTACAATATTAATAAACATAAAGAAACATTTTCTGCAATTCCTGAATTGCTGTGCATATGGATTTTGATCCGACGACATAAAAATATGTCTCTCGGTGATAAAAATAGAAATGGAGTTTTATTTATGGATGCTCTTCAACTGCTGTGATTCTCAGCATACCATTCTATACTGAGCGTGAAAGACCGCTTAATTTTTCTCAGAGGCCTCTTTTTCAGGGCAATCTACGACACAGGACCAATGGCTTTACTTTCCTTCTGAAGTAAGCCTTGGTAAGGATTTTTACGGCCGAAAAAATCCATCGTTCTTCGCCGGGTTTGAGCCTGCGACCTTGGGTTTTTGAAGTTAGCATGGTAGCCATAACATCACGGAGGGCAACTCTCCGTAATAAGCGTTTTACTGAACACCATATAAAAATCTCAGTTATTACCAAAACTCCCATGTGTTCCTTTATAAGTAATTTAAGTCTGAAACCATTAACAAGGAAATATCACAGAAACGGTCAATGGCAATGAAACTGTAAAACGTATAAAAAAAAGTTGCTCTAATGCATAAAACAATTTTAAAACAAATTTACTTTTTGCTTTATTTATATATTCGCATGCATGCTGATGATTTATTACCAACCCTTTAATTATTACTAATTTTCACGAAAAAAAAAAAGCAATTGCAAATTTTGAAAAAAAAAAAAAAATGCTCAGATACGTCGTAAAGTGGTAATTACCTCAGCAATCAACGGAAAACGAAAACAGAAATGTAGGCTCTAGAAGTAATGAAATAAAATCTTGACTTCCTAAGATATTTGTTACTTGGAAATGTTAGTGAATGTTCCTTGATTTAACAGTCTTCAATTCTGCGTACGAAGTAATCTCCTACTTCTAGATATCAACAATAGAAGTAAAAAAGAATCCCTTGCATGTTGGCCAATATTTCTGCCTCTGTAAACGCCTTTATCTAGACAAATTGGCTTGCTCGTAACACGAACTGGCGCTGAGGTTGCAGATTAAAGCAATTCAACAAATCCCTCCACCCTTCTTCCACCAGGCCTCAGCCTGTTACATATTGTGTAACTGTACTTTAAAAATCCGTATGAAAAGATCAAACTATTTTTTCCGCCTAACATAATTTCACAGTAATCCCATAGATTACACGCATTTATATTTAGGTCATAATATTCCGATGTCTGCAAAAAGTGATTCAAAACGGTAACAAGCAGGTTATTGTATAAAATATAAGGTATTTCTTTATAAAAGAAAAATACCTTATAATTTTATTTTATAAAACGCGCTGTAGATTGTCTTATTACTAACATCTAGCAAAACAGCAAAACAGACAGTTGTCTGTAGAAATATCGGTCCTGTCTAGACAACTTAAGCATTGCTTTTTTCATTTTTACTTTCGGTCGCGTACACAATAAGAAAAACAAAAAATCTTATGTGTTCCCATTCAGATGACTTTCTCTACAACTCCGTAACAAATTATCGAGATAAACATTAGCAGATATGGTCTTACTACTTCTTCCTTGTAAGTACAAGGAAACACAGTAGATTAAAGCAATAGTCAAATGTTTTAAAAGCAGGTTAACATGTGGTTAAAAGCCGTTTCTTTGCACGGTCAGAAATTACAAATCCCCGTATCAGAAAGGCATTAAGTATTTTATAACATGAGACATGAAGATTTTGAAAGAATCCCCCGATCCCCAACTACACTTTACATGGAACTGTTCTAAAAATGTTTTAATTTTTTCAAAACTGGCTAACGATTTTTATTAAAAGGCACATATCAAATAAATTTACCTCATAAATAAAATGCACATGTTGAAGTCCAATTCATTTAGAAGGAATTTTGTATAGTCTTATATAATTGGTATATTTAAATGATAGGCAAAAACCTACTACACAAAAAATGTAGATTGTTTAAAAAACACAATTTATAAAAAATAATGATTTTGTGTCTAACCTCTTTACATGATATCCCTTATTACTGATTTGAATTGTTCAATACTTCGTCATTCTTTTAAAAATTATCTTAAAGTGAAATAGAACTTTCGTAAGAATAGTTTGTACACCTCACCAATAAACGATAGAATAGTAAATGTAAAACATTTTATTGGCTATATGCACTGAAGCTTGTAGTTAGCACCAAAACCTCTAAATGCCCCTTTATTCTGATAACGCATATGTATGGGAAATTGCATCAGATGCCTGGACTCGCACCACGAACTTCGACTTTAGGTGGCTCTGAATTACCATGGCGAGATACTTCAAGTGCACATTAAACCCTCTCATTTAGCACGGAAAACCGAGAATGGTCATAATCTAACAATAAAGCAAAAGAGGCAGTTGAACATCGGGATATCGGACCAGTTTGCAACCATATGATATGATTTCTATTCCCCATGCCCCGACACTGCAGGCGTGTCTCTGAAGCTAGCCCCCAAACCTTTTATTGATAACGTAGTTTTTTGTAATCTTTAATCTGAATTTAAAAGTCTTAAGGAACTCGAACCACAGAATTTCAGCTTTAACTATCATAACGAGACACCTGAGCGCATATCAAAGTTTCTCCTTTAACACGCAAAGCCGAAGATCTGTAGATCGACTCCCGGCCGCCATTGGTTTGATCAATATCTGATTTGGCTTTCCAACCCTAATCCAGACACGGTCAATATGACGAAGAATGGAGTAGTCCATTTTCATATCCTTTTATATCAAAAGGAATTAATGCTTAATTTGTAATAATTTTAACACTATATGAGAAGGACTATGTTTCAAATTCACTTCAATCGCATTTAAAGTTGTAAAGATGACGGTTTAGGTAGTCAGGTATTTATATTACAATATCAGCTAGCTATTCGCGCGCTGTTTGATTGGCTGTTGCTGCGTAGTATTATTGTCGAGACTCTCTTTTAGAACCATTATTATTGTACCATGATTGTAGCTGTTGATTTGAAAGAGAGTGGGGTACTTTCAAGAAGGAATACTCAAAATATAAGTTAATGTAATGGAAGTCCAGAGTTCCATATGCCAGAAGAAGAGACAGTAAACTCACCGATACATTATATGACTTTCTCTATCCTCTATTGCTTAATTTGACATAGCTTTTACAAACTACTCAAGCAAATGTTTATTCCTTTATGCACTTCTATATTGAATTAAACAAAAAAAAAAAAAAACAAAAAAAAAAACACATTCTCATAATGTTTCATTATACATTTCATCATTTATGCAAGGAAATAAGTTATAGTCAAATGTTTAAAAAATTTGATGTGTTCCATTCACATGACTTTCTCTACATCTCTGTAACAAATTATTGTTAAAAGCTTATTCTTCTATTTACTCCATGCCAATCGAGAATAACGGTCTTTTCGTTTTTGAGCTATGCTGTCCACAGACACACACACGCACGCGCGCACGCACACACAAACACGGATCTTTTTCCAAAAATGGATTCAGGGGGACCCAAAACACGTGAAATCTAGGTATCGAATTTTTGGGTGCTTTACAATACCTTCTTTATACACTATGTACATAGTACGTATAGAGAAAGTAAAAATTATAGCTATATACTGCCCTGAAACTTCATTCACTTTCCATGATGCAGCCAGAAACACCTCAAGGTTGGCTTTAAAAAAATCTGATGTGCTCCATTTAAATGACTTTACAAAAGCTGTCCCACAAACAAACTTTGCTCACAAAAGATATGAAACGAAAAATAGCTTCCCATTTAAGAAAAATAATAATTTAAAATTGAAACTAATAACAAAGAATATCTCGGAAACGTTTAACTCAACCAAAGATATATGACAAAAATGGTGTGTTTTAACGAGATGTATATTTTTGTATATTTCTTACGGTTTTCCATTATACAAAAGTCATCCAGAATTAAGTAATCTTAAGAGGCTATTCCAAGAAAAGTCAAGATATATATTTCGTTTGTCATGAAAATATCATAAAAATGTGGTTTTAATAAAAATCGTTTAAGCCATTTTTGAGAATATACAAATTTTCGAACAATGTTCCATGTAAAGGGTAGTTGAAGATGGGGGATTTTCCTGAAAATCTTGTCTTGGCACAGAATATTTTTCCTAAGTTAGATTTTTTCAAAAACGCTTTTCATTAAAACACCATATGTTTAAGATATGCATGGTTAGAATTTTCTATCAATAGCATGATAAGGCAACTTAATTCCAAATCAAAATTGTATAACTCGCAAACCGTAGGAGTTAACTTACCACAGAAGATCGCGTTAAAACATAATTTAGACCATTGTTTTTCTGTCAGTATGCATTTCCGAGATACTGTCTTCTCTTGATTTGAATTCCGCAATAGTTTTATACACATATTTCTAACTGCTCAGTCACCATTCTTCAGTTTTTCGCAAATACTATGAAATTGCAACGCCTGCATCTATCGACGCAGTTTTTAAATTTATGACTATCACTTTAACTTCTATTTTGAAATGCATAACGAATTCATTTCTGTAAACATTTTTTTAGATTATTATTAAATAGTGAGAAAAATAAGTTTTTGTAACAATAGTTTATAGAAGCCAAAGGCAAACGATAGTGGATAAAGAAAGACACGTGAAGTTTTGTGATTTTTCTAAACTTTTATTGTCTGTATTTTTTTGGGGGGGGGGGATAGCATGCAACAACCCCTACTACTTACTTTAGGCAAGTCGTAGAGAAAGCACAATTTACTCACGCCAATAATGAACGAAATTTAATACATACTCATTTGCGGGAATGTATGCTCCATGTCAACTAAGCTAGGCAAACAATCGCCTCACAGTTATGTACATACTTCTGGTCACGGCATATGGGCCAACCAGGAGAATCCCTCTCGCCCTGAGTGAAGTCCCCACAGTATTGATCAACATCATCCTCTACCGCCACGCGTATCCAACGTATTCTTCAGGACTCTGCAGTATAAATCGGCTGCATGCGTGGCCTTTATTCGTCCTTCTGTCTTGCAACGAGATGGAAACATCACAAGAAGTTTCGAGATTATCGAATAATTACCTGATTAAGAGCTACAGCCAGAGTGATAAAATGTACATAAACATAGTCATTATAAATATATAAAACAAATCTAATAAGTATATAAAAGTAGTTTCTACTTACGTTATATTTAAAAAAAAAAATCTGATGTGTTCCCTTCACATGATTTTCTCTACAAATCTGCAATAAATTATTGTTAAAAAGCTTATGCTTCTATTTACTTCCTGCTAATCGAGAAAAAATTAGCAGATATAGTCATATTACTTGCTTTCTTGTAAGTAGAAGCGAAATAAGCGAGTACCATACGTTAAAGTGATGGTCAAAAGCTGGTTGCTATGTGACTGAAGTTCCTTTGTTTGTATGGACACGAGATCACAAAGTCCTGTATGAGAAAAGTATGTTTTTATAGCTGAAACCAAAAACAAGGAACGTCTCAAAAATAATCAACTTCACGAAAAAAATCTATATAACATAAATTGTGTGTTTTAAAGTGCTCTACATTTGTTGTGCGGTAAGTTTTTGTCCATCTCTTACAGTTTAGCAGTTATGCAAAATTCCGTAAAATTGACCCAGAATAAAGTATCTTCAGAGGCTATTCCCAGAAAATTCAAAATATACATTTTATTTGTCAGGTAAACATCTTTAATATACGATATTTTAACCAAAATCGTTAGCCATTTTTTAGAAAATCAATATTTTCGAGAAAAGTTCCATGTAAAGGGTAGTTTGGGGTGGGGGATTTTTCTCAAAATCTTCGTGTCGCATTCCTGGAAGATATTAAACTTAAATACAAGTTTGGTATTTTACCGACTTTTCGTTTTTGAGTTATCGTGTTCACAGACACACGGACACACACACACGGACATTTTTCTGAAAATACTTTTTTTGGATACAGGAGACCCTAAAACATATATTTCCGGTGAAATCTCGGTATAGATTTTTTTTGTGGAGTGCAATACCTTCTCTATACGCTATGTACATAGTGCGTATAGAGAAAGTAATAAAATTACTCTTTAATTAGTAACTGCCGAATAATTACAAAACAATACCCAACCTTAAAAGCACACTTCTGGCAGAATACGGATTTTAAAACAGACTAATGAAAATATGTCTGACGCCTAACCAAATATTTTGGCTGCTATTTTGATTCGAATCTTCCGCAACCGTAAACAAGTGACTGCGTAAAAGTTTAAACAGGTGGAGACATAATATTCGAATATCTTGATTTGTAAATATCCAAACGCACTTATTCATCCATATTATACTTGTGTGAAATTATAGGTAAGCCCAAAAAGTGATTCATCCTGGAAATTTAAAATGGCAACTAGCCTTTTTAGTAAATCGATATCTGTTTTAAATTTAAAACGCAGTAAATAGATAGGCATAGGAGTTCATCTCCACTTTTAAAATTCTATCAGCCAAATTAAGAAGAGAAAAACTTTATTCAACAGAAAAAAAGTTAACGTGTCCAGGGCATTCCCGGATATTTTGTCATTACTGTTATAATCTTTAGAAAATTCGATTTTTCTACTTTCGCGTGGTGTATAAATAACCGTTTCCAAACGAATTTTTCTTGTAAACACCTTACACAATACAGAACACTTCTATTCTGGCGGTTTGATTTTTATTGAATATTTGATTTTTTCAATGCACTTATTTCGGGGCTTATCTCGTAAATCATTTTAAAATGACTTACTATGATAGTCAAAGAAATGAAGAAATCAACACTATCTCTTGAAACGGGAAATTTATTATAACACTTGTTCCATATAAATATATCACAGACTCTTTAATAAGTCTACAATTCACTATTGGAGACTGAAAATCCAAATCAAATTGAATATTTACTTCTTCTGCCTGGTGCATTTGTCGCAAAATTTGAAACCATCTTAATAAACAATAGTTTGCACTGTTGTGCTATAAACATTGACTTCATCCGCTTAAGATGCACATGTTTTTTCTCGTCTTTTTTTACTTTCTCTACCACGTACACAGTAGGAGTAGAAGTTGCAATCTACCGAAAACTTCTACACCGAGAATTTATTGGAAATACAATGTACATAATACGTGTAGAGAGTAGTAAGTGTGTGCGTGCTCGCATGCGTGTATGTGTGTGTGTGTGTGTCCTGTACAGCTTAACGAAAAGTCTTAAATACCAAACTTTTAAGTTCAGCATCTTCCAAGGATGCGACACGAAGATTTTCAAGAAAATTCCCCTACCCCAAACTACCCCTTACGTGGAAACTAAAAGTTTCACAAGTTTTGATTTTCACAAAAATGGCTAACGATTTTTATTAAAACGTTATAAATGAAAGATATTCACAGGAAAATAAAAAATATATCTTGAATTTCCTGGGCATAACTTCTGAAATCCACTTCATTCTAAATGGCTTTTGCATAACTAGTAAACCCCAAGAGACAGACATAAATTTACTGCGCAGAAACTGTACATCTCGTCAAAACACTCATTATGTCCTACATATTTTTGTTGAGGAGCTAACCATATCCTAGATATTCCCGGCTATTGACTTCAGTCTTCCAATACGTAATACCTTTCTCAAATGGAAAGCTACTATTCACATTTCTTCATCCAGATCAAGCAAAGAGAGCGGAATTTCATCTTCTTCACATGACGATCGGCTTTTGAAAAGGTTTGACTTATATCGTTTTAGCTTATTGCATTTCCATATTTTCCTAGTACAAGAAAATACTAAGTATAGAATAAAACCAGTGCTTATATAGTAGATACAAGAGTAAGCGCATGTCGAAAGAAGAAGATTTTGAAGTATAGTTTGTGGCAGCATAGCAAGAGAAAGTTGTGTGAGTGTAGCATATTCGAGTTTTACTTTCTACAGCACATATGTACAATGTACATAGAGAAGGTATTGTATTCCACCCAAAAATGTTATGAGAGATTTCACTGGGAATATATATTTTGAGACACCCTGGATCCAAAAATAAAGCATTTTAAGAAAGTCAGTGATTGCGTGTGTATGTGTGTGTGTGTGTGTGTGTGTGTGTGTGTGTGTGTGTGTGTGTGCGTCCCAGTCAGTGTCAGTGGACAGTAGATATCAACTCAAAAACGTAAAAAAGCACCCCAAACTACGTTTAATATGGAAACATTTACGATTTTTTTTTAAATTTTCTTAAAAAGTTCTCTAGCGATTGTGATTAAAATAGCTTATATTAAATATATTTACATTATAAATAAAATGTATACGTTGAATTTCCTGGGAATAGCCTCTGAATTCCTCTTCATTCTGAATGGATTTTGCATAACTGGTAAACCGTAAGCGATTGAAAAAAGCTCACTAAACCACAAATGTAAATCTTGTCAAAACACACGGTTGATGTTCGTTACATTTTTGTTGTAGTGCTAACAGTTTCCGAGATATTCCTTGTTATTGGTTTCAATTTCGAAATACTTACTTATTCTTTTCTCAAACAGGAAGACGTCCGTGTTGTTTTTGGCTAATGGCCATGCAAAAATTCAAATTTTAATGAAATTCGTATAGCGACAGCTTTATAAAAATTCGACTATCGTTTAAGCATAATGTATTCCCTTAGTTCCCTCCTACTGATAAGGAACCAAGCAATAAGACCGTTCTGCTAATGCTTATCTCGATTACCATGGAATAGAAAGAACTATCCTTTGTAGGAAGCTTGTTATATAATAAGGTAGAGAAAGTTATGTGAACGGAACACATATTTTTTATTATTTTTCTTATCGCCTGCCTTTGATTGCCACTGACCATATCAGTGGCCTTTTTACCTCTGGAACATACTGCCTAATGGCAATAACGTTAAATCTTATATACCGTTAGTTGATATTGGATTTATGTTTTGTTTCCCTTCTCTCTTTCTTTCTGCTTAGTTCTCTCTCTCTCTCTCTCTCTCTCTCTCTCTCTCTCTCTCTCTGTCAGCTATACTTCCAGACTCTGGTGAGCACAAGGAATAACCTTGACTAGAGAAAAATTCCCATCCCCATGGGACCTTCATACAGCAGGCATGTGGTTTAAGGCCTGAGATACGAGGCCAGCCTTCCCCCCTCCCCTTCTTCATTAATTCTTCCTTTTTTATTATTTAAAGTCTGTCATATGAATTAATGAAATGAATGCAGAAATTAACTAAAAGGCATAGAGCGCTTATTTATTGACAACAATCGTAACAAGGACCGGGGAAAATCGCCGAATTAAAATCTCAGTAAGGTTGATTTTTTTAGCATTCTAATTTGGGTACATTTAGTTTTAAAATTTCATTTTCAGTACTTCTGTAAACATACTGGTGTTAGCCAATATGTTAAACTGAGTGGATTCTCTGCGATAGCTGTTAATAACAATAGCTGTTCGATATACGCAATTGTGAGACTTCACAACTTATGCCGTTTAAAAAACTCAGACGTATCGGTTTCCATTTTCTGTTAGCGAGTAAAATCTCAGCCACGTATCGTTTCGGAAATATAGAAATATGAATAACGTCAGACAAGTTATGACGTTTTCCACTAAAACACGACATTTAATGCACGTTAATATTTTAAACATAAACAGCTTACGTTTTGGATATTCGTCAATATTTAAAAGACAAATTAATTTGAAATAAATACAGAGTTTTTTATTTATTTCAGCAGAATGTCGTATAAAGGGAATCCTTAGAACTCCATTTAAATCGTGTATGACCACATTTTGTGCTTTAAAATTCTAAATAGTTTACTCAGATGTACATAACGATATTAGGAAACAGCAAAGGGTGGTTTTCATTTCAAATGTATGACTGCGTTGACTATTATATAAAAACTGATTGTATATGCCATCAATAAGGCTTCAAGATGATTATACAGAAATATGCAAGTCGCAGCATTCAAAGCATTTTGAACCGGGATTTCTTAGATGCCGACCGACTCGACTCGGCTCGGCTCGGACAATTCCCAGCGAAGAAGGTACTTCGGAGGAGGTTAACGTCTTCTAACCTGGTAAGTCATATTGGACGATGGATGAAATTAGTTAAATTATGCTCAAATGAGCCCAGGTCCATAGTACTCAGGTACTCGACATTCGCATTTTCAGAATAAGGGGAAACTCGGAAAAAATCTTAATTGAGTAACATCCTAACCGAAATTCGAACTAGACGTCTTCTTTTGCACCATGTGCCGTACATTATACAGTAATCTGAGGAGAATTTCGATCATGGTACCCAATTAATCAATAAATTGTAGTTTATTTTATAAGGATAGGCTGCTATCAAATAGATAAAGAAAGATATTCTTGGTAGGGTACTGTTCGGTATGTAACCTGGAAGTCTTAAACTCATTGGCGGTCTTTCGTTCCGAAGAAATCAGGTTTTCCGGGTTGTCGCCATACAAAGACTATGTTTCAGCCATTTTCCGGTTTGCGTTTTGCCAAGGAATCGCTTTAAAGTGTAGCTAACCGTGAGACACGAAGTTGGGGGAAGAAAAGAGGAATGATACCGAACGCTTTCAAACTTCAGCATCAGAGGGACACTTGAAGACAATAGTAGTGAATAATGGAAAAAGGCCAGTTGTTCCAGACCAAAACTATTTAACGAATTCATACAAGCAATAGATGTTAACACATTGAAAATATAGATTAGACAATATGAACACAAATAAGTACATTAGGGTGTATTGTTATTAGTAAGTGCAGTTACTTGAAAAGGTCCTAAACCATTGTAATTATGTAAACAATAAACTTCGCCTTCCTAGAATACAGTATAAATAAGTTAATAATAAAGCCATAGTAAGTATTAATTTAGGAGATAAATCTAATACCATGAAAGTAAATAATGAATGTTTAGCATATAGAATACAAATATGAATAGAATACTGTAACTATTGTAAATAATTAGAAGTGTACATATTAGAATGTATTAACTAATGCAGGTGAGGTTTAAATGCAACTAGGAGTGGTAAACATGAAGAATATGTAAACTTAAAGGCTCTCTAACTAGGAGTAAATATATTGTTTGTATAAGGATACTGAACACACAAGCATTAGTGTAAACATAGCATGTGGTATTGCAGTTGTAAGCAATGGAACTTGCTGCTTTAGAACACTAAATAAAATAAAATTTAAAAAAAAGAAAGGGGGAAAAGAAAGCAAAACTGTCGCAAGTCATATCGAAACCCGAAACGCTGCCGGATCCATGGCTGATAATTTAGCTCATCGCATAAAAATTGTAATTCATAAGGTAGCGGGTTCAAACCCGGCAGAGGGTGATGGATTTTTTCGGGCACAAAAAAGTTCATGAATAAAGGGACATAAATTTACGGCACATATGAGAATCTTAATCTTGTTAGACACCTCAGAGCAAAATTTCCGATCTTACACGCCCAATATACGAATAGAGTGAGACGATAAGAATCACCATATCAGTTAAACACGTCTACCAAACAGAGCTTTAAAAGTTCGGGGGAAAACCTAAAATGTTATAAAAATAAGAGTACTGCTCGTGATGCATTTTCCGTGTGACATTTAAAGAAATTAGGTAAACGCCAAACTAGTTCCATGTTCCTTTCTATTCATTTCCTTAAATGACAGAAAGCTCCTATGCTCTATTATAGGGGTTCGACTCGAGTTCAATGGAAGCTGCGCAGCGACGCGGAGATATCAAATCCGTTTCTTCGAGTCGACGCAGTTCGCGACAAGACTGGCTCACCTATCTCTTCGTTGCAAGTTGTCTACTCTAAGTTCCCCGATAACAAGGAAACAACTGTACCTTTCGTTGCAATTTCTTTGCTGCATGATTAAACACCTCTCGATATCGAATGCATTCATTCATCTAAATTAAACATTAGCAGTTGATATTGTTTTAACTTGGTAGAATGATGTATGTCCGCTGATTATAAACCGAACACTAGTACACTAATGTTACAATTTCAACTTTAACTTATTAGGTTTGGCCCCGTAGCTCAGCCGATAGAGCTCCTGCCTGCTGAGCGAGAGGTCCCGGGTACGATTCCTAGCTAGGGGGGGTTCTCTAGCACAGACTATTCCCTATCCTGCCCAGAGTCTAGAAGTATGAATGAGAGTGATCTAATGAACAACATTTTAAAAAAAGAAAAGGTAGTAACCCAACGACAACAAAAAAGTGTACGAGTTAACAGCACTGCGATAGTCAAATACCATGCAGTTAAAAGTCGAGTGTAAATGGAATAATAATAATAATAATTATTATTATCATTATTATTATTATTATTATTATTATACATTTTCAGTAATAGAATCTCTTTGATAACAGTTCATTTTGTCTTTCGTCATACCTTCAAGTGTCTGTGTCACTCTCAAATAAGTTCAGCAGCTTATTGAAGAATTAATCACGTATTCTGCTATAATCCGGATGTTTGAAAGCGAAATTATGTGATACATTCCGCTTAACTATCTCTACCCTATCTTCAACAAACTAATCTTGCAAAAGATTCTGTCTACCGAACTCGGCTCGGGCTACGAATTCCTTTGTGTCTGCATATTTTGTTACTACCAAAGATCGATACCAAACCTAACCCTAATGCTTCACTACAGAAAAGATACGCAACTGGATATTTTCCTCCTACCGTAGCAGCTATAGCTACATACAGTCCTGTTCTCCAGGTAAATAACATAACTATGAATACTTTTGAAATTCCTATTATCATATGCGAATATAGCTACAACTAAAGTAGATACAATCAGCTCCACATATTCAACCAATCATGCCACAGTGTTCCTACTAAAGAACAAGCTACAATCATAGATGCACGTGATGGCATTCCAGCGAGGTACTACTGATGTTGGTACACTCTCTTTCCGTACAAACATCCGTTATATTTCATGGATTTCTAATACAATATGCGTACACCTGGTAAACTAGAGAACAACTGACGGACAATGCAAAAACCATTCCATCATTGTCACCAATGTACCCCTGCATTACCAAGCAGAAATGAATCACATATTTAAGTTGTGTAAAGGCTAAATATTCGACACGCCAGGAGCGGCCCTCAGTTATCTGCAGTAACGCAATAAAGGAGAAATCGAGATTTCACTGGAAACACGCCATTTTGAAGCACAATGAAGCAATACAATATGTTCCATTCGCATTAATTTCTCTACCTGCTCTACAAATAACCTTTTCTAACAAAAGAGTATTTTTCTATCTACTTCACGCTGATCGGGATAAACATTAAGTGATCATTAGTTACCTTTCTTGTAAGTAGAAGGGAAATTAATGATTACATTACACTAAAGCGATTATCAAATCTTTTAAAAGCTGTCGCTATACGACTATGTTGAAAATAGGTTCTCTTTGCAAGAAATATAAAACCAATGTCTATCTCCCGTTTGAGAAAAATACATTATTTTAAAATTGAAACCAATTACTACGAATATCTCAGAAATGGCTAGCTCTACAAAACAATGTATATGACATATGGTGTATTTTGGCTAGATGGTGATTTTTTAGTTTTAAGCTTTTGTCCATCTTTTATGGTTTACGAGTTATGCAAAGGTCATCCAGAATGGAGAGGGCCTCAAGAGGCTATTCCCAATAAATTCAATATACACATTTTATTTGCAATGTAAATATTTTATATACGGCATTTTAATCAAAATTGTTAGAGCCTTTTTCAGAAAATGGAAAATTTCGAAACATTTTCCATGTAAAAGGTAGTTTGGGTTGGGGGCATTTTCTTGAAAATTTTCGTGTAGCATTCTTAGAAGATACTAAACTTAAATACCAAGTTCGGTATTCTACGGATTTTTGATCTGAATCCTGTTGGACACAGACAAACGGACCTTTTTTTTTTTTAAAAAAATAATCGAATTCAGGGGATCTCAAAACCTATATTTTCAGTGAAATCTCAACATAGAATTTTTGGGTGGAATACCTTCTCTAGCTACTTGGTACACCATGTGTACATACATGCTAGAGAAAGTAAAAAGGTGTAAGCAAGTTTTGTGTATATATGTGAGCGTGTGAACACTGCAACATAAAACCGAAATAAATATGAACTCAATTTATTTAAACAGCTTCCAAAGATGCGACAAAAAGATTTTTCAAGAAAACCCCAATCTCAAATCAATATTTACATAAAAAGGTTCGTTAAATTGTATTTTCCCTTAAGGGCTAAAGCCTTCTCCCTGTTTATGTAAAAATCCGACTGAACTAGCAAATACAGCTCCTATGGAAAGTACATAATAAAAGTGGGAGTAGCTCAAAAAAGCTCATTAGATGAACTAGTCCTAAGGAGTACATTTCATTCTTTCCCTTAGTTATGTAATGTAAAATATATAATAGACACAAACTTACGCAAAATGTAGATTTTTTTAAAACAGATAATTTACAGCTTATGTCAACTAATTTGTGTACCATTAACAACTTCCATTTTATTGGTTTGCATTTTCAAATATTTTATATTTTAAGTAATATTTTTAATTGCTTGTCGTTTGAGATTTCTAAGCTGACTTATAGCGACCCACTTTTAAAGATTTATCACTTCAGCATTTTGCATCTACAACGAAATATAAAACTTTTCCAAACACTTATTTCGATTAACTCGAGGATATAGAAGAATAAATAAGCTTTAGTAGGAACAGTTTTTAGACAAGAGAAAAATTAACGGAGGGGTAAAGAGAATGTATATGAATGTGAATGTTCCATTTTTGCAGTACACTATTTTACTATTTACATTTTCGTCTGTGCACCAATAATAAAGTAGTCCCACTTCTATTTACCATGACGGAGGAAGGACAAAAATAATCTTTTGAATGAATAATTTGTCCATAGGATATGGTTGGAGGCGATTCTGCAGCGAACCTAAGGGACACCCCCGGAAGGGAGGGGTGACGTGAGAGGATACACCGGTCGGCCGGAACCAGGAGCGATGGCACAGCAATGATAGGGTCCCAACAGTTACCAGAATGAAGTACAGGCACACCGGGGCCCTCGCCCCATATAGGGCCTAACACCCCCGCCAGGAGCGGCCCTCAAACCGGCAACCAGCCGAAGTCGGGGGGCGGAGATAGTCACTTTGATAATCCTTTTTCCCTGCCAAGTCGCACCGAGCACCATTGCTGACGTTCCAATCAAAATGAATGACAATGGAAATGACATTAAGGGACAGGAAATTCGGGGGATGAAAGAAACCTACCCAGCATTCGCCTGGCGACCCGGGGGAAATCCCTGAAAAAACCCATAGGTCAGGTAAGCCGGTCCGCAGCCTCCTGAATGCGAGCCACAGACGAAACAGTCTGGCCCATGCTGTTCGGTTCAATTTGCAGAACAGCTATGACAATAACCGGTCAAGAAAGCGGTGTAATTATTTAATTCATGCACAGCAGATTTTTACTTTCTCTACACGTACTATGCACATAGTAGGTAGAGAAAGTGTTGTAATCCATCCAAAAATTCGATTTAGAGTTTTCACCGTAAATACATTTTTGAGCAAAAAAAAAAAAAAAAAAAGAGCTCTGTGTGTGTGAACATAGTAGTTCAAAAACGAAAAGTCCGTTAAATATCAAACTTGGTATTTAAACTTAATATTCTCCAAGGATGCGAAATGATTTTCAAGAAAATTCCCCCACTGATTTTCAAGCAATCCCCCCTACCCCAAACTACCCTTTGCATGGCAAAGTTTTTGAAAAGTTTGTTTTTCTCAAAATTGGCTCAACGATATTGATTAAAATACCGCATATTTAAGATATTTACATCATGAATAAAACGTATATCTTGTATTTTTTGGGAATTGCTTCTAAAGACTTCATTCTGAATGAATTTTGCTGAATTTTGCAGAATTGGTAAACCGTAAGTAGAGAAAACTTTACTACACAAATATGTAGATCACATAGAAAAATACATTTGTTGCACCTACAGTTGACCATTTCCGAGATATTCCTTGTTATTGGTTTCAATGTTAAACTATGTAACTTTGCTCATACACCTTCCGTCTTATCTCTCTTGTTTTACTGCTGGCATTGCAAAACGAACCGAACTTTAATTGTTCTCATAGCGATCAGATTATAACTTTAGTTCACTGCATTCCCCCATTTCCCCTCTGCTTAGAAGGAAGCAAAAAATAAAATTATCTCTGCTAATGTTTAGCCGATTAACAGGATGCAGATAAAAGAATAGTCTTTTGTAAGAATAGTTTGTTGAGAGCAGATAAAGAAAGTCCGATTTTTTATTTAACATGTTAGAGGTCAAAATGTGTTTCTACTAATGTATTTAATCATGTGTTTTACATTTATTTACAGAATTGTGTAACCCACGTGCAAAGCTGGGATTATATCTGCCACTGGGTTATAAAATATCTTCAGTGGTGGGAAGCAAAACCATAAAGTATAGTTTTAATTCCAGTACTTACTCAGCTGGTGGCTGTAAAGATTCCTCGTCCTCTCCCATGCTACATCGTCATATCCTGCAAATAAATATAATATTTATTTACCACTTAGTAAATAAAATACAGTGTAAACCTAAACATAAATTAAGTTTGTCCTTTAAGGAGAATGCACCTGTGAAATTTGACTAAAAATTGTGAAACATTAAATAATTTTTTTCATAATAACATTTTATGAATTTTAAACTTTAAGAAAATACATAGCTTTTCCCACTTGGTGCAACCCAACCACCACTTCCAAATTTAAAGCTTATTTTCTCGAAAAATTATTCAAAAAATGTTATACTGCCCATTATAAGTACATTAAAAATGGCTGAATACTTTCCTGAATACTCCACTTTTGAGAAACAAATTATGAAATTTTGAAATACTAGGATTTTAGATTTATTTAGATTTAATATAAAATATAATATGAAAGATGTATTTGTAACCCACTTACTATTAAACTTGAATTTTATTTGAATATTTTAGAAAGGCATCATCTGGCTAATTTTTATTAGAACTATGAATTTAGACAGTAAACAATTATTGCGTAAATAATCACGAATACCATAATTTTGATACTATTGTTTTGTACAAAACTGGTATAAATTTCAATAAGATATTTTGCATACTATAAATGTTCCAAATTTCACAGATGCATTACCTTAAGGGAAAACGTACCACATTTTAAGCACTTGTTCTATTCGCTTAAAAGCAGTGCAGACTTTCATTATTCTGATGCATAATATGTTAATTTCATTACTTTCTTAAAGCATTTTATGTTAAAGAGCCCACGGCAGTTCATACCTGGGCATGATTGAAAATAAACTTCAGAGATACAATACAATTATGTTTGCTCTTGAGTTTGCTATTTTAGTAACAATTTAGAGTTGTTATATGGGAGAAATATTATGAAAATATGAAAATGTTTTAAGGAGATCTACGTGTTTTGTGCAGTACGTTTTTGTCTATCTCTTATGCTTTACCAGTTAAGCAAAATTCATCAAGAATCAAGAGGTCTTCAGCGGCTATTCCCAGAAAATTCAAGAAATACATTTTATTTGTTAGGCAAAATCTCTAATATATGGTATTTTAATCAAAGTCTTTAGAGCCGTTTTTGAGAAAATCGGTTTTCTCA
Organism: Hymenopus coronatus; assembly: GCA_030762935.1. Taxonomy (NCBI): domain Eukaryota; kingdom Metazoa; phylum Arthropoda; class Insecta; order Mantodea; family Hymenopodidae; genus Hymenopus; species Hymenopus coronatus. The sequence continues at coordinate 87,018,138 of CM060886.1, read as the reverse complement.
AGTTTTTCCATGTAAAGGGTAGTTTGGCATGGGGGATTTTCCTCAAAATCTGTCGCATCCTTGGAAGATACTAAAATCAAGTACCATATTAGGTATTTTTCCGACTTTTCGTTTTCGACTTAACTTCACAGACACACACACGTACATACAGACCTTTTTCTAAAAATGCATTTTTGGATTCCGGGGACCTCAAAACATATATTTCCGGTGAAATCGCGACAACGATTTTTAGTGGAATGCAATACCTTCTCTATACACTAAATTTTACGCTACACACTATGTACGTGTAGAGAAAAAGGAGCTGAAATATACTCGGTTCCAAAGACAAGTGTGAAGCGCTGCAGCGCAGCAACAACAACAATAATAATAACAACAATATGCTTATTAACGACACTGTGAATTGTCAGGATAATCACCGCAGTTAAAGCTAACGCAGCCTTAATATAGAATCCAAAGTACAGTTTTGGGCACGAACCAGGTACCTTTAAAAACTTGGCAATTATAAAAGAAAATGTGGAATGCTTTGCTCAGAAACCAATCAAATCTTCTTTTTACCGTTCACATTTATTTGGGCGATTGTATTTTTCATGGACTTATGATCCATAATTGATATGCTTGGGAAGTCTCTCTTCTGGCATTCGTTGCGACAACATAACCCCCCCCCCCAATCTTTTTTGTGTTTTTGCGGTCTCTAGATGCCACCCATTTAACAAAAATGTAATATTTTTATTATTACAGATATATGCTAGTTAAACTTTTACCATTTTAGCCTTTCCTCTCTGCCTTTAGTTGTTTCATTTCTTAATATGCATTTAATTCGCGGATCGTGTTAATTGTGTAGAATACTAAACAAAATTAGCGGATGAACTATATTCACTCACTGGCCTGAGAGCAAAACATGGAGGCAGACATGCCTTCCTAATTTTATATGAAGCATATGCAACCCAGACCAATGAGACATTACAAAACGTGAACGCACGTGTCTCTAAATGAAGTTTTGTTCACACTAACCCTGCACATAATTTCTTGAAGTTTTCTTAATACCAGGCAACCACACTCACTGACAATCAATTTCCATAGTTCAACTTCTGTCGATCTGGCGTTTATTTGAAAATAATTATTTTAGTATAAACATTCATACGCAGCATATTTTAAAGATTTCAACCAGCTTCAATGAGCAACATTACAATTATATATCAACCATTGTCCTAAATTAGTGTGCAATATATTTAATTAAATCTGGTAATGCAGAATTATCGGCTTCGTTTAGTATTTTTAAATCCTTTCTGGAATCATTTATAAATCATTTCCCCCTTATATCGCAGTATGTAATAGGTATGTGCCGCCGAAGCGCGTTCAGAAAAAGTCTCCTTGATTAGTGGAACTGATTTCTGGTGTCTTTCTTTCCAGTGATAGCAAACATCAACAGTTATATTGAATTTGTAGCTTAAGGTTATACTCCTAAGCAGTAAAGAAAGAAGAAAGAAAAACGTAAACATCGTTTGCGTGCTATGGAAGTTTTGAACCCTACGTTCTCAGGGCACGCTTATGAACGACCATAAACCCGTATAACCACTCGAGGCTTCAGCTCAGCTCATGTTTAACTTCAAAGGCTACCGACATTGAGTTCAGTTGTCCATCTGGAAACTTTACTTGTGTTTTGTACATTTTACCATGGTGAATATATGCGCTGTGGTTTTTTCCAGAAATGAACAAGGAGCGTAGATACACACAGAGAATTAACTAGGTACGATTAGTTTCATTGTATTGGAAATAAGGTAATAGCATTGGCAAAATTTAACATCAAAGTATATGTTTTGGCAAAGTCTTAATTTTGAGCCGTAAACTAAATCTTGAACTTTCAAACATAGAACTACCAGAAGCCACATATCTCTACGTAGATTCTGCTTCCTCTACTCTCCATCCCTTTAATTTCTGCTTCAACCCCTTTTATCTTTCACTCTTACATCTCAGTTTGTCTTTCGATTTTCTCTCCTTCTCCACTCCTTCTCCCTCCCAACGCCTTCATTTCTCTCTGTAGCTCAATGTCATACGAGACTTCAAAAACCAACAAAACAGGTTTAGCTACACAAAGGAGCTTCTGCCTTATGCTTTCTAATCGTATATATAATTATATGAATAACAGAAACAAAAAATTATTATATGAACTTTCCTAAAACATAACTAATTAAAAACATTATGCTAACCAACTAATAAGCGAGACATTTTGAGTGTTTGATCCCGAAGTCCATTAGTTTTCCATCTCGTTTTACAACAATTAATTAAACCATGTATCCTTTTTTCTCTGAGAGATCTAAGATGTGTTATATAGGTACTAGTTTTATAAAAATCGGTTAGGTCATTTTTGCATATGTGTAAAACGTGGAAGCCTGCGAAAACATGACTACAGCAATCTGTAGGTGCTGCAGACTAGCAGAAATCACTTAATACTCGCTTGGCCAGTAGTCATAACAGTCTGCTGTATTGTCTCCTGGAAGCAGACCATTTTCCCAACATCATTTTTAAAGGCAAGTTTTAGACCTTAAATTAAAGCCTTCCTTATTGGTTACTGAACCAAACAAGGGCCCTATTTAGTTCTTTGGAATTTTAAAGTTTGTGTAAACCCTCATGAGGCTAAAGTAACGAATGCCAGTTGCTGTTAATGTGAAAACACGTACCTACATAAGCGTGGGTAACATGGAAGCGTTTCCATTTTATCTGTAACTAAAGCACTGTCACACACCAGTTGTGCAAGGATCTCTGGTGACTGGTGTGTGTTGCACGAGAGTCGCTGGTACCGTTATTCCTCCAATGATGATCTCTAGAAAAGATTGAACCGGCACCCTGATGAAAGGAGCACTACCTGGAGCAATCAGCGGGTCCCCACTCTTTCTGGATTCAAACCGATTGTTCATCGAGTGGTTTAATTATGTTCCAAAGAAGACACATCCAACGAAGGAGTCAGCTATATTGTTAAATTTAGAGCAGCAAAGGCTGTGAAAGTTGTCATAGTACCAAGATGTAGCGACACGTATAGCAGAGGAATGGTGCAGTGATCCTAAACGGTCTATTGATGGATAAGTTCTACGCAGTGGCACCTCTTGTACAGTATTTTTCAGAACATGACGACCCTGCTCCACTCTTCTTCCAAAGACTTTAAAGTTTGGGATTAGGGTCTGAGCGGTTGGAAACTAACCCTCGCTATTGCCTAGTCTTCCACTTACTGGTTCCTTATCTGAGGCGCGATTCTCAACTTGCAAGCAGTGACTCCAGGAAAAAGATGTTACTACGTTGCCCCTCGCCCCTAGTACAGGGTCATCTTTTGTTTTCTAGTTATTGCCCAGTGGTAGGGGGAGCGGTCCCGTTTGAAGGTCATCATGTTTTGGAGAAAACTATAGCAGAATTGGAGCAGTGGTAGGCTACATAGCAGGTTTTGGGGAATGAACTTTAACAGTAAGTTCCATCCCGGGTGACATTGCATTGGCGTTCCTGCACTAAGTCTGATTTTAACTCGACAATTTTGACGAGCGTACAGTTCACCGTTATATGTGGATCACACATTAAATGTGAATTAAATTCTATTTATTTATGTCCTCGATATTCTGATGAACAATGTTACTAGCTTCTGGTTGGTGAATACCCCCTTGCTTGATCTATAGGAATTCGCATAAAAGAAATAGTAATTTGTTTTAAAAATTGTGAACTGCTTTATTCTCCTTAACGTTTGCTGTTACCATCCCTCTTGATGACGCGAAGATTTTCTTTTCATTTATTTCATACAACACATATGTAAAATACAAGGAGTACAGTAGAAACTCCTGTATCAGGTTCAATGATTTTAGCAGGGGTTTTATTTAAATATCATATACTAGCAGTTCCAATACCTCCTAATTGGAACAGCACATTACAGTACAATATCTGTGTTTTATGATCTCGATTACCCAGATTCTTTAGCGCATACACCCGCTTTTAGACGCTCTATATCCGGAAGTACGAAAATATTTTTAACACCTCATCTAGAAGCGCACCGTTGTTTATGTCAGTTGTATTCCTTGTTGCCGTCATAGTGACGAAAATGTTTTTAAACAAAAAATAAATATAAATATACTACACATATTAGTTACTTTACAGCTCTGACAATAATACCTTATGTAAAACAATATTCTTAATATATTTTATTCAATTTTTAACATTTCGGCGTCACAGATTTGAATTTCATAAACATCCGGTTTTGCAAACTAACTGCATATGTTTCTTGGCAGTTCCTTTTACAATCCATATATTTTATAATTTCATGCTTTATCAGCTACTCTTTATATTGTACCATTATGCGATTTACTTACAATAATATATAGGTGACATAGATTATAGCATCATTTCGCTATAACACGTCTGTGAAACATTCGCCTGAGAATCATGCTGCATGTAAAGGACCATTCACATTGAAAATTAACCCTAGACGCACTGACCTAGAATCTAGACGCAAAATTAAATGCACCATGAGCATTATCGAAGACAAACGTAAACGTAGGCAATAACCAATCAAATTAAAGCAAGTGAACTGAGCCTTGCGAGTGGCTGGCAGGGACGAGTGTGGCAGCATTCGTGCACATGCTCCAGAGTAGCCAATTTGCTTAATGTTTTATATTTTAAAGGATGGTTGACCCGTCGTAGACAATTGTGGATTCATCCTCTTAATCAAAGGCGAATTTACAGAAGAGAAATGAGAAAAAATCATCAAGCGAAGCCATTTTAATAACACATCGAGCAGTGGCTCTCATTGTCGATTCCAACATGTTATCTTTGACGCAGCAGCTTGGTGTTTGCAAGCGTCTATGTTAACGTACTACGGTTATGAATACGTCAATGTCAAAGTAACCATCATGAATGAGCCTATAATATATTGGCTGCAAGCTTCTGTGTCTACGCTACAACGTCCACGGTTGATTTTCGATGTGAATGGCCCTCGTGAATGTATCTTGTTGGTGATGACATCGCATAGTATGCATTTCTTACTAACATACATGTTCTTCCTTTTTATGCCAAAGCAGTGAGTTATTATTTTTCCGTCTCGTTTTGGGCAATAATTAACTTTAATGTATATGTGTTATGGCATTATAGCCTTACAAGAAATCTGGCAATAATATTATATTCACGAGAGGAGTGTGTCACTATCGTGAGCATTCATCCCTACACATCACACAAAACACAGCTACGACCGTCCCATAGAGCGTATGATATCGCTGAGATTTTTTAAAAATATTACCTCCAAAGCAAGGGAGGCTCTTTTACTGCTAAAGCATTTTTAGAACCCAGGCGTTTCTCATTTGATCGCACTGATTTTGGGGAGATCTATCAGTACTTCTACCGCCTCCACTATTTCTCAAATGCTGAAGACTTTCGGCAGTGCAGGGTGCAGGACAGAGAGAATAATTCTGCCACTGCCAGTGAAAGTCAAGCTACATCAGTTAACGTGTTCACACCTCCATCATCAAATTACAGACCCAATGAAAATCAACCACGACATTATTCCAGACGTCATGGATCGCCTCAAATGAAGTGGACTGTTCTAAACACATGTACGGCGCCGTGCAAAATGCAGGTATGTCTTCAATAATTAATGCCGCCGTCTCAGCCAAAGAAGAAAACATCCAATAAAGGTCATACGTTAGGTTCTTCAAGCGTTATTTGGTTTTTCACCTTACAACTTAGGATTAGAAGCAAGGCTAAACAGGAATCTACTGTAAAAGGATTTAGGAAAGTAAAATGCAGAAAATCCAAATTGTGCAAAAGAGCAACCAAGCATCTCATGAAGATTCAAGCAGTCATAATTTGCTTCTGGATAATTAGTTACAGAAATCCCTGTTGGTGACTGACCCTGACGTAGCACATGTCATTTCCATATTTTGTGAAAATGCTTTTTAAAGAGACACACTCTAGATGAACTTTGGACACAATGCTTAATTTGTGATATATGGAGTCATTCTGAATGTGCCGATTGTGAAAATGAAAATTACGATGTGATTTTTTAAAAAAACAAAAATTCTATGCACAAGCTGTGATTTTAAAATATGTTTGTTCTTTTATAGTTGAATACCGCTAAATTGTGGCTTGTATTACGTTTGTGTCAAAATTATTATATTTGCATAATACTGTAACGCTTCTACATTACCAGCAACTTTTTTAATCAAAACTGAAATATGCTTAGGTACCTTTTATTTTGCCTTTTTTATGAGCACCTGCACGTAATATATGATTCTGAGCATAATATGTATAATAATCATATTTAAGTATGTATCTGCATTATTTTGTATACAAAGAGTCATGAAAACATATTTTATATAAAAGAACCTGTGCTTCCACATTTCCATCACTCTAGCAAATAAAATTTCAAAATGCGTTTTTACTTCAGGATAGACCACACTAGATGTTAATATAAAAGTGTTAGTTTTATATGTGCATATTTACATAGGCGCATTAATTCACGAGATGTTTCATGGGTACAGACAGACGGACGGGTCGCTGCTCGAATACTTAAAAGAGCTTCTTTGTCGTCTATGTGACATGATTGTACAACACCCATTTTTTTGTGCACAGGCGAGACTCTAATTAGCCGTAGTGTCATTTTTCCAATTACAAAGCTCCGTCATTTTCTTTCTCACAGTGAGCTGGTTGAAAGCTGCTATCATCCTTTCAATTCATTCACCGTTAGTACCTAAGGCTTTCAATTTGAACTCACACTAGAAACTTCTACCCGACCAGCTTCTGTTTCTTGGAGACCTCTGGAATAGTTCCAGAAGTCCTGTTTCTGCCCATTTACTTCGTTTAAGTTTATAAAGTACTAGTAAGAAGTTAAGGTTATCACAATCTTATAAATCACAAAATTATAAGGCAACTTTTCAAAATCTTAATTCAGCGTCTCCTACAGATTCAACGTAATGATATAAATAAACGCGTCTTAACATCTTGTTGCACGAAGTATGGATTTTTGCACTAGATCTCTACGTTGATGTATACCTACTACTCAAGGATAGCGTTTGCAATCACACATTAAAATAAAAAATCATAAGATTTAAAAATAACTTAGGCAAGTAATGTCTTCCCTGTTTCCCTACATTACATGAAAATTCAAAGACTTAAGTAACTTTTAGTTAATGAAAAAGATAAAGTCTTGTATGAGGTGCTATTTAATCAAACGCCATTTAATAGACTAAGAACCAAGTCAGAGTCCAAAAATGTCCATAAATATACTCAATATTTTGCTGAAAAGTGCATACAAGGAAAGATTTAGAGTGAAAATGCTAAAACAACTATTAAAAAAGCTCAATGTGTTCAATTCATATATCTTTCTCTAGCGGTTTCACAAACATACGTTCCTTGCAAAAGTTTATTCTAATATCTATGTCAATCTAGTCGAGATATTACCAGAAGCTGTATGCAATTTGTAATTTTGAGGCTCGTTTTACATCACATATGCATACAATGGGCGTAAGAATACAGCAAAACAGAACATAAACTTAGTAGTGTACAACGATGTGCAGTACATTATGAAGCCTCGTATGGTGTTATTTTCTTGTAAGTTCGTAGAATGGAAATAAGGGAATGCACTAAGCTAAAGCGATAATCAAATCTTTTAAAAGCTATCACTATGTGAAATGGTTGAAGTTCAGCTCATTTTTACATTACCGGGAGTAAAACAAAAGAGATGAAACGAAAGTCGACTTCCCGTTTGAGAAAAAATCAAGTACCTAGTTTAAAACTGCAACCAATAGCAAGAAATATCTTGGAAACGTTAACTCTACAAAAGAAAAACAAAACAAAACAAAAATATGACAAATAGTGTATTTTAATGAGACCTACATTTTTTGTGTAGTAGTTTTAGTTTTTGTTTATCTCTTTAGGTTAACGAGTTATACAAAAGTCAACCAGAATAAGGTAGTCTTCAGAGGCTACTCCCAGAAAATTCAAGATATACATTTCGTTTGCCATGAAAATAGCTTAAACAAAATCGTCGAGCCATTTTTGACAAAATTAACAAAATCTTCCAAGCAAAAGGTAGTTGTGAGTGGGGGAATTTACTTAAAAATCTTCACGTTTGCATCCATGGAAGATACTGAACTTGAATATGAAGTTTGGTATTTAATCGAATTTTAATTTTTACTTTCTCTATACTCACTATGTACATAGTGTATAGAGAATGTATTGCACTCCACCAAAAATTTCGATACCGAGATTTCACCGGAAATATATGTTTTAGGGTCCCCTGTATAAAAAAAAGTATTTTCAGAAAAAGGTCCGTGTGTGTGTGTGTGTCCGTGTGTCAGTGTGTCTGTGAACACGATAACTCAAAAACGAAAAGTCAGTAAAATACAAAACTTGGTATTTAAGTTTAGTATCTTCCAGGGATGCGACACGAAGATTTTGAGAAAAATCCCCCCACAACAAACTACCCTTTACATGAAACTTTTTTCGAAAATTTTGATTTTCTAAAAAATGGCTCTAATGATTTTGATTAAAATATCGTATATTAAAGTTATTTACCTGACAAATAAAATGTATATTTTGAATTTTCTGGAATAGCCTCTGAAGACTATTTTATTCTGGACGAATTTTTCATAACTACTAAACCGTAAGAGATGGACAAAAACTTAACCCACAGAAAATGTAGAGCACGTTAAAACACACAATTTATGTTACATACATTTTTTCGTGTAGTTGATCGTTTTTGAGATATTCCTTCTTCTTGGTTTCAGCTTTGAAAAACTTATACTTTTCTCATACAGGAATTTGTCAACTCCTGTCCATACAAACAAAGGAACACCAGTCACATAGCAACCAGCTTTTGGCTTTCACTTTAACCTATGGTACTCCCTTATTTCGCTTCTACTTACAATACAGCAAGAACTAAGACTATTTCTACTAATTTTTCTCCATTAGCATGAAATAAATAAAAGATAAGCTTATTAACAATAATAATTTACAGAGATATAGAGAAAGTCATGTGAATGGAACACATCACAGCCCTCTCCCACACGCGCGCGCGCGCACACACACACACACACACACACACTCACACACACACACACTCTCTCTCTCTCTCTCTCTCTCTCTCATACAGGTGATACTTGAAACACTGAGTCAACCAATGCAATTCTTGATCATAACGTTTTACAATAACCTAATCAAGAATGCCTTAACTGGTTACCTTTATTAGACAAAAATTCAATTACTTTAATAATTAGTTATTTCAAACGATTGTCATTTTATATGTATTATTCCAACCAACCGTAATTTTGTCGACTTCAATGTTGCCAGTCCTATGATAATAATGATGGATTCATGAATTTAAATTCTCTGAAGAACAACTTCAGTTTTGGTTTTTAATGATCAAATAGTCGATCTTTTCCATTAAAACTCGACTCCTTGTGTTCTGAAGGTATCTACTACATACAATCCTAATGGGAACTACACAAATGTTCGAGGATTCCAGTTCCTTAAAAGGGTACCTCCTCATATTACAGTAAAGTTGTGCGAATACCCGAATTATTTATGTGTGCTTAATTTATAAGCCCAGAGAGCGAGAGAAAATATTCCTTATTAAAATGCACCACCGTCACTACCACCACCACCACCTCTATAATAATAATAATAACAATAATAACAACAAAAACAATAATATGCACATATTACACCACATATGTATATAATGGGCGTAAGAATACAGCAAAACAGAATATGAACTTAGTACCTATATTTTACAACTATGTGCAGTACATTATGAAGTCTCGTATGGTATTATTTTCTCCACCGCTTATAAAGGTTGAGGTTGTTTTATATTCCGTCCAGAAATTCCACATTCCTATCTCACCAGAGCTAAGTTTAAACATCTGAGAAAATGATTTCCACATAAACTACGCTTTTCATGGATGATTTTTCTCCCCCCGCCCTCCCATTTTATAAAAAATGGGGAACTGTTTTGAATAAAATGTATAGAATGTATTAGTGTGAGAATTTAAAGGATTTATAGTTTTATGCGAATGCCTTGAGGTAATCTTCAGAAGTACTGATCGAGGTTTTGTACAATTTATGTAACTGTGGAATCATACGAGGAAATGTGAAATCTAAAATGTACAAAGTCTGGTAAATTTTCTGCTTGGCGTTAGTAGTTTTCGAAATATTCTGTTGTTTGTGTATAATTTCCCAAGTACGTTACTTAACTGACATGTTTGAAAGTTTACGATTCTTCTTTTCCTTTTCATGGCGAGAGCTCTTGTGACTAAAAATTTGAATGCTGTTTCAGAAAAATAGTATGTAATTAATCACACAATTTCAAATTATTTCTAGGCAAAAATGTTTTGTGTGAATAAGTGTTTTTCTATACTGCTTATGTATGACGTATACAAAAAAAAAAAAAATCTGATGTGTTCCATTCATCACTTTCTCAACATCTCTGCAACAAATTATTGTTAAAAAGCTTATGCTTCTATTTAATTCATGCTAATCCAGAAAACTAGCAGAAATAGTCTTATTACGTCTTCCATGTAAGCAGAAGCGAAATAAGAAAGTACCATAGGTTAAAGTGATAGTCAAAAGCTGGTTTCTATGTGACTGAAGTTCCTGTACATGGACACGAGTTGATAAATTCCTGCATGAGAAAAGTAGAAGTTTTTAAGGTGAAACCAAAAACAAGTAATGTCTCAAAAACGATCAACTCCACGAAAAAAATGTATGTAACATACATTGTGTGTTTTAATGTGCTGTATATTTTTGTGAGGTAAGTTTTTGTCCATCTCTTCCGGTTTAGCAGTTACGCAAAATTCGTAAAAGTCATCCAGAATAAAGTAGTTTTAAGAGGCTATTCCTAGAAAATTCAAGATCTACATTTTGTCAGATAAATATTTTTAATATACGATATTTTAATAAAAATCGTTAGACCATTTTTAGGAAAATCAAATTTTTTGAAAAAAGTACTAATGTAAAGGGCAGTTGGGGGTGGGGGGATTTTTCTCAAAATCTTCGTGTCGCATCCCTGGAAGATACGGATCTTTTTTCTGAAAATGCTTTTTTTTTTAGATACAGAGGACCCTAAAACACATATTTCTGGTGAAATTTCGGTATCGAATTTTTGGGTGGAGTGCAATACCTTCTCTATACACTATGTATATACATAGTACGTGTAGAGAAAATAATACATCAAGATTTAAGCAGAAATACATCTTCTGAATTAGAAAGTGTTTTGCAGAAATGTGTGAGCGGGAGAAAGAGATTGATAGAAAGAGGAATGGGAGGGACGGAGAAAACAGATAATCCAAAAGGGAAATATTGGATAAATAATTGTTATACTGGTTAGGAAATATGTTTCATTCTCTGCAATGCCTAGAACGGTAATGGATTGCTGACTGCCTGTGAAGTTCTCCTAGAATTGTCTGTATACATGAAAACATAAGAAATAGACAAAATATGCTAAGAAAAATTGTGTATCTCGTTAAAACACACAATTTAATGAAATGAGATGTTCTGGCATCAACATTTCGGTCCTGAACCGTAGCATATGAGATGGAACGTTGTGATCCGCTTCCCAACCACGGAATGAGCAATACCAACCTCAACCAAACCAAGAGGGGTGGGCCGAAAATTAGCGTCTAGTGTATGGTACATATCAGTGTGTCGTGAGGAATATAAGCAGCTACAAGAAGTAATGGTTTGTGCGTTAAGAAAACCAACCTTCTGGATGACGGAAGCGTGATGCCGATCACATCTCTATGCCTAAATGGTCCCTACCTCTTCCCGGTGCCTGTGGGCAGAAGCCGATGCTCGGTTTGGTTGGCCAGGATCGGAGTCTGCAAGTGATGGACAAACCGAATGTTTACATATCGTTACGTTAAACGATAGTTTCCTGTAATAACAAAGTTTTCACTCGGTTTGGCATTTGTATAAACAGTGGAATAGTAGTCATAAAAATGAGTTGTGATTTTCAGTCCATAGCCATAGACGATTGTATTTGGTTCTTCGTTTTAACGATATTCGCAACACAGACATAAACATATGCAGTTTTCTTACGGTTTGGAAGGAGTAATTGTTAAGTGATCAATGAAGTAAAATATAAATACAGTTATTAATTACACGGTTTATGAATAATGTGATATGTATATGATTTTGCTGAGTTAGGTTATGTTAGAGAAGTAGGTCGCTTCAATTTTCGAAATTGGACGGGTATGCTTAAGCACAATACTAATTTAACTTTGTTTTGGTTGACCGGATGGATTATTAATAAATACACACAGCTTCTAAACGTGTTGTTCAGTTCTTATTGCAATAGTTTTTCTGTTCACATTAATCGCGAACATTTGTGCAATTTAACCTCAAACAATTTCACATGGCATCATAACCCAATTTTTTTACTGTAATTTATGGTTGACACATTATGCAATTACCTCCAAAAGTCACATGACAAACACTTAACGTTATAATTAACCATTTTTCCTTTGCCCAATTTTTTTATTTATACTTTTGTAACGAAACTTGTGGAGCGATATTAATTTTAAATTAATTACATTACATTAATTTAAAATTTTGTTTTTTTATTTGAGATGTAATTGAAACAGGTTGAAAATAAGTGAAAACTAGTGTAAATTAATATGGATTGTAATTTGCATGCCAACAGTATTACAGAAACCATATATCATTTATAACATTTTCTCTCCTGCTTTCCTCCCCCCTGAAAAAGAAGCTAATTCCTTCATAGTTATACTTGCATTTATCATACACTAAGGGCAACTTGTGAATTATTCCACCATTCCATTCTGTGCTGTGTGAACCTGTGAATTGGTTGGATGGTTATGGTTCATTATCTCTCATCAGATGGCAGCATTATCTGTATATGGCGAATGGTTTTAAAATCACTCGTTGTTTTAGAAGTAGATTATAAATGAAAAATCTTATATCCCTGACACCAATCTGGAAAATCTCGAAATAAATGCAAAAACTTAATGGACCTCATCGATAATGGATAGTGTTTCGAAAATCAGAACACATGTACTCCTGATACAGGCAATAAAACAATGAATGCTCTCACTATAGGAACAGTACTTTTAGGCTTTGTAGTTTTGAAGATTCAATACTCGTGACAAAAATCCGATTTCATTATATTTTTGTAAAGTTCCGTATTTTATGGAAAGCTTCATATTTTGTAAGGTTTTTCCCTTTTAAAATAAGATGCTCTTCTTTCCATATTTTCTTCTATTCAGGGAGTTTTCTGTGAAGCACACTTGGAAACCCATGTCACTCTCCAGGAAAAGGATCTTGAAAAACCTGCACCATACTTTCCAACTAGACAGCACAGTTGAGAAAATGTAGCATTTCCTGTATTTGAAATTATGTGTATAAACGCTCACCATTTTTTTTTTTTTTTTTTCGCGGACGGTGCTTTTAGTGGTATATTGTAATTAGTATTAAGTAAAGCAATCAGTAACTTACTTTTCTTTTTACTTTCTGTACTACATATAGTAAGTAGGGGAAGATTGTATTCTACCCAAAAATTCTATACCAAGATTTCACCGGAAATACACGTTTTGAGAAGATCTGATTCTTAAAAAAAAGCAAACATTTTTAGAATAAGGTCCAGCTGCCTGTTGTGTGTCTGTAAACAGTATAGCTGAAAAGTCCCGCCATAGACATGGGTGCTTCTGTGTCGCATGATGTAAACAACAGATTAATATTTTGAGTAAAATGTTTGTTTACCGCACAGCTAGAGGATATCATGTGAATGGAACACATTAAATGTTTGCTTTAATACTTACAAGGGACCAAGAAATGAGGACAATTTCTGCTAATGTGTATCTCGATTAGCGTGATGTAGATACAAGATTACGCTTAATAACAATAATTTGTTACAGAAATATAGAGAAAATCATGTGAATGGGACACATCAGATGTTTTTAATTTATGAAGTACATCTGTGTAAGTATGGCTATATTTCACATACAATGAGAAGATCCTATAGAGTTTAATAAACGTAATAATTAGTTCAGTTAAAAAGTAATTCTGATTATTATGAAGTATATTTAATGGGGGTGATTTATCTTCCTAACTATATTAAACAAAATTACACTATAATCCTAAAATATCAAAATATTGTAAAGGCCATTGAAGGGAATAATTCTTATAGGTGGTCATAAGGAACCAATATCAATGTGCCTTCAAAATAAATTAAGTGATATAATTGCGGCGAAGCTTCCTAAAACTAACGAATTAGAATAATTTTAAAAAATATGTCCCACCCAAAAATAAACCTGTCTTCCATTCACATGACGTTCTCTACATCTCTGCAACACATTATTGTTAAAAACCTTATGCTTCTATTTACTTCATGCTAATCGAGGAAAAATTAACAGCAATAGTCTTATTACTTGCTTCCTTGTAAGTAGAAGCGAAATAAAGGAGTACCATAGGTTAAAGTGATAGTCAAAATCTGGTTTCTATGTGATTGAAGTTCCTTTGTTTATATGGACAGGAGTTGACAAAGTCTGTGTGAACAAAGTATAAAGTTTTTAAAGCTGAAACCAAATACAAGGAGTATCTCAAAAACGATTAACTACACGAGAAAAATGCATACAACATAAATTGTGTGTTTTAAAGTGCTCTACATTTTTGTGAGGTAAGTTTTTCTCCATCTTTTACCGTTTAGCAGTTATGCAAAATTCCGTAAAATTCACCCAGAATAAAGTAGTCTTCAGAGGCTATCCCAGAAAATTCAAGATATACATTTTATTTGTCAGGTAAATATCTTTAATATATGATATTTTAATCAAAATCGTTTGAGCCATTTTTGAGAACATCAAAATGTTCGAAAAATGTTCCATGCAAAGGGTAGTTTGGAATGGAAGGATTTCTCTCAAAATCTTCGTGTCGCATCCTTGGAAGATACTAAACTTAAATACCAAGTTTGGTATTTTGCTGACTTTTCGTTTTTGAGTTATCGTGTTCACAGATACACGAATGGACACACACACACACACACACACACACACACACACACATACACGCGCGCGCGGACTTTTTTGTGAAAATGCTTTTTTTAGATACAGGGGACCCTAAAACATATATTTTCGGTGAAATCTCGGTATCGAATTTTTGGGTGGAGTGCAATACCTTCTCTATACGCTATGTACATAGTACGTGTAGAGAAAGCAATTAGAAAAGGTACCTGAAAGTTAACGCTAAACGTACATTTACGATCTTGTTATTTATTACATAGTGGCAACTGGGAAAGAAACATGCCGTATAAAATGCAGATGAAAATAGCAGTACCCTTGCACCTTTTTTGGGAGCAGCTGCTGTGGGACAGTGCATCGTAGTTGAAACATAAATCACAGGGAATGTAATCCCTACGGGTTGAGAAGAGCAATTATCTGGACTCAAAAAACTTTTTCTTTTTCCCATTCTGTTATTTTTGTGTTGAGATAAAACGCCGTCGCTCATCGGGAAACGGGAAGGAGAATCTACTAAACCGTCAGAGATGGACAAAATCTTACTGCACAAAAAATGTAAATTTTGTTGAAACGCGCAATTTATGTCCTTTACTGTTATACATTCCTTCCTTCCTTTTTTTTTTTTTTTTTTTTGAAGTTAACAAGAAATATCTCGGAGATGGGATATTGATTAAAAGTTTCCAATGTTTATATAATGTCTCTCAAATGGAAAGTCATTGTTTAATTTCTAGCCATGAGAATAGAACAACATATCAATGTGATCACATAGGCACCAATTTTTAAGATTTGACTATTGCTTTAGCCTGGTGTAAGCCCTTATTTCCCATGTATCTACACGAAAATAAGCAATAAGATCATTTCTGATAGCATGAAGTAGGTAGAAAGATAAGCTTTTGTAAGAATAATCTGTTGCAGAATATGTAGAGAAAGTCATGTGAATAAAACACATGGCTTTTTCCCATAAAACAATGTATCACTGGGTTTATATTCCAAAGTAAATACAGAAAAATATAATTTCCTGCAAAAATGGGCGATGAACAGTTTCCAGCTCAAATCTCTATGGTGTAGGGATACTGTGTCTGCCACATGTTCAACAGTTCCGAGTTCAAATCTCGGTATAGGAGAACTACCCGGATAAGGTATTTTTCGGTGTTTTACCTTGCCCTGGAAATAAGAATATAGGGTAGCTTTAAGCTTTATGGATTCCAAGCACGACATTTCACCCATTTCATTCATCCATTGTCCGATATGACATACTCTGTTACAGGACGTTAAACTAAATCGGAGGAGTGTTTAAAATAAACGACTCATGATCTGTTTTCTGTATTGAAATCTACTATCCCAAAGAATGTTTACTTTCTCTATAGCATAGAGGAAGCTTCATATTTTATCTAAAAAAAAAGCTATATACCTACAGATCACCGGAAATGCATGTTTGGGAATCCAATGATTCCCTTTCTCCCATATAAATTTTCCACAGGAAAGCCAATGCGTATATCTCTGTGAACAGCATATTAAAAAAGTCGCATAAAATCAAATGTTACATGTGATAAACCAATACGTAATGTCAAGCGAAGCTATTTTAAAATAATATGGATAATACCATTAATATGGAGAAAAATATTACTTTTTATTTTATAAAATTTTTCTATTGATATTTTTAAAAATATATTTAAGTTAGTAATGTGGCAATTGCAAACTTCTT
Organism: Hymenopus coronatus; assembly: GCA_030762935.1. Classification (NCBI taxonomy): domain Eukaryota; kingdom Metazoa; phylum Arthropoda; class Insecta; order Mantodea; family Hymenopodidae; genus Hymenopus; species Hymenopus coronatus. The sequence continues at coordinate 87,001,443 of CM060886.1, read as the reverse complement.
TATCTTCAAAATGGACCATGAAGGGTAAAATGCCGAAACGCATACAATTCATTAAAATATACCTGCTAAGGATGTTTACGTCCGAAAATATCCATCGCCCTACGCCGGGTTTGAACACACGACCTTGGAAACCGGATTTCTATCTTATGGCAAAATATTCGAACGCTGCCACCACGTGTTTTGTAACTAAAAACTTGTTGCTTAATTTAAATCATTCCTAAGCAAATGTAGGTATTGTGAATAGCTTATTTTAACCGTTTAATGTGAATTTGTCTTGCATTGTAATCGGAGAGTTCACATCAGATTTTTAAACTACCTTAATTCTAAAGTATAAAGTCCAGAACCTCTCAAGTGATCAGTATCGGAAAAAAAATTAAGCATAGGCATAGGTATAATACTGTTATGTAGTTTACTAGCTACTCGCAGACCTCAATGGCTCCTTTTTGAAAGTTTGCATGTCAACAGCTTTGTTTTAAGTGCGAATTGAATTTCAGTGTAACGCATTTGAAGGTCTTGCTGTTGATCCGTAGGCGTTAAACAGCAACTTGTTTTAGTGACCTAATTTCAGTTGCAGACTAAGCATTAATGTGCTTGCTAGAAATGTAGTAATATGGTTCCCTGTGCCAATTATGGGTAATATAGCAACAGAGAGATTGCTGATACTGAAAAGCATTGATAATATTCTGAACAACAAACAATAGTAATTCCAGAAATTATTCCTCTTCAACACGATAGCAGCGGAATTAAAGGAGAGGAAATTCTACTTTCGTAATATGCAGAAGGAACAGACTACATTACACTTTACGTAATCTCGTTCAAAATGTTTACTTTCTCTACCGTAGGAGGAGAAGATATTGCATTCCATAAATTCGATATCGAGATTTCGTCGAAAATAATTGTTTTGAGGCACATGATTAAAAAAAAGTAGAAAAACGTCTACAACTCTGTGTGTGTGTGTGTGTGTGTGTGTGTGTGTGTGTGTGTGTGTGCGCGCGCGAGCAGCATAACTCTAAAACGAAATGTCGTTGGCATTTAAGTTCAGTGCGGTTGAAACGAACCACACATTAAATATATTTCACGATAAATAAAATGTACATGTACTTGGAATTCTCTGGTTTGCAAAGTCCTCTTTATTCGGAATAAAATGTATATAAACGTTAAGCAATGGACGAAAACAAACCACACAAAAAATACAGATATCTTTAAAACACGCAATATATTTTAAATGCTACAAGTCACTTTGAGGGAAGAAAATGCGAACATAAATGTTTTAACCAACAGTACACGACCGTTAATGCATGCACATTACACTACTGTCGTACTAGAAGGTGATATCACATTTCGATTTTCGAAAGCCTTACGAAATGAGAATCAAATATTTTGTTCTTGCTTTCTAAAATATAAACCACAATGCAACATTATTTCCTGTTAATTTGAAGGTATACTTTTTATTAAAAATATGTTTAGCAGCTGTTCCTAGTTGCAGATGCCTTCAACTGTTCGTGTAGCGTGCTTGAGTCTCGCGCTGCTGTGCTCCTGATGAGTGACGACGACTAGACGAGTGGGGAAGTGTGGCAAAAACGAGAGAATGCGACATGCTTCTGTCACGTCATTTGGGAGCACTCACTGCTGGGACGCGAAATACATGGCTGCGTTTATAATGTTATATTATTGGAGGCACCAAGGCCGAACAGTTAGACCGCTCGCTTCTCAGCAAGCCGGTCCGGGTTCGATCCCAGTGGCGTTTGTGTTGCATAAAGCGGCGTCTGGGCGAGTTTTCTCTGGTTTACCTCGACATTCATTCCACCGCCTGTAATTAAATATTTATGAGACCAAAGAGAACCTACAGAACTTTAAAATGTCATCTACTATGTTTATTTGAGAATGTAGTGACCATTCAAACTAATGGCTGTACCACCGTCAAAGGGTACTTACACCGCTATGCAGGATATCCAGAACTTGATGACTATTATAGGGGCGGGGGCACGGGCGGGGGAGGGCAGATTAAAGAAGTTGGACGTTCTGCCTATTTCACATCCTTTTTGCGTGGATATCATTTTTGTCCTTTATAGAGGAAGGTAGCCGGGATTGTACGAAATTGCAATTATGGGTAGTAATACGGAGGATTAAACCATAAAACACTCTAGTCATAAGTATGAATTTAAAGCCTGTCTTGAAGATATTCCATAACATACTAACATTGCAAGGGACTGAGAGTTTACATTAGGGCGACATTGAATTACCCTAATGTTGTTGGCGATTAAGCGTTTGGCGATCCTTTTAATGGGTGAGCGCTACAACGACTGTGTTCGATCAAATGCGTGAAATTATTCTAAAAATGTCCGGGGTACATTAATTAATCCTAATGATAAAGTCAACGCACCCTAAACGAGACTTAAACTTGGACTCTCAAATCTTGAGAGGTAGACGCATTGTCCTCTCAGCACGGAGGTACCAGCTGTAAAATCCATAACGTAAAGCCACCTCATTTTGAGGAAAAGCCCCGTGTGTTTGTGTGCGCGCACGCGCGATGAACAGCTCGAAAACTAAAATCCATTAAACATGAAAATGAATAACTAAGTTCAGCATCTCCCAAAGATGGGACTCGAACACTTAAGAAAATACATGCCAAGCTAGTCCTTAAAATACTTTTGGTTGTTTTCTCAAAAAGGCAAACGATTTTTATAAGTATAGAGAATATACTTCACTGGGAATACATATTTTGGGACCCCCCTGAATCTAAAAAAAGAAGGTACTTTTAGAAAAAGGTCCACAGGCGCGCACAGCCCAGCTCAAAAACGATAAGTCGTTAAATACCAAATTTGATATATAAGTTCAGTATCTCTAAAGGATGCGATACGAAGATTTTCAAGAAAATCTCCCAACTACCCTTTACGTGGAAAAAATTTCGAAAATTTGGTGTTCCCAAAATAGGCTCAAACAATTTTGATTAAAATGTCTCATATTTAAGATATTTACATGACAAATAAAATATATATCTTGAATTTTCTGGAAATATCTCTAAAGATCTCTTTATTCTGCACGATTTTTTTTTAAATTTTGCATAGAAATCCATCAGAGAAAGACAAACATACTAAAAAAATTTTTGAGCTGCTTAAAACATACAATTTATTTCATATACATTTTTTCCCTGGAGTTGACCGTTTTTGAAATATTCCTTGTTATTGGTTTCAGTTTTAAAATACTTCAACTTTTCTCATACAGAAACTTGTCAATTCCTGGCCACGTAAAAAATCGGATTTTAATCCCATAGCAATAACATTTTAAAACACGTGACTGTCGGTTTAGCCTAATGTATTCGCTTACCTCCTTTCTTCTTACAAGGAACTAAGTAATAAGACTGTCTCTGCTAGTGTTTATCTTGATTAGCATGAAATCGATAGAAGAGTAAGATTATTAACAATAATTTGTACCAGAGAAGTAGAGCAAGTCATATGAATAGAACAGATCAGATTTTTTTATTAAAATGTGTTTAAGATATTTCGATTATTATTAAAAAGTGTATAATCTAGAATAGTCTATGTATAGTTTGTGAATAGCCTGTAAAGTCCTCTTCATTCGGAATGAATTTTGTATTATTTTGTATATTCCAATGATAAACCAAAAGCGATATACAAAAACGTATTACACAAAAAATGGTTAAGTGCACCACAATTTATTTCAAATAATTATTTTGTATGTCGTTTAGGGTGAGTTATCCAGTTAAGAATGGTGTTTTTGTTTCGCTTGTTTTTCCTGACGCTTTCCTTATACAGACAAAACGAATGTCGAGTAACTCTAAGCTCCATGAACCCTAGGTACATTTGAACCCCATTTCAATAATTTCATTTATCGTCCTACATGACCTATCAGGTTAAGGGGCGTTAAAAATAAACAAAAAAATCCTTTGTAGCATCAGCCATTTCCCTAATATTTGTTATCGGTTAAGAATTAACATTCTTAATAATTTTGTAGTTTTAAGTGCTTTCACCATGCAGTTGTTTCTCGTTATGTCACGACTATTAAATTTCAATGTCAGTAAATAAGAGATGACTTCAATTTCAGCCTCCTGTATACCTCTCTTGTCTACAATGAAGCATATACTGCAAATTTTTCTGTCAACGTTTCGATTAACAAGCGAAAAAATCTTATGTGTTCCATTCTCATACTTTCTCTATCTACATCTATGCAAAAATTATTGTTAAAAATCTTATTCTTCTATTTACTTCATACTAATCAAGAATAAAATTAGTAGACATGGTCTTATTGCTTGCTTTCGTGCAAGTTGAAGGGAAATATGAGAATACCATAGATTAAAGCGATAGCCAAATATTTTTAAAGTTGGTTCCTATGTGATTGAAGTTCATTTGAATGGCAAGTTGAACAATTCCCGTATGAGAAAAGTGTATTTTAAAACTGAAATTAACTCCACGAAAAAACTGAATCTGACATAAATGTTTTGTTTTGACGAACTCTACATTTTTCGTTAAGTAAGTTTTTGTCCATCTCTTGCAGTTTATCAGTTATGCAAAATTCTGCAAAATCCATTTAGAATAAAGACGTCTGAGGCTATTTCCAGAAAAGTTAAGATATACATTTTATTTGTCATGTAAATATCTTTAATATTCGATATTTCAATCAAAATCGTTTGAGCCATTTTTGAGAACAAACATTTTTGAAACCTTTTCCATGTAAACGGTAGTTGGGGTTGGGTGGCTTATTCCAGAAAATCTTCGTGTCACATCCTTAAGATACTGAACTTGAGCTACGCTGCCCTCAAACAGACACACACACGAACATTTTTCTAAAAATGCTTTTATTTTTGGATTAAGCGGCCTCAAAACATATATTTCCCGTGAAATCTCGGCATCGAATTTTTTGGTGCAATACAATACCTTCTCTATGCACTGTACATAGTACGTATAGAGAACGTAAAAATCTCCAAGAATAGTTTGCAGAAGCTGTATAAAAAATCTGAAGTGCTCCATTCATATGACTTTCTACATCTCTGTAACACACTATTGTTAATAAGCTTATTCTTCTACTTCCTGCTAATCGAGATAAATAATAGTAGAAATGGTCTTATTACTTAGTTCCTTCCTTATAAGTAGAAGGGAAATAAGGAAATACACTACGCTAAACCGACAATCAGATGCTTTAAAATATGGTTGCTATGTGATTGAAATCCCTGTCTTTGCGTTGCCAGGAATTGACAAACCCCCATATGAAAAAGGTTTAAGTAAATAACTAAAACCAATAACAGGAATATCTCGAAAACAGGCAATTCCACGAAAAAAATGTATATTACATAAAATTGGGTGTTTTAACGAGATCCACATCTTTTGTGTGTATCTCTTACGATTTACTAGTTATGCAAAATTCAACAAAATTCATCCAAAATAAAGAGGTCTTCAGATGCTTTTCCCAGAAAATTCAAGATACATATTTTATTTACAATGTAAATATCTTAAATATAAGAGATTTTAATCAAAATCGTTATTCATTTTTGAGGAAATTAAAATTTTCGAAATTTTTTCCATGTAAAGTGTAATTGGGAGTGTGAGGATTTTCTTGAACATCTTCGTGTCACATCCTTGGAAGATATTGAACTTAAGTATCTAGGTTCGTTTTTGAGCTCTGCTGTCCACAGACACACATTTTTCTAAAAGTGCTCTTTTTGGACTCGGGAGGTCCAAAAACATGTATTTCCGGTGATATTTCCGTATCGAATTTTTGGGTGCTATACAATATCCTCTCTACGCTATTTACATACTACCTACATGTAGAGAAAGTAATGAACGACAGTGGAGGAGAAAATCGTGAGAATGCAACATTTGATTTTTAACAATACAAATTATCTCTTCGTTTTGTTTAATTTTAAAGTTATCATTCTCTAAATGTGTGTGCCATACCAAACAAAACGAAATTAAGAAAATACTCAAGCTGCACTGGGGATTTGTCAAGAAATATCTAAGATCTCTAATAGCAAATTGAAGTAGCATGACCTAAATTGAATTAATTCTGGGGTCCACTGCTTTAAGAGCATTAATTAATTAATCGCCACTAAAGCTGCCAGATCTAGCTACTAGTCTTCGTCTACCAGGTCTAGTCTAGCTGTATGAGAACACGCTTGGTCACCTGATCTTGAAAAGTTGGTAATCGTTATTATGACTTTGGCATTTGCACTTTCTCTCCATGGCGTAACAGTTAACAGCAACTGCTGAATTCAAGGCCAAATGTATTAATCCAGAGCGGGCAGTCTTGGCTTTCAGAAAAGCCCACCAAAGTTCATTTCTAATAAGGGACATTGTCACAGATCGAGACAGGATTTGTGTGTGAGTGTGTGAAAATAGATCGAAAAGAAAAACATCCTTGACTTGAACTTTCTCTTCTATATCCCCAAGTTTGACAGTAACAAAATTATTTACAAGTTAGAATGATTCTCATATTTAATTTCATGCATATATGGGTGACTATAAAAACATTTAAGGAGACGACTTACAAAAATGAACAATTTTTAAAGCACTCATCGTGTGGGCAAAATTAAACTGCCTAAGGCAGTTCTTCGTTAAATCAGGCATGAGGATTACTTGCAAAGTAGAGAGGGTATGTGCGAGTAGCGAGGAGTAACACACATATTTTGCTACAAGTCAGGTGCAGTGGTGGTCTTGTCCCATTCTGAGCCTCAGTAACAATTTCTCCGCAGGTTTTTGAAGTCGTTTGTTTATGTTAAGCATATGTTTCAGCAACAATTATTACACCTACTGTGGTTGAGCAAATTATAATCTTTGTTTATAACCTTTATTTATCTTATGCACATAATATAATCTTACACTGCCTTGCGTCCATGTAATACATTGTTTCTTTCTAACAATAAAGTAATAAGCTTCATTGTCATTTAACTTTAGAACATTTTAAAACCACGTGATGACCCAACATAATGAATTGTATGATTTTAAATCAGTAAATATAGCATTCCTCATTGTTTCTGAACTTTAAAACACGCAATATTATAATCGTGATATAACATACTATGTGGGCCTATATCGGTAGTTTTCATTTTTTTTTATTGTTATTGTCTCTCAGAGTTTATCACTAAAAATTATATATTTGGCTCTAAAGTGGAATAACTCCCTGTCACTCTTAGTCTGGCATACTGCGTTCGAAGCCATAATCGCCACTGAATAAGACGTGCCCGTAACCCAAATGAAAGAAACCATCGGGCAAGCATATTGAGGTAAGGGCGCCTTTGAATACAATGGCTCTTCTGTACCATCCCCCCATGCCTGTGTTAAATGAATTCTTAGTTGTAAGTTATCTTTAGTGCAGTCCTGTGCGTAGACAGTTGGAGCCTTGATGTGAGCGAAATTCATTATCAGCACCTGGCATAGAACCGGCAGGTGATCGTTGTGCGGAAGATAAGTCTGCCGTTACAAATTTAGATTATAATTTTTCCCAATGATTTGGGACCCTATGGGAGTGAAAGCTCAAACGCAGGTATTTTTGTTTTCGATGTACTTTCACTGTAAAAATTGCAGCTCAATCTGTGGTAACAATGTAACAATGGCCCCTTTTGAATCTGTCAAATTCACTACAATCTGTAACTAACACAACTATATCGGACCTCTCTCTCCCTTGTAAAGGGGGGGAGGCCTTTACAACTACAATATTAGATCCAACAAGACAAAGTTTGCATTTACCTCTGTAAAATCTTAAATCGTTTGAGATAATGTTCATTTTGGCAAAATCAGCATTGGTGGGATCTAAATTCACATGCTAAGGTTCCCCCATTCTGCGTTTTTACAAGAGACTTTTAAAGTGTTCACGAAATGTGTCTCGCATCGTTTCGTTTCCTTTCTGTCTCATGTTGAGCTATAGCATCTCGAAATCTGGGCATGTATTTGATGCCAGACTCTAGCTGTATGAGTAGGCTTTGCCCCTGGGAATTAAGTCTCTGCCGCCCACATTCAGATACGCCGGCAGCAGCAGCATTTTGCATCTCCCAAAGGCTTTTCGTGGACCGCGACACAACAGTTCTGTTTCTTCTTGTTTCTGCTCGTCGCTTTTTCCTACACAGAGCATAAGGCACTTCACAGGCAGCAAAAGTACAAGTACGAAGAGGAAAGTTCTGAATTAATGGCCCCAAGCTGAGCGATGGTTCTCAGAGATGAAATTCACACAACGTGGTAATTCCGAAGCTGTAATCGTTTCTTCTAAATGTACTAATCCCGAGGCGGTGTCGGAGATCCAATTCTATATTATTAATTATTATTATTATTATTATTATTATTATTATTATTATACCCATGCAAATATACTATACTACTAATGAACAGGACAAAGTTGGTACTCATTTGTGCTAAGTACTGGACTCGCCCAAGACAGAATTCAACTGAAGTTTGAGGGAATATAAATTACAATAAGTTTCGGATTTGTTCCATATTTACTTTGACTAATTCGTTACGTTTCGGCCAATAGGGTGACTAACTTAATTCGTGGACTTTATTCTGAAGGCCGCCAACGTTTAAGTAAAAAATACCATTGATAGAGACTATCTACAGAACAAGCATGAGGCGAACGTAGACCGACAGACCACAGCGAGCTGCAGTGAAACAGGAGTCTTGAAGGTTTCGAAATTTAATTATATTTCCACATTTAAGTTACGGTTACTGTGTATGTATTTTTATACTGTTTAAAACTTTTACTACTATGGCACTGCAGGCGATAACATGATACATGAAACATAGATGCAGTACCGGTGGAATGCAATGACGGGGGAAATCGGAGAAAACCAGCCCCTGCGCTGCTTTGTCTACCAAATGCGGTCGCGTGGGATCGAACCACGGCCGTCTTGGTGAGAGGTGAGTGGTCTATCCATTCCGGCCACAGCGTGGCCTCATGTGCGCGTGGTCTCGTGTGTGTGCGTGTGTGTGTGAACTAGATTCAAATACTGAGTATACTATAAGTAATTAAGCATTAGCCACCATTTAACATCGATATTCTCGCGTATTACACCAATTCGGTTGAGTAGGCAAGCTTCCTCCTTCTAGGCGCAGTACCAACAAAATGAAGTACATGGAGCAATTTGAGATGTACGAGTACAAGCATCATGTTTGGTTTTTATAAGTGTTTTAAAATAGAAGGACAGTGTTTTATATTTTTAAGTGCTCATCTCTGAAAGCCACTATTAAATGCACTATCCTTTGCTAAGTAATTATAAGGTAAATGGCACTAAGAACAAAATCTTATACAAAAATCTTATGTATTTCATTGACATGACTTTATCTACATCTCTTGTTAATGAGCTTATTATTCTATAAACTTCATGCTAATCAATATAAACACTAACAGAAACGGTCTTATTACTTAGTACCTTGTAAGTAGAAGGGAAAAACTAGGCTAAAACGACAGTTACGTGTTTTAAAATGTGGTTCCTATGGGATTGAAATCAGTTTCTTTGCGTGGCCAGGAGTTCATAAGTTCCTGTATGAGAAAAGTTATAGTATTTTAAAACAGAAACCAATAAAAAGAAATATCTCGAAAACGGTCAACTCCAAGAAAAAAATGTGTATGACATATATTGTGTTTTAAGAAGTTCTACATTTCTTATACAACTAAGTTTTGGTCTATCTCTTACGGCTTTCTAGTTATGCAAAATTAAAAACATCTAGAATAAGGTATTTAGAGACTATTCCCAGAAAATTCAAGGTATACATTTTATTTGTCATGTAAATAATTAAGTATAAGAAATTTTAATCAAAATCGTTAGAGCCATTTTTGAAAAAACCAAAATATTCGATTTTTTTCATGTAGAGAGTAGTTGGGGGTGGGAGGATTTTCTTGAAACTCTTCGTGTCACATCCTTGGGAGATACTGAACTTAAATGTCAAGTTTTTGAGATATGCTCCCTCACCCCACACACACATATTTTTCATAAAATGCTTTTTTGGATTCAGGGGATCCCGAAATATGAATTTCCGTTGAAATCTCGGTATCGAAGTTTTGGTTGCAATACAATACCTTCTCTATACACTATGTACATAGTACATGTAGAGAAAGCAAAGATGTGGTGTGATATGTTTACTTTCTAAGCTACAGACATCTTGGTGTGCAGACTTTCAAAAATAACAGGAATCCCAAGAGGGTCTGAGATTGCCGTCAGTGATGCTAATTGAAAGAAAAAACGAAATACGGATTTAATACCATTTACATGAACTGCTGCTTCCAAATCTTCGTTCTCTAAATACGAAAGCCGTTATATCACAACAGGCTTTAGATTTTCATTTTGAAGATAAAAGAAGGAAGCAACACTAACTTTAGAATAAAAGAATGATTCTGCAAAATGGAGCAAAGCCATTTTGAAAAGCTGAAATTCTAATTTCACTACATTTCATTAGTCGAAACTGGAGTGACATGTGAATGAAATAATCTTTTACATCATCTATTACTTTCTCCGCCTAAGTAGAGGAGGTATTGGATTGCAAACAAAAATTCTGTATCAGATTTTACCGCAAATACATGATTTAATACCTTCTAAATCTTTGTTATAATACATGCATCTAGGTGCGCGCAAGTAACGAGCATCTTTAAAGTCAATCGAGTTTTACTCACTCGAATTTCAAAACCATTCTTTTAAATCCACTTATATTTTAATTCATTTCTTTTTAGGCCACTTAAGACAACATTAGATAAATAAAGGTTGCATCCATTTATCTATTAGTTTTATTGTTATTATTATTATTATTATTATTATTATTAACTTTTAAATATGGTGCATTTTAAATATTTACAAAGTAAATGAATGCAAATTTGTTTCTATTATCAATAGAAATGGCAAATTCCCAGCATAAATTTGTTCATGCAGTTATGAATATGCTGTAAAACGTTGATGTAAACTAATTAATAGTTGCTATATAAAAATATCTTTTCAACTTCTAAAACTGAAAATTATTAGAAAAAAGAGGCGCAAGTTTTAAAAATGTTTTGCAGCATACTGATCCACATTTACTCCAATAAACTGCACCAGAACTATATTTTTCCCTTCTCTATTCTTTTTTTTTTTTTTTTTTTTCTTTCTTCCCTTCTGTTAGTAGTTCAGCAAGTATCAGCTAAAAGTTTAACTTTTCTCCTTTTAGTTATTTTATCACAATTACACTCAACTTAACCAGAGATTAAATATGTTATAATTTGAACATATGAACCAATTAAGATATACAAATAACCTTTGGTGTACTTTGTATCCATTGTTCACTATTTCCTCACCTTATCGATGCTTTATTTGGGATCCCACTTACAGCGATAAGAAGTATTAACGTGCATGTTGTACGTGTATGTTTTAACACCAGTAAACACATATTATCTCTAATGTTCGCTTTTGGAATTTCATTTAACTGCTGCATAAGCAGAGCTCTCGGAGGCCAACACCGCCCTATCGAGAAATAATCAGAATTTTCTGGAGGTTTCTTCTCCCTAGTTTACAGAAAGTTCGCTCCCTGAAGGTTCTGTAGAGTAGGGGAGGGCACTCCAAAAATTCTAGTTATCTCTCATCTTTCTGCTGGATTATGGTGCATTGCTAATTTTATTAATATTAAGTTCTAATAAATGTAAGTATCCCCAAATTGCATTTTAAGGTCCTATTTTAAATTGTAAACCCTTTTTAGGTGAATAAGTGTTAATTTTAATAGCTTAAAAATCCGAGGTCTATTGATAACTGGCCAAGATAGGCGTAACTACCACGTTCAAACTGAAACAGGCTGTGAAACAATCTGATGTGTTTCAATCACAAGACTTTCTCTAGCTGTTCCAGATATAATCTATTTTTACAAAAGATTATTCTTTTATCCACTTGTTAATCGAGAAAATCTTTAACAGAATTCATCTAATTACTTGCTTCATTGAGAGTAAAAGGGAAATAACGGAATACACTAAACTAAAGCGTTAGTCAAATCTTTTAAAAGCTGGTCGCTCTGTAAAACAACAGAAATTCGGTTCGCTTTGCATGGCCAGCAGTAAAACTAGAGAGAAACGAAAAGAGGCTTCCTGTTTCAGAAGAGTTAAATAGTTTAAAATTGAAACCAATAACAAGGAATATCTCGAAAACTCTAGAAACAAAATACGTAAATGACAAATTATGTGTTTTATTAAATCTACATTTTTTTGTTAATAAGTTGTTTATAACCTATGGTTTAACAGATGTAAAATTCAGCAAAATTCATCCAGAATAAAGAGGTCTTCAGAGGCTATTCCAAGAAAATTCAAGATTTCATTTTTATTTGTGATGTAAATATAATATACGGTATTATAATCAAAATCTTAGAGCCATTTTTGAGAAAAGCAACATTTTAATAACTTTTACATCTAAAGGGTAGTTTTTTTTTTGGGGGGGGCGGAGTTCTAGAAAATAATATCCTATCCTTGGAAGATACTAAACATACAAACCAAGTTTGGTATTTAACGGTCTTTTCGTTTTTACTTTCTCTACACATACTGTGTAGTGTATAGATGTGTATTTAGCAATGCTGTCCACAGACACACACACGGACGTTTTTACAAAAATACTTTTTTGGCTCAGGGGACCTCAAAACATATATTTCTGCTGAAATCTCGAATCGATTATTAGGTACATTGTATCTACATACGTGCTAGAAAAAATAAAAAAATGTTTAGTATTGAAGTCTGCCCCATTAAGTGAAGTCAATGAAAGTGTATTTCTAATGGGTATTACAATTTAGCCCATTGCAACACAGATGAAGACCAAAACAAATTCCAGAAAATACAACATACCAACTATACCTTGAATATAGAAGAAGATAAATAAAATGCATAGCTTGTATCAAAAGTTACGTGTCCCTTACTAGTCTATAGAACAAAAACCTTAATAAATCACATATTTCCTCTAACCACTATAATTTTTTATCTGTTCAACGAAATAAACGGTATTTCAGAATTTCAGTTTATTTTGTTCGATAATGCAACCAAATGACATCACGGAAGACAAAATATGTCTATCGCTGTATCATATTAATTTGAACTACTTGTTTCTGTTTGTTATTTTATTTAAAAGTGTTATTGTATTGCCAACACAAGTATGAAGTAAGGTATTTGATATACTATTTTAGCTTTGACTGTTTAATCGCACTAGCATTAATTGTATAAGTGGTATTGAATACTATTTAAAACAAATACTGAATTATTATATCGTAACACATTAAATAATAACAGTAATAAATGTCCAGTTTCACGAGTAAAACAATTTTCTGGCACTACAATGTTTAATATCTTATCACTTTTCTCCATTCTTGCCTACTGTACCACAATTCCTCCTCAGGCTCCCAATCAATCACTGACCTAATTTCTTGAATCCACGTGCCATATGGTATTCCTTTTCTCTTCCTTCTTGGTGACATACAAATATAACAATAATAAAGAAGAATAATAATAATAATAATAATAATAATAATAATAATAATAATAATTACTCATGCCACTTGAATTATATTGTAGATTACAGTTAGGTAGATGTTTTAACTTACATATCTGCAGCTGTGCGTTATGTTAAAGCGGCGGATTTCTAACGAGCAGGCTCCCAGTTCAAATCTGCTCTCTTCTGTAAGCCTTTAAATTTATAATATATACTGTACGAAAACTTATTATATGAATAGAGATCCAACTCGAAAAGGATTAAAATTTGTACCATCCCTGCAAATATAACAAGTAAATAAATAAAAATAAATATAACTCCAAGAAGTGAACGGGTACATGGAAAAGTTTATTTTATATGGTGTTGAAAAATTTAAAAATCAAACCAAGAGCGACGATTATTTTCGGATTGTTAACGCCACAACAAAACACACAATAACATTTATTTGTCATGTGAAGTCTTAAAAAGATAGTACTTTAATCAAAATGTTTAAGAGAAACGTTTAAACAAATAAAATAACGAAAATGCTCATGAAAATGGTAGTTTGGACCGGTGATTTTCTTGAATCTCAATGTCGCAATATTGGAAGATATATGGTGAAGCTTGAAGGTCGGTATATAGTGTACATAAGGTTCTCAACTGTTTTAATAAGGTGTTCCCTCTCATTCTCGCTCTCTCTCTCTCTCTCTCTCTCTCTCTCTCTCTCTCATAAACATAATTATTTTTTTCTACTTATCTTTTACTCAGAGAACCTCGAAACACGCATTTCTGGTAGAATCTCGACATCTACGATAGACAAATAATACGAGGGCATCCAAAAAGTGACAGACGATTTGGCATAACTAACCAATAACGAAAGTTATCAACACAAAACTTTATTTACAAAGTTACAGTACCTTATTCTATTTCTCAACGTGATCGTCATTACTATCAAGGTATTTATTGTCAAATGGTACTGGTTTCTCAATGCAGATGTTATACTCTTCTACCGCTAAAGATCTGAGCCAAGATGTCACTGTCACTTTGAGGTCTTCATGGTTCGCAAATCTTTTCCACCCAAAAAGTCATGTATGGCGTCCAAAGTGAAACACCGGTGTTTCTGAATTATTTTATTAACCTTTGTTTTGAACTCCTCCATAACGATTGACGAATTTCCACTCCGGTCTTTATTGCTCACATTGGTTCTTCTTTGATTGCTCGTAAATTATGTGTCATTTCCTCACTGAAGACTCGTTCATTGCATTATCACTATACACTTGCATTATTTGCCTATAAAAGTCGATTGGCCGAACATTTTGTGCATTAAAAAAAATAATAAGTTCTTTGGCGGTAGAGAAGTATAACATCGGTATTGAAAAACTGGTACCACGTGACAATAAATATCTTGACAGAATGAAGATTACGTTGAGAAATAGAGTAAGGTACTGTACCTTTGTAAATACAGTTTCGTGTTGATATCGTTCGTTATTGTTTAACTATGATAAATCGTCTGTCACTTTCTGGATGGCCCTTGTACAATATTTCCTCTACCTACTACATGTAAACATGAGAGAAAACAAAATTAGATGTACAGCTCTGAAACTACAAGGTGCATATCATGTTTATAATAACTTTCTTCTCTTGCTTTCTTTTGTATCTCCATTTCTCCAGATGACTCCATCATGCTTAGCTTCAGCCTTTACACAAGGCAGTCTTATTTTAGAACTTTATGTCAAATTAATTTTGTATTAATATATTGAAATACTTATGTCAATTTCCCCCCTCAATAAGTTTATTCTTCTTTTGATGTTACGTTTCCAACACGGTTAATTCAGATGAATTAAAACCAACACAGATAATGAGTTCAAAGACCTAAAATACTGAAGCTATTTTATACTTATCATAATGATTGATGGGTGAAAAAGGACGCGGTTATAAAGCTCAGAGAGACACTTGACCTAATTATGATTAGCAAAGCGAGGAATAATTTTAGCTAGATAGCTCTCTTGGATTGAAAACCAACCATTAAATATTTCATACACGCATTTTATTGGGTTACACAGAATAGCCCACCTACTTATACTCCTACTAGTGAAAATCAATATAATTTTATCACGATATAGTGGATTATTAATTTTAGCGCACATCGGTAATTTTACATTGATTATGTTTGTAAAAGTTTGCCACATTTACTGCCAAAGTTTGATTCGTTCAATACAGGACTCGTTCAAAGAAAACTCTCAATTAAAACACAGCGTACGTGCTGTATTTCGGGCTAATTACCATACACGCTTCTTCAGAAGAAATTCTCCTCCATTTATATTTTAATGAAACCAACTACACAATGAATGTCTTGTTCCACATTGGTTCCATTGAAAGCCTAAAGAAGCCTTGTCAACATTCAGCAAAACCAGAATGCTTATGACAAAAAAAAAAAAGAAATAATACTTGTACAACATTTAAATAATCCGAAAACTTAGTATAAAAATCGTATGTGTTCCATTCACATGACTTTCTCTACTAACTATTGTTACAAAAAAGTATTCCTTGACCTACATCGTGGTAAACGAGATAAACATTAGCAAAAATGGTTGCATTAGTTCCTTCTAAGTAGAAGGGAAATAAGTTAATACACTAGGCTAAAGCGATAGTCAACTGTTCTAAAAAGTCGGTCGCTATGTGAAACAATCGAAATTCAGTTGGCTTTGCGCGGCCAGGAGAAAAACAAGCAAGACATGAAACGAAAGATGGCCTCCCGTTTGAGAAAAGTTTCAACAGCTTTAAGCTGAAACCATTAACAATATCTCGGAAACGGTTAAATGTACAAAAAAATCACTATTAAATAAATTGCGTGTTTTAACAATATCTATCTGCATCTCTGTGTACTATTTTTGTTCCCCCCTATCTCTTACGGTTTACCAGTTATGCAAAATTCATCCAGAATGAAGATGTCTTCAGAGGATATTCCCAGAAAATTCATGATATACATGTCATTTGTCGTCTTAATATAGGTATTTAATATAAGACATTTTAGTCAAAATAATTAGTGTCATAGTTGAGAAAAACATTTACAAAAAAAATAGTTTGTAAAGGGTATTTTGGGATGGGGGGCGGGATTTTCTTGAAAAGCTTCGTGTCGCATCCTTGGAAGATACCAAATATCTTAGCATTTTCGTTTTTGAGCCATGCTGTCCGCGCAAGCACGCGCACACACGGACGTTTTTCTAAAAATGTTTTTTTCAGAAAGCCTCAAAAACGTATTTTTGGTGAAATCTCAACATCATCGAATTTATATGCATAGTAGTGTAGAGAAAGTAATGTGTTACATTCACATGACTTTCTTTAATCACCAATGGTTTATTTTTATTTGTCTTCTGCAAACCAATTCTCCCCAAATCATTATTTTGCTGCCTATCTTATGTTAAACAGGGTGAAGTTTGCAGAAACAGTTTCTTTACATGTTTTGATGAAGGTACTGGCAGGGAGGGGTAGAGGGGACCAAATTGATAGGTGTTAAGCGTGTCGTACTATACTGGCCTTGAAATATATTATTTTCATGACATCGCAAAAAACAACTGAATAGCGACAACACTTTAAAATGACAAATATTGAACATTTTAACCAATATCAACGATATCTCGGAAAAAGATGATGCCACAAAAATGTTATTGGAAATAAATTGTGTTTTAAAAGTAGTCACCTTCGATGTGCACTAGTATTGCAAAGTTTTGCTAGTATCTCTTACGATTATACAAAATCAGTAATGCCAAATATATTTTCCCAAATAAAGAAGATTCCCAGATATATATGTATATATATTAGTTTAATTGTAATAAAAATATCTTAAATTCGTGGAATCTTAGTCAAAATAATAAAGAAGCATTCTCTACCTATTAGACACATGGTAGAGAAAGTAAGCAATGACACCTAAACTCGCATTTAATATAAAAGTTCCAAAATGGGGCCGCACAGCTTTCAGGGGGCAGAGAGTATCTCAGATTATACAAACCGAATCACAGATAACGGCCACGAAAGATGGATGTACGAGTCATTTGCAAAGTTAACGAATAGGAATTTGAATCCTCTAGTTAATGAACAAGCAAAAGGGCCATGAAACAACGCTGCAAAAAATTCAGCAATGGACAATTGGCTATCGCAGTTATTAGGTGTATCCATTAACAATACCATGGTGCTGACTCGGCACTAGACAGCAAAAAGGAAATCGTGTTCGTTCCACGACTGTTGATTATGCTGACTTATGGCTGGACAAACTTGGCATCTAACACTTACACTCCTTTCGCTATTTATTTATACGCGGAGCATGATTGCAAAGACCCGCTCTGAAATCTTATATCACGTTTATTATTAGCATATTTTATGAGAATATAGAAAATGGAATAGCGTTAAAACTTAAACTTTCTCTCTAGTAGCCAATTCAATGGGACAATGGTGTAAGTAAACATATAATAAAAATCATAAAATGTACGTAGCAAGGGTATTATAGTTTAATTATATGTCCAGGAGAGAGGTTACAAACAAAAGGAGTTTTCAGGTTGTTGAATGATATAATCATTGTTAATTCCCGTGGTACACAATTTACGTGCACTAGTTTGCAATACGCTGATTACGTAACTAAACTGTTTTATCATCCATAATACTTAGGCAACTCATGATCTTACGTAGTGGAGGAGCAGCTTCCTTGCCCATAGCCTTAACACTTTCAAAGCAGCACCGACAATGATTTAGAAAATCTAACACCAGCGTGAATTGAAAAACAGGCTTTGAATGTTTACAACAATTTAAAAGTCAATATATATATATCCAGTATAAACATTTTTTTATGAGTTCCATACACCTTTCTCTTGCTGTTACACAAACAAAATTACTTACAAAAGATTGTCTACGTCATGCTAATTCAGATAAACATTAGCAGAATTCTTACTTGCTTCCATGTAAGTAGAAGGGAAATAAGTGAATACATTAGGCTACAGTGATAGTCAAATATTTTAAAAGCTGGTCGCTATATGAAATAATTAAGGTTCGGTTCGCTTTGCATGGTCCAGTTTGAGAAAAGTTAATTATGATAATTTTATTGTGAAGGACAGGAGTTGGATAGGTAGAGTTGGACCGAAAAATTCAATACCATAACCGGGATTTGAGCCACGGATCTCCCGGTCTCTAGTCAGGACAATATGGACAATTATCACAAACAATTGCCCATATAGTTGGCTGAACTATGAATCCTGGGTCTTGAAGTACGCTATTGCAGTTTGTCATCTCAAAATAATTTGAGATCACATTGTGGTTTACCGGGAAACTGCGAGTCAGTTGAGAAATTCGGTGCTATGCCGGTATGTTGCCATTGTAGCTCAGTGCTAGAGCAACCGGCTACAGACCGGGAAATCCGTCGTTCAATGAATATCTCGAAAATGGTCGACTTTACAAGAAAACCGTAGGCATATGACATAAATTAAGCGATTTAACGAGATCTACAAGTTTTGCGTATAAAGTTTCTATCTATCTCTTACGGTTTAACCGTGATGTATAATTCTGCAAAAATCAAGAAGAAAAAGAGCTCTTCAGAGGCTATTCCCAGAAAATTCAAAACATACACTTTATTTGTGATATGAATATCTTTAATATACGGCATTTTATTCAAAACTGTTAGAGCCATTCTTGACAAAATCAAAATTTTCGAAAAATGTTCCATGTAAATGATAGCTGGAGGTGTGGGGATGTTCTTGAAAAACTCGGTATTGGATTTTTGGGTGGAATGCAATACCTTCTCTATCCACTATGTATATTGTACATATGGGCTACAGAAAGTAAAAATTATACTTGTACGACTCGCAAACATAGTCAAGGTCCTGCCATCAGTGCTGCCATCCGATCGACATTTAACTACGGAAAGATTTCTTTTGTAAGAACTCAAAAAGTATTTAAATAGTGTGGTTGACCAGAAATAGTAGCATGCAACTTCACTACAATGATAATTAAGACATATGACAATTACAAAATCACTTCCACTAGTTTTATATTATAAACAAACTCGCATCTCAATTACTGGTACTGTTGTCTTGTTGCATAATGTACCATGGTGAAGCAAAAGGTAAAAAGTCTATATTAAAATTCGATTAGCTTATTTCATTTTTACTTTCTCTACACTTTACTGGTACTGTAGTCTTGTTGCATAATGTACCATGGTGAAGCAAAAGGTAAAAAGTATACATTAAAATTCGATTAGCTAATTTCATTTTTACTTTCTCAACATGTACTATGTACATTGTGTAAAGAAGGTACTGCATTCCACCCAAAAAATCGATACCGGGATTTTAGCGGAAATAGACGTTTTAGGGTCCCCTGAACTCCAATAAAAAGTATTTCTAGAAAAAGGTCCATGTGTGTGTCCGTGTGCCTGTGAAAACGATAACTCAAAACGAAAAACCGGTAAAATACCAAACTTGATATATAAGTTTAGTATCTTCAACGATGCGACAGGAAGATTTTGAGGAAAATCCCCTCACCCCAAATCACCCTTTACAAGGAAAATGTTTCGAAAATTTGACTTTTTAAAAATGGCTCTAACGATTTTTATTAAAATACTGTATATTAAAGATATTTACACGACAAATTAAATGTATATCTTCAAATTTCTGGGAATAGCCTCGAAAGACCTCTTTATTCTGGATGAATTTTGTATAGCTAGTAAACTATAAGCGATAGACAAAAACTTACTCTATGAAAAATGTAGATCTCGTTAAAACAGGCAATTTATATCTTATACATTTTTTTCGTAGAGTTGACCACTTTTTTTTTTAGATATTTCAGCTTTAAAATACTTGAAAACTTTTCACATACGGGAATTCGACATCTTCTGGCAATGCAAAGAAACGGGAATCATCCACATGGCAACCAGCTTTTAAAATATTTGACTATCGTTTTAGCCCAGTGTATTTCCTTATCTCCCTTCTATTTACAAAAAAGCATTTCTCCTTATGTTTATCTCGATTAGCATGAAGTAGCTAGAAGCACAAGTTTTTAGCAATAGTGAGAGATGTTGAGAAAGTCATGTGAATGGAACACGTCAGATTTTCGAAAGAATATATACAGCTTCTAACTTAAATAAACAAAAAAATGAAAAATAGTGAAATTTCTGCTGAGGTGTAATTAAATCTAAAGCTGCAGATAAGCTTGTCTAAGTGAAATCTAAAGATTTCTACATTAAGAAATATATCACTTTTGAAGGCTACGATAAGATATTCGGCGAATGGTCTTAATAAAAAACACATTTGGCTTACATTTAGGATCTGCCTAAAACATAAGGAATTTCCGAGCATTAAAGCCAGGACGAAAAGAAATTAGGTTGAATATTAACCCCATCCCTGTACAATCTGTTAGTGCGTGCAAACAAATCTCAGGAGCGCGTTCTACCCGCCGCCAATGATCACTGTTGTGCACGTCCTATAGGTCGATGATGGTTTAAGTACAGCTAATGTGAAGCCTACTGCTTGCGAAACTTCTTAGTCTGCCCATAACTCAGTTGGGTAAAATATGTTGAAGTACTTCAGCATCTCTGCTGGCGGACGCAGGAATTTATATGGCACTTAAGTGTTCATGAGTACGTAAGAAAGCATCTATTGCTGAAGTGGGTATACTTCCAAGGCAGCAGAACATTGCAATATGGAATTCCCAGGACATTATTTGGAATGACTTCTACAACCAGTTCTATCAATCGCATATAGGGATCATCGTGTGAGCAAATAAGGAACAGGAATCAGGAGTTAAAACAGGCAACATTATCAGAGGTTCGTTTAATAATTTATTTTTTTATTGTAGTTAATTATGAATCAATGCTTAGTGAAGTTATGCCGCAGGCGGTGATGGCAATGTTTGAGATTAATTATTTAGTTATTGTACACTATTTTCATAGAATTACATAAATTGAATACATTACTAACCAATATTCAAATTATAGCTTTAGCAGTTTGAATTCATTTTGCTTTAAACATAGTTCTAGCAGTAAAAATGTACGAATGTGTTTCAATCATCTTCCTCGTTATTACTGTGCATTTGACGTCGACGGCAGGGTGAACAAACGCCTAGTATATTACTGGATCTGCAACCCGGAAAGCGATGTACAATTGTGTAATGCAATGTTCGAACAGGAGACTGGAAACCCATACAGAACATGTGCCTTATTTCTATGCAACCAACAACGCTTAAAAGTCGAGCTTGATAGGGCATTTCGAAGCGAGACTCGCACTGGGGTGAATGACCTTGCTTCTCTCACCGAGACAGGCGACACTGCATGAGTAGCTCCGAGCATTCACGTAAATCGCAACTAAGATCTATAAATTTGGCGTTGTACGATTTATCGTATTTGACGACTTCCCGGTAGCTTATTAGTTCTCATCGCGGTAATTAACGTACAATTAACCTGCCGGATATGTATTGTGTTCCAACCAAATCCTTCTAATCGAGATTTCATCAGAAATATGCTTTGCGTAACTAACCCCTCTAAAAATCTTAATTATTCTATCCAACTTTCGTGTATTGTTTTCTCTAGCATGTACATATGTACAATACTCATAGGTAAAGAGGGTATTGTATTCCAACCAAATATTCGATACCAAGATGTTACCGGTAATACATGTTTTGAGGTCCCCCGAATTATTTTTTTTTATTTTTTTTTTTTAGAAAAAGTCGGTGTATTTGTGTGTAGGAGTGTGATGTGTACAGCATAACTCAAAGGAAAAATCCGTTAAATATCAAACTTGGTATTTAAAATCGTATTTAATCCTCCTAGAATGAGACACGAAGATTTTCAGGAAAATCCCTCCCACCCCAACCTTCCCTTTACATGGAACATTTTTCGAAATTTTGATTTTCTATAAAATGGTTCTAACCATTTTGATTAGAATGCAGTATATTACATATATGTACATGGCCAATAAACTGTACAACCTGAATTTCTTGGGAATAGCCCCTAAAGTCCTTTTCATTGTGAAGGACTTTTGTATATAACGGTTAAACCGTAAAAGATAGACAAAAACTTACGACACAAATAAAACAAAAATGAACCCCGCCTTGATAGTGTGGGGGTAGCGTGTCTGCGTCACGTCCAATAGGTCGCGAATTCGAATCTCGCTTAAGTTGAATTACCATGAAAAGATTTTTGGAGGTTTTCCCCTTATGCTGAAAAGACGGATTCTAATAAACGTTAAGCTCCATGGACACCTAGTTCGTTTGAGCATCATTTCATCGACTTTATTCATCGTCTGATGACCAATCAAATTAAAGGACGTTAAGCTACAATAAAATAAAACAAAAAATGTAGAGCCCGTAAAAACACACAATTTATGTAATATACCATTTCCAAGGTATTCTTTGTTATTGTATTCAATTTTAAAATACCCATGCCTACTTTTCTCGAACGGAAATTCCTCATCGTTTTATACCTCTTGTTTTACTCGTGGCCATAGAAACAACCGAATTTCAATGACAACCGCATAGTGAGGTTTTAAAAGACCTGTCTATAGCTTTAGCTTAGTATATTCTCTTATTACCCCCTACTTAAAAGGAACTAAGTCCATTTCTGGTAATGTTTATCTATTAGCATGATGTAAATAAAACATAATAGTTTGAATGTTTTCAGAAAAGGTAGAGAAAATCATATGAATTGAACACATCAGATTTTTACTTTCTCTATACGTACTATGTAACATACTGTATGGAGAAGGTACTACACTCCACCGCAAAATTCGATACAGAGATTTCATCGGAAATATATGTTTTGAGGTCCCCTGTAACCAAAAAAAATCTGTGCATTACCATGGTATAATGAAAATTATAATAATAAATTACGATTTTTCTATGTTTGTATTGAATGTAGTCATACAATTTGCAAAACACGACATTTTTTACTTTCTTGCTTTAAAATAGTTCACTGTAGCATATAAATTTTAAAAATGAAAATCAACTACAAGAGGCACTTAAGTGAAAATTGAATTTTATATCACAAGGACGATGTTATCAATAAAGCATAGTTCTATGTTTTTCTTCAAAAGTATTTTTGTTTCTCTTTTAAATTAATTATATATTAAAAACCTGCATAAGCGGCACATGTACTCGGAATTTCTGATACATTTAAGACACGCTATCTTGTAGCATTCGAGACAGACTGGATCTTTTGATTAATTGTATTTTGAGTAAATTGAGATAGTTGAAATGATTTGTGGCACAAATGATTAGTATTTCCTTTTTCCTTTGGTGGACAAATTAGAATTCCAGCTTTCCTTTTCTTGGAACATGAGACAATTGTAACTTTCTTAGTGAAACCGCAATCACTATTGTAATTTTGGATCATATTGGGACACGAATTGTGGAGGAATCTTTCGTCTGCTTTTCTTTAGGATTCCCACTAATACAGGATCAGCTTCTCTCATTTGCAATTCCGAACGTAAACTAGGGATTTTCAATTTGTGTGTGCTGGAATTCTGGTTTTTCTATTGGTCACTATATACAACACTTTTATATTTCTCTTTCGTCGCTGTCCATTGAAATATTTGAGTCGGGATGATTGCTCTAACTGTATTCCCCGTCTGCTTAGGTATTGTAAATGTTAAAGTTTGACATATCGAAAATTTCATCGAGCACTTTTTTCAAGCTTCTGTTGAATATTGGGTCACCTCCTCTCATAAAAGATGGCCCTGCATCACTCGACATATTTTTAATTTACACGCCACTCAGCCACACACAAAGTCGGCACGTTTGTGGGATCGCACTATACAATTTCAACATCAGGAATCCTAAAGGCACGTCGTTTCAGAATACAGTTGAAAAGCAGACTGGATTCTATACCATTCGTTGTAACCTGAAAACAGGTATAAACAAAGACACGCGGCGGAAACAATATAGTTCCAGCTTTATTAAATATCCTGCTTTCCTTGCATTCTGTAAAACACTCGAGATGTTGCTATAATTAATGGTATATAATATTACTGCAATATTGCGCTGTACGTTTATGGTACACTAAGTACGGCTCATAAGTATACATTATGGGTGTTCACAAAAGTATGAGAAACGATTGCTCGGGAAATGTGAATACCAGCTACTCCATAATATTATGTTTATGGAGGATACAACTGCAGCCGCTCCCAACATGATACTTATGAAAATTTTTTGTCTTACGATAGAAAGGGCAGCTTTGAGGTGTTTGTAGCAACATCATTTAGTACAGCGTTCTTAGGCAATAACAAAGTAATGTGGACATTAAATTGCAGTTGAGAATATGGGTAGTCTGCATCATGAGATTCTGCGCGCATCTTCCTTGCATACTTCTGCCAAAGCCGAAAGATGACAGGATTAACGCACTATTATAGCCATTGCACTATATTAAGAAGTGCAGTGCTAAGAAGCATTAATATTACTGCTCTCTAGCGAGCTTGTTTTCTACCGCATTTTTGGTGTCATTAATGTTAGATTGTGCTCATAGAGCGCGGAAAACACAAGGTTAGTCACTCGCACGTTTTCCAGTGTGCACGCTGCCAGGGATTTGCCCATAAGGCAATTACGTAATACCAGTCTCGCATGCGCAAAAGCTACTTAAAATGTGCACAACTCAAGATGTGCCGCTGACATTGCTGCACATTTCATCGAGTTGAGAGCAGTAGCGCGGTAGATTTAAATGCCGTACATTTTAAAATTACCGGATATATGTCTAATAAATCCACAAGGTGTCACAAGTTAGGATATTCGTGAGCTCTTGTGCTCTTACATAGCAGCCTCCACTGGGTAAACCAGTGACAAACATTATCACGACGTTTTGAAATTTCAGTCAACATATAGCAAACCGCTTTTTACTTTCTCTACAGTACTATGTATATAGTAGATATAGAAGATATTGTATTCCACCCAAACAATCTGTTTCGAGATTTTACCCGAAATATATTTCGAGGTGTTCTGGGTCTAAAAAATAAGCATTTGGGGGGGGGGGGGGATCAGAGCGTGTGTGTCTGTGAATACAATAATTAAACAACGAAAAGTCGGTTAAATAACTTAACTTGATATTTCAGTTCAGATCTTTAAGGATCCGATACCAAGATTTAAGAACATTCCCCCACCCTAAACCACCTTTACAAAGAAAAAGTTTAGAAAATATTAAATTTTCTCAAAACTGGTTCTAACTATTTTGACTAAAATAACTACATTACAGATAATTACATGGAAAATAAAATTAATATCTTGAACAGCCTCTGATGAACTGTAAGAGATAGACAAAACGCTACTATACAAAAATGTAGATCTTATTAACACAATTTATGTCATGTACATTTTTTTTTTTTTTTTTTTTTTTGTTAATGATTTCTGAGATACACCCAGGTATTAATTTCAATTATTTATAAATACTTAAACTTTTCCCGCACAGGAAGTCCGTATATGTTTCATCTATCTTGCTTTACTGCTGGCCATGGAAAGAGAACCGAATTTCTTGTCACTCGCATAGTGACAGCTTTTAAAATATTTAACTATCAGTTTAGCCTAACGTACTGTCTTATTTTCCTTCTACCCACAAGGAAGCAAGTAATAAGACCATTTCTGCTAACGTTTACCTCGATTAGCCTGATTTAGAAAAAATAATCTTTTGCAATAATAGCTTCTTGTTTGCGGAATAAGTGGAGAAAGTCATGTGAATGGAAGACATCAGATTTTTAAACTCCAACTACCGCTTCAGATATCCCTCTTGTATCTACAGCGAAAACTATTTATGCATTTTTATCGATTAACAAGAAGCACGAGTATAGAAAAATAAACTTAAGTAAGAACAGTTTGTAGAAGTATATGAATTAACAACCACATTTTCAGAGTTTACCTGTCTGTAAAATTATTGACATTTGTGAATTTATCTACATCTGAATTAAAAAAAAAGCACCTATGGCCTTATATCTGCTTGACGTGTGAGGAGAAAAAATTATTCTGTTTTGAATATGTTACCTGTGGTCTGTGCCATGATGCCATGCATGATGCAGCTTCCTCCTCAAAATGAAAACTCGTTCTGGCCGTAGCCTGGTTTACGAGCATTGATCGTCTCTCATTTTCCCCCTATTTTGGGAAGGGTGAAAAATCAAGAAATATAATTGGGCATTTTCTAATGAACATCGTTACTTACTTCAATCCCAGTTTTAGACACATCGCTTTCTTGCATGTCACATCACAATTACTGTTTGCTACAAATTTTACAGTATTAATCATTAGCTTTTAAAGCTCCGCTTTGAACAGAATATAGTGCATGAAAAAAGTATTTGTCTCCGTTTTAACCAAGAGAAAATTCTTATTTTAATATGCAAGAAGAACAAAAGTGTTACAAATATCTGTTCTGGATTTATACATATTTTTATTTTATTACTTATGTATGGATACATATATATTCAAACTGCATCGAATTTTCATTTTTTTCGTGTGTGGCGTTTAAATAGTTATTTAATATCATCTTTAACCATATATAAACGTTCCTTGACTTTTCTGGAAGTATAATTTACTGTTGCATCTTGGACTATTTAACATGTTTCCTGATAAACCGTGAAAATCTCCTTCACTCATTTTTATTTTATCTATGCTTACTATGCACATAGTGTATAGAAAAGGAATTAATTGTAATGCACCAAAAAATGATACCAGAAATACATGTTTTGGGTCCCCCTGAATCAAAAAAACCAATTTTAGAAAAAGGTCCATGTGTGTCTGTGGACAGCATCGCTCAAAAACTAAAAGACCATTAAATACCAAACTTGGTGTATAAGTTTGGTACATGCTAAGAATGCGACGCGAAGTTTTCAAGAAAATCCCCCCATCTACTACCCTTTACGTGGAACAAATTTTGATTTTGTCCAAAATGGCTCTTATGATTTTGACTAAAATACGTTATGTTTAAGATATTTTATGGCAAATGGATGACTTTTATGTAACTGGCAAACCGTAAAAAATATACAAAAACTTACGACACAAAAAATGTAGATCTCATTAAAGCACGCAGTTTGTTTTTGTAGTTAGCCGTTTTCGAGATATTCCTGATTATTGGTTTCAATTTTAGCCATTTAAACTTTTCTCAAAAGGGAGAGACGTCTTTCTTTTCGTTTCTCGTTTGTTTATTCCTGGCAAGAGATTGGAATTTCAATTATTTCACAGAGCGACCGGCATTTATAGGACTGGATTATCGCTTTAGTCCGTGAATTTTCTATTTCACTTCTACTTACAAGGAAGCTAGTAATAGGACTAATTCTGCTTCTATTTATCTTGATTAGCATAATGTAGATAACAGATTAATGATTTGAATAAAAGATTTGTTTACCGAACGGTTAGAGGACATAATGTGAATGGACCCATTAGATTTTTTCCCTTCTACTTACAAGGAAAATTAAACAAAGGCCCTTCCTGCCAAATAATAATAATAAAAAAAAAATTGCCCAAAATTCAAACTTTTAAGAACAATTGAAAACATTTACAATACTTTTAGTTTATTTTTATACTCTAATTTCTTTTATTTTTTTATTTGGGTTTAAAATTTTTCTTTTAAAGGTTTAGTTAAGTAATAAATAAGTAATAAGGACACTTTCTGCTAATGTTTATCTCGATTATCATGATATAGATACAGGAATAAGCTTTTTAACAATAATTTGTTACAGAGATGTACAATGGAACGCATCAGATTTTTATTTTAAATTCATGCATAAAACTAGCATTTAACATTGCAGAATATAACAGCAACGTTTGTTGATTTATGGTGTTTTTCCAAAGCCAATTACTGATTCTCTAAATATATTGTTTCTGCAATAAATATCATTAAATATACTAAATAAACCACATATAGTAAATTACTCTGAACGTAGATAAGATACCTATCTATTGTAGACAACACATTACAAAATAATGTTTAGTGACTCTTTTTGTTGTGTTTTAATTTAAGCCTCTCGTTACAAAACCACTGCTTTTGTAATTAGTCCTCTAAAATGTATGTCACATTCGTTTAATTAGGGTAAATATGTTGTATCGTTAAATTGTAGTGAAAATGAGTTTTGAATTGGTGGAAGACAACACTGTCAGATTAAAAACGTAGTTTTACCGAACTTCGTTATTGAGCTAAATATTTGCTTCACAAATGTATACTTCCGTCAGTTTTAAACCATATGCCGGTGAGGTAAGGTGTTACACAAATACCTATACTAAATGATTTTTAAACTATGTTGGTTTCGTCAGAAATTTAAAGACAAACATATAAAATAAATTGAAAACTGTTGAAAACCAACACTGTTTATTGTAATACCGTTTGTTTCTTTGTAAATTAATAGGTATAATTTTCTCTACATTAATATGGCTAACATTTTAAATTGGTTATGTTAAAATAGGATATTTTTGAGGTCGCAGTAGTATTTACTATCTTAGGCGGTTCCTTTAAAATAGCTTACTATCTCGTATTATCGGAATTTCGTTCCGCAGTTCTTTTTACTTGCCAGTTAATCTACTGATATGGGGATGTGCTTTTAACCCATTTAAAAACCATCGGTCTAGCCGGATTTGAATCCGCGACTTGAGGATCAAACCAACAGAGCCACTCAGATTGACATCAACGCTACGATGAAATACATTAGGCAAGCTTTTATTCGTAAACTATACATATTAGAACGCAATGGTTTGTACAGAAATATAGCAGTTGCTTCTTTTTTACAAGAAACTTACATCGTTATATGCCATCCCAATTTCAAAAACTCTGTACTCCACATGTAAATAAAGTAGATTACAAACACTTGAAAAGCATTCCCATGCAAGTATTATTATTATTATTATTATTATTATTATTATTATTATTATTATTATCATCATCATCATCACCATCATTATTAAACTAGTCGTTTAGGGAACATGTCCTTTTTACGGATGGTTAATCAAAAGTTAGATATAATTGTGTTTTGAAGTATCTGGAAGTTACAGCGTTAGTTTTTATTTTACCTACTTAACTTTTATTAGATCTAGCTGACCATTTTAATTATGAATTCAAATGTTTGTCGTTTTTTAAATTAACTTAAACTTTTGCAATTTATTTTCGATATATCTATTCAAGGAACTCTAGGTTGGACGTAGTTTACGTTGGAATTTGACCATATTACTTTCTGTGGCACTGGGTATAATGTACATTAGTAGATACAGGAGATATGTATCCTACTCAAAAATATATGTTTTAGGATCCTCTGAATTAAAAACCAGGCATTTTTAGAAAAAGTTCCGTGTGTGAGGGTGGGAAGGTGGACAACACAGCTCAAAAACAAAAAGTTCAATATCTTCCAAGGAAGCAATACGAAGATCCCCCCAACCCTCAACTGCCCTGGAACATTTTTCGAAAATTTTGATTTTCTCAAAACTGACTAACGATTGATAAAAACACTATGTTTAAAGCATTGTTATGATAAACACAGTGTACGTCCTCAATTTTCTGGGAATAGCCTTCATTTTGGATTAATTTTGTACTTTTGTACAGTTTTTGTGTAACTGGTAAACCGTAAGAAAGACAAAGCTTACTCCACAAAAACAAAACAAAAATTATATCTCATTAAAACACTATTTGTTTTCTTTTTTAATGAGTTAACCATTTTCGAGATATTCACCGTTATTAGTTTCATTTTTAAACTACTAAAACCTTTCTCTTACGAAGTCATCTTTTAGTCTCTCTTTGTTTACTCCTGCCAAGCGAAGAGTAGGAACAGAATTTCAATTGTTTCGCATGCGACCGGCTTTTAAATACATTTACTATCGCTTTAGCCTAGTGTAATCCTTTATTTCCCTTCTACTTGCAAAGAAACAAATAATCAGACCAGTTTTTTTAGCATGAAGTAGATAAAAGATTAAGTAAGGAAAGTTTGTTTGAGGAACACCTACAGAAGGGCATGTGAATGGAACATCAGACATAATTTTTTTTTTAATGTAATGGTAGCTATCTGCTAGGGTTTACTATTTCTGTTTGAAAGTGGGTTACACTGAATTAGGAAATATTGTACAGGAAACATGAAAGCAGACGCAACATTGGTACGATGCATGCTAATTCAGTTAACCATTGGAAAACACTGTTGGCAGTAATACCAGTGAATTTGGTGTTCAAGTGTTTACAACTGATGGAACTACATATTTAACGTGTAAGGTTTGTGAAGCGACAATTCTGTGGCCTTTGGTAGGAACATAACTCCAGAACTGGCCTTTTTGTGCTAAGATAGTAGTGGTATAAAAGAATTAATCCTCTATCGTTTGGTGAAGCCCTGATATCTCCAGAAATAATCATCTATCATTTGATATCTCCAGAGCTTCACCAGACGATAGAGGATTGTTTCTTTTATATCACTTTTATCACAAAAAAGCCACTTTTGGAGTTATGTTCTGACCAAATACTACAGAATTATAAAATTAATGTACGACATATGTTAACAACAAATCACAAGTCTGCTTTTGATCCAAAGGCTTACGCCACTTCTAACAGCGATTAGCATAACTACAGCAATCAACACAATAGCACAGCAATCCGCAAATATAAAAATCTGATGTGTTCCATTCACATGGCTTTCTCTACATGTCTGCAACAAATTATTATTAAAAAGCTTATACTTCTATTAACTTCATGCTAATCAGAAAACTTTAGCAGAAATAGTCTTATTAATTGCTTCCTTGTAAGTAGAAGCGAAATAAGGGAGTACCGTAGGCTAAATGGATAGTCAAAAGCTGGTTGCTATGCCACTGAAGTTCATGTGTTTGTATGGACAGCAGTTGACAAATTCCTGTATGAGAAAAGTATAAGTTTTACATAGCAGAAACCAAAAACAAGGACTGTCTCAAAAACGATGAACTCCACGAAAAAATGTATATAGCATAAATTGTGTGTTTTAACGTGTTCTACATTTTTGTAGAGTAAATTTTTGTCTATCTCTTAAGGTTTAGTAGTTATTCAAAATTCCTTAAAATTCATCCAGAATAAACTACTCTTCAGAAGCTATTCTCAGAAAATTCAAGATATACATTTTATTTGTCAGATAAATATCTTTAATATACGACCTTTTAATCAAAATAGTTAGAGCCATTTTTGAGAAAATCAACATTGTCGAAAAAAGTTCCATGTTAAGGATAGTTTGGGGTGGGGGGATTTTTCTCAAAATCTTCGTGTCGCATCCCTGGAAGATACTAAACTTAAATACCAAGTTTGGTATTTTACTGACTTTCCGTTTTTGAGTTATCGTGTTCACAGGCACACGGACACACCCCGGACCTTTTTCCGAAAATACTTTTTTTTAGATAAAGGGGACCCTAAAATATATATTTCCGGTGAGATCTCTGTATCGAATTTTTGGGTGGAGTACAATACCTTCTCTATACACTATGTACATAGTGCGTATAGAGAAAGTAAAAATCTGATGTGTTACATTCACCTGACTTTCGCTACATCTCTGTAATAAATTATTGTTAAAAAGCTTATTCTTCTATTTCATAATAATTGAGATAAACATTAGCAGAAATTTTCCTTATTATTTAGTTCCTTGTAAGCAGAAGGGTAAAAATCTAATGTGTTCCATTCACATGATGTCCTGTAGCTGTTCCGCAAACCTTTTATTCAAATATTAATTTTTATCTACATCATACTAATCAAGATAAATATTAGCAGAATTAGTCGTATTACTAAAATCCTTGTAAGTAGAAGGGAACTAAGAAAATGCACAGGCTAAAGCGATAGTCTCGTCCCTTAAAAACCAGTCGCTATGTGAAAAATTGAAGTTCAGTAAATAAACGAGAAACGGGAAGAAAGATGTCTTCCGTTTGATAAAAGCTCAAGTGGCTAAAATTGAAACCAATAATCCGGAATATCTCGAAAAATGTTAACTCTATAATATATATACGACATAAATTGTATGTTTTAATGAGCTCCTACATTGTTTGTGTAGTAAAGCGTTTATCTCTTACGGTTTGCCAGTTATACAAGTCATCCAGAATTAAGAGGTCTTCAGAGGCTATTCCCAGAAAATTCAAGATATACATTTCGTTTGTCATAAAAATGTCTTAAACATAAGGTAATTTATCCAAAATGGTTAGCCATTATTGAGAAAATCAAAATTTTCGAAAAATATACCGTATAAAAGGTAGTTTGGGGTGGAGGGATTTTTTTTAAAATATTTGTGTCGCATCCTTGGAAAATGCCAACTTAAATTAAATACCAAATTTGGCATTTAACGGTCTTTTGTTTTTGAGCTATGCTGTCCGCAGACACACACACTCGGGCCTTTTTTTTAAAAAATGCTGTTTTGGATTCAGGGGGACTCAAAATATGTATCTCCGGTGAAATCTCGGAATCGAATTTTTGGGTGTGTTACCAACAATACCTTCTCTATACACTATGTACATACTTTGTAATAGGTGTAGAGTACGTAAAAATGTAAAAACACCTGCACCATAATATACAAAAACAAATGTACAAAAAAATCAAATAAATTATTGGTTTGTTAATCTTAACTTATTCGTGGGTGTTACAGTAGATAAGTAAAGTTGTGCTTGTGATTTTCTCGTATGAAGCACTTACATCTGTCAGTAAAGAAAGTTTTTCTCATAACAATTATATATAATTATAGAATTTAAAAAAAAAAAAAAAACTTTTACTAATAATTATCGATTCGTTAAAGGGGAAAATTATAATTTAATGTCACACTCAAAAGTAAAGCACCGAACTTTACAATACAAATTTAAAATATGGATTTTTCTCGGTAATATGTACGTATTTATATGCATTTTCTCCTCAGAATATGCATTTACAAACACCGATAAGTTCCCTGTTAAAGTTTGACTTACATCTTCGTATACCTTTAAATATGATATATGGGTATTATTATTTACTAGTAGTATTATATTCTTTGTATAGTCACTATAGTTCGGTACCACACGTCACAGTAACACACGTGATTAAAGTCAGCAAGGCGGTCCGGCTACAACCTTGTCCAATGTGTAACTCTGCAATTCTCCATTCCGCAATTGCACGCCTCGCTGAAGCTGCCCGATATAAAAAGTAACCTAGTTTGTGGAGCACCGTTTGACTCGTTTACCGATGCAACGTCTTCGGACATGCTATTAGGTCTAATGGTAGGCTTAACCAACCTTTGCCACTTTATGAAATATTAAACGTTTCTGTAATGATCTTTAGGCTTTAAAAACCTTAGATCAAGGTGTTCCCAATTGCGTCTTCAATCGTAAAATATTTATTCGTTACTCTTAATCGGATTTATGAAAATTCTGGATATTAACACAGGGTGTTAATGAACTATACCGAAATATTTTCACAGAATATGTAGATTACTTAAATTAGTAATTTGAGATAGGAGACTTATGGCATGTTTATTTAAATTTCGAAGTAACGGCTATAAGTTTCTGAAGTGCTAGTACGCCACCGGCTAATTTATCAACCATTCGAGAGCATAACATAAAAACGAAGGGACATATTACAGCGTGCCCTCTCTGCAAGTTCAGAGAAGGTGTACATGTTCTCCATGTTGCCTCACAGACAATCTTCGGCATACTAACCTCAGTAAACAGCAATAAGGAAGTGATAACAGTTTTAATGCACTGGCCAATTAGAATTGCGACCTGAGTATACGTATCGCGGTACTTCGTCTGGAATGAAAAAAAAAATAATAAAAAACATTTACTCTTTGAAAGGAATCGAACTCATGACCTTTAGGATACCAGCTTCTCGCGTTACGCATTAGGTCACCAGAGTAGTTGAAAAAACCCCTCCTGAGTAGGCTGCATAACTCAAGAACGTAGTTAATGAATGCTCAGTGTCGCACCGTCAAGTGATTAGTTTTGAGATTTTACAGATTTTTGCTACATTAAATCTTGAGAACGCTAGTAACGAGCTGCTAAAAATCGATATTTTTATACTCGGGCAGCAGTTTTAAAGACATTCTAAGCCACTTTTTCAACCTGCTTTGCTTTAACGCCAACTTATCAGCACCTGATACCCACACGTTTAACGCTATGTAGTTGCATTATGTTTATCCGGGGACCATACATCGCCGATCTCAAATTACTTATATCAGTCAAGTGCACAATCTCGCAAATTATTTCCTTGTAGTTCATTAACCCTATATATATGTACAGTCATGGAAATAAGTATTCATACAGTACTGCAATTGAAATTGACTACTGATATTTCCATATTAAATTAAATGACAGCGCTACGATTCTGTGTAGGAAGCCACCCCATTAAATAAACAATGTCATGATAACAAAGATTTGAGTATTAAACAAACGTACCTCAAGGAAATAAACGATACCCCAATGCTGGCTGTATTTGACAGTGAAAAAAGTATTCATACACCACTAGAAATGTAAACACAGAAACCACCAACGAGCCGTTTGCAGCAAGCAAGGCCTTCAGTAGCAAGCTACACCTCCTGCTCGTTGGTTCTGTTACGTAGTGAGTGCCGTGTGACAGAAAAATGGGCCGCAAAGGTAAATAAACAACTGTAAAGGAAAGACAGATAGTTAACTCTCAATATAAAAAGGAAAAATCATTTTCAAACATTGCTGATGTTATTGGAAGAAGCCGGGCAACTGTGCAGTCCATAATAACACGATATTTAGAGAGAAATTCTATCATTAACAGTGAAAGAAGAGGACGACCACAGAAGCTAACGCAAAGGGAAAAAAATATATTAATAAGAATGATAAAAAAAATCCTAAATTGACAGCCTCTGCATTGTCTGCCTATATTAACGATCAGTTCGGAAAGGAAACAACACCAAGGGCTGTTCGCTATGTTCTAAGTAGTGCAGGCTATGGAGCTGGGGTACCTAGAAAGAAATCATACATCAGCAAGAAGAACAAGAAAGTCAGAGTTGAATTTGCTCGAGAGCATCTAAGCAAGAACACGAGTTTCTGGGACAGGGTACTGTTCACAGATGAAAGTAAATTGAATGTATTTATAAATGATGTCAGAATTTTGGTGTAGAGAAGACCAAATACTGAGCTTGAACCCAAGCACCTTCAAGCCACAGTGAAGCATGACGGAGGAGGAATTATGGTATGGGGATGTATGGCTACATCTGGTGTTGGGGAACTTGTTTTTGTTGAAGGTAAGATGGATAAATTTCAATATTTAAATATCCTAAAGAATAATCTGCAAAAGAGAGTTGATAAATTGAGTTTAGGCACAGATTACTACTTTCAACAAGACAATGATCCTAAGCATATGGCAGAAATTGTTTGTTTGTGGTTATTGTACCATACTCCCAACCTTCTCAAGTTTCCAGCACAGAGTGCAGACCTTAATCCAATTGAACAACTTGGGATTCCCTTGAAAGAATGGTCCGAAAGCATGACACACGAAGTAAGGCATCTCTGAAACAATGTCTTCAGCAAGAATGGCAAAATATTACCTAGAGACTACAAAAACCTGGTTCATTCCACGCCAAAGAGGTTAACAGAAGTAACACGTAAAACAGGAATGCCTACAAAGTATTACTTTTGTTATTGTATTGTATTTAAACTATAATTTTCTTTGAGTGTATGAATACTTTTTTCCTTGTTGTGAGAAGCAAGCTGGTACAAATGTTTTGCTTACTTGTTGAAGAGGAGTAATTTAGGTCATGCGTTTATACATTCAGGAGGAAATATCATACTGTTAGTTTACCATATAACCTCTCTGGATGTTAACTTTAGTTATAATAAATTAAATTTTTCTACATAAACACTGGTGTATGAATACTTTTTTCCATATCTGTACACACACACACACACACACACACACACACACACACACACACACACACACACACACACACACACACACACACACACACACACACACACACACACACACACACACACACACACACACACACACACACACACACACACACACACACACACACACACACACACACACACACACACACACACACACACACACACACACACACACACACAGAGAGAATAACCGCATGATAAAAGTTATCGCTAGTAATTTCAGGTAATAAAAAAACAACGTTTTAATTCCGAATTATCAGCAGACATAAGAATTTCTAAACATTCAAGCCAGGACAAAGAAATAGGTTGAACTAGCGCTAAACTTTCGCAGCGACGTCGCAGACAATCCAACCCACGCAGTCTGTTGAGGTTTGCGTACACTACTTAGCCATCACTCATAATTTACCTGCCTGCATTTACATTTTGGCCGCTGTTTATGTTCTTTTTATTAATAATGTTCCGAGTGTAACGAACTTGAAGCCAATTGCATATATCATAATTACATATATATTATCATTTACAATTATACTTATTATTACTATTATTATTAATCAAATAATGTGATAAACTCATAAGAAGGACATGGCTATCCTAATTTCATGTTCCAAAATTTCAAAACTGCAAAGAAAGGCGGTCTGTTTTCTCATGGTCGTTAAAGGCAAAACAGCTTATAATAATGTATTATGTTTTTCTCAGAACCTACTTAGCATTCACTAACTACTACCTACTGTTCCGAAAATATAAGATATAGAGAAAACATAATAAACACCCGGTAAGCAATCTGACGTGCTAGCAATACAAGTTCCTTATTTCTCTTCTACTTATAAGGAACTAAGAAAGAAGAGTTTCTATTAGTGTTATCTCGATTTGCATGATGTGGATAGAAGAATAATCGTACTAACAATAATTTGTTACAAAGCTATATGAGAAAAGTACCGTTTTTCAAAGCTGAAGCCAAAAACAAGGAATATCTCAAAAACAATCAATTCCACGGGGTAAAAAAAAAGTATATAACATAAATTGTGTTTTAATGCGCTCTACATATTTTATGTGGTAAGTTTTTGTCCATCTCTTACGGCTTAGCAGTTATGCAAAATTTCGTAAAATTCATCCAGAACAAATTAGTTTTCAGAGACTATTCCCAGAAAATTCAAGATATGCATTTTATTTGTCAGGTAAATATCTTTCATATATGATATTTTAATCAAAATCGCAGAGCCATTTTGAGAAAGTCAAAATGTTCTAAAAAAATTCCATGTAATGGATAGTTTGGCGTGGAGAGTATTTTCTCAAAATCTTTGTGTCGCATCCATGGAAGATATTAATTTAAATATCAAGTTTAGAATTTTACCAACTTTTCATTTTTGAGTTATGGTGTTCCCAGACACACACACTTAGTGACCTTTTTCTAAAAATTCTATTTTGGATACAGGGGACCCTGAAACATATATTTCAGGTAAAATCTCGGTATCGAATTTTTGGATGGAGTTATTACCTTCTCTTTACACTATATACATAGTACTTGTAGAGAAAGTAAAAATGACAACTAAACCTATTAGCACACTAATGTAGCATTAGTAACATATTCAAAAGATATGAGCATTGCAGTTACTGTACTTTTAGCATATTACAGATTTATGCCACAATGACGCTGGATATCATTTTTATTGTCCAAACTTAGAATCCAGGTTGAATTCTCAACTGAACCTTAACCTGCCATTTTTACTTTCTCCACACGTATTATGCACAGTGTATAGAGAAGGTATTGTATTCCACCCAAAAATTCGACACGGAGATCTCACCGGATATACATTTGAGACCCTTTAACCAATAAAAAAGCCTTTTTAAAAACATGTCCGCGTGTGTGTGGGAAGGGGGGCAGCATAGCTCAAAAAAGAAAAGTCCGTTAAATACCAAACTATCTGCCAAAGATGCGACACGAAGATTTTCAACATTCCCAACTCCCTTTACATAGAAACAATTTCGAAAATGTTGAATTTCTCAAAAATAGCTCTAATAATTTGTATTAAAATACCGTATACTAACGATATTTACATGACAAATAAAATGTACACCTTGAATTTGCTGGGAATATCCTATGAAGACGTCTTCACTCTGGATAATTTTTGAACAACTGGTAAACCGTAAGAAAGTCAAATATTTATTTAGACAAAAATTTAGATCTCGTTAAAACACACAATTATTATATCATATACCCTTTTTATGGAGTTGACCATTTCTTAGATATTCCTTTTTATTGATTTCAGTTTTAAAATATTTAAACTTTTTTCCATGCGGAACTTGTCAATTCCTAGCATGCAATAAAATGGATTTCAACCACATGGCAACTAGCTTTTAAAACATTTCACTCTCATTTTAGCCTAGTGTACTCCCCTATTTCCCTTCTTCTTACAAGGAAGCAACTAATAAGAATTTCTGCTAATGTTTATCTCGAGTAGCATGAATTGGATAGAAAAAGAAGCTTTTTAATAATATTTTGTTACAGAGAAGAAATTCATGAGAATGGAATATCAGGCTTTTAGAATTTGATAAATGTAAATTCCAAGCAGCAAGTCATGTGGGCATGCTTTTATATCAATTAAAACTATTTGAATACCATCAATAGGCAGATACCTGAACTTTTGCTGTCAAAGCTAGTAGTCAAGACTCATCACTTGTTTGCGAAATTTTGTTCTATGAGAGTTCATTTACACACCAGCATGTCTATGACAATAGGTCATAGCATTTAAACACAGTTTGATAATATCGTCCTGAGGTTGGGTCGAGTCCGCAGTTTCTCATACAGCAAGTAATCCATTCAGATACCTGAACTATTCACACGGTGTTAATATGTGTTGGAAACGTTTAACTTAAGAGTTGATATTGCTAAACTGCTCTTTCTAAATAGAAAGCAAAGCTCAGATATTGTTGTGTCTGCACCTACGAAATGTGAAGTTTCCTCAAGAGGTCAATCAATGAAACTTAAAATCACACTCTGCGATCAAATAACTATTTGAATTTGCAAAACCGTAGATAGTTGAATAACCTGAAAAACACCCAACACAAATCGGGAAACTACTCGTCAGCTGATTCAATAACGTGGTAGCATAAGTAACCCGACAATATACGAAATAACCCGAAGCGCTCCGTGAGCATCGTCACGTATCATTTCTATACAGCCATTGTGAACTGCATATTCGGAGATTTCAAACATTCATTACAAACTCTATTCCTATTATATTGATTCAATTGCAACATTATGAACAATATTGCATAATACTAGAAATGTTAATGACATAAGGCCTCAAACTACAGATTATAGAACTTCTAACTTGGGTATTCCAGGAAAGAATGTTTTCTATTACATGATGAAAAATGTTGTGTGTTCCACTTCACAAGACTTTATCCACATAACTGCAACAAATTATTGTTAAAAAGCTTATTGTTCTATCTATATCATGCTAATCGAGAAATTACTTGCTCCCTTCTAAGTAGAAGGGAAAAAATATTATATGGTCCAATCACATGACTTTCTCTACACCTCTGAAAGAAATTATTGTTAAAAAGCTTATGCTTCTATTTACTTCATTCTAATCGAGAAAACATTTGCAGAAGCTTCCTTGTAAGTAGAAGCGAAATAAGGGAGTACCATAGGTAAAAGTGATGGTCAAAAGCTGGTTGCTATGTGACTGCAGTTCCTTTGTACGGAAAGGAGTTGATTCATTCCTGTATGAAGAAAATACAAGTTTTTCAAGCTGAAACCAAAAACAAGGAATATCTAAAAAACGATCAACTCCACGAAAAAATGTATACAACATAAATTGTGTGTTTTAACGTGCTCTACATTTTGTGGTAAGTTTTTGTCCGTCTGTTACGGTTTAGCAGTTATACAAAATTCCGTAACATTCATCCAGAATAAAGTAGTCTTCAGAGGCTATTCCCAGAAAATTCAAAATACACATTTTATTTGTCAGGTAAATATCTTTAATATACGATATTTTAATAAAAATCGTTTGAGTCGTTTTTGAGAAAATCAAAATTTTCGAAAAAAGTTCCATGTATAGGGTAGTTGGGGTGGGGGATGTTCTTGAAAATCTTCGTATCGCATCCTTGGAAAATGCCAAGTTTGGTATTCAACGGTCTTTTAGTTTTTGAGCTTGCTATTCACAGTCACACACACGGACCTTTTTCTGAAAATGCTTTTTTGGATTCAGGGAGACCCAAAACATTTACTTCCGGTGAAATCTCGGTATCGAATTTTTGGGTAGAACTGGTTACTAGGTGACTGAAGTTCCTTTGTATATACACTATATACATAGTACGTGTAGAGAAAGTAAAAATCTAATGTGTTCCATCCACATTGTGTCCTCTAGCTGTTCAGCAAACAAACCTTTTATTCCAAAGATTAATATGTTATCTACATCATGCTAATCAAGATAAACATTGGCAGAATTAGTCTTATTACTAGATCCATGTAAGTAGAAAGAAATAAGAAAATACACAAGCTAACGCAATAGTATCGTCCTTTAAAAGACGGTCACTACGTGAAAAACTTGAAATTCTAATCTCTTTGTTTGCCCGGAATAAACAAACGAGAAACGAGAAGAAAGATGTCTTCCCGTTCGAGAAAAATTATAAGTGCAACATAAATTGTGTGTTTTAATGAGATCTACATTTTTTTTGTAGTACGTTTTTTTTTGTATTTCTTACGGTTTATCAGTTATACAAAAGTCATCCAGAATGAACAGGTCTTCAGAGGCTATTCCCTGGAAATCCAGTTCGTTTGTCATAAAATATCTCTAACATACGGTATTTTAATCAAAATCGTTAAGAGCCATTTTTGAGAAAATCAAAATTTTCGAAAAATGTTCCTTGTAAAGGGTAGTTAGTTGGACGTAGGGGGATTTTCTTGAAAATCTTCGTGTCGCATCCTTGGAAGATGCCAAACTTAAGATACTTAAATACCAGTTTGGTATTTAACCGTCTTTTCGTTTTTTGGCTATACTGTCAACACAAACGCACACACACGCGAACATTTTTCTAAAAATGATATTTTCTTGGATTTAGAGGGGTCTCAAAACATGTATTTCCGGTGATATCTCGATATCGAAGTTTAGGAAGCAATGCAATACCTCTGTACACACTATGTACATTGTACCTGAAGAGAAAATAAAAATTTACCAATAAGCACTACCAATTCATATTAATCTTTTGTCCAACCACTTCATTAATAATAACGATAATTCACATTTTATAGTGTGCTGGAGACAACACTTCAGTTATAAAAAAAACCCAAATGTGTTGCATTCACTTGTCTTTCGCTACTCTCTTCGTATATACCATAAGCTAAGTTGTCAGATTTTTAAAAAGCGGGTCGCACTGTTTTATCTTTGAAATTCCACGTTCCTTGCATGACCACAATAAAAACGAATATAATGTATGCTTCTTCCAGAATTTTAGAAATCAAAACCTACGTGGTGATCTTTAAATTCTATACTAACTACCTGACCATGAGAAAGAACGGATAGCGACTAAGCATCGAAAAAGTATAACATTCAAACCAGTAATAAAAAATATCCCGGAAATTAAAGCCACAAACATTTTAATTTAACAATTAACTGTTTCTTCTACACTAGCCGTGAGTGGGACAGGAGTTGGAAAGATAGAATCAAACTGAAAAGTCCAATGCCACAGCCGAACTTCGAACTACACATCTCCCGGTCGACGTCCGACTGTTCTAACCAATAACAACATGCCAACAAGACATTACATCCACAACTGACTCGCCTCTAACCGGTAAACTGCACGGTAGAGTCACCAGAGACCGGGAAATGCGTGGTTCGAATCCCGGCTATGTTAATTAATTTTTTCAGTACAACCTACCTTTCCAACTGCTGTTCTAAACAAGCTAATGTGGAAGACATAATTGACAATATCTGACCTAATAACTGGTTATACAATGAAACCAGGACTTAAGTACTTACATTGTATGTCACCATTGGGCTACTTCATCTCAGAACGTAGAGATTTCCTTTGTCTCCTTTGTAAATACCGTTAATATATGGTATTTTTGTCAAAATCAAAATAGTCATTTCTGAGAAAATCGAAAATTGCGAAAAATCTTCCATGAGAACGGTAAATTTGGGGTGAGGAGAATTTCTGAATAGTCGTGTCGTATCCTCGGAAGATATTAAATTTAAATAGTAAGTTGAACAGACTAGCCGTTTTTACTTTCTCTACATAGTACATGGTACATAGGTAGAGAAGGAATTGCATTCCACTCAAAAAACAATACCCAGATTTCACCGGAAATAAACGTTTTAGAGTCCCTGGAACCAAAAAAAAAGTATTTTTAGAAAAAGGACCGCGTATGTCCATGAACACATAACTTAAAAACAAACAGTCGGTAAAATACCAAACTTGGTAATTAAATTTGGTATCTTTCAAAGTGGCACCCCAAACTACCCTTTACATGAAAAGAATTTCGATGATTTTGATTTCCTCAAAAATGGCTCTAACGATTTTGATTAAAATACTGTATAATACAGATATTTATATGACAAATAAAATGTATTTCTTGAACTTTCTGGGAATAGCCTCTGTAATGCACCAAAAAATTCGATACCGAGATTTCACCGGAAATACGTGTTT
This sequence comes from Hymenopus coronatus, assembly GCA_030762935.1. Classification (NCBI taxonomy): domain Eukaryota; kingdom Metazoa; phylum Arthropoda; class Insecta; order Mantodea; family Hymenopodidae; genus Hymenopus; species Hymenopus coronatus. Next base: position 86,958,572 of record CM060886.1, on the reverse strand, counting down.
TGGGTCCCCCGGAATTAAAAAAAAAAAAAAAAACATTTTTAGAAAAATGTCCGTGTCCGTGTGTGTGTAGCACAGCTCAAAATACCGTTAAATACCACATTTATGGATGTATCTTACGGAATTTTGCATAACTGCTAAACTGTAAGAGATGAACAAAAACTTACCACACAAAAAATGTACATCACATTAAAACACACGATTTATGTTATATACAGTTTTTTCGTGATACTGATTTTTTTTTTTTTAGATATTCCTTGTTATTTGTTCAGGTTTAAAATACTTCATCCTTTCTCACATGGAAAGTAGTAATTTCCTGGCCCTGCACAGAAACTTATTTCAACCACATGGCAACCAGTTTTTAAATGATTTGACTGTCGTGTTAGCCTAGTGTATTCCCTTATTTTCCTCTAGTTACAAGGAAGCAAGTAATTAAGACAATTTCTGCTAATGTTTATCTGGATTACCTATAAAGTAAATAGAACAATGTGATTTTTAACAATAATTTGTTATAGAATGTAGAGAAAGTCATGTGAATGGAACACATTAGATTTTTTTACTCGTGGAGTTGACTAGTTACGAGATATTCCTTGTTTTTGCTTTCAGTTTTGAAATACTTAGAACTTTTTAATGCTTTGTTCAACTCCTGGCCATGAAAAGAAACGGATTTCAACCATATGACAACCATTTCTAAAATATTTGACTTATTACCCTTCTACTAACAAGGAAGCAAGTAATAAGACTATTTCTGCTAATGTTTATTTCTATTAGCATGAAGTATACAGAAGTGTAAACTTTTAAACATTAATTTGTTACAGAGATGTAGGGGAAGCCATGTGAATGGATTACATAAATTTTTGCTTTCTCTATACGAACTATGTGCATAGTGTATAGAGAAGGTATTGTATTGTACCCAAAAATTCGATACCGAGATTTCAACGGAAATACATGTTTTGAGACTCCCTGAATACAAAAAAAGCATTTTTAGAAAAATGTCCGTATGTGTGTGTCTGTGGGCAGCATAGCTCAAAAACGAAAAACCGTTAAATACCAAACTTGGCATTTAAGTTTGGTATCTTCCAAGGATGCGACACGAAGATTTTCAAGAAAATCCCCCCACCACCAATTACCCTTTACATGGAACTTTTTTCGAAAATTTTGATTTTCTCAAAAATGGCTCTAACGATTTTGATTAAAATATCGTATATTAAAGATAATTACCTGACAAATAATATGTATATCTTGAATTTCTGGGAATAGCCTCTGAAGACTACTTTATTCTGGATGAATTTTGCATAACTGCTAAACTTTAAGAAATGGACAAAAACTTACCACACAAAAAATGTAGAAAAACACACAATTTATGTTACATAATTTTTTTTTTCCAGGAGTTGATCGTTTTTAGATATTCCTTGTTTTTGGTTTCAGCTTTGAAAAACTTGTACTTTTCTCATACAGGAATTTGTCAACTCCTGTCCATACAAACGAAGGAACTTCAGTCACCTAGTAGCCAGCTTTTGACTTCACTTTAACCTATGATATTCTCATATTTCGCTTCTACTTACAAGGAAGCAAGGAATAAGACTATTTCTGCTAATTTGTTCTCGATTAGCTTGAAGTAAATAGAAAAATAAGCTTACTAACAATAATTTGTTACACAGAAGTAGAGAAAGTCATATGAATGGAACACATAAGATTTTTTAAGTTATGCCCTTCACAGACACACACGGACCTTTTCGAAATGTTAGGTGGAATACACCACTTCCTAATATAGATAGATGGTAGAGCCAGTAAAAACTACTTTGGCAGTTTCCTCCATCGCCTGCTTCCGTATAGGTATTTGAAGTCAACATTTGCGCTAGTTTCCAGTTTCAAGATAAATCCATTTATCTGTAATAAACATAAATTCAGATATAAGCAAATCTTTTTAGGCTAATCCGTAAAAAAGTTTTCTAATGACATTTGAATCGCAGATTTCTAATGCATTCAAATAAATACACTCCTGCGTAACCGTCACACGAATTTCTCTATCCATTACCATTTCATAGAGATTCAGCAAACTGTTCGAATAAAATAACGGTTTTGTATCCATTACGCGTACATCAAGATAAATATCTGCACTGAACTTGTTATATTTCAGCAGAAATATTACAGCCTTAAGCAGTAGGCAATTGCTGATGAAAGATCGATACAATTTCAGTGCTTTTGTGCTTTTGAAGATATTTTAACATACCCAAAATTACTTCTCCTTTCGAAAACCACGTCTATCGTTTTCAACTTTAATATAAAAATAAAATGTAAACAGCATGCGTTAGCTTGTTATATTGCATTAATTCTGAATAGTAGTCGTACAGTTATTAACTTTCCAAAATGAAAGTTTTTACTTCCTCTTCTGCTTAAAAGCAGTATAAATATAATGTGTCCTACCCAATTCTATACCGAGATTTCACTGGAAATAAATGTTTCGAGGATCCTTGAATAAAAAGTATTTTAGAAGATGTGTGTGTGTGTGTGTGTGTGTGTGTGTGTGTGTGTGTGTGTGTGTGTGTGAACAGCATAACTCAAAAACGAAAAATCGGATAAACACCAAACATAGTATCTAAGTTCAATATCTTCCAAGTATGTGACATGAAGATATTTTAAAAAAATACCCCACCCAAACTACCTTTTATATTGAAAAATGTCATTAAAAAACTTGTGTGTATCATTCACATGACTTTCTCTACATCTCTGCAACAAATTATTCTTAAAAAGCTTATACTTCTATTTACTTCATGCTAATCGAGAAAAAAATAGCAGAAATAGTCTTATTACTTGCTTCCTTGTAAGTAAAAGCGAAATAATGGAGTACCATAGGTTAAAGTGATAATCCAAAGCTGGTTGCTATGTCACTGAAGTTCCTTTGTATGGACAGCAGTTGATAAATTCATGTATGAGAAAAGTATGTTTTTCATAGCAGAAACCAAAAACAAGGAATGTCTCAAAAACGATTATCTCCACAAAAAATTTATATAACATAAATTGTGTGTTTTAACGTGCTCTACATTTTTTGTGAAGTAAGTTTTTGTCCATCCCTTACGGCTTAGCAGTTATGCAAAATTCGGTAAAATTCATCCAGAATAAACTACTCTTCAGAGGCTATTCCCAGAAAATTGAAGATGTACATTTTATTTGTCAGGTAAATGTCATTTTTGAGAAAATCGAAGTTTTCGAAAACAACTTCCATGTAAACGGTAGTTTGGGGTGGGGGGATTTTTCTCAAAATATTCGTGTCACATCCTTGGAAGATACTAAACTTAAATACTAAGTTTGGTATTTTACCGACTTTTCGTTTTTGGGCTATTGTGTTCACAGACCACGGACACACACACGGACCTTTTTCCGAAAATGCTTTTTTTGGATATAGGGGACAAAACATATATTTCCGGTGAAATCTCGGTATCGAATTTTTGGGTGGAGTGCAATACCTTCTCTATACACTATATACATGGTAAAGTGTAAAGAAAGTAAAAATGGCCTTGATTAAAATATGTAGCATAAATTAAACATATTTCCATGAGGAATAAAATGCATGTTATTAATTTCCGGTAGTAAATAGGTTTCTGAAGTATTCATTCGAAAGAAATTTTGTATAATCTTGTATAACGAGTAAACAAGGATAGAAGAAAACATACTAGACAAAAAATGTAAAATACACAATTAATTTCTGATGATTTTTTCTTAGCATAAACCATTTCCGAGAAAACCGTTGTTAATGGTTCGAAAGAATCAATTCTTTGCAATTCCATTTAAGGTAATGCCGATTTTCAGTGGAGCCTCGTATTTGCATGGAATGATTAGGTATGTAATGTTAAGATCAGCATATTCGGTGCAGAACTTAAATATTCGGCTATTAAATTACGTTTGTATCCATAACGAAATACTTACTGTGAATATTTCTGCAAAGATGTCTACCTCGATTAAAATGGAGTGGATAGAAAAAAATTAAGATTTCGTAAAATATTTGTATATCCACTAATAAACGATATGAAAATTCATGAGAATGTAACAGGTCTTTACTTTCTCTACTACTTACTTTTAATAAGTAGATGGAAGTATCGAGTTTCACCCAAAAGCTCCATACCGAGATTTCAGTAGAAATGCACGCTTTGAAGTTCACCAAGAAAAACGTCAACGTGTGTTTTTGAGTAGCATTATGGAAAACGAAAAGTCAGTTAAATACCAAACTCGGTCTAAGTTCAACATCTTTCAAGAATGCAATACAAGGATTTTCAAGAAACTCTGCCACCCCCAAACTACCTTTTAATGGAAAACATTTTAAAAACACGTTGAGTTTCTCATAAATGGCTCTGAAAATTTTTATTAAAATATCAGTTGTTAAAGATGTTTTCAAACAAATGAAATGTAATCTTAACATTTTTCGAAATAGCCTCTGACGTCCTCTTCATTCTGAACGACTTTTGCATAACTGGTTATCGGTAAAAGATACGCAAAATTTTGCTGCCCAAAAAAATGTGATTTTTGGGGGGGGGGGCGGATTCTACCATTTTCAGATATTATTGGTTTTAAAATTGTCAATAATTTAGAATTTCGTTTTCAAATGGGAAGTCGTTATTTACTTTACTCATTCTAGTCATACAAAGAGAAGGATATTTCAATTGGATCACATAGCGTCCGGCTTTTAAATTATTTGAACATCGCTTTAGTATAGTGTATTCGCTTGATCCTTCTAAGCAGAAGGGAAAAGTTATAAAGCCATTTCTGCTAATGTTATCTCGACTAGCATGAAGTAGAGAGAAGAACAGGTTTTTTAAGAATAGTTATTTGAAGAATAGGTAGAAATAGTCATGAGGATGGATCTTATCAGATTGTTTTTGTATCTTCTCAAACCCATGGTTATATAATTAGTAAGAATAAGGGTATAACCGATTATGTACAGAAAATTCAAGATTTGCGGTGCAAATGTCTCAATTCGGAATTGATAGGAAAAGTTTTGAAAGAATAATTTTAAAAGATGTGACGTGAATCCATTCACATGCTTTTTCTACCTATCCTGTAATAAACAATCCTTACAAAAGCTTATTCTTCTATCTACTTCATGCTAATCAACATAAACATAAGCAGAAGTGGTCTTGCTTCGTATTTCTTTATAAGTAGAAGGGAAATAAGGGAATACTGGGTTAAAACGACAGTAAAATCTTTTAAAAGCCAATTGTTATGTGATTGAACTTCGTCTCTTTACATGGCTAGGAGTAAAAGAAAAGAAAATTCGCGTTTGAGAAATGTTCAAGTATTTTAAAACTGAAACCATTAACAAGGAATATCTCGGAAATGGTTAACTCCAAAAATAAAAAATCTGACGAGTTCCATTCACATGGCTTTCTCTATATCTCTGTAACAAATTATGCTTATTTATTTCATGTTAATCGAGAACAATTAGCAGAAATAGTCTTATTTCTAAGTAGAATTTCTAAATAAGGGAGTACCATAGGTTAAAGTGAAAGCCAAAAGCTGGTTGCTATGTGACTGAAGTTCGTTTGTTTGTATGGACACGCGTTGGCAAATTCCTGTATGAGATAAGTATAAGTTTCTCAAACCTGAAACCAAAAACAAGGAAAAACGATTAACTCCACGAAAAAATGTATATAATATAAATTGTGTGTTTTAACGTGCTCTACATTTTTTGTGTGTTAAGTTTTCGTCCGTCTCTTACGGTTTAGAAGTTATGCAAAATTCATCCAGATTAAAGTAGTTTTCAGAGGCTATTCCCAGAAAATTCAAGATATACATTTTATTTGTCAGGTAAATATCTTTAATATACGATATTTTAATCAAAATCGTTAGCCATTTTTTATAAAATCAAAATTTTCGAAAAAAGTTCCATGTAAAGGGTAGTTGGGAGTGGGGGGATTTTCTTGAAAATCTTCATGTCGCATCCTTGGAAGATACCAAACCCAAATATCAAGTTTGGTTTTTAAAGGACTTTTCGTTTTTGTGCTATGCTGCCCACAGACACACACATACACACAGATACACACACAGACAGACATACACACGGACATTTCTCCAAAAATGTGTGTTTCTTTTTTTTGGATTCATGTATTTCCGGTGAAATCTCGGTATCGAATTTTTGGGTGCGTTACAATACCTTCTCTATACACTGTGTACATAGCACGTATAGAGAAAGTAAAAATATATCACATAAATGAAGCGTTTTAAAAATATCTGCATATTTTGTATACTAAGTTCTTTTTCTATTTCCTACGGTTTACCAGTATCACAAAAATCATCCAGAATGAAGAGGTCTTAAGATGTCATTCCCATAAAATTCAAGATTACATTTAATTGCCCATAAAAATATCTTAAAAAAATTATATTTTAATCAAAATCGTACGTCACTTTTGAGAAAATCACAATTTTTGAAAGTTATAAGTAGTTTGAATTGGGGGATTTTCTGGATAATGCATGAAGTAGAGTGTCGAATCCTTATAAAATTGAGAACTTAAATTAGTTAAAATGTTATCTCTCTCTCTCTCACACACACACACACACACAACCCCCCCCCCACACGCACACACTCACACCCGCGCGCGCGCGGAACTTTTTCTAAAACTTATTTCCAAAATCGAATTTTGGGTGAATTACAATATCTTCTCTACATTAGTGTACGGAGTAGGTACAACACAAAACAAAAATATGGTAAGTCAAACAATGTCTCTGTAAATTAAATTTTACTTTGCCACACTTGATTCGAAAATATGTTACGAAGTCCCTGGACCCCCAAAAAAAGATATTTATGGAAAACGGTTATAAAGCTTTTTTGTGAGTGAGCGAGAGAAAAAGACCAGCCTAACCAAAAAAGAAATGCCGGATATGCCAAACTTTGTATTTAAATAAAACATCCTCTAAAGATGTTTTACTTAAGATTTTCCAGAAAATACCCCCAGCAACTGCTCTTTACTTGCAAAATGTTTATTTTAGATTTTCTCAAAAATAACTACCGGCTTTGGTTATTATAACACAGTTTTAAGCTCTTGGCATTACAAATGCTTTGCATGGCCATGAGTTGACAAATTCTCGTATGAGAAAAGTTTAAGAAGGTATTTTAAAACTGAAACCAACAACAAAGAATATCTCAAAAACGGTCAACTCCACGAAACAAATGCATATACATTGGGTGTTTTAATGAGCTCTATATTGCCTGTTCAAGTTTTTGTCAACTCCACGAAACAAATGCATATACATTGTGTGTTTTAATGAGCTCTATATTGCCTGTTCAAGTTTTTATCTATCTCTTAAACGGTTCACCACTTATGCAAAATTCATCCAGAAAAAGAAGTCTTCAATGGCTATTCCAGGAAATTCAAGATATAAATTTCATTTTTCATGTAAATATCTTTAATGTACGGCATTTTATCAAAATCGTTGGCGCCAATTTCGAAAAAATTAATATTTTCGAAATTTAAGTTTGGTATTTAACGGACTTTTTTGTTTTTGAGCTTCCACAGACATACACAAACAGAGAGAGAGAGTAAGAGAGAGATAGGAACACAAGAGACATACAAAGGCAATTTTCTAAAAATGCTCTTTTTTCCCTTTTTTTCATTCAGGGATACTAAAACATGTATTTTCAGTGAAATATCGGTATCGAATTTTTGGGTGAAATACAATAACTTCTCTATACACTATGTACATAGTACGTGTAGAGAATGAATCTGAGATTAACGATATCACAGAATTTATTACTCTTAGTTTGAATTTTACAATTTTGATACCTGTAATGCCATGCAAACAGAAGAATTTAAAAAAAAATTCGCTTCAATCTCCAGCATTGTTCTCATTGTAGCAACAAAGTGAATACGAACCCATTTATGCAAACATTTCGATGGACATGGAGTAGAAAAAAAATGAACTCTTGTGAGATTAATGTGTACGAATAAGAAAACGATAGTTTAGAGTAAATACACCATAAATTATTCATTATAAAGATTATGTTACATTCGCCAGAAATGTTTTCCTATAAATATGAAAACCTAATTCAAACGGACACGTAAGCACTGCTGAAAAGAGTGGGGAAATGTTAACAGCAAATGGAATAAACATGTTATTTCCCATAAGCTGCACCTTTTAAGGAGATTCACATTTTTCCTTTTCAAATTGAATTACTTTATAAAGCAAATGAAATTAAATAAAACTATTTTTTTAAAAATTCAAGATATCCACTTTATTCATAATGCCAATATCTCATATTTTAACTAAAACCAACGCCAATTTCTAATAGATAAAAGAAGCTAATATGAGGAATGAAATTAATATGAACCTCAGATGAGTTTGTTTTCGGTTTTTTCTATTCTCTCTCTCATATGCATGTACATATACTTTCCCCTAAACCTTTCCTTAAAATGTCCCTTAAATCAGAATATTTAACAACGAAGAAGTGCTAAACTGCTGTAGTTACACATTAGAGAACACAAAGTTCCCAAACAAAGGTTTTTGAGCTGAGGAAACTACTGAATTTGTTGGAAAAGAACAAAAAAAGATACGTTCGGTATTAAAACTGCTACTTACGGTGAAATTGCAATATTGGTTTTTGAATACTATTTATTATACCATTGGTAATGTGTAGAGAAAGCAAAGCTATTTTCCAGTGAGTTTAGTAGGTTTAGATTACGTTCAGCACTACGATGTCCTCCTTAGTGACGAATGCTACGCCATCTTAAGCTATATGGAAGTCCGAAGTAGATCAGCACATGCTGAAAAGAGAGAGGACTAGTTTTTCCCGATAAATTCCTTCACCGCAAGAACGCTGCTATACACTGCAAATACCACCCTAACCTGGTGGACCAATTGTGCTATAGACAAAGAAACAAGCTGCGAACACTTTTTATAATACTCGACATAGCGTTGATGACGATTATGCAGGGGACACGCAACGATATGTTATGTAACCAAGCTTTTTATGCTCAACTCCTGTGTTAACAAGACGGAAAGAGAAATGAATATGTATGTGTTACCTTACGCACAATTTTAGACATTATGAAACCTCATTAAGTAGCCAAACGTTTTCACTTCTACATATGCATCACGTGATTCGAGTGGACATTCATTCCTTTTCAATTTTTGTTTCTAAAATACGCATGCAGTTTTAGACAAACTGCAACCGTTAGATTCATGCATCCTAAGAACACACACGAACACGAACACACACACACACACACACACAGAACTTTCACTCTTTTTTAAAATATCGACCGTGAAACAGCTATGTGGGTCAACAATGTTTTGTAGATTTATCTAACGCAATAAACCATAGTAAACTCGCATTTAATGTTTATCTAAACTTTGAAAATTAAAAATATTTATACAAGGACTCACTTCATGCAATGCTTGTTCTTGAACAAAGAACTCAACATTCTATTGTTTACAGTGGTTCACAAAGTGGAACATTCATTAATAAGTTTGAAAAGATAAAATATGTAGCAGTTATGACAAATTAGAGTAAAGTTTTAGGACATTTCTTAGTAGCTTTTCTTAAATGAGAAGAGTTTAAAATGAATTTTGCAAACAAATCTATTGCATTTAGTGTTTTGCATTACAAACTGGTTTTTACTGATGTAATTTTGGTATATGGAAGATTTGGTATTTTAGCCATTTAGTGTTTAAAGTGCAGAGAAAAGACCAAACAGTAAATAGAGAAGCTATAATCATAATTAAAAAAAAAAGATATTATCAAGCAAATAGCAATAAAAGTACTCACTGTGCATTATTTTAGTTATAAAAGTATTTATTTAAACATTTTTGTGGAATGCCCTAACTAATAGTAAACATGTTAACATTTTTATGGGATGCTCTAAATCATTCGTGCCATAAACGTGGTATAGTAATAACTGATGTATTAAACCCATCGAACGTCATTCAAATGTACTAATCAGCTGCTTATAAAAAAAAAAAAAAAAGTTTTGGAATAGTTTCTATGACAGCATCGTAAAGATAAACTAATGAAAATAAAATCCATAGTTTGTTCCCCAAGTGCAAGTAAATTTCCAGATAAAATAAGTATGTAACAAAAGTACCACCACCTTTGTATATCAGAGTGAGAAATTGTACATTTGTGCCGCAATCTAAAAGATTGTATATTTGTTGAATATTGTACGTTTTTGCATTAAGACCATCGTTTGGAATGCTTGTAAACTTCAATAAAATATGCAGTCCTCCGCAAACCTACGAAATAGATTACTGTCTGCACAGTTTGAAAGGGCGGGGGTCTTATAAGTAATAAATTTGCTTCAAAATTCACATCTTAGTAAACCTACATAGTTCACAATTATTTAAATATTTATTCTAGTTCGTTTTACACTGTGTATATTCCGTTTATATTGATAAATAATTGATGTATCCTCAATTTAGTGTGCCACTACTTGTTATAGATAAATAATGGATCTCTGGTCAAAATATGGTTAATTATTGCTAAACATAGATGCTTCAGCATACAACTATATTTAGCTTAAGTATGGAAATTAAATAATTATTAGCATTTTAAATAGTTTAACTACTTAAAACTTGAAAATAAATGTAAAAGAAACAAATGATATAAGTTTACCTCATTTAGAGGTACAATTGTACCACAAAACTCTAGTGGACGGAAATGACGATGATATTCTAGTGGGAAATGAACCGACCGAACCCTTGGAACCAGCCAGCTAGCCACGTTATTTGTAAGCAGGCCGTCTAACAGGACGCAAGTCTTCTATTCGCTCCGTCCTTGTCGCACTCGCCTATCCACCGCAACACGAGCAGCTCTCCCTCTCACTCCCACTTGGATATCCACCATTTCCAAACAGCACTGCCTCGCTCACTCACCCACTCCTCTTTTGCTTGCTTCTACAGCTGCTGCCTCCGCCCTCGAGTTCTAATTAGGTCGATGAATAAACTGTGATATTCGTGAAGATGCTGATGTGATTCTAAACACGAAATTCGAAATATTCCACAACAAAAATCTAGCTCACTTTTCCTTCCCTAGTCTCACTCGTGTATTTCCTCCTCTTCACAACAAGGTCAGCCTTCCGCCCGTAGTTCGGCAGTTGCCACGCCGCGGCGCTGCTGAAGGCTGATAATACAACACGCAGCGACGGCTCGGCACGGCACGGCCAAGGCTCGGCATCCCACGGCACATCCCCATCAAACCGAGGAGCAAAAAAATATACCCCCCACCACACTCAAGGATTAAGGTCCGAGAGGAGGGGCAGATACTGGCATAGTCAGCTGTAGTGTGCTGGAGGAAAATACCATCTTCTTCCAATTCCTCATATCTGTATCATGTGTCTGCGATTCCATAGTTATGTTTAGAGAAGTCACAAAACTCTTATAAGCAATGCACATTCTACATATAGTACTTGAGTTAGGTCCCAAATTATACAAAAGCAAAATGTTTATTCATACCAAGTATAACATTGTTTTATGGTCATACTATCCGTTGTTAAAAAAATTCCAAGGCTATTTTAGACAACAGCAAATAAACAAAATACAATTCCGAGATTTCCTTATTTACAAAGTCATACACGTTTTTCTCCGTTATTAATTCTGTGATATAAATTCCCAATTTTGTCCGAAAATAAGTTATATGTTAGAACTATAAAAACACCTTAATCCCGCCGTAAAAATATTTAAGATCCAATAAGATGGTTGGTTATTATTTTTAAAACATTTAATAAATATGCTGTACTCATAAAAAGAAACTGTATTATTTCTTAATTAACCATGTTATTGTATAAAAGTGGATGCTTTCATCCACAGTGTATAAATAATTCAGTTTGATATCTTAAATACTTTGGGATAACCGGTCATGATATAGAGATTTTCATCTGCTCTTATCTTCGTTAGGGTTAGGTATTGTATGTTACGCAGAGAACGTTAATAAAACAAGTACTAAAAGAGAACACAACATAATTTAACTATATAATTTTATTAAGATTCAAAATTACAATCTTATGAAGATTAACTTTAAAAAATGTATGTACATGGATAATTGTTTTTTTTTTTTTTTCAAATATACGAAAGTAAACAAAACGATTAACTTTTAAAAAGTCCTAGTAAACAAATTCAGGCAAAGAACATATCATTTTAGTATGCAGAAAGAACAAATATATTGCAGTTAGTGTTACAGCGTTTATCCATCATTTTCACATTATTAGTTTTATCATATTTTGAATATTGAGACTGTTTTTCAACTTTCTCGTGTTTGGTGCTCATAAAATTATTTTATATGAATCCAGTAGCACATGTTTACTTTCTCTACACGTACTAAATACATCGTTTATAGAGAAGCTATAAAGGACTCTGTATGTATGTGTGTGTGTGTGTGTGTGTGCGTGCATGCAGCCTAGCTCAAAAACGAAAGACCGTTAAATACCATACTTGGTATTAGAATTATTTCCCAAGGATGTGACACGAAAGTTTTCAAACTTTCCTTTGTATATCAACATTTTCGAAAATTTTGATTTTCTCAAAAATGACTAACGATTTTGATTAAAATATCGTATATTAAATGATAATATATACATGACAAAATGTTTATCTTGAATTTTCGGAAGATCTTTTTATTCTGGATGAGTTTTACTGAATTTTGTGTAAGGGTAGACCATAAGATATAGGCAAAAACTTATAACACAAAAATATAGATCTCATTAAAACACATAATGTATGTAATTTACTTTATATTTAGTTATTTATTTATTTTAAAGAGCTGACCGTTTTTGAGATATCCCTTGTTTTGGGTTTAGCTTTAAAATACTAGTGCTCTTCTCTAACAACTCCTGGTCATGCAAAGAAATGGAATTTAATCACATAGCAATCAGCTTTTACAAGATATGACTATCGTTTTAGCCTAGTGTACTCCCTTATTGCCCTTCTACTTACAAGGAAGCAAGGAATAAGACCATTTCTGCTAATTTTAACCCAATTAACATGAACTAAATAGAAGAATAAGCTTTTTAACAACAATTTGTTACAGGGATGTAGAGAAAGCCATGTGAATGGAACACATTAGATTTTTAATACAGTACTTGAATATGTCACAGACACAGACGGAGAAATACATTTCTGAGGTGGTAAAAACTGAAGTGCTAATCATTACTGTATTCCTCTCTTAGATCAAAAGCCATTTCCATCGCAGTTTCAAATATTTGCTTTCATACAGCTAGTTGAAGTTTTTATACACCCTTTACGGTTTACCAGTTAAGTCAAAATTATACAAATTATTCAAATTAAGAGGACTTCACAGGCTCTTAGAAAAAAATCCACATTATTCTTTTGTTTAGCAACTATCTGAAAGCATATGCTATTTTAATACAGTCCTTAGTCACTATAGTAAATAAAAATATGTTCAAACACGTGATTTTCTCTACCTGATCTGCAAACAAATTTCTTACACAAGATTAATTTTTTATTTACTTCATGTTAGTAGATATAATCATCAGCAGATATTGCCATATTACTTAGCTCCTTTTAACTAAAAGAGAAACTATAAGAATACACTAGCTTACAGCGATACTCATTTCCTTTAAAAGCTGTCGCTATGCGTTTGATTGATGTTGCCCTCCGTGGTGTAATGGTTACCATGCTGACTTCATATACCCAAGGTCGCGGGTTCAAACCCGGCGGAGGACGATGGATTTTTTTCGGGCGTAAAAATCCTTAGCATGGCTTCCTTCGGAAGGGAAGTAAAGCCGTTGGTCCCGTGTCGTAGATTTACGGCACGTAAAAGAACCTCAAGCCTGATTGAGAGGCCTCTGAGCAAAATTAAGCGGTCTTTCACGCCCAGTATAGAATGGGAAGCTGAGAACCACAGCAGTTAAAGAGCGTCCATAAATACCACGACATTTTTTTTTTATGCGTTTGATATTGCAATTCGGTACTCTCTGCATGGTCAGGAGTAAAATAAAAGGGACACGGATAATAACTTCTTGTTTGAGAAGAGTACAAGACATAAATTGTGAGTTTTGGCATCTACATTTTTTGAATAGTAAGTTTTTGTCTATCTCTTACGGTTTACCAGTAATGCAAAAGTCATTCAGAATGTCTGGACTCCAGAAGCTCTTTTCAGTAATTTCAAAATACCCATTTTATTTGTCATGTAAATATCTTTAATATACAGTATTTTAATCAAAATCGTCAAAGCCATCTTGAGATATTTGAAACATCTTCCCTTTTACTGTAGTTTAAACTTATTTTGAGAAAATTGAAAAGTTTCGAAAAATCTTTTACCTACAGTAAAATGGGTAGTTTGTGGTGGGAGGGATTTCCTGAAAAGCTTCGTGAGCATCCATGGAAGACGATATTCTTCCAAGTTTGGTATTTAACGGGGTTTCGATTTTGAGTTATGCACACACACACACACACACACACACACACACACTTTTTTTTTTCTCTACTAGTAAAGAGTAGCTTGGCTAGGAGGAATTTATTTATTTATTACTGTCGCATCTTTGAAAGATGAACTTAAGCACCAAATGTGATATCTACTCAGTATTTCGTTTTTGAGTTATGATGTTCAGACAGAAACACACATATAATTGTTTTTAAAATTCCTTCTTTTGAGTTCAATGGACCTCAAAACACATGTTTCGAAACCGAGATTTTAGATGGAATACTATGCCTGCTTCACACTCCATGTACGCGGAAGGGAAAGCAAAATAAAAAGTTGCTCTTTTAAATGCACCTAAATTATTTTGTAAACAGGGCACATGAAAATGCAAACAAATTTGTGCAATTTTCAAAAAATTAAAAACTTATAAACTGAAACACAGTTAATCTTTCTTCACATTACAATAGAGAATTTTCTCTCTATTAATATGGCTGCTCGAATTTTCTTAAAGTGGAGTGGAAACTTTGGGAGTCGCTGATGTGTAATGCGGATTACTGTATGTTTTAATAATCTTCAAATAAATAAATCTATTGAATGAATATATAATCTTCATCCAAGATAAATGAAACTTATTTTAAAGCTTAGTATTATAATTAGTTTTGTGGATAACGAAATTAATATTATAAAACTTATAAACAAAGAATATTCAATGTATTTGCTTACAGCATGAATTTCCTAATAATGAACTTCAATTTTACGGCTATAATGGGCAAGACTAACCAAGTTGTAGAATATTTTGATATAACAGCAAAACAAAAAGTGCATGAGAAACGTAAAAGTAATACAGAAAGTGAATTTGTATGTATATTTCCAAAGAAAATTACGTAATTCAATTGCATTAGTCAGTTTTGTTTCCTCTACACCTTACGCATTATAGTAAACAGAGGAAATATTGCATTTCACCCAAAAAAATTCGATATTGGGATTTCAGCGGAAATGCGCGCTTTGAGGTCCTCTAAATGAAAAAATGAAATATAGCAGCATAATCAATCAAATCAAATAAATGCAAAACTTTATATTTCAGTCAGGTGCCTTTTAAGGGATACCAGATAAAGATTTTCAATAAAATTTTCCCGAACAACAACGCTTTACATGGAAGAACATTCCTTTTCTTCCTCTTTTATCCTCAAAATTGGTTATATGGATTTTTATTAAAACGTCCTATAGCTAACGAATAAAACTATATCTTGGGTAGACTGTGAAGTGAATGACTTTTGTTCTTATTGAATTTGAAATAACTAAGAAACTACTGCGGCGGACAGGACTTAACACAGTAAACATGTACAACTCATATACATATCTATATTATTTCAAGGCGCATTTCTTTTCTCCAAGGCCGCGCCGTGGTCGAGTGGTCAGACCATTCTCTCTCACCTAGACGGTCCGGGTTCGATCCCAAGCGACCGCATGTGAGATTTGTGGTGGACAAAGCGGCGCAGGGGCGGGTTTTCTCCGGGTTCTCCGGTTTCCCCCGCCAGTTTCTCCATCTTCATGTATCATCAGCCTGCGGTGCCAGAGCAGTAAAGCGGGCGTTAAACACTACCCCCCCATTTCCCGTAGCATCGGTCATTTCCGGATTATTCGTTGTATACTTCAAGTTCTGCCAGGTTTAACTCTGATCGATAAAGATGTTCCGTACACACCCACATGGCGTGATGGAACTTGAATTGGTATCTATGGAGAAGTATTGTAATAATAATAATAATAATAATAATAATAATAATAATAATAACAACAAAGCTCAATTGCATAAAAGATGAGTTGTCACTGGAAAACTTTTTGTGATTACTTTCTCTGTGCGCACGTCATGTGATAGCTATGATACCGTTTGCCACACAAACCGTATTCGCACTATAATTATTGAGCTGATAATCCTTGCTCTTATTCACGATCTATGATGGACATACACTAAAAGTCTTGTCCCTGTGTGTGTGTGTTGTGCGCGTGCGCGAGTGTGTGGAGAGGAGAGGTTGCAGCATAGCTCAAAAACGAAAAGTCAGTTAAATACCAAACTTGGCATTTAAGTTGAGTATCTTCGAAGGATGCCACACTAAAATTTTCAAGGAAATTCCCCCACCCCAAACTATCCATTACATGGAACATTTTTCGACTGTTTTTATTTTCTCAAAAATGGTTCTAATGATTTTAAGGTATTTTCATGGCAAACAAAATATATATCTCGAATTTTCTGGGAATAACCTCTTAAGACCTCTTCATTCTGGATGACTTTTGCATAATTCGTAAACCGTAAGAGATGGACAAAAGCTTACTACACAAAAATGTAGATCTCCTTAAAACATTAACTTTATATCACATAGATTTTTTTATAGTTAACTGTTTCCGAGATATTTTTTGTTATTGGTTTCAATACCCAACGCACTTGTTTTAATTTCGGGAACGCAAAAGAGAACGGAATTTCAATTGCTTCACGTAGCGATAGGTTTTAAAAGATTTGACTATGACTTTGACCTAGTGTATTCCCTTATTTCCCTTCTACTTACAAGGAAGCAAGTAAAAATACCAATTCTGCTAATGTTTATCTGCTAATGTTCAATTAGTATTACTTAAATAACAGAATATCTTTTGTAACGAAAGTTTGTTTATGGAACAGTTAAGTAATGCGAATAGAACACATCAGCTTTTTGCACAAAAGACTTTAAAGTTGTGGTAATCTTGCCGTTTTGTTTCTTAGCTTGTAAAGCTAGGCATAGCTCCCACCTATTTTGGTTTTAAAATCGAGTGCACACGATGATTAGAATGTAGGTACAATGTTAGCTATGCCTTAAATTCAATTCAAACCAAAATAATATATACCTACATTTAAGACCGAGAATGGTAAATACGAAATAAGAATTACTAAATAAAGGCCTTCCCATATAGTGAGGGAATACATTTATTTTAACCACAAATCATATGGATATGAAATAAATACGATATAGTCTAAGATAACCTATATAATCTGCAACAAATAGATAACCTTAGAAAGGGAAATATTTCTATCGGTAAATCTTTGTTTTAAAAACCTGAGGTGTTTCATTAACACAACTGGCTCTACCTATTCTGCGACAAACTATCCTTACAAGAGCTCATCATTTTACTTCATGCCAACAGAAATAAACATTAGCAGAAATAATTTCATTATATGTATTTCCTTCTAGCTGCAAAAGGATTAAGGGAATACACAAGCTAAAGCGATAGCCAAATCTTGTCAAGCTTGCGCTATGTGATCACATTAAAATTCCGTTATCTTTGATTGAGCAATAGGAAAAAAAAGAATAACGACTTCCCATTTGAGAAAATTATATGTTACAAAAAATTAAACCAATAACAAATAACTGATTAACTTCATAACAAAATTGCATAGATTGTTTGCTTTAACGAAATCTGCATTTTTTTTGCGTAGTAAGATTTTGTCTACTCTTACGTTTTCCAGTATTCAAAAGCCATCCAGAATGAAGAGAACTTCAGAGGCTATACCCTGAAAATTCAAGATGTACATTTCATTAGCCATGAAAATATATTAAACTTAAGGTATTCAGCTCAAAAAATGTGTCATTTTTAAGAAAATCAAAATGCTCCATGTAACCGGTAGTTAGGGATGGAGGGATTATCTATAAAATCTTCTTGTTGCATCCTTCAAAGTTACAAAACTTAAATATCAAGTTTAGTATTTAATCGACTTTTTCTTTTTTGAGTTAGCTGATATCTCTCTCTCTCTCTCTCTCTCTCTCTCTCTCTCTCTCTCTCTCTCTCTCTCTAACCAACCCACAGTTTTGTTAATTTTATTTATTTTTTTTTTTTTTTTTTTTTTTTTTTTTTTAGATTTAGGGTCTCAAAAAATTCCAGTGAAATCTCCACATCACATTTTTTAGTGAAATACAATACTTCTACTTTACTTAGTTTTGATAATACTAGAGAAAGTAAAACAGAATTTTTCATTCGTTAATCATTGCTCATTCGCAGTACATTCAACTGTCGAAAACATTCGATAGTGTTTATCCCTGTTGCTAAAGAAAAGTAATTGAAAACGATTTTTTCCGGCACCCGTTATTGTCAAAAATTTACCTGTGATGTAAACAGTAGCGCTGTAATAATGTGCAATCAGCTTTTCTATTTAACCAAGTAGAATAGATCTGCCGCCCACCTTACTGGGGTTGAAGTTTAAAAGCCTTTAATCGACTAAGTTATTTCAGACGGTGAATGAACGAAATGATTGAGATTATGCTCAAATGGACTGGGAGTCAATCAGTTTATAGTTACCCAACATTCATTTTCTCAGCTTAAGGAAACATCCCGCATAAACCTCATCCAGGTAACTCAACCTAAACGAAATTCGAAATCGGGACCTCTTTAATGTGAGCCGGCAAAGTACTTTTATATCATGGAGTTAATTGCTTTTTAAGGACTGGTATACCACACATTTTAAAAAGTATTTTTAAGCATGAGACTTGCGTTTTTAACACAAATTATAAATTATGCGGAAAGAAAGATCATTAGTTTTTACTTTCTCTGCATGTACTGTGTACCTACATAGTGTATATAGAAGGTACTGCTACAGGAATTGATAAACGCGTAGTTCTATGGGTAAAACAATTTTTTGGAAGGAAGATCGCAAAGGGTAAAAGTAGGCAAGGAGCTATCGGAAAGGGGTATGGTAGTCTCGGGAGTACCCCAAGGCTCAGTACTGGGGCCGTTACTTTTTCTTATTTTTGTAAACGACATAACTGTCAATATAAAATGCCAGATAAGGTTGTTTGTAGACGATTGTATTATTTACAATAAAATTAGAAATGTTGAAGATGAGACTGCTCTTCAGGGTGATTTAAATGAAATTAGTGATTGGGCTGCTGCAAATAAAATGAAAATTAACGCTGGCAAAAGTAAGTCAATTGCATTTAATAGATCTAGGGAAAAAAATCTGCAGAACTATCACATGGGTGGGGAAAAAATTCCACAGGTGGACAGCTGCAAATACTTGGGAGTTTACTTGGCGAGTAACGCTGGATGGGACGAGCAGGTAAATTCTGTATCTAAGAAAGCGTGGAAAACACTGCACTTCTTAATGAGGATTTTAAAAAAGCGGAGTGCAAAGTCCAGGGAAATCGCGTACAGTCCTTAGTGCGGCCGGTCATGGAATTTGGAGTAACTTGTTGGGACCCGTATAGAGTAAATTAAATTGATTCGTTAGAAAAGATCCAGAAAAAGGGCTATAAAATTCATAAAAAGGGGTAAATATTTTGGGCCTACAAACGCTGAGGAGATAAAATGGGAGCCGTTGAAAGTTAGGCGTGAGAAACAGAGGTTGTGCGCTTTATTTAAAGCTTACGCTGGCTTAAACGCATGGGAGGAGGTTACTGACAAACTGGAAAACCCAACTTACTATGCACGAAACGATCATCTGTTCAAAATTAAGGTTAGAAGATACAGAACTGACGTGGGAAAGTTCTCCTTTGTAAATAGAACCATAAAAGACTGGAATGAATTACCTGGAGCAGCCTTTCGGGGTTGTCCCCTGTCTATGAAGAAATTTAGAGAAAATCTTGATTTTAATGTTGGATAATTTTTGTAAATATTCCTTAAATGAAATGCTTGTGATTTTATATTGTTGTAAATACAAATGCTAAATTGGTTGGTGATTGTAATTATGAAATTAATTAATCTGAATTGAGAGAAAAATTAATGTTTTCATATTTGTGTAAATAACTATTATATCTAGCTTACAAAGCCATAAACTGGCAGCTGTGATTTATTGTTTATATATCTTGTATACACATATAACTCTGCCACCGGGTGATACATACATACATACATACATACATACATACATACATACATACATACATACATACATACATACATACATACATACATACATACATACATACATACATACATACATACATACATACATACATACATACATACATACATACATACATACATACATACATACATACATACATACATACATACATACATACATACATACATACATACATACATACATACATACATACATACATACATACATACATACATACATACATACATACATACATACATACATACATACATACATACATACATACATACATACATACATACATACATACATACATACATACATACATACATACATACATACATACATACATACATACATACATACATACATACATACATACATACATACATACATACATACATACATACATACATACATACATACATACATACATACATACATACATACATACATACATACATACATACATACATACATACATACATACATACATACATACATACATACATACATACATACATACATACATACATACATACATACATACATACATACATACATACATACATACATACATACATACATACATACATACATACATACATACATACATACATACATACATACATACATACATACATACATACATACATACATACATACATACATACATACATACATACATTACACACATACATTACACACATACATTACACACATACATTACACACATACATTACACACATACATTACACACATACATTACACACATACATTACACACATACATACATACATACATACATACACAGATTCCGCTCAAAAATGTGATATCGATTTCATCGGAAATATACGTTTTGAGATACCTGAATACAAAGAAAGGCATTGTTAGAAAAAGGTTAGGGTGTGTGCGTACATAGTGGCTCAAAAACGCAGAAAACGTTAAATACCGAATTTGATATTTCAATTTAGTATCTTTCAAGGGTGCGTCACGAATATTTTCAAGAAAATTCCCCTATCCCAGACTAGCCTTAAATGGAAATGTTCTTGTTTTTCTCAAAATTAGTTCTTATGATTTTCATTAAAATGCCGTAAATGAAATATATTAACATGACAAATAAAACGTATATCCCGAATTTTCTGGTAATAGCCTCTGAAGACATCCTTATTCTGAATGAATTTTCCGTAACTGGTAAATCTTACGGATAGATAAAAACTTATTACACAAAAAATGTAGACCTCAATAAAACACACGATTTGTCCTAAAAATCTTTTTGTAGAGTTCACCCTTTCCGAGATATTGCTTGTTAATGTTTTCAATTTTAAAGTATGCAACTTTTCTCAAACGGGAAGTACTTTTCGGTTCATGTCTCTTTTGTTTTACTACTGGCTATGTAAACCGAACCGCTCTTCAATTGTTCACATAGCGACCAACTTTTAAGAGATTTTTAGCCTAGTGTATTACCTTATTTCCTTTCCACTTAGAAGGAACTGACATAACATTTCTGCTAATATTTATCTCGATTACCACGATGAAGATAAAGGAATAATCTTTTATAGTCATAGTTTGTAGAGAAAGTCATGTGAATGGAACACAGTTTTTTTTTTTTTAAAGTCTTCTAAACATCTGATGATAGTTTCGATACCAATTTAACACATAAGATGTGGTAACATAAATTACTTGATTATTTCGTTTATCCTTTTAAAACTTCCAAGTGCTTCCACCAACCTTTACCTTTTCAGTTGCATAGAGCATAATCTGTTTCTGCCACATCACAATAGCTTTCAGCTTAAACTGCTGACGTAATGAATAACTTATTCATAATCGAAGATACTAGGTTTCCTCCTCTTACAACACCTGGAAAGTTCGCTTTGATGATATACACATAATCAGAAATTATAAAAAACGGAAAAGTAATTGTGTGAAACTACTATGTCTTAAGAATTACGAAAATTCCTGTTACCGAATTGTTAGCCGACGCAATAACACAAAATGGCGTACCTCGCAGATATCCAGCAATATGTTACTTAACTTCCTACGTCGTATCTAAAGTCTTTAGAAACAACGATTAACGTTTTTAAATCTTTGACTGCAGGTGTTTATTGTTAATTTTATTAGTTTTCCTTATGAGACACATCCACATTTCCAAACTCTGCAGATATTAGCGAGTGATTTTAATCGAAGAAACATTCCACCGTCCTATAGGAATAGAATCTGGGTCTTATGACTGAGAAGCCTAACGGTCGACCAATGAGGCAATCAACAGAGCATTGTTTAGTTCATTTCTATAACCTCCTTTAACTACTATGGTTATATTGTTGGCTTTATTAACATTTCATGTATTTCACTCTTTAAACCTTTAGGTTAGGTTATTGCAGGTTTTCGCTGTCTTAACTTTATTCTCATCTCACAGTCACTCTCTCATCTACACTTACAGATGTTCTCCGTGGTCTGGGGGTAACATGCAAGCCTTTGGTTCCCAAGATGGCGGGTTTAAACTCGGTGGAGGGCAATGGATTTTTTTTTTTTTCGGATGTAAAAATCCTTAGCATGGTTTAAGTGCTTACACTTAGGTACAATCTATGGAGAGTAAGAAATAATTTTAATTAAAGAAAAATCCCCAGGTCCCTGCCCGGAATCGAACCAGGGACTTGCGGGTGAAGTCGGTTCGCTGATTACACGACCTCAATAAAGGGTTGTTAAGGAATTTTTCATTATTTTCTGTCAACTGAAAAAGGTTTCTTTATCATATTATTTCTGCATAGGTACCTAATGTATCTTACCGGATACCAGAGTTACAATTGCCTGAAAACTAGTATTTCTGATGAAATACTGAATTTTCAGGTTACACACAGTAGATGCTTCCTCTACCTCTGTAAACAGCTCAACTCCACGTGCAGGCCGTTTATTCTTACAGCAGCAGTAAGGTACAGTATAACTAGTGTAGAAATTGGCGATAAGATGCCCTATTTAGAGTCCCTTCGTCCCCCCTTGTGTGATCATTCTGGTTTTCAATTGTAACTTAACGTGCCGACTGATGGTGTCAGGCAGGTTGCCTATTCTGAGACTCGGGGAATTTTTGATAGTTGTTTAACGCCCGCTTTTACTATTTGTGGCACCGCAGGCAATAACACCGATACATAGAATAAAGATGGAGCACCGGTGGAATGTGACGGCGGGGGAAACCGGAGAACTCGGGAAAATCCACCCCTGCACCTCTTTATCCACCACAAAAGTTCACATGCGGTCGACTTGGATCGAACCCGGGCCATCTAGGTGAGACTTTAGTGGTCTAACCACTCAGCCACAACAGACTCGGAGAATAAAGGCGTTTTCGTCACCCTTAACTAATGCATTTTTGCCTCTTTTGTGCTTCCCTTTATAAATCTAGATTGAACACAGATTATTTAAGGGTTTGAGAAGTAAGATGAACATTTAAAAACTGTAGGTATTAGTATGAAGTAAATATAGCAAAAGCATCTGTATAGTATACGAGAGTCGACTGATAAGTCCCCGGGCCTCTCAGTAAAAACAGCATTTAATTTTTTTTATTTTTATTTATTTATTTATTTTTGCTTTATTTCTCAACATGATCTCCAGAATGTCTAATACATTTGTCATACCGGTGTTATAATTTAATTAAACCAGCTCTAGTGATTTATCAAGGTCCTCAAAATAGCTTTTTTCCGCATCAACAACCTCCGTTGCTGTGAAATCTTCGTCCTCCAAGAAATGTTTTGAGGTTTGAGAACATGTGGTAATCACTGGATGCTAGATCTGGCGAAGATGGGACCCCAGAAAACTCTCACCATAACCTTGTTAGCTGACAAAATTGACTTTGCCTTTTTTGGAGTTGGTTCACCTGGCGCAATCCACTGTTTTGACTGTGAAATACTTTCTGGAGTTGTAATGATGTATCCAAGTTTCATCCATGGTAATAAGCCGGTTCAGAAATTCTCTGGGATTTTTACGGTAGAGCTCCACATTCTTAACAGAAACAGTTTTTCTTTGCAATTTTTGATCAGGTGTCAACAAACGCGGCACTCATCTTGCACATACCTTGTGAAGCCCAAAAAAGTACTTAAAATATTGCCGGCAAGTTCTTTTGATATGTTTACAGCCTCTGCTCTCTCAAACAACTTTAATCTGCGGTCTTCCAGTAATAAACGATGCATTTTTTCAATGTTCTCTGGAGTTTCACTTCTACAGGGCGCCCAGAGCGAGGCTCATCACTAGTGCTCGTGCGTCCTATTTTAAACTCTGCAACTCACCTTTTAATCATTGAATATGAAGGAGCAGAGTATTTCAATGTACTGTCCATTTTCTCTTTGATTTCTTTAGGCGTTGAGCCTTTCAAATGGAAGTATTTAATCATTGCTCGTTTTTCCAAATCCTCCATTTTCTTGAAAACTCTAAAGTTGTCTTGTTTAAAATGCTGTCATTCGAAAACTAAAGAAACTATTGACCTGTAAATATGAATACAAGCTAGTCTGGAGTTAAATTATACGATACTGCTGTCTAACTGGCCTAGTGGCACCATATCTGTGTGAAGCCCGGGACTTATCAGCCGATATATAGTAAGAATATATAGTAAGAATACGTTTATCAGCTTTCTACAGGCTTAATACTGTTAGGAGTCCTGCGCCGTGGTTCGATCCCACCCTTGGACCACCCTGCCCAATCAGTGTTAAAGGCACCGATCCCGGACATGTTAGTCAACATTCCGGCTGGGGGATGCGTGATGCTAACCATATTACTTTCCGGTATGGGTTGGGTGATTGTCCGCCTCTGTCGTGTGTAAGTGGGCATGAGGCCCACAGTCGCTTTCGTAGCCCAAGGCTCATAAAGGATGTAGCGGATGGCTATACTATTCGAACAGTATTAACAATTTGGGTATAAAGAAATTTCTCTCCCCTCAAAAAATAAAATCTTCCCATTTGGGGTAAAATGGATTACTTGCATTTTCCATTTTACATTACTGGTGTTAGTTTAGTACAAATAAACAATCATGGAGAACTGTTAATTGAAAGGCTGCAACAGTTTTCTTTTTTACTGTTAATCTTCATAAGGAGCATACATAGTCATTATTATTTTCTACCGAAAAGAGCAAGCAAAAAACATTACCAACCCGCGAATGCCTTAAAACAACTCTAGTAACACAAATTACTGAGTTGTGCATAACCACTGATGGACTATTTCCAGCCGTATTAACATAGTGTTATCGGGGGTAACTTGTATGCCCAACCCATCTTATCTTTGATATAATGCTTGTATTGTGTGCTCAAAACTAGAATTTTTCAAAGGCATATTTAGAAGCATGCGTGTCATCAGAAGCGTAACAGGTAACAGTTCAAAAGTATTTATACCATGATCCCATTTACAGCCGGGCCATAGATCACATATATGCGTAGTTCATTCACTGCAATGGCATGGGTATTTTTCCGCAGCGCACTAACGGTGAATGATCCGCTCAAGGATAAGTTAATCACCTGTTTTATACTGTACCAGTTGCTGCCCTCAGTTCGAACTGTTAAGCCCATAGTTTGTTCATTGTGCATCTCAAAAGTTTTGAATATGTGCTGTGTGTGAATTACATTAGCTTATTACTTTCTCTATAGGCACTATGTACATAGTGTATAGAGAATGTATTGCAATCCACCAAAAAATTCGATACTGAGATTTCACCGGAAATACGTTTTAGGGTCCCCTTTATCTAAAAAAAACATTTTCGGAAAAAGGTCTGTGTGTGTGTGTCCATAACTCAAAAACGAAAAGTCGGTAAAATACCAAATACCAAACCCCCCACCCCAACTACCCTTTACATGGAACTTTTCTCGAAAATTTTGATTTTCTCAAAAATGGCTCTAACGATTTTGATTAAAATTTCGTATATTAAAGATATTTACCTGACAAATAAAATGTATATGTTGAATTTTCTGGGAATAGCCTCTGAAGAGTAGTTTATTCTGGATGAATTTTACTACATTTTGAATAACTGCTAAACCGTAAGAGATGGACAAAAACTTACTCCACAAAAAGTGTAGAGCACGTTAAAACACACAATTTATGTTGTATACATTTTTTTTCGTGGAGTTCGTCGTTTTTGTGACATTCCTTATTTTTGGTTTCTGCTATGAAAAACTTATACATTTCTCATACAGGAATTTGTCAACTGCTGTCCATACAAATAAAGGAACTTCAGTGACATAGCAACCAGCTTTTGATTATCACTTTAACCTATGGTACTCTCTTATTTCACCTCTACTTACAAGTAAGCAAGTAATATGGCTATTTCTGCTAATGTTTTACTGATTGGCATGAAGTTAATAGAAGTATAAGCTTTTTAAGAATAATTTGTTGCAGGGATATAGAGAGTCATGTGAATGGTACACATCAGATTGTTTTATTAGTGCACTGAAATGCCTACCGACAATGCTGTTGGACAAAAAAACTGTATGTACGATAAATAGGTAGAAAATAGTTATGTAGACAGGCGTGTTCACAATTTCAGGGGAATTGTCCTAATGTTCCAGTTCCAGGTGGAGGAAATGTTAGATGTTTAGTTAATAAATTTATCCAGTGGGAACACTAAACCTAAGAAGCGAAAAAGAAATGTTCTATCAGACGAAAACATTGACGAAATTGGGGCATATTCGAACGTTTTCCAAAGAAGTGTCCAAGACTGTTGCATGGAACTGCTAAATTTTAAAAATTGGAACCCAGTACAGTTACTATTGTTCGTAAATTAATCCTATTGACGAAGTGGAACGCCCCAGTGTGGAACTCTGGTCTAAACACAACATATAAGTTTAGCACTCATTAAAGAGCATGTTACTATCACTGAGAATAAGTAAAGCGAGAATTTTAGCACGGTAAACTCCCAGTGCAAAAGAATGCGCGAAGCACGCATGTGCGTGATACGCGGCCCGCTAATATAAGGAACGCATTGTACAGGGGCTCTGGAAAACTAGAATGTTGAGTGAAATACAAAAGAAAACTGAACACACACGATGTTTAAACAGATGTAATCAAACCCAAACATACATGAGACAAATCAACAGCTGGTGTTTACTAATGGGTCAACAGTGTGTGCAATGTACTGCAACATGTTCTAGAGAGAAACGGTACTCGCTCATTTTCTTTCGACATTCTTTGAACTTTATCTTGTCCCATTTTCCATTAGTGCCGGCTCTGTTGATTTTATTTTTTCAAGGGAATTATGTCCTTGTTATAAATTTTGATAGCAGTGCATGTATTATTTTTCTAATGAATTTGATATTGTGATTGTTTCTATTATATTTGTTCTTTCTCCATCCTCTCTATCTTCGACCTTAGAAACAATACTTTTAGAAAATAAAGATCCATTAGCGCTTGGTGTTAACTGTTATCTTGTACTCCTGTACAAGATGTACAAGATGCTGTACTGTTACCTTTTTCTAAGAGTTTCAACCCCATAGTTCCGTTCCTCCCATGCGGTTTTGTCCGCCATGTTGGTTTGAAGCTCCAGTAAGGTAATAATAATTTGCTATATAATCTTAAGAAACACTTTACTAAAAATAAAACAGCTCTGTTTAAAATAAGTATTCAAAACGTTGTATTCCTTTAAACTTAACTTTGCTATAACCTGAGGTCAACATAAGATAATGCCCCCTTAAATTGCATGGTTGATTATATTCGTACGTTATTTCCAGCTTAGGTGAGTATATTTCTTTCCAAAGCTTAATAGCGCAGCAATTCATCAATGCGGAGACAAGCAGTTCTCTGCCATAGTTTCCAGATTGTGCACCAGGGTTACCTTCATGATGTAATGTGCTTAGTTTTCGGAGCGCCTAGTTCAAATCTTCTTGAAGCGAGTTGCTTGGTTAAGATTATGTTTTACCCTTAAACCGAAATGGCATTATGTAAAGCAATTCTTAAACTGATTGCAATCTTGCTTCATTTGAAAACGCATTATTTTATAAGCCCGAGAAGCTATAAAAGTATTAAAATGATATTGGTAATGTAGATTAAATGGTTATTGGCCAAAATGGGACTTTCGCTGATAACACCACACAAATATTTGAATTTACTGCTTATTGTGTGTGTTTCTTCGGCGTGTTTCAAATACTTTAATATGTTCCATTGCAGCTCCACACAATATCCATTTTTCTGTTGCTGTTAGAAGTTAACTTTTATGGCAAAGTTATCCCTTTCTACATTCTCTACATAGAACACGGTACGTGGGTAGAGAAGGTATTGCATTCCACAAAAAATTCGATACCAAGATAACACCGGAAATGCACGTTTTAGGCTTCTAGAAAAAAGGTCCAGTATCAGTGTGTATTTAAGTTTAGTATCTTCCAAGGATGCAACATGCAACATGAAAATTTTGAGGAACATTCCCCCACCCCAAACTATACTTTACATGGAAAAAGTTTCGAAATTTTTTATTTTCTCCAAAATTGCTGTAACGATTTTGATTAGAATACCTAGCAAAATATATTTATATGACAAATAAAATTTATATACTAAATTTTCTGGGAATAGCCTCTGAAGACCTCTCTATTCTGGATACATTTTGCAGAATTTTACATAACGGTTAAACCGTACGAGATATACAAAAACTAAGACAAAAAAATTAGATCTCGTTAAAGTACATAATTTACGTCATATACATTTTTTCATGGAGTTGACCATTTTGCCATTGGGTTCAGTTTTAAAATACTTAAACTTCTCTCATTTGGGAATTTGTCAACTGCTGACAATGCAAATAAACAGATGAACCACCTGTAACAAATTTTTAAAATATTTGACTATTGCTTTAACCTAGTTCCCTTATTTACCTTTTACTTACAAAAAAGCAAGTATTAAGACCATGTCTAGTAATGTTTATCTCGATTAGTATGAACTAGAAGAATAAGTTTTTAACAATAATTTGTTACAGAGATGTAGTGAAAATGATGTGACTGGACTCGTCAGATTTTTTTCAGTAATGCCAAAATATTTTGAGGACGTGAAAGGTAACACCATAATGATGTATCAAATCTCTTACTACTGTAATGGGATGTTAACTTTAGAATCACCTTACCACAAAGCGTACAACGGTTGCCAGGTGCACCAACTTTCGGCACTCGTATCATTACTGCTGCATATTTCATGCTTCAAAGTATTAACATTAGAAAAAAATCCTTCGTTGATACGTGTTCGAAGCACATGTGAGTCGTAGGCCCGTCAATATCCATGAACGCCAATCACAGTTTTAATGTAGGCCTGCTCTCCGTTTCCGTTGGTTTAGTAGCACTGCAACGAAAATTCGAAAACGCGAAGCTACCCTCAGCCTGTAAACACAGTATGCGTGCGTGCATTGAAATCCTGGCCAATAATGTTCAGCAATTTATAAAGCGACCAGTGACTGAGTGGTTAAGGCTGCTCACTCTCACCAAAGCGGCCTGGGTTCGATCCTAGGGGGTTGCATGTGGGAAAAGCGGCGGCTAGGCTATTTTTTCAGGTCCTCGGATTTCCCCGCCATTCATTCCACCAGCTACTCCATAATCACCTTCCCTTCCATACATTTTACCGTCATTTTCTCTTATCTTCCTTACTCTCATATCAAGCTGATGACCCATCCCGATTTCTCTCTGATCCTGAGCATCTCATCCCAGGCACTGTTTTTAAGTCCTGTATAGGTGGAGGGTACATTTAAAAATAAGAATGAACTATTGATGAGGAAATATTAGCTTCTAAAGGTTACTTTTAGTATGTCTTTACGATATTGTATTTTGTTTAGAAAATAAATCACAACTGAAAGGATTAAAAGGCTTCTTTCTGTTGCGTTATTAAAATATGCACGTTGATGCTAACATTCTATAATTTTTTGCAGTTGCTATTCCTTCACTTAAGTATTTCAGTAAACACAAAACTATGGTTTATATTTTACAAATATTTCATAGGGATGGAATACAAGTGGTTTCTGATATAATGGGTCAAAGACACATCCCGAATTATTTTTACAAAACAATAAGGGGAAATACACAAATAATTGCGATAAATAATTTCATATACTAAAATCAACGAGTCACGTAAAAATGCATAAGCGATAATTCTGTTGTAGATATGTTATTAGTGGTACGATATTAGAAGAGCACAAGTTAAAACCTGCTGCTAGGTATGAGTCTTAGCAAAGCCAAATTAAATTGGAGAAAGCAATTAGCTCGAGGTCGATGAAGGTAATTAAGTTTCGGGGAAATCAGTAGGTAAGAACCCTCATGAGCTCAAAGTTCAATTCCTGGGAAGTCAATGTGTTTTAACATCTAAGGGACGCGTGTGGAAAGCGCACGTAAGCCGTTAGTAAGAATTTGCAAAGGGGAAAGAAAACTTAGAATCGAGCAGCAAGAGAGAATGAAAGTGTCTCAAATGCTAATACGAATTATAAAATTTGGTAATGTAGAACATAGAACTATGGTGGGGTAGACGGGACTAATAAAAGAGCATTCATCGCTAAAATTTAGTTACTCTTTTGCATTTTAAGTTACTTTTTGGTGCAACGTTAACAAATTGCGAAAGTGTTAGTCCGATCGTACAGCAGCGCTTCTTATCCATTTAGCGGTGATTGTTAGGGGATTCGTTCTATAGCAGTTTAGCTAGTCACGGTAACTTAAATTATTTACTTTACTACGGAAAACAAATTCTGCCTAAAACGTAAAGGAAGTTAGGAGATGTAATACGACAGCTGCAGTTACAATTCCTCGCTTAGATTTAGGAACAATGTAATGATTATTCATTGTAAAACAATCCGCAACTCTAAACATTTACAGTACTCAGTAATTTAACTAAGGTGTCCATTCTCGCCCCCACCCCCTCCCCATACACACCCACACATCCCGAGAGAAAGATCTCACAGCCTACCATTGGAGCAGCAGCTGGTAACAGAAAAGCAACATCTTTGCGAATTTAACCCTAAGAGTATAGCGCCTACATTTTTCCTTAATCTTTCTGTAAAAGAAAAAAAAGGAAAGACCACAACAGAGGCAGACGGAATAGAATTTTTAAGGTGCTATTATTATTATTATTATTATTATTATTATTATTATTATTATTATTATTATTATTATTATTACTATCCGAGAGAAAAACGCACTTTGCTCAGAGAGTTTTACTTTTACCAGACTCAAATGCAGAACTCTGGATCATTAGGAGTGCACGTTCATCTCTAGACCTAAAAGAGATAAAACTTACTCTAAATGTCAGAACTCTGGATCATTAGGAGTGCACGTTCATCTCTAGACCTAAAAGAGATACGAACTTTAAATGTGCACACGAACTTCCTTTTCGCACCTGGGACAAATCGATCTTGGACCCGACTTTCCTTAGCTTATCCTCGTTGATTTTGTTTAAATGTCCTTTTCATCTCCATTTATACGTATGTGTAAATGCTAAAGCGCTAATGGCTTAGCATTTACGGTCACATTCAACTACTAACATTCATAAAGTAATTTGATTTTAAGTTCCGAAATTGAAAGATTAAGTGCTGGGCGTAGCTAAATTTAAAAACTTGCTATCTTGAATTAATTTAATACGACTTTGCTCCCGCCCCTTCCACTTATGTATTGAGCAACACAGTTAAGCGCTTATGTTGCCTATTATTCCAGGCAAACGCCTTTGCGAAACAGCTAGACATGAAACACTGAAGAACTTTTCGTTTAAGAACTTAAACTTCAATGACAAGCAGCAGCTCGGTTTACAGAAGATTCAAATTGGCCAGCAGGCTCACAATGGCAACGAACAAAGTAATTTACACTTTGTGCAACAGATGGCCTTAGTATTCAACTATTGAGTTCAGAAAGAGAAAGGGAACTAGCCAAGAGATAACAGCAGCATGCTTGACCTTCGGGAGTGCCTAAATCAGTCATCTTTTTTAAGCTTGTCTTCATAACTTAAGTAGCTTCCAGGGTACACAGAAATAATCTCCAAGTTGCGACATTACAAGGACCCCTTTTATATTCTGAGGATCACGGGTCAACGATTGCGCATACAACGCCTTTGCCAAGAGTCTATTTACCGACTTTTACCTTCTCTGATATGGACTTACAATAAGTAGAGGGAAAACTGTATTCTACCTAAAATTCAAATGCCGAAATATCACCGGAAAATCCATGTTTTGCGGCCCCCTGAACCCCAAAAAATAATTTTAGATCAGTGGCTGCGTGTGGTACGTGTGTGTGCGCGCGCACGAAGCTACAACAAGAGACCATTAATGCAATTTTTCAGTAGGCATTTTCCGACAATAACTTGTACATTTCAGTAACTTAATTGGCACCAAGGTTAACTATCAGTGTAATAATTGAAAGCTGCACACAAATAAGATTTGACTTTACTTAAATTGATTATATGTTCAGAATCAAGCCATGTCAAGTGTTATTCTTTGACTTTATCCCTTTCCCCAGATACCGGCGAAATGGTCGTTTAGAGGGGAGATGCTAATAGGGGTAAAGATTGTTTTTACACATGGGGTACGATACTGAACTAATTAGACATGAAATATAAAGAGCCGAAATATAAATCCATGAACTTTAAACACTCAGTATTGAATGCATTGTTTATTCTCACATTTCCCAGAGAATATATTTACAGTTAGCAGTTTTTATAAAAAAAAACTCTTTCGATCATAAAATGTACTCTTAGACAGAGAGAGAGAGAGAGAGAGAGAGAGAGCCTTTGAACAAAGTAAAGGAATGAAGAACAGTTAAAGTATTATTTTCTAAACCTATTCGTGTGTGACCGAGAGACAGAGAGAGGAGATAGAGAAAGGGTAAATAAACATTCAGCTTCTTTCTCACACATGACTTCGTCTTTTGGCAAAAGTCAAACCTTAATCCAGTAAGACCATCTTAAGCTGTGTATGTAATGTGTACAAAAGCAATAATCGTCCCGTATAAATTATATTGCATATGGGAGAAACATATGATGTGTTCCATTCACATAGCTTTCTCTATTCTGTAACAAATTAGTCTTATAAAATCGCATTATTCAATTTAATTCGTGTTAACCAAGATAGGTATTAGCAGAAATTGTTTAAAACGAGTCAAATCTTATAAAAAGCTAGTAGCTATGTCATTGAAATTCGGTTCTCTTTGCAATGACCAGGATTAAAACAAAAGAAATAAGAATCACAAATTCCCGTTTGAAAAAAAGTTTGTGTTTTAAAATTGAAACCAATAACAAGAGATATCTCGGAAATTATTAACTATAGATATATACACGATAACCGTGTGTTTTGAGATATACATATTTGTCTATCTCTTACAGTTTACCAGTTACGCAAAAATCATCCAGAATATTTTTCATGTAAATATCTTTAATATGCGGTATTTTATAAAAATCGTTAATGCCATTTTTGAGACATTTTCCAAAATTGTCCATGTAAAAGGTAGTTCGGGGTTGGGGATTTTCTTCAAACTGTATGCTGGGAGGCTGCTAAACTTAATTATAAAGTTGGTATTTCAACAAATTTTCCTTTTTGAATTATATTATTCACAGAAATAACCAAACTGCCTTTTCTAAAAATACTTTTTTTACACAAGGGACGCTAAAACGTGTATTCCCAGTGAAATCTCGGTATCTAATTTTTAGGTGGAATGCATTAACTCATCTACTATGTACTAAGTAGAGAAAGCAAAAATGCCCACTTGAGATGAGTGATAAAAAGAAATGAATCACGTGATCAAGCTGTATACCTGCTCAGGCAACAATAGATTCGAAGGCACTTTGTAGAAGCGGAAAGGGTGACAGAAATAAAAGGGACCCCGTGCATTCACGTATATTTGGGGTAGGCGTGCTTGAATAAACACATTGAAAATCTTGAAATGTTCAATTAAATAAAAAGGTGGTCTTCGTAAAGGGTATAAATGAACAAAATAGGTTCTCAAAAACTGGTCGTGATCGGAAAGAGGGATTGTCTTTAAATTCAGGTAAAAATACATTGATTATATTGGTTTTTAAATAGTTTCTGCAAAAATTAGTTCTTAAGGTCCTTTGATCTTTAAGGGCTCTTAATAGGTGGTCATTAAGAGGGTTTTCAATGCATTCAAGAAACCCTCTCCTAAGCGTAATTTACTTCACATTAACATATTGACATTCTCACAAATGGCTCCAACGATGTTGATTAAAATACCACGTGTTTAAGATATTTTCATTACGAACAAAATAAATAGCTTGAATTTTCTGGAAATTGCCTCTGGAGTCATTTGTATATTGAATGACTTTTGCATAACTAGTAAACCGCCCCACCCCTAGAAGCCACAGATTATTACATAGGTGGAGGGAATATTGTGCGATAAAGACCTTGCAGGCTGTACTGGTGATGTTAAGGCTCGGTAGTGTCACTCATGTGAAAGAGTCTGCAAACGGGCTGACAAACTAAGAAGCGGCTTACCATAAAAAAAAAATTTAAATCTGAGCGTACATCAGGAAGAAAACCCTCAAAAGCAACTGCCAGATGGAAAGCTCGTAATGGTTATCCCAAAAGGAGCCCTTATTTATAGGGACAATGGTTCATCTGAAGCCAAGGTGGAAATGCATCGTTCAAATGGCTGAATGGCATCAGAGTGATAAATATGGTGTCCCTAACGATCTATGTTGGGAACCCAGCGCAAACCTACAACATATAGTAGGCTGGTCCAATATGCGCCTGATCGCTCTGGCGCTACGACACTCCCAACGGTCCAGTCTGTGGCACACCAACATATGGCTTAAACTTATTCACTATCATCCCAAACATAAGCAATTGCGACAAAACACTGCTGAAAGTCACATCGGTGAACCGTAATTCTTAAAAAAGACAATGTAAATGACCCTTTGATAGAAGTAATTGAACCTCAAAATTTGCTTTTCCAGAGTTTCAAAGCAGTATGTGAGACAGATACTGTTTCTATTTCCCGAAGTTATGAACACATACTTTATTGAACAATACATGGAAGCATTCAACTTCAGTGCTCTACAGTTCCACAATCGCCTCCCCTAACCCGCCCCCCTTCGTCACTCTCTTATCTTTATCTCTCTTCTCTCGCACGATAGGGGGGCAGGCTTTAGCCATGACAGCTATAGCTGATCTGTAGCATTTGAGTTGCACTGACCTAATACCCATGTAGGGGGTTTCATGGGTGTAGACTTTTTAATCTTCCATCGTCATGGAACCTAAACGAAAATACACAAAAAGACTGGGGAACCATGAATAAAGAAACCTGGGAATGTGGGAAGCAAGAAACCTCAGAAATGGAGACACAGAAAGATTAGTTAATCAAGCCTGATCATTCGGTTTCTAATACTCAGAAGGGAAGCAATAATACAAGCCCAACTGAGAAATAGGAGTAAAACACAGCTTCAGGGATTAACATGACTACACCTAGAGAAGCAACATTCTGGGGCCCAGCGCAGAAAGACTCCATTTCAAAGACTACAAAATGCCAATAAAATCTAGAAAAAGAAATAGAGAATAGCACAGGGATATCCAGAGTGCGATAGAGGAAAATATCTTATCTCTCAGGATTATAAAACCCAGCGACAAGGAAGACAAAGCTGTTAGAGAATCGGATCTGAAACCAGCATTCCATCATCAGCTGGAAATCAACACAGATCTGGAGTAAAATGACCAAGAGCAAACTGGTAAACGACTCAACACGCTTAAACAGACATTAGCTTGAGCATCCGAAAGCTAAACTCTGACAGTTCTAAACAAGGCTGTTGTAGGAAATTATCCAGAAAAAAAAACTGATAGATGGGAAGCCACTACAAGTACACCAGGCTATTCTAGTGGAGGGTTGGCAATGTGAACAGACAATTGACATCAGTTCAAGAAGAGCTATGGTAATAATGGAGTAGTGTTCATGAAAAGGCAAAACTTGGCTATGTGCCAAGCACTACATCCTGAGAAAAAGCTACCCTGCGCATTTGTACCGCCAGGGAAATGACCCGAACCATCAGAGGTATAGCATGGTTTCCTTCTAAGCACGCCAGTAAAGGAACCGAAAGTGCTGAAACTTCTGGAAACCCAGAACCTGTTGTAGATACAAGAAAGGGTCATCAACATCTAGGCTGAGGTAACAGGAATTACTCTAGTCTTTTCCCTGAAGGCAGTTAACCAAGTGAGATTCAACCCCTAGCTTGGTAAGTCAAATAACTTTTAGAGGATTGCGGATAAAGAAAAAATCCGCAGAAGCTGAAGGCAATACAAATAAACTTTCAGCATAGTAAAGGTGCCTCGGACTCTTTGCAGAAACTCATTGCAAATGAGCGCATAGATGTAGCTTCGATACAGGAACCATGGTTCGTAAAGGGGAGCGTACGAGTATCGGGATTAACTAGTCTCCGAGGTAATATAATTTATGATATACACTCTGGAAAAGCAAAAACTTGTATATTTGTTAAACATTGCTTCAAATTACATGACTGAATTTTCTTTTAGAGATTTTACAGTGATAACATTGAAATAGCACTCTGTAGGAGCCACGAAAGAAGCTGCATTGGCCTCTGCTTACCTGTCTATGATTCTACGCATCCTCCACTGCTGGAGCTGGAATATTTGGAATAATTCTGTGGACTATCTAAACAATCATATATTATTGGTGCAGAACTAGCTCCCACCATATGACGTGGGTATAAAGCAAAGAGGTGAGTCATTATTGGACTTTATAATATCAAAGAACATAATACAGGGTTACTACAAAAGAAATAGACAACTTCAACTGCCTGTAAAACAAAAACTATTAGAGATAGCAATCTAATTATTTTGGAGGTATGTTGAGAAACTCTCAAAGTTTCGTTTGTTACTATTGGTAACGCTGTAGTGTTTTGTTTGTTGTTGCAGAAGCTGAAATGGCGGAAAATCCTGTGGAAAAGGCATATTTTGCTTGTTGGAATTTGCTAGAACGCAATCAGCAACTGTTGTCCAATGACATTTTAGAACACGTTACCACAAAAATGAAATGATGCGCTCACAAAAACCAGCATCGTCTTCATCATGTCGCAAAATGTCGATGCAAAAGTCACGCCGTATGACCTTATCTTCTTCACTCAGAAACTGCAACATCTGTAATCTGTAAGGCATCATGTGCAGTCGCTTCCGCAAGATTTTCCATACAGTTTGCTGTGGAATTTGTAATTGCATGCTTGCCCTAGATGTCGATTTCTGTGGGCTTCTTATGTAAGCAGAACGAACACGTTCAACGTTTTCTTCCGAAACTATTGGTCTTCCCGAGCTCTTCCCTTTGCACAAACATCCCGTTCTCTCGAATTTTCTATACCAGTCGTAGATTGACTGTCTAGTCGGTGGCGTTTTGTGGTAACGTGTTCTAAAATGTCGTTGGACAACAGTTGCTGATTGCGTTCTAGCAAATTCCAACACGCAATATGCCTTTTCCACAAAATTTTCCGCCATTTCAGCTTCTGCAACAACAAACAAAACACTACAGCGTTACCAATAGTAACAAACGAAACTTTGAGAGTTTCTAAACATACCTCCAAAATAATTAGGTTGCTATCTCTAATAGTTTTTGCTTTACAGGCGGTTGAAGTTGTCTATTTCTTTTGTAGTAACCCTTCAGAGAGACACCAGCTACAGGCGAATAAAAACTTTGCTGGACGCCAGGAAGATTCTCAATGTTCAAAGAAACACTTGTCGGTATCTGCGCAGATAGTGGTTTTATCACCCCTCTGTGAGATTTTGTTGTGGATAATCTACTGGAGAACTTGAATGACCTACGCTTCTATGCCAAGGATTTCCTGATGACATTGGCATACTCATCCATGGCATGCCAATACTAAATCTAAGGTCTGAAATATGTGCAGAAGTAGTGTTAGGATGAACCATTTGTGTTTATCACAGTCACACATAAAATAGATGGTTTTAAAATTCCTATTCCATTTATTGACCAATTGCAGATTTGCTCCAAATTCAATTTTTATTAAGTATCTGAGCTTACTGCTAAATAGTAAACTTACATGGAACTTAAATCTCCAACGAATAAAAACGAAGAGAAATAGCTCTTATAGTAGCTAGAGGAACCTTTGCTAAAACATGGAAACTCAAAACAAATATGATTCTTTGGCTGTATAAAGAAGGTGTGAGACCCAAACCCGTGGGCCTAAAGTTACACAAAAACATGCAGCCAAAAACTTTAGTGCTCAATGATACACGTGTGGATACAAATAACTACGTTTAAGAAAAGTATTATTGGGTATGAAGGTAAATGCTTTTGGTTGTAAATCCTCTGAAAAATTGGTTTATTTTACCAGTGAAAGTACTTCAATGGCCTGACTGTGGATAAGACTGGAAAAGAGCACAAAGCTGAAAATTCGGATGAAGGCTGGAATTCGAACCATGGATCTTGACATTCGTACAGATGCTCTTAACAACTGAGCTACCTTGGTCGTGCTTCTAAAATATAATGGGAATTCTTTCAGAAGGTGAAAGGAAAACCGGTCAATACGGTCGGATCGGATAAAAGCCTGATAGAAACCGTACATGAGAAAGAGGCCTTAGGCAGAGCGTATGTTCCGGGGAGTCGATAGCAGTACAGACGGAATGCCTGCTTGACGGATTCGGCTGCTCAACTAAT
The DNA here is from genome assembly GCA_030762935.1 of Hymenopus coronatus. NCBI lineage: Eukaryota > Metazoa > Arthropoda > Insecta > Mantodea > Hymenopodidae > Hymenopus > Hymenopus coronatus. The sequence goes on along the minus strand of CM060886.1, from coordinate 86,919,757 downwards.
AATAATAATAATAATAATAATAATAATAATAATAATAAGCATTTTCATGTAATGTAATAAGTTAAATTTTGCTATGATTTATGATCTATATCTTCTTGTTTATATTGCTGTTAACACAATTCTAATCTCTTTACTATACTATCTACTTATAGGAGGTAGAATAACTTATACTACCCAAAAATTCAATACCATAGTTTACTGGAAATACACTGAGGTACCACAAACACAAACAAAAATTGTGTTCATTCGAATGGTGCTCTACCCACTCCTCTTAAACTACTTATTAATAATTTTTCCATCTACCTCTCATTAACCAACACGCACAAGCGCGTGCGCGTACGTACACACACACACACACACACACACACACACGCACATGAATTTTGCAGAAATGCTTTTATTACTCATTTCCTTGTATGTTAAGGAGCTTACGTGATAGATGTTTAAAGCGGGTAGCTATGTGATGGCTCTCACATGATATGAAGAAATAATACAAAAGATACAAAGAAGAAGCAAAGGTTTGATATTTCAAATTCACATAACTTTCTATCCACTCTAGAAACTACTCCAATAAAAACTTACTTCCTATAAACGTACTAATATGCATATAGTGTATAGAGAAAATGCCGAGGCTTCACCGGAAAATACACGTTTTGGGGCCCCTGAATAAAAAAGGATTTTTTTAAAAAAAATATCCGTGTCTGTGTGTGAGGGGGGGGCAGCATAGCTCAAAAACGAAAAGTCCATTAAATATCAAACCTGATATTTAGTTGAGTATTTTCCAAATGTGCGACACGAAGATTTTCAAGAAAATCCCCCACTCTCAACTACACTTTTCATGGAAAAATGTTTTGAAAATGTTTAATTTCTCAAAAATGGCTCTAACGATTCTTATTAAAAGCTCTTATATTTAACATATTTACATGACAAATAAAATTTATATCTTGAATTTTCTGTGAAAAGTCTCAGAACATCACTTTATTCTCGATGAATTTTACTCAATTTTGCATAACTGGTAAACTGTAGGAGATAAAAGAAAACTTACTACATGAAAAATGTAGATCTCATTAAAACTATTCCTTGTTATTGGTTTCAGTTTTAAAATACTTAATTTCTCAAATGGAACTTGTCAGCTACTGGGCCCGCAAAGAAACAGATTTCAATCCCATAGGGACCACATATTAAAACATTTGACTGTCGGTTTAGCCTACTATACTACTTCATTTCCCTTCTACTTATAAAGAAACTACATAAGTAATAAGACCGTTTCTGCCAATGTTTATCTCGATTGGTATAAAATAACCTTATTAACAATAATTTGTTACAGAGATGCAGAGAAAGTCATGTGAATGAAACACATCAAATTTTAAAACATTTGTACTTAATCGAGATAGTTTTTGTTGCAGAAATCCTTTATTACACATTTCCGTGTATCTTAGGTTACGGCGAAAATATCGAGCTTAAAGCGATTGTCAAATCTTCAAATGCGGGTCCACTACGTGTTGCATTTTAAATTCCGCTCATTGCGTTAACATAAAAAAGACAGAAAAAAAGCAAACAGACAAAAAATACATTCACATGACTTTTTCTATCATCGCTTATTTCTTTTATAGCTTCTAACCGCGATAACGAACGCATTCCTTACTTACTTCATGTTAATCGATATAACCGTTGTAGAAACAATAATATTACCTACGTATTTCGTTGCAGGTACAAGAGGACTACTGGAAACCAAATCGATAGTCAAGATATTAAAATTTGGTCGCTATATGCTGACCTAAAATTCCATTTTCTTCCTACGACATCACGAGAAACAACTGAATAGTGACATTTAAACAAAAGTAAAAGTATTCAAAAATTCAAAATTATAGCGGTTATCTCGAAAACGGCTCAAGCGACAAAATAAATATGTATATGAAATGTTACAATATGTTTTTAAAGATCTCTACAGTTTTTGTGCAGGATGATTTTGTTCTACTATTTAAAATTTACCAATTACACGACATTCCTTCCATATAAAGAGAATGTAACTAGCTATTCCCAGAAATTTTAACACAAACAGTTTATTTGCCATGCTAATTTCTTAAATATGCGATTAAAAAAATCAGACGCGTTCCATTCACATGACTTTCTCTACATCTCTGTAACAAATGATTGTTATTAAGCTTAATCTTCTATGTACTTCATGCTAATCGAGATTAACTTTAGCAGAAACGCTCTGATTATTTATTTCCTTAGAAGTAAAATTCACTAAGCTAAACCGAGTCAAATGTTTTAAAGTCGGGTTGCTATGGGATTGAAATGCGATTAATTATTTGCGTGGCCAGGAATTGACAAGTTCCCAAGTATAAGTATTTTAAAACTGAAACCAATAACAAGAAATATCTCAAAAACGGCCAACTTCAGGGGGAAAAAATGTATGTAACATAAATTATATGTTTTAAAGAGATCTACATTTTGTGTGCAATAAGTTTTTGTCTGCCTCTTACGCTTTACTAGTTATGCAAAATTTCGCAAAATTTCAGAACAAATACGTCTTCATAGAATATTACCAGAAAATTCAAGATAGGCATTTTATTTGTCACATAAATATCTTTCATATACGATATTTTAATCAAAATTGTTGGAGCCTTTTGAGAAAATCGATTTTTTCTAAACATTTTCCATGTAAAGTAATTTGTGGTGTCGCATTAAAAATGTTCGTGTCGCATTCTTGATAGAAACTAAACTTTTTACTGGACTTTTCGTTTTTGAACTATGCTGCCCATACACACACACACACACACACACACACACACACACACACACACACACACACGGACCTTTTTTGGATTCAGGGGTTCCTAGAAATATATTTCCGGTGAATCGAATTTTTGGGTGCATTATAATTACTTCTCTTTACAATCTTGTACATGGTACGTGTAGAGAAAGTAAACATTGTAGAGATATTTTTAAGATAATTAAAGGTATCAAAACATTTTTTCACATAAAGGGTAGGGTTTGGGAGGCGGAATTTTCAAAATCTATCAATAAAGTAAGATGTAATGGTTACCATGCTGACTTCATATACCCAAAGTCGCGGGTTCAAACCCGCCGTAGGACGATGGATTTTTTTCGGGTGTAAAAATCCTTAGCATGGCTTCCTTCGGAAGGGAAGTAAAGCCGTTGGTCCCGTGTCGTAGATTTACGGCACGTAAAAGAACCTCAAGCCTGATAGAGAGGCCTCTGAGCAAAATTAAGCGGTCTTTCACGCCCAATTTAGAATGGGACGCTGAGAACCACAGCAGTTAAAGAGTGTCCATAAATAACACGCCATTTACATTTTTTTTTTAAGTTTCAAATCTGGTATTAATGCGAAATTTCGTTTTTGAGCTATGCTGTTCACAGATAAACGCGTAACTTTAGGTAGAGTGCTCTCTTTTTATTTATCTAAGGGGGTTCAAAACGGGTATACCTATCTGTTGAAAGCTCAACATCGAATTTTTAGGTAGCATGCAATACTTTCTCCTAACTACCTCAGGTAAATGGCAGGGGACGTAAAAGAACATTTTGATTAGAATACTTTATGCTGTGGTCATTTTTATAGTGTTTAAGCCCGCTTTAACTACTTATGGCACTGCAGGCGGTGACACTGATGATGCATGAATGATGGAGCACCGGTGGAATGCGATGGCGGGGAAAACCTAGTTACCCGGAGAAAACCCGCCCCAGCACCGCTTTGTCCACCTGTGGTCATTTGCATAGCTGATACGTATAAGAGATAAACTAAAATTTACTAAATGAAACATGTATAGTTTATTAAAATATGTTTTACAAACATTAATGACATTAAACCTTTTCGAGATGTTTATTTCCCTTGTTTACAGTTTACAAATACTTTTACAATACATTTTAAGTTAAACAGGCGTAAGCCAGTTTCGTTTCTATATTTAATTGTATTAAATAGTTAAATAAAATGTTATCCATATATTGGTGCAAGCCAACTGGTAATTTTAATTCCAGTTGGCACAATGCTGCTAAGTCATATCCTCTCACTAAGCATACGAGTTTACATAAATCTTAATATATAAAAGTCTACGTATGTGTGTATTTCTAGATGCCTTTACAGCGTTGCACCGATTTCGACCAAACTTGGCACAGCTAACCTTTGACACAAGGCAAAAATTACTGTCTAGCTTAGAATTCGAAAACCTGTCACATTCCACAAGATAATTAATTTGATGTAATGACTACGAAAGCACGTAAGACCATCTATAACTTTCTCAGTGATTGTCGTAATAGCTGGAACATTGCCAATATAAGAAAACTAATTTCCTACTTAGGCTTTCACGGCTTTATAAAATAAAAGTAACAGCAAGTTTACATGTTAGTCGTTAATCTAATATTTGAAGTTGATTATGGAGTAATAAAACAGGCAAATGATTACAACAATCATTATGCTTAAATAAAAGAAAGGGATATAGTCCATGGTAAAAAGATTAACAAAATTCTGAACTGCATTACCTATATTAAAATGTAATAACAAAATACAGGGTGGCGCAGGGAAACGGGAAATTTTGACCGCTAGTGTTATCCACATTGTCATGCGAGTGGCTCTCCAGGATCGATGCGTAGTAGTTGTGAACGCGTTGCCATTAATAATCATGCAACGTTGGAGTGGTGCGGAACGTGCTGTCGCTGTGAGAGCGCATTACAAGCAGGGTGATAGTGTGACTGCTACGTAAAGTTTATTTCGACGGCATTACCAACTCAGACGTCATGGATCTGTTCCATCTGCTCACGTGGGTGAGTAATTTTGAGGAAACAGGTTCAGCCTTGAAAAAGAAGCCTCCAGGTGGCGTTCCAACGATACGCCAGCTGAGAACATTGCAGATGTACGAGTTTCCACCGAGGGGAGTCCTCGCCGCTCCGTTCGTCAACATACATCTGCGCAAGGGATTGGATGACGAAGCGAGCAAAGATTACTATACGAATTTAAGTTCCTCCCTTACAAGTTACAGATTGTGCAGCGATTACATCCACAAGACTCTATGGCGCGTAAGGAGTTTGGTAAATGGGTACTGGCTGAAATCAACGAGGACGCCCATTTTCTTACCATCGCATCGATGTCAGACGAGGTCAACTTCCACCTTATAGGTTACATAAACAGAATTTTCGTTACTGGGCACAGGCCTATCCTCGTGAGTTTCGCGGGCCCCCGTTAATTAGCGCCAAGTTACAGTATGGTGTGCCGTTTCAGGTCATGGCGTTATTGGGCCTCCCTTTTATGAAAGTGACGATGGAAGGCAACAGTAACATCCGCTCGGTATGTTATACGCTTGAAACATTCTGAGACTGCACGCTCTGAACATCGCAAGCATATGGTTTAAGCAGGTCAGAGCCACTTCACATATCTACTGCTCGACAATCGATGGAAGCCGTTCGCCAATTGTTTGGAAGGCGCGTTATTTCTCGTAACGGCGTCATTCCATGTCACTTGATATCTCAGTGTCTGTGACTTCTTCCTGTGGGGACATCCTAAAAATAAAATGTATAACCACTCACGTCCTGCAACTATTCAAGAACTTAAACAGCAGATTGAAGATGAAATCACTGCCATTTCCCCGAGACATGCTACAGCAAGCATTCCAGAGTTTTCAGCACAGGTTATTAGAATGTGAACGCAAAAATGGAGCACATCTTTCCGATGTTATCTTTAAGAAGTAATGTTAAGTGACATTTTGTAAGGAAAACGTAAATGGCATGCTGTATACATAAACTTTCGTCAATAAATTCACTCATGCAAATTACGTTACTTCATAATTTCCCGTTTCCCTGCGCCACCCTGTTCTACTTATTTATATTATCGCCTTGTTAAATCATTATCGCCTTAATATGATTATTGTGTATTGATATAAAATAAGCGAAAACGATTTAATATTATAGCATTGGTTACAAACGTTCTGTCGCGCTCAAACATTACTAACAGAATAATGGATTAATCGGTGTTATGTGGATATTCTGTGAGCATATCCCGATATTCGGAGCAACACTTATTATAATGTTTAGTTTCTCAACTTTTGTAACCAGCGGCCCTCTTTCTCTATTGGGTGTTTAAGATGTTTTATAGGCAGAAAAATATTATGGCAATTTAAAAACGATAAAGTGGACTTAGATAACAGCAACATCATCCAACCAGTCGAAGTACTACCTCCTCTTCTCTCTCAGATGTTAGTTTTACTTTTTTTCTTGTTTCTTTTCTTTCTTGTTTCTTTTCTTTCTTGTTTCTTTTCTTTCTTGTATTTTCTTAGTAGTTTTATGTATGCTAGTTCCTGAGAATGAATAAGGATGTATTGAAGTTAAACTGATATTACTTCTTCCCAACTAAGATTCGCTCTGTAAACAGCGATGAGCCATCCCAAATGTGACAATGCATATCATTGCTGGATTCACAAGAAAATTATTACAAACTGATATTTGCGGTTGTCTAACTGTGTTTTTGCATAGCTTTCTCAGTTACTTGTCTTTATTTGTAGTTCCCCAAGTTTTAATTAACTATTTGTTGAGTGTGTGCTGAATGTGTAAATACGTCTGAAGAAACACACGACTATTGGACAAGCAAGCAAACGCTAAATATGAAAAGGATAAACCGTCAAAACACGGGCAAGTCCGGGTATTTCAGCTAGTAGCTAATAAGGTAATTATGGGAAGTAATAATACAGACCTCAGAAAATCGCTTAGGGAAGCTCTTCTTGAGGGCGCTCTGTTATAGAGAACAAGCTTAACGCTCAAGTGCGATGAAAGTCTCGATTCTGTGTGCTCGTAAAGCTTCCTGTCCTTGCAGGTACTCTCCGTCATGCCCTTGCCAATCGTAAGTACTTTAAAGACACAGGCTGTGGCCCACAGCATTCTGCTCTGCTAAGCCTGGACCACCTGGACACAAAGAAAAAGTGTCCCCCCCCCCCACCTCTCTCTCTCTCATTCGCCTGAGAAGCCGTTTAAACTGCGCGCTTTTCTTGTATTACAACGCAGGTGCTAAAACATTTTGGATGCACATACAAAATTCCATAATTTTATTTTATAATTTTTAAAAATACTTCAGGATATTTATGTCTCAATTAAAAGCTGAGTGCGTACCCTTGTGCCCTTTAACGCGAGCCGCTATTATATATACTTTACTATCTTGGAACGTTTATTTAGAAGTAGAAGTTTTTGAACTGGAACGGTCGGAACTATTATTGAAAAAAAAATCGGATGTGTTCCATTCACACATCTCTGCAACAAATTATTGTTAGAAAGTTTATTTCATGCTAATCGAGAAAAAATTTGCAGAAATAGTCTTTATTGCTTGCTTCCTTGTAAGTAGGAGCGAAATAAGGGAGTACCATAGGTTAAGGTAATAGTCAAAAGCTGGATGCTATGTGACTGAAGTTCCTTTGTTTGCATGGACAGGAGTTGACAAATGCCTCTAAGAGAAAAGTATACGTTTTTTAAAGCTGAAACCAATAACAGGGAATATCTAAAAAACGATCAACTCCACAAAAAAATGTATATAATATAAATTGTGTGTTTTAACGTGTTCTACAGTTTTGTGTTGTAAGTTTTTGTCCATCTCTTACGGTTGAAAATTCCGTAAAATTCATCCAGAATAAAGTAGTCTTCAGAGGCTATTCCCAGAAAATTCAAGATATACGTTTTATTTGTCAGGTAAAATATCTTTAATACAATATTTTAATCAAAATCGTTAGAGATATTCTTGAGAAAATCATTTTGTTTTAAAAAAAAGTACCATGTAAAGGGTAGTTGGGGGGTGGAGGAATATTCTTGAAAATATTCGTGTCGCATCCTTGGGAGATAGCAAGCTTAAATACCAAGTTTGGTATTCAACGGTCTTTTCGTTTTTGAACAATGCTGTCCACAGATACACAGGGACCTTCTTTTTTTTTTTTAAAAAAAAAAATTGGATTCAGGGGGACCCAAAACATGTATTTCCGGTGAAATCTCGGTATCGAAATTTTGGGTGGAATGCAATACCTTCTCTATACATTATCTACATAGTACGTGCAGAGAAAGTAACTATCATTTTCCCCACTTCTAGTGAGAAATGGCTTAGTATTAACATTCCAACCCCCAGCAGCTATGTATAGAAACTTAAGAAGTTATGTAATCTGCGCTTTTTGCTATTACATTTTCGAATTACACCGAACAAGCAGGCATTTGCCGATCATAGGTCCCTTCTTTTAAAACTTTACCCCAATGCTGTGGCAATTACTGAGTTACTCCTATATTTTTAAATTACCTTAGAGATTTTTGGTAAATTGAGATCAAATACACAATTCATAATTGCACTTTCACATAAGCCATATGTTACAAAGTTGAATCAGGCTTGAAAAATGCAATACCACAGCCGGGAGCCTAACCACAGTTCTCCGTATCAGTGTTCCTATCACTTGGGTTATTGTACACATGGTAATAATGAAAAACAATTATAAAATGTATATTAACTCTTAATTACAAAACTCTTGATATCAACGCTTTTGCAACTTTGCAAGTCGCCTTTAAGATATCGATTACCTCTAGTACTCGAAATCGTCTTAAAGGTTCACCGGGACACTTAAATGTAACGAGAAGCTAAATGCGTGTACAGGTACCACACCATGGTGTAATCCTCGTGCAGGTACCACTCCATGGTAGTCCAAGCAGTGTGTGATCCGCGTGCAGGTACGACTCTATGGTAGTCAAGCACTGTTCAGTGCACGAACTGTATAATCGGCGCACTTAGGCTCCATTCAGACGATCAACTCTCTGCAACAGCACGTAACGATACACCACACAACCTCCTTCAACTAGCCATTTCACAATATGCAACTTACGAACAACTACGCTACAACGTGAATTATTCCAATCCTAAAAATAGTAAAATAACTTGTACTGTGGTTTAGTATGCTGAGACAGTGTACGAATATACATATATATATATACATATATATATATACATATATATATATACATATATATATACATATATATATACATATATATATACATATATATATACATATATATACATATATATATACATATGCATTATATATATATATACATATATATACATATATATACATATGCATTATATATATATATATATATGCATACACACACACACACACACACACACACACGAGGGAAAGGGCATGTCATGGCAACTATTTTTTTTTTTTTTTTTTTGGTGAAAACACCAGCGAAGGTGGAGAACTTAAAATATACGGTTGAAATATACAGGCATTTAAGAGCAATAAAACATTTTGCATCGCATATTTATTAAGCTAGTTGACATGACAATATGTGCCAATTATGAGTACCGCATAAACGTTCTATAGGCCCTCAATGCGCCGATCCCTGTGGCCGCGCTCGCTAAAGTGTCTCTCTTTGGCGCTTCGTGGTGCACAGGATCGTTGGTTCGAGTCCCGCCTTGGGCATGGGTGTTGCTATGTTTGTAAATGTGTCTATGTTTGTGTATGTATATGTAAAAGGAAAACGTTAAGAATAATGTCTACTAAGGAAATATAGGAAACTGGAAAGGAAAAAAAAAAAGTCCTTGGAGACAGATCAGGGGAGTATGGTGGGTGCTCCAATTCTTCCTAATCCCAGCGCTGCAGTAGCCGCATTGCACATACTACTTTATGTGGTCGTGCGTTGTCGTGGAGAATGACTGCCCTGTGCATAAGAATCAGGACATTTTTCCCTAACGCCACGTCGTATCTGTCTTAGCAGGAAGTCCCTGTAGTAAACTGCTGTCACAGTTCGCTCATGTTGAACAAAGTGGCCCCTGATGTCATAAGCGACAATCACCATCAATTTCACTGGTAAAGGATTCTGACGGAACTTCTGCCTTCTTGGTGATCCGGCATGTCGCCACTCTGCTGACATTTGAGTTCCGGTTTGTATGCCCGGGCCCAAAATTCATCAATTGCGATTAATCGCGAAAGGAAGTGGTCACCGTCCTGTCCATCGTGCTAGGTGAGAAGGGCATGTTGCATATCGCACCCACTTTTGAACTTCCGTCAGTTTATGTGGTACTCAGTTCGATGCGATTTTCCATAGGTACAGATCTTTTCGCAAAATTCTGTGAATGACGCGTTTCTCGATGCCACTTTCGCTCTCAAACTCAAGTAGTGTCCATCTTCTGTCTCCCTCCAGCAGGTGATCGATTACTGCACATGCCACATCGGTTCACACATCATAGGTCGCCCAGTGCATTGCTGATCACTGGTTGCCACACGTGCCCTCGTTGAAACGCTCTTACCCACCTCGCAACCGTCCGGTATGGAAGGGCATTATTCCCAACAGCTTCCCCCAACTCCCTGTGGACATTCTTTGGCATTTCTCACACGGAGAAGGACTATTTTGACGTATGAGCGCTGCTCGACACGAGTTACACCCATCTCGCACAGCGAGAAAAACTGATTGCACATTCCTCTCTTTGTCTCTGTGCTATTAGCGACACACTCAAAGGCATGTGAACACACACTAGGACAGCATGCCTTTCATCTCTATATTTCAAATTCTCCACCCGCGCTAGTATTTTCACAAAAAAATAGTTGCCATGACTTATGCCCTATCCATCGTGTGTGTGTGTGTGTGTGTGTGTGTGTGTATGTGTGTGTGTGTAATGCAAATAAGGAATTAATAAAATTCTTTGTCAATAATTCCCTGTTGAATATTTACGTATTAAAGCAACAACAACAGAACTGTACTATTGAAAATAAAACACCAATAGGTTTCGAAGGTAGAATCTGACAAAAAATTCAGTGTGATTGCCAGGATTTACACCCAGAATTGGGGTTTACTTTTACATATTTTATTATTTAACTCCATACTTCACGAAAATAAGTCCATGTAATTTCACTTAAATATTTTATTTAAAACTGTGGGAATGCAAAGAAACGGGACTTCATCTACATGGCAACCGGATTTTAGAAGATTTGACTACTGTTTTAGCCTAATGTATCCCATTATTTCCCTTCTGCTTACAAGAAATCATTTCTGCTAATGTTTATTGATAAACACGAAGTAGATAAAAGCATAAGTTTTTTAACAATTTTCACAGAGATGTAGAGAAAGTATGTGAATGGAACACATCACATTTTTAGAACTAGTATTCTGCAAAATATAGTTATATGTGTGACACTATTAAAATATTCTGAACTAAAAAAAAAAAAAAAGAAGAAGAAGAAGAAGAAGAAGAAGAAGAAGAAGTATAGAATTTCTCCAAGGCTTATCATATTAACTGTGAAACGCCACTGTGAATACAACTGATTTTTAAAGCTCTGTAGGGCATCCTTTAGTTAACATTATCAATATTCAAGGCATTCATTATTACATATTTTTAGTTCCTATCCCTTACTAACCACGGGAACTCGTATGGTTATAAATTTGTGTCGCGCGCATGTTTTATTTAACAACGTAATGTTTTCTGGTTTCAATTTTCAAATTATGGCTGTCTTAATGATGCACTGTTGCTGCGTTGCAATAAGTCTATTCGAATATCAGGAGAACAAAACAAACCTCTAGCTCTAAAAAGAAAGTAATAGCCCAAAAACATAACTGGGAAAATAAGGTGTTCATTAGAGTTATGCTCTGTTGCCCAATGTTGACATTTCAGAATCAGTTCTGACAAGACAGGGAAGAGGAGGGAGAATATTAGAGAATCCAAGGGTTTCCAACTGCTTTGTAAGATTCCGAGGTGGCTACCGAATGAACATAGTAAACAAGTAACAACTGAGAAAAGGTTCCAGAATAGAAGATCTTTTCTGCAAACTATTCTTAGAAAAGGCTTATTCATTTTATCTACACAGTCTAATCAAGATATACATTGCTTAGTTCTTTACAAGTAGAAGGGAAATGAGGAAATACACTAAGCTAAAGAAAATAAAATATTTTAAAAGCTGTCGCTATGCAATTGTCATTCAAATTCGCAATGGCCGGGAGTAAGAGAGATGAAAAGGATGAGAATTTTCCGTTAGAAAAAAAAAGTTTTGAAGTATTCTAAAGTTGAAACTAATAACACGGAATATCTCTGAAATGGTTAGCTTAGCTCTATAGTATTTTTTAAAGTATATGACATAAATTGGATGTTTTTACGAGATCTACATTTTTTGTATAGTAAGTTTGCCTATCTCTTACGGTCTACGAGTTATGCAAAAGTCATCCTGAATGAAGACGTCTTCAAAAGCTATTCCCAGAGCATCCAAAGATATACATTTTATTTGACATGTAAATAATTTTAATGTAGAATATTTTAAACAAAATCGTTGAGATATTTTTGAAAAAAATCAAAATTTTCGAAAATTTTTCCTTGCAAAGAGTAGTTTGGGATTAGGGAATTTTTCTTTAAAAATGCTGGACTTAAATATAAAGTTTGTTATTCAATAGACTTTTAACGTTTACTTTCTCTACACGTTTATGTGCATAGTGTATAGGGAAGATATTGTATTCCACCCAAATATTTGATACCGAGATTTCACCGGAAATACAAGTATTAAGATCCCCTGTATACAAATAAAGCCATTTGGAAAACGGTCCGCGCACGTGTGTATCCGTGAACTTAACTCAAAAACAAAAAGTCGGTAAAAACCAAACTTTGGTATTTCAGTTGAGTATCTTCCAAGGATGCAACACGAAGATTTTGAGGAAAGTTCCCCCCCCCCCCATCGCAAACTACCCTATACATCATGGGAAAATCTTCGAAAATTTTGATTTTCTCAAAAATGATTCTAACGATTTTGTTTAAAATGGCGTATATTAACGATATTTAGATGACATAAAATGTATATCGATCTTTCTAGGAAAAGCCTCTGAAGACTTGTTTATTCTGGATGCATTTTGCTGAAATTATATAAATGGGTAACCGTTAAACATAAACAAAAATTTATTGCACAAAAATATAGATCTCTTTAAAACACATAATTTACATCATATACATTTTTTTTTAGATATTTCTTGTTATTAATTTCATTTAAAATACTTAAAACTTTTCTGATAACGATAATTGATCTACTCCTGGTAATGCAAAGAAACGGATTTCACCAACATGGTTACCAGCTTTTAAAAGATTTAATTGTCACTCTAGCGCAGCATATTCCCTTATTTCCCTTCTACCAACAAGAAAACAAAAAGAATATTTCTGGTTATTAAAACTGCTAATAAGATCATTGCTGTTTATCTCGATTAGCATGAAGTAGATAGAAGAATAAGCTTCTTAACAATAATTGTTATAGACATGTAGAGAAAGTCAGGTGAATGGAACATCAGATTTTCGTATCTCTGTCTAAAAATGCTTTATTTTATATACAGGGGACCTTAAAACTGTATTTCCAGTGAGATCTCGGTATCGAATTGTTGGGTGGACATACATTTTTGGCATACCTTCTCTAGGTATGCATACTAAGTAGAGAAAAAAAATCAGGAGTAAATCCCGTTTATAAATGAATACATTTATTAGTGGCACAATTTCGCGATTTATGAGTGTTATAAATATTTACCGTCTTAAATAATAGTAGTCTCAATAAAATGTCGTCCACCAATCACAATGTCGTAATCACAAGCTACTCAGTTGTAATGTAGAATACTGATTTCTTAAGCATAAGAAACATTTCAATATAATAAAGAAAACAAAACTAATAAGCAAATGAATATAAAAGAACGGGGGGAAAGAGATTGCAGTAACAAATAAATAAATGATTAAAGATATTAAAAGGAAATACATTAGAATAAGCAATAAATGTTAAAAAAATTGTAAGGAGTATTTATTCTGTATACGAAAGGAAGTTACTGCTGAAAGGAAAAACCAGAGATTTAGAAATATTAGCTGCAAGGTTTATTTGGTAATGTGGGTCAGAAAGTCATTAGCAGAACGTATATACAATAGAATTGTGGAAATTTTGTGTTCCGAGTGTTACAAAGAAGAAACATTAAACATTAATGACCAAGGGTACTTTGGACCTGAAGGGAGCAAACTGTAGTCTAATGTTTTTTGCTGTGGTGCCAAACTTATTTGGTGAGAGGAGACCGATTTGGAAAAACCATTGACTGAAAATACTGACCAATAGAAATTAAGAAATGTTTAACTTCGGATCAATTCGTGTCCGATCATAGAAAATAGGAGGGGCCATAAAAAATGTGTCTAGGCCCGAAGAGAGGTTACGGTCACGAATGGGAGACGGGAAGAAGTTACTTATAAACTATCAATGGTGCTGAGCAGACGTGTTGCATATATTAACTTCAGTGCTGCGATATAAAGTATGTGTCTTTATTTTAGGAAAGTGAGTGGTGGACAAGGAGTCATTCCTCCGAGTTCACATGGGAATTAGAGCAGGGAATAGTTGGGAAAATAATCTGGATAAATTTGTAAAAGTTTCATTGTAAGGAACTTATTCAGTGTGGGGGAATAACATTGTAAATGAGAAAACGGAAGTCAGAGGGGACAAATCATTTATTGTGTGTGGAATGGATAAACTGGGATAATCCGAAAAAAATACAGTGTTATTTTTTCTTCACACACGCCCTGAGAAAATCCCTAAGAGATCCTACTTTTAAGCCCTTCTTATCCTTCCAAATCCTAAAGTAATAAACCATAAAATTCCCGCCACAGTTGATACTTTTTGAAGCAATGTTTTAAGTATTGGCAATGAAGCTCAAGTCAGTAGGCGGTGCTAAGTCTGTTAAACTTGAAAGGAGAATATCATGGGACCCTTTTCGAACCTTGTGGCAGCAATCAGGTAAACCGCTTACGCCATTCGGGAACCATCTCGCCCTCGCCCGAATACTATCTCGCGAAAACCTCTAATAAAGATTTAATTCGCATGACTTTCTGTATTTGTTTTGCAAACAAAATACTCTTGCAAAACAATATTTTATTTATACCATGCTAATCGAGAAAAAACATTGGCAGAAGCTGTCTAATTATTTGCTTCCTTCTAAGTAGAATGGAAAATAAAGGAATACATTAGGCTAAAGCAGAAGTCAAAACATATGTGCAGTACCTTAACACGACTGAGTCATAGTGTGGCACAATGTTATGGAAGATCACCAAGATCGGCATCAATTTCTTCAGGGAACTGCATTCCTTTCAATCTGATTATATTCGTAGTTTTAATGTTGTTCAATTATGTTTTGGAGGCTAACAGTTTAGCCCATAAGTTCTGTTGGTGTATGATGCAATGTCCGGATGGGTACAACTCTCATTTTATTCTTGACTCAAACCCAATCTGAAATCCAACTATTGCAGGAGTGCCAGCGGTTGCCACTGACACTAATTTATTCCATGATAGCCCCATCTTCTGCTCAGCCTCTTCCACACATCTGATATCCACTCCTGACGTTGTGTAACTGCAACTAAGTCTAATAATTCCTCTGTGCTATTAAGATCGTTATTCACACCTCGTAGAAAAATAACCAGTTCGGCAGTATCACTGGCATCTGTCCTCTCATCAATTGCCACGGAATATGCAACAAACTTTCCAGCGTCACTCATTTCCCGGATGCGTCGCATAACCGTAAAAGGTAAGAAGCTGATCAAATTCAAATTCTGGAACCAACTCAGGGCAAAGCCGCTCAGCTGCCATAACTAAACAATCCTTAACCCACACTTCAACAACAAATGGTTTCACTTTTTGTAATTTGTAATGAAATCTCTTACTCGTATACGGCCGACTACTGACTTGATTTTCATGCTGAGTTACAAGAGCATCCTTTAAGCTTCGGATGAGAGCGGTTTGTTCTTCTCTATCGTATTTTTCAAACGTGTTTGAATGGTGGTGAGGAATAATGCTGTTGTAGGTTGAAATTTCTTTTGCTGTATACTACAAACCAAACTCGTGGGCACCTCTACTTTTTCAGTAAGACTCTTTCCCTAACAATACAATATCTGGCGTTGATGGCCTAACGGATGTCTTCCGACATGTTCGTTCCGCTATTGTGCACTACAAAAAATGAACTGCTTACATGCGGGGTGAACAGCTGTTCCAACAAGAGTCGTGACCTTGCACATAAATAGCGCCATCGTCCGTTGATATTTGTATTAAATAAAGCTTCTACGACTCCTATTCCTATCCCCAAACTGTTTATTTTGGTACTGACTTTTTACAATTTTCTGCATATTGCTTTTCCGTATCCAATAAAAATCGCTGACATGAGGTCGTGACAAGCGCAAGGAGTTGGTCTATTCCTGCCTATTGGGATCCTTCCTGCATCCTTCAATGGAGTAGTCTGAAGGCTCGAGATTGCACTCCATTGGCATTACAATCGTATAGGAACAAGTTGTTTCTTAGCTTCAGATATAGATATACCTATACCAGGGACGGGGGACTGCTTCAGGAGAGGTTCTGTTCTCCTTCCACTTCACATTGCACTAAACCGGTTGTTTCGTTCATTATCATCAGGCGGCACACACTTTCACCCTGCAAACTACACACTGGCGCGTAAATCGAATTTAACTCTGTGTATTGTTATACGGCGAATAGTGGCACCTTTTCCGTAACACTAAAGTTATACCGTGCGATCCAAAAACAATCGAACCGCTGCGCGGAGTTTTTCCACTGCGCACACAGAAACATAACATGCAGTTGTACTCAATCACAGTGCTGACTTGTTTTTCTCTTTTGAAAGTGCAGTATTGAACTGACGGTGGCATCGTGTGGTTGAGTAATTACCAGTGTGTTTTATTATTTTGTCCTCTTCTTAGTCACAAAATGTATTATGGCTCAGCATTTGTTTTCTAATGCATAGCGTGTATTTATTTACGATTCGTATGTGTTAACAAATTTTGTGAGTGGACTCCATAGTGTATACAATGGCAAAATTGACCCACATTTAATATTTTTCACTGACGAGGCTGGTTCCGCCTTCATGGATATGTGAGTACACAAAATAATCGTTATTGGAGCTCTGAGAAACCTGATACTATTCTTGAAATAACCCCTCATGACGAAAAAATTGGTGTATGGTGGGTGCACTTTTAGCAAAGAAAGAGTTACAGGCCCAGTTTTTTTCGAGTCAGCAGTTGACGCCCGTACACACGTGAATACAATTTTGCCTCTTTTTTACTTTCTCCATACGCACTATGTACATAGTGTATAGAGAAAGTATTGCACTCCACCAAAAATTCGATACCGAGATTTCAACGGAAATATATGTTTTAGGGTCCCCAATATCCAAAAAAAGCATTTTCACAAAAAGGTCCGTGTGTGTGTGTGTGTGTGTGTGTGTGTGTGTGTGTGTCCGTGAACACGATAACTCAAAAACGAAAAGTCGGTAAAATACCAAACTTGGTATTTAAGTTTAGTATCTTCCAGGGATGCGACACGAAGATTTTGAGAAAAATCCCCCCACCCCAACTAACCTTTACATGGAATTTTTTTTCGAAAATTTTGATTTTCTCAAAAATGGCTCTAACGATTTTGATTAACATTTCGGATATTAAACATATTTACCTGACAAATGAAATGTATATCTTGAATTTTCTGGGAATAGCCTCTGAAGAGTAGTTTATTCTGGATGAATTTTACTAAATTTTGAATGACTGCTAAACCGTAAGAGATGTAAAAACTTACTGCACAAAAAAAGTAAAGCACTTTAAAACACACAATTTATGTTATATACATCTTTTTCGTGGAGTTCGCAGTTTTTGTGACATTCCGTATTTTTGGTTTCTGCTATGAAAAACGTATACTTTTCTCATACAGGAACTTGTCAACTCCTATCCATATAAACATAGGAACTTCATTGACATAGCAACCAGCTTTTGACTATCACTTTAACCTACGGTTGTCCCTTATTTCGCTTCTACTTACAAGGAAGCGAGTACTAAGACTATTTCTGCAAATTTTTTCTGATTAGCATAAAGTAAATAGAAGTATGAGCTTTTTAAGAATTATTTGTTGCAGGGATATGGAGAAAGTCATGTGAATGGTACACATCAGATTTTTAGATAATTGACACACAGGGAGCGTGGTTTTTCCTTTTTTCAATAAGACTCTGCAGCAGCTCATACAGCCAATCTTTCGATGAGAATAATTGAAAGTGTATTTCAAGACAGAATTAATAGAGCCCCCCCCCCTCGGTCTCCCGACAGAAAGACCTAATTCATCAACACGATCACGACCAACAAAATTAGTAAAGAGGTTTTGTTTATATGATATTAGCCAAAAGTCCCAATTCCTTCCGCAAAATGACAACCTAGGGAACAACTGAAGAACGATGCATTGCTTTTACAGATATTATGCAGCAGCACGCAGAAAAAAAGCTAATTCACTTTTGCAAAATGCTTTGAATGCTTCGTTTGAATTAAGCATCCGCTCTCTTTTTCCTGCTCGCACTCCTTCCTCTTTATTTTTTTAAACATTAGATTTCTAAGTGCATACGTTAGTCCTTATATCACTCCACGCCACTGTTATTGGTTATTTTTCTCAGAAAACGATATCGTACCTATTATTGAAGATTCCATATCTTCTCTTACTAAAAGCTGAAACTTAACAGCGAGTTTGTAAATGCCTAAATATCAGAATGTAAAATGTTAGCAGTTTCTTCTCCCCCTCTCTCACTCTCTCTCTCTCTCTCTCTCTCTCTCTCACACACACACACACGCACACACACGGGGCGACGGATGGGTTAGAACTTCGATAGATTGT
The DNA here is from genome assembly GCA_030762935.1 of Hymenopus coronatus. NCBI lineage: Eukaryota > Metazoa > Arthropoda > Insecta > Mantodea > Hymenopodidae > Hymenopus > Hymenopus coronatus. The sequence continues at coordinate 86,901,089 of CM060886.1, read as the reverse complement.
TCTGTCATCATTAGTTTCCTCAAGGCCTCCAATATTACGAGTACATCAAGTAGTGACCTTTAACAGCGAAGTACTTTGCCGCAACATAACACAGAGACATGCATAGCTGCCCCACTTCACTGGTCTTGTTTACCAACTGAAAGCTTGGCAGGAAATATCCACTGCGTCAACCGGTAAGAACATTGAATGAAACCAGTTCAATGCTTTGTATATTTTGTTTACGCCAACATCTACCTGACGCTTATAACGGCGAGCTACAATTTGGTGCTGTACTTAACGAGGAATGCGCAGGGTATCGTTAATATTCTTAGCTATATTTGACATCGTACCTTCTCAAAACTCATCTTACCCTACCTGCCGCAAATCGCTTACAATTCTCTGAAAAACATATAACTTGCCCAGACAGCAGATTGAATAAAAGTCAAGGCGTCCCTTAATGACGCTTGGACGCTGAGCGTTCCCTTTGTTTTTGTGTATTTAATTGATTTATATTTATTTTTATACCTTTAACACAGGACAATTACTTTCTACAGGAAGTATGCTACAAAACTTGGCAGTAAGGCGTACGGTCCGTCTCCTGGTCACGTACTGTACACTTGGCTAGCAGTCGCACGGCCCGTCACCCAGTCACACATGCGTGGACCTCAAATAAAATCTCAAATGACATTAGCAATTATCAGAACAAACATGAAACATGCCTTATCACAGGAGATGTTGGGAATTCCTGGACAACAGTAACCTTGTATGGCTTGAGTTTTAAAAGTTTTATTGTTTTCCATGCTGAAGCTTTCGAAATGTCAGTTTCTTGTGCAAGACGCGTAAGAAATGTTCGAGATGACCGTTCTAACCTTTCTCCGATTTCGTCTAATTTCTGCTCCGCAAGCACGCACCAGTTACCTTTCTTTTCCTATTGGTCCCGTCTCCCTGAATTTATTTACGAGCAAACGAACGGCCTCTTTACTCAGAACACGCACGCCAGGACATTTAGTTTCAAATTGCCCTACAACATCCCGACAAGATGACGTAAGCACATTCGTATCGTGCATACACACTCTTTATGGCACTGTATACTGCATTTGAAAGCACTTCAAACAAAACTAAACACTTCTAAGCAGTCCTAATCTTATTTACGTGTGAACTGGACAAGAACAGAAGTAAGACTGGCGCACCTGCGACTACAGAACGGATGTAGGACACGCGCGCAGGGAAATGCAGTAAGGTTACAAGGGCCGTTTCCTGGCGGCCAAGTTTTGTAATAAACGTACTCTACATCTCATTACATTATATTTTGGCGAGTTTACTTAGATCGTAGTGCTGACTAGATGTAATGACCTAAACAAAGAAACATACACAATATGTACTAGTCAGTCGCTGGCGTGATTCTGAGTGCGGAGTGCTGTTGTCAATAATTGTGTTTACTTGTTTACTATATAATTATAGTGCACAATTCAAACCGCGTGTCATTTTTTCCATTACATTGAGCTGTGTACCACACTATCTATAGTGCTAGTATTTCCGCCGCGCATTTCAGTATGAATAAATAGATACTTGAAACATCACATTTGTGTAAATATCTTATGGTCAAAAAGCCTCTATTAGATTATACTTGTGAAGAACGAAGCGAGTTAAAAGAGAAACGGCCTACTCAAAAATTAAATATTCCAGGGGTTAATAAAGAGCAAACGCAACAATTTCAAACTTCATGGCATGACAGGTTCTCCTGGTTGACAGGTAGTTTTGAAACAACAAAAGGTATTGCTACGTTTGCTTGAAGTTAATTTAAAAAGATTTAGAGTGTACATCTGATTTAACCTTCCACTAAAAAAGCAATCAAACAAAGAATCAAAGGCACATGTGTTATAGTAAGCTATCGCATTGGCCACATTCCTGAAAATGCTGCATATCTTCAGATAATACAACATAATGAACAGGTAGCATTAAATATGCAAATTCTTGGACGTGTAATTCAATCGTTAATTTGTGCACAAACAATACGTGGCTACCGAGGAAATGACAAATCCAGTAAAAGAGCAACTTTTAAATTTAGTTGCTAAAATGAATCGGTTATACGACACCATGTTGTACAATTTGCATCTACATTGAAAATTACTTTACCAGGTCCTTTCAAATTTCTGTTGTTTCTTGTCATAACTTCTGTTGTTATCGACAACATTAAATAGATAGCTTTCAGTGAAGAGTTTGGGTAAAAAAAATATCCAAGTAATGTAAATTTAACTTCAGTGGCTTAAAAGGCCAGGTTAAAACGCTGACTTACAGAATCATTTATTGCTAAGTTGGCCAAATTAAATGCAATTTGAAGAATCTTCATAACTCGATTTGTACAATGGAAAAAAAAAAAATTAAAAATCGGGTGTGTTCCATTCACATTACTTTCTCTAGCTGTTTCGTATACAAACTATAAGTATAAAAGATTCTTCTTTTATCTACATAATGCTAATCGAGATAAGCATTAGCAGAATTGGTCTTATTGCATGCTTCCTTGTAAGTAGAAGAGAAATAAGGGAATACGTTGACTAAACCGATCGTCAAATCTTTTAAAAGTTGGTCGCTACGTGAAACAGTTGATGCTCGGTTCGCTTAGCGTGGTCCGGCTTAAGAAAAGTTAGGTAGTTTAAAATTAAAACCAATAGCAAGGAATATTTCTAAAACGTTCAACTCTGCAAGATGAACTATACGAGATAAATTATTTGACTTAACAAGACCTACATTTTTTGTGCAGTAAGTTTTTATCTATCTCTTACGGTTTAACCGTTATGCAAACTTCTGCAAAACTCATCCAGAATAAAGAGATCAGGAGTTATTTCCAGAAAATTCAAGATATGCATTTTATTTGATGTAAATATCTTTAATATATGACATTTTAATTAAAATCGTTAGAATCATTTTTGAAAAAAGCAAAATTGTTCAAACATTTTTCATGTAAAGGGAGGTTTGTGGTGGGTGAATTTCCTTGAAAATCTTCGTGTCGCATCCTTGGAGGATGCTTAGCATAAATAACAAACCTGGTATTTAACGGTCTTTTCGATTTAGAGCTTGCTGTCCACAGACACACACCCGACCTTTTTCTAAAAATGCGTTTTTCGCACCCAGGGACCTCAAAACGTATATTTCCGGTAAAATTTCGACTTCGAATTTTTGGGTGGAACAATATCTTCTCTAGCTATAATGCGCATTGTACGTATATGCGTGCTAGAGAAAGTAAAAAAAACATGCAACACAAGAAAGAATTTTCCAACACCAAAAATCTTCAAACTAATAAAGCACAGCATACTGATTATTTTAATGCAGACCAGCTTGAAAATCAGATTTTCAATATTTACACAGATGAACAAACACATATCACCAATTTTTACTGAACTATTTGGTTGTAAATGACAGACTGGGTATGAAATAAACGGACCCTTGGGGAGCCTTAGCTTGCTTCAACTAATACCGAGAGCCGTTAAGTAGATACCGCAAGAGCATTAGGTAAAACCTAAAACCTACTCAAAGACAAATCACCGTGTATAGCAACAAAACGCTTTTTGGAGAACTGTAATCTGATGCCACCTTTATTGAGAAGGCATTTGACACGTTCGGAACAAATAACAATTGGTGTACACAACAGTTTAGATGAGTGTTATTGATTTGAATATAATTTTAACCTATTATTTATTTTCATTGCCAATCTTAAACGTAATTTATAGGTGCATTATTATACACGAGGATTTAAATCAAGCATTCCCATGTTTTTATTTCTACCCATCTATTGCAGAATTTTATCTAATGTAGTTGCTTTCTGTGTCATTAAAATATAAATTTCCTAAGCTATTTATGTGAATTGTCTACCGCTTCTTTTGATCGCATTTGAGATTTTGAACGATATTGAAGCGTTTTATTTGCCACTTTCTGAGAGTCCTTAATCTAGAATCCTGTACACGCAGTCACTTAAGCGGCGAGCAACCTTTTGAACTTAATTAAAATGGCGCCTTCCAAGCACATCATACGTGTTTCATGGGCAAGCATTAAAGTAACTTCTAAGAACCCATTACATTTATGAGTCGTTTATCCTTCAACCTCTTCAGGTAAGACGCTCAGCATATTCCACCATAGCCTTGATGTTTGCGAAATAATATTATAACTCAAAAGCATTGATCTTTTTACCAAACAGGCCAATGAAATGTTAGTCTATCAATTTAAGCACTGTCGCATATTAAGTTCTTACAGCCCGCTTTACTTTCAAGCACACTTCCTACCAAAATCCCGCCACTAAATAATTAACAACAGAAAGTAACAAATCTTCCTCTGCTTTTATAACAATGAAATCGATAGAACGGCATTATGAAAGTACTCGTACGTTGTCATTAATTTCCTAACATAATGGGATATACACACAAATTATATATATATATATATATATATATATATATATATATATATATATATAAATCCTATGTGTTGCATTCACAGCTCTTCCACATGGTCTTACTACTTTCTTCCTTATAAGTAGAAGGAAATTACCAGAATACACTAGGCTAAAGCAATAGTCAAATATTTTAAGCTGATCGCTTAGTAAAACAATTGAAATTCTGTTCTCTTTTGCATTCCGAGAGTAAAACAAAAGAGAGGAAACGAACATTAATTCCCCGCTCAAGAAAAATGTAAGTAATTTAAATTGAAATGAATAACAAGAAATATATTCGAAACGGTTAACTCCGTGGAAAAAGTGTATATGACAAACTGTGCTTTAACGAGATCTATATTTTTTATGAAGTATGCTTTTGTCTTTCTCACGGTTTATCAGTTACACAAGTCATCCAGAATGAAGAGATCTTCAAAGGCTGTTCCAAGAAATTTCAGGATATATATTTCGTTTGGCATGAAAATATCTTAAATAGTTAGTATTTTAATCAAAAGCATTAGAGCCATTTTTAGAAACTCAAAATATACGAAAAATGTTCCATGCAGAGGGTACTAGGGCGTGGGTGATTCTCCTGAAAATCTTCGTATCGCATCCTTGGTAGACACTGGATGTAAATACCAACTTGAGTGCTTAACGGACTTTTCGTCTGAGGCATATTGCACGCACGCGCGCACACACGCACGCGCACACACACATACACACACCTTTTCTTTTTAAAAAAAAAATGGATTCAGGGGATCTCAGAACCGCATTTCCAGTGAAATCTCGGTATCGAATTTTTGGGTGGAATACCATCTCTATCTATTATGTGTATTATACATACGTGCTAGAGAAAATAATATAAATTTGCCATATTTCCCTTAAAGGGATGCTATACGGAAAACAAACCTTTAAATTTCAAGCAATTTAAATGAAATTGTAATTGTTTACTCCATGTATATAAAGTATCAATAATAACTGTATTGCAGTTATATGCGTTGGCAAGGTATCAAACTAAAAAATTCAATGCCACAACCGGAATTTGAACCCCGATCTTCCACAGTTTTGGATATTATCCATCTGCTTTAAAAAGTTCTGATGTTTCCCTCCCGGAAATTTTTACGGTATCTAGCATGCATGAACAATTTAAAAAGTAGATAGGCAGAGAAGAAATTGCATTCCATCTAAAATTCGATACCATATTTCATCTGAAATGCATGTTTTGAGGTCCCCTGAGTAATAAAATACTCTTTAGAAAAAGGTCAGCGTGTGAATTTATTAAATGTCGCATACAGAAGCCGCTTCCAAAATTATATCTTTAGAATAAATCTGCGATTGGCTCCACAGATTTCTGAACATTGTGCATAAAGTACTTCAGGTCGATTAAATGAAAAGGTTGCACGATTTAATCGTTCTGTGTGTGTGGGGGGGGGTGATAGCGTACTCTAAAGCAAAAAGTCAGTTCAGTACCAAACTTGGTACTCAAATTTAGTTTCTTCCAAGGATGCGATATAGATGTTTTCAGAAAAATTCCCCTCCCCAAGATACCCCAAACGTGGAACCTTTTTTTTTTTTTTTTTATACATTTTCGCTTTTCTAAAATTTGGTTCTATCGATTTTAATTAAAATGCCGTTTATTGAAGATGTTTATATGGCAATATATCCTAAATTTCTTGGCAACAGCCCCTGAAGTCCTCTTCATTCTGAATGACTTTTGGATATCTAAGAGATACACAAAAACTTACCCCACAAAAAATGTAGATCTCGTTAAAACACACACAATTTGTCATATGCAGATCGTCTGTAGAGCTAATCATGTCAGAACATTCCCTCTTATTGGTTTCAGTTTTAAAATATGTACTTACAGCTATCTCAAACGGAAGCTCTCACCTTTTCTTCCTTTGTTTTACTCCCGGCCATGCAAAGATAACCTAATTTCAATGACAGCCACATTAAAAGATTTGACAATAGCTTTAGGCTAGTGTATACCCTTATTTCCCTTCTGCTTATAAGGAGCTAAGTAACAAGAATGTCTGGTAATCGTTATCTTAATTAGCATCATGTAAGTAAAAAATACTTGTTACAAAAGAATAGTTTGTATGTAAAAGAGATAGAGAAAGTCATTTGAATGGAATACATAAGATTTGTCTACTACGACAAATCCACATATTCGTTAGGGTATAAGGTTTTCTTATGTTGATACTTCATTCGCGGTAAATTGTTTTCCAGGACCGATTTAAAATTAGCCAAGATGCTTAGTTTCACTAAACTTGTACTCAAACGTTAGCCAAGCTCTTGCAATAAAAAGCGAAAAGAAGCGTTAACTATCAAGAATGTCCGTCAGATTATGTACTTGGGAATCTAAACCACTGAATGCAATTCTCCAAAAAATGGCTAGCACTGAAAAAACCAAAAAAGTCATAAAAAAAAACAAGAAGTATTGAATTTAAAACAATATTGTCAAGTCATTTCTTTAGGAAACAGCGACATCTTTTCCACGTAAAGGGTGGCTTGGAATGGGAGATTTTCTTTAAAATCTTCATGTGTGTGACTCTCTTTCCCTCTCTCTCAAAATACTTTTTGCATTCAGTAGATCTCAAACGTGCATCTGGTAACATTTTGATATCGAAGATTTGCCTGGATCATTTCCTCTACCTACCTACTAGGTAACAAAAATTGGAAAATTAAAAAAAAAAAAAAAACATTAAAAAAATCATACATGTATGAACAGTACCCCAACTATTTATATTAAAACCGTATCTACGGGGTTTCAGAGTCTGAAAAATATAGTTCTTATTTTAAGGATATTTAAGAAATGCTCACCACCACCACCAATAATAATAATAATAATAATAATAATAATAATAATAGTAATAATAAATTCTATAATAACTAAAAAATCGATTAAAATGAAACAGTTTTTAACATTTTTTCATTTGCTGCAACATTATTATTTTTAATGTCAATATTAAAACATGGAGAAAAGATTAAAACACATTATGCCAGATGTATTGAATAATAATAATCCCAAATTGGCACACTAAATCCAAATAGATTCCGCGTTCATTTTGGCGCCGTTTTTAATTCTTTCTACATGAAATGTTTCTTTCTTTCAACAGGCTGAAATGTTTTAAAACGCAGAAAAATAATGAGTAATCTACAAATATAGGTATTAAAAATTCTCTTCAGTATTAAACTAGTGTTTCTCTTTATTACGAATAATAATTTTTCCCATTACAGTCCCCCCAATAATCTTCAAAGTTCTGAAAGTATCGGTAGATACCAGCAATGGAATAATATCTTAACCTAATAAAAATGACTTTCCAGGTAAGTATAGCAGGTAAGTTTAGTTGGATAAGTATTTATCGCAATACAGTTAAGCCCGACTAAGTGTTACTCAATTAGATCATTTAAGCCAATAGTAGGTACAATTAGTTAATGAAACAAAGATCGCTGTCCCAGAATTTCTTTACAATGTCAGTGCTGCATTCTCTAAACCTATTCGCTCAAAGAAATGTTCCTCTGCAATGATGAACAAAGAAAAATATTGACAAATGGCAAAACTGTGAAATGGCAAGCGTTCTCTTTATGCAGTTGCGTCGACCAGCAGATCGATATTTACGCTGTATCTCCCTACAGACACTTGTCTCCTGTCTTCTTTATACTGATAGGGAACTGTTTTTTTTTTTTTTTTTTTTGATTTATTACTCACTCTACACGTATAGAGAAGGTATTGCATTCCACCCTAAAATTCGATACCGAGATTTCACCGGAAATAGACGTTTTACGGTCCCCAGTATTAAAAAAAAACAAAACAAAAAAAAAAACATTTTTAGAAAAAAGGATGCGTGTGTGTATGCGAACATGATAACTTCGAAATGAAAAGTCGCAAAATAACAAACTTGGCCTTTAAGTTAAGTATCTTCCAAGGATGTGACACAAAGCTTTTGAGGAAAATCCCCCCACCCTAAACTACCCTTTGCATGAAAAAATGTTCGAAAATTTTGATTTTCTCAAAAATGGCTCTAACGATTTTGATTAAAACATTTATATTGAAGATATTCACACACAAATAAAATGTATATCTTGAATTTTCTGGGCATAATAACCTCTGAAGGCCTCTTTATTCCGGATGAATTTTACTAAATTTTGCATAACTAGTAAACCGTAAGAGATAGAGAAAGACTTACTACACAAAATATGTAGATCTCGTTGAAACACGCAATTTATGTCATATACACTTTTTCGTGGTGTTGACCATTTTTGAGATTTCTAGTTATTAGTTTCATTTTAAGTATTTAAAATTTTCATATACGGGAATTTGTCAACTCCTGGCAATGCAAAGAAACGGATTTCATCTACATGGCAACCACCTTTTAAAATATTTGACTATCATTTTAGCCTAGTGTATTCCTATTATCTTCATTCTACTTACAAGAAAGCATTTCAGCTTATGTTTACCTCGATTAGCATGAAGATAGAAGAATAAGCTTTTTAACTAAAATGTGTTGAGATGTAGAGAAATTCATGTGAATGGAAAACATAAGATTTTTATAAGGATATAATGTTTTAATAACTAATAATAGTTAATGGAGTTTTTTTTTTTTATTTATTTATGGACGCTCTTTAACTACTGTAGTTCTCAGCGTCACATTATATGCTGGGCGCGGAAGACCGCTTAATTTTACTCAGAGGCCCCTTTATCAAGCTTGAGGTTCTTTTACGTGCCATAAGTCTACGGCACGGAACCAACGGTTCTACTTCCCTTCCGAGGGAAGGCTTGCTAAGGATTTTACGCCCGAAAAAAATCCATCGTCCTCCGCCGGGTTTGAACCCGTAATAATAGCTAATTTCTATTCATTCTTAGGTTGATTCGCGCCAAAACAGATCCACGTGGCCAGTGCACCGCGGTACAACACAGTAGTAATGCGCGCAGTAATGTAATCCATGGTAACAATCTAAAATATATTGCAATATTGTTCACACAGTAACGGTCGCTATGGTTTAGAATCATGGATGAGTGTCGCCGTGAGTTTTCTCTTGCAACTTTCCAGCTACATAGAGCATAAGGCTGGTAAACCGTTGACCAGTGGTGAAAAAACTATAGCGTTGAAAATTTATGGTAAGTTTTGTGAGAAATGTCCAACACTTCCCGTGAAAGAATTGATGAAATTAACCTCTGAGTTCACCGGTGTTTAGGCTACAAATATAAATAGTGTTCATAAAGAAAACCCTGAAAAGGAAAAAGTGAAAGCGTGTGAAATATACGATGCAGGAATGTGATGATTTTGTGAAGAATGTAATTCGCGTAGTAGTGCTATATACTTTTTTTTTTTTAAAAAATGAGCCGCAACAATTAATAAAGTGCTATATGTAACAAAAGAAGAAGCATATTTTGGGAGATGGACAGTTTAAGTGGCACCATTATTGATAACCTGGTTAACAACCTTTCAAGGGAAATCAGCAGCAAATATTTCAGACGACGGTTCTGATCTGCAGGGAATAGAGTAGCTTCCAGACAGTGAATTAATGTAAGTTATTGCATACATGACATTTATTTTTTCGCTGGTGCTTTTTAAAGTTAAATATCACAAGTGCACCTATTTATTTTGTTATGACTATCAATATTATCACCATCATGCCTAACAGAATATTTTAGTCACCGTTTAAGTTGTGGGAATAAGGACTTTGTTCGGTTTACCCGTGGTATATTGTTATGCAAACACAATGGTCGTAAAAGTATGACAGTATTTCTGGCGCGAATGGCGGAAGGTTACATTATAAAGGTGCACTGGTCGCCTGGCTTTTGTTTTGGCGAGGATCAACATAAGGCTGAATAGGCTTTAGGAACAATTTTCCGAGATATTTTACATTGCCCGAAAGGATAGTTCATACTATCAAGAAATGTCCGTCGCAATGACGACGGGTTCATTCAACACAACTACACTAATATCATTAACAGTTACAAAAGTATATTAATACCGGGTCTATAGATGTATTCGGCCTAAAGCGCAAGTAGGTTTGTTTATAAGCATAGCGTCATTATTAGTTCAACGAGCCCCTTGTCTCAAAAGGGAGACGCGGCATTGAATCTTGGAATGCACGCATTGCCGGCTTCGTGAACAGGTTGATATACAGCTGAGCAGAACTATTTTTCACCAGGACATTTTATGCGTTCTTTACACGCAAGATGGAAGTGACCACAGATCACAGAACTTATATGGTTGAGTGCTACTTCCGAACTATCAGCATAAATGCTGCGATTAAGAATTTACTAGATGCAAGCGAATGTTCCCTCTCACAAAGGCGGCCGGTTTCGTAGCAGGCGACGACCGCATACAGGAATTGTGATGGACAAAGCGACGCTTTCTCCGGTTTCCCCCGCCATCGCATTCCATCTTAATGCCATCTTGTCTGTGGTACCATAATAGTAAAAGCAGGCGTTAAACACCATAAAAAACTATTGCTCCAAATGTAAATATTGGAAAGGTAAAATACAAGTCCCATTTCACTAAGATGACTTCGAAACTGCATCCACTCCTACTAATCATTTGCTAGTCCTCTGCAAGAGACAATGCTTGATAAACTTGCTGCCTAACATTGTCATGCGCGGACAAACGACTGACGGTAAAGGCCGAATAAATCTGCAGACCCTACATAAATCGGTGCTGCACTGAATTATTTGTAAAACCAAAAGCTTTGAATTTTTTCAATGGAATAGAGCGTAAAACACAGTCGGTCATTATTCTTCTTCTAAAGGAACCAAGTACTTATTTGAACGCTTGCTTTGTGTGCCAAGCTTGCAGGTTCGATTTCTAGCTAACTATTATACTAGTGCTCAAATGCTACATTTCGTTTTAACAAATTTATGGGCAGTGAAAATGTTCCTCACAAGGCAACGCTGAAATTAGACCTATATTGCTAGCGTCGTTTAATAAATCTGCTATACTACTAATTTTATTATTATTATTATTATTATTATTATTATTATTAAACATTAGGCTCCTGCTCATACCGGTTTCCATCAATCAGAAGTTTCCCGTCTCACTGGTCTCTTGGTTTGTATTCCATTATTTGTTTGGGAATTATTTCAGGTATTCTTTCCAAAGTAATTTTCTATAAGGAATTGAATGTTTTAATTTATTTCTAAAATTTTCTAAATCTGTATTCTATATATAATCTCTAGTCGATTTAAGAAACGCATTGCGCCTGCTTGTAATTTATTGATGGTTTTATTTCTTAGCGTATATCTCCCTCTATCATAAAGAAATTAAAGGTAGCGAGAGATGGACACCAAGAGCGAATAAGATTTTAACTGTGTGATTCTTGTTTTCCCTTTCAAGTTCTTTTAATTGTGCCCCATAGTACTTGAAACTTATTTATTTTCTGATATTTTCAGTTATATTAATTTTTCCATGAAAATTTTTCGTGGATTACCAATACTAGTAAGATAACCCGACTGTTTTTTTTTTTTTTTTTTTGTGAAACTTTTGAATAAGACAAAAATTCCATGGATTACAGTCCTCTCTATGTCAGATTTGATTTTGGAGTTTCCTTTTCCGTCACTACGGCTATGGAGTCTCAACTACTCCCCCAAGTTCCCTGTGGATGGGGCCGTACCAGTATGATATTAATGATTTATTAATTATTATTATTATTATTATTATTATTATTATTATTATAATAATCATCATTAGAATAATACTTAGTCTATTAATATATAAATATCGAATAGAGCATTGTTGGGTCGGTGCATAGTAGTTAGGCACATTAGCAATCGGACCACAAATATATTTTTATTTTTCAGGTGGGTTAGGGGTGGTTGTATTTTTAACTGTGCAGGCATTTTCAGTTTTTTTTTTTTTTCAGGTTGTCCGCCCTTTCAGATAAGTTGAGTAGAGGGGGCGGTTGTTTTTTCGGTTTCATTTTCGTTTTCCACCGACCGGCATTGTGGGTAAGCCAGAGCTTATCATCAGATCGCAAAACGAACTCCTGCGTAGCTTGCCACAGTACGCTGGGTAAGTGGTTTAATAATCTATATGCATATATGTTCGTTTATATTAACATTTTTAAAGGTGTCCAAGCAGAGGTATATGTATAACAATCAACTCCAATAGCCTGCAAGAAAGACGTTAATCAAACAGAAAACAACGTAAATGTTAGGAGAATGAAAAAAAAAAAAAAAAAAAAAAAAGAGAAAACGGGAACACAGCGCCGGAGTTCCGAAAAGACTCCAGAATTGTATTTATATATTAAAAAAAAGTGTTAATATAAACATTTTTAAAGGTATCCAAGCAGAGATATATATATATATAACAAGCAACTCCAATAGGCTGCAAGAAAGACAATAAAAAAATCGCCAACACTTTTTTTTTAATATATAAATGCAATTCCGGAGTCTGTTCGGGACTCCGGCGCTGTGTTCCCGTTTTCTCTTTTTTTCATTCTCCTAACATTTACGTTGTTTTCTGTTTGATTAACGTTTGCTTTTTTCTGCTAACACACACATATACACATTTTACAAACATAAAAACATCCTTGTTCAATGCGAGACTGGAACCCATGATCCCCTGCACCACGAAGCACCAAAGCGAGGCACTTCAGCGAGCGCGGCTAGGGGACCGGCCAGGCATAGGAGACATGAGTTCCTTAATGATCTTATACAACAAATTAGTTTTAATTTTCTTAAACGGCTGCATATCACTACAGCAAAAGTAATTCATTTCCCAATAAACTGAAATTATTACTACCCATTATTTGTTCATTTAAAACACTAAAGAATTAATTTTAACCGCCGAAGTAATATCAAAATATATTAGAGGTATGTTCTGGTATTATTTCGCTAGTTCTAAACCTAGAAATTTTAAAGTATGAAGGGAAATTACATTTATTTTTTATTCCAGGGAACTTAAACACAAAAGTACTACGTGCGCGCAAAACACACCCACACCAACGCACGCACGCGCGCGCGCACACACACACACACACACACACACACAAATATACATTTATATTTTATGTGTGCGCTAAATGACGTCTCGTAATTTTATCTTAACCGTGTGTGCAATATAGGCCTTCCGATTTCAGGTCTGGTGGGGTGGTTTTTTTCCGGTTTCATTGTGAAGGTCACTTTCAGTTTGTAACTAAGAGGTGTGATTTTCTTCCGTAGCTGATATGGAACTAACAAAAAGGAAAGGTAAGCTTTGTGCATTATGCAATTAAGATCGATATGATAGAAAGAAGCAATAGGAAATCCTTACTTTTTGCAAATATATAAATAAATGCACAAGAGGAATCAGCAGTAATAATAGTATTTTGAAGGAAGTGCCGCATATCACAAGTGACAAGACCGAAGTTCAGAAAACGCAAATAATAATAATAATAATAATAAATAAAACAATACAAAAGAGAGAGCACGAGAAAAATGACTTCGATATCTGCGATTTATATACGGGAAAATTGGCCCGTTATTTACTTAAGGATATGAACTGATGACGGAAATTGCCTGTCAAAATGTATGTAAAATTAACCTATACCGACTTGGAAGAAAGTCACAAGGTGCACACGAGATCCAGAAAGACCTAGAAGTATCACTTTACCTCAACTGTTAAAAATACAGTACTGTCGCCATTTCTTCTAGTTAAAGATTTTTCTGTGTCATAAGAAAATATATTAGTAGTTGCAACCAGTAAAATAAATAAATAAACAAATTAAAAATAATATCACTTAAAGAAAGACACACATTTTTACTTTCTCTAGCACATATGTACAATTTACATATTAGGCATAGAAGATTATATATTCCACTCTATGATTCAATACCGAGATTTCACCGGAAATATGTTTTAAGACCCCCTGAAAAAAAGCATTTTTAAAAAAACATCTGCAGATGTGTGGACAGCATAACTCAAAAACGGCCGCGCTCAGCAAGGTTCGATCCCAGGCGACCGCATGTGGTATTTGTGGTGGACAAAGCGACGCAGGGGCGGGTTTTTCAGGTTTCCCCCGCCATCGCATTCCACCGGAACATCCGGTTTTTCAGGCTTCCCCCGCCATCGCATTCCACCGGTACATCATCTTCATTCCATATATCGTCAATATCATCGCCTGCAGCGCCTTATGTAGTAACAGCGGCCGTTAAGCATTATTAAAAAAGTTTAAAAATTTGATGTCTTCCATTCACATGACTTTCTCTACATCTCTGTAACAAAACCTTGTTAATAAGCTTATTCTGTTATCTATTTAATGCTAATCGAGATAAACATTAGTAGAAACAGTGTGATTACTTAGTTCCTTTAACTAGAAACGAAATAAAGGAATGCACTAGGCTAAACTTTGAAATCCGTTTCCTTGCGCGGCCAGAAGTTGACGAGGTTCCGTATGAGAAAAGTTAGGTATTTTAAAACTGAAACCAATAACATGAAATATCTCGAAAACGGTCAACTCCACGAAAACATTTATACGACATCAATTGTGGGTTTTAAGGAGATTTACATGTTTTGTGTAGTGAGTTTTTGTCTATCTCTTACGGTTTACTAGTTATGCATAATTCAGAAAAAAATCATCCAGAATAACGAGGTCTTCAGAGGCTATTCCCAGAAAGTTCAGATATACATTTTATTTGGCATATAAACATCTTAAATATAAGAGCTTTTAACCAAAATTGTTAGAGCCATTTTTGATAGAAACCCAAATGTTCATTCTTTTTCCATGCCAAGGGTAGTTAAATATCAAGTTTGGTATTTAACGGATTTTTAGTTTTTGAGCTATGCTGCCCACACCCACCCACACGAACATTTTTCTTCTTTTGTATTCAGGGGACCCCAAAACATGTATTTCCGGTGAGATCTCGGTATCGAATTTTTGGGTGCAATAAAATACCTTCTCTATGCTCTATGTAAATAGTCGTGTAGAGAAATTAAACATTCAAAACTGTCAAGTTCGTTAAATACAAAACTTGGTATTGAAGTTTTAAGGGACACCCCCTCCCCGACCTCAAACTACCTTTACATGGTAATTTTTCGGAATTTGTATTTTCGCAAGTATGGTTCTAACGATTTTGATTAAAATATAGAACATTAAAATATTTACATAGAAATGAAATGTATGTTTTGAATTTCCTGGGAATAGCCTCAGAAGTCCTCTTAGTTCTGAATGACTGGCATAACTGCTAAATCGTAAGAGATAGACAAAAGCTTACTATACAAACATGTATATTTCGTCAGAACATACAATTTATGTCCTTTGCGTTTTTGTTGAGGAGCTAACCGCTGCCGAGATATTCCTTGTTATTGGTTTCATTTTAAAATACTCATATTTTTCTCAAACAGGAGGTTGTCCGAGCTTCTTTTGTTTTACTCCTGATCATTCAAAGAATCGAATTTCAATGACAATCGCAGCTTTTAAAATAGTTGACTATCGTCCTAGCATAGTGTATTCCCTTAGTCCCTTCTATTTATAAGGAACTTAGTAATAAGAACATTTTGCTAATGCTTATCTCCGTTAGCATGGAGTAGAAAGAACAACACATTATATTTGTAGAACAGGTAGAGAAAGTTATATGAATGGAACAATTCAGATTATTTTAAAGACGAACTATTCAGAATTGCAGCAAACAAACATCACACTATCCATGCCGATCTTGGAGGTAAAGTCACGAAATCAATGTCGTATCGATGGTATACGCTCTCATTCCAAGATATGCATCAAGCTATTTAACACAATTAAAGAGAAGATTCCAGATTGAAACCCCAATGATGTTATTCAAGACTTTGGCCTGGAAATATTATTCAAGCTTTAAAGTCTGTGCTCCAAAATGTACAAATTTCGGTTGCAACTATCAATCAGTACACGAGGTACGTCCAGAAAGTAAGTTCCGTTCGTATTTGAGAAAAGTACAGTTATAAGGAATTGCAAGTGACTAAATGAAAAGGAGGATGTGTTCTGCATTAGTTCATCTTCTGTTTAACAAAGTTGACAATGGTTGGCTAATAAACAAGAAAACTCACTAGGAGGTGTGAAATACGAAAAGATACGTGGAACTGTCGTGGTAAATGTACTAACATTGCTATGGAAGGATGAAGTCATCGTTTCAACACAATTCTGCAAAGACAGTCTATACTAAAGCTAGTTATGGCCTTGAAGGACGATTCAGAGTGCCAGGAATTCCAATTCGACAGAATAGAACTTAACGTGGAGGCGGAAAACGTAGCAAATCTGTAGTCAACAGTGAGAAGAGCGCTGCTAAGAGCTTGAAAGATGTAGAGGGATCTGGAGACCTCAGAAAATTTCTTAAAACGCTTGCCTATGTGCAAAAATAAAGTTAAATAAGAAATTCTGTTTGAGCAAAAACGAAATAAGCGTAATAATGAAGAAATAGATTAATTCTTGCCGAATGAGCAGGTAAATAAATGAAACGTACGAGGAGCGCTCGATAAGTCCTTGGAAAATCCAAGAAATTACATTCGTAGCATCGAAAAAAGTTTGTATTTAGTAAAAAGTCGTCTCTTGCTAAATGGCAGTTAAAGTTTCAGCTATACACGCCACGTGGTTTCGTTGCCATAGGCGATTGAGTTTCATGCGGTGATTAAACTTCTATTTAAAAGGCTTAACACCGAAAGAGATAAAAGCCGAGTTGGATGAAGTTAAGTTCATGGCACATCTGCTCCTGCGTTTGCAACAATTAACAATTGGATAAATGAATTTAAACGTACATCCACGAATGATGAACGTCATTCCGGACGTTTAATAGAAGTGACTTCCTCCGAAATTATGGACAAAATCCAGGATATGGTTTGAGTGATCGATGAATCAAAATTCGCGAAATAGTAGAAGCCACAAGCATATGACAGTGTTTTCAATTTTGCACTAAAATTAAGCCTGACAAAGGTTTCAGCAAGATGGGTGCCGCGCTTGATCTCAACGGAGAATAAACTCAATCATGTGATCGATTCAGAAGCTGGTTTGACACTTTTACGTCGCAATCCTGACGAGTTTATGCGTCGATACATAGCTGCAGATGAAGCATGGATACCCTGCTATACTCCAGAGACAAAAGTACAGTCGAAACAATGTGTTTAGACGAACCGGCTCCGAAAAAGTCAAAGGTGGTGAAACCTACAAAGTGATGGCCTAGGTTTTTTGGGATGTACGCGGAATCAGCTACATTGATTACCTTAAGAAAGTAATAACAATACATGGAAAGTATTATGCACTGTTATTGCTCCTGTTGAACGAAGAAATAAAAAGCTCATCATCTGGCAAAGAAAAATATTCTCTTCCATCAAGACAATGCAAGGGCGCAAACCTGCGCAGATTGGCTGGCGAAAATTGTATAATTAAGGTTCAGTGTATTACAATATCCAGCCTATTCACCAGATTTGGCACCCAGTAGCTTTTTTTTTTTTTCGAAACTTGAAAACATGGCTCGGCGTAAAACGATTCACGTCTAAGGAAGAAGTCATCTCCCAACAAATGTCTACTTTGAGGACCTTCGAAAATCCTACTTTTGGAATGCTTAAAACAATTGGACAAACGTTGGGAAAAGAGTATCGAGCTAAAAGAAGATTACGTTGAAAAATAAAACAAAAATCTACCAAAAATAATTTGTTTTTCTATCTTTTTCTACGGACTTGTTGAACGCCCCTTGTAATAAGCCATGAAAAAAAAAAAAAAAAAAAAACGAGTTCTTGCAGAACGAAAGGAAGAAATCACTTCCAAGTGATGATTCTTAAATACACATAGCTGGCTAAGAATTTCTTAAAAACATTTGTCAACAAAATAATAAACATGACCGTGAACAGATAACACTTATCTATGTGTCTCCCTTAATTCCCGTGTCTTAAACTGGTTTTGCTGGTTTCATTGATCCATGTACCAATTGCTTTGTGGCCAAATGCTACGGATTCATTGGGTACACCGAATACATTATTTTATATTTATGGTAATTACCTGGCAGGATTTCCTAGGATTTCTATAAATAACATGCAATTGGGCGCTCACACCTGTGTGCGCATGCTTATAGTATTAGATGTGTAACCTAAGCATGAAAGGGCAAACAATGTTGTGAAATAAACTGGTCACAATGGATAGAGGAATTAGAACGTTTTATATTTCTAGGACATAGAGTGGACAAAAATGCAGAAATGAGCTACTATAGCAGGGATGAATGATTTTTTCACAAATTTTTCTAGCTGCCAGTTTGGTTGCTTTGTCGTCCTTGGACACTGTGTATTTATCAGTCATTTATTTATGCAGCAGATATTGATATTTTTATTTCCACTCAACATAATGTGAAGAATATCCATTTAAAAAAAATCAGATGTGTTCCATTCGCATGAGTTTCTCTACATCTCTGCAAAAAATATTATTAAAAAGCTTATGCTTCTATTTACTTCATGCTAATCGAAAAATAAATAGCAGAAATATTCTTATTATGCTTCCTTGTAAGTAGAAGCGAAATAAGGGAGTAACATAGGATAAGTGATAGTCAAAAACTGGTTGATATGCGACTTGTTTGTATGGACAAGAGCTGACAAATTCCTGTATGAGAAATAAGTTTTTCAAAGCTGAAACCAATAACATGGAATATCTTAAAAACGATCAACTCGACAAAAAAAAAAAAAATGTATATAACATAAATCGTGTGCTTTAAAGTGCTCTACATTTTTTGTGTGTTAAGTTTTTGGCCATCTCTTACGGTTTAACAATTGTGCAAAATTCCGTAAAATTCATCCAGAATAAAGTACTCTTTAGAGGCTATTCCCAGAAAATTCAAGATATAGATTTTATTTGTCATGTAAATATCTTTAATATACGACATTTTAATCAACATCGTTAGAGCCATTTTTGAGAAAGTCAAAATTTTCGAAAAAAAGTGCCATGTAGGGTAGTTGGGATTGGGGGGATTTTCTTAAAAACCTTCGTGTCGCATCCTTGGAAGATACCAAACCTAAATACCAAGTTTGGTTTTAACGGACTTTTCGTTTTTTAGCTATGCTGCTCACGGACACACACATACGGACATTTTCCTAAAAAAGTGTTTTTATTCAGGGGGTCTCAAAATACATGAAATCTCGGAATCGAATTTTGGGTGTATTACAATACCTTCTCTATACACTATGCACATAGTACGTGTAGAGAAAGTAATAATATTTGTATGTTAACGACGCTGTAAATTACCCAGGATTATATCAGCGCCGCCGGAATTTCGTCCCGCAGGAGTTCTACAACATGCCAGTAGGTAAATCTAGTGGCCGCGATCTTGGGATACGAAAGCCAGCGCCTAATCAACTGAGCCACACAGACCGACACATCTTCCCTGTAAAGCTCAAACATCTACTTCACACCTGCAACAAAGAAACTGTAAAAGCTTAGCTTTGAGGATCGTATCAAAGAGAAGGTAAGGTTTTATGTGGTTTATCTTTACTGTGGAAAGAGATAATCCTTTATAACCTCCATAAATATGACCAGCTCAATGTCAGTTCGAGGAATGTTGGAGAATAACTAAATCATAACAGTCGTTCTTCACCAAGACAAAGTTCAAATACAATATTCCTAGACTGTCAGCATTAATAGGAATTATAAGTAAGTCAAAATACAATATTTTGTTGAAGACAACTCAATTCTAAGCAACATATCATTTTAGAGCATGGTTACTAAGATTATTCATAGTTTACATGCTTTTTACTTTCTCCACATAGTACATAGAAGGTATTGCACTCCATCCAAAAATTCTATACCGAGATTTCACAGGAAATATACATTTTAGGGTCCCTCTTTACCCAAAAAAAGCATTTTAGAACAAGGTCCGCGCGCGCGCGCGCGCGTGTGTGTGTGTGTATGTGTGAATACAACTCAAAAACGAAAAGCCTGTAAAATACCACACTTGATATTTAAGTCAAGTTTTCTTTCGAGGATTGGGCACGAAGATTGATAAAACCCCCACCCGCAACTAGCATTTGCATTGAAAAAAATTCGAAAATGTTCATTTTATCAAAAATAACTAACGATTTTTATTAAAATGCCGTATATTAAATGTATTTACATTAAAAATATATATACATCTCTTAAATTTTCTGGAAATAGCCTCTGAAGACCTTTTTTTTATTCTGGATGAGCTTTGTTGAATATTGCATAACTGGTAAACCGTAGGAGATAGATAAAACTTACTACACAAAACATGTGAATCTCGATAAAACACACAGTTTATCTCGTACACATTTTTTCGTAGAGTTGACCATTTCTGAGGTATTCCTTTTCATTCATCTCAGTTTTAAAATACTTGACTTTTCTCATACGACAATTTGTCAAATCCTGGCCATGCCCCCCCCCTAAATGAATTTCAAACACATAGCAATGAGCTTTTAAAAGATTTGACCGTCGCTTAGCCCAGTGTGTTACCGTATTTCACAAGGGCATTAGGTTATTTCTGCTAATGTTTATCTCGAAGAAATAGAAGAATAAACATGAAATAAATGAATTTGCCTTGTAACAATAATTTATTACAGAGACGTAGATTAAGTCGTGTGAATGGAACAGATCAGATTCTTATTTAGTTTTTGTTCATTAATTAGTTATGGCCACTCATTGCAATGGGCTACGATTTAACACAGCATGTGCACTTACATGATTTCCATCACCTTGATTTAGTAGTGATGATGATTAACGTGTTCCTAATTATGTTATTCCAAGAAAATAATACCATTGAATACAACTAAATTCTGAACGGCGCCTATAGCCAGTCATGATTCGCCTACAGGAAAAAACGAGCTGCAATGATCGGTTTTCTTGCCTAGAATTCGCTTGCAATCGCTACGTTCAACTGCAGTATCTTACAAATCATTTTGGGTTTATCGATCAATTTACAAGTGACGAAGAGAAAATGATAACAACAAAGATTTAAAAGTATTACACGATTAAAATGTAAATTATATTCACAATGCTCTTTCTATGGACTCTGTAAATATGATACAGCTGCAACGTAAAATATAATGCCAATTTTCCGTTTTGGACGGTACTTAGGTGTATCATTGGCTGCCCTGAAGTCAGAGAGCGAGCGTGTGTGTGTGTGTGTGTGTGTGTGTGTGAGCTATGTTGTCTATAGACACACACGCACCTTTTTTCGGACTCAGAGGACCTCAAAACATATTTCCGGTGACATGTCGGTATCTAATTTTTAGGTGGAATACAATATCTTCTCTCATCCACTAAGTACATTGTACATTCATATAGTAAAAATAATTCTCAAAAATGGCTCTAACGATTTTGATGAAAATATTGAATAATAAATATATTTACATGACAAAAGGTATATCTTGAATTTTCTGGGAAGGCCTCTTTATTCTGGATGAATTTTTCTGAATTTTGCGTAACTGGTCAACCGTAAGAGATAGACAAAAACTTACTACACAAAAATATAGATCTCCTTATACCTTTTTCTTTCCCCCCCCCCCCCCGTGGAGATAACCGCTTTTGGGATATTCAATTTTAAAATAGTTTTTTCATACGGGAACTTGTAAACTCCTGGCCACGCAAAAAAAAAAAAAAAAAAAAAAATTGTCAAAAATCCCATAGCAACCATATTTTAAAGAAGTACCTAGATAGAAGAATAAGCTTATTAACAAAATTTGTTACTGAGATGTAAAGAAACTCATATGAATGGAACACATCAGATTTTTAGAAACATGTCCGTGTATGTGTGTGCGTGAGTGCATGCGCGTATCTGTGGTCAGCATAGCTCAAAAACGAAAAGTTGGTTAAACACCAAAGTTGGTATTTAAGTTCAGAGTTTTCCGAGGATGTGACATGAAGATTTTTAAGAAAATTCCTCCACGCCAACTACCCCTTATATGGAAGTTTTTTTCCAAAATGACTAAGGATTTTGATTAATATATAATATTTAAGATATTTTTGTGATAAATGAAAAGTGTATCTTGAATTTTCTGGGAATAGTCTCTGAAGACTCTTCATTCTGGGTGACTTTTATATAACTTTTGTATAACTGGTAAACCGTAAGGGATAGACAAAAACTTACTAAACAAAAATTGAAGATCTCGCTAAAACACACAGTTTATCATACACATTGTTTCAGTAGAGTTAACTGTTTTCGAGATGTTCCGAGTTATTGGTTTCAGTTTTAAGCTACTTTTCTCAAACGTGGTCATTTTTCTTTTTGTCTCCCTTTTGTTTACTCCTAGCAAACAAGAGAGCGGAATTTAAATCGTTTCGTTTAGCGACCGTCTTTTAAGAGATTTGACTGTCACTTAAGCCTGTGCATTCCTTATTTCCCTTCTACTCGCAAAGAAACAACTAGAAAAAACAAAAAACGTTTTTTTCGATTAGCATGAAGTGAATAAGAAAAGTTTGTTAGCGGAAACGAACACAGTAGATATTTTTTGTTTGGAGTTAAAATAACGGTTATGTCGGAAGCGAAAAAGGGGGGAGAAAAATCTGGCAAGAAAAATCTGTATGCTTTAAATAATTCTCCAATTTTCTTGATTTGGTCTCTCTTGATTTATCTAGAATAAAATTCTGTAGAATGAAGAGAGATCCACGGATTGATCGTATAAAATACAAGATATATATATATATATATATATATATATATATATATATATATATATCTTGTATTTTATACGATCAATCCGTGGATCTCTCTTCATTCTACAGAATTTTATTCTATATATATATATCAGAAAAATATAAACGTATGGCGCATTACTCAAAATAGTAATACAGAATCTCGTTTTTGAACTACGCTGTTGGTTCTGGTCCTCAATCTCTCCTTCCCTTTTTTTTTCCCCTCTCCCTCTTTATTTTTATGGAGTTTGGAGGTCATCCAGTGAAAATTCGATATCGACATTTTGAGTATAATAAATTACATTCTATACTTAAGGTAAGAGATGATACTACAAGAGTTTAATTTTACCATGTTAGAATCACTTATAGAAAACAAAACCGGGCTTGTAGGCCGTGGTCCACTGGGCTTCTCCCCTTGTTTCTATAAGTGATTCTAACACCGGCCGTGAAAGCCTTCGAATTTTAATGTTACCATGTTAGTCCACAGAGATAACTCTCAGCTCGTTCTAACCCCGGCTAATTTCATATTCATCGTTTCTGTATATCTGTTCTGTTATTTAGAACACAAACCCATAGAGGAGGGAAGATTCTCTTCTACAGAACATTTCAGCCTTAACAGTCCAAAACTATTATCATTGTCAATTCCTACGCTTGTGTACACCGTTTGCATTGTGAATTCCGAACGCTAATTACACTCAAGCTAAATATGGTATTTGCAACGTATCGTTCCCTAAATTTGACCTAATGCGTTTCCTTAGGGCGTTTAACAGCTGCTTGTATTGTTTCTATTTTTGACGCCGGTAATGGCTTGGTGCTTATGGTCACGTAGTCTGCGACCTTGGCGAGGTCTGCACCTCACCACTGCTAGATGGGTCACGAACTTCTCGTTTGCACGCTTCTCACATACAACTAAAATCTTGTCTAGCCATAACCAAGTAGCCAAATTTCTCTGTAGTAAACATCTGATATACAACACTCTCTCCCCATTCATTTCACATGCATCCCTTTTATGTTATTCTGTAAATTTTGCTTCCAATGTAATGCAAAACTCGAGAGAGAGAGAGAGAGAGAGAGAGAGAGAGAGAGAGAGAGAGAGAGAAGTGGTTATATATGTTCATTTGTCCATGCGTTGCGATAGAAGAGGACTAACTAGGAAAACCTGAATACTTGAAACGAACATTTCAGAAATTTTTGATGCTACGAAAAGGTATTTAATTATTATTATTATTATTATTGTAAACGGTGCTGTCAATTGCCAGGATCATATTGGCGTCGCTGGTGTGCTGGAATTTTGTCCCGCAGGAGCTGTTTTACATGCCAGTAAATCTACTTATAGGGAAGAAAAAGAACAATCGGTTTATGCCTGAATTGAAACCGCGATCTTGGTATCAGAGGCCACCTTGTTTACTAACCCATCGTTCTATAATCTGATTCTTGTTATGACCTATAAGCTTGTTTAATAACTTATTATTAATTATTAATATTTTTATTTTATTATTATTATTATTATTATTATTTATTTCCTATAGGAAGTTATTTCTCTCTCTCATGGTTTCCGAGCAATATAAAATATCATTAGCACTTCTAGACAGCACAGAAAATTCAAGGTTCACATTTTGGCATTTCGGATTCATCGTAATCCACATTTTAAAAAAATAAATAATAATGAAATATTTCGAAGTTATTTAGAGAAAGAACTGGAGGGATTTCGTGAAAAAGTTCGCTTAAGAGTTCGCTTACGCGCGCACACTGTTTCTCTCCACATCTCCTTGAAACAACATAAACAGGAATCATTCTTTAAAAAATCTGTGTTATATCCATAGGACTTTCTCTATCTGTTCTGCAAACTATTCTTACAAAAGAGTATTTTATCTGCATCATGCTGATCACAGTAAACATTACCATAAATTGTCTTATTACTTAGAAGCCATACAATAGAATACGGGTGAGTTACCCGGATAAGGTCTTTTTTCGAGGTTTTCCCTTATTCCGAGAAGACAAATGTTGAGTAACTTTAAGCACCATGGACCCCGAGATCATTTGAGCATCATTTTACCAATTCCATTCACTGTCCGATATAATCAACCAGGTTAAAGGACGTTAAACCAAAAAAAAAAAAAAAATAGTCAAATCTTTTAAAAGCTGTCACTATGCGAATACCATTGAAATTCCGTTCACTAACCATGTCCAACAGTAAAACAAGAGAGATAAAACGGATGAAGGCTTCCCGTTTGAGAAAAATGTATTTGAAATCATTAACAGAGAATATTTCTGAAATGGCTAGATTAAAAAAAAAAAAAAAAAAAGTAGGTAGGTATAGGTACATACGACATAAATTGTCTTTTAACGAGATCTATATTTTCTGTGTAGTAAGCCTTTGTCCACCTCTTATGGTTTACCAGCTATGCAAAGTCATTCAGAATGAACAGGATTTCAGGGGCTATTCCCACGAAATTTAGGGTATACATTTCATGACATTAAATATCTTCAATATCGTATATTAAATAATTATAGTCATTTTTTACACTATAGAAAATTTCGAAAAAAATGCCATGTAAGCGGTAGTTTGGCGTGGGGGAATCTTCCTGAAAATCTTCGTGTCGATCCTTGGAAGATACTGAATAAATACCAAGTTTGGTATTTAAGCCACTTTGCGGTTTCAGTTATGCTGTTCACAAACACACTCAGGCACAAATGTTTGTAAAAATACTTTTTTGAGATTCTGGGGTCCTCAAAACATGCATTTCTGCTGAAATATCGATATAGAATTTTTGCGTGGAATACAATGACTTCTCCACCCACTATATACTTACCTACACTGCACGTGTAGATACGTACTAGAGAAAGTAAAAATGCTCTCTGGTAAGCAAGGGAGTTCAGATAGCTTAAAACAGCATTTCCGGTAAACTCTCGACATCCGAATTTTAAATAAAATACAACAGGAGGTAGAAAAGTAAAAATGGGTCATTATGTATGTCCAGCAAGCATTAATAACTGCGATTAGCTTTCTATCTTCTATCTATGAAATATCTTTCTAGACATTTACACGAAAACTGTTGCTACTTTATACAAATCTGGTATTTGAATACAACAGAAATAAACCGATGTTTACATAGGTAGTTAACCAGTTGACGAATAGGAGAAAGAATATCAATGTCTGCCTACCTTTGAATATACAATAAACATAAGCGCCATTCCCTACAGCTGTAGCGCAAGCTTCAAAATTTGGAGACAAGTTTTGGTTAAGTTAAATGAAGTATTGTAGATATTAGATGAACACTCCGAAATACAAGATTCCAAATTTACTCCACTTCATTTAATGCTATTTAAAAAGAACTTGAAACAGTGTAATTCCCTTTGATATCCACAATAAAGCCTCTTCCTCCCTCTCTTACACACACACACACACACACACACACACACACACACACACACACACACACACACACACACACACACACACACACACACACACACACACACACACACACACACACACACACACACACACACACACACACACACACACACACACACACACACACACACACACACACACACACACACACACACACACACACACACACACACACACACACACACACACACACACACACACACACACACACACACACACACACACACACACACACACACACACACACACACACACACACACACACACACACACACACACACACACACACACACACACACACACACACACACACACACACACACACACACACACACACACACACACACACACACACACACACACACACACACACACACACACACACACACACACACACACACACACACACACACACACACACACACACACACACACACACACACACACACACACACACACACACACACACACACACACACACACACACACACACACACACACACACACACACACACACACACACACACACACACACACACACACACACACACACACACACACACACACACACACACACACACACACACACACACACACACACACACACACACACACACACACACACACACACACACACACACACACACACACACACACACACACACACACACACACACACACACACACACACACACACACACACACACACACACACACACACACACACACACACACACACACACACACACACACACACACACACACACACACACACACACACACACACACACACACACACACACACACACACACACACACACACACACACACACACACACACACACACACACACACACACACACACACACACACACACACACACACACACACACACACACACACACACACACACACACACACACACACACACACACACACACACACACACACACACACACACACACACACACACACACACACACACACACACACACACACACACACACACACACACACACACACACACTTTCTTTCGCAGAAAAGTAAGCTTATTGTTACTAGATCAGTAACAGTCAACTGTAGGTTCTATGATGTCAGTGAAAGTTTCTCGGTTCTAGTAAATTCTGAGAAGTATAGGTGGTGTGGCAAGGGGAAAGGCGAAGTACTAGCAAGCTGTATAATCGTGTCTTCGTGGATAAGAAAGCCTACCCTACCCTTCCCTTCACACGCCTTGTCCACATATCTCAAACGCTGGTGCAGCACACACAATCGAGTTGCTGAACTATGGTTTTACCAAACTGAAGTAGGTAATCATATCTGCAAATATTTAACACGATTAGCTAACATGAAATACAAAAACGAATTGAATGTAACACGTTCATGGAATTTTCAATGCACGTTACTACTTTCAAGCATCCCTTATTCATTATACTATGTATATAAGGGAATGATTATTGTGTTATTTTTATTACTTTCTCTACACGTACTACGTACATAGTGTATAGAGAAGGTATTGTATTTCACCCAAAAATTCGATGCAAATTTAATCGGAAAAATATGTTTTGAGACACCCTGAATCCAAAAAAAGTAATTTTAGAAAAAGGTCAGTGTGTACGTGTGTGTGTGGACAACATAACTCGAAAAACGAAAGGACCGTTAATTACCAAAATTTGTATTCAAGTTTAGTACCTCCCACGGATGCGACACAGAGATTTTCAAGAAAATTCCCCACCCCATACTACGTTTTACATAGAAAATTTTTCGAAACTTTTGATTTTATCAAAAAAATGGCTCTAACGATTTTGATTAAAATATCGCATATTAAAGATAATGTGCATCTTGAATTTCTTGGGAATAGGCTCTGAAGAACTCTTCATTCTGGATGAATTTTGCATAAAACTGGTAAATCGTATGAGATAGACAAAAACTTGCTGCACAAAATATGTAAAACTGGTTAAACATAATTTATGCCACACTTTTTATGATTTTTTTTTTTCAGAGTTGACAGTTTCAGAGATATTCCTTGTTATTTGTTTCAATATAAACTACGTAACTTTTCTTAAACGGGAAGTCAATTTTCGTTTTACTTCCAATTCTTCATAGAACGACCAGCTTTTAAAAGATTTGACTGTAGCTTTAGCCAAATGTATTCCATTATTTTCCTTCTGCTTAGAAGGAAGCAACTAATAAGACAATTACTACTAATGCTTGTCTGATTAGCATGATGTGCATAGACCTTTTGTATGAATAGTTTGTGTGCAGAATAGGCAGAGAAGTCCTGTGATTGGAACACATCAGATTTTATTTTATTTTCCTTATAATACTTTTTTTTTTAAATTGTTTCATATGCATAGCCCCCTTTAACTTAATGGTCATATTGGGGGCTTTGATTTGTGAAACAACTCGTACTACTGTAGGCTTAGAACATTAGTTTAATAATTTTATATCACTGAACACACGCACATTCACTCCCACATTCTACTTCCAGACTCTGTGGGGGATAGGGAATAATTCTGGTTAAAGAAAAATTCCCCGCCCCAGCTGGGAAACGAACCCGGGACCTCTGGATGAGAAGTCAGCTCGCTGACCACTCGTCCAAGGAGGCAGTCAATAATACCTTTTGTCACGAGAATAGCTCAACTATACCGGATTCTATATTGATATATGTACATATATGCATTTAAATGTGCATGTGGAGGGAGAAACTCATGAAAATATTTGTCTTGCATCAGTTTGGTTTCTAATGTATGCTGTTCGTGGACTTCTACTCTCCCTCTTCCCCTACATAGAGAACAGTCGCTTCAATATCTTTTTTACTGAGATGTTTTGCAAATAAACTTCATACATGACCCTAAAATTAGATTAAGGAAAACGTATTCATTGCTAAATCTCGCCACGTGTACATTAGTCATAAATCCAAGCCTTAACCTTAAATGGCAATCGGTAGAATGGAAGCAAGAAATTCTAGTAATGCCCGTCGCAGGTTTTGTCACACATTGAAAATCGATGCAATGTGCGACTCTGGCGTGCAGCCAGCGAAGTCTTCACTCTACCATTAAGTTTCTACATTTTTTGTATTATACAGCGATATTAGGTGACCTCTTCAGATAATCTTCGCCATTGTTAGTCTGTTCATATTTCACACATGAATTATTTTTTATTCATCTGTTAACAACTTTCAATACCAGATATTCAGTTGAAGGAGAGATTTGTCAAGTACTGCAATGTACTCATAAACTAATACGACACAAAATTAATGCAACTATCTTAACTGGTTTGAAACAAATATGGATTTGTTTTAATAACCGACCAAATATATTTTATGAAATGAAGTTTACTTGACAACTTTCCAAGCAAATTAAAGTTACTCTAACTCCCTCCCAAATGTGTAAAATCGACGTTCTACTATATCGATATGTATTCCCTTTTTCGTTACCAGGCTATTGTGAACCAAAATCCTATATTTTTCGGTCAGTCCTTTGAGAAAGCAACGGTCTAAGTTAGGAAGCCGGATGTATTGAAACTTCCACTGTCTCAAATACTGAGCAAACAATATACTTTTTGGTTATCTTTCTCGGTTTATTGTGAACCGGCCCAAAAAATAAACGATAGCAGGTAGAGGAAGTCATGTGAAGGTAACAGCCCCCCTAAAGAAAGTCTTGGTCAATATTTTAGATATAGATACAAAATTCATCCGGATTTAAAGTTTTCGCAACTTATTTACAGAAAATTTAAAAAGCTCAGTACATAATATGACTTAGTTGGAGAACATAATGTCGTGCTGACGCCGACATATTGCATGGTAGCTCACCAGTTGATTATGGCAGCAACACGGTGATCCAAGATCTGTGGTTCAAATCCCTGGTATGGCATTGCATTTTTCATTCCGATTCTACATATTTACACTCTACCTTTATCATTATAGCCCACACATTGAATGCGTGGAAGAACAATAATTTTAGAAAAATGTGTGCATGCGTCTATGTGCAGTTATCTTGCCTGTCAAGAGAACATAAAAAAATGATACATTACATTCACATGCCTTGTTCCATCTTTTCCGCTACGAACTATTCTTACCAAACTTTATTCTTCTAACTTCTTCATGCTCAAGAGATAAACAGTAGAAATAGTTTTACTACGTATTTTCATGTAGGTACAAGGGGAATAAGGGAATTAACTTTAGCTAACGACGACTTCTCCTTTGAGAAAAACACAAATATTGGGATATTTAAACAGGGATATTTCGGAAATGGTTAGCTTAAAAAAAGGTATTTAACACAAATCGTGTGTTTTAACAGATCTACACTTTAAGATTTTGTCTTTTTCTTACGGTTTACCAGTTGTGTTAAAAGCCATCCAAAATGAAGAGGACTTCAGAGGCTATTCCCAGAAACTTAAAGATACACATTTTATTTGTAATGTATCTTAATTATATGTAATTTTAATTTAAATCATTAGAGCCATTTTTGAGAAAATCGGAAATTCCAAACTATTTTCTTCGTAAATTTTTTTTTTTTTCTGAAAAACTTGATACAGCATCCTTAAAAGATGAAGTTAAATACTAAATTTGGTATTTAACCGACTTGGTTTTTTATTACGCTGTTCATGCACAGACCTTTCTTTAAATTTTAAACATGTATTTCAGGTGAAATCTTGGTATGAAACTTTAGGATGGAAGCAATACCTTCTCTACCCACTCTGTACATTGTACGTGGTACGGTAAAGCAATAAAGATAAATACAAACTGTCACAGTTAATCGTTTACCTTTATGGTTGCAAGTTAAATTTTCAGGAGACGTCACCCAGCCTAAACATTCCTTTACCTGGAAAGTAATGTTTGTAATGGCGTAATGATATGCATTGATACACATTCACTACTGTTCGATCGAATACACAATTATTACATAATTATTTGCAATAATTAAAAGAAAGCAATATATAGAAAACGATAAAAGTTATTAATTTCATACACTTAAATCAATTCAGTGTGGGACTATGTACTCTTCAATAGATGAATCTGTAATCCTTTTAAACCATTTTGTTATTGAATATTTCAAGCAACTATCGTGTATCACTGACATTCAGAGGCAGCGCCGTGGCCTAGTGGCTAGAGCGCTCACTTCTCATCTAGGCGGCCCGGGTTCGATACCAGGAGACTGCATGTGCGATTTGATGTGGATTAAGTGTATCTAGGCGTTTTTCTCCAGGTTCTCCTGTTTCCCCCGCCATTCATTCCACCAACTGCCTATCATCCATTTCACTTATTTTTTATCATCTCCTTCCTCACTTTCATACCTCGCATCGAACTGATCATTCCATCCTGACTTCTCTCTGGTCCAAAGCTATGCACCCCAATAGGCGAGAAGAGTAAACAAGAAAGAGAGAAGTATACTGCCTCATTAGAAACATGCCAGTAAGTTGAAACTCTTAAGCTTTTCGGTTTGAAAGAGTATCTCACACGCTGTGTGCTTTTCACAAATAGAAACAGTTTGGGCTCAGAGCAAAGTAAATGTGGCGTTCTGATGTAATTCTGGAATGTAAATGATCCTTTTAATCAGACAATTATTGAAACATACTCATACACCCTCGCATGCTGGAATTCACTTCTAAGTGATCGGAAGGTTACTCTACATCTTATGATCACAGCTGAGACTCGAATTGGGGAAATCCCGTCTTCGATTCACATTTGTCTTTTTTTTATTATTATTATTTTCCAAGGTAGGTAGGCAAATACTGAAGTAGAATACTATCCTTGTTTGCCATCAAGTAACGGGGTTAGGCGTGATCAATGTGCTTTGAGGAGAACTGCTTCTTCGCCGGTCCCAGTAGCCGTGGTCGTTGGTGCGTTTGGCGTTGACGTTCTGCCGCGAAAGGGCCGCGGGTCAAACTCGCTACGGGCATGGATTTTTAGTGTTGTGTGTTTCTGTATTTGTGTTCTAAGTAAGTCATTCCCTCTCTCCTGATGGCCAATTAGGTTACACCTGAATTAAATAAATAAAAAACAACACAAAAAAACAAAAAAAAAAACAGCTCCTTCTGTCTAAACCTGCCTTTGAGGATAGGGAGGAGGATGTTAAACCAAGATACGCTAGGTACAGAGTACAAGCAATTAAACTTCTGCAAAACAATATGTGACATATTTACCCCGTTATAGCCCTCTATAGTTATATTTGATGATATTCCATCTATTCTGCTAGCATCAATAGCAGCAAATGTTCCTAAAATTCTGATGATAAAGAAATGGTCATAGTTGGTGTTAATTGCAGCTGTTACGTTGGTGATACAGGCATTATATTTTAGCTTTGTAAACTGTTGGATTTAAAGAAAGCAGTCCTTGGTAGCGGAGTAGACGTCATTACTTTACACGTGGACGTTTGTTTGGAAGAGTGTTCCATATTTTGTTGTTTATACAACAATTTAGAGATAAATGGCATTTAACAATTTCAAAACAACACAATTTTGCACAGTTACTCGTATTTACGAAACATATCACTGCAAATGAATTTGACTATATAGCACGCTTCTTTTCCTAGCGTTAAACATCGCAAAACAGATCTTATGACCTACTTGAAGCTAGTAACTGTCACTGTAAAGTTGGGTGTAGGTACTTATGGTTAGTGTAATGTTGCCCAATTTGAATTCTAGCGAAGCGCTGTTAAATTATTTCCTCTATATCTTGTTGAATTGCAACTCTGCTATCAGATCTCTGCCCTTAGTATTCTCGGACCTTATCCCTTCCTTCTGGAGGTTTAGTAGAAGGAATAGTCCTAGCCTGAGCACAGTGCTGAAGTCGTCCTCGGTTTTTAATTCATATTTCAGTATTCATCGACAAGTCTAGTTCTATGTCTAGGTTTTTTCTGACATCCAACATTGCCCGAAGAACCAGGGGAAATGTCTATGTATGGTGTAATCTCATTTTACAGGCCCTCTAAAAGAGATGGCGAAAGTTGAGGATAGGTGCTTAATTAGCTTCGTTTACTGATAGCTTGTCCAATCTTACACAATAATAAGATCTTTGAAATGGTATACAACGATCAGATGTATTCCAGTTACATGACTTTTCTCTATTTGTTCTGTAAACAAACTGTTCCTACAAAATATTATTTTATCGACATCATAATAATCAGATGCGGAAATACTCTTATTACTTGCTTCTTTGTAAATAGAAAGGTAATAAGGGAACACACTAGGTTAAAACGATATTCAAATCTTTTAGAAGCTGTCGTAATGCGATTGACATTGAAGTTACGCTCTCTTTCAATGACCAGAAGTAAAACAAGAAATATGAAATAGATGAGGCATACCCGTTTGAGGGTTACAACAACAGGGAATGTCTCGAAAATGGTTAACTCTTAAAATATTTAAATAAAGAAATAAAACTATGACTATTGTGTTTTAACGAGCTCTATATTGTTTTTGTCTAGCCAATTATACAAAAGTAATTCAGAGTGAAAAGGGCTTCAAGGGTATTTCCAAGAAATTAAGGATATGCATTTTTTTGCCTAATACGGTATTTTAATCAAAACCAATAGCCATTTTTGAGAAAATAAAAACTTTCGAAAAATGTTCCATGTAAAGAGTAGTTTGGGATGGGTAGATTTTCCTGGAAATCTTCGTGTCGCATCCTTGGAAGATACTGAACTAGGATACCAAGTTTGGAGTTTAACAAACTTCGTTTTTGAGTTATGCTGTTCACCCACCCACACACAAGTGAAAATGCTTTTTTTTAAAAAAAAAATATTTAGAGATCTTCAATCAGTGTATTTCTGGTGAAATACTCGTTTTAAATTTGGGGGCGGGGTGCTAGAATACGTGCTAGAGGACGTAACAATTACAGGGTTAAACATTTTAAAATTTTTAAATTTAAAAATTTGTCCAATGACGTCAAAACTTGTACAACAATAAGATTAAGACTGGTTCGTTTCTGTGAAAAAAGTATCCTTTAAAACATACTGCTTGACGTGTCCAATATGCGGCATTTTTGAAACGCACTGTGTATGAAATAAAATAGAAAAATCTGATGTGTTACAATCACATGACTTTCTCTACATCTCTATAAAATTGTTAAAAAGGCTTATTCTTCTATCTACATCATGCTAATCGAGATAAACATTAGCAGAAATTGTCCTTATTACTTGGTACCTTGTACGTAGAAGGGAAAAAATCGTATGTGTTACATTCACATTCTATCCTCTAGTTGTTCGGCAAACAAACCTTTTGTTCGAAACTTTAATCTGTTATCTACATCATGTTCATCAAGACAAACAAGCAGAATTAGTCTTATTACTAGCTCCTTGTAAGAAGAATGGAAATAAGAAATATGTCTTCCCGTTTGAGAAAAGTTTGTGGCTAAAATCGAAACTAATAATCCGGAATATCTCGAAAACGGTTAACTGTACAGAAAAAATGTAACATAAGCAGTGTGTTTTAATGAGATCTACATTTTTTGAGCAGTAACTTTTTACATATCTATTACGATTTGCCAGTTATACAAGTCATCCAGAATGAGGTGGTCTTCAGAGGCTATTCCCAGAAAATTTATACATTTTGTTTGCCACAAAAATATTTTAAAACATACGATATTTTAATCATAATCGTTAGAGTTTATTTTGAGAAAATAAAAATTTTCGAAAACTGTTCCGTGTAAAGTGTAATTGGGGGGGGGGTATTTTCTTGAAAATCTTCGTGTCGTATCCTAGGAAAATACCAAACTTAAGCACCAAGTTTGGGATTTAACGATCTTTCCGTTGTTAAGCTATGCTGCCCATAGACACACATGGACATTTTTTAATTTTTTTTGGATTCAGTGGGTCTCAAAACATGTATTTTCGGTGAAATCTCGGTATCGAATTTTTGGGTGCAATACAATACCTTTTCTATACACTATGTACATAGTACGTGTAGAGAAAGTCAAAATGATATTAGAAGGAATACTAATTGGATGAACTGATGCTAACCTGCATGACTCGATGGGCTATTTTGAAACAAAACATCGATTTTTAAATACATAAATGCGCGCGCGTGTATGTATTTTGTCTATGGCTAAATCGATTTTACGTTCCACTTGGGAAGTATGCTTCTTGTACAAAGTGGCTTTAATGGGAAAACATCAAAGAACTTAATTTATCATTCAGTTTGAAAAATGTTACACACTCCTAATTATAAACATGTTTCTAACAATATATCCTAGGTGTTCTCGGGTTTCAAGCCAGGTGAGGTGATGCGGTGTCATCGACGTTTAGGGAGTGTACATTTTTTCCATCACCCGATGATGAATCATGTCCCCAGGAAAGTTTCGGCTCTTATTTCATGTTTCTAATAAGTTTTACAACATTTCAAAAATATGACTTTGTGAACTTACATTCAATTCCTTCACTTTTATTCAAGTATGTAAACCGGTTAGTGCCAGTAACTTGTATTTATGAATGCATTTCACGCATATGAGAGTGGGCCAAAAATACGGATGGGTAAGACCTCGCAATTCACGGGATAACCCGAGCAGACCTGTGAATTCTGATAGAAATAAAAACCTTAGCAACCGAAATCGCAGATATCTACAATTTTTGTATGTTGTAGGCTGGTCATTCACATAGCACAATATACTTGCCTGTATTTTCTTAGTTTGTGAGGTTCCCTTTACTCTCATAGAGGGGGGATATCTTATTACTACAGACGTGAAAATATTAAGAAACAGTGTAATGAAATATATAATTTAGAGACATCTCAAACTTTATGGATTTGGGACTAGCTACCTTCATTAGTTTTTTAAAAAAATCTTATGTATTACATTCATATGATTCCTCTACCTATTATGGGACGCTGAGAACCACAGCAGTTAAAGAGCATCCATAAATAACACGTCATTTTCCATTTCCTCTACCTATTCTGTAACAAACTATTCGTATAAAAGCTTATTCTTCTATATACTTCATGCTAATCAAGATAAGTATTAATAGAAGTAGTCTTACTAGTTAATTATAAGTAGAAGGGGAATACACTAGGTTAAAACCATATTAAAATCCTTTAAAGGTTGATCGCTATGTGAAACTGAAATTTAGTTCTCTTTGCATGGGCAGGAGTAAAACAATAGATATGAAATGAATTGCGACTTCCCGTGAGAAAAGTTTTAAGTGTTTTAAAATTGAAACGAATAACAAGGAATAACTCGGAAATGGTTAACTAAAAAAATGCATATGACATTAAGTTTCTGTCAATCTCTTATGGTTTATCTGTTATACAAAAGTCATCCAGAATGAATAGATCTTCAGAGGCTATTCCCAGAAAATTCAAGATATACATTTTATTTGTCATGCAAATATGTTTAATTAACAGTATTTTAATCAAAATCGTTACAGCCATTTTTGAGAAAAACAAAGTTTTCCATTTTTTCCATATAAAGGGTAGTTTGAGGTGAGCGGATTTTTCTGAAAAGCTTCGTGACGTATCGAAGATGCTAAACTAAATACCAAGTTTAATATTTAGCTGACTTTTCGTTTTTGAGTTATGCCGTTCACTCTCTCTCTCTCCACCCCTCCCCCTCACACACACACACAATAATTTATTACAGAACAATAGAGACAGTTCCTATGTGAATGGAACACAGATTTTTTCCTTTCACTTCGAAAGATGCTATTACGAACCATCGTGGTATTCACGTCAATAGAATTATATCACGAATAGTCGTGGTATTTACGTTTAGAATATCGTACTACGAGCCTTCGTGGTGTATCTGAAGATAAGATTATACAACGGCAAGGTGCGGCTGATAAACACATATTAGTCGTGAGAATCATAAGTGATTTGAGTAATTATCACAAAGGATAATATACAGTATTTAATAGTAATTCTGGAATATTCTCCAGATAATATAAATTTACTGTTGCTAATATTATATGTAACTACTCGTGACTTAGTTCGATTTAGCTAAGAATATTCAGAAATGTTCTTAGGATGGGTATAAATAACTCAGTACATACATCCGCAGTTTTAAATGAATAAATATCTTAAATTGCTACCTGCAATGACATTTCTCCAGGTTTCTCAGTACCAGTAACGCGACCTTAGATTATGTCTCATTAACTCTAGCTGGCTAAAAAGCAGTTTGGGAAAACACAACTATACCTATAGGGATCCATCCAACCCGAATTCATACCTGGAGTAATCCACAGCATATGCCACTAACGCTTCAGATGTCATCACTCAAATCCTGCCTTTTCACATGTGAAGTGGAGAGAACTTTCAGTATAGAAACATATTTGAGGAAAATAGTGATCAGTTTAAATTTACAGAAGTATGTTTTCATTCATTACAATATAAATGAAGAAGATAGCACAGAACAGAACATTATAAAGCAATGAATGTGCAATTTTACTTTTATAAATGTTCTGAATGTCAAGATATGGGCTTGTGTATCTACTGGTATTTTCAAATACGCAGAATGCATTATTTTCAGCATTAATTTGTCCCGAAACTATACTTAGATTAAAGTTTAGTATAAAAAAAGTTTCTGAATTTAAAGTTTTACTTTTTTTGTTGTTGCATTTTGAATACTCTCTTGCTTAACTTTGCCTTTTTTTTTTTCAATGACTTTCTGCCTGGGTTACTTGCTTTTTGTGCCTGATAATTCTACCCATTATATATATATATATATATATATATATATATTACTGCATAATTATATATATTTACTAAAACTTATAATAATTAGGCCAATTATATGAAGGAACATTTGATTAGTAACCATTAGTATGAGTAGGAATTATGTTAAGTTATTAGGTTATTAATAATTAATGCATCTTACCTTTACAGTTAACTAGAATTGTTTTCATTTTTTGTTTGTTTGTAGTGAAAGCAGGTCTGTGTGGAGTTTTATTTATAGAGGAAGATAATATGCATGGGAAAAAAATCAAGAAATTTAATTGGTTTGGATAAGTACTCCGAAATCGTATTAAAATTTAAGTTGATTTTTATACTGTTAAGTATAGTAAATTGCAATGTTGAATAACAATATGCATGCTCTAAAAATTATATTCATAGCATGGTCCACTGCTTCTTTAAGACGCATCCGAGTTACTGTTTGTAGGTAATAAATGGCTGTGACGGAGAAGTTGATGGCCGAACTCATCGTTATTATCTGTTTAAATTTTAATATAATAATTCAACTGAAATTATATAACAATGGTTCATAATGCTACCAGAAAACCGAGCGAGCGCTTCTTTTGTAAGTAGGTTGTTAGGAGATTCCTCTGGTTATACATCCTAGTTACTCAAGTTAGGATATTGACCGCCTTGACATGCGGCATCAACTATCTTATTTTTCAGTAACTTCTCGCGTGCTGCGTCCCCTTAGAATAAGTCCTACTGCGTGGTCTAGGTGTAAACATGCTAGCCTTGGTTCCCAAGATCGCGGGTTCAAACCTGGCAGAGGGCGATGGATTTCAGCCTCCCCCCGGGAGTAAAAATCCTTAGTTTGGCTTCCTTCGGAAGGGAACTTAGGCCGTTGATCCCGTGTCGTAGATTTACAGCACGTGAAAGAACCTCAAGTCTGATAAAGAGGCATCTGAAAAAAATTACAAGATTTTTCACGCCTAATGTAGAATGGAACCTGAGAACCGCAGCAGTTACAGAACGTCCATAAATAAAAACCTAATTTCATTTCCCTTACATTAATGGTTCGAATTAAGCAATACTTTGTCATTATTTTAAAGCCATGTCGATGTTCAGTTGTGTGTCCATATCGAAAGAGTGTGGGATTTTAAAACCAGCTAATAGGTTCTTAAACTATCGCCGTTCGTCGTTGCCTAACTATAACGAAATATGTAATGCAGTTATTTTTGCAAAGACTATCTCGATTGAAATGAAGTAGATAGAAAAATGAGCCTTCGTAAGTTTAGCTAGCATAGCTACTGAAACGTGTTACTGCTGTTGTCTCAGTCGTTCTGAATGATCCAACAGTCTGTCATAATATAGTAAAGTTTGTACATTAAATGAAATTGTATAATTATACATAATCAGTTGTATAATTGTATGCTTGTAAAATGATTGAGGTATTGTAATTTTTAAATTGTAGTCGCGATTCGACTTTACTGTTAAAGCGACAATAATAAATAAAAACAAATAGAGCGAGAGAGAGAGAGAGAGAGAGAGAGAGAGAGAGAGAGAGAGACTATCAAATCACTACCTCGTTTTCTCTCTAACAATCAGGTTTGTGTACATATTTAATTAAACATCACAGCAAATACGCAAATACAAACATTGCATGAAGTTCATTGGCGATAACCACTGTGAAACCCTTAAACCTGAAATAAACAAATAAAGAATGAAAAAAAAAAAGAAAAAAAAAGAAACTATTGTTTGTCTTTGCTTCACATTACAACATGTCGATGCCACTAAAACCACTAGTTTATAACAATAACAAATTCAAGAATACAGGACGTTTAATTTTGTATGTAACGCCACATAAGGAAACGCTGTTTTTCTCCAACAGAACCTGACTTATTCGAAAGCTTGGAAAGGGTACTGCAGTTTTGCAGATACCTTTCCTGAAAAGTGTGGCTTGGGTTTTCTAACTGCGTTTAAAAAAAAACGGTGCGCACAGAATATATGGAAATCCCGGTTCATTGCTAATGAAAATTATTTTAAGAGA
The DNA here is from genome assembly GCA_030762935.1 of Hymenopus coronatus. Lineage (NCBI taxonomy): Eukaryota > Metazoa > Arthropoda > Insecta > Mantodea > Hymenopodidae > Hymenopus > Hymenopus coronatus. Next base: position 86,861,045 of record CM060886.1, on the reverse strand, counting down.
GAAATTGTAAACCTTAATAAATAAATATGGAGATTTTGTCAAAATATTATGAAATTTAAATGTTCTGTCACGTGCCTTGATCTCTAACGTTGCAGAAAGTAAAATTAAAATTATAACAAGCATAGTTTTAGAATATGAAATGTCATATTTTGCCAGTTTCTATTAATTATAGGAGGAAATGTAAATCAGTAAAAACATGATGTTCATACCAATAACTTCAATTGATGTTGCACTAGCCATTTGTGAAATATTTGTTTATCTTACATGTTTGGCATTTATCCAACTTTTCGTTTCTGAGTTATGCTGTTAAAAAAACACACTCACACATTCATTCCCTCATGTATATTTCCAGACGCCGTAGTGGATAGCAAATTATTCTTGAAAAAACTGTCCTCGGCCCAGCTGGGAATCGAACCCGGAACCTCTGGGTTGAGCAGAAACCCTTAACACGTGCATGTTCAAAATCAACACATTTTAAAGATATACTTAGATGGGTCTTGGCAAGATTCAGACTTTACATTCTGCAACGGTTCGTTCATTGCACTTGAAATATTAACCGGCGTTCAAGTCAAACCAATGAGCCAAATCTACCCTAAGCGCAACGGGGAAAAATCATGTCTAAACACACACGACGTTTTAAACCAGTTTAGAAGTATTAATTATATAGCATACATATTGCCATACTACTCTTCTGTCCTCTTTACCTTAGCGCGGTAAATTTGTAGCTAGAAATGCTCTTAAATTCGGGAGTTTAAGCATTCTGGATGAGCAAACAGAATTCATCTATTTATTTTACGAGTCAGTTTTGTTTTGAACCCATACAGAAAATAGGAAAGTAGGATATGTTAAAAATTGGGAAAATTAACAAAAGCACTTCTATAAACAAATTAGATGAAATAAATTGTATATTTTAATAAACTATATTTTTCTGCATAGCGTTCTAGCTTTTATGATCTCTCTCTCTCTCTCTCTCTCTCTCTCTCTCTCTCTCTCTCTCTCTCGCACACTGCTTTTGACCAACCAAATGACCCTTACTGTATCGCGGTAGAGCGGAGAATAAAATTTATTAAAATTAACGTCTATATCTTAACTTCTAACATTTTTTGTTCTGAATGCTGAATCAAGCGCTAATAACATACAGAAACTGACATGATACTAAAACAAATATCCCTGTGGATAAAGTCGCGAATAAAACTATTTTAATACAATATGAAATTATAATACACTTTTCCTTTTAAAGGGGTAAATGCAGTTTCTGCAAGATGGAGCATATTGTCGTCGTCGTCGCCATGGTAGCCTCGACTATCGACTGCGATCGATAGCATTCTCATCACTTTCTGTGCATATGATAATTAAACCGGAAGCTTAGGGTGGTTGCTGCACGAGTTCTGCCAACATATACATACTAATCAATATATGCAATAATTATTCGGATAGTACAGGAATGTATTAAAACAATGTTTAGCAAATACTCTAAACATTTTTATCAGTGTATTTGAGCCATGCATTGCATTCAGGTATAGGATGTAACGTGCGAAGTGCTTCATTATATATTAACCTGTATAAGTTTATAATGAAACACGGTATTTAGCAATCCTAGCAGGGCATCATTATTGAAAGGTACAATAAAATGTTCTTAAACTTATGGGATATTATATTTTCATAATTTTACATTGTACATATTTTTAAATCAGTCATTCAAGGTAATGACTTCATTCAAATGTACTTCTCTGTTCAGAACAAACGGGTTACAGACTTAGTTACAGACGCGTACCCGACAAACGGTTCTCTAAAAGCGACCAGAAAACGGTAAGTAAAGGATAATGGGGCAAAAACGCTTACTTCTGCATAGAGTTGTAATTTATTAGTCTAGGTAGATTTTCATACTTATCTTAACCACCCCCCCCCCAATTACTATCTACATCCAGTCGTAATCTACTTACTCCACAGTAACTCTCTTTTCTTGGACAATATACAGGCATTTACAGATTCTCAACAAATAGCAGCTAGGGAGGTATTAGTAGGTTATACTTCATAATTTCTTAGTAGGGTTTGATTATGCAAAACAACGGAACTGAATTTATACTGTATGAATAAGGAAACAACCCGAGTTTCAAATCGATTCAGAATCTTTTAGTATTCTGGGAAATATAAAGTTAGATTCACGTAGGTTTCTCTATGCAATAGCATTTATTACTTTCTCAACACATATAATATACATAGTAGGTAGAGAAAGTATTGTATCCCACCCAAATATTCGATGTTGGTTTCACATGTGTCGCAATACAATTTTGAGATTCCCGGAATTCAAAAAAGGTCCCTCTGTATGTATGTGAACAGCGAACTTCAAAAACTAGACGTCTTTTTAAAGAAACTACTTCTAATCTTAGAATAAAAGCCCTAAGCCCGCCTGGGTAGTGTAATGGTAGCGTGTCTCCCTCACATTCAAAAGATCCGTCAGTTCGAATCTCGCTTAGGGGAGTTACCAGGATGAGGTTTTTTTCGGGGTTTTCCTTTATCCTGAGAAGACGAATGTCGAGTAACTTTAAGCTCCATGAACCCCGAGATCACCAATTTCATTCATCGTTCGATACGACCAACCAGGTTAAAGAACGTTAAACTACAAAAATAAATAAATGAAATAAAATCCCGCTAAAAATAACACATAGCAAAATTTGATATTTGTTAAATGCCAAACTTAATATTTAAGTTCAGTATCTTCCAAGGATACGACATGAAGGTTTTCAAGAAAATCCCTTCACCCCAAATTACCCTTTAAATGGCAATTTTTTTAGAAGAATATGATTTTCTCAAAAGTGGCTAACGATTTTGATTAAAATGCTATATGTTTAAGATATTGTATAACAAATGGAATGTATATCTTAATTTTTCTGGGAATAGCCTCTGACTTTTTCATTATGGATGACTTCTGAAACTAAGTAATAAGATCTTTTTTACTAATGTTTATCTTGATTACCTTGAAGAAGATAAAAGAATCAGCTTTTTAAGAATAAATTACAGAGGTAGAAAAAGTTATGTGTATGGAAGACATAAGCTATTTTTTTTCTTTTTATCTTCTAGACATTCTTAAGGGAGCTTATTACTTTCTCTACTTCATACGTAGTACATAAGTAGAGAAGGTATTGTAGTCCACCTAAAAATTCTATACTCAGACTAATCGGAAAATGAAATGGCGTTTTATTTATGGACGCTCTTTTAACTGCTGTGGTTTTCAACGTCCCATTCTATGCTGGGCGTGAAAGACCAATTAATTTTGCTCAGAGGCCTCTCTATCAGGCTTGAGGTTCTTTTCGTACCGTAAATCTACGACACGGGATCAACGGCTTTATTTTCCTTCCGAAGGAAGCCATGCTAAGAATTTTTACGCCCGAAAACATCCATCGTCCTCCGCCGGGTTTAAATTCGCGACCTTGGGTATATGAAGTTAGCATGGTAACCATTACACAACACGGAGGGCGATGATTAACCGGAGATAAACGTTTTAGTCTCCTGTATAAACAAGCATTTTTATTTTATCTACTACCTGCACATTACATAGGTAGCAACGGTATTATATTGTATTCAGAAATTCTATACCGAAATTATTTCGCTGGAAATACAAGCTTTAGGATCCCCTATAAAAATCAGAAAAATGTGTTTGCTTGTGTAAGAACACGATAACTCAAAAACAGAAAATCGGTTGAATACCAAACTTACATTTTTGCTCAGCATTTTCCCCCCAACAAACTATCCTTTATAGGGAAGAATTATCAAGAATTTATATTTGTTCTAACGATTTGGAATAAATTATCATATATTAAAGATATTTACATGACAAAATGTATATCCTAAATTTTCTGGGAATAGCCTCTAAGGTCCTTTTCCTTCTCAATGACATTTGTATGGGTTACTGGTAAACCGTAAGAGAAGATGAAAACTTCCAAATAAAATGTAGATCTCGTTAAATTACACACTATGCAATATACATCTTTTGTACAGTTAACTATTTCTGAGATACCCCTTGTTATTGGTTTCAATTATAAAATACTTATACTTTTCTCCAACAGGAAGTCGTCCGTTTTTCTTTTATTTTTCTTCATGCAAAGAGATCCAAATTTCAAGTCAATCGCATAGCGACAGTTTTTAAAAGATAGACTAACGCCTTAGCCTGTTGTATGATCTTCTGCTTACAAGGAATTAAATAATAAGAGACTTTCTGCTCCATGATTATTAAGTACACAGAAGAACAATCCTTTGTACATTTTTTTTTTTTTTTTTTTTTTTTTGTAGAACAGTTAGAGAACGCCATGTGAAAAACATCATATTTTTGGAAATGGGTCTGCGCGCGCGTGTATGTCCGTGAACATAAACTATAAAAAAAATCATGTTCCATTCATATGACTGCATCTACATCTCTGTAACAAATTAATCGTTAACGTACTTATTCTTCTATCTACTTCATGCCAATCGAGATAAACATTAGCAGAAACGGTTTTATTACTTAGTTCCTTATAAACAGAAGGGAAATAAGGTAGTACAGTGGGCTAAACCGATAAACAAATGTTTTAAAATGTGGTTGCTATGGAATTGAAATCCGTTTCTTTGCGTGACCAGGAGTGGACAAGTTCCCGTATAAGAAAAGTTTCAAGTGTTTTAAGACAAACAAATATCAAGGAATATCTCCATGAAAAAAAAAATGGCGTAAATTGAGTGTTTTAAGGAGCATTTTTACGTTGTAAATTTTTGTTTATCTCTTACGTTTACCAATTATGCAACATTCAGAAAGTATCATCTAGAATGAAAATATCTTCAGGGGCTATCCCCAGAAAATTCAAGATATACATTTTATTACCATGTAAATATTTTAATCAAAATCGTTAGTCATTTTTGAGAAAACCAAAATGTTCGAAATTTTTTTTCATGTAAAGGGTAGTTGTTGGTGGGGGAATTTGTTGAAAATCTTCGTGTCGTATCCTTGGAAAACACTGAACTTAAATATCAAGGCTGTTATTTAGCGGGCTTTTCGTTTTTGTGTTATGCTGTCCACAGACACACACAGACACGGACATTTTTCTAAACTTTTTTTTTTTTATTTAGGTTGTCCCAAACCATGTATTTCCGGTGAAATCTCGGTATCAAATTTTTGGGTGCAATGCAATATCTTCTCCATACACTATGTACTTAGTACGTGTATATAAAGTAATGAAAAGTACGTGAAATACCAAACTTGATATTTAAGTTCTGCATGTTCTAAGGATGCGACACGAAGATAATGAAATATCAAGTTTGATCTTTATTGCATTTTTGATTCTCTCTATGACACACACCACCTTTTATCGGTCTGGGTTGTTCTGTTGGTTACGCGCTTGCTTTCTGATTCCAAAGTCGTGGATTCAAACTCGGCCCAGGTTTTAAGTGGGCTTAAAAGCGACAGCCCCATGTCAGTAGATAACAATGACAGCGCTGATATGATCCTGGCAATTGGCAGCGTCATTAATAAACAGAGAAAATGTAATTTTAATTTAATTTTTCCTAAAATTCTATTATTTTATTCAAAGAGCTTCAAAATATGAATTTTCCGTGAAATTTCGTTATCTAGATTGTGAAGCGTGTTCCTAAACGAGTTAAAATTATCAGATTAATGGATTAAAGAAAACTCTTACGGTTTGCGAGAATAGGCATTTATTTCCGGTTAATAGTTATATAGGAGTCTAATACAAAAACCTGTAGCGGTGTCCGAGGAATATAAAATGAATGCACATAAAACACAGAACGTTTTAGACAAACGCATGGAAATCGCGTTTGATTTATTGAATAAATTAGGAGATAAGATTTCTTTAAAGTACCTACCCACAACTAAAATTCGTTCAATATTTCTAATGTTAGCTTTTATATTCTATGAATGCTTTGAACTCTTAGCTTCACACATTCATATCTCCTTAAAACTTCTATATGTAAGTATTTAGAAGTCCATAGGCAATGTAGTCCCACTGGCCTGTATTTACCCGCAATACACTTTACTTTACTTTTGAGTTTTAACAATTTTGAGCTTTACATCCACACAATGAAATTAGTAAACAAGCTTCAAGTTTTTAACAGAAACTTGAGAGAAGACATAAAACTGGCATGTTGGTTTTTGCTACCGTTTTAAATTACTCAGCGTATTAAATGAATTCAAGTTTCGAATATATTGTTACAATTCTAATTATAATGTATAATTATATTCTGAAACAATAAAAACGTGCAAAGCTTATATGCTACTTTAACATTGTTTTAATTACATTGTAATGCTGTTATTTTTTCCTGCAATGTGCAGAACACTGATTTTAGCATAATAAAAGTAAAATAAAATATGTTTCTAAAAAAATATTTCATTGTTGGCGAAGCCTACTGATACTTTCACTAGTGTTGTAACCCATTACGCTTAATAGATCTAGTCAAAACGTCATTTTAGTGTAATTACAGCATAGTTCTAAACAATTTTACAATTGAAAATGACATTGTCAACGCGTATTTCGTCCTTATATAAAGAGAGATTAATAGAAGGATTTGCGTAAATTAATACCTGATAAACAAACAAAAATAATAATAATAATAACAACAACAACAATGCATTAAGGAGTTAGATGTTTTTTAAAGAATGAGCAACGAAATGAAATGGCCTGTTATTTATGGACGCTCTCTAACTGCTTTGGTTCTCAGCGTCCCATTCTATATTGGGCGTGAAAGATCGCTTAATTTTGCTCAGAGGCCTCTCTTATCAGACTTGAGGTTCTTTTACGTGCCGTAAATCTACGACACGGGACCCACAGCTTCCATGCTAAGGATTTTTACGCCCGAAAAAATCCATCGTCCTCCGCCGGGTTTGAAGTTAGCATGGTAACCATTACACCATGGAGGGCGACTAAGAATGAGCAACATTCAACGATATGAAGTTAATAGCCAAGATGTTGTAGTTTCACCCCTGCAGAAAGTTTTAAAATCTCCTTTGTTGTCCTGTTGCTTATTGTTAAGAGTCCATTGAGCGTGACAGAAGCTGCCGATATTTTTCCGAGGAAAGTGGGAAAACACTCGGTAGTGCGGGGGGTAGCGTGTCGTCTCATAATCAAGGTCGCGAGTGCGAATCTCGCTTAGGGTGAGTTACCCAAATAAGGTTTTCTTCGATGCTTTTCCTTATACTAAGACGAATGTCAAGTAACTTTAAGCTCCATAGACCACGAGATCATCTGTGTATATTTCGCCGATTTCATTCATTCAGCGATACGGTCAACCAGGTTAAAAGACGTTAGGCTTTAAAAAAAAAAAACAAAAAAACAGTAATATGCTCTTTTGTGTAAGTGAAGCTAATACTTATAATATACTTTTGGACGACGTGATTAATTTCTGTTACTTACGATATTACTGTTCCTGGATGTAAATTAACATTCCCACACCTAATCTGATTGCTACAGAAACAAAAGAAATCGCAATACTGATATAGACTCAAAGAGAACACGTGCGATAAATAAAACAGCATGAAATATTCATTTTAATAGGGTGAATGTGAAAGTTCTATTATTTTATTACAATTATTTAATGTTACTGGACATCATAAACTGACTGTGTTCAGTCACTCCTCAGAACAAAATACACCAATAAAATTATTTCGTTAATCTGCACACCTTTTTCGTTCACCGTTTTTCAATGTATTGTACACTAACTCCTACCTTTGTTTAGAGTTCTCCGGAATTAATATAGAATAGCCCACTCTGGATGCTTCTATTTCTCTGTCGTCTACCATAATTTTCTCTATAATAAAATTGTCAAATCGATCCTAATTATGGGACTGCAGATAAAAATGTCTCTAAAGTCAACAAACCTTGTTTATAAAAAAATAATGAAAACCTACATAACAACGACTACCACATTTTTTCCCCCTCAGAGAAAACATTTGCACCCAAACAATATTAACATTTATTATTACATTTTAATACTCATCATCCAAAAACATATTCGCTATACGTGTTAAGTGTATTGCACTCGTAAATTGGAAGATTCACCTTCGTTTTGACTTTTCAAACTATTCCTCGATTCATCAATAGTACACTTCCCGCACTTATATCCCAATATACTACTATAGCTTTATAATGCTATTTCATTGCCTGTTTCTATGACTACCTTTATATAGAATCGGATTTGGGATCCTGTTCGAAAAGAAGCTTTTACCATTGTTCCTTGCTGTTTGTTTATCATATCACTGCAATTGCATCTCTATCCCATAAAATGTAGAATACGACTTCTGAGTAATTTGCAGAGAATTTAAACCATCTCCTGGAGCGATGTTTAAAAGTGTTCTCCATAAAGTCGTAAACAACGCTATTTCAATATGCAAGGACAATATAATATTCCTTAATTTCAAGAAGCTTTGCTGTGTGCATTTGTTAGCACTTTTGCCAAAAAGTCTGGTACCTGTTTGGTAATTCTAACACAAACTCCGGAATTTAACCTTTGGAAGTAATGAAATTTATCGAGCAAAACAATGCATGGCATAACATTTTCAGCAATTTTTATTCATAAAATTCATAACCCTACTTGAAAGCACACATTAAAGGGTGCAAAGGCTGATGCAATATAAAACTTTACGGTTCATTAAGTCAATCGTACTAGTTAAATTGAAACTACTTTTAAAACTGGGTTAACATTGTTAAAAGTTTTTCTATCCGAATTTGTGAAACTATACTCTTTTGGTATTGGATTAATTTTTTTTTTTTTTTTTCACACAAGCCCTGTGTAGGACAGGAGTTGGATAGGTAGAGTCTCACTCTACCTATCCATAAATACTTTTGGATTGTTTGTTATTTACGACGCTGTCAATTGCCAGGATCATATCAGCGCAGCCCGTGTGCCGGAATTTTGGCCTGGAGTAGTTTTACATCCCAGTGAATCTACCACCAGAATCTCGTTTTTAATCACTTAAAAACCATCGGTCTGGCCCGAGCTTGAACCCAGGATCTTCGGATCAGAGATCCAGCGCCTAACCAACTGAGCCAGCCAGACCAACTAATTTAGGCTTGATTAAACGTTGGCAATGAGCTTCTTAAAATTTAATAAAGTAACATATGAGGATATGCGAAGTTATTTTAAAGATTCATTCCATTTTAATAGAATTTAAAAATCTTAATATAAATTACTTTAATATATAAGGTTTCATCTAATCTACGAGTGAACCTTTAAATTTAGTTTTTCATTTTGAGATAAAGATTAAAGACTTATGTGCTAGTCATTGTTATTCACTAACCAGTCTCTTTGGGAATTATAAAAACCTTGTTGATTTGATACGGTATTTATACGTAGAGAAATAATTGCACACAAAACATGCTAAACTGAAAATATGAACTCTAAACAGAAGAAAAAGAAAACAAGTAAGGATTACGTAATCCAACCTACACGCCCACCTTTGCAAAACACGAATATACCTCAAACCAATTGAATTTAGCTTTAGTGTCCTTAAAATTGGAATATTTAAATAAGCTGTTTACTGTTTTAAACACAAAAGGGAGCATTTTCAAAAATATAAGAAAAAACAAGATCCGATGAATTACATTTATATGACCTTCTCTACCCTGATTGTTTTATCTACTTAATTTTAATAGAAATAGTAGCAATACAGATTTTGTAATGGCGACATGCTTTAGGGTTGTACGCTATTCGCTGATCTTAAAATTACATACTCTTTACATGCCATAGCAACAAATAACCGAAATTGGACAGACTTTAAAAATAATGAGTAAGCACTGGACAATTCGAACCATTAATAAAGAGTATTTTGGAAATAGCTGATGAATAAAAAGGTATTCGTAAACATTGCGTGCTTCAAGGAGCTCTACATTTTTTGTGTAGTAAGTTTTCGTTATCACCTAACGGTTGTAGTTATACCGGTGGTATAAATTTCCTTCCGAATGAAGGGGACTTCACAAGCTATTTCCAGAAAAGTCAACATACATTTAATTTGTCTTGTAAATATCTTTGATATATGGTCTTTTAAAAAAAAATCGTTAGTCATTTATAGAAATGCAAACCTTTTGAAACAAGTTCCAAATAAAGAGTTGCATGGGTGGACGATTTTCTTGAAAATCGTTGTGTTGCATCCTTGGAACGTAGTGAACTCAAATGCCAAGTTTTGATATTTATCCGCCATTTCGTTTTTGAGTTATGCCGTCGCACAGACGCACACATGCGCGCGCGCATACACACACGGACTTGTGTTTTTAATTAAGGAGACTCAAACATGTATTTTCGGGGAAATCTCGATATCGTATTTATGGGCGAAATGCGATATGTGTGTCAGATAAAATTATAGAGAAGCAAACTGGAAAATTCTTTTAAACATATCTTTAAAAGCTAATAATGTGTACCTACACGTTTCTATAAATAGATAAGGTTGATTGAAACATGTACTTCCTATTTGTATATTTACGCTGTGAGAAAATAAAAACCTGTGTTCCATTTACATTAATTTTCTTAGCTGTCCCAAATACCAACTATTCTTACAAAAGATTACTCTTGCGCTAGTCAAATTATTTTAAAGCTTGTCGCTAAGTGAAAGAATTGAGGTTCGGTTCGCTTTGTATGGTGCCGCTTGAGAAAAGTACAAGAATTTTAAAGCTGAAACCAATAACAAGTAATATCTCAGAAATCGTCAGTTCTACACACACACACACACACACGCACACGCACGCACACACACAAAATAAATAAATAAATAAGCGTTTATGTCAAATTATGTGTTTTAACGAGATGTGCATATTTGTGTGGTAAGTTTTTGTCTATCCCTTGCGGTTTACCAGTTATGCAAAATTCATCCAGAATAACGTGGTCTTCAGAGGCTGTTCCCAGAAAATTCAAAATATACATATTGTGATGTAAATATCTTTAATATATGATATTTTAATCAAAATCGTTAGAACAATTTTTTAGAAAATTAAAATGTTTTTAAATGTTTCCATGTAAATGATACTTTAGTGCATCCTTTGGAGATACTAAACTTAAACACCTAGTTTGGTATTTAACGGAGTTTTCGTGTTTTTTTTGTTGTTTTTTTTTTTAGCTATGCTGTCCGCACCCGCATTTTTAAAAACGCTTTTTTTGGGCTCAGGGTGCCTCAAAATATATACGGTGAAATCTTGTCATCGAATGTTTGGGTGGAATAAAATACCTTTTTTTCTATCCACCCTGTACATTAATCATACGGGCTGGAGAAAGTAAAAATGGTAAAATGCCAGGCGAATGGTACATCAAACCCATCTCAACTTACGGCTGTAACGTTTTCTTTCGGCTCATCGACATTTTAGCACCAATATATGTTAATATGAACAAGACAGGGCTGACACCTGCAAACGACATGCACAAACATTTCACTATAAATGTATTTGCCTTTTCTTTCTCATTGCAATCTAAACGCTCACAATAATTCTAATTGGGATTGCTAATGAAGGGATATGTGAAATCTGTATTACGGAATCAAGGTCAAGCCTTTCGTGTTATTCAATTCAACTTTTCGACTGTCCAACTTTACTACCGAGGTGCAACAGAATCGTTTTATCAGCATAAATTATGTTTGCTTCCCTCAGTTCTGTAATTTCGCCAAACTGGAGAAAATACAGAACCTATGATATGGTTTTGGAGTTAGCAAGACCGGTAATGCGAAAAATAAGAGCAAAGTAGCAGAGTTTGAATAGTTGGTAAACGAACCGTACCAGCATAATTACTATGCAAAACATATACATACCAGCTCAGTTCGGCGGAGGGATGAACCTCTAATCGTTAGATGTTTCGCTTTACACTGCACTCCCGGTAATGACGTTAGCACAATAACTGTCACACTAATAGCTACGTTTGAAAAAACAAATGAGGGTAACCGCGAGGAAAACAGAAAACTCACTACTGCCAGCTATTGAGCATTGCAAAAACTATCCATTGTATGTCTTGTGAACCCTCCCAGAACCAGGTTGCCAACTTTTTAATTTCTCTAATACGTATGTACAACGTATAAAGTAGGCCAAAAATTCGATGCTGAGATTTCACTCAAAATAAAATCTGTACTGTTCCGTTCACATGTCTTTCTCTAGATGTTCGTCAAAAAAACTTATTCTTACAAAAGATTATGCTTTTATATATATACATACATATGTCATACTAATCAAGATAAACATAAGCAGAAATGCTGTTATTACTTAGTTCCTTGTGAGTGGAAGGGAAATAAGAGAATACACTAGGCCTAAGTCCAATATTTTAAAAGCTGTCGCTATGAGATTGGCATTGACTTAGGTACTCTTTCCATGATCATGAGTAAAACAAGAAATATGAAACGGATGAGAACTTCCTATGTGAGAAGAACAAAGTATTTTAAAACTGAAACCAATAACAAGCACTATCTCGGAAATGGTTAAAATACTTTAATAATAATAATAATAATAATAATAATAATAATAATAATAATAATACAGCATATGACAAATTGGGTACTTTAACGAGATCTACATTTTTTGTGTAGTAACTTATCTCCTACAATTTGTTATACAAAAGCCGTTCGGAACGAAGAGAATTTCAGAGGCTAATGGCAGAAAATTCTAGATATACATTTTACCTGTCGTAAATACCTTTAATACAAGGTATTTTAATCAAAATCGTTGGCCATTTTTGAGAAAATCAAAATGTTCCATGCAAAGGATAGTTTGGGGTGAGATTTTCTTGAAAATTGGTCACACACACATAGCGACCAGTTTTTTTTTACTCGGGGGACCTTAAAACATATATTTCCGATGAAATATCAACATCGAATTTTTGGGTGGAATACAATACCTTATCCTCCTAATTGCATATAGTATTGCGCAAAAATTTAAAAAAAATAGAAAAAGATCCGCGCGCGGGTTTGGATAGCATAAATCAAAAACGTAAAGCCTGTTGAATGTCAAACTTGGTATTTCAGTTTACTATCTTCCAAGGATACGAGATGAAGATTTTCAGAAAAATGCCCGACCCAAAACTATTCTTGACGTGCAAAAATGTTTGAAATGCTTGATTTTTTCAAAAATGGCCTACGATTTTGATTAAAGTACTTTATCTCGTATGTATATTAAAGACATTTACATAACAAATAAAATATAGATAAATCTTGAATCTTTTGAGAATAGCTTCTAAAGAACTCTTCATTCTGGATGACGTTTGCATTCCAAGTTTACCTCCAGAGATACAAACATGTGGATCAAAACACCCAATTTATGACATTTTATTTATTTGAGTTGATTTGCGAGATATTCTTAGTTATTGGTTTCAATTTTAAAACACTTATACTATTCTGAAACGGGAATTGTAATTTCTGTTTCTTTTGTTTTACTTCTGGCTATGCAAATAGACCCGGATTTCTTTCACACAGCAACCAGCTTTTAAAAGATTTGACTCTCGATTTAGCCTAGAGTATTCCCTCATTTCCCTGCTAGTTATAAGAAACTAAGTAATAAGAGCATTTCTGCTAATGTTTATCTTAACATGAAGTAGACAAAAGAATAAGCTTTGGTAAGAATAGTTATTTTTAGAATATTTAAGGAAACCCCTGTGAATATATTTTTTTCCTTCGAAATACCATTACAACATTTAGAATGTCGTTCAAATAGTAGAGTGTGGATATAGTGATTAATATGTTATGACTATGTTTAAATGTGTTACTAAAATCGATCCGAGTTCATTTTCTTACTCCTTATATGTAAAAAGAGATGCACTTCGAACAGAATTCCAAAATCGAATCTATTCAAACAAGAATCGGATTAAGTAATGCAGTGAAGCATGTAATCGTGGATTTTACTCAAATCGTATTAAACCAAATAATTCTTAACGTATAAATGCATTTCATACTGGCAAGCTACAGAAGTACCTACAATGTGGTTTCTCAACGCTCAAGTCCAGTACTTGAGCAAATAAAAGACAAGTCAATTATTTTAAATACTTTTCAGGTACATCAACTTATACCAGCATAACTACTATGCAATACAAATGCATACCAGCTGAGTCGTCCAAGTCTTTATATGCCAAACTAAAAACAGATTTGGAAGTGACTTTGGCAACACCTAAGTTAGCTAATGTGCATTATCATATATATACTTTTTTAACGATTCATCACAGCAAACATTTTTAATAGCTAAGGATGGTGTACTCATAAAAACTCTTAACATTAATTTCTTTGGAATCACTGTCATAGGGCAGTGTATCGGTTGCAATCTCGAGTTCGAATTTGATTGGTTCAAACTGATTCGTTACGGTATTATTCGGCATTTCCCCAAAACGGACAAAATTCACTTAAGACGAGCAACTATATCCGGTTTAGAGATATGAAAATGCGGAACTCGTGTATTATTTCCAATTATTAGAAATTAGCAAAATTATTGAACAATCTCAAGTTATAATGCGACCAATCTTGGCACCAAGCCAGCAGTTGGTTCTAGAAAGGCTCGCTTTTGAACTCGCGAAGACATCCGTTAATTTCCGTCTCTTTAATACCATCCCTCGAAGGCATGACGCATAAACTAGCGGTTTTATTACGTCAGACATTCTAAGTTACCGGAAATCACCAACCACTGTGAAATGCATCTGTTGAGGAATACACAAGATTTTTAGAAGAATATTGTTTTCTTGTAGACTGGCTCATATTCTATATCCGTAGGAGATCTTATGTTGCATCTTCCAATCAATCGTTGGAGCAGACGCTCAAACTGCAGTACACTATTGCCAAATGTCGCATATTCTAAAAGGTGTATAGTTGGGGCTGAGGAGTTTGTCTTATTGATCTCATGTATGTAACAACTATTTGTTTGCAAATGTAATTTGATATACGAATACCGCTGGTCTCCACATGTACATTATGCGACCTCAGAAGTTATACAATTTTATCATTAATAACAGGCCGACATTTAATGGATGGCCAATATCCAGAAATTCTATGAACAGTTTACCTATCAATAGCAATTTTATTTTTTATACCTCCTACTATTACAAATTCTCGAGATTATAATATTATCCAATTAATGAAATTATGGCGACTCCTAGCTTGTTGATTAGTGGATATAAATGATTAAAAATCTGATGAGTTCCGTTTACATGACTTTCCCTACCTGTACCGCAAACTATTCTTACAAAATATTGCTTGTTCATTTATCTACAACATGCTAATCGAGATAATCATTGGCAGAAATGCTTTCTTGTAAGTAGAGTGGAAATAAAGGAATGTTTCATTTATCTACAACATGCTAATCCAGATAATCATTGGCAGAAATGCTTTATTGTAAGTAGGGTGGAAATAAGGAAATACGTTACGCTAACGCGACAGTCAAAATGTTTTAAAAGCTATCGCTGTGGGATTGACATTGAAATTTGGTTTTTCTTCCCATGGGCAAGAGTAAAACAAATGAGATACAAACGGATGAGGACTTCCTATGCGAAAAAGGTATAAACATTTAAAAACTGAAACCAACAACAGGGAATATCTCAGAAACTCTACAATATATAAACATATATGGGTATTAACATAACTGTATATGACATAAATTGTGTGTTTTAAAAATCAGTTCTGTTTGTTGCGGGGTAGCTGTACAAACCTTGAAGTGAATTCTGGACTCTTCTGATAAGCTCTGGCCAACCCCTAAGAAATTCTAGCTTTATGATTCACTTCAAAGCTGCAATTTGCAAATGCTTTGCAGTGCGCACATTCAAGGCACATTTAATCTTCCTTATTAAATCAGAAACCAAACAAAATATAAAATTATTAATAAATATATGTAATATATAAGTTGTTTGTATACGCTTCTAATCATTTTTGTAATCCTATAATTAGCCTACATCCTACAGGTTGCTTGCTACTAAGTTCGGTCCTATGGGATTTATAGGTGAAGTTTTATATCTGTAATGTTATCAAGGGGCTAAAAATATTACCCTCTTTCTTCCAAGGCAGTGTATAATTTGCCCGTGATATACAACGCAAGCATACCATCCGTTTCTTCAGTTAGACTAAATGTTATAAAATGATATTTTAAGAATATCTATAGTATTGCAGTCCAATTTGGCTTGTGATATCTCTGAAGCATTAGGCAAGTTTCTTCTAACTTTAATGTTTTAAATATCCCTCACATTTGTAAGTCATCTGATAGAGCTTAATGGAGTGCTACATTTCTCGTTTCAAACTGTATACTTGTGTGGTTTATTTACATCGGAAGTCTAGAAAGATACTTGCATGCAGCTGTATACGAGGAGCATTATTTATATTTTGAGCCTAATAATAATAAAAAAAAATACAGTAACTTTTCATTGAAAATTGCTATATTATTTCTCGAAATATTCTCCTTTATGATCAATATAATTTTGCATGTGTTCGAACCATTTGTCATAGCACATTTTCCGATCTGATTAAAACACCTCCAAAACATGGTTCTTCAATGCATCAACGGTCTCTTCTGCCGACGAAAATCGTTGTCCACGCATCTTAATCTTGATGTTCGGGAACAAATCAGGACCAAATGGCGGATGAGTCCAACTCAATTTTTTGAGTGCTCAAATAGTCGGTTGTTCGGCCCATGTGTGAGCACTCGCATTGTCTTGTGAACGATCCGACGGCACTTCAAACAAATGGTTGTGTGTCATTCAGAACTGACTGTTTTACATTCCTCTAAAGGCACTGTGCCACATGGCCAGTTTTTCTGAAAAAAGTGCTTCGAGTGCGTACATAATGGTGGAAATAATTGTTGTATAATGTTGGAAATAATATATTAATTGTAAAATTATGTAAGATCGTGATAGGCCAAGCAATCAAAGGGACCAAAAATAAATATTAAAAAAAGAACAAATTTTGTTGGATTTGACTCGTGTTAAAACACCCGTGCAGTCGACTGCTGTTCTCGTTCCGGCTCATAAGCATAGATCAACGACTCGTCACCTGTTACAATCTTATATGCGTCTTTTGAAGCCTGCCATTATATTTCTTGAGCCATATATTTCTCGACACAAGCATCCTTTTGAGTTTGTGTCATATTAGGTGGGATCCAACAAGAGCAAACCTTTTTCACAATTAAATTATAATGCAATATTTTATATATTCAGGTGGAACTAATGTTTAGGGTTGCATCTATCTCATAGTATGTGGCGTGACGATCTTGCACTATTAATTTTGCACATCAATGTTTTCTGGCACAACTGATTTTGGACGACCTTCACGAATTTCGTCACTGATCGAGCAGCGGCCATTATGAAATTCGTTTTGCCAGCGTTTCACAATGGCAAAGGAGCTTCATCGCCAAATGTCGCCCTCCGTGGTGTAGTGGTTACCACCGGGTTCAAACCCGGCGGAGGACGATGGATTTGTTTGGGGCGTAAAAATCCTTAGCATGACTTCCTTCGGAAGGGAAGTAAAGCCGTTGATCCGTAGAGTTACGGCACTTAAAATAACTTCAAGCCTGATAAAGGGGCCTCTGAGCAAAATTAACTGGTCTCTCACCCCCAATATTGAATGGGACGTCGCTGAGAACCACACTAGTTAAAGAGCGTTCATTATTAACACACCGTTTTATCACCAAATGTCGCAGTAAGGTAATCAACTCGTCTCGATAATCCACGTAGAAAACCGTAATCACCGCACGAGCATTTTCACGAGTTAATTCCATCTCTTCGCTGAGACATATTTTACACTCACTGTAAACACAACAACGCTCCATTGACAAAATATCTGAAGAAGGTTAACGTCAACAATATCAAACTTTCCAGTGTATTCACCAGATGGCACCTACAGCAGATGCTAAGGAACTAAATAGTGGCCCGCGTAACGTCCAACCTGACGTCAAACCGTACGGATCCCTCATCTTTAGTTATAAGGGATTAGAATAAGTATACGGAGATCGGAAATGTAGGTACCGTTAAGTTTCTAAAAGAAAATTTATCAAAAGCGTAGTACATAACATTCATGGGCCCTAAAGCATAATGCCCGATGTTTTCATCGTATCGATTACAGGTTTAGGTGTGTGTGTGTGTGGGGGGGGGGGGTTGAGTATTTCTGAAAGCTTTCTTCAAATCGTTCAGGCAGGCACATTTCATTAAAGTAAAGGCAAGTTTTCAAAGTATATTAAGTTTATAATTTGGTTTCTTCCCATAAAAATTACAAACTGTCAGCAACAGAGAGAGCTAATTGCCTCTACCTATCTCAATAGGTATTATATAAAGAGAAAATTGTGTGTGTGTGTGTGTGTGTGTGTGTGTGGAAGGGAATTTTAATAATTGTATCACAACTGAAAAGCACTATCGACAAAAGCTACAAAATATTCCCAGATATTTTAAAATGAAGAAAGTTCTCAATCCCTGATGTAGAAACCTGCATTCTTGTTTAACCTGATCAAAATACTGTAACATTATTATATATAGACCGATAAACCGCATATGTTACTTGCAACTTTTAACAATTCCATTCACATGACTTTCTCTACCTGTTCTGCAAAGAAATTATTCTTACTAAAGATCATTCATTTATCTACATCATGCTAATCGAGAACATTAGCAGAAATTGTCTTATTATTTGCCTCCTTGTAAGTATAAGGGAAATAAGGTGGATGCACTAGGCAAACGCGATAGTCAAATCTTTTAAAATATATCGCTAAATGAAACAATTGAAATTTGGTTCTCTTTGCGTGGCAAAGAGTAACACAAGAGAGGTATGACACAAAAGAGAAGTTTAAATAAAATTCAAATCAGCAAGGAATATCTTGAAAACGATTAACTCTATAAAATGTATAGGTGTGGCATAAATTGTGTACCTATTTTAACGAAACTATTTTTTTTTTCTATCTCTTAACGGTTTACCAGTTACACAAGTCATCCAGAATGAGCAGTTCTTCAGAGGCTATTCTCAGAAAATTCAACATATACATTTAGATTGTCAAGAAAATATCTAAGGCATAGGTATTTTAATCAGAGTCATTTTTGAGCAAATCAAAATGTTCGAAACATGTTCCACATAAAAGTTAAGTTGGGGGGATTTTCTTGAAAATCATGTCGCATCCTTGGAAGATATTAAACTTAAATACCAGGTTTGTTATTTAACAGACTTTTCGTTTTTGAGCTATGCTGTCCACACACGTGCGCGCGCAGACAGGGACATTTTTCTATTTTTTTTTATTCAGATGGTCTTTAAATATTTATTTCCGGTGAAATCTCGGTATCCAGTTTTTGGGTGGAATACAACACCTTCTCTATTTACTATGTGCATTGTACATACATGCTAGAGAAAGTAAAAACTACCTAATCCTAATTTCAATTCTATAGTACATGAAATAAATTAAAAACTAACCTTACTCTTTGTTTGCAATACCTTATAGATAAAAGTATACTGCTTGAACATTCATTACGCATTCTTCTGCTTCAGCTATAGGTCTAAACGAAATCTATAGGATACCCTACAAGTTCAAAAATTACGTTTTAGACGAGTGAAAATTCCAGCTTATTCGTGACTTTCAAAAGCCACTCCTATCGTTCTTTTCAACTCTTTACTTCCAGATTGATTCCTTCCAATGCCGAGAATACTCCTAAGAGTCCGCGCCCAAAAAACATCTTAAACAAATACGAAAAAAATGCATGTATTGGTATGTAAACAATAAATAGAAGCATAACAGTATATCGCTGTGTTGAAAGTTACCATTGCACTCTGATGTGAAACCTCGTGTTAGGAATGAAAACGCCATTTTTTCAAACACACATTATTTATTTCTCAACATCGTCCCCGTTCTCCCAACGTTTCTGCCATTTTAACCCCTCCAAAATAAAGGATTGTCAAGTTCTGCAAATATTCCTCTGTTTCGACGATGACCTAATTTGGTGTAAATGTTGTCCGTGCGAGTCTTTCATCATGTGGTCGAGCGAATATAAGTGGGAGGGGGGTGCGGTGTTCATATCGCAATTCATGCAGTTTGGCGGCAATAACTCCGGATGAATGTACTGATGCGTTTCCGTGGTGACACAGCACCTTTTTTGCAAAATGGGGGCCCTGTCTCCTTCGACTTCTGGTCGAATTGGGCTAATCATATTTCCTTTTTCTAAGCTAATGAATATGACACCCTTCACATCCAAATATGCCGTCCTCCGTGGTCTGGTTGAGAGGGTCGCGGGTTTAAATCCGGGGGAAGGCGATGGATGTTTTTGCACGTAAAAATTCTTAGCATTGCTTCCTTCGGAAGAGAAATAAAGCCGTCGGTCCCGTGTAGTGCACTTACCTCAAGCCTGATAAGGCTATCTTTCACGCCCAATAGAGAATGATACACCTAAAACCACAGCAGTTAAAAGCAACCATAAACAAAATTATTTAATTTGTTTTCACACCCCAAAAGAATCATCCCCATCACTTTTCCGGCCGATGATACCACCGTCTTTGTCTTCTTTGGAGCAGATTCACAAGAAGCACCATTGTTTTAATTGACATGGATGGAAGAAGGGTTCAACTCAGATTGCGTCGTTATTCGGTAAATTACATCTACAGGTTTCCTAGTGGCTGTTTTGTAACACCGTGATCTGCTTTGTTGTAGTTCCATTAGATGAGATACAACACATCATCCTGAGTTACGCCGCCCTTATGAATGCATGACTTTCTCAGTTGAAGCATAACAGCTGACGCAAAATGGCTCCTGCAGGGTTTGTCTCGAATATAGAGTCTTCCGATTTGTCTATAGACGAAAGTAAATATATGCCAAGTAAAAGCGCAGATGATTCAGATATATGTTTTAAACTAAAAAGAAGAGATAGAAATAAAGGCACTAGGAGGACTTCTACAGAATGAAGAAAACATTCGAAGAAGTTGCGACGTAATTCTGGGAAGACTTATGTTAACAAAGCTGGTAAACATTTAAGCATAAACATTTAACATCTTATAGTTTTTGTTGTTTTTCTATTGATAGCATTTCACTTAAGTTTCGGTCACATAATGTAGTATTGCATTTAACGTTATTTCAGAGACTGTAGGTGCTTCAATTTTTTATAGTGTTTAAAGCCCGTTTTTACAACATGGCACCGCAGACGATAACACTGGTGATAAATGGAATGAAGATGGAGCACTGGTGGAATGCGATGACGGGGGAAACCGGAGAAAAAACCCGCCCCTGCGCCGCTTTGTCCACTACAAAACTCACATGCAGTCGCTTGGGCGGTGCTTCAATGGATAGTATCCCAGTCCCCTAAACAGGCATTACACAAAGAAAATTAAAGGATGTTAAGGATTTACTGAGATTTGTAAGAGAAAATGAAAGTGCATGGTGCAAACATATTTTCCAGAAAACTCAATATGCAGAAGTGGCAGATCCTGGACATAGAGGCACTCCTAATGACATGAGCTGACCTATAAAATTAGTGTGTATGTTATAAACAAAGTTAAATAAGCAATTAAAGACATTTTCACCTGAAAATGTATAAAAGTAACTCTCAAAAACAAAAATTCGAAGATTCTTTATATACATATATAAAGTTTATTGTATAAAATAATAAAGATTGAAGTACTGGGATAATTTGTAAATACTGTAATTTTATAAACTCGTTTTTCTCAAAACTATGTGTTTTAAGTTGTGCCCTTCTTCTATCCATCTCGTCAATTGTTGCTTGGTTTCCGGAGTATAATGATGAATCCAGGTCTCATCGACGGTGACAATTCGACTCAAAAAGTAATTTCGATTGCGCTTAAATAGCTCCAAACACAGCTTTGAAGTTGAAAGCTGCATCTTGTTGGTCAATATGACCAACAGCGGCACCCATCGTCTTTAACTGAGTATGCAAAATCTGATTTGCCGTTCACGTCGACACAGCAATGGCAATGACCTTTGCCACTTCGCGAACTTGCGTTCGATGAGCAGCGGGGACTTGTTCAATGATTTCCTGTTAAGCACATCCGCCGGACTTCCTAGAAGCTTATCAAAAACTGATGTTCGACTACGTTTAAAGATCGTTGGACCAATATTTAGCTATTGCCATAGATGACGAAAGGTCCACATAAACAGCATCCAATTTCGCGTGTATCTCCTCACAAGTTTTCCAATCCAAAATTAAAAAGGAATCACCGTACAATACAGCATTTTTCCATTTTAGCGAAAATACCTGAACAGATAACCATTGAAATGCCTGCCAGATTTCAAATACCTTATTTTTGGTAACATGTAACAAATGACAATACCGGTGATTAATACAACTTGCATTAGCAATACTATTTTTAAACACGATAATTATTGAACTGCCCTCATATTATTCTTGACCTTAGATGACGTCTACTGGCAGTTTTATACGGCTACATCCTAATGTAAAAATTTTATTTATTGTAACTGATTTTGATTTTTCCACTATCAGTTTAGAATCAATTGGTATTTTTTTATGTTTGCTGCATTGTTTATTTTACGTAGTCTAGGGGTGACACGCTAGCCTATGATTTCCAAGGTCGCGGGTTTAAACCTAAATTAGAGCTAAAAAAATCCTTATCATGGCTTCCTTCGGAAGGGAAATTATTAAACTTGTCCAATATAGAATGGGACACTAATAACCGCAGCAGTTGAAGAGTGTCTATAAATAAAACTCAGTGTAATACACCTGAGTGCAAAATGTTGCAATCGGCAATAAAATTATATGAAAAGATAAAATCACCTTATAAAGAGACCAATAACCAGCAATGTTTCGCAGGAGTAACGAAAGCGTCAAATGCATGAAAGATTTCGCATGCTCAGATACGAAGAATACGTTGTTTTTTTTAATTTATTTTTATATAATATTTATGTAAGGTTTTTTTTTGTGACCACAACGAAATACAAACATTACACAAGAGCAATAATGGAACAGAAAAGACTTTTTCTAAGGCATACACAGAACATTATATAGGTAATTAACGATATCATTGCAATCATTAGGGAACACAAAATAATGTGTTGTATTTTAAATTGATATATACAAAGATAACAGACCGTATTCATCTCGCACTAACTGAATGTTTGAGAAAAAAAATCGTTAATTTGTTCTATGAAATTGTGCGATGTCACAAAGTGCGGCAAAGTATGTGCAAATTTCGGCAAAGTTATGTACAAAATGCTGCTACAGTTACTTTTCCGCATTAATCTTGAATTGTTTTCAGTGCAGCAAGAGTCTTACTTTCGGTTCTAAAAATAAAGTACACAGTGATCATATTAAAATAGTAGTTATATTGCGATACAAGTGAGATAAGTCCATCTTTGCAGAACGAGGAAGTAGTTTTTAAATGCGAGACGAGGTCTCGTATATTCACTTCCCTGAGTGTTTGTAAAGCACTTACAGCAAGTGTATTGCATAATTTTTTCGCCGATAGTAAATATAAATATTTACCTGAAAATAAAATTAATTATTGCCAGTTGTTCAAGGTTGGCCGCGCTAGCCTATGAAAACTGGAGATCGATTAGTCACGCACGGTAGATAAGATGACTGCTTGTCCGAAAGAGTTTTATTTAAATTGTAAACGACTTAAATCTAAGGAAATGTAAAATCAATTATCAAACATGATTAAATTGAGTTTTATTCATGAACGCTACTTCTGCTGCGATTCTCGGGTCCCATTCTATATTGGGCGTGAAAGATCGCTTAAATTTATCGCTTTATCAGGCCTGAGGTTCTTTTACGTGCGGTAAATCTACGACACTTGACCACCGGTATATTTCCCTTCCGAAGGAAAGCATGGTAAGGATTTTTACGTCGAAAAAAAAATTAATCAGCCTCCTGCTGGATTTGAAACCGCAATCTCAGGAACCCCTTCAGCACGGAGGACGACGCGCGAAGTGCAGAATTTCTACGAGTACCAAGCACAATTAACTTGAGCGGAAAACACACATGTAATAAATGAATGTACCAAAACAGAAATACATATTCGAAATACAATAAGGTAATAACAAAAACATTCTAGGAAGAGAAAATGTAGTAAAAAGTCCTATGTATTACACTGACGACTTTTTCTAGCTGCTCTACAAACTTCTTACAAAGTATTATTTTTCTTTCTGCACAATGCTAATCGAGATAAACATTAGCAGAATGTTCTTTACTTAGTTCCTTATAAGTAGAAGGGAACTAAGGGAATGCACTAGGCTAAAGTGATAGTCAAATCTATTGTTATGCGATTGTCATTGCAAATCGCTTCTTTGCTTGGCCAGGAGTAGAACAAAAGAAAAACGGACACTTCTTGCCTGAGAAAAGTATCATTATACTTCCGATTGAAGCCAATAACAAGGAATATCTCGGAAACGTTTACCTGCACAACAAATTGTACCTTTCTGTTTGGTTCCCGGTCACCGCACGTTAGATCCATATTGTGTATATTAGAGTTTACTGTGATTATTATTCAAAGGCCATACTTGAAGCAACCGATAGAGAGATCTCTAATCACAAGATGGGAAAAATAAAAACGTAGGAGCCCGCCTCGATAGTGTGTGTGTGTGGAGGGGGGGGGGGTGTCTACCTCATATTTCAAGAGAGCGGAGTTCGAATCTCACGTAGGGTGGTTATCCGAATGAGGTTTTCCGAGGGTTTCCCTTAATGAACTGCAGCAAATGTTCGGCCTAACAGCTAACAGATCCACTGAACATTGATTCTAGCGAAAGCGTCATCTGTAGTTTGTGTATAACTCAAAATTGGTTCTTGCCTTATACATAAATAAAAGAATAGCAAAATTCAGTACAAAGAATAAAAATAACCAAGGTTCCTTTATAAATAAAGGAATGAAGCAGATCCGACTAGAGGAAACGGAAATAGTGGTGTAACTACATTTGGAAAATGTTTATCGAATTTTGACGTTCGTTGAACTACATATGAGACTATGTTGGCTGATTGGAAAGAGATGGAAAAAATTGGTCACTTATTAACAAATGACATTCCAATGTAAAAAATGGACTTTCCACTTTGTTATCGATATTCGTTTTCGGGGTATTTTATACCAAAGTATTGTGTGTCCTTTTGCTTCCCGTTCTGGGATTATTGTGAATCAACCTTAGGCTGGATAGCTTTTTTTCCCCCGCATATTTCCCTTATTCCGAAAGACAAAATCGGTTAAATCATAAGTTTTATGAATCCCGGAAGAACTCCTTCGTTTATGAACGTACTCATTTGAACATCAATTTTATTCATTTAGTGTTCAACCTACCCAATAAACGCATGTTAAACTTATGAAAATATTATTATTATTATTATTATTATTATTATTATTATTATTAATAATAATGGCAACCTACTTTTTTTTTCTGTGCTTTAATTAACAGATAATGCTAGATCATGTGTATATCAAAGAGGAGGTTTGTTGTGATTATGGCAAAAGTACAAGTAGATACAAATAGATATAAGACACAATTGATATGGTTAGATAAATGTTTTTCACCTACTACAGTCGCCCTCCGTGGTATACATCCCGGCGGAGGACGATAAATTTTTTGGGGTGTAAAAATCCTTAGCATGGCTTCCTTCGGAAGATGTAGTAGATTTACGGCACGTAAAAGAACCTCACGTCTGATAAAGAGGCCTCTGAGCAAAATAAAGTAGTCTTTCATGCCCAATTTAGAATGGGACGCTGAGAACCACTGCAGTTAAAGTGTCCATATAAATAACACGCCATTTCCTTTTATTTCACCTACTACTCTAAATGTTGTATGACAATAATGGTAATTGTGTTCGTTTCTCTTGCACATTCAATCTGAATCAGAAATGTCCGTGAAGAGACATCTATTTCAAAACTTCTCTACAAATAAACGAATCTTATGAACATTCGCGTTTTCGTTTAAAGAATGCTCATACGCAACATTCGAAATATCGCCGTGAAGCTACGTCTTCCCGTGCGACACAGAACAGAAGAGTCGCATACATTCCAGGCGCGTTTCTTCATGGTAGAAACGTGTTTACCAAGTAACTTCAAATTCCATATGTTAAGGCATGCGGATACCCGAAAGTAAATTTATGTGAAACATTCTATAAATATAAATAAAGCTTTAAAAATCCGGTTTCCTCGTGAGCTTCTTTTCTTAAGTGCCTGCCACTTTAAAATTGTCCCCATTATGCAAATGTATTTTAGTTTATTTCCTACTTTAAGCATGTACGACTCTCTTTGAAGGTAAGAAAAGATTTAAGGAGCTTCTTCTTGAAAACAGTACAGTTTTTGATTTACGTTTTAATAAGTTAATGCATCGTTGAGTTTTAGAAAATTGAAAACGTTATATGCTTCTTTTCCGGAAGGCAACAAAGAGTTTAAACTTTGACTGTAAAGAAAAATATACTCAAAGAATATAAAAATTTAAAAATTAAAATTACATGGTGTGTTCCATTTCGAAACTCGTTTTCTTTACACAGCTGCGAAAATTAACTGTATGTTATAATATATGGAATAAGTCTATAAAAAATCTACATCTCTGAAACAAATTATTGTTAGTAAGCTTATTCTTCTATCTGCTTCATGCTAATCGGGATAAACATTGGCAGAAACGGTCTTATTACTTAGTTCCTTATAAGTAGAAGAGAAATCAAGGAATACACTAGGCTAAACCACAGTCAATTGTTTTAAATGTGGTTGCTAAGGGATTGAAATCCGTTTCTTTCTGTGGTCAGGAGTTGACAAGTTCCCGTATGAGAAAACTTTTAAATATTTTAAAATTGAAACCAATAACAAGGAATATCTAAAAGAAAACGGTAAACTGCATGAAAAAAAAAAAAAAAAAAAAAATTACATAAATTGTGTTTTAAGGAGATCTGCATTTTTGTGTAGTAAGTTTTTGTCTGAAATCTACATTTTTGTGTAGTAAGTTTTTGTCTATCTCTTATGGTTTATCAGTTATGCCAAACTGAGAAAAATTTATCATAAATAACGAGGGCTTCAGAGAATATTCCCAGAAAATTTAAGATATACGCTTTATCATGTAAATATCTTAAATATAAGAAATTTCAATCAAAATCGCTCAAGCCAATTTTGAGAAAACCAAAATTTTCAAAAATTTTCCATGTAAACGGTAGTGGGGGATGGGTGAATTTTATTGAAAATATTTTTGACGCACCCTTGGAAGATACTAACCTTAAATGTCAAGTTTAGTATTTAATGGACTTTTCTGAGCTATGCTGCCCACAGATAGACACAGGCAGACACATACACACACAGAAGCACAGACATTTTTCCTTTAAAAATGCTTCTTTTGGATTCAGGGGATCCCAAAATCCATATTTCCAGTGAAATCTCGATAACGTATTTTTGGGTGCAATTATACTTTCTCTATACACTATGGACATAGTAAATGTACAGAAAGTTAAAAGGTCAACTAAATTGATGAAATTTGTAGAAATAGCAATTTTAATACCAAATCTCCTTAAATGTTTGGTGGCGGTGGTAGCAGTAATAACAATAATGATGATGATGATGATGATGATAATAAGTAATAATAATAATGCCATAGTTAGGTTGTAGGAGCACCTGCATGCTATGCAAGGGGTGTGGGCCCAATTCCTGGCTGAGGAGTAAGGATTTTTTTTTTTAGCCCAGACTCCCTATTCTCCCCACAGTCTGAAAGTATGAATGTGTGTGTGAATGTGTATATGTAAATCTAAAGAAAATAAACCTAAGAGTAATATGCACAGTAAAGAAGTGAACACCATTGTCATGAGCAATTGTTCCAAAGGAAAATGTGGCCAATAGGACCTAGATGTTAAAGGCAGCATATAAATTAGGGGCAGGGAGGGGATTGAACAACTGTGTGATTCTTAATCATCAATCATGATTTTCTAGCTAAAGGCAGGTTCATTATATATTCAAACACTTCCATTCCTTCTTCTTTAGCCTCCACATGTGAACCATTTATCTTAATATTATTTATCATATAGTACATTTTTCTAAACTACACCTTCCCTATTCATTCATTGCTTTCAACAAATTTCTTAGAAAGCAGTTTCTTCTCTGTTAATTTACTTTCCTTTTCCTGTATGGTTTCTTTCTTGGTCCACTTGATAACAGCTTCCATTCTTATTTTGTTGTCTACTTCACATCTCCCATGCTTCTCCATGTATCTTCCAGTAGTTTTCCTAACTTCATCTGAATGTCCAAGCTTGCCAATTGAACAAGGATACACTTCACACATACTTTCTTAATATGTTTATTTTCTTTCTTCAATTTTGTTGAAAGATTATTTTTTTGTTGTTATGCCAACTTCTTGATTATAGTTCATGTTACTATCTATAGTACAATCCAAGTAGCTGTCCACTTGCTTCACTATCTCATTTCCTTATTTTTCCCCATATTCATCATCATTGGTAATAGGTTTATTTTCTTCCTCTAACAGCCATGTCATAGTATACTTTGTGCCTTATCTTCTTCATTCTATGACTATTTCTCCATTAAATATAAGATATTTACAGTAAAGTTAAGGGTTAGTTTCATAGCCTCAGAAAGTCTGTTTGTTTCACAAACATATTCAACAGAAAATATCCAGATTGTTTAAGAATACATTGCACACAGACTATATGAGACACATCCGGATATGCCCAACTCAATTCATACTTGTAACAGCTTCCACAATTTTTAATGCAAGTAGGACATTATTACATATTTGTAAATGCAGGAGATTCCAAATGTAAATATATGATTGCCATAGAGAAACTTAGAACCCATTTAATAATTTAGCTTAAGCAACTCAGGAGACAAATGTGAGTTTAAAACCCATGAGGAAAAAAGGAGTAACTTTCTTTATTTACTTCCAGAACCTATGGGCAATGGTATAAATAGCAAAGTAAAACCAAGAAAATTTATTTTCAAAAGGATGATTTTTCCTGCACATAACAGTTGCAATGTAAAGTTATTGTTAAAAGTTACTATCACTGGTCCAATACAGAAAATAGCCTATAAGGTCACCCAATCTTTATAAATTACTTTCTCCTTGGGAACACATTAAATAAACATTTATACTGGCCTTTACACTCTATAAAGTAAATATAATACAGACTAATAAACTTTTGGAGTATCTTGAACATCAACCAGTTAAAACTTGATAGCTGGTAATTTTTCATTCTATTGAGAGAAGAAACACTTGTAAATATTCTTTTCTATTACAGCTTATGCACAAGCATCTTTACCATTGGTAATTAATACAGCATCTGATCTCTTAATATAGCGTGCATCCAGTGTTTGATAGCTGCATATTGAAATGGATTCTGCTTAAAAAAATATATTGCTCTTCCAGTTTACAGTTTCTATTCAAATTAAGATTTTAGTTATATTATTGAGACTTACAATTGGGACTTTTACAACTCCTAAGTAGCCCCTCTATTTCAGTGATCTTCTACTGATGATTTTTTAACATAAATACAATTAAAATTAATAAAGTTGATAACTACTATCAGATAGAGCAATTGAGAAATTACCACATTAGGGGTTAAGAAGAGACTACATCTTACAGCATTAATGAACTTTTTCTTATATCAGGATGTTGCCCTGGTTATTCTTTAAAGTAACCAAAATGTTTAAATTTAATATAATCTTGTGCATATAACTTGAGACACAAGAACTTAAATAATAAAACCAGTTCTCAGTAAAAAATTCTGATGTATTCCATTCACATGACTTTCTCTACATCTCTGCAACAAATTATTGTTAAAAAGCTTATTCCTCTATCCACTTCATTCTAATCGAGAAAAAATTAGTAGAAACAGTTTTATTACTTGTGTCCTTGTAAGAAGCAGCAAAATAAGGGAGTACCATAGGTCAAAGTGATAGTCAAAAGCTGGCTGCTATGTGGCTGAAGTTCCTTTGTTTTTATGGAAAGAAGTTGACAAATTCCTGTATGAGAAAAGTATAAGTTTTTTAAAGCTGAAACCTAAAACTAGGAATATCTCTAAAATGATCAACACCACGAAAAAAAGGATATAACATAAAATGTGTGTTTTAATGTGCCCTATATTTTTTGTGTGGTAAGTTTCTGTCCATCTCTTACTGTTTAGCAGTTATGCAAAATTCCTTAAAATTCATCCAGAATAGAGTAGCCTTCAGAGGCTATTCCCAGAAAATTCAAGATATACATTTTATCTGTCAGGTAAATATCCTGAATATACAATATTTCAATCAAAATCATTAGAGCCATTTTTGAAAGAAGTTCCACGTAAAGGGTAGTTTGGCATGGGGGATATTCTTGGAAATCTTTGTGTCACATCCTTGGAAGATACCAAACTTAAATACCAAGTTTGGTATTTAACGGTCTTTTTGTTTTTGAGCTATGCTGCACACACGCACACACACATATACACACACATGGACATTTTTCTAAAAATGCTTTTTTTTTATACACTATGTACATAGTAGAGAAAGTAAAAAGAGATGACATTACTGTATTACTGTACAAAATTTTAATTGTTATTTTCCTGATATCTAGTGGAGTTTACAACATCTTTGAGGCCCAATTTCAAATCTTTACCCTACCTCACCAAAAGCAGATTTGTACATCCAGCTCCTTGCCTTGTTTAGTAGAGAAGACCTAGTTCAAGAAACTTCATTTACCCTTCTATGTTGCAACATTTTTGCTGCAGTCTCTGCTGCAAAGACAGTAAAACAAAGACCATGAGTCTAGCATTTGTAACATTATTTTTGTGAGGTGCTTAAGACTAAATAATAATAAAAATAATATCAGAATTATTGCCCCACCAAATTAACAACTATTTTAGAGAAATATTTGTGATGACAAATTTTCTGTCTTAAAAGACATGCCTAATATAAAGAGCATGTGTTACAAAAATTCTGTTACTACTGTGTAAGTATGTCAATCTTTATGTACCTATTTCTCTCAATGAATACCGGCTCCCTTACACCAGAAGCAGCTATTATCCCCAGACTCCAATACCACCACCTAAATTCTTAACTGTTACTTGCAAATTTTGAATATCAATACTGCAAGCCATAATTATGGGGGGGAAAATCAATCAATCAATCAATCAATCTCTCTCTCTCCCTCCTTCTCCTCCTCTCTCTCAAAAATGATACTCTCTCCCAAAACCTATTATCATTGCCTGTATATATATTTCTTGGCAATCATTACCTTATCTTTTGATTTTACTTATTGATATATAGCTTCTTTCCACGCACCCTGAAATATATCCAATGTGAAGAATGAATTGTTTGTCTGGGATATATGTGCTTCCCATATTGTCTTCTACATATGCAGCAAATTGCCATTTTCATCACCTGAATTTAATTTCTGTGGCTTACCGCCCTCTCATTTATTAGCATACGCAATTCTATAAAATGTTTTAATGAGACTCTGCACTGTTGAACAACTTCTTCTTATGGTGCAAGCTATTTCAAAATATAATTTCCTCTATTTATGTAATGCAACAATGACCTTCTTTAGGTTTGCTTTCTTTTTATGACCCATTTTGACCTCCTGTGTCTTATCAGTCACTCATACAGTATGATTAGCATGCAGCACTGCAGTTATAGGGGATAGGCACGTTGTGGGTTACCAGATAACCTCTTATTCTGTTACCATTATGTACAAGTACTCATGTGCCACATAAAAATAACCCTTGAGAAGGAACATTTTTCTATCGTTTGTAGAACACCTACATTTTAGTGCCAATAAATACACTAATTGGATGTTTGAAATTCATATACATGAGACATTTTTGCATTCTTGGAATTAGAAATATTCAAAATAAAGTTTTTTGTGGCTATAATTTTATTTCAATTATAGTGTAACTTCTGAAAGTAATACAACACTGAACACACACATATTAATATAAACGTAAAAATCAATGCCTATTCAGTAAACTTCATTGTGATATCTTGATTATTCCTAGAGAAAGTGAATCATGAAGTTAGTACATTTAACAATGGTCAGATAAACCACTTAATCTCACATTAAAAATAGTATATTTTTTAGACTATCAGTTATTACATATGAGTAGATTTCATAGCCTCAGATTAAACATTTTATTTAACTATCATTAATTCATCTAGTTCAGTTCTCTTAACAGTCACACAGAAATAAACCATTGGACACATTGCATAATTCTGTAAAATAATCTTAATTAAATAATTAAATGCTGAAAAAGAAAATGTCAACAACCAAACATGCAATATGAGCTGAGTAGCTTTTTGAAATGGCTTTCTAACTGGGATGTGGGAATAATAATGTTAATGTTAACCTGTTTTTAAGCAAGTACTACATTTTGATTTGAATAAAATGCTTTGAATAACTTCACACTAATAAAAGGGCTTAGCACTTATAGTTGGCTATGATACAAGTGAACTTGGATGATGATTGACAATGCATAGTCATCGAGACTAGCAATCAGGAGAGAGTGAGGGGTATGCATGAACAGTCACACAGTGAAAATACCACTACATTAGCAAGCCTCAGCTTCATTAATAAAAGCAACCCTCTTGTGGCTGACTAGTAATAAACTTTTCTGAGTTCCAGCACTTGTATTAAACTGAAGTGAACAAACCATGCTATAAAATCTAGGAAATGTTTGAAATTTTTAAAGCATTGTAGGAACCATAATAAGGTTTATGAATATTCACAAGCAGAAATCCTAAGCTGAGAGGATGGAAATTGGTTTCTATTAAACAAAGAGCAATTTCTAAAGTAAAAGTTTAGTTTTCATAAGGTATGATTTGAGGGGGAGCATGAAAATATTTTAATTATTATTGGGTGATTTCTATAAATGTCTTAGTTGCAGCTTAAACATCAATTGTTGCAAGGAGTGATCCTTACAATTAAAGCATACACAAAGTTTTTGCATTGTCTAATAGATCAATAACTTCTTTAAACACTTACACATTATCTTCACCTTCAGAGCAATGCTGCTACTTTGTTAATTTCACCATCACATTCTTTGTTGATATTGTTTGGTTAGCATCAAATACATAATTTCAGCTCAGCAGAAAATCTTCCATGCAATCTGTAAAACACTGGACTGTACTCTTTGCAATCTTCTTTTCCCAATCAAATGACCATATGTTCAATCAAGCCTAAGGTACATTTGCAAGAGCTTTTTGAATTTTTGTGCCTATTTTTATTAAACCGATTTAACGAATTATTAAAATTAACAAGGAGTTCCTAACCTAGCAAATGTTAATGTTTACTCACTTCATCAAATGAAGGAGCTTAGCAGGTTAGTTTGTAATTCTATTGCTTATTTGTGCACTTGAACAGCAATAAATATTATCAAAATACATCTATGCATAACATTTTTTCCAATGTTTAAATTACTGAAAGTTACATTTGTTTGAATATTAATTATTTATGGAAGTATATGTTTGCTTATTTGTGCATAGGTTTTGGCTCTACATTCAAATATAATTACAGTAAGTCAGCTTTCTAATGAAGTTACTGATTTGTTGTCTTGTAACACAATTTCTGCATCCTGTAATGTAAGTTACCATGAAATAACCCAATTGCAATTACAATTATTTGCAATCCCACCTCAATACTGTTTCAGTGAATATGCAAGTAATTTTGGCACTATCAAAACTAATTTATGGCATAAATAAAAGTAGAATAATCTCCTCCATAAAAGGAATTCATGGAAGTTTTCCTACTAAATTAAATAAGCTGGGGAGCAAATATTTTGTTATTTAAATTTTAGTCTAAATCCAGGTATACCATCAGATCCACCATCCTACATACACAAAGAATGAAGTGTGCCCAAATTGGATCCTGAATAAGCCAGAAGTCGGTAAAGTTTACAAAAAATTGTTTGGTCCTGATGTGTACATTTTCCTTAATATTACTGCTAAGTATCAAATCACAAAACCTGTAACTATTTAAAATAGAAACATTTCTTAGTTACACTGACTCCGGCCGTGAAAGCCTACGTTCTCACATTTACAATCAGTCTTGATATCCATTTGTTTTAGGATGCACTTTCAAAATTCAAAATGAAGTACTTAAGGTAAATTAAGATAATTATGAACATAACTGAGAGGATCACAAAAGACAGCACACTTTTACTGTCCCATTGACAAGAGAAAAATTTGACCTGGAATCTTTTCTACTGCTTGGAACTGAATCTGATGACAAAAACTATATATATGATGAAAAATAATCTAGTGCAAAAATGTGTGTTAATTATACAATGAAGTGAAAGGATAAAATTAATAGAAAAACAGAAGTTCTTGTAAAAGAACTAATGCTATAGTCCAAATGTGACAAAACAAACCTAAGTAAATATTGCCTAAGAAGTTTGTGGTGTGGAAAAAAAACTGAATGAACATGTTGGTGAAAAGACAAAGGCTCATATGGTGTTTCTAGTATAGTGGTGCAGTATACATTGCAAAATGCTGGTCACAAAATAAATAGCTATTAACTAAGTTGACTGGATAATACCAATGTACTTACATACTTCTATGATAAAAGTTATACTCATCATCACAGTTTGATCACATCTGTGATTAGAAAATAAAATGTTAGACATTACATGTGCTCAGTGGCTGCAGCCAAACTGCTCATTTCCTATTATGAATCACATGAAACGGTGTACAATTCAAAACATAATTATAAAAACAAAAACAAAAGAGTGTAAATATGTATATAAAAGCCTAGCAAAAGGCTATGAAGGATATATGAAAACTACAAAGAAAAAATTAAATGGATTGGGAAACCAATATTTTGAAGGAAAATATTAATTACTACTACTTTTGCTGCTGTATTTGTTATTCATACTCATAAATGTACTGATGTTATTTAAGAAATTGTCTTATTGAGGTTAGATTTTTAGGTTAGGTTGTACGAAAATGTTGTAGATGAATTTAACAGAAACTTAAAGTAAATTTATTTATGAATATTGAATATAATGACAAAGCTAACATTCTAAATAAACAAAATAAGAACCATTATTACAGCTCATGGTGTTAATGTTGGGTATCCTTTTTAACAATATGATAAAAGCTGTGAAAAAATGTTTGACGTAGTGTAATATACTCGACAGCTTTAATGTGATCACAACGTGTGATCAAAAGCTTTATCACATTCTGTGACACAGAAATGTGACAGTGTAATATAGGCCTAATAAAATGTATATCTTGAATTTTCTGTAAATAAGTTGGAAGTACATGAAATTAATGGTTTTTTTAAAATTTTGTTTAATGGTATACCATGTAAGAATTAATCCTTAATGCTTAATTTTAAATAAATTCTGGCCAACATTAACATAACTTGAATCACAGTATTACTTTTTGTATGAATACTGTAATATATAACAGGTTACATAAAGTTATAATGGGTACAGAAAGCCATAGCAGAGCCATATTGCAGCAGAGATTAAAGAAACTACGGACAAATTTCAGGTAATTGGTTATGTGAAGCCTAATGCAAAATGTAAGGAGGTTACTTCAGGTGTGTGCCTGAAAACTGAATGTGATGAAAGTGAAACTAAAGTTATTGTAGCAGGCGCAAATGATGTGTATTGCAATGAGTCAGTGAATGTAGTGGGTGAGTTAAACAAAGTGATGGAAAACCAAAAGCTTTCGAGTGTTCTTTTTGTGAATATACCTAGACGTTATGACCTACCATATGACTCATGTGTAAATGTAGCAATAAGAACAACAAACAAAAAACTAAAACTTTTATGCTCTAGTTATGCAAATGTAACTCTTATTGATGTTGGAAATTTAAATAGGGAGTACCACACTAAACATGGCCTACATTTAAACCACAAAGGTAAACGGCAAATTGCAGTAGAAATAGTACAACAGATTCAAAATAATGTAAATAAAAAAGGTAATTGCATAACTATAAATTCTGTAGGGGAAAACACAGATACTCAAAATTGACTAGTAAGTGATAAAATTGTAGATAAAGATGTAGAAAAAAAAGATAAAGATAACTCAACATTCAGAGTAATACATCAGGACACACAATATATAGCTAACAAAATAAATGTACTAGAAGTATTGCTAAATGAAGTTAATCCTCACTTGGCTATTTTTACTGAACATGCATTAAATTATGAGCAGTCACGATTAACTCAGTTTACAAATTATAAGCAGGTTGATGTGTTTTGTAGAGAAGAGCATAGAAGAGGAGGAGTAATTATGTTTGCAAAAAAAGAAATAACATTCACTAAAATAAAAATTGTAAATAAATTTAGTAAAGAAATGACATTTGAAGTAATAGGCTCAATGGTTTGCATAAATAACAAAAAAATAATGGTAATTGGAATATATAGGTCACCAAATTCAAGTCTAGTAGACTTTTTCATTCACTTGGATGATTTTCTAACAACAATTCTTAAACAAGACTCCAAAATTATAATCATGGGTGATCTCAATGTAGAAAGTACAAACAAAGATTTTATAGACATATTAGATAGTTTTAATCTTAAAGATATTCTGATAGGCCCTACGCGAATCACAAAACAAACATGCAGAGCTATAGACCATGTAGTAACAAATCTGGAGCAGTCCAAAATCACTACAATAAATAATGATTTCCACATTTCAGACCATACTGCTCAAATTATAGACATACATAATTGTTATATTGAAACTATACAACCGCAATACAAGTATGTTAGGGATACCAGTAGCTCAAAACTGATTAAGCTCAAAAATAGGTTAGAACAAGAAAGGTGGCATGAGGTATATTTGCAAACATCCACAAATGAAAAATGGCAATCATTCTTTAAAATATTTAACAATTATTTTGATGAAGTGTGCCCTAAAATTAAAAAGCGTGAAAAGATTTTAACTCTGCAAAACACAAAACTTCCTCCAGAAATAATTGCCATTCGTGAAAAAATGAAGGATAATTATGAATTTCTAAAAGTGACTAAGCTAGACATCTACAAGACCCTCTATATTAAGTATAAAAAGCAATACAGACAGGCATTAAAGAACTTAGAAAAACAAAATAACAGAAAGAGAATAGAAAATTCATGTAATATTACTAAAGAAATGTGGTCTATAGTAAACCAAAATATAAAACCAACTAATGATGAAACAAATAATATTAACATACGGGTAAATGGACAAGAAATAGTAAATCCTAACAAAATTTCAAATTTATTTAACCAGTACTTTATTAACATGGGGGGAGATAATAACACCATAATTAATGACCAAAATAGAGATGATATCAAAGTTATAGGAACTATTGGCCTCTTTCAAACTGATGAAGCAGAGGTAGATAATATAATAAGTCCATTAAAAAATGGTGCATCTGGTTGGGATGATATTACGCCAAAAGTTCTTAAAGCCTGCAAAAAATCATTATTGAACATTCTAGTGTACCTTATAAACCACTCGATTGAATATGTAACATTCCCTGATTTGCTAAAAAACAGTATTGTTCGGCCAATATTTAAAAAAGGAAAAAAGGAATTATTATCAAATTATAGACCAATAACATTAACTTCTGTATTTGCCAAACTGATTGAAAAGATAATATACAAAAGGCTAATAGATTTTTTTGAGGCAAAGAGTGTGTTGAAAAATTATCAACATGGCTTTCGTAAAGGGTTATCAACTATTACTGCTGTATCTGAACTTATACATAATGTGCTTACAAATCTTGAACAGAGTAAAAAAACTGTCGGTATTTTCCTAGACCTATCTAAAGCATTCGATAGTGTCTCTCATGATCGCTTGTTGACTAAACTTACCCATTATGGAATTAGAGGGAAAATGCATGATTTCCTCTCTTCGTATTTACAAAACCGAACACAATGTACAGAAATATACTGGAAAAATGGAAATTGCTTAAATAAATGCAAATCAAATTATGAAACAGTGAGAACAGGAGTACCACAAGGATCGGTCTTGTGTCCTCTTCTATTCCTAATTTATGTAAATGATATGCCTATTTCTCCAGAATATAATCTCATTTCCTATGCGGATGACACATCTTTTATATGCACGGACAAAGAATTAAAGCAACTCGAAACCAAGGCCACATCATCCCTTTTAAAACTCTCTGATTATCTGAATGCAGCTCAACTCAAACTCAATATAGATAAAACTAAATGCATTCTTTTCCAACTTAGGGATCAGGAACAAGTGTGTAAGATAGAATACAACAATACACAAATTGAACAAGTAAACAACATAACATTTTTGGGAATTACAGTAGACAAAAACTTAAATTTCAATGAACACATAGATGACCTTTGCAAGAAATTAAACTCCCGGCTATACTTACTACGGAAAATAGTAAATCAACTAGATACTGACATGTTAAAACCAGTTTATTATGGAATGATCCACTCACTCATAGAATATGGGATTGAAATTTGGGGTGCAACATCCATAACCAATCTAAATAGGGTATTAGTGATTCAAAAAAAATGTCTAAGATGCATGTTTGGTCTGAGACAGCGTCACTCTGTAAAAGAGGTGTTTAAAACTTCAAAAATTCTAACAGTTGTATCTCTATATGTCTATAAGATCATTTTGTTAGTTAGAAGAAATGAGATTAGAAATAATCAAAACAAAGACTATTATACATATAATACAAGGGGAATAAATAATTACCATAGGATGTGTACAACAAAATCTGCAACAAACAAAGATCCATATATCAGAGGGGCCATACTCTTCAATAAACTTCCACAATACATAAAAACTGAACAGGGTAACTCATTTAAAACATTGTTAAAAAAATATCTATTAAGTAAAAGTCTATACAGAATTGATGAATTTTAAATTTGAATATATATATATATATCAGAATATGTTACTGTATAAATGATATGACAAATTGTAAATAATACTTTAAAGTGTCTTTTGTTGAAATTGTATGCTTGTTTTTAATGATATGCAAAACTGTAAATAGTACTTTGTTATATGACATTGTAATGAATGTTTGCTCTACACACTTTTTATGACGAAGCCTGAAACATGTATACACTGTCTATAGGTGAAAATAAATTATTATTATTATTATTATGTAGAGTGACATCATATTTTGTTACACGCCTATAAGGTAGAGGAACTATTGCATTCCACATAAAATTTTGATACTGAAATTTCATTAGAAATAACAGTTTTGAGGAAACCTGAATAAAAAATCTGACATGTTTCATTCACATGACTTTCTCTACATCTCTACAACAAATTATATGTTAAAAAGCTTGTTCTATTTACTTCATGCTAATCGAGAAAAAATTAGCATAAATCATCTTATTACTTACTTCCATGTAAGTAGAGGGGAAATAAGGAGTACCATAGGCCAAAGTGAGAGTCAAAAGCTGGTTGCTACATGAGTGAAGTTCCTTTGTATGGACAGGAGTTGACAAATTCCCATATGAGAAAAGTATAAGTATTTTATAGCTGAAACCAATAACAAGGAATATCAAAAAACGATCAACTCCATGAAAAAAATGTGTATGACAAACTATGTGTTTTAACAAGCTCTATATTTTCTATTTCGTAATTTTTTGTCTACCTCTTACAGTTTACGAGTTGTGCAAAATTGTGTAAAATTCATCCAGAATAAAGTAGTCTTCAGAGGTTATTCCCAGATAATTCAAGATATACATTTTATTTGTTATGTTAACATCTTCAATGTACAATATTTTAATCAAAATCGTTAGAGCCATTTTTGAGAAAATAATAATTTTCAACATTTTTCATATAAAGGGTAGTTGGGGGTGGGGGATTTTTTTTTAAAATTTTTGTGTCACATCCTTGGAAGATACTGAACTTAAAATATGAAGTTTGGTATTTAACGGACTTTTCATTTTTGAACTATACTGCCCACAGACACACACAAGACATTTTTCTAAAAATGCTGTTTTTTAATTCAGAGGTTCTCAAAACATATTTTCGGAGAAATCTTGGTATCAAATTTTTGGATGCATTACAATACCTTCTCTACATACTATGCACATAGTACATGTAGAGAAAGTAAAAAATGCACTTATAGCAGAGAAATAAATACAAAAACTTGAATTTAACATCAACATCTTCCAAAGATATAAATTTCAAGAATCCCTACCCCAGCCAAATAAGCTTTACATGGAAACGTTTTCATTATTTCTTTTTATTTCCTCAAAAATTGTTCTAATTATTTTGATTAAAATGCTTATTTATATACGAGTATAAGATAGTATATGAAAAATTAAATGTACCTACAAATGTAATTTTCTAGCCAATGAAATTCTCCTAATTTTGAAGGAATTTCACATAAATTTGGGTAACCAGTGAGTGAACCATAAGTGATACACCGAAGCTTACTGTAGAAAAATGAAGACCTCTTTAAATCACACAATCTATTTCATAGCTTTACCATAAGTAACTATGTTACTTACATTTATATTTGTTTTACTAATATTGTGTTAAATTATTTAAGCTTTATTTCAAATTTATTACATTGTAGCCTTCTCTTTGCTTTCTCCATACATAAGCGATGTACATAATAGAGAAGGCATTTTATTCCACCCAAAAATTTGATATGGAGATTTCATCATAAATGCATGTTTTGAGGCCCCTGAATAATAAAAAACTTTCTAGAAAAAGGTCTGCATGTGTGCGTGTGTGTGTATGTGTGTGTGTGGGGTGTGTGTGTGCGCGCGCTCTTGCTTGGATAGCATAATTCAAAAATAAAAAGTTGGTTAAATAGCGAACTTGTATTTAAGTTCAGTATTTCCAAGGATGAGACACAAAGATTTTCAGAAAAATCATCTCACTCTCATCTATACTTTACGTGGAACATTTTTCAAAAATGGCTCTAACGATTTTGATTAAAATACCATATGTTTAAAGATGTTTTCATGACAAACAAAATATATATCTTGAACTTTCTGGAAATTGCCTCTGAAGACGACTTCATTCTGATTGAATTTTACATGTCTAGTAAGCCGTAATAGATGGACAGCTTACAACACAAAAAATATAGATATTGTTCAACCACACAGTTTATGTCAT
This sequence comes from Hymenopus coronatus, assembly GCA_030762935.1. NCBI lineage: Eukaryota > Metazoa > Arthropoda > Insecta > Mantodea > Hymenopodidae > Hymenopus > Hymenopus coronatus. The sequence goes on along the minus strand of CM060886.1, from coordinate 86,820,127 downwards.
ATAAGTACCTTTTTTTTTTTAAAAAAAATTGTAGAGTTTTCCGTTTTCCAGATATTCTTTTGTTATTGGTTTCAATTTTAAATTACTTAAGCTTTTCCCCAATGGTAAGTCATCTTTCATTTCAGGTCTCTCTCGTTTTATATCTGATAATGCAAAAGAAAAACAAATTTGGACTGTCTCACATAAAAACTACCAGCTTTTAAAATATTTTGCTATTGCTTTGACCTAATGTATTCCCTTATTTCCCTTCTAATTATATGCAAGAAAGTAATAAGACCTATTCTCCTGATGTTTACCTCAATTAGCATGATGTAGATAAAAAATAATCTTTTGTAGGAATAGTTTATCAAACAGGTAGAGAAAGTCTGTGAACGGCACATATTATATATTTTTACTTTTTCTAATACGTATGTAAATACAACATACATAGTAGCTAGAGTAGATATTGCATTCCATCAAAAATATTATGCTGAGATTTCACTGTCGCCCTCCTTGGTGTAATGGTTACCATGCTGACTTCATATACCCAAGGTCGCGGGTTCAAACCCGACGGAGGACGATGGATTTTTTCGGGTGTAAAAATCCTTAGCATGGCTTCCTTCAGAAGGGAAGTAAAGCCGTTGGTCCCGTGTCATAGATTTACGGCACGTTAAAGAATCTCAAGCCTGAGATTTCGCTAGAAATACAAGCTTTGAGGTCATTGTTTAGAAAAAGAGTGTGAGTGAGAGTGTGAGCGTGTGCATGTGTGTGTACAGCATAGCTCAAAAACAAAAGACTGTTAAATACCAAACTTGGTATTTATGTTTAATATCTTTCAAGATGCAAGACAAAGATTTTTGAGAAAATCCCACAAGTTACCCTTCACATAACATTTTCTTTTGAAAATTTTGTTTTTCTCTAATATGCAGTAGCAATCTTCATTAAGATTAGTTGTATATTAAAGATATTTACCCATAAATAAGATGTATATTTTGAATAATCTGAAAATAGCCTCTGAAGACTTTTTTATTCTGGATGAAGTTTGCACATTTTGTATGACTGCTAAACTGTACGAGATACAGAAAAACTTTTACACAAAAAAAGTATATCTCGTTAAAACACATAATTTATGCCATTTATGTTTTTTTGACCATTTCCAATATATCCCTTAATATTGGTTTCAATTCTAAACTGCCTAACTTTTCTCAAAGAGGAAGCCACCTCTTTGTTTCATCTCTCTTATTACTTTCTCTATACATACTATGTACATAGTGTATAGAGACAGTAATGTACTCCACCCAAAAATTCAATACCAAGATTTCATCTGAAATATATGTTTTAGCGTCCCCTGTATAAAAAAAAAAGCATTTTCAGGAAAAGATCTGTGTGTGTGTGTGTGTGTGTGTCCATGTGTCTGTGAACAAGATAATTCAAAAACGACAAGACAAACTTGATATTTAAGTTCAGTATCTTCCAGGGATGCGACACGAAGATTTTGAGAAAAATCACTCCACACCAAACTACCCTTTACATAGAACTTTTTTCGAAAATTTTGATTTTCTCAAAAATGGCTCTAACGATTTTGATTAAAATGTCATATATTAAAGATATTTAAGTGACAAATAAAATGTATATCTTGAATTTTCTGGGAATAGCCTCTGAAGACTATTTTATTTTGGATGAGTTTTACGGAATTTTGCATAACCGCTAAACCATAAGAGATGGACAAAAACTTACCACAGAGAAAATGTACAGCACATTAAAACACACACTTTATGCTATATACATTTTTTTCATGGAGTTGATCGTTTTTAAGATATCCATTGTTTTTGATTTCAGATTTGAAAAACTTATACTTCTCTCATACAGGAATTTGTCAACTACTGTCCATACGAACAAAGAACTTCAGTCACATAGTAACCAGCTTTTGACTATCACTTGAACCTATGGTACTCTATTATTTCCCTTCTACTTACAAGGAAGCAAGTAATAAGACTATTTCTGCTAATGTTTTCTCAATTAGCATGAAGTAAATAGAAGCTTAAGCTTTTTAACAATACTTTTTTGCAGAAATGCAGAGAAAGTCATGTGAATGGAACACAGTGAATTAAACCTGAATTGTTTCCCACAGCAACCAGCTTTTAAAAGTTTAGACTATTGCTTTAGCCAAATGTATTCCCTTATTCGCTTCTACTTACAAGGAAGCAAGTAATAAGACCAATTCTGCTAATATTTCTCTCGATTAGCATGATATAGATAAAAGAATAATCTTTTGTAAGAATAATTTGTATATGGAACAGAATCAAACATATACATTTTATTTAATATTTAGCTTGGTGAGGAGGGTATATGTGGCCCCCTCTGGATCTGCTGTTGAGTCATGTGAATGTAACACATCAGTTTTGTTTTTCACTTCAATGACAAAATTCACAAAGAAAATGCTTTCTGCGTGCCAAAGCATGCTTGATATTTTATACATTCAGAGATGCAAGAGCTTTTACAAAAATATCCTTAGATTTAAAATGTAACCACATAGAGATTTAACATCCAAAGAAAATTGCCTATAATAATTTCAGAGAAATGAATTGCATTGCATATATTCTTTTCCTAATCACAAGACCATGATTGCAGTACTTTTGCAGCCCTCTTCACAATTAAAAAAATCTGACGTGTTCCATTCACACGACTTTCTCTACATCTCTGTAACAAATTATTGTTAAAAAGCTTATCCTTCTATCCACTTCATATTAATCGAGATAAACATTAGCAGAAATTGCCCTTTTACTTGCTTCTTTGTAAGCAGAAGGGAAAAAAATCTAATGGTTCCATTCACATGATGTCCTTCAACTGTTCAGTAAATAAACCTTTTATTCAAAACATTAATCTGTTGTCTACATCAGCAGTATTACTCTTATTACTAGCTTCCTTGTAAGCAGAAAGGAAATAAGAAAATGCATCTCATGATATAAAGGCCAGTCGTTATGTGAAACAGAAATTCTAATCTCTTTGCTAGCCAGGAATAAACAAATGAGAAATGCGAAGAAAGGTGTCTTTAAAATTGAAACCAATAATCCAGAATATCTCGAAAATGGTTAACTCTGCAAAAAAACTCTGATGTATTCCATTCAGATGACTTTCTCTACATCTCTGCAACAAATTATTGTTAAAAAGCTTATGCTTCTATTTACTTCATGGGAGATAAGGGGAGAGACACAAACACTCACACTCTCATACATACATACATACACACACACCTGCACCTTTTTCTAAAAATACTTTTTTTTTGGATTCAGGGGACCCAAAACATATATTTTCAGTGAAATCTCAGTATCTAATTTTTGGGTGCATTACAATACCTTCTCCATACACTATGTACATAATATGTGTAGAGAAAGTAAAAAATAATTGAAAACTTCAATATGTACCTAATAAAACTGCAATATGATTCCAAACGGACTTCATTAACTTAGGGCAGGTGTGGACCCTTAATTATCATGCAGGTTTTCAAATATGTATCTAAAAGTAATGTAGAAAAGTATAGTCTGAACAAGCTTCAGAGCAGTGGAATGATTTGAGCACATAACTTGTAGTTTACAAGTAAACAGTTAAACATGTTTTTGTGTGCTGTGTACAAGCCCTTTAACATTTGATGAAATTAGGCACAACCCTATACCTGACTCTTAGGACTTAACAGAGATCATACACACATCTAAAATGTTAATATACAATCCATTAACCATATGAGAAACATGAAGATTGCATCCAAAATACAGAAAATAAAATACAACAGGTCAGGTAAGTTTTTGTATACCGCTGTTTAAGAAAATACTTTCAGGTAATTTTCTGGAAATATTATTTTATGTTACTAATGTGCCATGCTTGAAGAAATGTGTAGTCTTATTTTATTTCCTGCATGGGTTCATTAGTAATAAGCATTTTGAAAACAGTTAATGTTACAGAAAAAGTTATTTGAATGAACTCTACATTTACCGTGAAGCAAATTTTTTCTCTTATTGTTTACCATTATACAAATTCATTCAGAATACAAAGGACCTTACAAGGTACTCACATCAGATTCAAGGCTTTTCTTTTGGAGCAGGGAGGGAATTTAGGAGGTCTTGAAATATAATATATTTCCAATTAAATATCAATACCAAAATAAAAATTTTGGCTTGAGAAAATTAGATTAAATAGAAAATTATTAGACAAAGCTGAAGAATTTCAATATCCAGGTAGCAATATACCATCTGATGAAAGAAGTTAAAAAGAAATTATTAACAGAATATGCCAAACAAAACTTCCCTTCAGTAAGATAAATATATTATGTTATTATATATTAGTTTAGAAATTAGGAAGAATTTGTATATATTGAGCATAATGCTATACAGATATGAAACTTGGTCAATACTAAAATCTGAGAGAAGAACAGAAGCATTTGAAACATGGTGCTACAGTAAAATGCTGAAAATTTGTTGGACTGATAAAACTACTAATGAAGATTACATGAGAGCAAAAGCAAAAAGAGAAATTTGGAACTGAGTAAGAAAAAGAAGAATAAAATTCATATGACCATTTATTTAAGGACAGTAAAATATTTTGAAAATTATTATCAATGACACCAGTGAAGCCAAGAATAGCAAAAGAAGCAAGGCTGCAATATATGGAACAAATTAACATCATCATAAGAAGAATTAAAAAGGAAAACAGAAGATCAGAATGGAAAATGGAACCAATCCAAGGATTGATGACTAAAAAGAGGATATCAATATCAAATTTTTGGGATAGAAAGCAACACTTAAATAGCAAAATAAAAAGGAGTTGTTACTTCCAATTGTTATAAAATTGAGATATCCAAGTAATGGTACAATAGTGAAACTCCTGGTTCTTCACATTTTTTTCACAATTTAAAAAAATGTATGTTAGATGTAAATATTGGTGCATATCTGACTAATCTTTTCCTCTTCTGCTCACATAGAGATGGTAAAGAGACCAAAGAGTGTACTCCTAAAGAGAAGAGCAAAATATTTTATTCAGCAGAAAAAATTGAATTAAAGTAATTGTTACAAAGTTGTCAACAGTAAAACAGTAAAACTTAATCAAAATGTATTTTTATAGTTCTCATTAATTAAATTTAGTTGCATGAGATATCTTTTTTACATTAAGCATTGTTCAAAATATAAGAAAACAGGTTTACACTGTTTGCCTATATGTACATATCTCTACAAACTTTTATCAGTATACATTAAAATAATTGTATACCTTCTTTCTATTAGGTAGAATTTCATTGCCCTTATACACTTTGGCAGTGGTGTTACATTGCTAGTTTAACTAAGACTCAGGTTAATCTTTATGAACAAACCAAGTACACATGTATACAGTTTACACAAGCAGCTATGATGTAAGAAAAGTTGTTGTGTCACAGTGATGGTAACAAATTGAAAAAATAGACATTCTGTCTGTCGTTTACCAGTCTGTGTTCAAACTATGACATTTACAGTAGCATGAAAAGAAACTGCTGCGACCATTTCCCATTAGATTAGTTCATGTTTCTATTATATAGTCTCAAAATTAACTGGCCCATCAACATGATTAGACTTCCCAGAAATCTTGTATTATATAGGATTTTCCGTATTTGAAGAAGAATCTTGTTCCATATTATTGTCGTAAGAGATGTCAAGAATAATTTGCATTTTGAAATGGTTGCATGTTCTCATAATGGTTGGTCACACGGTCACACTGTAGAATACTGACTGTTTGCATTGTCAAGTCATATGGTCATGTGTTCAAGTCATGTTGGCAGATGATTACAAAAAGGAAAGACATTTAATGGACTTGTGGCAGTTGATTTTTGTTATTTGCCATTTATACAGAAAGAAAATAGCTTATTTCTACCTGAACAAATGGCAAATTTAAGGGGAAAAGGTATTCATGGTTATCACCTTTGAAAAATAATAGTTTCAAAGTACAGTGTAACACTTGCAATCACATGACAACACTTCTGTTGCACATGATGGTGAATAACTTGAAACATGCCTCTACACTCTATCATAAAAATCAATGCAGTCTTCTTCTAAGTAGTAAATAATAAACTTCTTTACGAGCAAGAATAGTATTGTAAAACAACAGTGGAATCCCAAAGAATTATCACAAAGTAAAGCAAAGTGATAATTATAATAACTTTGATTGTAATGTACAGTTCATTTGGCACATGTTTGGTGACATTTCTAGCAGATTGACTAAACTGACCAATAGCAGAACGAAAGTAAAAGATGATTGGAATCAAAAAAATGTAAGAGACTCTATTTTACAACGAATTGTGTGTATTTTCAATTGAACAGCCCAAAATTTGATCACCTAAAGAAAAATGGTTAATTATCAATATAACATAAATTGAATGTCTTGGTTCATAAGTCTCTACAAAGAGGATTTTCAATTTCATACAGTATGAACATTGTTTGAATTTGATAAAGAGTGAAATTTTGCCCATGATCTTATAAGAATGATGCAAGTTGTTTTGACAAATACAAGGAAAATGTGCAAGGAGGATAGAATATACAGATGACCTAATTGTAGGTATATTAAGGGTAATTTTTCATTATATTAGGTTCCTTGCCCCCCCCTTCCCCCCAAAACAATAAAAAAAAAACTAAGAGAAATTTTTCATTTGGACTAAAACTTTGACCTAAAATCTTTATTCTGCACACAATACTAGCAAAAATCCAAAATTATTAACCCATGTAGAAAATAATGTGAATGATATAAGCCATTCCAATGACTTCATAAATACAGACTTTACTATCTGAAAGTGACTGAAGGTGTCAAGAGAAGAGTGCTACAGTGAGCATGACAATCTCAAAAAGAACAGTCCATTAATAAAAGACCAACTGTAATCAGAGTGACACTCTTGAAGCTGCTGCTGAGAAGTGCACTTTTGGGTTGTGTATTTCCCATTTTGAGTCTTGAATTTGCCATTTTTATCATCTTATTATGTACTATGCTTGGCATTTATATAGATATTACTACTAAATTGACTTCTTGCTTATAGAAATTAATTTCTCAAGGTTATTTGATATTTGTTTCCCCACAAGATCTCCATTCTGTATTAGTCAAGGAGAGGTAAGCCCTATTCTGACAATGTAAAATTGCTAAATGCATGATTCCCTATTTAAGATATCAGATTTAAATTTTTACATAACTTGGATGCCTGTCTTCTAAGAACACTAATCTTCTTTAACTCAAAAAGCTCATTTATTAAAGATGTCAGACTTATTTCCCAATTTATAACTAACTACCTTAGCGAAATTCGTGAACTTTTTTATTTTTTTGTTTAATAAGTAACCAAATGAGATTCACAATAGCACCTAGAGGTTGTTTTTATGATCCTTAACTTTAATTAGCTATCTTCTGTAGTTTATAACAAAATTGGTCATTTATACCAGCAAATGACAGTCACAGAAAAAGCTGTTCAAAGCAAAATATACTAAACAACCATGCATATTTTTTGTATAGGTTAATTATTCTTGTTAAAGATTTTTATGGTTTTTATTAGGCAGAGTCAGCTGAAGAATTCAATGCCATGGCTGGAGTTTGAACACTCATCTCCCACTTTCCTTGTGGTTGTTCTTAACCAGTAAGCTACTAACTAGAGCAACATGCTAACCATAATTTTAAATTTTTCAACTGAATTTATCTTAAACAAACTTTTATACTTATAAAAAAAGAAACCACATGGCTTGAGCACCAGAATTTGTCATTTTCTTAAGAGACTTAGTACCAATTTGCAGAGCAAAACTTCCCAATAAGCATGGGTTACTCTTATTTTTCTACTACACATGTAGGAGTTACATTTTTTTTTCCCCTGTGAAGTGGTGCAAGATTTACAGTACAAAATGGCATACCATTTTTAAAAATCTGATATGTTACATTCACATTACACTCTTTACCTCTTCTGCAACAAACTGTTCTTAAAAAGCGTATTCTTCTACCTATTTCATATATATCAACATAAGTATTTTTCAGAAATACTACTTTGTAGATACATAGAAATAAAATAATACTCTATGCTAAAGTGATGTTCAACTTTTTCAAGAGCTGGTCACCATGTGATGCACTGACATTCCAGGCTGTGCTGTGGCCGAGTGGTTAGACCACTCACCTCTCACCTAGATGGCTCGGGTTCGTCCCACATGATCACATGTGGACAAAGTGGCGTAGGGGTGGATTTTTTCTGGGTTTCTAGTTTCCACAACCATTGCATTCCACAGATGCTCCATCTTCATTCCATGTATCATCAGTGCCACCGCCTGTGGTGCCATTGTAATAAAAACAGGCTTTAACAACATTAAAAAAACAAAAAAAAACTGATATTTCATTCCTTGCTTGATGACCAGGGGAAAGAAAAATGAGTAATAATTTTCCAATTGAGAAATGTATAAGTATTTCTAAATTGAAATCAATAACTAGGAATATCTTGGAAATTGTTAATTGCACAAAAAAAGATGTATTTTATCTAATGATGCTAATAACAAAGTCTTGTTGAAAACAAGTCACTGAAAGCTTTATAAGCCAGTAATTTACTGAGACAAGGCTGTAACATGTTTGAATATTTAAGCCATCATTTTGGACTGAAATTAAATCCATAACTTTGGACCCCAAAAGCCCAAATTTAACCAACAGTACCACAGAGATATGATCATGCATCTTAAAAACTGCTAACCTTTTATTCAAGTGGTTTAAATCCATACATATTACATTTATACTAGATATATCTGCAGATTTATACAAAAAATGAAACAGAAAAAGGCTCACGTTAGTGAAAAGATAACTTTCACTCCCATAAACCAAATTAAACATAATGCTAAAAAACTACTTATAATGATATTTTTAAATAAGTTTCTGTATTAAACGTCAGAACATCATTTTTTTTTTTCAGAGCCGTGAATACTCTTTAACATCAATAATAAGACAAAATTAGCTTCAATATAATCTGTACAAACAATACAAAATACTATTAAATAACAAAGAAAATAAAATCGCTCTATGGGAAGATTCGTGCAAAACAAAGTCTATAATTCGGTACATGAATTCATACATGCATGATTAAACCTCTTGCACAAAAAATTAAATCTCCTCTGACAATATATTCTTATAAATATTACAGTTATAACCTAAACTATATTGTTAATCACACATTACTATAAGGTGGTTATGTTAATGAGAAAATGTTTTAAGTTGTTTATATACCTTGAGTTGTGCATTACATGACAATGTTGTTTTATATGATTATGTTCAACATGTTTAAGTCTCATTCCCAGAAGGATGAAGAACAACCCAATTTGATATATTTCATACAATGTGTCAGAGAAAATTGATAGGTAGGTATCTGGTAGATAGTTTCCATATTGCTTCAATGAATTTAAAAAGAAATGAAGGTCTGGACATCTAAACCCCTCTGATGGTCTGCAAGAGTGAAAATAAGCTATTGCTGATTATATCCATCCTTTCAGATACTGTTTGAATGTTTTATATTTTGTGTGTATTTCTCTATGTGACTTGGTAAATGAAAATGCTTTTGAGATACAGCCGTTATCAGCTCTGAAAATAATAAACACTTTTTGAATAAATTAAAATGGTTGCATATAACGTCTACAATGTGATGAGAATGCATATTTCATGTTCAGCACAGATGTTTTGACCTTGATAACGCTTACAGTGCTAGTAACTAATGTAAATAACTACTAGCACCCAGTAGTAGGAGTATAAACAAACCACTACCAGTTTTATGCAGGTTATACAGCACTGTAAACCTAACCTTTTTGAGCTTTTGTTTTCTTAAACATAGTTGCCTAACTGGTCAGGTGATCTTAACGTGGAGCACAATGCATGCGTTAAAAGCAAAAATAAAAACAAACATGCCTATAATGAAACACATGAACTGGATATTCATATTATATTGCATGCCTCACCTTACATTCGCACGTCATTTGATAGTTCATGCCTGTCGTAAAGTAAACTTGTACAAAATTAAACATCTTTTAAGGGGCTCTGACGTGTAACGTCTTTTAATTTGCTAATCATTCAGAATACCACTGTGCTGAGTACAGCATTTCACATCATATTAACTGACTCATAATCATGTACATTCATCTGTTGATCAGTCCGTTTAACGAACGTTCCTAAATCGAAGCTCTATACCTCTCGCTCGCGAACTAACCACACTCCTAATACTTAAGAGAGCAGGATCAGGTTTTCTGTGCCTCCATTACAAGTAGCCAAAACATTGACCTGGATCGCTGCAGTACGCTTTCTTCGAGCTAACCCATTCTTCAAACGAAATGCAGCTGATATTCCATAAATGCTTGAATCGACGCCTTACTCTAAGGCTAATAACCCACATAAACTTCGAAAAATATTCCTAAAACGTGGGTATCGATGTGTTAGATTGAAGATAATTAACCGTTTAGCTTTAGTATGAAGTACTGCAGATATATGTATACTCTCGGTAGTTAATTGTATGTTGTATAATTGGCTTATTCGTGTATTTATCCTGAAAAAATGTTATCCTATGAGTATGTTAACAAAAGAATACAACTCAAAATCCAGGTAGGTTCATGCTCAATAAAATTTTAACTTTATTTATTTTTTTTTTTTTCTTTTTCTTAATCATTACTTACCATATAGTATAAATGTTCTACAATCAAGATCGCTCCGAGGATAAAAAAAATATCCCACCGGTGCCCTTACGAAGTAGAAGTTAATCAGATTTGGAAACTAAATGTAGTATTTCCGATAATATTCTCTCACAACGGCAGTATCCAATATACTTTTCCTACTGAATCAGCGCTCTCTACCAAGAAACACGGTGGCCAGAATTGATACGTGGTGTACGGTTTCAGACATCGTCGGCCAAGAGAGGATATTAGGTTCAGGCCAAAATAAGACTTACTTAGAATGAAATTATAACTACTTGCAGCAAACTAAATACAATCCGTTCCAAGTGTTTGGTTACGAAATTTGTTTTCTTTCTTTTTCGAAACAAAACCAAATATAGGCAGTGAATATTATAATTTGAATATTAGAAAATCGGTATAATCTATTTATTTGTAGGTTTCGTCCATGAGACCAACCAGCAGAGTTCTGGGATATTGCGTACAACGTCGTGCAACGAAGAACCATGGCCAGTGACTTACCGTAGGTAATGAACACGCTGATTTTCTCCACCAAAAGACGAATATAAAAAGGACTGTGTGTGTGTGTTTATGGGGGTGTGTGTGTAAATGTAAATGGCGTGTTATTTATGGACGCTCATAAACTGCTCAGCGTCCCATACTGAATTGGGCGCGAAAGACAGCTTAATTTTGCTCAGAGGCCTCTCTATCAGGCTTGAGGTTCTTTTAGTGTGTGTGTGTGTGTGTGTGTGTGGGTGGGTGGGTGTGTGTGTGGGTGCGTGCGCGTGTGTGTGTGTGGACGCTCATTAACTGCTGCAGTTCTCAGCGAATCATTTCTTTACTGGGCGTGAAAGACCGCTTAATTTTGCTCAGAGGGCTCTTTTATCAGGCTTGAGGTTCTTTCACGTGCGGTAAATCTACCACACGGGACCAACAGCTTTACTTCCCTTCCGAAGGAAGTCATGCTAAGGATTTTTTCGCCGGAAAAAATCCATCGTCCGCCGTATTTGAACCCGCGACTTTGGGTATATGCAGTGTGTGTGTGTGTGTGTAGGGGGGTGTGAGTGCGTGCGTGGGTGTGTGTGTGCGCGTCGACAGTATAGCTCAAAAACGAAAAGATCGTTAAATACCAAACTTGGTGTTTATGTTTAGTATCTTCCAAGGATGCGACAAGAAGATTTTCAATAAGACCCCCCCCCCCACCACAAACTACCCATCTTTACAAGGAAAATGTTTGAAAATTTTGTTTTTCTCAAATATTGCTCTAACAGTTTTAATTAAAATACCGTATGTTAAAGATATTTACATTACAAATAAAATGTATATTTTAATTTTCTGGGAATAGCCTCTAAGGAGCTCTTTATTCTGGATGATTTTTTTTTCAGAATTTTGCATAACTGTTAAACCGTAAATAATACACAAAAACTTGCTTTATAAAAATTTAGATCTCATTAAAGCGTGTAATTTATGTCACATACGCTTTCCTTGTAAGAGTCGATTATTTTCGACATATTTCTTGTTACTGGAACTTTTCTCAAACGGGACCATCAAACCGAACCGAATCTCAATTGTTTCACATAACCACCAGCTTTTAAAACATTTGACTATCGCTTTAGCCTAATATATTCCCTTTTTTTTTTTTAATAGGCCTTTATTAGCGCATGTTCCATTACACATATAGTAATACTACATGCCGTTGTATACCTACATTAGATAAATAAACATACGATTCTGAACTTGTACTTGGTAGAGTCACCATAAGTTATCAAAGAGTACCTGTACAGAGCAATAGCCATATTACATAGACAATTTAGACAGCAGGTAAGGATATTTTCTTGGTGTCTGATAACCTAAGAGAGTCAGGTAAGACATTTAGTACGAGGGCCTTTTTTTTTTTTTTTTTTAAACCTCCGATAGCCTATAAATATAAGACAAGTTCATAAAAAAATTATTTTATTACTAAAAGTTTTGTACACTTATGGTTACTTTTCAACATAATCATCGAAAAGATTGAGACATTTATCTTACCTGTGCACATTGCAGATTCTAGTTCAATTTTAGACTAAGGCTCTTTCCTGAGTTTTTCCTATTGGTTCCGGAGACAATATGGCTACGTGACAGATGAACGACAGGTTTCCAGATTTCGTCGAGGTTAGGTTACGCTATGTTAGTTTAGGTGTATGTAAATGAACTGGAACGAAATAAGGGGTAAACATGGACTTTCTGAAAATCAGTTCTTCTTTGCAATACGAGATACACAGCCTTCCGTTCGTTTTGTCTGTTTTTGCATGGGCAGCCATGTTGGTCAATCGACCAATGGCAGAGTCAAATCTAAAACTGAACCAGAATCTGCAATGTCGTGTGCACAAGCTTTGCAATACCCGCCTCAAAAAAATGTTGACGCCAATGATTTCAAATGAGCATTAACGTTGTTTGGAAGATCTTCGTGGGGTTGAAAGTGGTGCCCTCCTAACCACGTCATCAGTTCAGGGAAAAGGTGAAAGTCTCTGGGTGCCAGGTCAGGACCGTACGACGGATGATCGAAAATGTTTCATTGAAATTGTTCAAGGAGCGGCTGGGTTGCGTCAGCAGTGTGTGGACGAGCGTTGTCGTAGATCAACACAATTGCTGAAGTCAGCATTCCTCTTTGTTTTGAACGGCTCTCCGCAAACGTAAAGTACGAAGATCTTCAAAACAACGTCAATGCTCATTTGAAACTAATGGCGGCAACATTTTTTGAAGTGGGTATTGCAAAGCTTGTGTACAGGTACAATAAATGTCTCAATCTTTTCGGTGATTATGTTGAACAGTAACCATAAGTAAGTAACTTTTAGTGATAAAATAATTGTGTTCTATGAACTTATCTTTTATTTATAGCATATCGGAGGTTGAAAAAGAAAACGGCCCTCGTATTTTGAACATAGTAAGGTCCATCCATGTTAATAGAAAGTTAAGTTTATTGTTGATCTGTGTAATAATCTCTTTTGTCTGGTATTGAAGTTGTGTACCTGTAATTAGTTCGTATATTATACGGAGTTTTGTATAAAACGTAATGAATAAGAGAAATATATTAAAAATTTAGAATTGCAGCTCCCAGACAGCATACAACCTCTGCAGGATGCTCTGAAATAGCTATTATTCTCAATGTTTTTTCTCTATAGTTGTAAAATGTGTTTCTTGTCTACAAAGCTGCACCTGAGAACGATTCCATATTTCAGGATGGAGCATGAAAATACACGTGGTCTGTTGTGTTTAGACTACCGAAATATAATATATATATATATATAATATATAATTATATAGTAAATTAAACATAATTATATTTAAATATGACACAAGCTGCGCATAGGTTCTTTATGCCTTAAATTTTAATCTGGATGTCGTGATGTAGCAGAATATTCTTCCTACAATACGCTACTCTCTCAGCCATTAATATTTTATTGAAAAGGAGTATTGGCATTTTCTGTTAATATTTGCTCTCTGAAGTCAACTTCTATTTCTAGCAAGTTGCTTATTTCAGATGTACCTATTAAATCATAGGAAAATATTGCTATTGGAGAATAATACCTAGTAGTGGTTAGACCAACGGTTCCCAACCGGTGTGCCCCGGCACCCTAGGGTGCCGTGTGATTGGCTAAGGGGTGCCGCGACATATTGAGATAGTCAAAAAAATACCTTCTACTGAAGCCTTAAGTCTTGTAAGGTCTTGAAGTAAAATAAGTCAAATCAATTACTCTCATGCACGGCAGATGGTGATAGTGGTCGATTCATTTCAATAATTCAGTTATACTAGTATCCCACAGATGGCATTACAGCTATACCCTGCCGAACATTCCCGAGACTACTCGCTTCCTCACGAACATTCCCGAGACTTCGACAGATGAATATATAAAAGTGTACGCCGCTTGGCGCTTTCAGTTGTCTTCCTCGCGTTGATTCACAGTGTTTAGCTATGGATAAGTTCATTGTTAAACGTAAACGCCAGGACAGTGAAAGTGAACAGTCGGCTCCTACTGCTTGCTTTAAGAAGCCAAATCTTACAGTTTCTCCCGGACCGTCGAATTCACCACATAAAGAAGACAAACGAAAGAAAAGAACATACCAGGACAGTTACTTAGCGTATGGATTTAAGTGGAATAACAACGAGGAAAACCCTATCCCTGTGTGTTTAGTTTGTGGCGAAACACTTAGCAATGAGGCCATGGTACCTAGCAAACTGAAGCGGCATCTTACAACAAAGCATCCTAGTGTGTCACAGAAAAGAGTAATGTATTTTTCACATATATTAGAAGGGGAGAAGAAGACAGCTGTGCGAATGGTAAAGAGAATGACCATAGGTGATACTGTTCTTGAAGCCTCATTTAAAGTAGTAGAACTGATAGCTAAAAAAAAGAAACCTCATACTCTTGGAGAGGAAATCATTGGTCCTGCATGTCAAGTTATAGTTTCAACAATACTTGGCGAAGGAGCAGCTAATCAAATTTCGAAAGTTCCTCTGTCCAACAACACAATCAGCCGCAGGATATCTGAAATGTCATGCAATATCAACGAACAAGTCACGGAGAAAATAGAAACTTATAGAACATTTGCTTTGCAAGTAGATGAGAGTCTCGATATTGGTGACAAACCGCAACTCCTTGGTTTTATCAGATATATTGATGAAAAAGATATTAGTGAACAGGTTCTGTTCTGTAGACCTCTGGAGACTACAACCACAGGCCATGATATTTTCGTTTCTATTAATTCCTATCTCAATGACCATGATTTTTCATGGAAAGACTGTTGTGGTATGTGTACAGATGGTGCACCATCTATGTCTGGGAAAATTAAAGGTTTTACTGCCAGAGCTCTCAATGAAAATCCATCCATTATTATAACTCACTGTTTTCTGCATAGAGAGGCATTAGTCGTGAAAGCGTGTAATGAAGATTTTGCTGAAGTGTTTAACCAAGTTGTGAAAATGGTGAACTATATGAAGTCTCGACCTTTAAAGTGCAGAATTTTTGAACAGTTATGTCGCGCAATGGATGCAGCTCATACCTCTTTGTTACTTCACACAGAAGTAAGGTGGTTGTCGCGGGGTCGTGTATTGAACCGGTTTCTCGAACTTAAAGACCAGCTAAAAACTTTTTTTAAGGATGAAAATCAAGACACATTTCATGAGCTCTTACTAAGTGATTCTTGGTGTTTTGAACTGTCGTATCTGGCAGATATTTTTCATAAGCTGAATGAACTGGATGTTTCGATGCAGGGTCGACATGAAACAATAATCTCCTCAACCAATAAAATGAAAGGTTTTAAAAGAAAACTTAGTTCTTGGAAGTCTGCAGTTCAAAAAGGAGATTTGTCGAACTTTCCATTTCTTCTTAATGTGGCAGGAGATAAAGATCTGGGTAAACTGAAAGACCGCATTTGTGATCACTTATCAAGATTGCAAGATGCAATAGATGCGTATTTTCCAACTATTTCCACTACGAATCTCGACGGGGTTGTCTCACCATTTGATTTCGTAGATAGTGCAGAGGAAATAGATTTCACTGCTTGCGAACGAGATGAATTTATTGATCTTTGCGCTGATTCCACACTCAAAGGTAAGTTCACCAAGAGTGAGGCGTCGGTGGCTAGTTTTTGGCTTCAACAGAGAGAGGAGTACCCTAACCTAATGAAGAAAGCAATTAACGCACTTGTGCCCGTTTCAACATCCTATTTATGCGAGCAAGCCTTCTCTGCTATGGTGACAATAAAATGCAAAGCAAGAAATAGACTGAATAAACTTGAGGATGATTTGCGTGTTTCACTGTCAACTTTAAGACCCGACATCACATATCTGTGCTCTAAGCATCAATCACAAGTTTCACATTAATCATTAATTGAACAAAATTTATTGATGTATTTTTACTCAGTGATTGTAGTAAAGTTTACTGTATTATGTTATGGTGTACGTTATTATTATATAATATTTCAATAAATTAACATATAAAGCTTAATTTTCTTTTAATTCAAGGAAGGGTGCCCTTGGTGTTTAATGTTATTCCCAAGGGTGCCGTGAACTTCAAAAGGTTGGGAAACACTGGATTAGACACTTCATACCCATTTCCCTTTTTCGTACTTGCTACACAGAGACTAGGTACATTATTTAAATGTCAGAATGGGTTTTGGTAGCTCAGTTAATTGGGTGCTGGCCTTCTGAACTGAAGGTTGGGGTTCAAACCCGGTCCAGACTGATGGTTTTTAAATGTGCTTAAAAGCAACAGCCCCATGTCAGTAAATTTACTGGCATGTTAGATAAATTTTGCGGGACGAAATTCCGGCACACCAGCGGCGCTGATATGATCCTGGCAATTGACAGCGCCTTTAACAAATAACATAAAAAACGCCATAAAGATATTAACTATTCAAATTAATTCATCCAGCTCTCAGATACGCAACTGTTACACTCAAGTATAAATTGGTTGCTGACTTTTGTTATTGCTCGAGAAAAAATGTACTTGCACTGTGCATTGTATTAATTTTTAATTGTAAGCTAGACAAATCAAACTAGGATCCTCTAAAATTATGAAAACATGCAGAACAGCATCGAAAATCATCGGATGTTTTCTCTTGAGAGGGGACAGGGTAATGTCTTTTAAGCTGGAAGGTCATATCAGATCATGCATTGATAAATTGAGTCAAATGATGCTTCAACGAATCTGGAATCTATAGCGTTAAAAGATATCTGATATTAATTTTTTCAGGATAAAGAAAAACACCGGAAAAAACTTTGTCCGGGTAACCCCCTTAACTGTGATTCAAACTTGAGACCTATGGAATGAGAGGCAGACCGCCTCTCATTCCACGGAGGTGGACGTTTCCGTTCTTGAGATCCAATATTGAATAGAACTCGATGATATTGTACATGTTATACAGCAAGTAACTTTCATCAATCACATAACTCACGAGCAGTATAATTATGAAGTTACTTTAATTTCACACATCCCACACGATAACGGAACCTATAGTGCAGTTAGAATTCCATGCACTATAGTTTGCATGCTTTTCGCCATAAGTTAAGGAACACGGTGTGCAAAATTTGGCAAATGGCGATTATCTAGACTGAAGCTAGATGCTAACTAGGATGAATGAATGCTCAGTAATTTACAATATAGGCTACATATAAGCATTCTGTACATAATAAGCAGTATAGCAATTGCGAATGACAATTTCTACTTCCAACACAGCAAAACGCCAATGATTTGGCATGCAGACAAATTGCCGTACTTCTTTGTTTTCAACAGCTCGTAATTATGAGCTCACTGAATTGCAAACTACTAAGTCAGTACGTTTTGTTTGTAATTTAAAAATAATGACAGAACTATTATAAATGCCTAACTACGAAACAGTGATCAATAATATTGTTCCAAATGTTGGAATTCAAAGCACACACCGGTGACAAAGGGAAATATGTTCCCTGCACCCTTTGTCCTATGCAGTCTAAAAGCAATATCTGGGGTAAGGGCTCCTTAAGATTTGACTTGTATGGTTAATCATTGAATTGCCAGAATTTACAAACATTTGTTTCACCGCGCATTATTTCTGCCATTCATTTCATTTAACACACGGTTTTGAAAGTACAGATACACAACAGAGTGAGTACATAAGTTTTGATTGAATTGTCTTACTCTCCAGGAAACATCTTCGTTATTTGTTATCTAATATATGCATTGCCTAAATAATTATCTATAAGCGGACAAATAATAAGATGCACGAAGACTTTTGGGGACCAATTCGTTCTCGCGGTGAACAACGCGATATTTACTTACTGGACTGAGGCAATAAAGCACAACTTGAACCTTCTACTTCAGTGTACAAGCAATTTGGCTATTTAATTATTTTGGCTGAGCATTTCATAACATGGCCCTCGGGGGCTCATCTTGGTGAGTACGGGGAGTAGCGCCCCCCGAGGTGCCTGAGCTACCCGATGTTCGTGGGTATAAACGGACCACCCTGCTTCCTGGGGACATAAATAAGAAAACCTGGTCCTCCTGGTTTTTTTTCTCTCTTTATCCCCTATTTACATTCCCCCCTGTATGATTACTGGTTTTACTGTTCCTTTACACAAACACATACACATTACACAAACATATAACACCATGCCCAAGGCAGGACTCGAACCCACGATCCCCTGCCCACGAAGCACCAAAGCGAAATGCCTTAGCGAGCGTGGCCATGGGGACCGGCGTTAACAACCTAATCTTGTAAAAAAACTATTGTTACGAAACCTGCAAAAAAGGCTCGGAATGATTTAATGTTGGCGACCTGGAACGTAAGGACAATGCTGAAACCTGGGAAAATGAAAGGAATAGCAAATGAAGTATTAAAATATAAATTAGATGTGGTAGCGCTTCAAGAAATAAGATGGGCAGGGGAAGATAGAATAGATAAAAAAAAAAAAGAAGAATATACAGTATTATATAGTGGACCTAAAAAAGCTGGACTTAATTGTACAGGATTTATTATTTCAAAGGAAACCAAAGAGAGTCTAATAGTATTTAAATCAATTAATGAACGAACCTGTAAAATACGCCTTAAAGGTAAATTCAGAAATATTATTATATTATCCATATATGCACATACAGAAGAGAAAGAAGAGATAGAAAAGGAAGAATTTTATGAAAGCTTAGAAAATACATGTAATTTAGTAGGAACTTATGATACATTGGTGATACTATTTAAATGGAGTGGCAGGGAAACACACACTACCTCAAATAAGTAATGAAAATGGTAATCTACTTGGACAAATCGCAGTTAGAAATAATATGATTATCATAAGTACTGCTTCCCCCACAAACAAATACATAAAGGAACATGGAAAATGCCAGGCTCAGATATAGTAAATCAAATTGATCATGTGCTAATTAAAGCAAGACATACATCATCAATTATAGATGAAAGAAGTTGTAGAGGCCCAAATTGTGATTCGGATCACTTTTTGGTTAAGGTGAGAATGCGAATAAGAATAAAGTAAATGGAGAGGGTTCAAGAGAACAAACATACGAGGTACGTTCAGAAAGTAAGATCCGTTTGGTAATAAAATTAAATTGTGTACAGATACAGAATAATTATTTATTGCACAAAATTCTACAACTCTTAAACTACTTTTCCACATAACTGCCGAAATTTTGCAGGTATTGGTCATAGCGTGGTACAAGTTTTTGCATACCTTCTTCATAGAAGTTTGCCGCCTGTGTCTTCAAAAAGTTGGAAACATTTTCTTTCAGCTCGTCATCATTGTTGAAGTGTTGACCGCCAAGGAAAGACTTGAGATGTAAGAACAGATGAAAGTCGCTAGGAGCGAGGTCAGGACTGTACGGAGGATGGTCAAACACGTCCCAGCCAAATCCCTGTAGGAGGTTTTTCGACACATTTGCAGTGTGTGGTCGTGCGTTGTCGTGAAGAAAAACAACACCTTTTGACAGCAATCCTCGGCGCTTATTCTGTATTGCGCGGCGCAATTTCCTAAGTGTCTCGCAATAAACATCTGCTTTGATTGTTTGACCACGTGGTAAGAAATCAATGAGTAAGATGCCTTTCCAGTCCCAGAACACTGTGCACATCATTTTTCGAGGTGTCAAGATTTTTTCGGCTTAACCTTTGCTGGGGATGAAGTGTGCCTCCATTCCACTGATTGCCGCTTACTTTCAGGGGTGCCGTAAGAAACCCAAGTCTCATCTCCTGTGACTATCTGTGTCAGAAATTCTTCGCCGTCTTTATCATAACGGGTTAAAAACTGAAGTACACTACCCATCCGTCTTGTTTTGTGTTGCGCAGTAAGAATCTTTGGTACCCAACGTGAGCAAAGTTTACGAAATTTCATTTTTTCGGTAACAATTTCATGAATTAGTGATCGTGAGCTTTGGGGAAATTCCATAGCGAGAGCGCTAATTGTAAACTTGCGGTTTTCCTGGATCTTGTCATCAATCGCGTTAACCAGTTCTTCTGTAACCAAAGATGAACGCCCACTTGTTCTTCATCGTGCACTTCACTTCCTTCATTGAATTGTCGGACCCATCTTCTCACCATTGAATCATTCATCGCATTTTGTCCGTGAACTTCGCAAATTTGCCGATTAATTTCAATTGGTTTCACTTTCCCAGCATTCAGAAAACGAATCACAGATCTGATTTCACAAGAGGCGAGATTTTCAATCAACACTGACATTGTAAACAAGCACAACAAAGCATATGTGGCTGACAGCCATCTCAAAATGGCGCACGTTTCTTCTCCTTGATACAGAGCGTCTACCGCGCATGTGCGGAACTGCGATCGCAGCGCTGCATCGGAGATAAATTGAAACGGAACTTGCTTTCTGGACGTACCTCGTATACGATGGGATGGAGAAAAAATAGAAGGTAAAGAAGAAAAAAAATATATCAAAATTTAATGAGCAGCAAATTAAATGTAAAAGGAACAAAAGAAGGTATAGAAGAACAATGGAGATGATAAAGGAGACAGTAAAAGAGGTAGCAAAAATAAGCATAAGTGAAAAGAAAATGGAAAGAAACACAGAATGGTATGATAAAAAGTGTGAGCAAGCTATAGAAAAAAGAATATGGCTAGGAAAAAATTGCTCCAGAAAGAAACTAGAAATAACTATGAAGAATACCGCCAAAGAAGAAGAGACGCTAATAACACATATAAGAAAAAGAAATGAGAATATTGAAAACGCTAACCCAAGAAATAGAAACATTTAATCAACATAGTGAGATAAAGAAATTCTATACGCATTGAAGCAAATGAAACAAAGGAAACAGAATGAAATGAAAGAATGTCTAAGTAAGGAAGGTAATATTCTTAGAGAAGATAAAGATATACTGGAAATATTGGCTGAGTACTACAAAGAATTGTTAAATAAACAGCAAACAATAAATAATCAGGAACAAGGAGAGAACGAAAATGGAAATATAGAAAGAATGGAAGAAGAAGATGTTTGGAATTTATATTTGGGATGTTAAAATAGCAATATAGAGCTTAAAGAATAATAAAACACAAGGAGAAGATGACATAATTGCTGAGCTAATTAAATATGGTGGGAATGGAATTGTGAAAGCAATACATAAGGTAATAATAGAAATATGGAGGAAGGAACAGATGCCTGAAAGCTGGAAGACAGGCATAATATGACCAACATATAAAAAGGGTAATAAATATCAATATCATAATTATAGGGGAATTACATTGCTAAATGTAGTATGTAAAATATTTTCAAGTATTTTAAATAATAGAGTTAAAAAGTATGCGGAAAATGTATTAGGCGAGTATCAATGTGGATTTAGAAGTGACAAAAGTACAATAGACCAGATATTTGTAATACGACAAATAATGGAAAAATTCTATGAGCATGGCATAGATTTATGCTTTTTGTTTATTGACTTTAAGTATGCATTTGACTCAATTGATAGAGAGGTTCTCTGTAACACCTTACAATGCTTTAAAGTGCAACCGAAAATAATAAGGCTAATACAAATGACAATGGAAAATACAAAAGCCAAAGTGAAAGTAATGAATAAATTAAGTCCGGATTTTAATTATAACACAGGAATAAGACAAGGTGATGGACTATCTACGACTCTATGCAATCTATCTCTGCACAGAGCAGTAAAAAATAGATACTAAAGGAACAATATTTTTTAAGTCTAGTCAGATATGTGCATATGCAGATGACATATTGACTGTGGCAAGAGATAAAAAAATGTTAGTTGAAGTTTATGAAGAATTAGAAAGAAGGTCTAAAGAAACAGGATTAGAAGTAAATGAAAAAAAAACTAGATACCTGAAAATGACAGCAGACAAAAGCAAAAGAATAATTTCAAAGCTAGTAATTGGAGACAAAACATTTGAAGGAGTATCTAAATTTAGATATTTAGGAGCACTTGTAAACAACAACAACAACAACAACAATAATAATAATTTAAACGAGTGCTTAAAAGAAAGAATTCAAAGTGGAAATGCAGCCTATTATGCAAATTTAAATATATTAAAATAGGTTTATTAGTACAGGGACAAAATACAAGAGCTATAAAACACTAATAAGACCAATAGTAACGTATGTTGCAGAAACCTGGACTCTAAATAATGTAGATGAAGAAATACTACGAAGATTTGAAAGGAAAATACTTAGACGAATCTTTGGACCTGTAAAGGATAAATACCAATGGAGAATAAGATATAACTATGAGATAGAAGAACTAATTCATCAGCAAAATGTTGTGAAATTTATAAAGGCAGAAAGAATAAGATATCTAGGACACATAGAGAGAATGACAGAAGATAGAATGCAAAAAAGAATATTGAAAGGAAGATTTTACACTAGAAGAAAAAAAGGGAAGACCAAAAACAAGATGGTTAGATGATGTGATGGAAGACCTAAGAAAGATTGGAATCAGAGGGTGGAAAAGTAAAGCAGAAGATAGAGATATGTGGAGGAGGATTGTGCAGGAGGCCAAAGCTTACCAATGGCTGTAGAGCCAGAAGAGAAGAATTTCATAACATGGATTTGATGATCTACGGAACGTACCTATGTATACATGAAGAGAAGCGTGTTGCACTTGTTCCGCATTGGTTATGCGGTTTCAATACGAACTAAATACAATCCGTGTTTACATGCCAACGTTCTATATGGAATTCGATACGACCTTCTCTAACAGATCGGATTTGAAATGCAGCTTAAATTGAATCTCCGTTTACATCAAATGAATACGAAAAGAGAGTTTTGTATCATTGCTTCATGTGCATATTGTTAATATTATCGGTCCCTCAGTAGAGAGAGGTCAGAGGAGACTGCTATTCAGATAAAGTTGGTGAAGAATTTACTCCACAAAATATTTAATAAATGTAACTATAGAATATAACTACAAATGGAGTAGGGTTACCACCTTTTTATTATTACATTCCCGGACACTTTTTTGAGGGTGTTGGACAGAGGGTGCAGGGAAGAAAAATGTTGTATACCACTTAGACAATCAAATATCAACTTAATGTTATAATATTCAGTAAAGTTTTAAAAATGATGGACTTTTACAAAGTACATTTCTTATATTTACAAATTATGTCTCTTATACTGCATATTATTAAGTACTATCAACTGTATCTTTGATCATTGAAACTTAAATGCATACTTCTCGTTTGATTTTTTAGCCTTAACAAGCAAGGGTTTAAATAGACGGTAGTCATAAAAAACATAATATTTCATTGATTCGAAGTTAACTTTATATTGAATTTCTGCTTTAACTACATTTACATCCAGGCTATTACGATTGTCAGTCCAAACATTTCATATTATGAAAAACACTCGTTCTGTAAATGCATTATTCACAGGAATAGAAAATATATACTGAACAATTACAAACACATTTGGTAAGGAATCAACTCCAGCTTTTGCAAATAAGAAGTTCCACTTTGAATTGCTTGAATTATGTTTTGAAATAAACTCTGGAAGAACTTCCTTTGTTCCGCTATTTGCCAAAGTAACCGTGTACTAACTGATTATTACTCTATTTTGAAAGTCTTACTACAGTATTTTGAAACACATAAATAGCAAATTATTGTGGAGTTAAAATATCGTGGTGGAATAATAAATCAGATTCCCGGACATATTAAGCCTGGCTTCGGACTCCGGACCCATTTTTGAATACCCGGACTGTCCGGAGTAATCCCGGACGGGTGATAACCCTAGAATGGAGGTAGTACTAATGTGCAGCGAAATGGCACAACCATTATCATAACATCGCGTGAATTGCAAAGCTGATTCTCATATCAAATGGTCCAGCATTAAGAAGAATGCATATGAGTGTTAGCCATAGATCGACCAAGAGAACCGATATACAAGGTGGTTCACCTGTCCCTTATTCATCTGCAACCCGCAGATTAAAATTTAACCCGAAAACATCGCTCCCGAGACCCATCTTCTGCATACTAACATTATAGACTTTGGCGCTGTAAGATGTAACTAAACATTAACGCATTTGATTAACGCGCCGTGATGGTATAAGTACCAAGATACTCGATTCAGGTTCGAATCCTACCTGAACGTTGATAATTTTCCCCCGCTTTTTTTCTTCCTGATTTGACACAAATCTAGATGGTATATTGAAACATTTTAACTTGCATATTTGTTTCTTTTATAATGTTTTCTTTATTTATGTTTATTCTAACTTTATTACTCAAGTTACAGGAAATACAAATGAAAAGGAACATTCTGAGGCACATTCATTCAGTTTCTTCTAAATATGCAGGTATTATTACAATGGTTTAAAATTAACATAGGAATTTCAGATAATATTAAGAACCAGACCCATTTTCAGGTTTTCTCTAAAACGAAAAATATACAAAATACCTATGATGAAAATCACAAACTGTGCCAAATACATACGCATTCAGCAATACTTCAGTTGAAAAGAATCCCCATAACTTAAAAAAAAAAAAAAAAACCTTCTCAATATCCACAAGATGAAGCGTTTCCGACATGAAACTTAGTGATGAACTTCATTTAGCGCAGCAGCTGTTCGAAATGATTACCTTCGTTGATATAGAGCTGTGCGCGATGTTGCAATGACAACCTGACACGTTGTAACATCTGGGGTGTGACGGACCTGCAGGCCTCCCTGATTAGTTGCTGAAGATGATTAACGTTATGGGGCTGTTGGTTGTACACTGTTTGTTTTAAATAATCCCATAGGAAGTAATCAAGTGGCGTAAGATCAGGAGATCTGGCAGGCCACGAGACAGGTCCTCGCCTACCTGTCCATCTTTGAGGATGTGTGCCGTGAAGATAATTTACGACGATTCTGGAACGATGAGGTGGAGCACCATCATGCTGAAACCACATCCATAATCTTTCATTTAATGGTACATGCTCCAGGTCATTTTGGAGGAAGTGAAGGTAGTGTGCTCCCGTAAGGTGACCTTCGAAAAATGAGGTCCGATTAGATGATCACCCAAAGTGCCACACCATACATTAATTCCCCACTGGTCTTGGAAACCTGCCTGTCTTACCCAATGAGGGTTATCGACACACCAGTAGTGCATATTGTAGTGATTCACAGTGCCATTGTTGTGAAATCACGATTCATCTGAAAACAGAACTTTGGATAAAAAGACTGAATCACGGTTCGAACTGCATAATACCCACTGGCAGAAATTTACTCGAGCTTCAAAATCACGACCATGGGGTTCCTGGTGTAGCTGCAGCGGTAAGAGTGAAACCTATTGTTATGCAGTATTCGCATAACTGATGACTTACTGATGTTTGTGTCTTGTGGCAGTGCTCGCGTGCTAATGTGGCTCGCGTGCTAATTACTTAAGACAGCGTCTAAAATCATGTCTTCATTGTGCTCAGAAGTAACTGGTACCTCTATAACAGGACCTGTCCTTTTAAATGCTACTGTTATACGTAAACATCGTTCAGCATTCCGAAAAGTGTTACGTGTAGGTGTCGTCTTTCTGGAAATCGATTTCCATACAGGCGTTTAGCCTGCAATGCGTTCCGCTGAGCTTCTTCATAAATAAGTAGCATGTCAACGTACTCATCAATGGAATACAAGGCGAGTTCACGACCGACTGAGTCTGCCTACCTAATGGGCTGTGAGGTTCATTGGAGATAACCTTAGTTGTAGGTGTAACACATACTTACATGTTTACCTCATGCATTTGTATCTAATGGGGCATGTCTAGAACCTAATTCTTCTGGTAGAATTCGCTAACCCCCGAAGGTTCCAGCTGCCAAAATGTTATAACCACGAAGAACAATCGATAACATATATTAGGTGTTCTAGTATTTTGCAATTATTTTTATTAACTTTTATACGTTTTGAAAATGTCCTTTATTATTGAAATTCTCAGTGAAACTTCTTTTTCAAAATAATAGAATGAAAATTAAGGATCGAAAACCGAAGAACACGTAAAATGAATTGTCGTTTGTTCCTCTTTCTTACAACTGTTTGTTTATACCGAAAATTATTAGAGTGGCAAACACTGAACTAATTTTGCACCTTGATACATAATACCTAAAGAAGAAAAAAAGTGCAGGCTGTAATACTCGAACCACAGACACACTGGAGGTGTTAAGGGGACACGAAATTAACCAGTTTTTTTTTGTTTTTTTTTATTTCCCCCCTATTTACATTTCCCCCCGTAGGTTTTACTGATTACTGGTTTAGTGGTTTTACTGTTTCTTTTACAAACATATACACATTGCACAAACATACAACATCCATGGCCAAGGCGGGACTCGAACCCACGATCCCCTGCCCACGAAGCACCAAAGCGAGACGCTTTAGCGAGCGTGGCCATGGGGACTGGCTCCAGTTGAGCTACTACCTCTGCGCCGTCTCTCCCCGTTAAAACTTGCAGGCATAGTGTCACATATGTCTCCTCTCCGCTTTTGATCTCTTTATAACTGTTGTGTGACTCATTTTTGTAGCTTAAGTCGTTCATTTAATCTTCATTCATTATAATTTACGTTGTAGAACGTATGCGAGCGATTCTATTGATGTAACATGTTCTGAAACAGGAGTTATTAAGCGCATGTTTTTGGAATGGACGTTACTATTGCTGCTAAGGTCTATTTTCCGATGAAGAGCAAGCTAGATTGCATTGTTAGCAAATGGTCGACAAGCACGGTAATTTCGACCTTATTGCATTTGGAGTATGAAGTGTTGCCTACCTCCAAAAATAATAAGAGACAGGTGAACCACCTGGTATATTTGGTGCTAAGTATAAAACGCTCGGAATGGGTTTGTCGGGCAACCCTCCGGACAGGTCTACAAACAGGAGATTCAAGGCAGCCAGCATGTACGACAAATCCCTACCTTTGGACTCTGACATAGCTGAGCAGTATAATTTGCATGAAGGAATTAAGAGTAAAAATACACTCATTCCCGTAACAAAACCAGATTGAGAAAACATGAACTTCGTGAAGAGAGTCCAGTTTGATTTTGGTCTGCCGATGAGGTTATGCATTATTTGCATTTACTAGCATAACGAGTAATTGAAATAAACTTGGATATTTGCTTCTATTGACCTCCCCCCCACCAAGTGCATGAGTATAATGATAGTGTTATATTACATTCCCATGGCTTCGTACCCAGTTTTGTTTGCTTATCTCAAACAACATGAAAGACTACCAACACTGCTTATAATGTAGTTGTTTCTATTGAAAGAAAAGAGGAAAATCGTACTCGATAATTTGAACAGACGAGGTGCGTTGCTTTGCAAAACCTTGGACATCACGCGTAAGTAAACAAGCTCTATGCTATTTGTTTGCGTATTTTTACTTTCTCTATAGGTACTATGTTCATAGAGTATAGAGAAGGTACTGTATTCCACAAAACATTGATACAGAGAGTTCACCGGAAATACATGTTTTGAAACCCCTAATTCCAAAAAAAGGACTTTAAGAAAAACGTCCATGTGTATCTGTGGGCAGCATAGCTCAAAAACTAAAAGTCGGTTAAATACCAAACTTTAGTATCTCCCAAGGATGCGACACGAAGAGCTTCAAGAAAATACCCCCATCCCTAACAACACTTTACATGGAGCATTTTTCGAAAATTTTGATTTTCTCAACATGGCTGTAATGTCTTTGATTAAAATGTAATTTTTACGTTATTTTCAAGACAAACGAAAAGTATATCTCGAATTTTCTGGAATAGCCTCTGAAGACCTCTTCATTCTTGAAGTTTTTGTATAACTCGTAAACCGTAAGAGGTAGCAAAACATTTTTATATATTATAGATCTTATTAAGTCACACAATTTATGTTATATACCTACATTTTTGGGGAGTTAATCTTTTCCAAGATATTCCATGTTATTGGTTTCAATTTTAAACTATTTAAACTTTTCTCAAGTGGAAACTCAACTTTCGTTTCGTATCTTTTGTTTTACCCCCGGGAATAAAAAAGAGAGCCGAATTTCAATTGTTTCACATAGCGATAGCTTTTAAAAGACGTGACTGTCGCTTTAGCCTACTGTATTCCCTTATTTCCCTTCTACTTACAAGGAAGCAAGTAATAAGATCACTTATGCTGTTTATCTCGATTATCATTACGTAGATAAAAATAATATTTTATAAGGAAAGGTTGAAAGTAAAATGAAATGGTGTTTTATTTATGGACGCTCTTTATTTGCTGTAGTTCTCGCGTCCCATTCAATACTGGGCGTGAAAGAGCACTTAATTTTGCTCAGAGGCCTCTTTTTCAGGCTTGAGGTTCTTTTACGTGCCGTAAATCTACGACATGGGACAAACGACTTTACTTCCCTTCCGATGGAAGCCATGCTAAGGATCTTTACGTCCGAAAATATCCATCGTCCTCCGGCGGGTTTGAACCCGCGACCTTGGTTATATGAAGTTAGCATGGTAAGCATTACACCACGGAGGGCGACATGTTTGGAAATGGGACAGCTAGAGAAACTCATGTGAATGGAACACATTAGATTTTTCTACGTAGTAGGTACATAGTACACGGGTAGAAAAGATTGTCCACTTCACCCAAAAATTCGAAGCGTTTCGATGCATAGCCGTATTACAGGGATTAGCTCGCCCTGCACTGCGCTGTTTCTAATCTATTCTGTTCGTTCTCTTTGTATCGGCTAATCAGTTGATGCGAAGTCTCTGTATAGAGATTGATGTTGTGATACGTGTTTTCGTGTTATAGTATGTTAGTGCTAACTTCACATACCCAAAATCGAGGGTTCAAACCCGGTGGAGGACGATGCATTTTTCGGGCGTAAAAATCCTTAGCATGGCTACCTTCGGAAGGGAAGTAAAACCGTTGATAATATAGATTTACGGGACGTAAAAGAACCTTATACCTGATAAAGATGCCTCTGAGCAAAATTAAGAGGTCTTTCACGCCTAATATAGAATGGGACGCCGAGAACCACAGTAGTTAAAGAGCGTCCATAAATAACACTCATTTTTCATTGTGTTAGTGCTGTTAACAAGCCAAAAGATAATAGATATTTTAGCACTCATTATCATGTATACTTTTTATGTGACAAACCTTGTAAAAAACTGAGATGACGATTTATAGAAAACTTTTGTTCGTCCACCTCACAGAGACACGGTTCGTAATATTGTTAATTGATTTAGGAAAATAGGATTTATTCTTGATAAGGAACCAAACGTAAATCATGTTCATACACACAAAGAATTCTGACATCGGAAGAAACTTAGAACGAAATTAAAAGAAATCTCTGAGGTAGCTTGCGGAGGAATCAGAAATTTCGCAAACTTCGGGTTAGAATGCTACTATGGGCGCCGCGAAAGAGGAGGGTAGATTGGAAATTTATGCATTTAATATGTAGTAAATTTCAATTAGATTATTATTTAATTTTTTTGCAACAAGTGACCTTATCATTTCAAATGTTTAATTAATAAAAAATACATTCGTTTCAATTAGGAACTGCAAACCATACTAATTATTGTGGTATTTTTACAGTTTATTTTAAGTCTGAATTCATATCCCAAAGCATTATCTTTCCCCTTAGTTAGTCAGTTTGTAGCCTAAAACGCTGATATGTAACATTCACATAACTTTCTCTACCTATTTCGTAACAAACTATTCTTATCAAAGCTTTTCTACTATCTACTTCATGTAGACCAAGATAATAATTAGCAGAAATGTTTTTAAACCTAAACCTTGTTTTACCTAAACCTTAAGTTTACCCAGTATGTAACCGCACCCAGTATGTAACCATATTGTTCTCGCTGACTGGCTGAGGTAGTTCCCGCCGTAAATGTGGCTTATATTTCACGTGGAGTGAACAGGTGGCATAACTTAAATGAAAACAAAACAAAAAAAAAAACATATGCGTGACTCCTGCAAGTAAGGTGTTGGAAATATACAACAAATGTATAAAGTATATTTAACGTACAATTATGGAGTATCCGGTAATGGAACAATCCTTTCCTTATCAGAACCTGATTTCCGTGACGTAGTTTCGCTGTCCGATGAGCTTTCGGCTCTCAATAATATCCATAAAGCGATCCAGTCCCATCTTTTGTTTTCCTCTTTGACCATGTGCGTAATTATTATTGCTCCTTTCCAATTGTCGTCGTTAATCTGCGACAACCCTGTACCAAGCAGCACCCCTAGCCTCTGGCAGTTTGAATGTGTGTTATTTCTTGACGCGAAGCCCTTAATTTTACTCCAAATGACTAGTGATACCGAGGAAGTCTAAGGACTTCATGGATAGCGGCTTTTGCTGCTTAGAACGACGTACTTACCACAGTCACTCGCATATTTTTGCACTATTTGGAGTAGTTCTAATTTACAAGTGATCTGTCAACAATTTCATTTTTATGTGTGTATGAGTGTTTAGCCAATTAATGATATACTGTTGTTTTTTTTTTCTAAAAAATTATTTGGTTTCCTTTGTATACGAGCACTATGGCAGGAGCATTGTCCATCACCATTATATTATTGGGCTCTAATTTCGGCAAAACACTCTTAAACTACTGTTGAAATACATACCATACGCACAGCACTTTTCATAAACTCATCCATCACACTTGCCGAGTACGGGTTTTCCTCTTCTTGTCTGGAGTGCTTAGCTTGCTGTCGTTTTATTTCTCTTCGAGACTTCCCGACGCTGCTAATGCTAACACCTGTGAGCTCCTCTATTTGTATTACCGTAACAGAAGGATTTCTTACCGAAAGTACATTAAAAACCAAATACCTTGGAATTATATTACCTAGACACATCGCTGGCGCTAGTGTTGCTGTCGCTAATTGTAATCTCTCGCGAATAAGCAACTGGAGGAGAAACGTACTTTTTGCCATATGTTCAGTATGCTTAAAAGGCTTTAAAAGTGAGATGGTTTAAAAGTGTTAGGGTTTAATAATTTATATGGTGCACTCCTATGCTGCATATAACTATACCGACCACTGGGAAAAAGATTCCGAGATCACTTTCCATCGGTAAGAATAAATTATCACTTTCCATCGGTAAGAATAAATTATAACATTTGTGATTTGTGTTCCAAATTCATTCCGATCTACTCCCATGGGTTTCCTCGGTTTCTAAGCGAATGAAATATATTTTAGGTTTCTAATGCATAAACCAGAATTACACAGAAAGTCGTTAGCTGCTCTGAGACATCACAAGTTTGTGCCATTGAAATACCACAGACTATATTCAATACACTTTAGGAAAAATTGTTTACATGAGAATAAAGATTATGCTAAACCCTGACACGGTTCCTGCAACATTTAGTTTTCCTTCTCAGCTGACAAAGGTAATGAGAACGCTAATTTCATTCTTATACCATTTTGTATATGTTCATTAATATTAAAAGACAGTGCTAAAATAATATATTCAACGTTATAATTTGTATAATGTATTTATAATGTTGAGTTCAGAAGATCCCGCTGGTTTTGCCGTTATGCACGATTTGCTCACGCAATAAGAAAAACTTACGCACTTTTCATTGTCTGAATAACACGATTGTTAATAAACTGAAGCTCCACCAGTTCAGCCAGCTTAGTGAATACGCAGGGTAACTAATGACACACGTGCTGCTACGATATTACAAACACTCCAGTATAAACAAAGTGATAACCTCTCTCATATCTTAGAGTAATAATCTAAGAAGAGTCATTGCGTCCATACTCAAATTCTATATGCATGAAGCTTAAAAGAAAAACTAAGAAAACTAAGTTTAAATTGAGTACTTTGAATGCGCAGAATAAAACACTATTTTATGTCGGTACATGGACCTTATTAGCTGCGGTATAAAAGAAGACCATAAGCATGTCATACTGTTGACATGCGGGGTAAGGAAAGTTCCTTACATACATACATACATACATACATACATACATACATACATACATACATACATACATACATACATACATACATACATACATACATACATACATACATACATACATACATACATACATACATACATACATACATACATACATACATACATACATACATATATACATACATACATACATACATACATACATACATACATACATACATACATACATGCATGCATGCATGCATGCATACATACATACATACATACATACATACATGCATGCATGCATACATACATACATACATACATACATACATACATACATACATACATACATACATACATACATACATACATACATACATACATACATACATACACAATGTATATATACATACATACACAATACATACATACATACATACATGCATGATGCACACATACATACATGCATACATACATACATACATACATACATACATACATACATACATACATACATGCATACATACATGCATGCATGCATGCATACATACATACATACATACATACATACACAATGTATACATACATACATACATACATACACAATACATACATACATACATACATTCATACATACATACATACATACATACACAATGCATACATATGTACGTACATATGTATGTATTAGGATTAAGACCTTCGCGGATGGGGCCCCCATACATTGGGTCATTGTGGCCATTTAGATTTACGTGATCTCTGGGAGGGATGAGAGGAGAGACCCTAAGGGCAACCATATGCAGAGGAAGACGGGTGCAAGCATGAATGGCGTCACTAACGTTTCCAGACAGAACGCATTCGAACGTCATCCGGCGCACTCACAAAAGCCCCTGAACGTAACGCTGCGTAGGAGCAGCCCCTCCCGAAGGATCCCGGAGGAAGGTGCTGATCGGTAGGCCGCCAAGAAAAAGCAACCTTAAAGACCTGAATAGACGCAGACATTTCTTGTACAAGAAATTGCGCCATACAGAAAATAGTTCTGTATGTACGTAATCTTCCATGTCATCTACTGGCATGCCACTGAAGAAGCTATTTCCCTTACCATCTGGTAGCCATTTTTACGAGCATTGTCTGATTGCAGGTTTGGATTTTGTATGTATGTATGTATGTATGTATGTATGTTGACCGCTTAATTTTGCTTATTATACCATAACTGTCATGGTTAGCTTCATAATTTGTCACTCTTAATATGCACAAACATGAGAAAAGTCCAAACTAATTTAAGCAATATCCACAGAACATGGAAAATTTGGGATCTATTTTAACCTATTTCAAGATGGAACATGCCTATGCAGGGACAGTGTATAATCAATGCAAAACATCCTGATTGAACGTCGATATTGTTCAAGATCGAACATGCCTATGCAGAGACAGTGAATAATCAGTGCAAAATATCCTGATTGAAAGACGACGGTTAAAAGTGAAAGAGATCTTTGGAAAAGTGTAGTGAGAACAAGAAGGCAGTGGCCGATACAAAATATTGAAGCTGTGATAACCTTGAAAATTCAATTTCTGAAATTTGTGAACAATTTACATGTAAATAAATAGAAACTTTGATGGCTACTACTTAAATAAGCATGGCTGAACAAGACAGGGATAATATATATACACAGGTTGTCAATGAACTATACCGAAATATATGAATATGTAGATTACTTAAATAAGTATTTTGAGATAGGACACTTATGGCCTGTTTATTGAAATTTCGAAGTAACGGTTATAAGTTTCTGAAGTGTCAGTAGGCCACTGGCTAATTTATCAACCATTCGAGAGCATAACACGAAAAACGAAGGGACATGTTACAGCGTACTTCTCTAGCGTAGTGGTTATGATACTGGCTTTCAAGTGAAAGATAGTTAGTTCCCGAGTTCGGATCTCATTCACGTATCACGGCACTTCGTCTGGGATGAAAAAAACAATAGAAAAAACAAACATTTACTTTACGACAGGAATCAAACTCATGACCTTTGGTTTAGCAGCTTCCCGCGTTACTCATTAAGCCACAAGAACAGTTGAAAAAAAAGCCTCCAGAGTAGGCTACCTCAGGAACGTAGTCAATGAATGCTCAGTGTCGCACTGTCAAGTGGTTAGTTCGAAATTTTACAGATTTTTGCGACATTAAATCTTAATAACTAGTATCGAGCTGCTAAAAATCGATATTTCTATACTCGGGCAGCAGTTTTAAAGACATTCTAAGCCATTTTTTCAACCTACTCTGCTTTAACACCGACTTATCAGCACCTGATACCCACACGTTTAACTCTCTGTAGTTGCGTTATGTTTATCCGGGGACCATGCAACGCCGCTTTCAAATTATTTACATCAGTCACGTGCACAATCTCGCAAACTAATTCGGTGTAGTTCATTAACACCCTGTATATATGAATAAACTCTGTTAATACAATTACGTGTAACATTATAATGGAGCATGCAGCAATAAAGGTTGTGTTTTAAAAGAATACTTCCAGTCTCAGAGGAGGATAGGGAATAAAATAAAACATGCTGCCCATAATCGAACCCAAGATCTCCTGCACCACAGCCAGGTGCTCTACTAACTAGGCTGCACCATCATGTCGGCACAGTGCCTTGTTGTAGAGGTGTGCTTCATTTCTGTAAGCTTTAATGAGCATATAAAGGGAAACTTGGACCATCGTGTGTTCAGAAATGCGAGGAAATTATAAATAAGGTGTATATTACAGAAGGAATAACTATAGCCACAGCTACATAATTTGCAACTTCTGTCTCAGTCATTTTCCTAAAACATATTGTCACTGAAATGATGCCATGTGTACATACTCCCATGCTAGATGACATAAAAGTCAGTGGCGCAAG
The DNA here is from genome assembly GCA_030762935.1 of Hymenopus coronatus. Classification (NCBI taxonomy): domain Eukaryota; kingdom Metazoa; phylum Arthropoda; class Insecta; order Mantodea; family Hymenopodidae; genus Hymenopus; species Hymenopus coronatus. Next base: position 86,784,792 of record CM060886.1, on the reverse strand, counting down.
ATGTTGTATCATTCTATTGCGCCATTTCTTGTACAAGAAATGTCCCCGTCTATATACAGGGCTTTACAAAGCGCACAACCACCACCCAGCTACAACGCCTGGTCATTCAGCCCTGAAACAGATGACAGGGAAGTGGTGGATACAGGAAATGATGGACAGGAAAATCGTGTTACAGGTACTATCCCACCATTTGCATGCCGCCCCGGGGAAGCCACAGAAAATCAATGTCTCAAAGTGAGAGATCGCCGGGGATCGAACCTGGATTGTTCATCCCAAATGCGGGCCACAGTGTTACCACCTGAACCATTCCGCTCGGTATGCATAGTATTACATACACACCTCGGTATGTTCATCCATGTATAATATTAAAATTGGACATACAAATGTGTTGTTTCAAAAAACAATTTACACCACCCCGCGCGCGCACACACACACTACACACACACACTTGGGTCATTCAATAATTAGAGGCAACAATACTTGTATGTGGAGCTATCAGGGGTAAATGTTGCACTGATAACACTGAGAAAGAAGAGTTTGAAGAAAATAATACTATTATAAGAAAATTGTAGTTGTCGACTGCTATCTGTAGCGCTCTAAAATATTTAGTAAATATGAACAATATGGCGCTTCATAAAATTCGGATTACAAGAGGCAACAATGCGTTTGCTTCCTTAGAAGTAGAAGGGAAATAAGTGAACACACTAGGTTAAAACGATAGTAAAATCTTTTAAAAGTCGGTTGTCATGTGACTAAAATCTGTTTCTTTGCATGACCAGGAGTTTACAAATTCCCGTAAGAGAAAAGTTTAACCCTAGCCCGGTACAATATGGTTAAGTTTCTCTACCACAAGCTTCCAGAATGCTGCATAGCATGAAAACCCAATCAGTGTCAAAAAAGTTCTTAAAAAGTCTGATGGATGTGTGCGCCACAAGAAAATCATTTCCAGCAGCTTTTATGACAAAGATTTGTGATTATTATCGCTAATAATTTGCATAAGAAACATCTGTGACCAAGTAAATCTTCATAAAAACAATTACAAATGCACTTACCTGAAACACACCATATATTAATTCAACTTCGTATAAGAATTAAATACATTTAATATTATTCTTCCAAGTCAGTTTTAGCCATAAATATTTCGATACAAATAGATGTTTCTTATATTCTATACTTTAGAGTGTCCTCAAAATATGTTACATTAAAAGAAAGAAAAGAGAAAAGAAAGATCTGAGAAAAATAATCGCCCAAACTGGGCGGCAACTTCTTTTGCCCATTTGTTTAGCGGGTTATTCTATCCGTCGTGTTGCAGGCGCCAACCTGCATTTTTTTTAGACAAGATGTAAAGAATGCTATAGTCCAGAAAATTATACTCACAACTCTTGCTGTAGTATTCATATTTTTTGTAAAATACCAAATATTTCTGTTATGTGACTGATAATTGAGACTACTCACCAAATACTGCATTGTCTGAGTTGTTAATAAAAATGAATGATAATGTTAGCTGTAGGTTACAATAAAATCATTAGCATGTGCTATATGCTACAGTCGAGAGTATACTAACATTCAGATGTATAGCATAAAGATGCACATCATACAGAGTGCGCTCCATAAGCTTCGGAACACTTCCATAGCTAATATCTAATAGGGCTAATGCTTTCTTTGTAATGTTGAGCAAAGCTAAAGATTTGGGACACATGAACTATACAGTGTGACCCAGAAATGTTTAGAAGCATAAAGTTGCGTGTGCATGTTAAACAGTACGATACAAGCAGGAAGTATTGTAGATTTTCGTTTCTTTATGTTCAACTCATTTACAAAGCAAAACAATTGAACATTACATGTATTGTTTTAAGATGCTACTCCATTGTTATGAAATCATTTTTTGGGCAGTTTAACATCCTTTAACTGGTGGGTTGTATCGGACGATAAATGAATGGAATGGGTGAAAGGATTCTCATATGAGCTCAGGTTTTAATAGAGCTTAAGTTAATCGACAATCGTCTTCTCAGGATAAGGGAAAGCCGCGGAGAAAAAAAGACTTATCCGAATAACTCAATCTAACTAAGATTAAAACTCGAGACCTTATTAATATGAGCCAGACAGGCTGGCATCGCAGTGCTGAGGCGCACTAAGAAACCTTGATTAATCTGTCCTCAAAACATTATAAAAGTTGTTATATAATTGGTATTACTTTATTCTTTATAACATATGGCAAAATACGAGGTACGTCCAGAAAGTAAGTTCCGTTTGGTAATAAAATTAAATTGTGTACAGATACAGAATAATTATTTATTGCACAAAAGTCTACAACTCTTAAACTACTTTTCCACATAACTGCAGAAATTTTGCAGGCATTTGTCATAGCGTGGCACAAGTTTTTGTATACCTTCTTCATAGAAGGTTGCTTCAAAAGTGTCTTCAAAAAGTTAGAAATATTTTCTTTCAGCTCTTCGTCATTGTTGAAGTGTTGACCGCTAAGGAAAGACTTGAGATGTAAGAACAGATGAAAGTCGCTGGGAGAGCGTTCAGGGCAGTACGGAGGATGGTCAAACACGTCCCAGCCAAATCCCTGTAGGAGGTTTTTCGTCACATTTTCAGTGTGTGGTCGTGCGTTGTCGTGAAGAAAAATAACACCTTTTGACAGCAATCCTCGGCGCTTATTCTGTATTGCGCGGCGCAATTTCCTAAGTGTCTCGCAATAAACATCTGCTTTGATTGTTTAACCACGCGGTAAGAAATCAATGAGTAAGATGTCTTTCCAGTCCCAGAACACTGTGCACATCATTTTTCGAGGTGTCAAGATTTTTTTCGGCTTAACCTTTGCTGGGGATGAAGTGTGCCTTCGTAAGAAACCCAAGTCTCATCTCCTGTGATTATCTGTGTCAGAAATTCTTCGCCGTCTTCATCATAACGGGTTAAGAACTGAAGTGCACTACCCATCCGTTTTGTTTTGTGTTGCTCAGTAAGAATCTTTGGTACACAACGTGAGCAAAGTTTACGAAATTTCAGTTTTTCGCTAACAATTTCATGAATTAGTGATCGTGAGCTTTGGGGAAATTCCATAGCGAGAGCACTAATTGTAAACTTGCGGTTTTCCTGGATCTTGTCATCAATCGCGTGAACCAGTTCTTCTGTAACCAAAGATGGACGCCCACTTGTTCTTCATCGTGCACTTCACTACGTCCTTCATTGAACTGTCGGACCCATCTTCTCACCATTGAATCACTCATCCCATTTTGTCCGTAAACTTCGCAAATTTGCCGATAAATTTCAATTGGTTTCACTTTCCTAGCATTCAGAAAACGAATCACAGATCTGATTTCACAAGCGGCGGGATTTTCAATCAACACCATTGTAAACAAGCACAACAAAGCATATGTGGCTGACAGCGATCTCAAAATGGCGCACGTTTCTTCTCCTTGATACAGAGCGTCTATCGCGCATGTGCGGAGCTGCGATCGCAGCGCTGCAGCGGAGATAAATTGAAACGGAACTTACTTTCTGAACGTACCTCTTATTCTATTGTGTCACTAGGCAAATTCATTTATGAGTCAGACTAATAAAGAAATAATAAATAAATTCGATTTGCATCAAAAACAGAAGTTATGAAACCGTATAATTTTTAGGCATTGGTTCCCTTTAATTAGCATATATAGTTGCATTCACGTGGCTTTCTCCACTATGTTTATTTTATATAACTTCCACAAACTATTCTTCCGAAAGCTCATATGTCTGTGTATTGCATTTTAATCGAGAATCAATGTCTGCTGAAATAATTTCATTTCACATCAATGAGGAAGCCAAATAGATTGAGATATTTTAAAGGGAATCGCTGTAAGCTGACATTAAAATTCCACGTAAATAACATCAACACTTACAAAATATTAACAGATATCTCAGATATGGCTGATGTCATTAAGAGTTATTTGGAAGTGATTTATATGCTTTAACGATATCTATGATTTTGGTGCCGTAAGTTTCGATCTATGTCTTATGGTTTACCATTGCCCAAAATGACATATTTCTTGAAGAGTGAAGGGAATTTCATATACAATTCCCTGATAACGCAAAATATACATTTTATTTGTTAAATATGCGGCATTCCAATCCTTATTGGAGTCATTTTTGAGAAAATAAAAAATGTTGAAAATGTTCTATGTAAGTGTAGTTTGCGATATATATTGTATTATCTGTTCATATATCTTCACTCACAAACATATATACATGGACTATTTGTTAAAAATACTCTTTAGGGATACACGTACCTTATAACATGTATTTTCGTTGAAATCTTGATTTTAAGTTATACCTACTGGCTACGTGATACAGAAAGTAAAAACCTCCTAAATTACATGTATACAAAACTCAAGATGGACTATAACTTTTTATGTACTCTGAGGCCAGAGTGATTGTGTTGCTGTTTTTGTTGTTGTTGTTTTTTGTTTTTTTTTAACTTTCTCTACCTTGTACATAGATAGAGGTGTTGCACTGTACCCAAAAATTTGATACCGAGATTTCACCGAAAATACATGTTTTAGGGTTTTTTTTGTATAAAAAAGCATTTTTACAAAAAAAAAAAAGTCTGTTTGTGCGTGTGTCCGTGTGTCTGTGAACACGATAGCTCGAAAATGAAAATTCGTTAAAATACCAAGCTTGATATTTAAGTTAAGTATCTTCAAAGTATGCGGCACAAAGATTTTGGAAAATATCCCAATATACCTTTCACGTGAAAAAATTTCGAGCATTTTGATTTTCTTATAAACGGCTGTAATGATTTTGATTAAAATACAGTATGGTAAAGATATTTACATGATAAATAAAAAGTATAGCCTCTGAAGACCTCTTCATTCTGGATGAATTTTGCATAACCAGTAAGCCAAGATAAACAAAAACTTACTGAAGAAAAACAACAAAACAGATCCCGTTAAAAAAGACAATTTATATCATATAGATATTTTCATGGATTTGATCATTTCCGAGTTGTTCCTTGTTATTGGTTTCAGTTTCAAAATACTTAACATTTTCTATTACGGGAATTTGTCAGCTCCTGGCCATGCAAAGAAATGCATTCATTCAGAGAGCAGCCAGCTTTTAAAAGCTTTGACTATCGCTTTAGCCTAGTGTACTCACTTATTTTTCTTTTACAAGAAAGCAGGTAAAATACCATTTCTGATAATGCTTATTTCGATTAGCATGAAGTAGAAAGAAGAATAAGCTTTTTAACAAAAATTTTTATAGAAATGAAGAGAAAGTCACGTGAATTGAACACATAAGATTTTTTAAAACTGTATACACTAAAATGTGTCCAGAAGAGCGTTATCCATAAACATCTGGTCCACAAGAGTTTTCAGTTTCGTATTGCAGCTGAATCTTGGCTAACGCCCCGAGCATTTCAGAGGTCGTTTAATCGGTCGTTAAATTCCCTACATTGCTGCACGTGGTCATCGGTTAAGTCGACATACAAGAAAGCATATTGTGGAAAGTACGGTGCTTACCTCTAGCATAAGGTCTTGGCAGTGTTGTGTCTCGGCTTGTATGTACTATTGGCATCTGCGGATAAAATATCCATTGGCTCGGCGCTGTTCACGTACAAGGTGTGAAGGTACTTTGTGAAATATAGCGTGGAAGGTGAAGGATTTTTGCAATTTCGCATGAGATCTGTGTTAGTCCTGCAATATGCTGTGCTGCCTTAATTAGAAGGGAGTAATGGTGTATATATTCTGGATTGGAGTCATAACCGCAGCCCCGATTGCAGCCCTGGGGTGAAATGGGAATGTCCTTTAGAGATGAGAGTCAGCTCTTTTCAGTCCGCAACGCCATCATTAAATCAGTGCGATTTTAAACATTTGCGGTGTGCTATGAGATGGATATCTTATGCAGTGGCTTAGTGATACTGTGCTTTTTGATTTGATTAGTCCTGACGTTCAGAACACATTTACAGCATGCAGCTGTTGCTGGCATGATACTGCGAAGATGCTGAGCTATTATGATAGGCGAGCATGAGTTGGCTTGAATGATCTGGACTTTTGCTTCTATGGAGTGGAATCTGCAATGCCCGGAACTGGATTGCATTCTCGCAGCATATTTCATCAGAGTCGCGTGCTGCATCGTGATACCCAGAACCTCTGAGTGTAGATACTGAACTGCATCTCGGGTCGCCTGAACTTCCGTGGTGGTGCTCTGATTCTGCGGTGTTTTTACTGACTGTGGTGGTTATGGTGACCGTCTTGGGCGCGGGTACAACGGGCCAGCCATGGAGAAGATCGCACTACCAGAAACGGTGGCAGCGCCCAGTACTGCAACTTTGATGGTACGGCACGGTCCGTCTTGTTGCACCCAAAGGCATAACAACGGCGACATGCAGCTTGGCGTTTCTGTCGGTAATTCATAGCAGCCGTCCTCACAAGGACGGGTTGGATGCCAAAACAATCTCCACGCCTCCTCGGCTGGCGGTCTCCATCTGACGAAGCAAATGGGTGGTCAAGTGGGTGAAACAGAGTGAAGACCATTGATTCTGTGCCGTAGCCAGTACGAAGCGAGTTAGTAAGTCTCGAGGAGCACCATAGATGACCATGCTAATGTGTTTTGGTGGCTGTGGTGTCAGTAGTTCTGAAGACGTAGCAGCGGCTCATGATTGACTCGCCTCTACCAGGTGTCGGTTACCAATTCCCCGCAAAGTATGCAGGAACACCCCGTAATATATGAGCAATTTCAGACAGCAACTGAAGCTGTCCTCCTCTTCAGTCCTTCAAGATATGCATGGAAGCTTGAATAATTAAAAATTGCTACAGTATCCTTTGGAAACAATACATTTAGGAAAAACCTGTATGCCACAGTATGCATAAAGAACGCTGTACTCCTACTACTACTGCTATTAAGGAGCAAATCTTGCCACCTCCCGTCACTCCACAAACCTAAATTACACTCGTCAATCTCGTATATAATGCCTGTGTGTATGTATCCGTATTTGTTTTCTATAATTTTTATGAAGTTACACGAGCGAATTTTTATCTACACCGATGGATCTAAGAGCATCAAGTGTTGGATGCCCTGCTTCGGATGAACCATATAGATTCGGTTTTCGTAGAAGCATTTCTATTTATAATGCAGAGCTGTATGCCATATACCGAGCCATTTTAAATGTCAACAACGAAATTTGGGTGACTATCTCATTGTGAATGATTCCCTTAAAGCGCTTCAGAACCTTTGTGAGTTGCATTGTAAGAGTTCAAGCTCTATGTGGCTGGAAGGAATGCGATTAAGTTCACATTAAGAAAGAATGATATTAAGAAGGGGGGGGGGTGCTAGGTTACCAGTGTCGTATCAAAAGTTTTCAATGAACACATAAACCAATAAACAGCGGAACTTAATGTGCTCGTCATATGATTTTGTGATATTCCAAATCAGCTGAAAAATTAAATGGAGTTGTATTTTGGATGTTCTTTAACCACTGTGGTTCTAAGCGCCTCATTCTACACTGGGCGTGAAAGACCGCTTAATTTCGCTCAGAACTGAGGTTCTATTATGTGCCGTAAATCTAAAACAATGGGACCATGCTTCCGAGGGAAGCCATGCTAAGGATTTTTACGACCGAAAAAATCCATCGTCCTCCGCTGGGTTTGATCCTGCAACCTTGGGAAAAAGAAGATAGCACGTTTCCTCTAGTCCACGGAGGACAACCCAAATCAGCTGACGAGCTTCACGCGGCCTACAAGACCACTTTCAAATGTTCTCTGATGTACCCTCGGCCATTAGAGTGAGGTTAGCGCTTGGAACACTCACGAAAGAATGCCCAAAAGCGACAGCACCACCATTGGACAGTACAAGTTGCAGCAAATAGCAACATTTAGCTATCCAACCATCACATGTCACCAATTGTTTTTTCTGTTTAACTGTCTTCTCCAGACCCTGCAGACACTCGGAGCTTGGACTCCCATTGCGCAGCGTATTTAGGATGCCCTGCATGTTTTACATGTCCTCGGCGTTAATGTGTAGTGTGCTTGGATTCACGTTGACCTGCCGGCAAATGATTTGGCAGCAAAGACGGCAGCGTACAACTCAGTGTAGCAATATCTCGTGTAATGTGGAATATCTGCGCGGGGAGCGGTGCAATTGTCCCGGCAAGCAATGGTAAGCTCTCCGCCGTAACAAGTTTAGAATAGCCAAGGACATTTCTTTACACTGACCAACTTCCTCCCTTGTATCTCGTCGTGAGGAGGTGATCTTGGCTCTATTGCATATTGGTCACTGAAATTTTATGAAGGTTACCTTTACAAGGGAGACCTTGCTGCTGTTTGTCCGCTTCATAATGAAGATTTGTCGGCCCATCATGTGTTGCTGGAGTGTACCTACTCCTCTATAGCACACCTAAAACTGCCATGCAGTCTTGGAGAGTTCCTGGCTGACGATAACCAAGCGGCCTAACTGGTTTTTAAGTTTTTATCAAAGTAACATTTCAAACGAGGATTTTGTTTTATTCTTATATTTTCGTACCTTTAAGTCTAGTTTTGTAAATTCAACTTTATCTCTGACTTTCACAATGATTCGTTACATACACACAGGTCCACGCACACACACACACACAACACACACACACACAACTTTTATCTCTAATTTTTTTCAGGTTGATTTTTATCTTGGACTATATCTCTTACTTTTGCCAGGATCTATTTTATAAGAGCGCTAATGACATACAAATGAGCACCCTCAAATATACATACGTGCATTCATAGCCGTCATCGTTGAAATCCTCATCCCTTCTATAAGTGATTAAGTCCCAATAAGGGCTTCATATACTCCGTCCCAGTCTACCAACTTCGGATTGAATTGGACTGGCTGTCGATCAGGTTATGCCGCGACGTTACTATTCGTCTGAACGCTGGTGGCTAAATTCTGCTAATAAAGTCGTGCCGGTCCCCATGGCCGCGCTCGCTTTGGTGCTCCATGGGCAGGGGATCGTGGGTTCGAGTCCCCCCTTGGGCATAGGTGTTATATGTTTGTGTAATGTGTATATGTTTGTAAAGGAACAGTAAAACCAGTAATCAGTAAAACCTACGGGGGGGAAAATGTAAATGGGGAGTCAGTCCTGATCAGACTCTGGTACTGTTTACAAAAAAAAAAAAAAAAAAAAAAAAAGTCGGCCGAGCCTCCGGCGGAGAAGATGCGAAGGCGCTTGCCTCTGCATGGCGGCCTTGAAAGTAGTAATGGCCCCAAACTGCAGCTTAAACACCACCCGGGACGAAGTGTCGTCAACTTTTGGTGTGTGTGTGGAAATTATTCTATCTTATAATAGTGCAACTCTTTACAATTTGACATGAAATCCTAGCTTATAGGTTGCAGCTTCCTCAATCTCATTCTGGTTCTCTTGGTTTCATTACTAGCTTCAGAGAGGAGTCAACAATAATAGAATAACATAGTGTATCAGTCTAGGTCAGCACATATGAGAAATGTTGAGGTCAATAGCAAAACATGGACTGTCTATTAAATATCTAAGGTTGCCAGTAGCTATAGCCACTTTTAGGGAAAGTAGAATAGAAATTGTACTTGATAACCAGCTTAAAAATGAAATATCTCTACACATAAAAAACTATAACAGGGTTATCCTAAAAGACTTATTACTAAAGTAACTTTTCTGGAAAAACAAGAATTGTCCTTTCAAGCACATGATGAAGAAGCAAATTCAGCAAATTAATAGGCACCAACTTTCAAAGTACATTGTAGAGTATGATGCTCATTTATAAACCTCTACTGTGCATAAAAGAGTTTATAATTGAATTCAAAATGACATACCTAATATAAGCAGTTTTGACCATTTTGTCAACTAGAAAGCATGAAATTATGGATATTCCTTTTGTCCAACACAAAATTATTTTCCAAGTCTGGTAAACATTGTGTGCAGGAACATAAGTAAGCTTTGTGATGTGTTTAATGCTATGCTACCCTTATCTTCACCATCAAGAAATTAAGTTTGATATTTTAGCTCCATTGGAATATTTCAAATTTGTTTTTCTCTTAAACATATACAGCAAAATATTAATTTTCACTGATGTATTGTGCAACATCCTTCAAAACTAAGCAATAATTCTTCACTAAATAGAAATCCAAGAAAGTTGCCACTTCATAGCCACATTATGTGATGACTGAGAACATATTTTTCAAGAAATAATGTCTCAGGTAGAAGACTCTGTAAAGAGATGTTGAATATAAACATCTCTGTTCTGAAGTGTTTGATAACATTGATAACTGCTTGAATGTAAGATCTTAAAATTATTCTAAACTAAATTTATAGTCATATGAAAACTAGTGCTCCAAAAACAGCTTTCTTATACATGTATGGAAACATCTTTAATACCATTCGATTGGGAAAAGTACTGACTGTAGTGTACAGTACAAGAGTTTAATAATAAAACCACGAATGAACCTGAACTACTGAACACTAATTTAATGCTAAAACAAAGTTTTACACAGTTGAAAATGTTAAATAGTATTTTGTATACATTTCCTGTGAGTTTATTCTAAGTAAATAGGTTGTTTTCAGAGCTGAGGAGAATAAAAAGTCCCTTTTAGAATTCTACTTGAGAAGACAAGTTTTTTCATTTTGGAATCATTTCAACTGAAGCTCATCTCTAAGAGAAATCAGAAAATTTTCATCCCAAGAGTGGAGGATGGCATTTCAGTTCCCTTGAACACAGGTAACCTACCAAAGTGTCAAAGTGATTTAAGGTTCATAAACTAGTTATTTTTTATTATGTTTCACTTTAATACAGCATTTCAGTAACTAATCCTTCAATTTAAATCGTTGCCAGCTGCAATATTTATCTTTAATATCCATCCATGCATACATCCATCCATACAAGGAAGAATCAAATGAAAACCGCAATTAATTTTTTTGCACTATATTAATCTGGGGATAATGTTTGATTTTATGTTATTTTTCTACACAGTCCCCGTTCTGTTCAATGCACTTTTGCCATCGGATAGATATTGCTTCGATACTGCATGAGAAAAATTCTTTTGCTTGACTCCATGGCCACTTGTGCACCACCAATTGGACATCTTCATCAGACTTGACCTTCTGCCCTCCAAGGTGCTCCTTTAGTGGATCAAATCGGATGGTGCCAAATCTGGTGAGTATGGAAGATGTGGGAGGCACTTGAAGCATAGGACATTGATGATTTTCATGATTTTACGAGCAACATATTGAAGCAAAACACCTACAGTCAGCAGTCCCCTTTGCTTTGTGTGTATCACTGGCTTCAAATGGTTCTTGAGAAGATCTGTGTAGGTGGCACTAGTCACTGTCGTATGTGGGGGCATATAGTGTTTCAGAATAGGACCTTTCTTTACATATATATAAACATTGCAATATGTAGATCCTATTTTGAGATTAGACTCTATGGCCACATTCTAGGATGTAGATCATGTCAAGACTTACATTTTTATACTTATTAAAAATAACTCTTGACAATTAATTTTCAGAGGCGTCAGTTTTGCATAATTTATAATGATATGTCTTTTTCCAAAAACCTACTCATACACATGCATTTTTAGAATATTCATATTTATTAGTTTACAACGGTACATTATTACCAGTATTTTTTGATTGAATAAAATCCTCTTCTGTTTAGAGGAGGTAGTGCATATAAGCAATAGACAGAACAATTTGTACAGGTAATTCTTTTGAAGCTCTACTGGCAAAAGACAGAAAAGATGGATCCGAGATAGAACAATAGTGGTATAATAGGGAAGAAGAAGAATTTTGAAGCTCTCATGAAAATTATTATCACAAGAATTTCAGTGATTTAACACAGTGCAAAAAAGAACAATATATGAATAATATTTTTCGATCACAACTGAGAGGACTGCTTGAGCTCAATATTTGCCTGCCATATGCTATATCCAAAATTTTAATTTGTGCCTTAAAGGTTAGAGATTTATCATGCCAAATTGGCTAAATAAAGTTGTGTATTGATGTCTGCAATTTTGTGCCCCTTGCGCAGCAGCAGCAGCAGTGGTGGTATTAACAGCAGCAGCAATAGTAGTAGCAGCAGCAGCAGCAGCAGCAGCAGCAGCAGGAGTAGTAGTAGTAGTAGTAGTAAAAGTGGTGGTGGCAGTGGTGGTGGTGGTGGTGGTACAAGGCTGACACAGGAAACTGAATCAATATTCAACTGTTTAAAAGCATATGATTATTGGTTGAGAAATGTCATAATCTTTCCATAACATTGGAAAACACAACTGAATGTGATAGAATTTCAAAATGTGACAAAAGTACTAAAACCAATGAAACAAGTATCTCAGAATTTGCTAAACCCATAAAAGAGGTTGTGATAAATTAATTATATGTTATCAAGCAAAATACATTTTATAGGTGGCAAGTTTTTTCCATCTGTAATTATTTACTGATTATTGACAAATTATACAAATGCCCTTTCAAATGAAATTTCTTCAGAGCCTATTTTCAGAAAAGTAAAAAATTTAATGACATTTATTTGTTATACAAAACCTTAAAACTTTTAATCAATATAATTTGAGCCTATTTGAGAAAATTAAAACTAATGAAAAAATGTCCATTGTTCAAAGACAAAAACATACACACCTTTGGTAATAACTCTGATATGTTACACTATTTACTCTACTGGTTCTGCTGTATTATATTTTTACAAAAGCTTATTCTTCTATCTGCTTCATGTTAATTAAGATAAAAATTTGCAGAAATGGTTTTGTTAAACATGTTATACTTGTTTTGTTATACATATCATTGTAGATAATACATTAAGTTTAAGTGGTAGTCAAATCTTTTGAAAGTAGGTCGCTATGTAATGGCTTTGTAATTCTATGCTCTAAATGGTGACTTGAATATTTATTTGAAAAAAGTAATTTAGAAATTCATACTACTTATAAGGAATATTTAAAAATTCTTCAAACCTGCATAAAAAAAAAACAACTTAATTTGATGTAAACCGTGCACATCTTTGACATGTCTAATGATTTACAAGTTATACAATTGCATTTGGAATGAAGAGAGCATCACAGGGTATTCACAGAAAATTGTAAGGTGTACATTTCATTTGACATGCAAATATATTAAACACACAGTATTTAATCAAAATGATTAGAGCCATTTTTAGAAAAAGCCACAACTAAAGAACATTTTTCCTTTGTAAATAGTACTTATGATTATATTATGCAATATGAGTTTACTATAAGTTCTGCAACCTAAATATTAGTTAATAAAAATAGTAGAAAGTAAAAATTCAAGAAAGAATATTCAGAGCATGCTAACATGCACTGCATTCCCTGACTATCTGCTGTATAATTATTATTAAATTATTTTAATAATCTTTATTTAATAGTACACATACATACTCAACATTAACTTTGTGTTTTTTCTGCGCCTAGATTGGAGCCAAGCATAGACACTACGGGCATGTTAGATTGCAAGCTGTAAATACAACTTGCATCTACCTGCAGAAATGCTATATATTGCCTGCAGGCATTCCATGGTGAAACAAAACCCTTGGATACTTTACAAAGAGTGTAAATATGTAATGGGAAAAACCAGATGTTTCCACCCACAAAAAGGCTGCCAGTGGACAGTAAACAGATTTTCATTTTGGTTCTACAGCTATGGTTATTCCTATACAGAGATATTTATGGCAGCCCCCTCTTCTTTGAGTACTGTTAGTCACCATTCAAGTGTTTCTTTCTTTCACCATTTTGTTCTGAAATTTCCTTCAGTATTCTAGTTACCTTGCTTTAGTGCTTGGTGAAAGTAAAGTGCTAGGTTTAACTGTGTGTCACCGATGAAGTTATAAATTAATATGTTTTGTAATGGTCAAGTCAATTGAGATGTGCCAACGCGACATAGGAAAACTTAAAATGAAATCTTTCTGACTGTTGAATTATGAGGACAAACAACCATTAGTTCTCGGGATAGACCAGTGTCTCAATTAGTGAGTCTCTTAAATAGCAATAAGAAAAGATATAGCAGTCATTTCAATACAAAGGTATGTGAAACAGGCATTTCAGGACAAAAATTACATAAATATACTCTCAAGCATGTTATGTCAAATGGGCCCCAAGAAGTGTTGCCCGAATTGCATAAATTATACTATCTCCTCTTCACAGTACCAGTAATGACAGCCCACTTGCCTCTCACCAAGGTGGCTCAGGTTCGATCCCAGGCAACCACATAAGGATGTGGTGGACAAAGCAGTGCAGGGCTGGATTTTCTCCGGGTTCCCCACTTTCTCCCAGTATTGCATTCCACTAGTACTCCATTTTTATTTCATGTATCATCAGTGTCATCACCTGCAGTAAAAACGGATGTTAAACCCTAATAAAAAAAAAAGTAATGACAGCTGGTGTCTAATGCTCATTTTCTAACTTAAAATGTATTAAAACATAGAAGTGTGATGAGTGAAAACCATGTGTGTGGATTTGCTGTCATCTTCGTTGAGAAATAATTATTAAAATCAATAGGAAGAAATTCACTTTCAGATTTTTTAAGATGCTATCATCAAGGAATTCACGATAAATGAGTAGCTTTCACATATAAATAAATTGGTAAATTCTGAAAATAGTGCTTTTCAGCTTCAAAGCTGTTTTTTGAAGGGCAAGCATATAATAATAATAATGACAATGGCAACGACAACAATAATAATAATTATAATAATAACAATAATGATGATAATGGTAATAATGATAATAATAATAGTAATAATAATGATAATAATAATAATAATGACAGTGATGACAATAATAATAATTATAATAACAATAACAACAATAATGATGATAATGGTAATAATAATAATAATGATGATGATGATGATGATGACGTTAGGCTCAACGTTCCCTTATCCCTTTTCATGTAGGAACTAGAAATGATGGTAATTCATGGTACATGCCTTTCACTTGAGCTCACACTTCGCCAATGTAAAAATATTTGCATTATGGGGACTTCAAAACATATTTACGATGAAATCTAGATATAGAATTGTTTGGCGTAATGCAGTACTGCCTCTATCTACTAGTACGTGCACGTGGCACAGAAAGCAACAAACTATGGCAACAAACTTCAAATTAAACATTAAACGAATCTAATCGGACAAATATACCGCCTAAAAGTCCAAGGAGAAATGAGTAAATTAAAGTGACATAGAGAACAGAAGAAATCTACCAAATTTCACATTTGTCTACAGAAGATTTGTTTTTCTAGATATGTTGGGCACATTTCATTTCATCTGCAAGTAGTCGTGGAAAGTTCTAATGTGACATAAGCAAGCATTGTAATAAAATCATTAGCGTATGTATTCACTCACAAATACCTTTCATTGATAATGAGGGTATTTGGTATTCACTACCTAAAGCTGTTACGTTGGCAATATTGTAATGTGGTTGTGCAAGGATATACTGCTGTGTATAGAAAACTGTTTTTATTGTATACGTGTTGATTTTCTTGAAATGACGTTAGTGAAATGTTAATTTTACCAAGACAGCTGTTTACGAAACAATATTAATTTCCATATAGTGTCCCAATGTTATGAAATTAAATGATTAATCCAGCTGATATCGCAGTAAGTTGAGGCAAATGTTTTTAATACAGCTCTGTTAACACTTTTTGTTTGGATATCGGCAATCTGAAAAATTGTTTGCTTAATTTGTAAATTTATATTCGTTTTACAATTTTTCCAAAGTTAAGTCAGTTTACTGTAGATAAAAATGATTTTTACACCGTTTATTACTACGTTTTCCCTAACTATGATAGTTACATATTTATCATTAAAGGAATTGGTGAACCTTTTAAAGACTCTTCCTTGATTATGATTGCCTTCGAAGCTATTTTTACATTTTAATGGGCTGTTGGATATTTGATAAGGCACAAAGTGTCGGAGAAAGTGGTGACCTAAATACGGAAGTTGTTTACATTTTCTATTGTTTTTGTTCGCTTTTTTCCCTTGCTGCGATCACAGGTGAAAGGGCCGATAGTGATTCAGCATAGGCACCTGCTAATAGTCAGGGTTGTATAAGTAATGTAAGCGACAGATCATAACATTAATTGGTAGAGTAACAATAGTGAAATGGGATATTACTATTTGTTTATCCGGCGTATTGCAAATAATATGTAGGACGTTGCCTACATATTGTTTAAAAACCCCTAAACAGTTGAGAGAAAATAGTTTGAGGGCAAAAAGAAATGAAAGGAAAACCGTAATAAGTACTTGATTTGGAATTTGTGTCTTGTTTATAACATTTTACCATCATCTGCTAGATGTTTGTACTTACAGCCATAATTTGAATGCTGCATGTTGTTTTTAGTGCTGAGAGTTCAGTTTGGTAAAGAAGTATCTTCATTTATGCAATTCATAGGTTTTCATAGAACTGATCATTTTTTCAGAAATGTTTTGATAATGTAGAAGCATTTATTTTGTAATTTATTAGACACAAATAATATCCAAGTAAAAATATCTGGTAACAATTCCACAATTACCCTGCAATGTAAATCCAGAAGAAAAATGATTTAAAGAAAGAATGTACATATATTACACCATTTGGAAGAAGTGAATGATTCAGAAGTGTGATAACCTTTAGGACGCTCTGTTTTTAGGAAAATAATAACATGATGCCAATGAAGCACAACATTTTGTTGCTATTATGCAAGTGTGGTAGTAAGTGACAACCTAATGAAGGGAGTGAAATATGCTAGAAAGGCAAGGTTTTAACTTCCTAGGGTTATTGGGGTTTCACTTCACAGACTCCTTGGCAGGGGCTCTGTTATTGCTCCACAGAGGTCGCAAACTGCTTCACTTTTTTACTTATACAATGTATCCCTTGGCTATGCTTTGCGGCTTAAGGCCTCCAACCACTGGCTGTGCTTTGTGGCTTAGGCACCTGTAGATTTTATTGTGCAGATTTGATTGTTCTTGTATATGTTAAAATATGAAGTGAATTTGCAGGGTAAGTGTGAAACAAAGTTGAAATTTTTGGAGAGCTTGTGTTAGAATTTTAGCTGAAGAATATTTGGTGAGATCAAATTGAGATAAAAGTTTTTAGAACAGTTGAAGTAATATCTCATAAAGGTTATCAGATCAAGTGAAATCTGATCTGAATATTTTTATTTATTTATTTATAGTTGTTCAAAAGCAGTATCTGGCTGCAATAGACATAGTTATACGATCATAGTTCAAAATAAATATACATTCATATCCCTATATACATACATAGGTAATGCGACAATGCTATACACAGCAAATACATTATATGTCTTAAATAAAATTAATAAATAAATAAAAAGTTATGCAATGGCATTTACCTTGTGTAGTCTAAAAAGCTAAAAAGTGGAATACTATAAAAAGCCATGTCCTTAAATAAAATTTCTAGATGCGTCTTAAACTGCTTTATGGAAAATAGTTGGATACTATGGGGTAATTTAATAAAGAACTTAAGACATGTATATACGTAGTGGTTTTTAGTTTTGCTCAGACTAAAATATGGCATTTCTAAATTTTTTTTTTTTGTATAGTAGACAAGTAACCATATAAAGATAAGTCACAGTTAGAATTTTGGGTTCTTTAAAATAAGTTCTAGATGATTCCATATTTTTCAGATTTTTAATACAATGAATAGCTTTTGTCACTTGAAGACAGTATTAATTCCATTTGCATTACCCCCTAGTAAAATTCCATAACAAAAATGAGAATGAAATAATACATAATATACATTCAACAATGATTTTTCAGTAATTAACATTTTAATCTGTTAAGCATGTACATGACTCTTGCCAGTTTAGAGCAAAGCTTATTTGTATGTATATCTAGTTTAATCTGCTATCTAATGGTATTCTTAGTAACTTTACAATATTTAAATTGCAATTTTTACATTTAAGAGTGAATACAATTTTTGTTTGTTTTTTTATCATATTTAATTGATTCATCTTAAATCAGGAGGCAGATATTTCCCACTAACTCTTATTTGCTGAATATAGTCCATATTGTGTGCTGTAGTAATAACAGTAGTATTATCTGCATATAATATAGATTGGTGTGGTAATCGGGCAAGTCATTTATATAAATTAAAAAAAGAATGGATCCAAGGGTCCTGTGGAACACCTTTTCTAACTCTTAAAGCTTTAGAATGTTTGTTGCCTACAGTGACAATCTGAAATCTATTGTCCAATTAAGATTTTAATATCAGTAGTCCTGGGTATTAAATTCTATAAAATTTCAGCTTTTTTATATGAATGTTATGTGATATATTATCAAAAGGTTTGGATAGATCTATAAGTATTGTGCATGGTAGCATATTGTTTTTGAAGCCCTCTAATACAGGTTTGTATTACACTTGACACTACTTTTATTATGGATAAGTTTTTTCTGAAACCATGTTGTGAATTATTAATTAAATTAAATTTGTTTTTATTTGTCTTGCATTATTACTTCAATTATTTGAGATATTATTGGTATTAAGGATATAAGTCTGTAATTCTGTATATTATATGCCCTTATATATTGGTACAATCAAAGCAATTTTTAGGCAATCCGGATATGTTTCATTGTTTAATAAGAGATTTATTAGGTAAGCAACAGGATGACACAATATATCAATGGTTTTCTTGAGTATAAAATTGGATAATCCATAGTAGTCTATAGATTTGGATAATATAAACTTGGCAACAATATCCATAATTTCTAGTTTGCTAACACATCCCCATTTAAAATTGCCAATCTTTCTATGATCAAATTTATGGAGTTGTAATAGATTAATTATATCACTATATACTACAAAAGTATGATTTGTACATGCTTTGCTTATGAAGGCATCTGGTGTAAAAGGTAATTTAGTGGGCTTATTATTTCTGGATGATTCATCTTTAACTATGTTCCAGACAGCTTTACACTTGTTGCTACTCTCAATGTAATTCATTATACCTCTTTATTTAGTTTCTTGGATTTTCTTTTACATATTTTCTGTATTTGCCTATATTTGTTTTTGTATATACCTATCACTTGTACAACTTTTTACATACTTTTTAATTCAGCAGTATACAAATTAAAATGAGCATTCCTATTCCTGCCTATATTATTTATTCTAACAAATATTTTGGGACATTTTACAGTTACTGTGAGTTACTGAAAGCTTCAGATACGTTGTGCTACAGTTAATATTTCAAACCAATTTACTTCTTGTAATCTTTCTCTTAAACAGTTTAAGGTTGTGTTATCTAGTTTTCTTCTACAAACAATATGAGGTAGAATTTTACAATGTATGTAAAGAGCCTTTATGATCAGAAAAATATTTCATTTTAAAGTTGTTTTCGGTATAAGATCTTCATACATTCTACATAGATGCTATGTTTTGTATTATTTTGATATATAATACACTTCTTTTAAAATCATGCTTAACATCCCAAAATTTTATATGCCTAATATACTTTGAAAATTGTTTTACAACAGTTATATTGTTTATAATACTTTTCATTGAAACATAAATGTATATAATGTGTGTCAACACTGCTATATAATACACTTTTTATTTTGCTTCAGTTGACTTCAGCTTTGCTTTCAGGTAATCTTTATGGTTGGCATCATGCAATACAGTATATTCACATAGAACTTGCTATAAGTTGCTCCATTCTGCTTGTCTTTCTCTAGTAGAGGCAGAGGAAATTTCTGCAGTGTTGCTGTCCATGTGCTGAATTTAACAAGCAGTGTCTTATTGTATCCCATGTTGAGAATCTCCTGTCTCTATCCTGTGTTATGCTGTGTTGCCCCTGATATGCTGTCAGACTTAGTCTGGGAGTTTTAAATCAAATATTTGAACATAGTTTCTCACATATTTCACATAAAAAATCAGAATGAATGTATAAGAAATGTATAAATATATAGTTCAATATGAGAATAAAAGGTCTCTAACAGTGACTAATAATAGATTTGTAACCAAGTAATTTATTCATCCTTTAATCAATGTCACTGAATGTGTCAAAACATCAGTGCTATTTACCACAGGCGTGACCATTTTTTTTTTTGGTAAAGGGCCATATAATTCAATTTTATTACTGTATTAAATAGGATCTAAATTCTAAGATAAAGCAATTAATTTAAAAAATAGCTAATATATTGATATTATTTTTATGAAGTCATAAATCACATATTAGTTATTTTTAAAATAATTTAAATAATTATATATATATATGTGTATAATTGTTATATTAAAATAATTGAATTAATAATTTATCTGTCAATGCGGCACTTGGCACTGTTTTTCACAAACATCCAACATCTGTTTGATGTTCCAGCATCTCAAAGTGTACTCTCCAGATGACTGTCAATGATTCACATTCTTGTGCACTTCACTTGTTTCATCTTGAGAAACTTGTTTGCAAATGTATGTGCTACCAAAAATTGATGCGAAATGAAATGCATATCTATTAATGTCAAGATATTTTTCTCTGGGAAACTAGTCATGATAGAATTGTAGTAAGGGACATTATTAAACTTATCCTTTAGGTCTGATGCATTGAAAATCAATGCACTCCATTTGCTCATCTATTTTAATGGAAAAAGTGGAAGAAAACATATTGAAATGGATGACATTCTCCTTGAAGTCTTGAAATCTAACACAGAATTTGTTTCTTAATTCTAATATAATTTCTGCATACTTCTGCGAATTTTGATTATTACAGTCTCGTATGGCTGGGAAATGCACATTGTTTTATATTTGTGATTCCCAAAGTCGCAAATCTGTTTCATAAGTCCTCATGTGATCAAACATAGAAGTGATCAATTGAACTTTACCTCGGAGATGTGAATTAAGTTTGTTCAGCTGTACTGTTATATCTACTAGAAAGGCAACACCACACATCCATTCTGCATGTTTAAATTCAACAAACCTGGAGACATTAAGTTTGTTCAGTTGTGCTGTTACATCTACTAGAAAGGCAACACCACAAATCCATTCAGCATATTTAAATTCAACAAAAGGTTTGTCCTTCTCCTCCATAAATGATTGTGTTTCGTTTTTGAGTACAAACACTTGCTTCAAAATTTTGCCATGGCTGGGCCATCTTATTTCAATATAATAAACACTTTGTTTTAATTCTGTATCAAGATTTTTTAAGAAATTTTGAAGTTTT
The DNA here is from genome assembly GCA_030762935.1 of Hymenopus coronatus. Taxonomy (NCBI): domain Eukaryota; kingdom Metazoa; phylum Arthropoda; class Insecta; order Mantodea; family Hymenopodidae; genus Hymenopus; species Hymenopus coronatus. The sequence continues at coordinate 86,763,656 of CM060886.1, read as the reverse complement.
CTATGTTGTAAACCATGTGAACAAATGAAATTCATTTCTTTTACAATAGCTTTCAAAACACTATCAAAATTTAGGCATTTAACACAAAGATTAATCTGTGATATTGCATTACAGAAATGCTTCATACTGCTTTCAGTATTTTAACCAACTTCTTGTTTTCCTACAAGTGCAGGAGCTTTGTTTAATGTTACACCAGATAGATTTGTATATTTCAAGCCAAGGTTTCAGTCCCTCATTAAATCACAACTTTAATAGTGCCTTTAAGGGGGACAAGAGCAGCTAATTATTGTGTAATATTGATATATGTATCAACTCCTATTAAGAAACTGTTAATTGAACTGTATCGCGAGCATTACTACTCTAATTGAGTGTCAGAGAATATAACTGGAAAGTTGTGGCTCAGTATTTTAAAATCTGTAATTGAATGCTAATTCATCCATATGGTGAGCTAAAATCTGTTGTGACAAGTTTAATTTTGTAAACTGCACTTGTTTTATCAGGATATATAATATCAACATACTCAATGTAATCCTTAACAAACTCGCCATCTGAAAATGGTTTAGATTCTTTGCAATAATTTCTGCTACTGCATAACTTGCTTTTACCAGAGAAATTACACATTCTTAAAAATTAATTGCTGTTCCGAAAGTTTAATTTTAAGTTCGGATACCTTGTCTTCAAGAAATTGACACACTCAAATTTATCATATGAAGATGCATGTTGGTGTCATAATGTTGCTTTATATTGTACTCCTTAAACACTGAAACTGTTTCATTGTAGATTAAACACAATGCTTTCATATTTATTTCAATAAAAAGAGTATTGATTTGTCCACTTTGTTTGAAATGTCTACCTTCATCTGAAATTTTTCTATTCTTGCTGATATGCTTAGAAACTATAATTATCACATAACAAATCACAGAATTAATTATATCTTCAAACCATTCACTAACACTGCAATGTGAGTGAACAACTGGAAACTAACTTGAAAGCCTTCAAATGTAACAATAAAACATCTGGCACACAGCCATGTTTGAAAGTAGTAAGGTTACTGCTCAGTCAACAATGCATGGAGTGTTCAAAATGATGTGCTTTAGGTAGGATCATAAATACAAATCTGGGCTGGGTATTTCTTAAAACAATGTTATTTCTCCATGTTTTGCGTTAGAGGATGGCAGATGAACTCTCACAAACACATGCGTTGGAAATGGAAAAAGTCTTTCTCTTTCAAATTTATCTTATTAATAGAATTACTTATTTCATAAATAATATTACCACACACACACACACACACACACACACATATATATATATATATATATATATATATATTATTTATTATAATATTATAACTTACAAATTTCACTGTGGGCAGTATGTGATGGGATCGAGAGCTACCATCGAGCTGCAGGTTGGACACAGCTGATTCACAGTATTAAAGTTTTATATGCATTCTTGTTGGTGATTGACATTTCAAAGAGCGGAAATGACACTCTTGCCTTTTTTAACACCCCATTCCACATGCTATATGAGCAAAGCCGAGCAGCTGTTTCCTACAGCAAAGAAAATCCCCGGGGGATGAGGCGCAAAGGGGGCATTGCTAATGTGCTAAGCTGAGCTGTGTGGAGTGTTCTCTGTCACACACATTCACTGTCCTTGTTTACAGACAGACATGATAACACATTCTTTCAACGATCTTCTCTCCATTGGCAAATAGTACAGAAGTTCTGTGAATATTTGTTTCTTCATGTTAATAGACACAAGTGTAAGACACTTATGAAATTAGCAGCACATTCCACTCCAAGCAGGAGAATGGCTACATAGTTGCTGATAAATGTTCATTTACCTGAAAGTAAAAACAGACTTGAATACATAGCTATACTCCTACTGCTGAAACATGGCTGTACAGTTCTTAATGAATGTCCAATAACTAATAATAAAAATAGACATGAATACACAGCTTTATCCCCAATGCTGAAACATTGCACTTGATGCTGGTTGTTAAGTTGGTACCTCACAAAAAAGAGAATAATCACAAAGCAGTTTTTGGGGTGGTCAGTCTCAAAGTGGAAACAGAACTGGAATTGGAAACAGCTCTGTTGCCGGTTCTAGATTTTTTCCAACCACATGCTTCAGTTTGAGATCTGTATCATGTTTGTGAGTTGTTTTTTATAAGCTTCATATTATTTGTTATTATTTTGATGGTGTTTATTTATATGTACCCATATTTAATTAGTTAATTACACATATTTCATTCATATTATTTGTAAGATTTGATTTGTGACAGTGTCTCAAAAACAATGCCAGTCATTGCATGATGACTCACGAAGTGGAAATCTTTTGCATGTGGCTATCTGAAAGAAGAAAGAAAACCATGTTCATAAACTAATTCAAAAAGCATAAATAGATGGATTTATCAGTGAACCAGTAATGGTATGCCTTGCTGACAATGATGATGGAGATTTAGAGAGAATTGAGCGATTACAACTTTAAATCAATGGGTGAAAGCTACTTTGCTATATCAATTTCTCTCTTGTATCAGGCAAGTTCACATTGATTTGTTTCTATACTGTTGAAAGTATGTAATTTATTCTATATATGTTGCAATATGTTATGCTTGTTATTTTCAATTAATATAATAATAATAATAATAATAATAATAATAATAATAATAATGGATTAGTTATTATCCATTGTTCACTGGACATTTTTAATGCAGCTGGAGACATGACAAGTGCATGGTCAATTGTTTACTAACAACTCTGGCGATGTTGCATCCACAATATAGCTAACATACGTGAATTCACATGAACTGCAAATTCAAAATTTGAGTAACGGTGATATATTCAATTTTTAAATAATATAAACAAACATAAAATAATGGTTTATTCCAATGGGAACTGCTAGCACCATTGCCTGTCCCTTCATTGGTATTATTTTCTTTTGCTTGCTTCAATAACATGTATATTTTCTGATCATGAATTACCAAATAATTGTTCTAATAATACATAAATTCTATGCAAAAAAAAAAAAAAATCATAAATGCACGCACACAGTCACACACTATCTTTGTTCATATCTCAATGCTGCTCACGATTTTCAATGTTTTAAGTCAGATAAGAATGAATGATATTCACCACCTGTTATACCAGGGCTAACATTGAGAATTAGAGAGCAATAAACAATAACCATATACCTCTATAACTTATCTAGCTTTACCTAGAACTCACAGTGACTTATTTTGCAGCAACTGTTTGCAATATGCTAATAAGGGTCAGATAGGACGTAATAAACAGGACAAGAAGAAGTAGGAGCCAGGAGGCTACTAGGAGAGAACACTTCAGACAGTAACCATTTATATCAAGATCAGCATATACGCAGCAGAATTGTGTTGCATAAAATCAGTGGCAATCATGATATACATTGTGGCAACTGAGAAGATATAGTGTACCCATTACCATACGAATGAGAAATGTCACACACCAAGATGTGCCAGTAGACTTGCCAGATGTCTGATATTTTATGGGATTTCCCATATTCAAGAAGGAAAATTTTATCCTTGCATTACTGTTATACACTGTTATGTAAAAAATCCCATATTTCATTCTGATTAAAGATAGTAATTCAAAAAGTATGCATGTTCATTCAGTATATTTATATTGGTAACCACATAGTCACATGGTCATTGTAATTCTGTAAGTATATAGGGTCATGTGTAAGCTCATGTCAGAGGTTCACATGGTCAAACAGGAAAAGTAGAAGCTTTAGTTGAGAATGCCTAAAAGTATAGGGGATATTCTTTTACAAAAAATTTTGTGTATTTCGAGATAATTTAAGACTATGAATAGTCCAACATTTGTAAATAAATAATCATTTTTCAGTTACATCATTCCAGTATGTTAAGGTTGTATTTATTGAGTGCTTTTGGTTCATGTAGTTGTGAGGGAGTGATTTAATTTTAAACAAAGAATTGAACACTGAAAGAAGTGAATGTTATTTAAATTGTGTGATAATTGTGAAATTGAAATCACACTTGAGTTATAGGGTGACTTATAGGACTTATTAAGAATAATGCAAGCTTTTTTGACCAATGTAATGAAAACTAGCAAGTATGAAGTATGATAGTTCAACACTTACAAATGACTGAATTGCATATTAGAGGTAATAATATTATAACAATAATTAACTTGGTGCAAAAGAATTATTTTATTGCATACATTTCTGGACAAAATGACCCTGGTATTCTTTTGACATTTTAACACATATTTCAAATAGACATTCATAGATGTATTTTTACAAGCCAGTATTTACAGTATTACCTTTTAAAATCAGGGGAAGGGTACAAGCATCCCTTATTGTTATTTTAAAAATATGGCATCAGCTAACATTTACAAATGAAAATAATAATGTATAAATAATATAAAAGCAAATTTAGAATAACAAGGTTAATCAAGTTTTTTAAATGGGCATATGAACAAAGTGTATATTATCCATCCTCCTTACTTCACTGGCAATGTAAACAAGCCAGAATGCATTCTTCTGCTTGTGCATGTGCAAACATCATGTGGTGCTAAGCTGTGTTCGTCTTCTATACAACTGAAAAACCACTTACCTTCGTTTTACAGGAAAAAAAAAATAGCTATATACTTTAACTCTTTGCAGATAATGATAGATTCAATGACATATATAATAATAAAACACGATAAAACAAGTAAAAGAGTCATTGTTCACTACAAAATGTAAAATCCTGCCGCAAAATGCAGGCATGTGTTTTGGAAGTTTGCTGAAGTATTGCATACATACATGACTCAAACTTTTTCACAAATTTTAGCTCGCATATGACAGACACTGCACTTTTCTTTAATATGCTTCTATAATACAATGGCTTATCTAGAGGAGTTAATCTGAAGATGGAAGTGGTTCCACTCCTTCAAGATACGAGTCATCTGTTGCATTTGCACTCAGACTGAGTATTAAGTGGGATTGATAAATAGTTGGTCAACGACAATGTCCATCATTCCCTCCAAATCTCACTTTATTTGTGCCTCCTGAACAATGTGTGATACACATTCATTGCATTTTTTGGCTATCACTTGTAAAGTTGTTTGCATAATATGTTGCAACTTGGCTAATTCAAAAGTTTTGCGCACTTTATGCTGCTTTCAGAAACACCAATCAATTCCACCATTAAGGTGAGAATATTGTTTAATGCAAAGGGAAGGTACTTTTCACAAAAGTTAGTATATACATTAGGAATTATTCTTTCTTGCCATTTTTTTTTAAAGGTTTCCTTGCTTATTCTTCATTACATGGTATTACATGTTTCCGTCATTACTTGCTGACCGGAAGTAGCCATTACAGATGAACTGCATAACGCATAGGTATGCATTGTTATGTAAAGAAATAATTATTAAAATACTAGTAAATTTTATTTCTTAAGCATTCATTCTATATTATTTAGACAACATTGCATAGTTTAATACATTTCTGTACTCTCTGTCGTCAATTTAAGAGGAACTATTTTGTGATGGAGAACATCAGTAACCAATCAGGGCCATTGCAATGTGCTGCATTTGTTTATTACCGGTGAAGCAAGGATGGATGGAGAATAAAAAGCAAAGTATAATTACCAATGATGATTTTTTTGATGAAAACTCACATTCTAAATTACCAAATGAAAATAAAAGACACACCTTTTGGTGTCTCCTGAAAAATTTAGACATACACCCTTTAAAAAAACATGGTTCAAGTGCTCGTAAACTTTTTCTAACTGTAAAAGCTGTTTTCCAATAAATAACTGTCACTTTAATTATATCTTGAAATATCTCATGGATTTTGTTTATCAAGTTAGTTGCTAACAAATTGTATAACGCAGCTGAAGAATATCAAACCCCTCTGGATTAGAGTAAAACTTTGTATGCTTCTATTCTATGTTTATTTTATTTCTGTGTTGTGGTTGTGTGTTCCATTATTTTAAAAAAGCATAAACAATATATATGCAGACTAGTAAGATTAAGATTTCTAGCTCCTTAAAAACAGGCAGAAGGGTTTATAACCTGTGCAAAGAGAAGACATTTCTGCAAGAGTCATATTATTTCTTTGCTGACACAATGTATCTTATGATCCTTTTTTGTTTTAAATTTAAAAACCAAATTTGCTGCTGCAAAGCAACTATTAGGAGTGGTGGTAATAGTAAAGTAGAGACTGAAAAATTCAATGCCATAGCTCGGATTTGAGCCTCAGATCACCCAACCTCTAGCCAGTTGTTCTACCACTGAACTACCATGGCAACATGCTGGCATAGCATTGAATTTCTCAACTGACTCGCATGTTTCCTGATAAACCACAAGGTGATCTCAAATTATTTTGAGATGACAACTCCAGTGGTGACTCACAATGTTGCTAGTACTTTAAGTCTCAGGATTCATAGTATAGCCAACTATTATGGATAATTGTGATAATATAAATAGTTTTATAATAAGTGAGTTGGTAAATGGTAACACTACATAACTGAAAATCCACTTACTTGGACATGTTTCTGAAACGGGGTATTGTTCCCATTATCAATAACTCTCCAACTGATTGTGTTGCTTTCATTTCCTGTCCAGGGGGAGCTGTAGATTCCTGGTGCTCTCTGGAGACAGGGTGATGAATCTCCCAAGGGTGGTTGGTGGCAGTAATTCAAAATTCATTATGTTGTCTTTGTGTTTTTGTATATGAATCTTTTCTCAGGTTTTCTAATTTGTAGCTGTTTTTTATAGGTTTTAAAAGTTTTTTACCGGGTGTGATTTCATGATTTGAGGTCCAGAAATGATGTGCTACTGCTGATTTGTCTAACTGTTTTTGGTGTAAACATCTCATATGTTCTTTTAGTCTTGTTTCCAGATTTCTCTTAGTTCTGCCTATGTTACTACATAGTCTTACCATAAATACTGTCACAAAGTTTTCAATCAATTTACACAATGTGGTTTGAGGTGTTTTAATATACTGATAATATTAGTTACATGTATGTTTTAAGAATCAAACTCACAAATAATTATTCAAAATGATCACCTCTGGCATGCACACAGACCTTAAGTTTTTGTGGCCACTCATCTATTGAATTACGCAACGCTTCCAGTGGGAAATCTGCTGCTGCCTTCCTAAGAGAACGCTTCAAACTTTCAATATTAAGATGTCTCTTTTTGCAAACCATTTCTTGAAGCTTAGACCACAATTTGTTCTCCAGGGGGTTCAGGTCCGGACTTGCAGAAGGCCAATCTGAGGCCGAAATAAAGTCCGGAACATTAGCCCTGAGCCACTCTTGAGTTGTCCTTGCCTTATGCACTGGGGCTGAATCTTGGAAGCTCCAGTTTTGCCCGTGGAAGAGTGTGTTGCTGAGAGGCTTGACCACTCTCTTCAGCACTGTCTCCTGGTACATTTTGGCCAATGTTTTCACACCTTTTTCGCAGAAGTGCAGCTCCGTGGTTCCTTCGTAGCTCACATCCCACCAAACCATGACAGATGCAGGACCCTTGGAGCCTTTTCAGCAGCTTCTTTAGATGATCTGGCATATACTCGGTTGTTTTGGGCATTGAAAGCCTCCTCAACATAGAACATTTTTTCATCAGTGAAAAGGATTCTTCTGTGACCATTTGCTGCATAATGCTGCAATAACCGTTTTGATTTAAGAAGCCTCTGGTGCTTCAGCTCACTTGTGAGGAGCTGCCCTTTCTGCCGTTTATAGGCGCACAGACCCAGGTTACTGTGCAATGTGCGCGGCATGGACATTTTAGAAATTTTCAGTTCCTGAGCCATCACTGATTGTCTCCGTACGTGATTTCTTTGCATGTGAGCTGCCGCTGCTTTCACCAACTCTGGAGTGTGCACAGTGCGTGGTCTTCTTTGCCTATGGCGGTCTTTCACAGTTCCAGTCTCAAGGAAGCGCTGGACACTGCGGTACACGAACCTCTTGCTTATTTTCAACTTTTGGAGAATTGTGAAGATCTCACCTGGGGATTTGTCTCCTTGTGCAAGGCTACACCTACACGATTTTCATAATTGCCCCATTCCATTGTGGCAACTAACACAAACAACCTTCTTGTTCTGCAGTTGCATTCTCAATGACTCATCGCTGAATAGCACAACAATGTGCAGGCAGGCAGAGGCTGGAGGTACAACTACTCTCAAAAGTTGTGACAGTATTTATGGTAAGACTGTGTAGATTACAATCGTTGCATTCTATTTGGCATATTCCAGCTAACTTTTCTCTAGGGGATAGGGTCTTAAGTTTTTGTACACTATGGTGATTCTGAGGAGCTAAGGTGATGTTTTTAAAACTTACAAAAAAAACAACTATGAATTAGAAACCTGGGAAAAGATTCATATTCAAAATCACAAAGACCACATAATGAATTTTGAACTACTGCCACCAACCACTCTGTCAGCAGAGATAACCAGGAATCTACAGCCTCCCCTGGAAGGAAACAAAAGCGGCAAATCAGTTGGAGAATGGTTGCTAATGGGAAAAATACCTCATTCCCGAAATGCATCCAAGTAAGTGGGTTTTCAGTGATACATTGTTACCCTTTACCAAATCACTTATTATATGATTATGAATCAGAGTTACTAGCTTCTAATCCCTCAAATTAGTAAAATTTTTTTCTCACAGAAACCGTGTGTAGGACAGTAGTTGGATGGGTGGAGTCAGAATGGTGTATCAAAGTACTCAGTCAGTACTCCTTACAATGCACTCTCAGGTTACTTCAGAGAACAGAGAGAAACTCATGCCTTCTCTTAAAGAGGACCCATTACTTGTATTCTGTGCAATTCAGTGTAAGAGTTCTGATCTGATTACTTGCTGAATTATTCTGAATATGATAATATGCAGTGGCAGCCGCTATAAGAGCCCATGAAAACCCCAATTTTTTACATCTTGTGAATTAATTGGATATTTTTCTTTGAATGCTATCAAACATAATAAATGTGCAGTAATTTAAAATATACACTATTTAAATCCACTATGTTACTCTTCTAACCTGGATGAAATGTGTCATCAATGTCAGTAGTACATCTTCACTTCTGCTCATTTTAAGGAGCTTTTGCACATGCGGGACTGATTTGATATAATTACCTTATGGAAAAAACACACGCTAGCACACACACACTCTCACTCTCACACACTCTCACGCACACTCACACACTCTCACACACACACACTCTCACACACACTCACTCTCACGCACACTCACACACACTCACACTCTCGTGCACGCACACTCTCATGCACACTCACACTCTCACACACACTCACACTCTCATGCACACTCACACACTCACTCACTTGCATGCACACCCCCCCCCCCACACTCTCTCTCTCTCTCTCTCTCTCTCTCTTTTCAGAGCCTACTTGATCTAAGCTTCTTTTCCTGTGCTCAATTAGTACAATTTTACATTAAAGACAGCAATGGTAATGCTTCTCAGCACTGTAATTCTTAATACAGTGACTTCAATAGTCAATTAATCCTGCCATCGTGTGACTTTGAATGAGATGGGTAAGATGCGTGTGGAGTGCAGAACTGCAAATTTCAGACTGTTCATATTCTCAACTGCAATTTAATTTACTCATTTTTTCATTCTTGCCTTAGAATGCTGTACATAAACATCCACAAAACTACCCTTTCTTTTGCAAGACAGCTTATGTATCAACATCAACATCGTCTTGTGTTCAGCTGCAGTTGTATTAATTGTCCATAATCATAACTATAATGAGGCAGATACTATTTCACATTTCCAGAGCTTTCCGACTCTTATAATTTTGATAACCCCGAGAATGTATACTCATGAGTCACTACTGCTAATATTATCTAAAGTCATTAATGATGTTACATAACCATTTACTAAATTTTATATTGTGTGTTTCTTAATCTGTGTTGGTGACCATGTAGTATTTTTAATTTGAATCTTTTGCATTCCCTGCTAAACTGAATGACAAGTCTTTTAATTACCTGAAAAGGGGATTGGGGAGGGTAGGACAAATATTTGCCTCCTGACTCGTGCAGAAATTGATTTGTTCTTAGTGCAGGGAGAGATGTTGTGCAGACCAGTTGTGGAACACTTTTATTCTCAGTTCATTGAAGACTTGTGGTAGACATTTTATGGTGTAATATCTGGTTTTTTCTCCCTCAATTGGCCACTAGCTGAGTGGCCACTAGATGATGAACAGATCATCTTCTTGCCAACATTTCTTGCCTCACTTTTGTTGGGGGATCCTCTCCTAGGAAAACCCAGACTGATGATTTTCATAGCTTCTGGATCATACAGATATATCCAGCTTTTGTCACATTTATGATGTTAAGTATGTTTTTTGGAAATTCCCCTATCATATTTTTGTATAATTTCCTGGCACTGTAATGCACATGTCTGTTTCTGCTCATTTTTGTGGTGTGGGGGATCCAATGTCAGCAGTGTTCCTTGTCATAAAGCTTTGTGTTCACTGCTGCCAATCCAATATTCAGGGCTTCTTAAATATGATAATATGTGCAACAATGATCTTTGCACAACATGTACTGCTTTTATCACAGCCAGCTGTTCTGTACCTCAAGGGTTCCCAAATGATATGCAGACTTTCAAGGTGTTCCTTCTTCCCCAAACAGATTTGAAAAATCACAGAAAACCATTGCATGGAATGATCTCACCTGAAATCCATCCTAATATGGTTACCTGGTGTGATGTGTATGAAGCCAAAAATATAAATATTGCTTTTAATAGATTTCTAGCAACACTGTCCTATTATTTTGAAATTGCATGCCCAGTGATGTGTAAGATAAATAATACTAACAATAAAAAGTGGCCTAAATTATGGGTTACTGAAAAGAATCGTTAATAGTACCAAAAACCTGAAAAGCCTGTTTCAACTGCAAAAGCAGATAAACTGTGAAGCATTAAATGTGATATATAGAGAAGAGAAACATAAGCATAAAATACTTGTATCTCAGTGTAAAAGAAGCTATTATAGCAATGCAATTTCCAATTCAGATAATAAACCAAAACATATTTAGAAAATTGTAAATAATGAATTAGGTAAAACTACTAGAAATATGATAAGTAAGGTACTTGTTGATAGATATATAGAGAATTCACTTATGATTGCCAATACTTTTGCTAATCACTTTTCCACTATGATTTCAAATAAATTAAACCAGCATCTTCTAAATGTAAATGGTCAAGGTACCTTTAACAAGCAATCTATGGTTCTCTTTTCTGCAACTGAATTGGAAATAGAAAAAAACATTAAACAGATTAAAAATACAAAAGCAGTTGGGTACAACCAAATATCTATAAATGTTATAAAAGCTATACTAAAGAACATCATTATTCCTTTAACATATTTATTCAATTTTGCTATACTGACAGGTGAATTTCCAGACTGCATAAAAATGAATATGATAGTACCAGTATTTAAAAATGGTGATCCATGTAATATAAGAAATTATAGACCCATATCATTGTTTAGTTCTTTTCTAAAATATTTGAAAATATATTATATAATAGACTCCTTAAGTTTTTAATAAGCTACAACGTGTTAACTGTAAATCAACATTGCTTCATACAAGGTAAATCAACTAGTACTGCATGTGTTAAACTTATTGATTTTATACATGATTGTATGGATCAAAATATGCATGTAGTTGGTCTGTTATTTGATCTGAGTAGTGCATTTGACTCAATAGATAAAAACCAAGCTTTATCATTTGGGTATAAGAGGCATGGTAAATGAATTAATCATATCATTTGTTAGATCTAGAGAATCTGTAGTTAAAATGAACTATTATTCCAGGAAGTATTCTCCTAGTTATGCAGTACAACAGAGTTTGGTCTTGGGACCTTTGTTGTTTATTTTATATGTTAATGATTTAGAACATCACAGTGATGCAGTCGCTCTCCGTGGTATAATGGTTACCATGCTAACTTCATATACCCAAGGTCGCGGGTTCAGACCCAGCGGAGGACGATGGATTTTTTCGGGTGTAAAAATCCTTAGCATGGCTTCATTCGGAAGGGAAGTAAAGCCGTTGATCCCCTGTCGTAGATTTACGGCACGTAAAAGAACCTCAAGCCTGATAGAGAGCAAAAATTAAGCAGTCTTTCACGCCCAATTAGAATGGGACGCTGAGAACCACAGTAGTTAAAAGAGTGTCCATAAATAACATGCCATTTTTATTTTCAGTGATATAGACTGTTTAACTATGTATGCAGATGATACTTCAGTTGCAGTATGTGCCAGTAGCATCAATGAACTTAATTTGAAAGTTATAAATTCTGTGAATTCTTTTAAAAAATGATGCATTGCAAATAAACTTACTTTAAACTTTGACAAAACGCTTGCTTGTATTTTAGTAACAAAAAGATTTTAACAAATATAAATTTTAATGTGGGTGGTACTATTTTAAAGTGTCTTCACAAGACAAAATTTTTAGGCATTGTTTTAGATCAAAGCCTTACTTGGCATCAACAGATTGATCATATATGCGCCAAATTAAATAAAGCGTGCTTTGCTATTAGATGCCTGAAAATGAGTTTGGACATTAACTGCTTGCTTACTGAATATTATGCCATTGTACAATCAATTTATCATACAATATTTTAATATGAGGGATCTGCAACTGAAGTAAATAGGGTATTTTTAATTCAGAAAAGAGTGTTAAGAATAATTTTTAATATGAAGCCAAGAGATTCATTAAGACATGTTTTTAAACAATTTTATATTTTTACTTTGACTGATTTATTAATATATAATGCTGCACTATTTTATAAAAACAACTCATACTTATTCCCTTTCAACTGTGATGTTCATAATCATTTTACTAGAAGTATGAATGACATCCATATAGGGAAATATAAAACAACTAAATACTCAAAATCACCAGAGTGCCTCATAAGTAAAATTGTCAATGCTCTCTCATATGAAATTAGTAAAATAGATGACATGTTTAAATTTAAAAGATCACTACGTTCATTTTTACATGACAAAAGCTTTTATTGTTTAAGTGAATTGTTTAATTAATGTACATTTTATGACAAGTTTATCTGTGCAGACAATAAATCTATCTATATCACTAGCAATCCCTGCTGGCACTTGCACATAAAACAAAAGTGCTGATACTGCACATGGTTGGAGTGTACTCAGGCTTACATGTGTTTCTGCCTGAACTGCAATGTAAAACTAGGAACACCTGCTTTGGTTTACCACTACTCTTATTGCCCATTCTCAAAACTTTCAGAGTAATCTTTTTATATACAAGTCTTCCAGAATGAAGAGGACCTTACAGGCTCTATTCAGATGATTCAAGACATACATTTTATTTGTTATGCAGATATCTGAAACATAAGATATTTTAATCAATATCAGAAAATCAAAAATAAAAAATTTCAGAAAATCAAAAATGAAACATTTTTCATGTTTGTAATGGGGAAATTTTTTTAAAAATCTTTTGTGTTGTGTTCTTGGAGGATCTGAACTTATGTGCCAAGTTTGGTATTTAAGTTATTTTGTTTGTTGTACATGGACTCATGTGCGCACAAAGGCACTAACACACACAAACACACACACACACACCCACCCCACCCCACACACCCCACCCCACCCCACCCCAACACACTCTCCCTATGCAGAGTACAATACTTCCTTCACCTAATAGCTAAGCAAAAGAGAAAGTGAAAGGAGCCAATGAAAATTATTGTAAACACTGCAAAGTACTGAGTGCTAGTAGAAAGTCCCATGAAAAATATACTGCACTCCTCCCTCCCCTCCTGCCTCCCACTTCCCAAAAATAATTATGTTGAAGAGATTTCAATAGGGGAGAGATACAAGAGGACACACAAAGTCATAATACCAAAAGAGTTTATTCAAAAGGCACTCCTGAAGGCATAGGAAGAAAGCATTAAATCCACAATAGAGACAGAAAACAACAATTACTTACCTTTTCTAGATCCAAAACTAATTAGGAGCAAAAAGTAAAGAAGTGCATAAAGATAAATATGTACCTCAAAGAAAACAAATTAGTTTATATACATACAATGTTGATTACAAAATTATGTTGGTTTTGCCATTTGTAACATAAATGTTCTTATTGATTCAGGTAGTTGTGAATAAAGTATCCTACTTCATTTTACATAAGCATTTAAAGTTAAACATTTGTATATAGCTGTTCATATGTAACATTTTTCTTTTCTTTACTTTCTTCATAATCCCTGTCATTAAATTGAGTGGATCTGTGAAATTTAACCAAAAATTGTAAAAAATTCAAAACTTATTTTTTTGTATTCATAATAAAATAATATGAATTCTAAACTGTAAGAAAATATTTGGTTTCTCCCACTTTTTAACTACCAATTAACTTATTTTTAAGTTTTGCAAACCTTTTTAAACACTTTTCCATAGTCAAAATCTTTTGCTTGATGCAATTTTTCACTAATTTTTTTTTCACAATTTTTTATACTACCTCTTAAAAGCACATTGAAGAAAATAGCCGTATTACTTTTTTAAAATTTGGTCCAATTTTGATAAAGAAATTATTACATTTTGTTAAATCAAGGGTTTTGGAGAGCACAAAAAGTAATAATTTTTCTACATATGCTCATTGGGACTAATATAAAAAAATATAATATGACATCTATTTTTAAATTAATTTACTGTAAAGCTGGACTTTTTATGTGATTATTTATAAAAATGCATTAGGTGGCTCATTTTTACTAGAATAACAAATTTAGACAATAAAAATTATTATTTGAATAACGTACAAGCTGAAATTCTGACACATGGCAGAAATACACTATTTTGTGTATTTTGGTATAAATTTCAGTAAGATATCTTGCATACTATGAATTTTTCAAATGTCACAGATACATCACCTCTTTCCCCATCACTCTCTTACTATAATTAAAAAGAATAGTTTACCTGACACTCACAAAAATAAGTTATTAATAGTCTGGCATACAGAATAGTTAATGCTTTCCCTTCAAATAGTCTAATAATTTAGAATAAATAAATAAATTTTTAGGTTTTATGTCAATAATGATTATAATAGGATTTCCTTTATTGTTGTAATATTAACTAATTTTTATGTTCCCACAATTACATAGTAGCCAGAGAAGTAATTGTATTCCACCCAAAAATTTGATATCAAGATTTCATTGGAAATACATGTTTTGAGGTCTCCTTGAGTCTAAAAAAAGTATTTTTAGAAAAAGGTCCATGTATGTGTGGGGCTCGTGCATGTGGACAGTATAGCTCAAAAACTAAAAGAACCATTAAATACCAAACTTGGTATTTATGATTAGTATTTTCTAAAGATGGGACCCAAAAATTTTTAAGAAAACTCCTTCCACCCTAAAGTAACCTTTATTTGTAAACATTTTTGAAAATTTTGTTTTCCTCAAAAATGGCTCTTAACGATTTTGATTAAAGTATTATATACTAAATATATAAAATGACAAATAAAATGTACATATATCTTACATTTTCTGGGAATGTCTTTATTCTGGATGAATTTTGCATAACTTTTAAATCTTAAGAGATAAAAACTTACTGCACAAAAATGTAGATCTCGTTAAAGAAATGGTAATTTTGTGGATGTCTGATGTGTACATCATTAACTACAAAGTTCTAAGGCAAGAAACAAATAATGTGGAAATTAAATTGCAGTAGAGAATATGGATAGTCACTTTTAAAAAGTGCAGTGCTAAGAAGCATTAACATTGCTGCCTTCTAGCGACTTTGATTTCTACCACAGTTACCACATGATATCATTAATGTCAAGTTGTACTGATAAGAGCATGAGAAAAGAAGCTTAATCATTTGAGCACACTTTGTAGTATGCATGCAGCATGAGTATTTGGTGCATGTGCAAAAGTTATTTCAAATGTGCATAACTCAACATGTGTTATAAACATTGATGCCATGTTTCATTGAGTTGAGAGGAGCTGCGCAGGAGCTTTAAATGCTGTATATTTTAAATTACTATATATACATTATATTTAATAGCATTCAAAGAAACAATACCCAATAATTCCACAAGGTGTCAAAAATTAGGGTATCACATACTCTTGTGCTCTTATATAGCAGCCAGCACTGGTTAAAAGGAATGTAAGTAGAACTATTAGTTGCAAAGGAATCCATGGGCTAAAGGACTGTACATAGAAATCTTTAAAGTGAAGTTGATATAAACTATGTAGAGGGCTGTCCAATGAAGGAAGGGGAGTGTCCCAGGTTCAAATTGCAGCCCAAATTATGTATGATTTTTACTAAATAAATTCAAATTCATATAAACAAAAGGAAAAATCAGC
Source organism: Hymenopus coronatus (assembly GCA_030762935.1). Lineage (NCBI taxonomy): Eukaryota > Metazoa > Arthropoda > Insecta > Mantodea > Hymenopodidae > Hymenopus > Hymenopus coronatus. Next base: position 86,747,330 of record CM060886.1, on the reverse strand, counting down.
AGTAGTCTTGCATTTTTAGGAAGCAATCATGAAATAAGTTGACACAAGATTAGTTAAGCATGTCAGCAATATAGGGATCTAAGATGGAGAAGATTTTTATCCATAAAACCAGAAGCTCTTATGAATTTTAGAAAGAATATTTGATTAGCAGGTTCATCTCGCATTCGATAACCAGCTGAGCAATGGCTCCTGAAATATGTTCAGAGGTAATTATTGATAAAGGATATTATTTCAAATTTTAATAGTTAGGGGATTTAAGATATAATAAAGGGAATATAAAATGGTTAAAATCTGTCCTGTTAAAATATAAGGATCTTCAACAGGACGAGCTCCAATTCAAGTTAGTAAAATTACAATTAGGATGAAATGATGACTGATTTTTCCAATCTGCATTATTTCATTAGTTCACTGCACAGTTTGAAAATGTAATTAATTAAATCTATAAAGACATTTATGGTAAATAATAGGAAGTGCATAAAAAAAGTATTATATGCATAATTTTCAGTACTTCACCTGTCTGTGTTGTCTAAGTGGTTAATATTTGTTCTGTTAACATAAATGACTATTAGCATTTCCTATGTAAAGGACATAACAGAAGTCATTAAATTTGTAACTCAGTACATTATATAAATTATTGATTCTGTTTTCAGTGGCATGATACTATGAGGTTGGCAGCCTGCCAGCGCTGAGCGCAGGGCAGCAAGAATGACAGGATCAAGGCTGGTCCGAGGGACCAGAAGTAGATTGTTCCTGTATGTTGCAGTGATTATAGTGGTGGGTCTGGCTGTATATGTGTTTCATGGTGCTCAGCTTCAATTGGATGATGCACGTAAAGCTGCTGACAAGTGTCAGCAACAGCAAGAATCTCTCTCAGCACAATTACAGGGTATGTAGTCATAGATATGTATTTAAATTTGTTCAGTTGCATTATTTGATGTTTATAACATAGAATATGGAGTTTCACAAGGCTCAGTTTTTTAAGCCCTTTGCAGTTTCTAATATATGCATTGATATGATGATGTACTACAGGAAACTATAAAAAATTCAATGTTTTTTTCTAGATATCTTAATAACTGGTGAACAAGTAAATATTTAAAATGCTATTTTTCTTTGTTTTGTATGAATATTGTTCTAGAAGGGAATGTTAAATACTCAGAATATTGTACCAAATGGATTATTAATTACTTATAGTACATATTAATGAAAAAAATTCAACTGGTTTTCAAATATTATACTTAACCATAGCTTGCTAATATGCGCTATCAGCTTAGCACTCCTTACCTATGCTTGTTATGGTATGAAATTAAGGAGGTCGCCACACAGTACTGACTGCCATCTGTCAACAGCTGTGGAGAACCTGCAGCGTCACACATGTAGTATTTTCAATTTATTGGTTCAGAGTTCAAAAACTTGTTTTTTTCATAAACTTCTGTAGCAAAAGAAGCTATCTACTTCAGCACAATTGGTAAGAAATATTTACACACAAGGGTACTAAGAAGTACTAAATAATTTTCCCATCATTGGGAAATCCAAGCCGTTTTGTTTTTGTTGCAACATGATTCATACACTATAATATTTTCAATTATTATCTTACACAAAGTAATAACAGGATAGCATTTGCAACAAGATAGACATTGAACTCGCCAAACGAAAGGCACTGCCAGATAACACCGATTTCCTGTGATGTCACAGGAATACATAAAACCTATTAATGGTGGCTTGTACAATTTGATAAAAATCAGATTTTTGAAGGTTGAACATATATTTTCTTTAATACATTCATTATATGTTATCCAGCAATATAGGCTAAGGATGAAAGCTTAGCAGCATTTTAAGCTGTTTATTTAGAAAAAATAGAAAAGTTTATGAAATCAATTTAATTATAATTCATCATTAGCTCCAGCAAGAATTTTATTTTAGGTGTCTTACATTCTTCTGATAATAATTATTCAAGGAGTATGCATTGTTTTCATACTATGCAAGTCTCTTTGATAACAGGCAAATTTTGCATTCTTGGTTTTTTAATTCATTTAGACTCTATACCTTAGTTTTTGTGATCTTAATTTATGTTCCAGCTTCCCTGAATGTATTTATATTGACGTAGATATCTAGTGTAGGATGAATTTATTTTACATTTATGACACACTATTTATGGGGGTCTCTTTTTAATCTGCCACCTAGATATTGCTGTTACCAGATAGAGAGGCCTCTGAGCAAAATTGAGCGGTATTTCACACCCTGTATAGAATGGGACGCTGAGAACCACAGCCGTTAAAGAGCGTCCATAAATAAAACGCCATTTCATTTTTGCTACCAGAATTTTGTGTAGAGGATAATCTGGAAATATGCTGTTAATGCTGATTTCAGAATATTTCTTTTGGAACATCTTTACATCTTAGTTCATGGTAACTTATACCATTGGTTATTCTTTTCTCAATCATACAGAAGGGCACAAAACAGTAAGGCATCTGTAAGGAGCACATTTTCAGACTATTGAAAAGTAAACTGGGTTATATTAACCCATTTTGAGTGCAAATATTTACAACACTATCAGCAGTATGCACAACTACAGTGTGAATGCAAATACTGCATAAGTATTTTCAACTATGAGTTTTCTATTACTTTCAGTAAGTGATTGCTGTGAAAAGATAATCTTTAATTATAACAAAATATGTAGGAATTATCATTTTATTTATACTATTCACAACTTGCACAATAACAATTTTGACATTAACAAATCACTCAATCAAAGAAAACATCAAACCATAGCTGCTATTATGCTCTAGCAGGCTATTGAACAGTAGGTGTGTAGCACCTCATGTGGCAGGAATTGCAAATGTCACTGGCACTCTCACCACCATATGAGTGGTGAAAAGTGTCAAGGCTGGTAGAAACATACTAGCAGGCTGACTTAACTATCAACAAACACGGCATCAGGTTGGCTAAGTATTTTTTTTTTGATGCTGCTATCATGCTGATAGCCTGGTTTTATCTGCACATGTGGAATATTAATTTTAAGTCCAAGATATACAAGCCTTCATCTCTGACTAGCTTATAAGAAGTTCCTCAAAACTTAATGTGGTTCAAAGCAGTAATGGGCAATATTGAATGATTCAGTTTTTCATTCAGATTTAAAAATTATTTATTTTCACAAAATGCATGAAGTAGTTGCATAGTTAAGTTACTAAAGTAAGCCCTCGAGTAATACAAAAAATATGCACATTATTTAAAATATCAAAACACATAATTACTTGCAGTTATTCTCGAGTAATTAAAGTGATAATTAATTCCATGAATATTAGATTGAGAAAGCATATGTTGCACATACGACTAATGGAACTGCATATTTTAAAATAAATGTATATAAAGAAATATATTCACATGTTTAAGGTTCTATACTTATACAGAATTGTGTATAGTTATGGTTTCATAACTATTTGAGGCTATATTGTGGTATAGGTTAGGATAAACTATGTAGGGAACCACTCAAAATCACTATATCCATAACGCATATGCATCTGTGATAGTATTTTAGTCAAATCATGGGGAACACACTAATAACCTTCATTCATTTGTATGTTGCAAGTTTTAATGCATTTATAACCAAAACTTCTCACTTTTGGGATAAACTCCCAATGCTCCTACCACATTTATTATTTTGGAGCTATTTGATTTGAGGTTAAAATAATGAGACAAAATTTATTTCATTAAAGTGCTTGCTAAAAGAGATCACAAGAATGGAAGGATACCGATTTGGTGAGGACCTGATTTATTTTTAATGTATTCTTTAATTGTGGTGCCTGGTCGTAAATTTGGGTAACTGATAGTTTGGGTTGAATTTAGGAATGTAATGCATGGGTAACATGGTCACATTCTAAGCTTATGCACTTCTTCCTTTAAATACCCAGACAAATGCAAAACTAATTAGTTTTTGTGTTAACTGCAGGCCTCATTTGATATATTTGTTTTAAATTTCTCCAAATTGGAGTAATGTTTAATTTCCCTATGTACAAAATACCCTAATCCCATTTACTTCCTTATGTAATCTAGATTTTGTGCTCTTGTTATTCTGTCATTAGAGCCATGTTGTAATTATTTGTTAGGTCTGTTGGTCATATTTAACCCATCATAAACCTTAGGGCCCTAAGCAGCAAAGTGTAATTAACAGGTGTTTTTTCATAAGTAGAAGAATGGAGCAGTTGCAGCCTGCGGAGAGATAACAGAACATAACCGAGGGAACTGTGGCACTAAAACATCAGTGATCCCAAGGGAAAGGTAAAACCTTGGCAATCTAGCATATTTCAAACCTGGATATGTTATTTTCAAAACGTTCAAATCTGGTTTACTTTTTGAAGTTTTAGCTGTATTATAAAAAGCATTGATCAACATCATTGGCTATGTATTCTCTCAACAGGGATTTTGAGACTTACATGCTGTTCTTCCTTTCGCTGTAGACATTAAGAGAAATTGTAGATACTTCATACTCTCTTGAATGGGGTTGGCACCATGATCATAATAACACTGGTTCATCAATTTAAGCAACATAAAAAGTGTTTGGGAGAATCAAATATTAAAGGATTTTTAAAACTGAATGAAAAACCAAGTACTGGGCAACAATCAAATAACTGATAGGTGATTTTCCTATAATTTGATAGTTTTCATTCGATAGTGCCCATCAGTAGTTCAAAGTCTATAGCAAAAGCTATAGGTCCTCGCTTTCTATCACCAGCTTACCTCCTGTAGTTCCATTATCAATCTAATGTTGTGTCATGGACATGCCCACTAATAAATGGATCCAGCCATGAATCTTTGGGTTTCACTGAAGATTTTGATTATATGGGAAATGTTGTAACAACTGCTATCAATAGTTTACTTTAAGACAGTTTAATTTTTAAGTTTTCTGTTTTACAAAGAAAGGGATAACAATAATAGTAATGCTAATAATTATTATTTATCTATTTTGTTTCTTCAAAAGTGATATTTGAGTACAAACTGCGACTGGAAAAGTCCTTGCAGCAGGAAAAGGCTGAACACCATCAAACAAGAGATAAATTAGAAGAACACACCAAAGAGGAGCAACAGTTGAAAAAAGAGTATCTGGAGGCTATCAACAAATACGACGCACTGCAGCAGCAATATAAACTCCTTCAGGTATTCTTTTATAAACTCTTGCTAACATGATGACAAGATTTTAATAGCCATTTTATACATTCAATCTGTATGGGAACCATAAACAAAACAGTCATCTGCAATACGTATCTGAGGAATAAGTGCAGAGGAAGCTCGTGTAGAAACATAAGACAGCATATTACTTCACCATTCCCAGTGTATGGTACGTAGTAAGGAAATATAGTATTTGAATCTGTCAAGCACAGAGAAAGGGTTGTTAAACAAGCCAAAATATGTATTCATCCACTTGTTGGTTGTAAGAGAAACAATACGTTAAACCTGCTGTGGACCACTTAGTTTTTTTCTAATTTAAGTATGTTGTGATATTTTGATGGTCAGACTGCACTGTAATCTCATTTGGGCATTGCCTTTTCCAGCCTACTAGTGTTCACTGGCAATATTGCCTGAAAACTGCACTCTTTTGACAGACAGGTAGTAATTCCTTCTTTGGGTTATTAATGCCTCACTTCATCACACTGCAACATAGCTATATTTCTTTTAAGCATTAAGTTAAAAAAATCTGATGCTTTACATCCACATGACTTTCACTACCTATTCTGCAACAAACATTCATACAAAATTATACTTTTCTATTTACTTTAGAAATATTTTTATTAACTACTTGCATGTAGATATGCAGGAATAAGGAAATACACTAAGAAAAGCAATATTCAAATCTATCAAGAGCTGGTTGCAATGTGATGGCATTGAAATTCTATTCTTTTTGCTTGAACAGGAGAAAGAAAAATGAATAACGACTTCCCATTTGAGAAATTTTTAAGTATTTTAAAATTCAAACCAGTAACAAGGAATGTCTCAGGTATGATTAACTCTACATAAAAATTTATTGACATAATTGTGTTTTAACAAAATCTACATTTTTTGTGTAGTAAGATTTTCTCTATCTTATGGTTTACCAGTAGGCAAGAGTAATCCAGAATGAACAATTTCAGAGGCAATTCCCAGAAAATTCAGGATATACATTTCATTTGGCATAATAATATCTTAAACATATGATATTTAATAAAAATTGTTAAGCCTTTTTTGAGAAAATCAAAATGTCTGAAAATTGTTCCATGTAAAGGGTAATTTGAGGTGGCGAGACATTCTTGAATATCTTTGTGCTGGATCCAAGGAAGATGCTGAACTTAAATATCAAATTTGGTATTTGTTTTTGAGTTATGATGTTCACCCTACACACCCAATTTCTTTTTAATTCATAGTATCTCAAAAACACACTTCTGGTGCAATCTTAATGTCAAATTTCAAATTTTTGGGTACAATACAATACTTCCCCTACTTACTATATACGTAGTAGAGAAAATAAAAATGTTATGCAGATTAGATATATTCTTGAACTCCAAACATCTAGCCATAACCATAGCAATGATTTTAACAAATTATGTGGTCCTTAAAATTAATTTTTGTTAAATGAATAAATAAACATTTAATTTCTATTTCCACAGAAGATGATAAACTATCTAATTCATGTGCACTGGATATGAAAAGCAAGATTGTATTTAAACATTTTGATTCAGTTTATGCATGCTATGTAAACTGCATTTTGTATTTGTTTCAGAGCCAGCATGAAGATCTTAGTGAAGATTGTAATAAAGTTCGAGTGAATCAGTTACAAGGTTTAGAAGATCGTAGTAAACTGGAATCTCAAGTACAGGCTATTCAGGCAGAGCTAATGCAAGTTCAAGCAGCACATGAGAAATCTCTGGAATCCCTGAAGGTATCCGAAATCAATTGTTTGTTTATTAAAAGGAATTAAATGATTTAACCTAACTTAGGATAGTTTGAAACATTTTACATCATGTTTCTGTAAATATTTTGAAAGCTATCTACTTTCATTCTGGTTAAATGATGACCTACGTGACACACTTGGAAAGTGCAGTTTGATGACTGAGATAATTTCTTAGGAGCTAGTTATAGGAGGAAGAAGTTAGTATGTGCAATGTATACTGTTATTTAACCCTGTTGCGGACAGTACAGTTTAATGTGGTCATCTTGTAATATTGTGGATAGTAAAACACTACATTATTAAAATAGGTTTTTCAGGTTTGAGGAAAAACTTTAAAAAGAAATGCAGCAAACTCATTATTTCCAAGATTTCATTTGTACATACTCCATTAACTGCTATGATCACAATGAGGGCATTAACGTGATGGTGTTAGAAGGTCATTGAACTGTATGTTAATGTTGAGTGTTGAGCAATGATTATAAAAACATATTAAACAGAAACATAAAATGCAACAATTTTGTTTATCAGTGCTATTATGATATTAAATAATAAAATAGCAACAAAGATATGAGTAACTTGAAGTAATAGGAGAGTAGAACTTGGAAATTTCAGTATTTATGCACTATAATGGCTGTTAAAGAGCATAGTTTCATCAAACATTGTACTTTGTTGTGGCATTTGATCTCTGCAATAAGCATTTGAGCTAATCAGCTTGTTATTACCCAATTACTTGTTAATTCTGTGCAGTGCAATAAAGAAAACATGTTGTCCCCTCATTGAATTGGTAATGTTAACGCTTTTGTCTCGTATCTGTATCGAACTGGTGACGTTAAAAATGCCATTGAAGCAGGTTGGGTACCAACCTAAATGACTGCAAAATTTTGCAAGGGATTGTTAGGGGCAATAATTTCTCAGAACCCTCGTTTGTGATCTGTGCTTAGGGCTCTAACCAAGGTTGTGCTTTGTAGCTTAGTGCCCTAAAGGAGAGATTTGCATAACATAGATTTTTCTGCAAGGTTGGCAGCAAGCAGAAGTAGTGACCATACTCCACATAGCTCCCTCTCAGTGCAGTACAAATACAAGACACTGTGTAATCTTAAGTAGACATTATTTTGTGCTGGAGAATTAATTTTTTCTTTAGGATTAAAAAAGAATATTAATATAATTTTATATGTGTAAATTATTATATCATGTTTCAGTCTCAGTACATGAAGTTAGAATTAGAACGTGATAATCTGGAAAAGCACAACAAAGAGTTACTTCAGTCATCTGGTGCTTTTACAAAGCGATTAAATTTCTTAGAAAAACAGGCAATACAGCTCCAGCAAGAGCTCAATCAGGCTCAGGTAAGCATCAGTGTTTATTTAAGTTATAGCTGATTGCTTAGAATCCATGATTGCATAACTTCTATTTATTCACTCCCATTTCACATCAGAATTAAAGGCAGATTAGTTATATCAAATATGGCGTTGGACATGTAGCTCTGTCAGATTTGTTTCCCAAAAATTCAAAACATTTAGAAAAGAACAAGAGTGGTGACAGCATCAATGAGAGTTGTTTTACTCTTCTGATTGAGTGGGATGCTAAGGAGTCCAAGCTGTTGAACATTGCCTTTTTATGGGGTTCTGGGTTGAAACTATTGTGTTTTATGAAATTATCTGTGTGTTTGGTCTTCCTGTAAATGCAGTTTGCGATCTTTCAACCTTTGCATATTAGCTTTTGGTCCAGATATGTTAGAATCTGGTCTTATTCTATTTCTACAGTGAATTATTTGTCTGCCATTGTATCGTATCATGGTTGAACATAAGAAAATCAAAATTTTAAAGATATAAATCCTCTAATAAAACATGCAGAGATTGCTTGGAGAAAAAGGATTAATTCTATAGACCTTTACTTTACAGCTTTTGGCAAATCTGCTCATTTATTACCTTTAAATATAAAACTATAAAATTGCATACAATTTTGACATATAATTATATATATTAAAAGGTAGATAATGAATATAGAGAAAGAAAATTGCACAAACCAATCAAGACATAATAAGATAAGTTGGTAACTTATGCTGCCGCCACAGTCACCACCCCCACTGCTGCTCATATATGAGGGCAGGATGATAATTAGTGTAACAATGAAAAACTTTAAAAGTGCTTTCATTTTTCAACATAGTCTTATGACAGTGAAATACATTTTGTTCAGTAGTATTCTAATGACTTGATCCTCATCATTTCAATGCTTTTCTCAAGGTGTGCATGGTAAATTTCACTTCATCTTCAGTTGAAAATCTTTGTCGTCCAAAGAAAGTTTTGAGTTTAGGAAATAAATGGAGGGCAGAGCCAAATACATTTAGTTTGGTGCCAGAAACAAGTGATACTTTAATTATTTGAGTAATTCCTGCATGCAGTCACGCATTACCTAATGGTTTAGTTTCTATTCATAACCAGGTTCTATTCATTATTGGATAACCAGGTTCTATTCATTATTTGAATAATCATTTTATCTTTAGGGTTGCTTTCATCAACAACAATAAGCTTAAACTTGGTTAAAAGGTGTTAAAACCACATTTTAGTAAAACAGCTGTTTCACCGAGTAATGGTTGCCAAGGCCTGCAAACCCTATTAAAGCTTTACAGTTTACAGATCCAAATCATAGTTATAGAAGCAAAAAAAGAAATGAATAATGGAGAACTACAAATGTGAAGGTATTGATGATAAATATGTGAAGTGAGATGGAAATGGAGCTTTGTTTATGGATGCTCTTTAACTACTGTGGTTCTCAGAATCCCATTCTATGTTGAGTGTGAAAGTCAGCTTAATTTTGCTCAGAGGCCTCTTTATCAGGTTTGAGACACTTTCATATGCTGTAAATCTATGACATAAGATCAATGGCTTTACTTCTCTTCTGAAGGAAGCCATGCTAAGAATTTTGCACCCAAAAAATTCATCCTCCGCCAAATTATGTGTAGTGAGGTGACCATGATGGATCAGAGAGCAAAGTACTTATTATTTCAATATATGTAATGATTTTGATTTTGTATAATACCCTCTGTAACCAAGTGGATAGGATTCTGGTTTCACAAGTTTAAAGTTCAGATTCAAATACCACCAATTGTGAGTGAATTTTTTAAAAGCATTTTTTTTCTATTTATTTATTTTTTATTTATATTTATTTATCAGAATATTTCTCTACCTTCCACAAAATCTGGAAGCATACAAATAATGCGAATGTGTTTCAGGATAGAAATCATTAAAAACGAGCATTGAATAAACTACAACCAATGAATTGTTTTTCTAATCAACACCCCTGATCTCATCATAAACAAGAAAATGTTTATTCTAATATGGAACGAAAAGAGAAGAACTGGACTTTCCATCCAAAGTGTAAATAGTTAAATAACAGAAATTTCACTTATAAATTAGAGATTTGTCTAATGCGGAATCTATTATTTTTTGCTTCAACATATCTAACCTCTATTTCTCTACTGTAATCTGTTGTCACTCCTGCTCTTTACAAACCACAAATGTTTGTATATTGTTTCATTTTCAGTGTATTTTAAGACACAATAAAATATAAGCAAACTTTCAGTAACATCTCCCCTCTACTTTTCCACAGTCTACTTAGGTATTTATATCTTGTCTTTGTGAAACATCCTGTCTGACCGTGTAATTAAGTACGTCAATTATTTTGCATATAAAAAGTTAAATTTCAGACCTAAAGATACTGTTTTATTTATGTGAATAGTTTCCAAACTGCAGAGCTTCAAAAGCAAAACATGCTTCAATCAAACATAGTTTGGATTTTTAACATGCACAAGAAAAGGTTCCAGCCAGAATCAGTGGACAGTGTTTTTCACTTGCTACATATGAATAATTGCTACATACAAACCAAAATTATGATTTCTTGATTGGGGTTTGCAACCTGATGATGAAACATGCTTCATTGTTCCAGCAGTAAAGATATATAACTGGGTTTACATAAACTATAATAACATGAAAAATTGTCACTGTTACTGAAACAGGCCCTCAGCATGTAGCCAAAGTTTTGTCAACTATACTGAATAGAAACAGAAAATCAGTTAAATTTTTTAAAAATGATAATAGACTCTTGAGAAACTTGCTCTCAAATCATTGTTGATCAGCTGTAGACACCAATCGCGCTGGAAACCTTTTGTGTAATCCTCTCTTTGAGATATTTGCCATAGTAACATTCCATTTGAGCCTTCTTTCTGCCAACACCATGTCATGGATTTTCCTGATCATTTCCTTGTAGTGCCATTTCTCGGCTAGCCAGAGCATTTTTAATCTTGTGTCTTGTCTGGCTCCAATTGAGTTCAACCACTGAATTTTTTTACTCACCTATGATGGGTGATGGGACAGTTCTTTTTCTTCTCTTAAAATGTTGACAAAAAAAAAATGAAATATTATATGTTAAACATTGTCTACTTTGAAACGTACAGAAAAGAGCTCCCTTTCAACAATGACTGAGTGAAATTGAACTAAGAAATTATGTTATACTTCAAAGCCGCCATCTAAAAGATTGAATTTTCAAGCTGTGAAAAATTTTTCAGCTATAAAATTTTTCAGCTGCAAGGACTATCATGCTAATTTTAAATTGAAAAAAGTTAGTAACAATTAGACTTGTAATATATTCTAAGTTATTATGCTACTCGCTACCTGTACAAAGTGATACAGTGGAAGTCATCATCACCGTTATTATTATTATTATTATTATTATTATTATTATTATTATTATTATTACTTTCTTTATTTAAAAACCACAGGTGCAGCTGAAGACTTGCCATAGTGACGTACAAAACAGGCCAAATCAGTTTTCTCAACGAGTGTCAGCTGGAAGTGAGAAGAATGATAAGAAAGTTGGGCCTGCACCCTCACCTTCATCTCCCTCACCAGTTGTGTCGTCCTCAGCATCTCCTGTGGTGAGACAGGTAGAGAACCAAGTTCTTCAAGAACCTGCAATTAACCACGACAACAATTCCGCTGATAAGGTACGCAGAACCAACACCTCTGGTCCACAGTTGCCTGATGTCAATCTGGAGCAACTTCAAAAGAGACTTGATAAAATGCTTAGTGGTGGACCAATCTAGCTAAGAGATTACATAGTTCATGTTTTAAGCATGCCCTATTTTCCTTTCTGTTTCTTCCTTTTTCTTCCTTTCACTTTATTTTCAGTTTTATTTAGAACTCATTTAAAATTAACATTTCTGCATTGAAATTTAAGAAACCAATTTTTAAAAAAACAATAATACCTACAGTAACACCTTGTTAATATACTCCCTCTTTTAAGATTACCTGTTGTCTTCTTTTATACAATGTCATAGTCTTTTACATATAATTCTGCTTAAATTTATGTCTTAAAATATTCTAAATTTAGTTTTTTGTACTTTTTTCATCAAAGTGTGTAAGCATTCTGTAACAATTGTAAAAATCCTAATGTTTTAGTTTTGTAAAAAAATTGATGTCAGGACTGGGTAGCAGCTGAGTTGTAATTTCTACATTTCCATGAACTATAAAACCAACCTCCTGACCCTACTAATAATATGGTTGGTCAATTGCTATTAGAGCAGGAATTTGTACTTAATAGCTTGATGACTTTTGCTTGTATGAGAGGTATTCAACATTGCACAATTTTCTTGTTAGCTTTTTTAGTCTTTCAGGGAACTTTAGATCTTTAATTGAATTATGTACTCTGTTCAGTAGGTTATGATACTAAAAAATGAAATTTTTCACAATACACGAAAAATTACAAATTCTTCGTAAGTATAACAGCTTTGGTAACTTTTGACTTAAACTGTGGAGAATATAATGATAATTAATTGTTTTTTCACACAAGCCATGTGTAGGACACAGGTTGGATAGGTAGAGTCAGACATGTTGCCATGGTAGCTCAGTGATTAGAGCAACCAGCTTGAGACCGAGAGATCTGTGTTTCAAATCTGAGCTATGGCATTGAGTTTTTTACTCTGACTCTACCTATCCAACTTGTGTCCTAACACAGCTTGTGTGAAAAAACAATATCATTAATTGGCCAAATAGTTGGTTAAACATGAAACTCAGGACTTAAAAGTACTTATAACATTGCAAGTTGACATTTGGATATGTCGTCTCAAATTAATTTGAGATCACCTTGTGGTTAATTAGGAAGCATGCAAGGGTTTGAGGTATAATTTATTTCATAGGGAAGGTGTCAAATTATATCCCCTCCCTCCCCCTCATAAGTAATGTGAATCAATTCCAACTGTAGCAAAGTACTCTTTAGGCTGCATTCTCTGGTAGAGTATATTAACAGGTTTTACTGCATTTTTAAAATTCTATTATACTGTATTTTAAGTTTTTAGAAATTTCTTATATATATTTTAATTTTATGAACAGAATTTTAACAGAGTTCCTAATAGGTATAATAAATGTGCATATTGCACACTTGAAATCTTCTGTAACTTCTCTATATTTTGCTTTTGCTGAGTAGTCAAACTTCTTGTTTTCATGTATTATTATGTTTGCTGATTTGTTTGGTTTATTTGGTGTTCTTGGTCAAATGTTGTGTATTTAGAAGTTTTCTTCAAAGCTAAAACCAGGGTTGCCAGATTAACTTTATCTATTTGTATGCCACCATAAAGCCACTTTTATACTTTAAAATTAGTCCATGTTCAGAATTTGTTACTAAATGTAATGTTACATTGTTATTTACCTTTGTGTAAATCAGTGCATTTTGTTCCACAATGTAAAAATAATAACATAAGAAAGAAAATAATATACACATTACATTCACATTGCCATTTTAGAACATATCCGTGACTTAACAGATTTGGTAATTGATATTCTTTATTAGATTTTTTTTATTATCAAATGGGTATATGATTTCTTTTTTTGTGGGGTCAGCCAACACTTGGTGTGGTTTGAGCCTATATAAATGTGTGCCAAAAGCCATAAACAAAACCAAACATTGTAAGACTGTCAACCCATAAAAATGCTCTCAAGTACTCTAAAAGGATATAAATTATGAGAAGTTCAAATTATACAATTTTAAATACAAAGTTAAATGCATATTACAGGTATAGGACAATTGAAGGGTTCATAAAAAATGGATGACATAAAATGACAGGTAGTTCTTATTCCAGGAATGGTATAAAAATGGACTCCTACTAAAAATCTAATGCTTGACAGTCATATGAACTTCTTCACCTGTATGCACATGTTATCTCACTCCTTCCTCCCCTTTCGCCCATCCCCCAAAAACACAGATTGTTTGTTAATGATTGAAATAATAAATATAAATTTAAAGAATAGAACATATTGTGAATAAACAACTTAAAAAACGCACACAAAAAAATCAGTGAACTTCAAAACTTGTGTTTCTGATTGTTGGTAACAACCTACAAAAACGTGTTCTTGCAGTATTTGTATGTTAAGAAATCTTAAAAGGTTTAGTTGACTCCAACCATATTTTTCCTTGCCTACAGCACCTTTGTTTTATGCCAAGGCCATGGATCATGCAAATGCACGCTCTGCACACAGTCTATTCCCTGAGGTAACTGTAACTCCCGCATTACTTACTCATGAGTGTTAGTAACATATATGTAATGGGTAATAACTTTATTATAAGTGTTGTTGATCATGGTATCCATCTGAATGAGGAATTCTTGATCTTTGGATGAAATTACCAATCACATACATAAATTCTTTTTATGTAATGTTCATAATTTCTGCACTATAGTCATGCAGTAGGGTTTTAATTTTAAAAGTTTAGTAGCTGTATGATCGAGGTTAGTGAAACACCACTTGCTATGCAATATAGCTAAGAGACTCCTTAGGTGAGCATTTGAATGCAGCATCAATTTTGTCTAGTTTTTTTGTGTTATTTTCACTTCTTTGGTTTGATGTTTAGTGGTCCCGTTGTTCTAAATTTACTGACCAAACTCCATCTTACAATTCCTCTACTTGGGATGGAAATTGCTGCTGAAATTGTTTACAACTGTCTACATGATTCAGTTTTCATGTCTGTATCTTACATAAAGATATGCTGTTCAAGCAGAATTTGTTGGCAGGCATTTCCATGGATTAATAAGAGAGTAATATTCCTAAAGAAATCACACACCACACATGTATTGTCAAAACACTTCACAACATGAAGCCAAAGAAATGATTGAGACCGCTCACAGCTGTTAAACATACGCTTGACACATCCCGCGCTGCTTCTGCACATAATACTGAGGTCACTGCCATCTTAACTGATATGTAAATAAGGTGATTGTGGCCTTGGCATATAATGAAGTAGGCGAAGTATTGGAAGATTTGAATTATAGATTTCACTGGAAATATATCTTTTGAGTGCGCTGAACCTTGCCCCCCTCCTGCCCCAAGTATTTTTGGAATATTTCTTTGAAAAGCACAACTCAAAAACAAAAAGTCTGTCAAATACCAGATTTGTTATTCAAGTTCAGCATCTTCCAAATATGTGATAAGAATATTTTAAAGATAATCCCCTGCCCCCCCCCCCCAAACTATACAGGAATATTTTTCAAGAAGTTTGATTTTCTCAGAAATTTGCTTATGGTTTTATTAAAATACCATAAAATTCAGATACTTTAATGACATTGAAGTATATATCTTGAATTTTCGGCAAAAAACATCTGAACTCCTTTTCATGCTAAATTACTTTTGAATAACTGGTAAGTCATTAAAAGATAGCCAAAATCCAATGCACAAATAATTAAATCTTGTTAAAGCACACAGTTTATGTGCAATAAATTCTTTTGTTGAGTTAATCATTTCCAAGATAATCCTTGTTATTGGCTTGTATTTTCAAGTAGTTATACTTTTCTCAAAGTATGGGAAGTCATTCACATTTATTTATTTTCTTGTCCATGCAAAGAGAATAGAATTTCAAAGTTCTCACATAGCGGACACACTTTAAAGATCTGACTATCGCTTAAGCTTTCTGCCTTTCCCTATTCCCCTTGTACTTACAAGGAAATCTGAAAATGCTAATCTCAATCAACATGAAGTAAATAGAAGAATGCAAATTTTTAGGAATAGTTTGTACAAAAGGGGTAGAGAAAGATATGTGAATGCAACATGTGATTTTTTTACATTAAAGTCTTCCCCTATCCCCCTTGTACCTACAAGTAAATCTGCAAATGCTAATCTCAATTAACATGAAGTAAATAGAGGAATAAGTGTGTTTAGGAATAGTTTGTACAAGAAGAAAGATGTGAATGCAACACCTAAGAGTTTTTACATTAAAGGCCTGACATTAAAACCTGTTAAGAGAAATTGTCAAGAATTGCTGCCTCATAGAAAAAAACTAATTCCTTGGATAAGAATATAGCTTTAATATTAATATAACAATAAACTGTGTTATTTCACTGTTACTAACTTCTGTTGTACATATTATACTTAATGTTCAACTTTTTTAATACATTTTATTTACATTGTCTAACACTAATCCCATTACATAAATGTTTGCTTTCTAAGCAGCTGTTAATATGGGGTAAAAAACATATTATTGATAATATTTTTCCATTTCAGTTTGCATTAAGGAAAATTATAGTCACTAAATGTATAGTAGTGCATTCTTGGTTTTATATGTGGTCTTAAGCCTTTCTGTAATTTAAGTGTGGCCCTTGAGTACCAAAAGGTTAAGGACACATCTCGTAATATTGCAAATTGTCTGTTTATTGCCCAATCTGGCAAGCCTGGTTGAACATAATGTTACATAGGAGTTTTCATGAAACAATTGTTCTCTCAGAGAAGAGATTTGGCTGTTTATTAATTCTTCTTCAGCTTTGTCTACTCTTTTATGACTTTATTAGCTAGTATTTCCTGCATGTTTTAAAAGACTTTTCAAACTCATGGATCTTAATGCTGTAATTATTGCACTGTGATATTTTCCCTGGAAGCTGAAACTAGAATATAAATATTGCTAATAATGTTAGTTTAAAGCCTTTAAAATTTGACCTCTGATTATGCCCAGCAGCCAATACTAGTATAGGGTTATTAAAATGGGGTGACTAATTTGGCAGTTCATATATAATAAAACTCTGGTATAACTGGTATTAATGAAAAGAGAAAATATAAAATAAATTTTGTTCTTGTAAATAACAGCTATTCTGAGTGGTCTTGCGCACATTTAATGGACAAGGGTGGTCTTTTTTCAAAAGACCCATGCTACTGCTAACAGCACAAAAAACAAAAAAAAAAAACAAAAAAAAAAAAAAAACTAATGCAATGCTCTTTCTGTGGGGGTATGCAGACTAAAAGTTAAATAAGTTTTGTTAAGTTTTTGCTACTCATCTTGCACATCTATGATATTGAATCAAAGATCTTTGAATATCTCTCTGTATTGGCATCAATTATATATAGCTGATATTTATCAAGCATGAATTATTTGTGCTCTGAATTGTTATTAGTCGTAATGGCTCTTGTATTTTATTAAGCTCAGTCATAAACAGATTTAGCCAAAAACAGCATTCTGATGCCATAATCAATCCAAAATAGAGGCATAGGTACAAACTTTAACTTCAAACTGAAAGAGAAACAAAGAAATACAAAAATCAGTGTCTGGCGAACAAAAAATATCTCACATGAAATCTTGCCATCAATACAAAGATTACAGTTTAGCTTTAATTTTTTTGCATAAATTTAAGAATCAAAATCAATATTCAAAATCTTCTCGGGCTTCTAGCCAGGTAAAAACTTGGCTTGACAACAACGTTTCGAAGAAGTGCATCTTCCTCGTCTTCAGTTTGATCAGTTCACCCTGAAGACGAGGAAGATGCACTTCTTCGAAACGTTGGTGTCAAGCCAAGTTTTTACCTGGCTAGAAGCCCGAGAAGATTTTGAATTAGCACGTCGCCAGGAAAGCTTCAGTTCTTATTTTAAAATCAATATTATTCGACAATGCATGAAGAAAAAAGTAACCTAAACATCATTTTCAAAATTACAATAAGCTGAGAGTAGTAATGCTACTGAATATCATTAACATTATGTGATGTCAGCGTACAAAATAGTACCCTTTAATCATTAGGTGAACTGCAGATATATTACTATATACCTTAGCAAAGTAACAGCCAGTCAGTTGCACATAGGGTTGTGTTTTTGCATGATAATGTAGATAATAGTTTTGTGTAATAACAAATGATGATTAATTGAAATAACTTTTTAGATGAAATTTTATTTTTAAATCTAGATCATTCTTATACATAAAAATAGGAGAAAACATAAAACCGACTTTGTAAATCATGCTGTTTTCTTAATAAAGCTTGTATAAAATAAAATGTCTTATATACAAATAAAGTGCCATTCTTAAAGTGAAATGACTTGATGTGTCATAATGATTTAACATAATATAGTCCTTTCTGGGAGAGAATCTTTATTAACAATCTCAGGTAATCTTTTCATGACTGGTGCAGTTGTCCACCTTCTTACTGCAATGAATAACTAGTGAAATATCAGCCTAGTAAATTGGTAGCCCTAAGTGGGAGTCACAAACTTAGAGAAGGCTTTTTTTAGGGTCATACCTTATCTGTAAGGAGGTCGGGAAGATCATCATATTTGTTTTAGCATATCTGGGGTGGTATAAGGAGCTGTGTTTAAAACAGAGAGGATCATAGTTTATGATGTTTTGGATTTGTGTACAGTTCA
The DNA here is from genome assembly GCA_030762935.1 of Hymenopus coronatus. Lineage (NCBI taxonomy): Eukaryota > Metazoa > Arthropoda > Insecta > Mantodea > Hymenopodidae > Hymenopus > Hymenopus coronatus. The sequence goes on along the minus strand of CM060886.1, from coordinate 86,728,757 downwards.
AAACAAAATAAACATTTTGGCACAATTTTTACAAAACTGAGTGAGAAGCTAAATTAGGTTTCCAGGAACAAGTTGGCATTTATAATTGCAGATGGTAATCATCATTAAGAATATTATATAAATAAAATTGTATATATACTTAATAGTAATTCTTGTATTAATGCCCAATAAAAGTTTGCAGCAATAACAAAGAACTGTGAGAAGGTAGAGAGTTGCCATATGAGTAATTGAAATCTAATGTATTACGACGGTATTTGAAAAGTTTCCAACTTAAGTAATCTGTTTGCATTAAGGTGTAATACATATATACCATACAATTACTTATGCTTTTATTTGTAAGCTGATGTAACTTCCAGCAGCTACCACAATGCAGTTTCAATTTGGCATAAAGAAAACTTTGTGTAAATAATTCTTTACTACACATTGGAGCAATAAGTAATGAGAGCATTTTCCTGCAGTGTCTTTAACAGCTTTTATCAATACCTTAAACCACACTCAGCATCTCGAGACATACACAAGCTTTTGGAGACCTTGTTCTTTAAAAAACATTTTAAATTGGTTCAAAAGCACCAAACATCATTAAAAATGCAGAAAGAAGAAGAGCTGATGGCAATGATTATGTAAAAGCTCCAGCTGTGATAAGATGTTTCAAAAGCATTCTCAAGTGTTGTATAAAATTTACTGGCAATATTGAATTAGAACATGTTTTGAAAACATTAATGTGGTTTATAAGGTTCCGAAGGGTTACTTCTGATTGGATATTACTAGGGTCGGAAGATATGTCCAGGGTCTCGGAATGAAAACAGCATTAAATTTTTTTTTTCCCTTTATTTCTGTACATAATCTCCAGAAAGGCTAATGCATTTGTCATATCAGTGTTCTAATTTAATTAAACCATCTCTGTGGTGTGATTTATCAGAGTCCTCAAAGTAGCTGTTTACTGCATCAATGACTTCGTTGCTGTGAAATTTTCATCCTCCAAGATATTTTTTGAAGTTTGGGAACAGGTGGTAGTCACTGGGTGCTAGATCTGGTGAATAGGGTGGATGTTTAAGCAATTCAAACTTTAATTCGCACATTTTTCCCATTGCAATGATTGAACAATGGGCTGGAGCATTGTGATGAAACAAGTTTTTTGTGTTGCCAAATGAGGTCTTTTTCTTTTCACCGCATTACTCAGACGTTGCATTAAGCTTGCGTAGTAGTCACCAGTGATACTTTTACCCTTTTCCAAGTAAATAATAAAAATAATGCCTTGTGCATCCCAGAAAACACTCACCATAACCTTGTTAGCTGATAAAATTGACTTTGCCTTTTTTGGAGTTGGTTCACCTGGTGCAATCCACTGTTTTAACTATGATTTACTTTCTGGAGTGTAGCGATGTATCCAAGTTTCACCCATGGTAATAAGCCATCTCAAAAATTCACTGAGATTTTTATGTTAGAGCTCCACATTTTTAACAAAACAGCTTTTTTGTGCAACTTTTGATCAGGTGTTAACAAACGTGGCACCCATCTTGCACAGACTTGTAAAAGCCCAAAACATTACTTAAAACATTACCTGCAGGTTCTTTTGATATGTTTACAGCCTCTGCTATCTCAAACAACTTTAATCTGCGGTCTTCCAGTACTAAATGATAAATTTTTTCAATAATCTCTGGAGTTGTCACTTCTACAAGGCGTTCAGAGCATGGTTAATCACTAGTGCTCGTATGTCCCATTTTAAACTCTGCAACCCACCTTTTATTCATTGAATATGAAGGGGCAGAGTCTTTCAATGTACTGTCCATTTTCACCTTGATTTCTTTAGGCATTAAGCCTTTCAACTGGAAGTATTTAATCATTACTCGTTTTTCCAAACCCTCCATTTTCGTGAAAACTCCAAAGTTGTCTTGTGTAAAATGTTGTCATTCGAAAACTAAACAAGCTATTGACCTGTAACTATGGATAGAGGCTAATCTAGAGTTATACGATGCTACTACCATCTTAACTGGCATAGTGGCACCGTATCTATGTGAGGCCCAGGACTTATCAGCCAACCCACATACATAATCTCAGTACAGAAAGTTACTTATGTAGAAAGATGCCATAAAATGCTATTAAAGAGACATTGCCATGCTTCTGAAATTGTAATAAGTGATGATATATGAATCCAGAGACAGAGCACCAGTCATTTTGGATGTTAGAAGCCATGCCTCCAATGAGAATAAAGATAAAAGAAGTTATGGTACTATTTTTCTCCAGTATAGTGAATATATGGCAACAAGAACAGTAATTTGCAGCTATTTTTTAAAATAGGCCAGAAACAGACTTAGACCATGTTGATATCACTGTCTGCATGCTAGTGCCAAACTCAACTTCTGGAGAGTACACTCTGAATTTTGTCATCCATCCAACTTGATATAGTATACTGAGGATTCTTCTTTTCATAAGGAATTAATGTTGAGAACATACTCACACTATAGTTGTTGCCCTCCATGTTGTAATGGTTACCATGCTAACTTCATAAACCCAAGGCCGTGGGTTCAAACCCGGCGGAGGACGATGGATTTTTTGGGGTATAAAAATCCTTAGCATGGCTTCCTTCGGAAGGGAAGTAAAGCCGTTGGTCCCGTGTCGTAAATTTATGGCATGTAAAAGAACTTCAAGCCTGATAGAGAGGCCTCTGAGCTAAATTAATTGGTCTTTCACGCCCAGTATAGAATGGGACGCTGAGAACCACAGCAGTTAAAGAGTGTCCATAAATAAAATGCCATTTCATTTTCATTTCATTTCACACTATAGCAGCATGTGAAGAGGATCTTAACACCATTGAGACAGGCATCAGGGTAGTGCAGTGGTTTTATGCAGCTCTTATGCTGAAGGTTCTTGGTATTCCATGGGGTGGTGATTTTAAATTGGCCCTATCCATGCCTCCACTTCATGTAGTGCATCCCCGAGGCCCATGGTTCAGGATCCATGATAAAATTGCAGATCTTCTCATTCCACCACCATCGTAATCACCCTAATATCAGAGGTAATGGGATCACTCATTGAGTGCCTCTATCTCAAAAATGGGTTCAGTCATCACTTGGTGGAATGAGGTAACTCGAAAATCAATAGACCATATGGGAGGCATTGTGAATGACAGGAACAACACCACCATGAGTCAGTGAATGCTTGCTTCAAGTATTGCTATAAGTATAAGATGGCAAAGTATATTAGAGGCTAAGGGGGGAGAACAGAGTGGTAATTTTAATTGATCACTAACATTGTTTATTCCAGAATATTTTTAAGTTTCCCTCATATAGAGCAAAATCTACAGAGACCTTACTTTTCTACTGCAGTTTTTTGCCTTCATATTGGAGGATTTAACCTATCCCATATAGAGCAGAATAATTTGGGTCAGATTTGACAGAGTTTAAAACTTGCCCTAAAATTCAAAATATTTTGCATTTATTCTTATTAATCATGTTATAAGTAATTCTGTGCAAATATAAATGATCATACCAGACTTGACTGATTTTGGAAAAAAGCGAAAAAAAAATACTAAGGTGCTAGGACCAAAAATGGTCTAAGAACTGAAACTTAGCTATATAAACATTGATATTGCAGTCACCCTCTGTGGTGAAATGGTTACCATGCTAACTTCATATACCCAAGGTCATGGGTTCAACCCGGTGAAGGATGATGGATTTTTTTGGGTGTAAAAATTCTTAGCATGTCTTCCCTTGGAAGGGAAGTAAAGCTGTTGGTCCCGTGTCGTAGTTTTACAGCACATAAAAGAACCTCAAGCCTGATAGAGAGGCCTCTGAGAAAAATTAAGTGGTGTTTAATGCCCAATTTAGAATGGGGTGCTGAGAATCACTGTATGTAGTTAAAGAGTACCCATAAATAACACGCTATTTACATTTTGCAGTCACCAATTCACTCTTAAGAAGGCTTTCTTTTTATGATAAAGTTTGAAACACTTATCTGTATGGATATAAGCAATATCAATTCAATGATAACAGCATATACACTTTTGAATCCAGGCACTCATTGCTGTTATCACTCAAACCACTTGAACTGTTGTTGCACCCAGGGCTGCCCAGATAAATTAAGTGCTCCCGTGTCTGAACTTCATCAAGTCGTACATCATTATTTTGCAAAATAATTAAGTACAATGATGGGTAATGATGTTCTACAATCTATAGTACAATAATGTGCTGCATTTGTTTTTTAAATGCATAAATATAACACCTGATAATAGGCTAAGTATTGAATAATAATTATTAATATTAATATTGCATGTCACATTAAAAAGAGATTTGGCTGTGGTGTTTGCTTCATTATTGGTATCATTATGGCATTTTGAATTTTCTAGCTTGAGCAGTCACAAAATCATTCACCTCTGATAAGTTTAAATCTGATGCTAATTGGTGGTCTTTTGTTGGTTTGTCATTAAGGGGGAAATAGTCTTGCCCAGATTTTCCCCATCATTACACCCCAGCCACCATAGCCTTACTGACATAACAAGCAATGTGGTCAGAGGCAGACACTCAATAGAATTATAATAGTGTTGACAATCCATGAGCTTATTTGCATTACATGACTAATGCAATATGAATACTACAGCATATCAATCATGTTTCTTTCTGGTCTTTGCAGATACAAATATGTAAAAATTGCTGTAATTTAGTAACATTTAAATGCAATGTGGAAACTAGGTTAGAATCGGTTATTCTAGATTAGTTTTTATACTTAATGTTGTTTATAATTGAGAGGAAATGCTTGCAGATTTAAGTTCTTCCAAACATTACTAATATACAAGAGGTGAGACTCTTCACATTAGGATACAAACTTGTATCCACTAGTTTCCATAATTCCATCCCTAGCTTTCCACTGCTGTGCATCTGTGTACTATTCTGCGCATCAACAACCTACAGCTGACAGTTAGTGGAGCTTCTTCTGGTTTGACAGCAAATGGATTTTCATATATTAACATTTCCACACTCATATCATTCAGGTCATGAAATCTGTTTTCAAACTCTAACCAAAGAATTTCTAGTATATGTTGGCATTTCACAATAGCATGACTCTTTTGGCTTAATGGTGACTACAAACCTGTAAAAAGATGCACCATAACTTGAGTTTACCCTAAATTACTTAATGGCATTGGCCATATATATGATGAGGTGATTTTTCACTTGTAGCAAGCTCAAAAACTGCAACCAGTAAAGCCGTGCTTAGCCTGCTTAGCTGTGAACTTGGGAGTATAAGTTAAATTATCATAATCACAACATAGTTTTTGGAAACTGTTGATGCCATAGTGAATTGATCTTAATTGAGTTAACAGCTTTGACCATTACTAGCATTGTGTTTTCTAAAGTTGGTGATGTTGCATATGGTGCTTCTCTGTGAATAATACAGAGTATTATTTTTATAGAATCTTTTGATATTCCTATTTCATTTAGAAAATTATTAAATTTATCCATTAAATCATGGATGTGATCCATCATAGAAATTGCTCCAAACAAATTTACAAGGAACATTGTTCAATGTCTCCGGGTGTGTGACCTTTTATGAGTACTAGATCCAAGAACTCCTGAATTATATTTAACTCAGTGCCTACTGTAAAAAATACAGTTAATTGTGCTGTATGCTTAATATCACCACTAATAAGTACATAATACCTTTTGTCATAGAGGTTAATTGACTTTCTATGTCAGATTTTATTTCTCCTATTCTGGAAATTATCATGGTTCTTATTAAGCTAAGTATTTTAAATGAATATATCATGCAAGGTAAATCTCCTCTGCTGTGGTTACAGGCAAATCTTTTGCAAATTCCCTGCTTACAGTTTACCAACTTGAGAGCTAGCAGGCAGAATACTGGTAGGTGATATTTAATGGTGACCACATCTGTTGCTACTATAGGTCTCCTTTAGTTCATAGTTTGTTTGTTTGTTTGTTTTTTTTTTTTTTTTGTTTTTTTTTTGATGTTGTGTACCTGACAAAAACTATGATTGCTATATTGTTCAGAATGGCTATTCCTGAAATGTCTAATATTATTTTTATATAGTGGACTGTTGCATACATGATGTTTCACAGTTCCTTTGCTCTACACATATAAGAACTATTACTTTTTTTTATCTTTCTTTCTCTTTTTCACAATATCGTGTTGATATTGTTATCTTTGCCTCAGTCTAGTTGAGGCATAAGCAGTGAAATTCTCGATGCTGCAGTTATCTCAGGTGGCTTGTGTGAAGGAATGCAAATATTAACAAAAATAAGGAAACTAAATCAATATCATTTGAACAATATGCTTTTTATTATCCAATAAACAATGAAAAGAAAGCCAATGGCTAAAAATACAGTATTATTATACAATGCCTCCAAGCTACGTGTAGATCACACACAATTAGCATCTGTGTCGCCCAAAGCAATGCTAAGAATTGTGTTGCTTCCTTCCTTTTCTAACGTGCATCAACAATGCTACACATACATTCTTATATTTTGATAGCTTACTTTTTCTTCCCTAAAATAAAATTACATTTGATTACATCTCTTGAGCAATTATTACATTTCATAAGGTCCTTCCCCTTTATAAATCTATTTGCTTATGCACGAATTTGGCACATTTTCTTTGTATACAAATTCATCTTGGCTAAAAATTAGAATTATATTTAATATCTCTTTACTTTTTTTTTTTTTGGCAATTCCTGGGGCCCTGACCCATTAAATCTGCTTCAAATGTTTCTTATAATAGTGCATTTAGCTTTTTAAAGCATATTATGGTTTATTTTCGTGGAGCAGTAAAAGAATTCAATTAAAATTAGCACTGGATATGGTTATAAAATGCCATTGGATATTTTTCACTGAAGTATCCCGTTGGCCTATGTGAATGATAAACACAGGTATGTAGTTGCCAACTTGCTGCTGCTTACGTCACATTGCATGGAAGAGGTGAAAGTAGGGGAATGCACAAGAGGTGCTGAATGGCATGTCCAAATCTAAGAGAAGGTAGATAAATGGTTCAGTTTCCATCTTCCAAAGAGGGTAATAATTGGTTCTTTATGAATTGCAGTTTATTCTGTTGCCAGAAGTAACACTAACTGGCAAAGTACAAAATAATGTTAGAGCAATACACAATTCTGAAATACTTACTGAAGCTAGACTTTATAAATGGAATCCAAGAGAGCAAGTGGGAATCCCCTGTCTCCTAACTTATTGCCAAGGTTTGGAAATGCCACCTTAAAAATATATTAGAAGTATTTTAACCCATCTTTTAGTATATTGCTTAGATCTTTAGGGTATTTTGAAGTGAGATTCCAGGCGAAACTAACAAATCTTTTTCTGTTGTTATTTTTGTCATATCAAGAATCAGGTCAAAAGTGTGCACAAATCTTGAACTTCTTTAAAACAAATATTTAATTGGGATATATACTGTTCTCAGTAAGACCATGAAAATGTTATTCTTATATTTGTTCTTTCTTATCACCACTTTCCACTACATTATGCTACCTTTCATCTTCATTGAAAAATACTTTTCTTTGTTCTTTTAACTTCCTCAAATTTTGCACCAGTGTGTAGTTCAATGCATTTAGCTTTGTCAATGAATATGGGCCTATAAATATTCAGTTTCTTTAAGGTTTTTTATATTTTGCTTTTCCTGCAGTAAAGTTGTATTCTGGCTTTTTAAAATAAAACACACAAAACTGATCGTTTCAAGGATATCTATCCAAAGTATTGAGAGATCAATACTCTTAAATTTAGTGAAATAATGAATCTTGTTACTTCTGCTACAGTTTCTCTGGTTAATGTGATATTAATTTGTGGAGTTGGTTTTTTAACACTATGTCACATTTTTATTATGAGGGACGTCAATCAACTATTCTCTGGTTAAGTTACAGTCTGTATGTGCGCGCAATGAACTCTGATATTAATTGCGGCTGTCTTTCAGCTAGAGGTTTCATAGTATCTGCTCTTGAACTCCATGGAGTTGAAAGTTAGTTGAGTCTAAAAAGTTGTGAAGCAACTTACCTGTATTTTGAATAAGAATATGTCATCTATGGGACTGGCACTAAAAAATTATGCAATTGATTTACACAATTGAAAAATGTTACAAATTTGTAAAACTTGACAGCATGGACACCTATGAGATTAAGAAAGTGAGAAGCCAAGGCAGGTTAAGTTGCAAATGAAACAATTTCCTTAATACCTTTAACTCCTGTAATGTGGCCAGGCATGACAACACCATTGTCTTAGCATTGACCCTTGGCAGTCTTATATATCACTTGTGATGTTTGACATTTTCTATAATAGCAAGTGCTATCTCCTTGCCTGTTTCTTGTGCAAATCAAAAAACTTGAATCTTTCGTATATTTTCCATTCATTTTCCTCTTCACAATAAAAACATATCTTACTTAAACCATTCTGCTCTATTTTTGACAGAGCAGGTATTGTATCACACATGAATGAAAGGTGCACAACATTCTCTCTTTCTTGTATGTCTTATATTTTGTTTGTATTCAATGACAGAAATTCCTCATGCTCTCTGGGATAAATAATAGAATTTCCCCCCCCCCCCCCCCCTTTCCTTGACACTTCTTCAAATTCTCTTAGAAATGGATTCTTTTTCTCAAGAGTTCAATCTCACCTAAGAAATTGCCATTGTCTTGATACGCTACTCTGCTACTACTGCATCCAAATGCAAGATTTCTAGATGCAAGGAAGAGTAGCCTTTTCACCAACTCTTTCTAAATTCTTGCTCTTAAATATTTGTTACAAAAGCTGTTGTTATCTATTCCAGAATTTGATCAACTTGTTGCATATTTCACCAAGATGCACAATTATTTTTATGTTTATGGCTATTTTCGTGTAAAGGTAGGCTCTCATATAAATCTTTCCATGATCAAGTATAATCAAAACTCTCTCATTTGCCTAATCTAGATTTAAAAGATGGTATTGAATCAGTCTTCAAACAAGAGACATGATACACAGAAAAGCTCTTTTTGAGTATCACTCTAAACTAACCAATCCCTTTTTATTTGACAATTTCCATAAAATATTTGATAAAGATGATCTGTAATTTGTTTTTGAACCAGAATATTCCTGTAAACTTTTAATATTTATTTTAGGAGGGCTTTTTAAGAATTATTTCTCCTAACATTTGTAATTTTCAGTGGCCATAGGCCTGGGTCTGGAGGGGTCTAGCTGTCCCTTGAATTTCTATTACCTTGGGCTTCATAATAGCAAAATAATGTCCACCAAAGTCTTGTTTTATATTACTTGAGGACTAGAACGCCTATTAGATCATACTTTTAAATCCAAATGAAAACCTTTATTTTGCAATATTAGAATTTTAATAGTCTTTTTTATATTACTTGAAAGTTAGAATGTCTATTGGATCGTACTTTTAAGTATGAAAGAAAATGGTTATTTTAGCAACTCATCTATGCTACTACTTCACATATTTTGCAAAAAAAAAAAAAAAAAACAAACAAAAAAAACGCTTTTAAATTTGATGGAAAAACCAAATAATCCAATAGTAATTATGATAGTAATATAATCATTTCTGCTAATGTCTACCTTAATAAGCATGAGTAGATAGAAGAATAGCTATTGCAGTAGCAGTTTGTTGCACAACAGTTAGAAAAAGTCATATGAATTTAACTTTTTTCTTTCTCTATCTCGGGTCCTAATTGAGATAATGGGATGGGGGAGCTGTGGAAATTTAGTGATCAAGGTAGAGGAGGATTTTGGAAGATGAATTGAAGATATAGACAACAAGGGATAGTTTTAATAGATAAAAACTTTTTTAAAATTATGCTTAATAAGTGAAAAGGATATGTGGATTGTGATGAATTTGGAAAGAAAACATTTTAATGAATACCTTCTGGAGCACTGTTTTAAAGAGTTTGAGAGGAGACTATGGGGAAATGTGTATTATATGTGGGGAGCTAGAAGGAATATTTGATGGTTTATTAAATGTGATGTGATGGAGTGAAGATTTATGTGAAGTAAAATTGAACAAATTATCAAAAGAAATGATAGCAGTTCAGAGGAGATAGGCAACTGAAATATTGCTCTCTCTCCCTCCCTCATTTAAAAATATGTGCAATTATAACTGAATTAAATTTATACTTGGATTTACATGATCTAAATATTATTTAAACAATAGTAAAAAATTACATAATAGCATTTAGTACTAAATATTAAAAATTACGCTCACACATTATGATGTGTTAGAGATGGAATGATCTATACTGAAAAATGGAAATTTTGTGTTCAAGATGTAATACAGTAGTGGCAATTTCTTTTGCCTAAAAAGATAACTTGTAGTTTAGTGGTGATAGGCTCAAAGATGAAAATGGAGTTTTATTTATGAATTCTCTTTAACTGCTGTGGTTCTTAGTGTCCCATTCTATCTTGGTCATAAAAGACTGCTTAATTTTGCTCAAAGACCTCTTTATCAAGATTGAGGTTCTTTTATGAGCTGTAAATCTATGACACGGCACCAACGGCTTTACTTCCTTTCCAAAGGAAGCCAAGCTAAGGATTTTTACACCCAAAGAAAAATCCATTGTCCTCCGCCAGGTTTGAACCCGTGACTTTGAATATATGAAGTTAGCATGGTTTACACCACGGGTGATAGGATCTATGCCATATGTACCTATACAGTGTGGAACTGAAATAATCCTGCAGATTTTCAGAGCAAATTTATCTTATTTTGAATAACAAGAAAGTCTAATACAAAAAAGCTGAAAATGTTATATTTTTCTAATAAAAAAGCACTTTTGTCCAAAAAATTTATCTCAGCTGGATTACTGTTGATTAAAAGTTTTTAGTTTATGACTATATTAATAGAAAATTGAATAAACAACTTTTTATGTTGGTGTATTTCAATAAAATGAATGGTTTTAGTGTAAATTAAATTTAAAAAGTCCATAATTGTTGCCTCCTTAATTCTGTTAAAGCTGGCAGCTTTGCATCAGTTGCATTTACTTTCTTTTAATATCAGTGCAGATCACAATGTTTATTTAATTGCATTCAAACTTTTTTGTCAAAACAACAAGCTTAAGTCATTGCAGCTAAAGGAAGAAAAACAAAGGACAGAAAATCTAGATATGGAACAACATACACAATATCACAGTTTTCAAGTGTGGATATCTGGACATGATCTTAATTTACAGAAAAATGCAGTGCTATTTTCTATCTAGCCAATGACTATGCTGAAAGATTTGCTAACAGGATCATGCCAAGTGCAGATACATTTGTTGTCATTTACCAGTGGATCCATGATGCAGATTGTGTAATTCCAAGTTGTCATAATTAAGGGTGACAATGACCTGATGAAATTATCAACATGGAAGAGGAAATGTTAAATTGGTTGATGAAACTTCTTATTGGAGCAGTCACAATATCACTCACACAGAGGGGTGTCACACTGGACTGTACTTAGAACTTTTAAACAATTTCTGCACCTACATCAGATCCAGCAAGTACAATGTTTATCATCCTTAATGCCATTTCATAAATGTACAAACACAAGCAAAACAGCATACCATTTTTTTTAATAACAGTTAAAGTGTTAACCAAATTACAACTAATAAGTTGTAATGTATTATAATGTCTATATTAGGCATCCTTACACTCATCCCCAATTTACATCCAATTCATCTTAAGCTATTGCAGGAAAGGTCACGAAATTTCATACATAAGTTTGGTTTTTGGAGAGGCTGCTTTGTTAGTTTGCACAAAATCCAGATTTTGTAACAAATGTGTTGCTGACTGATGAGGCCTGTTTCCCACGAATGGTGGTACAAACTTTCACAGCACACAGACACACACATGGGCATTAGAGAACCCAAGAACTACACAACAGTGGACTTTTCAGCATATATTCTCGAATAATGTTTGGGCTGGCATAATTGGAGAGTATTTTATTGGACCATTCGGCCTTGCACTGCACTTAACTGGTACAGGGTGTCTGTAGTTTTTGAAGTACCAATTGCCTAACCTGTTGGAGGACAGTCAGTCAATTTGGGACTGTGGCTTGGCCTGCCATATTGCTGGTCCTGAATCTCCTTCTTGGGGGACATGAAAAAACAAGGTGCACAGGGGTGAAATAGAAACTATAAACGAGCTGCATCAGTGCATTTTCTTAGCAGCTGAGGAAATAGAAACAATCCAGGGATCTGCCAGGGTGCATCAGAACTGTTCATGGTGTGAAGCCTGTCTACAAGCAACTGGATGTACATCTTTATTAGATGTATATCTGGAGGCAGGTTCAGGCATTTTAAATTGATCCCAATGCTTTCGCATACCAATAAATGCTATTGATTAAGGTTATAGACCCAATGTTTTAGCATACATGTAAATGCTAATGAATGCTAGTGATTAAGGTTATGGTTATTTTTTGTTTCCAAAGCAACCAAGTAAATAATGGTAGTCCATAACTATGGAATTCATTAGGTGAAGAGCAGTGTAAATTTTGTGTACCTACATTTTTTTTTTAAAATATTTTGATTTGTCACTAAACATTAACACACAGATCTTATCTGTAACGTGTAGCAAATTTCACTATCTCAAGTTTTTTATTTTCTCTATATGTACTATGTACATTGTGTATAGAGGAAGTATTGTATTCCACCCAAAAATTTGACACCGAGATTTCACCAGAAATACATATTTTAGGGTCCCCTGAGTCCAAAAAAAAAAAAGCATTTTTACAAAAAGGTCCGCGTGCGTGAGTGTGTGTTATGTGGTGTGTGTGTGCGGGCGGGCGGGTGCATGCGGGTGGGTGTGCATGTGTACAGCATAGCTCAAAAATGAGAAGACCGTTAAAGCCCAAACTTGGTATTTAAGTTTGGTATCTTCCAAGGATGCGACACAAAGATTTTCAAGAAAATCCCCCCATCCCAAACTACCCTTTACATGCAAAAAATTTGGAAACTTTGATTTTCTTAAAAATGGCTAACGATTTTGATTAAAATATTGTATATTAAAGATATTTACCTGACAAATAAAATGTATAACTTGAATTTTCTGGGAATAGCCTCTGAAGACTACTTTATTCTGGATGAATTTTATGGAATTTTGCATAACTGCTAAACCGTAAGAGATGGACAAAAACTTACCACACAGAAAATGTAGCTTACATAAAACACTCAATTTATGTAATATAAATTTTTTTCGTGGAATTGATCATTTTAAGATATTCATGGTTTTTCGTTTCAGCTTTGAAAAACATACTTTTTTCATACAGGAATTTGTCAATTCGTGTCCATACAAACAAAGGAACTTCAGTTACATAGCAACCAGCTTTTGACTATCACTTTAACCTATGGTACTCCCTTATTTCGCTTCGACTTACAAGGAAGCAAGTAATAAGACTATTTCTGCTGATTTTTTCTTGATTAGCATGCAGTAAATAGAAGCATAAGCTTTTTAACTACAATTTGTTGCAGAGATGTAGAGAAAGTCATGTGAATGGAACACATAAGATTTTTTGTACTCATAAGCTTATTGTTAAAACATATTGGAGTAATCTTTTGAAAACTTCTGCATCATGTTATACAGATTCTCCTTTTTAGACTGGTAATTAATTAGATGTACAAGCTAGCATGTTAGTCAAATTTTACAATGGTATACTAAAAACTAAATAGAAGCTTACACTTTGTGGTAGACCAAAACTATAAAAAATTGCACATAAATTTTCTTCAATCATATTGCAGTCATGTAAATTCACATTATAAATTATGTTTTCCTAAAGGTTTAGCAATTATTAGTGCCACATTGTTAAATTTAACACAGAGTAATGTTAATAACTTCAGAGGTGTTTCACATAAGATGGCCATAGCCTTTGGAATACTTATTTTCAAGTAAAACATTACATTGTCACATAAATATCACTACAGTATGCCATTGCAAAATAATTAAAATGTACCTTTTAAACTGCATAGATATTATGTGTACACAAATCTTAAAACTGTTTAATATCAGTGACAATTCCACGTGAGTTTGTTACCTTGCCATGGCATAAGCCTCTCAATTAGAATAGGCCAGATATTCATGCCTTTAAACATATAAAATAAAAAAATTAGGTAGAATTTGAGGTAATGTTTACATATAATGTAGTGAACAATAAGTTCACTTCTTCCTGGAATTTTTTGTGTTTTGCACGCTAAAGGTAAAATGTCTGAATTATATACGTGGCCAACATTGCTTAAATGGTTTTTATAGAGTGTTAGAATAATTCAAGTTGTGAAGCAGACTACTGAATCAAGTTGTGAAGCAGACTACTGAATCAAGTGTGCCAAGTTGCCAAATACTCCTACTTTTAAACACGATATCTAGTTAACAGTACATTTAATTACAAAAAAATATTAGAAGATTTTGATCGTTTACATCCATTCTCTCATCTCCTTCATACTGCAGGATTATTTCACCTCCACTCTAACTAAAGGAGTTCATTTTTTTTATATTTGTCCTTGTTTCATTGACAAGGACAAATAAGTTCATTCATAAGTTGTTTTTTCTGTTTTTCTTTTAAAAATATGGGTATTAAATCTGTATTATGGTATCAAATATAAAACACTTCTTAAGAGGTGGTTTAGAACGCCTATCTAATAAAATAATTAACTGACAAATTTTGACATTTCTTTGCTGCTGATAGATACAGTTTTAACATTTTATGAATTTAAAACAAAGGTACTCAGAAATGCAATTTCTGTTAATTTTCTTCTCATTTCCTTAAATATTGATATTTGGGATTTTGAGTCATTACTACACAAGTATCATGGGTTACAAAAATTATTTATAAAAATTTAAAGGAAAGGCCGCAACAAAAATCTAGATCTTTTTGCTTAGCTACAATGTTTAAGGAGCCTAAAGTAACAAAATATCAAAGATTTAAAAATTTATTTTTGCAGTGCCAGAGCTTTGGTGCATAGTTAGTATATTATTTGTGTTCTTTTTTTAGATTGGTAAAGATGCTGTAAATTGTAATGATCAAAATATTATGATAACATTTCTCATTTGAAAATTTGTAAATATGCAAAGAAGCTTGTGACAGTGATGTGATTAATATTAAATGGAAAGAATTTGAGTTGGTTTTTGTAACTTAAAACTTCACTTAGTAATTACTGTTTTGGGAACACTCAAAATTGAAATCAGTCCCAGTTTAAGATTTTGCATTCTTGCACTAGCCTGCTAGCTAGCGAAATACTGCTTGGCAGGAGCAGTTGTAGGAACCTTCTATAAATTATTTGGAAGAAGAAAGGTCTAGAGCCAGAGTTACTATCATTGTTGATGTTCTGAGTAAAGTGCTTCAGTTCAGCTTCTATGAGAATGTTTTAACCACTTGTTGGAGTACTCAGAAATGAGACGTATCATCTTTAGTTTGAACCTAAGAAACTTAGAAAGTGACAAGGACAAGTAACAACTAGATGAATAGATGAATTTGATGAATTTCAAAATAATGCAGGTGGACATTCAATAGCACTTCTCCAAGTTACACAGTGCTACTCTTAGTTAAAATAATAGAAATTGATAACATACATTAAATGTTATTAATTAAGCAAATAGCTAAGTTATAAATAGTATAATTTTAACTTTAGGCTAATCTCATATGAGGAAGTGATTAATGTAGAATAACACAAGCATTGTCAATTTAAACAGGACATTCTATTAAAAATTGAATAGAAAAAAGTGGAAATTAGGATAAAATAAATTCATTAGGTCATGTGAATTATAGACAGTGACATTGTAGTAGCCTATAGAAGAATATTACAATGAGAGAGTTAATAGAGTTTGCTTTTATCATTTTTATTTGGGATTAGAATATTGTTCTCATGATTAAAGGTGAATTTTGTCTGTTTGAATGAAGGTAGCGTTATATCTGGGCTAAAGAAAGGTAGTTCAAATGAATAAAGATCTATCAATTCTAACATATTCTTCTGTTTGAGTTAAGCCAAAGAGCATGTAAACAGTTGTACTGTGTGCAGGTAAAATGCCATTGACAAAACTATGGTAGGAAAATAGTGTTGTTATTTTAAAGGTGGCTAACCTGATTCAAGTGATTTTAAGTGATCATGCACTTTCATTCAGTTAGTCTATCAATTCAATATTGGATATGATGTACCATGCATCTCAAAAGTTGCATGTCAAATTATAAGTTTTGTGAATACTGATTTTATGTTCAGAGGCTCCTCAAGCTTTATGTTCAAATTCAAAAAGTGCATCGTTCACTCACAGACAGTGTTTTAAATGATCAAAAACATAGCTGGTTAAATGCTGGTGATAGTGGTGATTATTTCCTTTAAGATAGATGTGTAGTCTGAAACAAGTGCTGTTTCCAGTAGTTCAAAAGAAAAAAGAAATTGGGTGGTGTAAGATCTGGTAAATGTGGAGGCCAACTGATATTACCTCATCAATCCAGTGATCACAAAATATATTGCATGAATTTTGGTGAGTGCATGATCTGGTGTTGCTTTATCAAGCTGAAACTATATTCTTTGCCAGGTCCTTTAAAACAGTATCAAATAATTTATCATAGGAATGTTGGTATTGGATTAATTGTTTTTTCACACAAGCCGTTTGTAGGACAGGTAATTTGAGAACACCTTGTGGTTTTCCGGGAAACGTTCAAGTCAGTTGAGAAATTCAGTGCTATGCCGGCATTTTGCCATGGTAGCTCAGTGGCAGAGATTGGGAGATCTGTGGTTCAAATCCCGGCTATGGCACTGAATTTTTCAGTCTGACTCTACCTATCCAATAGGAATGTTGGTTTACATGTCCATCAAAGAAGTATGGGCCCACAGTAGTGTTGTTTAGGATACCATACCATAATCTGTGAAGCATGTTAGTTATTGGAAAGAAGCATCCAATGAGGGATCTCTGGGGACCAGTATCTGGCATTGTAGTATGAGCAAGCCATCTAAGAAAAATAAGCGTTCATCATGAACATGACATTTTGAAGAAAATGTGGATTCCTCTCTACTTTTGAAGAATCCAGCTACAGTACTCAAGTCTCCTCATTGGATCAACATTGGACATTATGTGTTTATGCTGCAATTTGTAGGGATACGAACATGCTGATCTCAATATTTGATGCCGCTTTCCCTGGCCACATAACGGAGTGATATATATATATATATCCAATAAATTTATTTTTATAACTTCAGTCCTGTTACTTATTGGACAAATCTTGTATTTATTAATGCCATTGTATTTTACATTTCTTTAAAGAATGTACTTTTATCGTGCATATTAAGTGAGTTTTAAACTATCTTAGTTTAAAGGACTACAGTGGTCATTTGGACTGTTGAGCTTTGTACATCTATAGCACACAACAATTTTAACTTGCATTCTGCCCAGTGTAGCTTGTAATAATATTTTTTTTTACTTTTTTCATTTTACGTTTAGTGAAAAATATATATATTTTTAGTAGCTATTCTTAGTTTGCTGCATTTTCAAATCTAGCATTTTTAATTATCGTAAATACAAACATTTTTTGATGGAAAGTTGATGCATCTCTACAGTTATAAAAAGAGGATTCTGAATGGAACATAAACCTCATTAGTCAAAAGAAAATGTATTGTCCAAGTCAGAAGATCAGCAGCATTCTCCAAGTATTAGAACTTTAGCCTGTTACGATCTCAAAGAACAATTTTCCTTCCAGCATTTTTTGGGAGTCCCAGTGATCTTTTGCCTTGAGGGTGGTAACGAAGCATAGCTTGACACGACATGACATTTATTGAAGGTGGACCATCCAGTTCTGGTAGTTTAATATATGATGGAGAATCACCTTTCCTATCCAAATCCCAACCTGAGCCTGCTCATGGTGCAACCTGCTCTTTTGACTCTTGAGATCAAGCCTCAGAAGTTAGAAGATGATGAAGGTAATGAATCAGTATTAGAAGCAGTTGATCTGTGATTGCTGATTTTATTTTATTTGTATCACAGATTTGTGCTTATAGCCATGGTAGTAATCTTAACTGAGGAAAACAGCATTGCGTTTTGAACTATCACATCCTGTTATAGGTACTAATGAAACACGCTTGCAATACACATTACAGTGGGGTTTAAATTAGTGATTAAATTGCCATTTACAATAATGATTATAAAAAATTATTATATATACAAAATGCAAAGAAAAGATAATTCATTATTTAAAACAGAGGAACCTGAAAGTGCAGGAGAAAAGACACTGTTAGATGATCAGTCCTATCAGGTCATTCATTAATGCTGGTCATTTGGTTGTTAATGCTCAATTAGCTGCCTGTCTCCATTTTTTGTGCTCTAAACTACAAAAAATGATAAATATGCTAATAATTTATTACTTTATAGTGATTCATAAAGGAATGACTCTTATCCATTATCCAGTTTCTCTTTTAGAAATACCTAGAAAGACCTTTGCCAGTTTTGATGATGATGATGATGATGATTATTATTATTATTATTATTATTATTATTATTATTATTATTATTATTATTATTTATTTATTTATTTACTTAACAGGGTTACAATATGAAGTCACACCTGTGTGTATCCAAAGTACTTATACTCTTCATCTTTTTTTTTCATTTGTTTCTTTCTTCCCAATCCAACTCTTCTAAGCCTCTATGGCATACCGCTTCTCATATTATACATTCAGTCTTTCTTGGTCTACCCCTCTTTCCATACTAAATTCTGTCTAGGTAATCTTGTTTCTGGCATTCTAGTATATGACCAGACCATTTTAATTGCTTACAAAATCAGACAATGTTTCGCAGATTTTATCTGTCTACAGATTGTGTTTCAAATGTTTTCCAATTTAGAATGCCTAGCAGAGCACCTAAAACAATTCATTTCAGTGTAAAATAGCTTCTGTCAATGAATAACAATGATATAATGTTTATTTGGCCATTATATACAATTTTGTACAATAAGCCAAGTTATAGTGTACATAAATCAGAACATCATGCAAATTTTACTTACAAATTTATCCAAAATATACTAAAACGATATTCAGATATTTTATCAATATTAAAAAAGCCTAAGAATTAGCATTTATGTAAGATCTTTTACATTTTAACAAAGACATACTCCTAGTCTCTTTAGGTAAAAGATTAAATAGCTTGATACCATAACTTTCCCAACTGTTCAGTACTTTCAGTGTCCCACACAGTACTGCCATAAGTTCTGTCAGTACTTTCAATGTATATACTACTAAATAAAACTATGTAAACCCATTAATATAAGTATATTCTGAAAGAGTGCGACAAATGCTACAAAATGAGCATGTTCTCATTCATAATGATCGCCATGTGGCGAAGATATTGAGGCCTCCATCCAGTGGAATTTTCTTGACAGCTGATTTTTAGCATCTCAACATTCTGGTGTCTCTGTTGACATGCTATTGATTCAAGCTTCTGCCACAGAGAATAATCTAATGGATTGAGGTTGGAACTTTGCTAGGCCAGTCAGCAACAACGATGAACTGTAGGACTTGGGTTGCCAACCACTGCTGCATGATTTTTGCTTTTAGTTTTTGCTCTCCCCATAGTTATTAAAAAAGCCTGGGATCAAACCTGGCATATCTCCTTTAATTTTTCAGTTAGTAAATGCCTTGTGCATCTTTTATGTGCTCTAATATGTAAGTCATCCTTAAAAAAAAAAGTGTCATTGTGAAGAGATATTCATTTCACGAAATCAAATAATTTGTTTATGCAAAGGATTGCATCAAATCCTTGCACAAACAGCATTCACAACTTCTTTTGTGCATACACACCTGGTCAGCCAGATCTGATGTTGTCAGCAGTTGCACCCATTTCTTTAAACCATGCTATTGATTGAAATATAAATTGTTCATTGATGCCAAGAGGTTTCACTGTCAAAAACATTTCCTTAACTTGCAATGAAATAATGCCAATACAGCGATATGATTTTCGTACACTCCCCACTCTATCTTTCTCTCTTGCTGTTATTGGTACACTGCAAGCTGGTTACTTGCAGAGTAGTAAAGGTGACCTTGTGGATGACAGTATACAGCACTGCCACAATTCTTCATTCACAATTTTCATACTACAGCACTTTGAAATTATACTGACAGAACTTATGGCATTACTATGTTCAACACATTGACTTGAGAGCATTATTAGATCTTGTATTGTAAGAGTGAGCATCAGAGTGCATTTAGTCTCTAATATATACTAGGCAAGTATAAATATAAACACTTAGTAAAGTTAAAATATCATTTACAATGATCATAACTTGATTATTATTAGCCTGCCTTCTGCAGCTAAATATTTTTACAGTATTTGGAGAATGCCCCCATAAATGTAACCCATACAATAAGTGATAGTAAAAAAGTGCATGCTTTGTTTGGTGCTATTTAAGTGAAATCGAAGGACTTCAGCATTGAGTTGTAACCGTCTATGAGACTTGCATTCATGTTTAAAATCTATAAACCAAGCAACAATCAAAATAATGGGTTGCTTCCAGTGATTCTGCTCCAAAGAAGGCAAAGTTGATCCCACCAGCTGGAAAAGTGATGACAATGATTTTTTTGAATATGAAGATTGTCATATTCATTGACTTCTTAGAAAAAGAAAAACAATTACTTGACTAATACATCAGTTATTGGCCTGATTCAACAAGTAATTGAAGGAGACATGTCCTCATTTGGTGAAAAAGAAAATACTGTTTCACCTTGATAATGCATCAGCACATTCATCTGTAGTTGTCGCACCAAACTATATGAGTTCCATTATACTGCACCTCCCATGGTGTATTTTGCAGAGCTTGACAATTCCTATTTGTTGGAGGAGTTAAAAAAATGGCAGAAGGATTGTGAGAAGTGTAATTCCTGAAAATGGGACTATGTTGAGAAGTAAATAATGTGTACTTAATATTTTGGAAATTGATGACAGTGTTGTTGAGATCAGATTAAAAGTAAACATTGAGTCAGTTAACAACGCTAAACAACACTCACATTTAAATTTCCCGGAACATGTTTCAGAGACTAATTGTCTTAAATTGTAAAAATAAAAATAGAATTATCAACTTTGGTATCTCTCAGGGTGACTCATTGTGCAATTTCATAGAACCACCACCATAACAGTCAATGGATAGATGAGCTCAACACCAACGATCAGTCAATGTGTGGTTGACAGTGATGCGCAACTATCACTGTTGTGTATAGCAAGTACAAGATACTTAAGTGTAAGTATAAGAGAGCTATGTTGCTAAATGTCCTGAGTACCACAAATTCTTAACTAAAAGCGGTAATTTATGGACATGAATTCTTACAAGCCTACAATTTTACAGGGTTATTCTAAATTAGTTACCTGATAACAAAGCTAAATTATACATTTTCCATTACGTACACTGACATAATATTAAGTTTTATTTGCAATGTTTACAAATGTTCAATGTGACTCCCTTTTGCCACTCGGCAGATATCGCACCTGTACAACAGTTAATCCCAGATAAGCGTGATCATGTCCGCATCTACCCGAGCGACCACTACGTTAATTCATTGACGAAGCTCATCGAGATTGGTTGGCAGTGGAGGGTTGTACACATTATCTTTAACGTAACCTCACAGACAAACGTCTTTGTACGGTAATTTGTGATGTAGTTTCATCAACACTGCACTGCTGTAAGCCTCCATGACGACTGCTTACTAGGCTCCAGGTGTTGCGAGTGCTTCACATTTTCCCCGCCAGACGAGCGCATGAGGCAAAGTCTGCCAACCAGGTTTAAAACTTGATATGATATAAGGTTTGATGAACAATAAATTTCCATCGACAGTTTCAAAATAATTCATTCATACTTTCAGGTAACTAATTTAGAATAACCCTGTATACTGATTTGCCAGTCCTGGCAGCTTGAATGTAACCAGCTCCTCTACCACACCAGTCTGTGGGTGGCAATATTTCAAGAGGTAAGGCATTATTTTGAACCAAAACAACCCAGCCAGGTCCCTTAAGTAGCGGTTATTTCAATCATTGTAAATAAAAATTAATGCTAAAATATGTAAGTTAATAAATGTATAAACTGATACTGTACATAAACCACTGCATATCAACCACTGTTGTTTTAATACTCACAACATGGGCGTTTCTATTCACATTAAAATTAAAGCGAAAAGCATTACTGCTGTGCATTCTTGACTACACTGTTGTGGTAGTAAGAAATTAACACCACTGTATTATGAACTCTCTATAAATAAATAATGTTGAAAAAAAAGAAAAAAAAAAGAGGTGTGACTGCTTGCAGAGTCATCCTACTGAATTGCTTATAAAGCAACAAAACTTGCCAGAATTAACACTTGGATATCTTTTTCCCCCATACCTCTTCTTATTATTGTATAGATACTTAAGCTGATGCAGTATCATAGTATACTTCGGCTGTGTTTCTGTTTTGCATCAAATGTTAAACGTTAGTAAATTATTATTAGTAATCTGTAAATTGAATTAAAGATATTAATTGCATTTGTAAAGGAGAAAAAAGATATGAGGAATGGCTTGGGTGCTTAGTATACAGAATAAGGAGGAGAATGAGAATATTGGTACTTCCCACATGAAAGTTAATTATTAAATGTGTGGTTATTTAATTAAAAGTAAACATTGAGTCGATTAATGACACTAAACAACAATTCCATCTAAATTTCCTGGAACGTGTTTTGGAGGTTAGTTTTGTCCATTGTCAACCAGACATCGACTAATCGCTAGTGGTGACACTGATCAATCCATTGCTTGCTCTGGTGGTGGTTCTATGAATTTGTACAATGAGTCGCCCTGGGGGATATCGAAACAGATAATCCTATTTTTACTTTCTCTATACATACTATGCACCCAAAAATTTGATACCGAGATTTCACCGGAAATACATGTTTTGGGTCCCCCTGAATCCAAAAGAAACATTTTTAGAAAAATGTCCATGTGTGTGTCTGTGGGCAGCATAGTTCAAAAACGAAAAGTCTGTTAAATACCAAACTTGATATTTAAGTTTGGTATCTTCCAAGGAAACAACACAAAGATTTTCAAGAAAATCCCCGCCACTCCAAACTACCCTTTAAATGGAACTTTTTTCGAAAATATTGATTTTCTAAAAAATGGCTACAACGATTTTGATTAAAATATCGTATATTAAAGATATTTACCTGACAAAATGTATATTCTGAATTTTCTGGGAATAGCCTATGAAGACTACTTTATTCTGGATGAATTTTGCATAACTGCTAAACTGTAAGAGATGGACAAAAACTTGCCACACAAAAAATGTAGGGCACGGTAAAACACACAATTTATGTTGTATACAATTTTTTTGTGGTGTTGATCGTTTTTGAGATATTCCTTGTTTCTGGTTTCAGCTTTAAAAAAACATACTTTTCACATACAGGAATTTGTCAGCTCCTGTCTGTACAAACAAAGAAACTTCAGTCACATAGCAACCAGCTTTTGACTATCACTTTAACCTATGGAACTCCCTTATTTCGCTTCTACTTACAAGAAAGCAAGTAATAAGACTATTTCTGCTAATTTTTTCTCGATTAGCTTGAAGAAATAGAAGCATGGGCTTTTTAACAATAATTTGTAAAGATGTGGAGAAAGTCACGTTAATGGAACACATCAGATTTTTGTTTTTCCAAATGAATATTTGTTCCCAAGTTGCCAATTCCTGCTTTCCGGTTATGTGTTTCAATAGTTTCGGCTCTGGGTTTATATCATGGTTTTCTGTCCAAAAATGGGTAGCAACTGCTGATTTCTGTAGACGTTTGTGCTTTATGCATCTGAAGTGTTCCTTGGTTCTTTTTTTCACATTCCTCTTGGTCTTCCCAATGTAAACTATGTTGCAACTGTTGCTTTCTATTTGATAAATTCCGGATTTTTTATTTGATGGAATGCTGTCTTTAGTGATGGATCCAAGTACATTTTTTATGGTGTGCTTATTATTAACTGGTGTCAATTGTTAAAGGAAACAACCACGCTCCATACAAAAGAAGAGAAAAAATGTTTCAAAAAATTCACATTTCATCCACATATATTTTACAAATTCAAAAAGATTTTTAAAGAATACAACATACAATTAATTGCCTCCAGTTAATAAAATAGGATTATCAACTTTGATATCCCCCAGGGCGACTCATTGTAAAAATTCATAGAACCACCACCAGAGCAAGCAATGGATTGATCAGCATCGCCACCAGCTGTTAATCGATGTCTGGTTGACAATGGAGGAAACTAACCTCCAAAACATGTTCCGGGAAATTTAAAAGTGAGTGTTGTTTAGTGTCAGTAATCAAGTCAATATTTACTTTTAATTCGATCTCAACAACACTTGTCATCAACTTCCTAAATAAAAAAAGTATTGTAGTTATTTGTCATTAAAGTAAGACTGATAAAACCAAATAAAAGCAAATTCCAATATGTGAATTTAGAGCATAAATGAAATTATATAGACATAAATGAAACTGTAGTTTACTGATGCACAAACTTTAATACGCAAGGTATAAATTCAGGATTAATGTTGAACATTATACAAAAAAATGCTGTCAGTGTGTTACATGAATGTTTTCTTCTCAATCCATATCTCCCTGCTACTCTAAAGAAACGGTGTAATTAAGTTTTCCGACCTTTTCACATTTTTTAGGAGCTTCAACCAAAGATAATACCCGTAACAATGCTCACTTTAACGTCCGTTACATCTTGAAGTACTTGAAAGTTACCACTCCTTAGGTACTGCACATTTTAACATTCTCACTTTCAGAATGTTCTGTCATCTTGAAGGTCCTTAACTATTTCCAGTTTTAAAAGCCCATATAGTTTTTGACTACCTCCTTTCCTGCCACAACAGTCAGCAAGCCAACCAAAAAAGTGGTGCTAATAATGTTGTGTTTTTATCATGTCATTAAGGCTATGTATCTATTTAATAAATTAGATATAAAAAAGTATATTTGAGTAATTTTATCACCAGAGACAAAATGCAAAAGTAAAAATTTTGCAAGCTCTTGTTTGTGCGGCTTATATCAAAATTATTTTGTGAGCACAATTTGTACCTTACGAAATAAATTTTACATTTATATGTAACAGGTGCTGCAGCGATCCACCACACCACAAATTAACCCAGATGCTGTGCGAAGCCAGGATGAGAAGCAACCACCTATGCCAGTTCCTGCACCACGACAGGAGGAATGGAAGCCACCCAATCTACCGCGACCTGCCATGGCAGAACCAGAACACCATCTAAACATACCTCCTGGCATCGTACCTGCACCTCAGGGTTTTGTTGTTCCTCGTGATAAAGTAAATTTACCTATTTAAATTTAAAAAGTGCTTACTGTTTATTCATTTCTAAAAAAATTTTAATTTAGTTGTGTGTGTGTGATCTTTAAAGCGAAGCATCTTTATTTTTAGAACATATACACTTGCAGCTTTTATTTGGTTTTCTGTTTTAAAAAAAGTAAATACAAGTAAATCAATTTACTATTAAAAAGTTTCCAAGCATATGAAATGAAAATTACTTATGAGAATTTCAAAAAAATTGTCCATGTATACCACACAAAGTATTACTAATATATCTAAGGTTTTGGCTTCACAAGTAAGAAGCCCAGTTTGTTTTCACAGGACTATTCTCTCAGCTGAGTATTCTTCCCAGGCTTGTATTAGCATTCGGATTAAATCTGGACGGGTACCATTTCCAGTTTCATCTTGTGCACAAGTAGATTTGCTATTGCTTTTACTCTAGTGAAGTCATGCATTGAAGTGTTAACTTCTAAAATAATTTATTACAATTTAATTGCAAGAAACTAAGTGTATCTTCATTACTCTTGCAAAATCATTAACCATTTTAAAATGAGGCTTTATGTTCTGAGTTCATCATTTCAAAGTGATTTTGCTTATGTAAGACTTAGGAAGTAATAATTTGTTTGATAATTCTTCCTTCACACTAGCTGATATAGAAGTCAGATGTAGAGTTAAATTTTTCAGATCTGATTTCAGTTTCCAATAATTCATTTATTATACAAGAACTAAAATGTTCTTTAAATCTTTATGTGTTAGGAAAACGAAACCTCAGTACATGAATTGAAACATACCTTTTTGTATCTTCTGTTTTTAATGTTAATTTATGAATCTGTCCTACTCTTACATTACATCTTGCTTGTAACTTAGTTATGGACATTATCAAATACAGCATATGAACCAGATATGAAAATGCTAGGATACGTGTGCATCACTGAATTGCTCTACTAGTACTCATTTTAAGGTTGAATTCAAAGATGTTATTCTTTAAGCAAATAAGAAAATGCTTAAGGCAACACTCCTACTTGTGTTTATATGAAATGAGAACTGGTGTCTGTCATCTTGCATTACCTGTTTGCAATGACGATTAATGATAACAGTTTTATGGTACATATGGAGTTTCATAACAAAACTATACTGAGCAGTAATAAGCAGTATTTGTGTGACTTGCAGAATCCACTTGAAACATCCAATGATGTTGATATTGTTTTATCAAAGCCACTGTTGTGAATAATTAATGTGTCTGCTAAACAGCTTGTGTATAAGCTTATATGTAAAACAACTATTTAAATCAAAGATATTAAGTTATTGACTACTTTATTTATCTGCTTACTGCTAGGGAATGTAGTGATTGTATTTGTGGATTGCTTCCAAATATGCAAATGCAGAGTGCGCAGACTGTTATAAATACTTGTAGTTACTAACACTTCATGCTGTAAAGTGAGGTTTTGAATTTTAAAACAGTTCACAAGTGAATACTGTTTAAGGTGTACGTCACACAGCATCTGATTGCTTGCATAAAATAAGCTGCCATGGTGCTATAGACAGAAGCAACAGATATAGGAAGCATTGATCTATTTTTCAACATATTCACCATCAGAATTCAGACATTCGTCATTCCATGGTATTATTTTTGCATTCCTGTCATAGGGGTCTGCAGCCTGGGATTGAAACCATTGTTCAGTAACTATCGCTGCCTCTCGTTCAGTTTAAAAATCCTGACTCTTGAATGGACAGAAATTTCTTGAGGTTCTGGAACAGATGAAAATCACTAGAACTATATATGATCTAACACCTCCCAGCTGAACATTTGCAGGAGCTCTGTTGTCTGTTGAGCTGTGCTCCTCATCATAAACATTTTGGCAATCTGCTGCAAAGTCTCTGCACCAGTGATGCACCATCTGCTTGCTCCTAAGTCGTAGCTGGGAAGCTCAGCTTTTTGATCTCAAGGTTCAAACCTGGCCCAGAGCAATGATTTTTAAGTGTGCTTAAAAATAACAGCCCCATATCAGTAGATTTACTGGTATGTTAAAGAACTCCTGCAGGACAAAATTCCAGTACACTGACTGCACTGATATGATCTTTGCAATTGACAGCATCATTAACAAATAAAATACTTTAATTTAATTTTGCTTGATCATAACATCAGGCTCATAGAACTGACACACCTGACAATGAATTTCAATTACTGCTATGTTTGTGTATTCAAAAATTTCATCACCGACTGCACCTCACTCATGTAGGGCAGAGCTGGAATACAAACCTCCATTTACAACTGCTGCTATGAAGGTACTATTAAGTTCCGATAGCACATGCACCAAGCCACATAATTACTATTATCATGTACATACATGTAGTTGCTTTTCACATGTGACTTGCTGGCTGCGGGATAACTGGAAAACTTACTTTATGGATACTCCTTGAAATATTCAAAGCTCACACACTGTAATCATGAGTTCAGCAGATATTGTGGGCTAAACAACACCGTATGTGGAAATGGTGGCTGTCTATGTAAATACCTGCAAGCTTGTGAAACATTCCATTGCACATCCGAGTGGCAGGAAACAGTTAAGGAACTCCTGCAGAAAGCACTTAATGAGGTAGTAAAACAGGTAGATTCTGAAGGGCTATATATTAATCCCCAGAAAATAACCCTGGTTCCTTTCACCAGAAGAAGAAACATAGAACAACTTGGGCCTCTGTTTCTTGATGGTGAGCATATGTTGATTAGAGGTCAAATACTTAGGATTAATTCTTGATTCCAAGCTGATCAGGAACCAGCATATGGAAAACATGTATAAAAAGTGAATACTACATTTTTGGTAGTAAGGCAAATGTATGGTAAAAGATGGGGACTAAGACCCAGTACGCCATATTGGCTGTATGCTAGGTTAGTCAGACCATCATTACTGCATGGTGCCATAGTCTGGCTGAACAAGACACAAGAATCATACCAAAATAAACTAAGAAGGATCCAACAGATGTCTTGCCTAATTATAAAGTGCTATACTGCAGCAATGGAAGAAATCTTGAGCATGACACCTTTGGATATCTTGATAAAGGGGAGGCAAGAATGGCTCTCCATAAACTGCAATAAACTAAGAAAATAAAGATTCCTAGGGCTGTATCTGCAATCCTAAGAGGAAATATAACATCCAATTTTCAACATTCAACTCCGAGAAAATATTCCATTTTCATAAGAAATTCAAGCTAATAATTGAAGAGGGCTTATGGGAAGAACCTTGCCAGAACTTTCCTGAGTGTTCTTTGATCTGGTTTACAGATGGCTCAAAAACAGACTCAGGAATGGGTTCAGGGAGTTTTGGCATTATACCTAGGTATAGGGTTTGTACACCATGGTTTTTCAAGCTAAAGCATTTGTCATCTTACAATGTGCAAAAGAAAGTTTTAGACGATAGTATAAAAGTAAACGTATCTCCATTTTTTCAGACAGCCAGGCTGCTTTAGTTGCTCTAAACAGACCTATAATGTCTTCAAGACTGGTTAACAATGCATTATCGAATTGTCCAATCTTGTAGAGCAACAAACTTTCTTGTCATGAGTTCCAGGGCATAAAGGAATTGAAGGCAGTGGGAAACCGGATGAACTTGCAAAGCAAGGATTGACACAACTGCAACTAATACCAGAGGCACCTCCAGGAACATCAAGGTGTTTGGTCAGAGTTGTAATAAATAACTGATGTACCTTTTGACCTGAAACAGGCTTCCAGGAATATGGTATGGGAAATTGTTTATTGAAGAACCATGCAAACCTATTGCTGACAAGCTACTCAAATGCTGCAAGTTTCAATTAAAAACTATAGTTGCTTTTGTCACCAGTCCAGGTTATTCAATCTGTTTATTGACGATATTCAAACGGAAATACAAAAGAATAACAATTTTTTGCCAGCAATAAGTAATGTAACAATTCTGGGATTATTATTTGCAATAGGCTTAAAACAATCCTTGCAGCAAATAGATAAGTGCTGTAGTGAATGGAATTTGAAGGTAAACCAGGATATGACTCAAATATTAGTATTTAAGAAAATGGCAAAATTGAGTAGATTTGAAAAGTGGAAGAAAGGAAACCAAGAATTTAAAGTGGTTAGAGATTGTATATATTTTTATGTGTTAAAATGGATGGGGGAGGAACAAAAGAAGTTGGTTTTTGCAAAAGGGAAAGGAGCATTGGCAGCAGTTAGAAAGTGTAAATATAGAATACCAGATGCTAATGTCAGTGGTTAGAAAAAATATACAGCATGGTAGTGGAAGCAAAAATGCTATATGGGAATAAAGTTTGGGGGCTGGAGGGCAGATGGGAAGTTTTAGATGCAGCACATAGGATGTTCTGTAGAGAAGTTTTAGAACTACCAAGTGCCACAACAAAGGAATTCACCCAAAGAGAAGTGGGCAGAGTAGGAAGGAAAGATATGATCATGGAGAGAGCACTTAAGTTTTGGTTTAGAATTTTAAATTTAGATGAAAAGAATCTGCTAAGATAATGCTTAGAGTACCAAGAAAAGGGTTTAAAAGGCAATGGATGGTGCTATAGTATACAATATAATCGGGAAAGCAATAGTCTCAGTGAAATTTGAAGAATGAGGGAAAACAATGTTAAGGGTTTTTGGAAAGGAGTTGGGAGAAGAGTTGAAGACATAGAAATACAAACACTGTTTGCTGATATAGCAGGAAAAACATCATTAGAATTGTATATTACAATAAAAATTAAGTAAGAAAGAGAAGAATATATAGACAAATTAAATAAAGAGCAAAGAGAGTGCATACTATGGATGAGAGCTGGTGAATGGAGGCTGAAAGGGATGAGAATAGGTTTTCCACAAAAACATGTATGTGGAAGAAAAGAAGATATAGAGCACATAATATTTGAGTGTGAAGGGACAGAGCTATGAAGAAAAGAATGTATAAATGAGAAATGCTTAAAATGGATAGAAAGATTGTATTAAAATTTTTAGTAATGACTATATGAAGCGGGAGAGTTTTTAAATAAAATTAAAAAGAAATAGAATTGAAGTGAACAAGGTATAATTTTAAGGGAAATTAGCGTGTAGCTACTAGAAATTTATAATGAATATGGTAAACTAACAGAATGGGCTGAACGCTTAACCATATTCTTGTATTTTTTATTTGTAAGAAGTTTAGTACAAATACATATTATTATTATTATTATTATTATTATTATTCACCAGTGCAAAATCATTAAGTGTGTTGTTATTAGGATTATTAATAGGAAGGTTTCAGGGCAACACAGATTGTAGATTGAAACAGCCTATCACATATTATGTGAAGGAGAGACAAATGTTTGGGAAACTCTTCATGAAACTAGAGGTCTATCACTCCATTACACTTTTAGGCCTGTGTATCCTATAAAGAAACACAGAACTAGAGTACTGGAGTTTAACTGTAGGATTAGCACAGTAAGCCTTCTAGCTGCAGTACAACCAGAGCTTCATGAGATGGGTCCAAGTGAGGGCAGGGAGGGGGGGGGTCAGTGAAACAGCTGAACCATGTTGCCAAATGTGCCTTTGAAATAAGGAAGCATTTAATGTTGAGCATATACCTAGGAATACCAAATAATGTTATGCATTTTCTTAATCTATTAAAAGGAAATACTTATTGTTTAAGTATCTCCTTTTCTTATAAGTGATGACTATGAATTTAACCCTAATGGTTAAGTATGTAGAGACATGAATGCATTAGCAAGTAGCACTGATTAAAATATATTACTTTTACAGTATTGACATAAGTCTTCATAAAAAGTATTTATTAGCATTATAAGCAATAACTTACCACATTTCTACAACAGTTAAACTATGTAATAGTAAAACATGTTAAAATCGGATATATGGTACATGAAAATAAA
Organism: Hymenopus coronatus; assembly: GCA_030762935.1. Lineage (NCBI taxonomy): Eukaryota > Metazoa > Arthropoda > Insecta > Mantodea > Hymenopodidae > Hymenopus > Hymenopus coronatus. The sequence goes on along the minus strand of CM060886.1, from coordinate 86,697,621 downwards.
TTTTCAAATGTGATCATTATGAGTTTTATAGAAAGAGTTGTTGGGAGCACAAATATTCATATGTCAGCAAAGGAAGCAAAAAAACTAGTTCAGTAAGAAATGGTTTATGTTCCTGGCCTTTTATGCTCTTCATACATAGCAGATTTTCCAAGGGAAAAGACAACATTAAAGTTCCATGATGAAAGTTAGTATTGCTCAAGGTATTGATCTGTAATACAGTTTGCAAAACATGACTGTATCATAAAGTTTAATGGCACTCTTTATTTAATATAAATCTGTGTATAAAACCTATCGACAATAAAATATTGTTGTATTTATTGATTGTAAAATTTGCCATGCTTGATGAAGTGAAGTGATTTATTAGAAAATAAATATAGAAAATTAGAAAATAAAATGAAGTTATCTTTACTTAGTAGCACACTAAGAGGTGACTACTGCTCAAAAAGAGGGTCTGCAACTTATAAAATGTAAGACCTTGTACTATTTAGGATAAGCTGTCAAGCATATAATTTTCCCTTCTGTGATGCTATACACATTTAACAAAAGAAATAATTCTGTCAGTGTCATGCTTATCCCTGAAAGCAAGGATCCTGATGTAGATTCATGAATCCAAAAGGTGAAAAATCACCAGAAGCAAATATTAGAACAGTGATTTGCTGCTTTGTTTGCCATTTGTAGATAAATATCATTGCATTATACAATACAAATAAATATTGCTATTATTGGTTTAAATTTTCAAATACCAATGTTTTTTGAAGTGCTAAAACCCCCATTATTTCATTGCTTATGATATGCAAAAAGTATAGAGTTTCAAAATCAGTATACGGCTGCATTTTAAAGACTATTACTGCTTCAGCCTGTTGTATTCCTTGTTACATACAAGGTAACTAACCATCTTTGCAAATTTTAACTTAATCGTGACACAGAAAATAAGCTTTTGGCAAAATAGTATCTAGGAAAACTTATAAAAATTAATAATATGAACACTTTAAAAATGCACTATATTTTTACCAGTTTTTAACACATATGCACTCTTAGTTTTAAATACCTAATAAAAAGCATTTCTGCTTATTTTTGACAGTTTATACTGGTGTAGAATCTACAGAAATAAATAAAAGACAAATTACAGTACCTGATGTGTTGCACTCACATGACTTTTTCTATTCATTGTTACAAAACTATAATTACAAATCCTCATTCTTCTATCTACTTCATTAAAGTTTACAACTTCATTACAGATATAAATTTTTTCTATTATTTCACCTTTAACATCTAAGGTAATATTAAGCTTCTACAATTATGTTCACTTGTTTTTACTTTCTCTAAATCTTGGGTTTGGTTACATTAGGCTTTTTATAACCTAAAATTCACATGCACATATTTACTCTCTCGCTCATCTTTCTAGACTCTAAGGAAGACAGGAATATTCCTTGCATAAGGAAAACTTCCCATTCTCTAGCCAGTAATTGAAACAGGGACCTCTAAATTGCTAGACCACCAGACCACTGAGGCAGTCTACATAATTTGTTGTTTGTATAAGAACATAATAAGCTAAAGCGATTGCACGCACACATGCACGCACACACACATACACACACACAGAGGAACCTATTCCTAAAAATGAGTTTTTTTGTATTCAGAGAGTCTCAAAATGTGTATTTCCCATGAAATCTCTGTATTATAGTTTTTGAGTGGAATACAATACTTTACCTGTGTGGGGTAGTGTATCTGTCTCATTCATGAGGTTCCAAGTTTGATCTTGGTTAGTGTGAATTACCCAAATAACATGAAAGTAACCCCCTCCCCCCCTTGGGTTTCTGTTAATCCTAAGAAGTTGAATATTGGGAACTTTAAACTCTCTGGATCCCAAGGTTCATTTAACCATTATATCACTCACTTCATTCCTCTATTTATTATATCAATACTATTGTTTTAGTACTATTATTGTAGTACTATTTATAGTTAAAAAAATTGAATACGCACTTAATTAATCTTTGTGTAGAATTCTACAAAAACTAAATAGTCAATATTTTGTATGTAGGTAATTAGATGACATCTATATACTAGAATACAACCTTTGCAGTGGTTCTGAAAACTGGATTAGAGCAGCCAAGATAATGTAAGTTGACTATTGAGGTTAAGCAATAAACTTGGGCAGTTCAATAAGAATCTGTGTTATAAATGAAGATGCAATTTTTTCAAACACAAATAATGTATTTCTGGACATATAGGAATAGGAATTGTCAAGCTGTGTAAAATACACCTTTGTCTCAACAATGACCCTATTTGATCTGAATTTTGTTCTTGCAGGCGATTTCTTCATGTTTGGGAACAAGAAGAAATTGTAAGGTTGGTCAAAAAGGGGGTGTGGGCAGCAATTCAATGCAGCTCATGCAATTTCCAGTGACAACTCTGGATAATGTGGTAGTGCATTGTTGTGGTGAAGCAGTACTTTCTTCTTTGCCAAATGGGGCCATGTCTCCTGCAACTTCTTGTCAAATTGACTCAATAGCTCACTGTAGTACTATCCAATAATTTTGTGTCCTTTTTTTAAGAAGTCAAAGAAAATAGCTCCCTTCACATCCCAAAAAATCTGAGTGCTCCATTCAAGACTTGCTCATCATTTCAATAATAAATTATTGTTAAAAAGCTTTTCTTCTATATACTTCATGCTAATCGAGATAAACATTAACAGAATTACTTGCTTTGTTGTAAGTAGAAGGGAAATAAGGAAATACACTAAGCTAAAACGATAGTCAAATCTTATAAATCTTTTTGCATTTCCAGGATCTGACAAATTCCTGTATGAGAAAAGTATTTAAAAACTGAAAGCAATATTAAGGAATATCTCAAAAATGGTCAACTCCATGAAAAAATTGTATATGAGATAAATTGTGTATTTTAACGAGATCTTCATTTTTTTTTTGCAGTAAGATTTTGTCTTATCTATTGTGGTTTATCAGTAACGCAAGCTTCATTCAGAACAAAGTGGTGTTAAGAGGCTATTCCCAGAAAAGTTGAGATATAATTTTTTTTTGTCTGTAAATAATATTAATATATATATTTTAATCAAAATCATTAGATCCATTTTTGAGAAAATCAAAATTTTTTAAATTTTTTCCATGTAAAGGGTAGTTTGGGATGGAATTTTCCTCAAAATTTTTTCTGTAGTATCTGGAAGATACTAAGTTTAAATACCAAGTTTGGTATGATATAGATTTTTTGTTTTTGAGTTATTCTGTTCACAGACACACATGCACGCGCGTGCAAGTAATAAGACCATTTGTGCTAATTTTATGTCGATTAACATGAAGTAAATAAAAGAATAATTTTAACAATAATTTGTTACATAGATGTAGAGAAAGCCATATGAATTGGACACATTTTTTGAAAAAGATGTGTTGTGTGTGTGCATGCGTGCAAGCATGTGTTCTTTTTACTGTCTCTATATGTACTATGTACATTGTGTTTAGAGAAGGAATTGCACTCCACCCAAAAATTTGATACCGAAATTTCACTGGAAATATATGTTTTAGGACCCCTGTATCCAAAAAAAAAGCATTTTCAGTAAAAGGTCCATGTGTGTGTGTGTGTGTCTGTGAATACGATACTCTAAAACGAAAAATCGGTAAAATACCAAAGTTGGTATTTAGGTTTAGTATCTTTCAGGGATGCAACACAACGATTTTGAGAAAAATCCCCCACCCCAAACTACCCTTTACATGGAACTTTTTTCGAAAATTTTGATTTTCTCAAAAATGACTAACGATTTTGATTAAAATTTTGAATATTAAAGAACCTGACAAATAAAATGTATATCTTGAATTTTCTGGGAATAGCCTCTGAAGACTACCTTATTCTGGATGAATTTTACGGAATTTTGCATAACTGCTAAACCGAAAGAGATGGACAAAAACTTGCAATACAAAAAATATAGAGCATGTTAAAACACCAATTAAGTTATATACATTTTTTTCGTGTAGTTGATCGTTTTTGAGTTATTTATTGTTTTAGATTTCACCTTTAAAAAACTATGTCAACTTGTCCATACAAGCAAAGGAACTTCAGTCACATAGCAACCAGCTTTTGACTATCATTTTAACCCATGGTACTCCCTTATTTCTCTTCTACTTACAAGGAAGCAAGTAATAAGACTAGTTCTGCTAATTTTTTCTCGATTAGCATGAAGTAAATAGAAGCCTAAGCATTTTAACAATAATTTGTTGCAGAGATGTAGAGAAAGTCATGTGAATGGAACACATCAGATTTTTTTAATATCTTCCAAGAATGCGACACAAGGATTTTCAAGAAAATCTCCCAACCCAAACTATCCTTTACGTAGAAAAGTTTTTGAAATTTTTGTTTTTCTCAAAAATGGCTCTAACAATTTTGATTAAAATGCATTTCTTGAATTTTCTGGGAATAGCCTCTGAAGACTTCTTCATTCTGGATGAATTTTGCTGAATTTTGTATAACTGGCTAAACTGTAAGAGATAGGCAAGAAGTTTACCGCATAAAAAATGTAGATCTCATTAAAACACATTAATTTATCTCACATATGTTTTTCTAGTTGAATGTATCATTTTTTAGATATTCCTTGTTATTGGTTTCAATTTTAAACTACTCACAAATGGGAAGACTCCTTTCGGTTCGTCTCTCTTGTTTTACTGCTAGCCATGCAAAGCAAATGGAACTTTCAATTATTTCACATAATGACTAGCTTTTAAAATATATTACTATCGTTTAGCCTAGTATATACCTTATTTCACTTCTACTTACAAAGAAGACGGTAATAAGACCAATTCTACTAATGTTCTCGATTAGCAGGTTGTAGATGAAAGAATATGTAATGTATGTCTTGTAAGAATAGTTTAAATGTGGAGCAACTAGAGAAAGTTATATGAATGGAAGACATCAGATTTTTATATAACGGTTTGTGTTTGTTTCCATTTGTGTGTGAACAGCATAACTTAGAAGCAAAAGGTGCTTACAACCAAAATTTGTATATGAGTTTAATGTCCTGCAGCTACCCTTTATTTGGATTTTTTTTTATTTCTTTTTACACAAATGGCTCTAACAATTTTCATTCAAGTATCATATGTTCAAGTTGTTTGCATGACAAATGAAATGTTTATTTTGAATGTTCTGGAATTCTGTAAAGTTGTCTTCATTCTAATTCATTTTTATAACTTGTAATTGTAAGAGAGTAAGCACACAAAAGATGTAGATCTTGTTAAATTACGCGATTTACGTCAAACAATTTTTTTTGTATTGCTAACCATTTCCAAGATACTCATAATTATAGGTTTGAATTGCCAGATACTTTGTATTTTTCAACTGCAAATTCCTTGTTCATTTTTTTTTCTGTTGGTCATGCACAGAGAATGTAATTTCAAAACCATCACTAACCAACCCACTCTTAGAAGATTTGATTATCATTTAAAGCAAAGGCTTATTTAGATTAATTTAAAGTAGATATAAAAATAAACATCCATAAGAATACTTTCTAGACTCTGTTTTAATATAAATGGCAGTAGGTAGAGAAAGTCATGAATGTGACCCATTTGATTTTATTTAATACATTTTCCCAAAAAGAGAAAAGGTTTATGCGTCACTATAATGCACAAGAAAACAACCCATCACCAAAAGCATATATGTCAAATTGACTTAAATTGTCAATAATGACAAGTAATATGGATAAGATTTTTCTTCTTCTCAACTATTGTTTAAATAACTATGGATATATATAAAATTGCTTTGTGTCCAGATTTGAAGATACTTTTTGCAGATGATAAAAAGCTTTTTCAATTTCTAGCCTGACAATGGATGGCAGAGGTATCGCCATGGACCTCAACCAATACAACAGCTGCGTAACAACCCACTGGATGACAATGGTCCAGAAATAGAGGAGGAGCATGATCATCCCAACCAGTTGGCAGCATTGAATCCTGTAAATCATGAAGGGTATGGCATTTACTTTTTATTTATTTTATACATTAATGATACTAAAAATAATTATCCACTGTATGTGTGTGTTTTTTTTTTTTTTTTTTTTTTTTTTTTTTTTTTTTTTCTTTTCTTTCTTCTCATATTTTAATGTTTTAACTGAGTAAGTGACATATTTTGAAGGATGAAATGGGCAAATTGATGCTCAGATTAACCTTTGGTCCATAGAGCTTAGAGATACCTGATATTTGCTTTTTCTTGATAAGGAAAAACCCCAGAGAAAACTCCCTTATCATTCTAGCTGAGATTTGAACTTGGGACATCTGAAATATGGGACAGACCACTGCAATTTTGCTGTGACTATGATAGTCCAAGGTAAAAAATAAATTGCAGGTTAATCTTGAACCATCTTTGTATATGCCACTTGTGTAGTCCTGAAACATATTTATCCTTTTATATAGAGAAATAAAGCAGAGGTTACCACAGAATGGAGAAGAGGAACAAGAGATTCCAAGACAGATGCACCATGCATATCAAAATAGGGATTATGATAAGGAGGCAGATGGAGGCGGTGCTGGAGTCCGTGGTGGAGATCTGCAACTGGAGGATGGAGATGAGGATGGTAAGGGAATAGTGCATTTACTGCAGAGGCAGATAATTTAACAAGGGAGCATATTGGTTAAATTCTGGAAATGAAAATGGCACTACAAACACCACTATACGCATACTTAATTGCACTTTTAACTATTGGAAATAATCAATTTTATTGTTTGTTTCTTAATTTTGGTTATAATTATATTCAGTGTTAAGTTTTTTTCTTTTTGACCTAGAAGTGAGTTTTATGATAATAGGATAGGAGAATAATTTTCAATAAAAAAAGACACTTTGTCACTAACTCTGTGATCGATTGGTCAGCGAGCTGACTTCTTACCAGAGGTCCTAGGTTTGTTTCCTGGCTGGGGCGAGTAATTTTTCTTTAAACAGAATATTCCCTATCCCCACAGAGTCTGGAAGTATTCATGTGAGAATGAAGGTGTGTGTGATCTAAAATGATTAGCTTAATTTCAATAGCCTATATATAATATAGAGTTGTTTCACAAGTTAAAAGTCCTCCAATATGACTATAGCAGTAAAAGGGGGCTAAATAATAATAATAATAAAAGAAGAAGACACTTTGTATTGTAAAATTCTAAATGTTTAATCAAATTACACTTCCTGGAGACTTTCTGGACATAATGGTCTTCATTGATTATAAACAATATGAATTAGATTATGATATACATATATATACATATATATAATTACCATGAATGTTTAAATGTATATGATTGTTATGAAAAGAATTATGGGTGGGCATTAACATAATATATCATGCTGTGATATGGTATTGATATCATTGTGAGTGTAAATGTATGTGGTAAATATCTGTTAAGGTTTTCTGTTGAACAAATCAGTTCTCTAATCTGTGAAATTTGGTAAAAACTGGGGAAAATTTCAATGGTTTAATTTTTGCATTTTTATTATATGTATAACTTTTACTTACATGCCACACAGTTTGTTTTTAATATCAATAATATTAAAAAGCCTTAAATGGTCATCTACTAATCAGTCTGGTACCATTTAGGTAAAGCACCGCATTGAGCTTTAAACTCCATTTTTCTCAATTGCTTTTTTCATAATTTTTTACCATTTAAAATTCTCCTTAAATTAATTAGAACTAAGAAATTCCTGGACAATAATCGCTTACTAAGCTCAAATTAAACATTTGGGTGTCATATGATAAACCTTAGGGTCCAAGGAGTATTTGACATTACCACATAAAAATGATAAATTATGAATAAAAAATGCTGCATGCTGCATATTTTTTTTTATTTCTGAGCAGCTGGGAAGTGCCTCTGTGACCTGACATTACCTTAATAAAATGAAAGAATTCATACTATGATTTTGTGTAATTGTGGATGATTATATCAAGAATGCAATCATGCCCATTATTCTTCAAGGTGCAATGAATCATTGTAACCTGACAATCAAAAACCATAGAAGCTGATGGAATTGCAAGTTTGCACCATCATATTACTAATCTATGGATCTATGCCATGCTGCGGACATGGATTCTTAGAATTCTAGGTTTTCATCTAGGCACCAGAGGGGAATGGAGGGACAAGAGGAGAGCCTATATTCCTACCAGTTATTATTGCCATATCATAACTTATCCCTTGAGACAGCTCTGGTATTACTTGCCAGCCATGTAAATAAATCCTGTGGAAATGTTATGTTATGCTGGAGATTAAGGTAGAGGGGATGAAGGGATGTTGGAAGGTATTGTCACACATGTAGCTGCAGTGTCGTGACTGACTTTCACTGCCTCGGGGGACAAGCTACAATAGGGCAATAATAGTACATGCTAGAGTTATCATTGGCAGCACATGTAAATCTTTAGTACCAACATTGTCATACTTTATAAGGCAAAATATGCTATTGAGAAGTGGGAAAAATGGTACTAATCAGTAATCTGCAGTGTAAAAGTTAGCGAAAGATGCTGTTTTGCTAAATTAAATTCATTACTCATTTTCCATTGTTCATACTTTACTAACGTTAAAGCAATCATTTTTATCCCTATAAACTGTCTGCACTGTCAGCTGACGATTAAAAGAGAAGTGTTATATGAACAGTAAACACTGTGAGAGCATGAGTTTCTATGTGTTCATTGTGCTGTTTTCTTTAAGTACATAAATAAAGTCAGTGTTTACTAAGTAACCCAGTTTTGTACATTACCATCTGAAGATAAGGTGAAAGTAAAATACATGGGAAGATCTATTTCTGATTCACAAATACAATTTCTTTGGTGCCCACTGTGCAAGAAGTTGCAAGGGCAGCAGCAGTGCATCAGCCTTATTGTATCATGAAAAACAATTTAAAGAAAGTAATTTTATCCCTACCAGTGTAATCATACTTTGGCTGCCACTGGTTCTGTGTACAGCATAAAAGTTTCAAAGCCACCAGAAGAAATGATAATTTTCTTTTACACAAGGCAATATGTAGGACAAGGGTTAAAGGTAGAGCCGGATTGAAAAATTCAATAGCATAGCTGAGATTTGAACCATGCATATTACCATGGAAAATTCCCCACTGGTAATCCAAACAAGATCTCAAATCTCACTTATCATTTGCCAGGAAGAATGTAAATTAGTTGGGGAATTTAATGTTGTGGTAGCTTACTTGATTAGAGCAGCCAGATAGAAACTGAAAGATCTATGGTTCAAATCCTGGCTATGCCATTGAAGATTTTGGACTAATTCTATCTTTCAATCAGAAGAAAACTATTTTTTTTTTTTTTTTTATTTTCACAGTACATTAGCTTAAATGCAGTAATTATCCAAAACTAGAGTTTACATACAAATTTTGTTTAAAAAATTAACCAGTAGTAAAAAGTCCAAACTTTTTTGGACCTTAAAATATATTTCCCATTTGTAAAGCATCAGTAATTAATTTTCAGGAAAATTTCACTAATGTCACCGGTCTGTGAAAAGTAGTTGTTAGATTGTATGGTAATGAACAGAGAGTTTTTTAACATTCTTTTTCAGGAATAAAATTCAGTAATGTTATTGTTTAATCAGAAAACATAATTATTTTGTGTCTCAGAGGAAGATGACATGGATCAAATAGAATATGGGAATGATGCAGCTGATGGAGATCGTCATCACAAGCAAGTGCCAGCTCCACCTCCACAGCCTCAGGATGTGGCACTGAAGCATCATGATGGTGTGATGGTAAATCCAAAGTGAAGTGCAAATTGTGTTTTGTGAACTTCAATGAAGTATAGAAATAAAATGCACTTTTGGATTTTATTTTATAAATATGTAGATAGTCTACTGTGGACTTCTGAAGCTTTGAAGGTGTTTTGTACTTGTTTACATTTTTATTAAAATGTTCCACTTATTTTTGTATGCAAAGAACTAGAAACTGCACAGGAGTCCAACTTCATCTTGTTGTGCACATATAATGGGAAACAAGCAAGACTGTGGTATGCAGAAGGGAAGTTTCTCTTATTGCAGCTTAGTGCTGCATGTATTTGGGCATTGCAGTTGTTCCTTCTTACAAGTTCTCAACCTCAGGAGAGCTGGAAAACTAGTGTCGTCAGACTTGCCTTTTAATTTAAATGATGATTACTGTTGTGATAATATACTTCAAGATATGCAGAGAATTCTTGCAAAATGATATGCTGCATACTATCACTTTGTGAAGTGTTGAGGAATCTAGCGTAGATTGACACACATTATTACTTGAGGTGAAAAAAAAAAAGAAAGAAAAGAATTCCCTCTTATTGGTTGTGAATCTTAATTGGGAGCCTGAAGCCATTAAAAAGGCAGTGACAATGATATATTCATTAAGATTATTTTATTCCTTACTGGAAAAAAAAGTCTTGCTTTCTTTTACATTGATATACCAGTTTATTGAATGTGATGCAACTGGCAGCCCCAACTCTTACAGCTCTCACAGTTACTTTATTTGTCCAGAAACAGAGGGAATGGTCTGGTGTTTCCCCCCTGGTTAATAGGTATACAAAATAGGAAACAATTTGCTTATATGACATTTAGTTTAGTTGTAAAAGGTATCAAAAATGTTGGTCTACTTCCAGGCAAGCTTAGGATATAATGAGCATATTATTGAAATCTCTGTAAGCAGTGAATATTTTTCCTCATTCATTGAACTTAGGGGAGGGGATGTTTTTGAACATTCCTTAAAAATAATGGATTTTAATAATGGGTGATGTTGGAAGGCTTCCTTTTTGAGACAATCACTTAGATTCTTGTTTGTGATGGTTTAGTACATGAGATTTATATTTCTGAAAATAATTTATAATTTGGAATGTCTAAAATATAACATTTTGTAATATAATGTTTGCAGTATTATAAGCATCAAAAAATTAATGAGAACAGAAAGTAGTTACTTAGTAATGGTTACAGAAGTAACAGTTACAGCAAGTGGCTATAATTTGGCACTACGTTAAGCGAATGCATAGATCTTCTGTGGACTTGCCCTTTTATTGGTAGTTATCTACTAATGCCCTTTTATTGATAAGTAACTAAATGCTCTTATTTAGTATTACTGTTGTTAAAGATAGCATGGAACTAATATTATTTTATACCACATGGCAGGAAAAATATAGAGATGCTTTGTGTCACTCAGCTGTTATTATTGCATCTTTTATTATATTTTGCTATGTTACAACTCTACCTTGAATTTTGTGCCCATCCAGTTAAATGCTCAGACTTCAGCTGGAGAAGGAGTGTGATAACCAAAATGTCACTGAGAAAGGTCATAGCAAAAGCCCTTGTGCTTCCTGCAGTCTTGAGGTTGTATGGTGAATGTACATCATCAATACATAACACTTCATGTAGTCATGATGATAGCTCACTCTAGTGCAGAACTATTGTATGCTGCAGGCAGACTCATGCAAGGTATGAATATTCCTCTGCCCAGTGGTGTATCCCCAAACTGAAACTACCTGTTATATGCAATATTTTTCACATTAACTGTATGCTTTAAAATGAGTAAAGCATAAAATCATGGGATGGAACACAATGCTCTGATTCATGATTGGTTCAAGCTCATCCATGGGATTAGACTTGCCAGACATCTTGTATTATATGCAATTTCCCATATTTGAGAAGGAAGGATCATGTCCATATTATTGGCATATGGAGGTAAATAGTCCTGATTTCATTCTTTGCTTAAAGAATACATTTTAAAATGTACATATATACATTCGGTACATTGGTATTGTTTACTACTGGTCGCATGGTAATGCTGTAGTGATGTGCTGCTTCTGTGCATGCTTATGTCACAGGGTCATTTGGTCAACAGGTGCCAAGAAGACATTTACAGGGGTTGGTTTTGATTTTTACTTATTGGAAGAAACATGGTGATTCCTTCAAAGAAATGGCTATTTTAGTCATTTAACAAAATGTAAAAATAAAGAAAATTATTCATGGTTATCGCTCGTAAAAATAAGTTGAAAATGTGTAACACTTGCAAGTTTCTTGATGCACCTGGCAATGCATCCAATATGACACATTCTCTACAACTTATCATAAAAATGCAGTGCAGTTCTTCCAAGCAAAAATAACTTTCTATGTGGAAATGAATAGTAATGAAAAACAGTCAATTACAACCAGAGAAATCACTGTGCAAAACACAATCTTAGTTATAACATTTTGATTGCTATATTACTCATTTGGCACATGTTTGGTGATGATTCCAGTAGAATAAGTAAACTGTCTGTGAAAAAGTAAAAATAGAATCTTTCATACAGAAAAGTGTATGTACTTTTTGGCAGTATTTCAAGGTTTAAAATGATTGAATTAACCAAAATTTAAATCATCTGAAGAAAAAAAAATACATTTTTCAGTTATCACAATGAATTAGTTATCCTCAATATGTTAATGTCATATTTGTTGAGTGTTCATGGCTCCAATACTAAGCTTGAAAAGAGTAAATTTTTGAATTTGATGAAATGTGAAATTAAAGTCACACTGAATTGTAGCATGGTTGTATACATTTTATGACCTTAATGGTTGCAAGGAAAAAATACAAGTATTCTTAGTCCATCAGAATAGACGATGACTGGCTGTTTATATTATAGGTAATTTTATGTTATCAAAATAAATTAATGTGGGGTAAAAATATTGTTTTAAATATATTTGATTGTCAAATCACCTAGAGGCTTGCATAGACATTTTAACACAGTGTACAAAAAGCATTTAATTGATGTAAACAGTCTATATTTACAGTACTCTTCAGAATTGAGGGGGTGGGTGAGGTCCCTTATTGTCATTCCAAAAATCTGGCAAGTCCACATTTTTTGGTCAAAGAATAGTAATGGTGATCACTCACAAGGAACTCTCAGCTTGTTTGAAACTAAAATTTGTTTGGATTGCAAGATTAGTGTGCTGAGGTGATTTGTCTCAGAAATGAAAATTGATTGACCCAAATGATATGAAGAGCCATTTTTTAGTTATCTTTTTCTGTTTATTTCTAAGTATATATGGTTCTACAGACAGTGAACATTGGTGATAAATGAATATTAATTGGAAGAGGAAATTTGAGAAGAAAGTGACCCATGCCCAAGTTTAGGGTACCTCCCCAGCATTAGAATTGAGGAAATATGTCAAAGAGGACGATCCTGGTGAGACCTGAAACCTGTCTCTATCAGAAGTGCATCCCTGCCTTTATGACCTCAGCTACCTATGTCAGTGGTAGGGTATTGAAGTTTTGAGTAATGAAAACCAGCATTTGGTCTGGAGGTGATTTGACATCACCTCCCTGTATCAGTTTGAAAATTCTACTTTGCTGCCACATATATGTGGATGTGAGGCTGGCAGTTGAGCTGGTAGCCTTGGTTCTTAACGTGTTGTGCCATAGAATTGTAAACACATTGAAATTATTTTGCAAGTGCAGATAATAATTAAGCAAAATGTAATTAATGCAGACAGAAAATATATTTATATAACTATTTAAGCAAATAATTATGAAAAAAATATTGTGCAACATTTTTAATTAAAGTTTAATTATTTTAACTGTTAGGGTAAAATATTTGTGCATAAAACAATTTTAATGAAAGGGTGTTTTGGAACAATGATACCTATGAATAGAATATTTTTGAGTTGGGTTTGTAACACTTAAGTATCACTTACGTAAGTGATACTCAAATTTTACAAACCCAACTCAGAAATATCATTTACGTAAGTGATACTTAAATGGAACAAACCCAACTCAAAAATATTCTATATGTGCATAATTTAACTTGTGATCATGAATAAAGATATTGCTTTGTAACAGAGATGTAATACCAATTACTAGTCACAAGCAGGGTCTTCATTTATTAACAGTATCTTAATCAATAAAAATACAGGAATTAAAACAGTGAAGTTTCTTCTGATTTACAATTTGAGCCGATCTTGATTAATACTCAAATTGCTCAGCTCAAATTACAAATGAGTATCTTAATTGTTGCTTGTAACTCTTTCATGTAACCATTACTATAAAGTATCTGCTATAGACATAACCATTACATGAAAATGATTTGTTTTACTCCTATTTGTAATACTGCTTAGACTGACTTGCAGTATTCCTAGTGTGTTGTATTATATACATTAGGCACTTCTTGGTTTGGAGTTTTCTGAAGAAAGGAGGGAGTACCAGCTAGCATTCTGAGTAGTCTAAATGTGAGATAATGGATCCCAAAAATGTACACTAATTTAGTTTCTTTATATCAAGGGTTGCATCATATGTGTAAAACCGGTATTTCACTTTGAATTAATTTGGCATTAATTCATACTGAAACTTTCCTTCATATAAAACCAATATAAGCACTTGCAAAAGAATTAATGCAATGTTGAAATGAGTGTAAAATAACAGAGATTTCTTCAAACTGTGTTCTGAAACTAAATGCAGGATTTACAGAGTGCCAACTCATTTTTGTGTGCTCATATAGTAAATACTGCTTAAAAATTGGAGCTGCAGACATGTAAACAGTAGATGAGAGATCTTGTAATTCATAGTAGTAAGTTTGGTCTTTGTTCATTTGTTTTATTTCATATACATATTGAAATATATTCAGATTATGATTCAACTACAGATGTACAAAAAATGCAGTGCATGAACAATGTTTCCCTAGAAAATGTTTTAAAACCAAAAAGGGAATCTAGCTCCTAATTCATACATTCTCCCTTCATCCTATTGAATAAGTAGATTTTTTTTATAGCAGATTGTTAAAACCTCAAAATTGTATATATTTACTTTCTCAAGCATGTACTTATAGTAGTTAGAGGAGTACCTATTGCATTCCAAAAAAGTTCAATATTGAAATTTCACCAGAAATATATGTTTTGGGGCCCTCTGAATACAGAAAAGGTATTTTTTTAGAAGGTTCTTTGAGAGAGACAGAACAGCATAAATAAAGCATGAAATGTAGATACCATACTACTTATTTAAATTTAGCATGTGTTAAGAATGTGACATGAACATTTTCAAGAATGTGCTCCCTCCCCAAAATATTTTTTGCAAGAAAATAATTAAGTTATAATTCTTTAAAAAATGAACGTTGATTAAAACAGCACATGTTTAAGAACTTTTTATCAGTAACGAAATGCATATCTTGATTAAAAGTAAAAATCTAAGTCATTAGAGACATTACATTTTCCAGAATATATTTCAGAGACTAGTTTTTCTGTTATCAACCAATGTCGACTGTTCATTGGTGGTGAGGCCAATCCTTCCATGGACTGCTTTGGTGGTGGTTCTAGGAACTTGTACAATGAACCACCACCAGAATAGTCTCTATGGATAGGTCAGCTTCAAAGAAAAAGTAAATGAGCTATAACTATAGATGCAACATTAAATGAAATATGAAAATTTATTCCTTTCATTCTAATAAAGAAAAAATGCAACTCCCACCAACAATCAGTCAATGTCTGGCTGATAATGGAGGAAACTAGCCTCTGAAACATGTTCCGAGACGTTAAAAAAGTGACCATTGTTTAATGTTATTAATCAACTCAGTTTTTTTAAATAAATGAGTTGGGAAGTTTAATGCTACATCAAGATAAACACTTACTTGAATGTGTTTCAGAACATGGGTTTGTTCCCATCTTCAACATGTTTCCCACGTTCATGCCAGTTCCTTTCTGGAGGATGTTGTAATTTGTTTAGTGGTGCTCTCATTGCTGGGTTGATGAATCATCTGCTAAAAGATTGTCAGCAAACAGTAATAATGGAATCTCTTTCTTCCCAAAAACTGGATAATACGTATTGCTTTTCATTATTCCATCTAAAATACCATTTATAGATAAATAATATTGGACTCAGTTTACATCCTTGCCTCAGACCCACGTTTTTTTCGCTATGTAATCTGTAGTTTTATTCTTTTCACATCTAACACAAAATTTATTTTCATAATATAGCTTTTGTATTTACTCAAACATATTACTAACTCCTTTTTCCCTGAATTTGTATGCCAGAGCATCCCTATTTAAGGTATTGAAGCCTTCTCAAATTCTGTTAGATTTACCTTCTAATGCAAAATTTATTTCATTAATACAGCTTTTGTATTCCCTCAATAAACATATTACTTAACTTCTTGAAATGCTGACTCCTTTTTTCCTAAGTTTATATACCAGAGCATCCCTATTTATGGTGTTGAAAGCCTTCTCAAAATCTGAAAAAAAGATACATACATTACGTCTTTTATTCCTCAAATATTTGTTCAGAATAGTGTGAATTATTGTATTATCAATGACTTTTTTCA
Source organism: Hymenopus coronatus (assembly GCA_030762935.1). Taxonomy (NCBI): domain Eukaryota; kingdom Metazoa; phylum Arthropoda; class Insecta; order Mantodea; family Hymenopodidae; genus Hymenopus; species Hymenopus coronatus. Next base: position 86,681,366 of record CM060886.1, on the reverse strand, counting down.
GAAATACTCTGGAATTCTATCTACTCCTGTGACTTTATTACCTTTCAAGTCTTTTATCTTGTATACTACCTCTCTCCCTGAAATCTTTTTATCTAATATAATCAACTCTTGTTGACAGCATTATTCAAATATATTTCATTTCCTTGAATTGTTCTATTTTATTTATTATTTGCCTCTTTCTATAAATGTCGCCCTCCATGGTGTAATGGTTACCCTGCTAACTTCATATACCCAAGGTCACAGGTTCAAACCCAGCAGAGGACAATGGATTTTTTTGGGCTTAAACATTCTTAGCATGGCTTCCTTAGGAAGGGGAGTAAAGCCTTTGGTATGTAGTAGATTTATGGCACATAAAAGAACCTCGAGCCTGATAAAAGATGCCTCTGAACAAAATTAAGCAGTCTTTCACGCCCAATATAGAATGAGATGCTGACTGCCACAGCAATTAAAGGGCATCCATAAATAAAACTCTATTTACATTTACATGTTTCTATAAATGCTCTTAACTACCGACTGCACACATTTGGCACCTCTACATCCGTTATCTCCTTAATCTTTTCTCCCATTCTCTGTTATTTCATCTTTTTCTCCTCCAATAACCACTTTTAACAAACAACATCTCTCCTTCATGTAGATAATTCTTTAAATACATCTACTCTAGAAGGGTTAGAGCTATTTCATATTTTAATTAATATTAAGGACAAAGTAACCAGAAACTTCTTTTGTTTTCCCTGTAAGTTTAGCGGTTTACAATAGTTAAAGCCTATCAACCTTGTGCAATTTCTTGTATTTAATTTGGTATTATTAAATATAGGTAAAAAGCTACAAACCTATTTTTTAAACAAATGAACTTGCCCCAAATCCAAAATATAAGATGTTTTGGGTTTAAAACATATCTTTGCTAATAATTTGGTATTTTTTCATATTTTCAATTTAGGCAAATTTTTCTTCATAATGGATACTGAATAAATCAAATGGGTAAAAAACGTTGCTCAAATGAGAGCTTCGGTTACCTGACCATCTTCGCATTGTAGAGAGAAAACCTGGCTTATAGCCTTATTCACCTAGCTCATCCTAACTGAGATTTTAACCCAGGACCTCTTGATTATATTGAATGCATCACACCACAGAGGCAGACTTTTTTTTAGATATGCCTAATTCTAACATTTAATTTCTGGCCTTAAACTGACCAAACCAGAAGCAGGTTTATGGGTGAAGGGAAAGTGAAAGTATGCAGAGTAGTTTGAACAATGTTGGCACAATGCGTATTAAACATTTTACTTGTTTTTACATAATTTACATTGTTAGTAAAAAAAAAAAAAGAAGAAGAAGAAGAAGAAGATAATTGGGTTACTTCTGTATAAAAACGTAACCTCATAGATTTACATGTGACATACGTATGGTAGCAGATGTATAGTTAGATCTATCTATTCATCCAGCATGTGTTAACAATCTACTAAGAAGTTTGTGACTCTGAATTGTTAATAAGCAAATTCAGTGTTTTAATAGCATTATTTATTATTAAGTAAATTAGCATTGAATTACTTCACATGTTATATAAATAGAAATGCATGACTTCAGACACACTAAAGCTTGTCCTTTCCCAAAATTTTATTATTATTACTATTATTATTTTTTTTTTAAATTAAGAATCAAAGTTTATACAATGCAAGTAATAACATACAGACCCAGTGCTATTGATTTTTTTTTATTTAAATTCTGGTTTTGGTCAGTTTAAAACCTGAGAACAATAAGTCCCGCATACTCAATTTTTAGTGAGATTACATACCAGTTTTCTTTTGTCTTGTCCACCACCATCCTTCTCTTTGATAGACCCAGATATTTTCCTAAGGCTGTTTCTTTAAAAGCTTGAAAGCCTTTATACCTACTTTTCAGTAGTCCTGTTTTCCTTGTACAACTATAGGTTTACAACTTAGAAAAGAATGTTGAGAGGGGAGGTTACCCTGTTTGATGGACTGCTTTTCTCACTTTTGCCTCTCCCTCCCTCCTGCTACCCACCAGCCAGCTGTTCTGTAGGGGAATAACACTGAAATGCACATGTCCCTAGTGGTGGAAGATGTACATTGGAGGAAACAGTCTCCCTACATCTGGAGTGCCTGTGCAGAACAACATTCTTTCCTCTGTTGCTCCCTTTGGAATCATCATGACTATTTAGTGTAATAACTTCTGTTGCCAAAGATGTTATGATAAAAGCAGTTTGACACAAACTGCATATTTTAATTAGCTCTGAATTTTACATACAGTAAGCTTTTGTTTATTACTTGTGATGTTCCATTTCTTAATAATTCAGTCACAATGAAGAAGACTTCACAAACAATTTATAGACAATCAAGATGAGCAATTTCATTTTTATGTCACTATATCTATTACATAATGTTTTGTTAGTGTTTTTTGAAAAATTGTATTGTAAAGAGTAATTTGGAATGGAAGGACTTTTTAAACTCTTTCTAAGCATTATTAGGAATTTTAATTTTTTACTTAATGCTGTTTACAAATACACATAGACCTTTTTCAAAATCTACATTGGAGGAGTTCAGGGGTCTAAAAACATACATTTTCAATGAAATTTAATACACTTTTGGGTGGAATACAGCCCTATCTAATACAAGGCTTCATTGTATTATATATCTTGTACATTAATCTGGTACAATGAAAGAAAAGGCCTTATGGCCTCAGCCTAAATAAATAAACAAACAAATAAGCTGCAGAGAAAGTAAAAATTAATTTAACAGCTGTTCCATTGTCAAGGAACAGCATTAAATTCTGTAATTCTTTGATGCAGTGAAAACAGTACCATTTCAGCATTTCAAGTTTGGTTTCAGTAGCTCAAAAATGGTGCCATAGAATCTGTGATTTTTTGATGCACAGAAAATAGCATCATTTCAGCATTAAACCACTAATGTTTTGATTTCAGTAGGTACAAAAATGGTTAACATTGATAGTTTGTTCTTCAACTCTTCTTAAGAAATGATTTATCCCTTACCAGTTGAACAATGGCACTTTGCTATCTCGGTCTATTCTTCAAGGTTCTTTTGTTTTCTTTCTTTCTTCATTCATTCCCTATGTTTTATATAGGCAGTGAAGACAAATTATGAGTTTTACAGATCACTGCTGACTCTCATGAAATTGATAATGTAGAGTTACATTGAATTACTTCCATCTGATGTGTTAAGTTTCTCAAAAATTTATTATAGCTCATGCTGTTCTTTGTCAGCAAGGTATTGTATGCATGGCAATTTTAGTACATCTGTATACACATTTTATCCTTTTATGGAAATTTATAAGACTGACTCGCATGAATTGTAAAATTGTTAGCTTACTTGGAAGTTATAAATAATATTGATAGTTATCTGTATCTGGAGAAAATCTTGTTTTATTCAAGAACAGCAACAAAAATGAGAAATAACTAGAGAGAGATCAAATTATATTCCTATGTTTTGAAGACCTTTTGTTTTGATTTATAATACATCAGTTTGCTTGGTTATTATATAAGTTGCTATACAAACCTTATTCTCAAAAGCAGCACAAACTTGCACAGGACTACATTGGATGGTTTATCAGCAATACAGAAATTGCATCATCACATTATAAAACTTGATCACAGGAATGAATGGAAATAGATAAAAGATTTGTCACGTTCAAATAATACCTAATTTAGGGATTGCAGACATTTGCATGGAGACTGAAACAAAATGTTCTATTAATTATTGTTATAATGCATTTCAACAATTTCAGCTTTCTCATACAAGCTATACTTTGTTTGCAGATATTGTATGCTTCTACAATGTTCTAGATGTTTTCTGCAGACCAATTTTTGAAATCTTAATATATAAAAGTCACTGTATGTAGGTATGTGCTTTATAGGCTCCTTCATCGATTTCCACCAAACTTGGCACAGATACCTTTTGACACAAGGCAAGAAACATTGTCTAGTGTGAAATTCAAAATTCTATTCCATTTCACAGGATTAATTATTTAATTTCATGCTATGCCTATCAAAGCTGACAAGACCATCTGTACCTTTCTCAACAATAATGGTGATAGTTTGAATAACAATTTGTATATTAATTTCCTGTCTTCTGTACATTCTATTAGCATTTCTATACGTATTTACCAAGAGTAAAAAAAGTTATATTGATGTCACTTAAACTATTTTTATTTCTTCCCAATTGAGATATCCCCTATAAACAATCACAAGATAGGTGTCATATAACAACTTTAAGATCACTCAATTGCATTCATGACAAATTCTTACAAACTGTGGTATTTGTGATTGTTCAAGTGCTTTTGCATATATATTAAGTATCAGTTTACATTTGTTACACAGCTAACATAATGCATTTCAGAAGTGAAAGTGATCTTTTTATCCATGGCTCCCTTTCAAAACTAGGAAGATTAAATATTTTAATAATAAAATATTAAATAACTTACACTTAATGTATGTAGAAGCCACAAAGTTATAATGTTTTGTAATGTGCTAATTTTAAGGTGCAAGGAAAGGAACGATGCTTTATATAGTACATTTAAGAAGTGACAAAGACATTATTATCCACTACAAAGCATCTGAAAGCCACGGTGTCATATGTTTTATAATGCATTAATTTTTAAGGTGCAAAGATAAAATAGTTTTGCAAATGAAAATTGCAATTATTTACCATTTTTACCTTATTTTACATTTATTTAGTATTTAATGCTTTTCCATTAACGTAGTATATAGTATTTATGCTAGTCTACCAAATTCTTCATTTCCTTTGACTACAGCAATTTTTATGTTTAACAGTTGGTAACTGACGTTTCTCATTAAAAGAGTACACCATGTCACATCAACTTCTGAAACAACATTACCAATATAGTTTCAGCCTTTACCAATGTAAACTATAGATACATATTATTTTGGTAACTGTCAAGGCCGTATGCAGCAGCACCTTCCTTTTCGTGAGAGTTTTAATTAAGTCACTGTTTAAGTGGATTGTGTAGTAATTTTGCCACATTCTACGAAATGTCCCAGTGAAAATAAGGCATTTAAAAATTAATTGTATTATCCACTGCGTAGCATCTGGAACTCATTATATTAGCCTTTAAGCTTTGAATCAACACGCTGCACCTACCGTGATAAGGTACTTGCTTAAATACCAAAAACTACTAAAATAGTTTTTTTAGCACTTGACAATTAAGCCATTAGCTCTCTTGCACTCCAATGTTTTGATGAAAGGCTGGAATTAAGTTTGAAGGCTGGGCAGTGAAGTAGGTGGTATCGTTCCATTTCTTTTAGTCCACAGAATGAACATATTAATGGGAAGGTGAGTTTACAGCATAATAATCTGGCTAGCATGGTCACAGTTCAGGAACATTAATTACTAAAATATGCACAAAGGGGAAGAAAAGTATGCCATTTTTCTGCTATTGTACAATTGTAAACATAATGCAGTGAGAGAAACCCTTTAGGCTACGCCTGGATTGCATAAAAAATCAGTGTAAAACTCACTAACCTAGACCTAAATTAATCTATGCGAATGACATTGGTGAAATATGTTGGCAACTCTGCAGCTGTGCTTCACATAGCACAACAAAGCCACCAAGCAAGTTAAGTACTTTTGGTGTATTTGAATATAAATCGTGTGTTGTATTGAACCTTAATGACTAAAAATAGTCCTGAGGAATTTCTAAACCCTTGTGTGGCCATGCCATGGCCCAGTGGTTAGACTATTCACCTCTCACCTTGATGGCCCAGGTTCGATCCCAAGCGACCGCATGTGAGACTTGTGGTGGAAAAAGTGGCGCAGGGGTGGGTTTTCTCTGGATTCTCCAGTTTCCCCCGCCATTGCATTCCACCGGTGCTCCATCTTCGTTCCATGTATCACCAGCATCATCACCTGCGGTGCCTTGGTAGTAAAAGCGGTGTTAAACACTATAAAAAAAAATGAACCCTTGTAGTACCAGTCTAGAAATAATACATTAATAGATTTACTAGTGAGACAGTTGAGGAGTAGTAACATAATTTTTAAATGCCTTTTAAAGAAATGCAAGGCTATTGAACAAGTGGTACTGTCAACTTGTGAGCAAAGCTGGGTGTTTCAGCTAGTTTTAATGTTAAAAATGTAATTACAAAACAGTACAAAATATGCAGTTTTAAAATTTAATACATTCTAAAATCTGAATGAATGAACCATAAAAATAACATTAAATTACCAAAGAAGTTGTTTGCCAGTCTGGAAGAATTTTTTTCATCTGCTGCAGTCATCCTCCATGGTGTAGTGATATCATGTTGGTTGCAGATTAAAAACAAAATCCTGAATGGAAATGGTAATGTATAGTAGAATATACTCTGATCTCTCACTAGTTTAATTATGTTTTCAGTACATGTAATAATTTGTTATGGCACAAATTACTTATTAAATTTTTCTCTTGTCTTCATGTTTGTTAAATGTATGAAAAACCATACATAATGTCTTGACATCATTATATCTGAGCACTACTTCTGTACCAAATAGCTCTGCTCTTCCAGAAATACAGTGAATTTTTTATATAAGTTTTTCTGTAGCTTACGCATCCATTAGAAGTTACCTTTAATATGTTTTTTCTATGGGAACAACAAAAATGACAAGCTTCATGAACTTTAAGAAGGTATTTTTTACTGTGCAATAAATTCTTAAGAGTGAGCCATTAATACTGTTGGGTAAAAGATGTTGATTTGTTGTTGCAACTTAATGTCACAATATTTGAAGACAAAGCAATGTGAAGAAAAAAGGCTTAATTTCAGGGTTCTGAAAATGAATTGCTGCTTTACTTGTTGAACTGCATAAAATATTGCATTTCTAAAGGCAATATTCCTGCCAAAATAACTGTAGTTTTATGTTAACTCTCAAATTATCTTTATTACTCTGTATTAAAGTAATTAGTTGCAGGTATTCCTGAAACTGAAAGCGTGCAATATAGTGACTTTTTTTCTTCTTTCATTCTTTTATTTTTTCCTCCATCCAAAGAATCCTATCATTGTTAGATGAATAATTTCCACATCTTTATATACTTATTGTTATGATTATTTGAAAAACTTTGAGGCTTTCAAATGCAAAAGTCACCTCATCCAAAACCAAAAGTTGATTTGTTGTCATATTACTTAGTCCTGATTTTTGTAAAAAATATTTATGTTTTACCTTGTGCAAGTAGCATTACTATAAACGCAGAACAAAAGTTCAAAGGATTTGCAGTGTTGGTAAGAAGTGGTAGCTAAGTTTATTTCTAAAATGGGCCATATTGTTACTGTAGCATTAGAAAATAGACATACTGTTATTGTTGTTTGGTACACAGATGTCTGTTTATCACAAATTTTTTAAATTGTCTGGAAAAATGCCTCAAAGGAAAAATCATTTTACATCTTGACAATGCATCATCGCATACAGGAAAACAAAAAATTGAATATTTGCATCTCCTAAAGCTCAGCACCATGGACCCTCCACCATCCAGCTCTGACCTAGTAAATTTTGATTTTATTTTGTTTCCAAAAATTAAAGATAAATGCATGGAATCGCTTTCTCCCCAGATGAAGCAGTGGAACAATATAAGAACACGGTTTCAGAAGTGCCTTAGGAAAAGTGGCATCATTGCTTTAAGGACTGGTTTCATCAAATGCAAAAATTTATTGATGCTAAAAGGAAAAACAATAAAATAATTTAAATTTCTTAAACCTAATTCTTATTTGATTTTCTAAAATGTTCTCTGACGTCCTTGTATTATAAATACTACTAAATTGGGTCATGGTGGAAGGACAGTATCAGCATAATGATTTCCTTATGAAGTATCCAGAATCCTAGAAAAAAAGATTCAGGTAACTGTATAATTTTGAAGCTGCTTACAGGGAAGGCATAATCAAATTGAATTAAAGTGGTGCATATTAACACACACTTCACTTTTATTGTGCAGGACAATTGTTTTGCGGACCGTTGCCCACATCCTCAGCTGTTGAACCACTACTGCTTGGGTTTGGATTCCAATTGGAATCAGTAGTGGTTCAACAGCTGAGGATGTGGGTAACGGTCTGCGAAACAACTGTCCTGCACAATAAAAGTAAGAGAAGTGTGTGTTAATACATACCACTTTAATTAATTCAATTTAAGTCAGGTAATTACTTTAAATGAAATACGGCGTATTTTTGTTACTTTTGCTTATGTAAGGTAAACTATTTGCTTATGAAAGTGTTTATTTATTTTTAGATAGATTCCAAGAAACCAGCTTAGGTTTGTTGAAACACTTGGTTGGCATGTCAAAGAAAATTAACTGCAGAAACCCTGGAAATAATTCAAGATGCAATGATACCTCACCAACAATCATCAATGTGCCTGCTGAGGAGGTTAAATTTATCCCCAATTCTTGCTGCACAGCTGTGAGAAAATGGTTGAAGGTTTTTCCACTACAAGCACATCATAAATTACAAGAACCTGATCTATTTTTCTGAGTAAATTGTTATACATTTAATTTACAAAATTTTAAGACTGGCGAGAAGCTGAATTTGCTATTTACAATCAACAATTGCTGTTAGCAGTAAAATAATCTGTTAACACCAAAAATTATGGAATGTTGCCGCCTAACAAATTCATAGAATTTTGTGTGTTGTAAATAAATTATATGTGGGCTATCATACCCCAAAGAGAGCACCATATTTTATGGACTGTAAGGTGCTATGTACTATAATCACTTCTTAATTTTTAAGCAATTTTTCTAAACAAAATAAAATTTTTAATAATTACTACTACCTAGATTCAAACTAAAAAAATAAATTTTTATTAGTTTATAAAACTAAACTGACTTTTAAAATCCCAGAAAATCATGATCTGAACTTTTTTTTGTTTTGGTTCACATGATAAACCCATAGTGCTTCAAAAACCTGAAGCATCAACCTTCTCCACCCGTAAAATCTGTTAAGTTATACTATAGCGCTAACACACCAGTGTATTTTTACTTTTTTATTATTATTATTATTATTATTATTATTATTATTATTATTAATTTGTTCCATTTTCAAGCTGTCCTTGAACCTATTTCAGTAAGTCATTTAGTTTTGGGCATTTTATATTGAGACCTGTATTTGCACATTTGGTCTTCATTTTTTCAGCTCTTCTTTACTAGCCTGCCAGTTACAAATCTTTTTTTGTTGGTGGTGGTCCAAAATATTGCTTAGCTGCTGTTTCCATGTTCTTCCGCATATGCTGTTACTTTCAGTTTACAGCTTGCATCATACAAATGCCTTTTATTTTTATCCTGATGGAATTAGCTACTAACAAAAATACTATACTGTTACCAATAATACAAATCACTTTTAATTCAAGTTCACTTGCACTATAGACCACAATGACATATTGTAGTCTAGATGGGTATATGATGTGGGAGGAAGAGAGATACCATTGTTGTGAATCTCTACAACTCTTGTTCATTGCTTCAGTGCATTGGTGTCAATTGAACCCAATTTTACCGGATAGCGATTTCCCATGGCATTGACTGGCAGGAATTTTAAATCAAACACTGAATATCAATATCAGTTTCAAGTACAAGGAAAAAGTGCATCATATTCAATAGTCTTCCCCTCAGGGTTGATGCATGTAAGTGGCATATCCACTTTCGTCTTTGCAAGGTTAGTGGCTCGTCCACTTCCATCCTTGCAGACAAGGGAAGCCTGGTATTAGAAAAGGCACCGGCTAATGGAAAGCCCCACGGACTTGTTCTCTGAGTGGCATGCATACCCGAGTTGTCATGTCCCTGCTCAGTTGGTATAGTCCATAAAATATGGTAACAGGTCCAATGCTTTTCCAGGGAGGTGGAATGATTGTCACTTCCAGAATAAAATTTTGGTATATTTCATAAACAATAGACATAAGAAAACGTAATACATGGTTCCAGTAAGATGTTACTCATGATTACACCACTTATAATTTCTGGAGATAGTTCCTGGACAGATAAAAATTAAAACAGAAGAAATAATAATATTAAAAAGCAAATCAGACTTAGTTACTGTTTATCATTAGAAGATTATGAGTCTGCATTTCTATCACAAGCATTTATGTGGAAGAAAATACTTCTCATAAAAATCAAATTGCATATGCTAAATCTTGATTTGCCACCAGAGTTCTATATGGAAGTTCATCTCTCAACCACAAACAATAAAACTACCTCAACAATTTATGGATTTAGCTAGTTGGATAACTGCTAAAGATGGAAACAGTCTCTGGAATGCAGAAACAAATGAAAATCTAAGTGATATTTGTTTTAAAATGTTGATTCAGTATCTTATAATAAATGTCTCTTAGTCATCAGTAATCCAGGCTTAATATGCTTATTTATTTTTCTTTGAGGAAAAGATTGTCTCTTAGGCCCTTCAAGTTTATAGCAGCTGTTTAAGTAAATGTATTCCCCTCAAGCTGCATAGAGGTAAGTTGTTGGTGTAGAATAAGTTAATGGTTCCCAAAATGTAGAGTCCTCCTTGGAGAGCGGGATGAGGATGCAAGAGAGGTTTGCAAAGAAAGATGGGACAGCTTCACTTTTCTTTTTGTGAAAACTAACAAATAAATGAGACATCTTGAAATAAATTTAAGATCTGATAAATAAACAAATTCATAGTAATAATAGTATCAAGATTTATTGCAAATAATAATTTGGTACAACATTTTTGACAATGTCAACAAATAAATCATTTTAACTTATTTTACATATACTGATACATATTCTAATTAAATATGATTCATGTATGTAGCACACAAATTATTAAATATATAATCTTAAAAAAACTTTGTGTCAATGTTTACATCTTGAGGCACTTTTTTAACAAATGCACTCTCTGTAATTTTAGATCCAGAAAACTATGAGACTCATTAATTTATGAACAAAATTAGATAAAAAAAAGTGCTTCAGCAATAATAAGTGGATGGAGAGGTTTCCTTTATTCTCCAAAATCTTAGAAAGCTTTCAGTAAAGTTATGCATGTTATAAATAATAAAACAAAAGCAATAAAATAGGGATACATGAGAAAGGGGTTTGTCTATATCTAGCTTGTAAAGAGTGATGACACATTTTTTGTTAAATAGCTTATAAATTAATACTGTCCAGATAGCACATTCAATTTTCAGTACTGCCATGATTTAAGGATATGACACGACAAATTACATTTACTCTGTGCTAAATAACCTGTAGCTATATTTAAGTAAAATCAGAGTTAACTGCAGCTGTTATTCTATATATCCCATTAACTGCACCTATATTATTTAACAATTTTACTCAAAAAACTTAACAATTCTTTCTAAATGTATATTTATTCTGGTATCAGTAGAATGAATTTCACTATTTGCATTGCCTTTCTTATTCCATATTGATAAGAAGAAATATAATTAAATGTAAACGTGAATAGATGCATTACACACACATGACCCTTTATTGTTTATTAGTAGGTCTACAAACTATTCTTATGAAAGCTTATTTTTCTATGTTCCTCATTTTAATCAACATAACCTTTAGCAGAAATGGCTGCATAACAATTTGTTATGCATATATATATATGCATAACAAATTGTATATATATATAGTCAAATGTTTAGAAATGGATGTTGTATATTTGTCGTAAAATTGCATACTCTTTCCAGGCAATCTTGAGGACAATTAAATATTGCTAGAACTTAAAAGCATAGCAAAAGTAGTGAAAATTTTGAACCTTTAATGTTGGATATCTTGGAATTTGCTTATGTGACAAAAAAGCTATTTGAAATAAATTGTTTGTTATAAAGAGATATACATTATTTGTGTAATGCATTTATGTAATTTTCTTAACATTTACGAGTTACAGGATTGTACAACATTCCTCGCAAATTACTATGACTTCTCAGGCTATCCTAAAAAAAATTCAAGATATATTATATTTTATTTGTCATGTAAAAATTGTTTATCAATTTATTAGCTATTCTTGAGATAATAAATTTCAAAAAAATATCTTGTTTGAGGAGTTGGGCGATTATGAAAATCATGTCACATCTTAGGAAGGTGCTGAATTGAATATCAAGTTTTGTATCTAATCACATTTTTTTTTTCTGAGTTATGCTGCACATAGACATATACATGAAGACCTTTTTTAAAAAATGAGTTTAAATAAAATATTAATTTTGGAAATTAATGATAAGATTTTATTTCTAGGATGTACAAAATGAAATGTGAAAAACTGATTTTATGAACTGCAGATTGATTTATTCTAAATTATAGACTTTGTGATTAGTTCTGTACATTTGATTGTACGTCAGGTATGGACAAACACTGAACCAGTAGATGGAGAAACAGACAATGAGTGCAGCATGGTTGCCAGTTCTTGAATAAATAAGTCTGATCTGTTTTGATTACAGTTTAGGCTACAGTAAAAAAATTAAAAATCTCTGTATTTTTATTTACATTCTTTTACATTTGCAATTATTTGATAAAATCTGGGTTACCTCGCTGTTTTCAGTGTGCCAACATGTTCATCAGCAAACATCTATATCTTGTCCTGGCATATATATATTTTTTCTTTCTTAGTTTGATGGCCTTCAACCTGGAAGGTCATTTGGACAATAGATAAATGAAACAAGTGAAATGAGACTGGGACCAAAGAGCTGGGTTACCTCACATTTACCTTCTCAGGATAAGGAAAACCCTGGGAAACACCTTAAGATTCAAATTCAGGACCTCCTGAATGTGAGGTGAATATGCTACCACCATATTATGAGGGTGGGAATAATTCATTTATAAAAACAGTTGCTCACAATATGTGGAAAGAAAACATAGCTAACATTTTAGCTATAAGAACTTTAATTGCATGTCATTATAACTAAAAACTTTAATACATGTGGCACAAATATTTGAAAAAATGTATCATTTTTTTAACTGATATTAATTGTAACTGCAAATAATGTCTTAGTCTAGAAGATTTGCATAGGATTTACAAAAAAGCCAGAATTATTTCATGGCAAATCTTTTACTCTAGATTTTACAGATTGGGAATATATTTATTAAATTCCTTGTTTTCATTTGTATTTTGGAGGGACAGCAAAGAGGAAAAAGGATAAAGTTACCCCTCTGGTAACTATGCTTTCCACACTTCCAACTGCATGGCAAATATTTTAATTGTTTACTATATTTTGATTTCTTCCTTGTTTAATAACCTTATTAAGTGTTTATTTACTTCCTTTCAACAGGACATGAGTCGCAAATGCAGAAAGTAAGGCCAAATCTTTATTATATTGGCCTAGAATCTGCCATGACGACTTTCCAATTAGAATTCAGTTGCAACCCAGCACTCCTCGCTAATAGGCTTCATCATACATGGGCTATCACATACACTGATTTTCTGCAACATCATCTTTTTGTATGTAGGAAGACCAAAAACCACTTGTGGTTCCTGAATCAGCAAATGCCCATGCCTGATGTATGCAATGCCAATTGAAAAAGTAAAAACTTTGTCAAGAGTGAGAAGAATTGCTCCTGCACATTAGAATTCAAATCTACAATAATAATTTAAATACAAGTAATAATATACGGGTATAAATAATTAGCTTTGTTACATGTTTAGAATTTCCACAGATCAACACTTTCAATTTGAAGAAATGTTTTTTTATCGACATGATTATTTTTATACATTTCAATTCACATTCTTCTTTTAATCATGCATTTTGTAATTTTTGTTTGCATTCTCTATAAATGTTTCTGCAGAAAACTATAGGTATTAGAGCCAATAACAAGGCATGTCAGTAGGAAAGTTAGAAAATTAATGCTCTGACTTGTACTTATTAAAATTAATAACTTTTATCAACTTAATATCACTAGACTGGCTTAACATATATCAGTTTGCTTTAGCTGTCCTTGAGATTCATCAGTTATGGTTACATGGCAAGAGAAAAGACCTGAGAGGTTTGTTGTTGTGACTTACCCCTTCTCATTCCTGCCAATATACCCTTTATACTATGTCAGTCATGTTACTCCTGCCTGAGAAGACAGGTTACAATACATTGCAGACATAATCAAGCTTTATTGCAAGGATCCCATTTCAGCTACAGCAATAGAAAGACAGCAGATTAAGAATAAAGTCTTTTTTATTTATTTAATAGAAATTCTTTTTTCAGAAACTTACTTACTTCGCAGCTCACAGTATATGCCCTCTGCATATTACGATCTTCAGTTACAAGTTAAAGTTTGCTAACGTCATTAAATCGAGTGCCTCGTATTATGAATGTTAGACACCTGGAGTTTGTTAACAACTTTATGTGGTTAGTAATGCTTTTATGCACAATTTCTTGCTACCTAGGTGGAAAATTGTAGCATTAGATCTCCATTATAAATTTTATGCTGTAATTTACTTGAGCCTACCACATTTATGTGTAAAATAACATTAAAAAGATTTATTAAATTAGTGTTGCAGACTTTCGTGATTAACCCTGCTCAGCGTCGAGATACTCCACATGAGTTATTTTCGCATATTATAAAAAAATGGATGCAGTCACTGACCAGTGCCTCCATGTACCTTTCAATCATCTAATCATGCATATGTAGTCACAGCCACAAGCATGTCAGTCCCACATTGGAACTCAAAAAAGCAGGTTGTTTCCTTAAAAGTGTGATTGGAGTCCGTGAGACGCCACGCGACCTTCATTGTTATAATGGTAATTTCGTTTCTTTTGCATTTGACCTCACTATTCGTGAAAATTCTTACACGAATACAATTCTTAAAGATACATTCTTATATTTATAGGGTTCAAATGGATTTGAAGAAAGATTTAATCCCAGTATTCCAGAAGATATGACGATTATTCTTGAATTAGTAGAGCAAGAGGTTAGTGACAGAGATTTACAGTGATGAGGAAGAAGACGTTGTAGAGACAAGAAAAGAAAGCATGGATACAGAACCCATGAGCTGTTTGGTGTCAGTAAAATTTTTCCTAAGAAATTGAAGATAGATATTGCAAGTATCTTTCCAAACACTGAGAAACACCAGAATCTGCAAATGATGTTTTTTGTACAAAAAGACAAAGGTGTAAATGATTGCAATCGCTCCAAGAACTGATACACACAATATAAGTGCCGAAATTGTAATAAGCTAATATGTATATTTGTCTGGAGCTTGCAAAACAAATGTGTGGTGAAGAAAATTATGTTCAACTTACAGCATGTAAAGTAATAAGCTGAAAATTTATTGTACTTTCAAGTGCCTTGGCAAACTTATGGAACAATTGGGTTGCTTGTATTATGATTAGGCAACAATGGGTTCTAGTTCCTTTCTTGGCTATAGCGTTTTATGATATTGTTTAGAAGCACACAACTTTACTATATTACAGTTAATTTTATGTTTTTATTAACATTTCTGAGGTTGGCCACTTATTTCTTTGTGTATTGTTCTTTCATTTATTGCAATTGTTGAGATACACAATTATTATTGTAATTTGTATTTTATGGGATACCTTTTTTGTATATACTTTGTACTCTTATCTAAACATTATAGACCAGTCTCTGTAAATTTAATTCTTTGATTTGTTGTAACACAATGGTTTCATTAGAAATCCTACTTTTTTCAAATGTAATGTGTATTTTGAGCTAATAATTGTTATTTTGGTTTAGATATTTTCCCGAATCACTTTAGAGTATATGTAAACTGCATATACATAACTAAATTAAATTGAAATGTATTAATAGTATTGGCATCATCAGACGCCACGCGAGCTGCTACGTTTGTCCTGGCCACATGAGCAGAGCAGGGTTAATATAGATCTTTTGGGATAGCTTGATAACAGGCTAGATGCATTCAGGAATGTAATAGAGTGTAGTAGTTGTTACTATTATAATTTTTATAGGTTAGGCAGTAGTATAATTCTATAAAATAAGATTCATGTACAAGAGTTTTACTGTTAAGTTCACATAAGCGAGTTTGGAATAAGTTCAGTGCATTATGGAATACTTAAAAATAATATTTTGCCTTAAAGGGTCGTGCAGCATAATATGTAGGCTAGGGCATTTTGGAGCATTAGGTTATGTGGGATTTCACTTTCAGTATAGTTAAGAAATATTACATGAATAGGTATACGTTGGTAATAGAGAAGGCTGGAGTCTGTTTTAATTCTAGCATACACTAACGTATATTGTATTAATGTTACTATTAAATCATTCAAAACTGAGGACAGGAATGAAATGGCTTATCCACTGTATAAGTATTCTACTTATTTTTTTCAATAGGTATTTGACGGTTTGGAAAGAAACAGTATTGATCATAAATCCATAAATTTTGATCCTACTAGAAATTGTTATAGAGCACAAGCTTGATAGAAAATAAAGCTATAGTGCACTTTTTGTTAACCTAAATCATTTCTTGATCCCTCTTACATTTATTTTTTCAATATCTTATTCCTAATTTATGCACAACATCACAGCACTTCATTTTCTGCATTGTTACAAAAGCAATAATGTAGAGTTTCTGCTAGAGTGAAGCATTTCAAAATATTAATGCCTAATTTAAGCTTTGTTGTTAACAGGCTGTTTATAGGTTAGTATGAATGAAATATAAATGCCCATGTTTAAAGGAAAGCCCCAGCATTCAAACAAAAAAGAAAAGCCTAATGTTGGATGATTTCGAGTATTACCATACACAGATATTTTTCTATTTCCTATAGGTTAGCAGAGAAGTTGGAGCAATTTTGCACTATACAGGTTCTGTCACTTCTCTGCCATTTTCTGCTTCCCCTTCAGCCACTTCACTTTCAACACTATCATTATTTTGGCATATGCATACCGAGAATAGAAAGTACTGGTGAGGGCTTTGCAATTGTAATAATGTGATTGCTTTGTTGCTGGCAACTTGCACATTTATATTCATGTATTCAATTAAATAGACTTTATTTTGTATTTTTCCCTTTTGTGTGTATACATTTTTATTAATTAATGTTAAAAGTATGGGGACAAAGAAATGACAATTTGTACGCGAAAGGAATATATTTTAAAAGGATGGTGCGAGGGAAGGACAGTTTTCAAATAGCAGAGATACATTTTAATGTATTTATTTTAAATAACTGATAGAAAGAAAGGATAGTTTGCACATTAATATATTTATTTTATAAGTCATGTGTTTGGAAAGAAAATATTTGTTTGCAATAATAATGGTGGTCGGTGTGGAGTCTGAAGCTGAATCGACGAGACCCAGATAGCACTCAATTTCCCATTTTGAAATTTAAAGTCATTTTTGTTGTTGATATTATTTGTAAAGGTTACTTGTAAAATAAGTGAGACACTTTATGAATTTGGGATAAATATTTATTACATTATATTTGGGTGAATATAACTGCCTTGCAGTTATATACACATGATCTAACCCATTCACATGATTCCTCTACATCTCTGTAACAAATTATTCTTATAAAGCTTATTCTTCTATCTGCTTCATACTAATCAAGATAAACATCAGCAGAAATGGTCTTATTACTTAGTTGCTTATAAGCAGAAGGGAAATAAGTGAATACACTAGGATAAGGCGACAGTCAAATCTTTCAAAAACTGGTTGCTGTATGTTTGAAATTTGTTTTCTGCATGGTCAGGAGCTGACAAACTCCTGTATGAGAAAAGTTAAGATAAAATTGAAAATAATTCAAGGAATATATCAGAAATTGTTAGCTCTGCAACAAAACTATATATAACATAAATCGTCTATTTTAATGAGATATATATTTTTTTGTGTAGTAACTTTCTATATATCTTAAGTTAACCAGTTTGCAGAAGTCATTCAGAATGAAAAGGACTTTAGAGGCTATTCCCAGAAAATTCAAGATAACAATTTTAATTGTCATATAAATAACTTTATATACAACATTTTAATCAAAACCATTGGATCCATTTTTGAGAAAAGCAAAATTTTTTCCATGTAAAGGGTAGTTTGGGGAGGGAAATTTTCTTGACAATCTTTGTGTTCTTGGAAAATGCTGAACTTAAATACCAAGTTTGATATTTAATTGACTTTTCTTATTGAGTTATCGTGTTCACAGACACGCACACAATCACATGTAGGCCTTTTTCTAAAAAAAAATGTTTATACAGGAGACCCTAAAACATGTATTTATCAGTGAAAGCTCTTTTTGGGTGGAGTGCAATACTTTCTCTACCTAGTAGCAGTAGTATTCCAATGGCTTTGGGGATTAAATGATGTTCATCATTTTTCCCCCTAGCTTCCCAATACAATGCCGCTATATCCCTGTTTGTAAAACCTTTACAGGCTACAAGATGGCTCTACCTATGTGCTATTTATTAAGTAGAGAAAATAAGAAAGGAAAGAAAATGATAGGCAGAATAATGCTGGGCATATTATGCAGCAGACTTTTGAAGAAATATGACAGAAATTAAAGCAATCAGTGGAATTCTCAACAATTTTATAAAGTTTACCAATCTCTCATCATCCCAAACCTGAATTGTCTTGTCTATGTAAATATTTCATCACAGAAGCGCTATATATTATCAATCATGGCCAAAGGTATGTCATTTTTGTATAGTTACCTCCAAGTTATTACTCTAGCATTACTGCTACCCCAGGTAGTGGTTAGTTAACACCCAAGAATAACTGCAGATTAGCTGATAACCAAAGGTCATTGTATGAACATTTGAACTGACTCCCAGTTAATATCTAACTGGAACCTTAACCATAGATCGTAATACAGACTCTAAGGAGCATAATTCAATTGTCGTATCACTTTGCCTTCCTTAGCTCTTTTTTCTGCAGCTTCTCTTAGGCCTTTTATGATAAACTCCCTCAGAAGAGCTTCAAACATGTGTCTCTCAAAAATGTGCTTAGCAACTTTTAGTTGAAAACGAGAAACCCGAGGTAAGTACAGTAACTTTGTGAATGTGGAAGAAATAATAGGCACCATTGCCTTAGATTGGTTCTCAGTCACAGCTCGAAGGCGGCTAACATGTCTGATCACACTGGAAAAGGTTCTTTGAAGATCTTCTTCAGGTTCTGCTCTCAATATAGCCTTACATAACTCCTTCACAAACCATGTACCTAAAAATCAAGAATGTTTTATTTTAATGGCTCGGAAAAAGTATTATTCACAACAAATAAATACAGGGTTTATCCTGAATGATGAATTTGACAGCTAATAGTGGATATCAAGTTGAAGATGTTGCTCTATGGTAGCCTAGTTCATGCAGCTAAGGGGATAACAGCCTTTACAGGTCACTCATGCCATGTTTGGCATGAACATTATGGAAAGCTGTTTGTTGATAAAGTTTGCTATGTGTAGTTATAATGTACACTAGAAAACCTGTACTCATTGTTTTAAGTTTTACTCAAATGGAGTCACATGTAGATTCTTGAATTTATATAGAAATAACCTGTGTCACCACTCCTAATGTGTTTGTGATGGCAGAATAGTTGACCAGTATCTAAACCTATGTGATTATTATCTATGGGGAATGCTTATATATGAATTGAAGAATTTTTATTCAGTATTAGTCACTTATTTGAGTTGCCCTTTGAGCTTGCAACCCTCATCTTCCATCATAGAATACCCTATACATTTTACAATACCAATTACATTTAACACTTTATGATCCTGATGTGTGCCTTTTTATTGCATTCCCTATTTTTGCTTGCTTCCCTTTCCCATTTCTCTTCTCTTTTCACTTCCCATTTACCTTATTACTCCTACCCTTCACTTCTCATTGATTTATCTACCTTTATATTTGTTCTCCATTTGGTTTCTCATTTTAACTTTCTCTATGCGCACTATGTACTGAGAAGGTATAGTAATGCACCCAAAATCTTGATTCTAAGATTTCACCAGAAATACACGTTTACAGACTACCTGATTCCAAAAAAAAATATTTTTACTTTCTCTACACGTACTATGTGCATAGTGTATAGAGGAAGTATTGTATTCCACCCAAAAATTTGATACTGAGATTTCACCAGAAATAGATGTTTTAGGATCCCCTGAATCCAAATAAAGCACTTTTAGAGAAAGGTCCGTGTGTGTGTGTGTGTGTGTGGGTGGGTGTGTGTGTGTGTGTGTGTGTGTGTAACATAGCTCCAAAACGAAAAGACTGTTAAATACCTAATTTGGTATTTAGGTATAGTATCTTCCAAGGATGCGACGTGAAGATTTTTAAGAAAATCCTGCCACCGCAAACTACCCTTACATGGAAAAATTTTCGAAAATTTTGATTTTCTTAAAAATGGCTCTAACGATTTTGATTAAAATCACATCGACCAAAGATTGACAATGGAAGCACATGGCTTCTGAAACATGTTTTCCGAAATAAAAAAGTAAGTGATGTACTGTTACAAAATCGACTCAACTAAATTTTAACATATATTAAAGCTATTTGCACCCCAAATAAACTGTATATCTTGAATTTTCTGGGAATAGCTTCTGAAGACCTCTCTATTCTGGATGAATTTTGCATAACTGTTAAACCATAAGAGATGGACAAAAATGTAGAGCACATTTTACACATGCCTACAAAATATTTACACTTCAGAGAACATTTTCAAATGTTAAAAAAATAACTTTGGCACACATATTCAAAAATATTTTATTGATAATGGCAATCTACTCATGGTATAAATCACAAATCTACCACAGGTTCTCAGTGAATAAAAGCTTCCCCTTTTCTTCTCTAGGAGTCTTGTTACGATTTCGACAAACTGCCTGTTTAGCTGTTTCCTTCCAATCACGTGTGGATAATCAAGAAGAAATATAGCTTCCAATCTAGAACTGCTTCCTTTGTTCTGCCTGTTTTTTCAACTGTGGATGATACATGATTATTCACAGGCAATTCAGATACTGATTCCGCCTTATCTCTATTTCTCATATTGATTGCCCAAAATGAATTTTCCTGGCGTAACATGTAATTTTCGCTTTTGTTGAATAGTTACTTTTTTTTTTTGCTCCATATCGAACATTTTGAAGCATCTCTTCAAAACTCGAAGACCATTCTTCCAGAGAATTGTTTCAAAAATTTTCTCTGATGACTCTTTCAGGGTTAAACGGAATTAATCCCACTGTGTGGAATGCATTTTTTATATTTTCCTTTTCAGTTACTAATATTTTTTGAAGAGTTTCCTTCAAAAGTGAAGGGAATGCATTTTTTAATAATGACCCACAGAAGTATTTCTTCCATTGGGTATGGATTATACGCCTTGCAGCATTCAAAGGTCTTAAGAAACTCATCTGATGGCTGTAAGAGATGAGTGCTGTTTGGAGGCAATAAAATGAAATGCTTTTATTCTTCTCACATTTTTGAGGCAAAGAAATGCGACTTGAGAGGATGTCTCCTATCATAACTTTCTCCCCCTCCATTGACTTCAAGATTTTGAGGGCCATTATTATACCTCAGAAGAGCCCCAAACCACCTTTTATAAGTCTGCGGCATTGTCCAATATTCCCCCAATGCATGCAGATAACTGTAAATAGTTTAATAAACAGTATAATTGAGATAAGCAGAAAAACTACATTCAGATTTCCTTCTTAACATGCAAATAAGTAAATTATAAGGATATTATGCTTACATCTTTTTTCTCTTCTAGTACAATGACAAAAGTATTTGTTTAAGGATAACTAGCAGTTTTGTGCAATATACAAATTGTCTTTCTACACCACAGTCTAAACCTCCAAGTGCGACAATGTATGTCTGAATCTGCTCGACAATGTGCAAGGTATAAGAAGCACAATGCGTGCGCAGTATAACAGCTGGCATTCAGCGATATCAATGTAAGAAATGAAATATACTGTTCACATCCAAATTTACCTCTGAGTCCGATATTTCCCCATCTTACGGCATATAAAAAAAATCTGCTATGTTGCATTCACATGACTTTGTCTACTCCTGCAAACAAACTATTCTTACAAATGATTATTATATCTAAATCATGCTATACTAGGTAAATATTAACATAATTGGTCTTACTACTTAGTACCTTATAAGCAGAAGGAAAATAGGGAATATACCAAGCAAAAGTGATAGTCAAATCTTTTAAAAGCTGACTGATAGGTGAACAATTGAAGCTCAGTACACTGTGTAATTCCAGGAAAACAAAAGAGAGATGAAACGAAAAGGACCCAGAACATGCACAGTTTAAAACTGAAACCCATAATAAGGAATATCTCGGAAATAATCAACTCTGCAACAAAAATGTATAATGATATAAATTGTGTGTTTTAATGAGATTCAGATTTTTTGTAGAATAAGTTTTGGTATCTGTTATGGTTTACTAGTTATGCAAAATTCAACAAAATTCATCCAGAATGAACAGGTCTTCAAAAGTTATTCCCAGAAAATTCAAGATATACATGTTATTTAGATGAAAATATCTAATATACAGTGTTTTAAAAATAATTGTTAGAGGCATTTTTGAGCAAAACAACATTAAACATTTTTTCCATGTAAAGGGTAGTTTGTGGTGGGGGGGATTTTTTTTTGAAAATCTTAATGTCTTTGAGCCTCCCCCCCCCTCTCTCTCTCTCTCTCTCTCTCTCTCTCTCTCTCTCTCTCTCTCACACACACATTTTTCTAAAGAGTTTTTTTGGACTAGGGGACCTCAAAACACATATTTCTGAAGAAATCTTGGTATCAGATTTTTGGATAGAATACAATACTTCCTCTATACATTATATACATAGTACATATAGAGAAAGTAAAAGATAAACGGCAAGTATAACACACATTTTTTTTCTTTGTTAACATTATCTGGGATAGGAACAGAGGCCATTCTGCTGCTACTGCACAGAAGTTTAGTGCCACAAAAGGAGTCAGTGGCTCATTCAATAAAAACCCAATACCATTTAAAACAGTTAATAGCACCAAGTCACTAGGAAAAAGAAATATTGGAAGGCCACAGAAAAGATGGCAATTGATATTTAGTGATTCTCCGGGATAAAGCATGAAGAAAATCAGATTTATAACCTACATAGAGGATGAAGAAGAAGAGTTTAACATGAAGCTTAGTTGTGCTTACATATCTACAGCTGTGTACAAATATCCCATAATAGAGCATAATTACAATGCAAAATGAGATGTGATGTAATGAGTTTATTCAAAAGGGCCATTGGTCAGTGACTTATAGGATTTATGAATATATCATCATCATCATGCCTGATTCAGATACAGTATTAGAACTTAAACAACGGCAGCCTAAATTTTATAAACATACATGCTTATCAACTAAAAGTAAGGATAATGCCATACCTAAAGATCAGAAAGCATCTTTCTAAACTTTCAGGCATTTTTATTATTTGCATCAAACCCTAAAAGTGGTTTATGCAAGAGAATCTATGGATGGTATTGTAACACATACTTTTGCTTTAAGAAGTGGAAGATTACATAATCCTACAGAAATGGGATATCCATTGGGATGTAAACCAATCCAAAACAAAACAAAAACATTGATGACATAAAAAGCAGAGTGCTACCTAACCGAGGATGAACATATTAGAGCATTTTATAAGGAGCTATTTGGTTGGTCAATAACAGAAAAAGATGATGTGTAATGGATAAATAGCTGTTTTTTGCTGAAAAATTTCAGTGACTTCTCCAATTTTGACCATTACGCATAAAATAATGGCAAGAAAACATCTAAATATTCTGTGATATTTAGATACACACATGGTAAAAACATTTTCATCAAGATTATGGAATGCATTCATTTGATTAAAACATTAAAATAATAATTAAATGTGAAGTACAATGACTTATTTATCTTTACTCTCAGAATCCTTATATTTAAATTTTTTAAGAAAAACCCCACGAGTTATTTTTTTAAAAATATATTACAGCTCCACTGTTGCACTTACAGCATATATAATCCCCAGAATATATGAAAGGACTGGTAAGCACATTTTAAAAGAAAAATTATCTTTCAATCATGGTTACCCTCCCCATTTGAAGGACATATACCCCCTAGGTCTTACATGTGGATTTTTTTTTTTTGGTAGTGTTTAATGCCCGCTTTAACTACTTATGGCACCGCAGGTGGTGACACTGGTGATACATGAATGATGATGGAGCACCGGTGGAATGCGATGGGGTAACTGGAGTACCCAGAGAAACCCCGCCACAGTGCCGCTTTGTTCACCACAAATCTTACATGCGGTCACTTGGGATCGAACCCTGGCTGTCTAGGTGAGAGGCGAGTGGTCTAACCACTAGGCTATGGCACGGCCTTACATATGGATGCCTAAGGTCAGTAGCCACATGGAGCCACCAACATTCAATCATAGAATGAAGAACCCAGAATGATCAGCATGTAGCTAGGCATCAGTGAGGAAGTATATGATAAAAAGGCAAAAGGTGATGATAGAGAAATGATGGAATGACTGGCAGGGGAAACTGGAGAACCCAGATGCTGCTTCGCCCTCCAAAACTTTTATATGCAGTCCCCTGGGATTGAACCTGGGCAACTAAGGTGGGAGGCAAACAGTCTAACCTTTAAGCCACGACACCATCTCTTTGAATCATATTAACCTTCAAATATTATTTTTTTTATTTTTCTTTGAAACAATAATCTGCACTAAAAACTACATTCAAAGCAGCACTGGGTAAGCATTGCTAACAAAATTTCTACACATGCTTACATTTATTAGCCTTTGTTTTTTTCTTTTTTTAACTGTGTTCTTTGATTTGTAGAAAGCTTAACAGAAGGATTTAATTTATTCTGTGAACTTTGCATTATGATACTGAATATCCAATCCAATATTTACCTGGTGACTGAGAAAAGCCATTACAAAACTATAATCAAATCGGTTGAGACATGGGATTTGAAGTCAGAACCCCCAAAATTGAGCCATACACACTACCATCTAAATTAACAATTTGCCAATATAAAAATCAAGCAAAGCAGTTTGGTAAACTTACCTTCTATTTCATGACGAAATGCCACATAACCTGGAACTGTCGACCAAAATGTTATAAAATCTGTTGATTGCACTGCACTTGTGTCTTTAGGTCCATCTGATACTGTATCACTGTCCACCACTGAAAAAGAAAGGATTTTGATATTTAATAGCGCATTATGCTAAAGTAATTTGTACATTAGCTATCAGAATTCAGTCTGCTTAATTTTCTGAAGTATTTTGTTTAAAAATCACATCATCCTGAGATTCTGTAAACCAATATACTTTTAGCTTTT
Source organism: Hymenopus coronatus (assembly GCA_030762935.1). Classification (NCBI taxonomy): domain Eukaryota; kingdom Metazoa; phylum Arthropoda; class Insecta; order Mantodea; family Hymenopodidae; genus Hymenopus; species Hymenopus coronatus. The sequence goes on along the minus strand of CM060886.1, from coordinate 86,656,189 downwards.
TTTTTTTATTTTATTTATCTATTTATTTATTTTTTGTGGCTTGAAAGGATGTGTAACAGCAAAGAAACCCCTTCTGAGGCCCATATATAAAAAGAAGAAATTCAAAGGGCTAGAAAACATTGTAATGGGACATCTGAAGAGTGGAAGGTGTTATTTACCGATGACTAAAAATTCAAGATTTTTGGAACTAGAAGGAGGATATTTGTTTGCAGATTTGGAGAAGGAATTGAAGGAGAAAGGGTAGGCCAGCAATGTGTTCTACCTATAACATGGAGGGGGGTTCTATTACAGTTTGGGGTGTTTTGCTGGAGATAGAGTTGAAGACATTGTGATAATAGAAGAATGTATGGATCGGAAGCACTACCATCACATACTTCAGCATCATATAATACCAAGTGGCTTGATAGGGAAATGTTTCACCTTACAACAGAATAATGTCCTGAATCATCAGTCAGAGTTCTGTAAGAAGTACATTGCATCAAAGGAAAAATAAAAAGTACTGAATGATATGGTCTGGCCATCCCAAAGCCCCAACTGCAATCCCATTGAAATGGTCTGAGATGAAGTGGACAGACGCATCAGGGAAGTTTATATATCAGCAAGGACTTCTGGAAAATGTTTAAGGGTGTGTGGAATCATATAGATTCAGAATACTTGCAAAAACTGATTGGCTGCATGCCTCAAGTTTTTATGATTGTGATTAAATCCAAAGGAAGATACTTTGATGAAGTAAAATGCAATTATTCTATTTGTATTGTATATATATATATATGTGTGTGTGTGTGTGTGTGTGCAAGTGTATATAATTATATTTTTGGAGAAATAAAGTTTGATTTATGTTCATAACTGAAATACCAGATAAGAGTTACATGTATTGAAATTAATGAGCAGCAGTGTACCTCATAGATAATACTGCAATACACCCAAAACTTTAACACCGAGATTTCATTAGAAATATATGTTTTGAGGCCTCCTTGGATCCAAGAAAAGTATTTTTAAAGAAATGACTGTAATTGTGGCTAGCATCACACAAAAACAAAATGTTGCATAGATACCACATTTGGTATTTATGTTTCAAAGATGTGACATTAAGGCGTTGCAGAAAAGATCATCCCAAACTACTCTTTGAATGGAAAATGTTTATTATTTTTATTTATTTTCCCAATTAATGATTTTTATTTAAATACCATACATACATTTAACTTAATTACATTTCAAGTAAAGTGTATATCTTGAATTTTCTTAGAATAGCTGTGAAATTCTCTTCATTCAGAATGAATTTTGTGTATCTAACTTGTAAACCATAAGAAATAGACAAATAATGCTGATCACTTTAAAATAAAAACTATTCCAGTTAATTTCTTGTAGCATCAGCCATTTCCAAGATATGTGTTTTGATTGGTTTGGAGTTTTCAATACCCTGTCATTTTTTGAAATTCTGTCATTATTCAATAGCTTTTTGCAATGTTATTGAAATGTCGCATTGAAAGGGTATAAACTTCTAGGCCAGAGTCTCCTGAACTTGCAAGAAAATGAATAATAGGCTATTTCTCCAAATATTTATTTTTATTAACAGGAAGTAGACTGTGTTCCATTCATATGACTTTCTCTAGCTATTCTGCAATACATTATTCTAACAAAAGCTGATCCTTTTCTTTACTTTGTGCTAAATAAGATAAACAGAAGATTGCAAAAATTGTTGTATTAATTACTTCCCTATAAGTAGAAGGGAAATAAGGGAATGCACTAGGCTCAAGTGATAGTCAAATGTTTTAAAAGCTGTTGCTATGTGCACTGAAATTCTTTTTTTTTTGCATGGCCAAGAGTTGACAAATTCCTGTATGAGAAAAGTTTAAGTATTTTAAAATTGAAACAACAAGAAGGAATACTTCAGAAATTGTCAATGCCATGAAAAAATAGCAGTATATAATATAAATTGTGGCTTTAACGAGATCTACATTTTTGGTGTAGTAAGCCTCTTTCTCTTATGGTTCAACAGTTATGCAAAAGTCATCCAGAATGAAGAGGTCTTCAAGGGCTATTCCCAGAAAATTCAAGATGAATTTTGCCTTGTAAATATCCTTAATATACAGTAATTTAATCAAAACCATTAGAGTCATTTTTGAGAAAATAAAAATTTTCATTTTTTTTCCATGTAAAAGGTAGTTTTGAGTGAGGGGATTTTCCAAAATTTTTGTGTCGCATACTTGAGGGTATTAAACTTAAATACCAAGTTCAGTATTTAACTGCCTTTTCATTTTGAGTTATCATCATGTTCACAAGGGCACACACACATGGACCTTTTTCCAAATTTATTTATTTATTTATTTATTTTTTTTGATACACGGTACTCTAAAACATGTACTTCCTGTAAATCCCGGTATTGAAATTTTGGATGGAATGCACCACATTTTCTATCTCCTAAGTACATTGTAGATATGTGCTAATTAAAGTAATAAGCTTTTGTAAGAACAGTTTGTACAAGCCATGTGGTTTCCTATTCCCTACTGATCAGGCAGAAATAGCTTCAATAATCCTCAAACTTAAATCACAGTATTCTTCTGGAGTTGATAAAGTCCCAGATTTTCTAATAAAAAATGTGCCTCACTTATTGCAAACCCACTAGCAGACATTTGCAATAGCTCATTTCAGCAGGCAGTTTTTCCAGATAACCTAAAAATTGCTTAAGTTAAACCATTGCACAAGAAAGGTGATAAAACCCATATACAAAATTATAGACCCATTTCATTCTTATCTGATTTTTCTATAATACTAGAAAAGGATTTTTTATAAAAGACCTATGGCTTTCATAGAAAAAAAAACATCTAATATAAAAAACACAGCATGGGTTCTGCAGAAACAAATCTACTGAAACCATTCTCTTTGTCTTTGTAAATAGCGTACTAAATACCCTAGACAACACAGAACGCATACTCGGTACCTTTTTTTATCTAACTAAAGCTTTTGATGTTTTAAACCACATATTATATAAAAAGTTAGAATGTATGGGAATTAGAAGACATGCAATGGATCAAATCATACCTTAAAGATAGAAAACAGGTAGTAGATATTCTGCGCACTGAGAAGAACCATATTAAAGAGTATGTATCCGATGATAAAAGCATCAAATGTGGTGTCCCACAAGGATCCATTCTAGGTCCCATCTTATTCTTATTATTTGTAAATGACTTGCAATTGAATGTGACTGTAAAAACAATTATACAACATGCAGACGATACCAATATAATAGTTGAAAGCAATAGCGACAAGAGTTTAATAGTAAACACAGATAAGACACATGTACTTCACTTCCACCTTTCCCAAAATAACTGCCCCAAACAAATAAAATTGATAAACAACAATAACAAAATTAAATACACAGAATCCACTAAATTTCTTGGTCTTTGGATTCAAGGTAATTTAAAATAGAACAAACATATAGAACTAAATAAAAAAAATGTCCACATTACGCTATAACTTTAGACAATTAGCAGATACAGTTAGTATACACACATTCAGGAATGTGTATTTTACATGCATTCATACTATCCTGAAATGTGGTATAACTCTATGGGGCAACTCGCCTCATTGTAGTTCACTGTTTATAATACAAAAACGACTTCTACGCATAATGGCTATAGCCAATTTAAGATTCTTATGCAGACCACTATTTAGAAAATTCAAAATCTTACCTCTTCAAGCATTTTCATTTTTTAAATTTTTGTACATTTTGCTACATTGTTGGAATTTGAATTTTAACAATAGGTTGCTCATGACTTTCAGCATGACCCTCGTATATAATAAGAAAGTTCAATCAATTTGAAAACTATAATGGCACAGCTGGAATTGAATTGTTTCCTTAACTGAGTTCTTTTTAAAATCTGATTCAACTTTCCAACTTGTTGCCTAGACACAACTAATGTGAAACAATTAAACATTTATATACTAGTAAATAATAACCTGGTAATTGTTCAGGTCCCTGGCAGGCTTGAATTATAAGTATCTTTGGTTTGTTTATTAATTTAGGACAATTTTTAATTCTGTTTTCCAACTCTTCCACTGACACTGGAATGCTGTTACATCCATAAACAGCTCCTGAAAATGAAAATAGATATACATTGCTTTACTGCTTAGCATTAAAATTAATCTTTTGCAGTTGCTGTAATGTACAGATACAATTATTTATTTTTTGGCTAAGCTAATACACACTACTGCCTGACTTTGCAAACACCAATGTGCAAATATACCCTTAGAAGACATTTGCAGAGATAATCATATTTACAATTTTTTCAGATACAATTTTCTCTTAAATCAGAAACAACTCAAACATAAAGTTAAAAACCATCTCTTAACCCACATGTTCTACAGTATACATGATTTCATGACCACTGCATTTTCCTAAACTTGTATTAACCATTGTGTAAATTATTAATAACTCGTTTAAGTTTCTTTAAATTGTACATACTAGTTGTAAGTTGTATTACAGAAATGTAAATTGTAATTTGTTACCTGACGAAGCCTTTGAATTCATGTAATTCTTTTGGTGAATAAATATCTTATCTTATGGCCAAGTGTCAATGAGGAATCTTTAGTAGGCAATTGATAACATAAATAAAAATGTGTTACCTCGTATGCCATGGCTGAGTATGCACAGAGCAAAACTACTGTGGTTTTTCATCACTTTCTTATCCAAGGCTTCCTCAAGAGCTTCAATCATCTCTTGGTGGGTGAGACATTCCAATCTTAAAATTATGAAACCTCTTGTACCAAAAGCTTCACTTAGATGTTCTCGATCCATGTCAGTTCCCAGCCTTGTTGGCAATGGCTCTATTGCAACCTTTGACTACAATCAAACAAAATAACATATAAAACTGAAGCTAGTAACAGTGAAGCAACACAAGAAATATATTGTGACAAAACTTTACTATCTTTGCAGATAAATTAATGTGAAAGGCATGTTTTACAATTCATCAATTGCATTGTTGCAGATACTATAGGTGATGGATTGTTTTTTATGGTATTACCATCCCCTGAAAGAGAAAAAAATTTGGTGACAAAATCAACAAAACTCATGATGGGACTCTATTCAAGAAATATTTTCTCACATACTATTAAATTTATGGGTTCATTTTAATAATTTAACTTGTGGGTTTATTTCATGCTTCAATTCCCAAAAGTGATCTGCCAGCACTGATTTACCAATCTGTATTTAGTATATCTAACATGCTCTTTAACTCTGGTTTCCAAAAGTTGGTTTTGCCAATGCAAAAATAGCCACAATCTAATCAATTTAATTGATATATGCCAGATCTTTTTTAAAATGTTGTCTTTTTTAAAAAACCTAACAAATTTTTTGAAAAACTAATATGATACCATGTTCTTTAGAAATGTTGTGACTGTTTTATTTGCCCAAGAATGATAAGAAATTATTTAAATTATAATTATCTTTTATTTTTTATAAGAATAGAAATCTTAACAGCCCTCTGATTTAAATTTCTCAATTTTTTATTTATAAAATCAATATTAAAACCATTAATTAAAGCAGTATTGAAAATGTGTTTATATTCTCTATTAAATTAATCTTTATTGAGGGGTATACACAATAATCTTTAAGTCAAAGAAAGGGAGATAACCAACTAATTGAATGTTATAGCTTTATCTTGAAAATTTAAAAGTTTTAATGCATAATTTACATGCTTTTCAGGAATAGCAAATCTACTAATTGAATTTTATAGCTTTATCTTGAAAATTTAAAAGTTTTAATGCATAATTTACATGCTTTTCAGGAATAGCAAATCTACATATCTATATAAAGTTTTAAAAATGTGTGTTACAGTCACATGACTTTCTCTATACTGTTGTAACAAATAAGAAGTGTATAGAAATCCATTTTATGGTAATCCAGATAAACATTAGCAGAATTTATCTTAACTATTTGCTTCCTTGTAAGTAGCAGGTAAATGAGGGAGTACATTAGGCTAAAATGGTAAGTCAAATCTTTTAAAAGCTTGGTTACCGTGTGGTTAAAATTCATTAGAGATTCATAAATTTTGATGTACCATGAAATGATTCTGTCACCAATTTTGCTTCACTTTCAGTAGATGGCAATACCACAAAAAATAATCCATCACCTAGCGACAGTAGCCAATCAACACAATTTAAACAAGCCATAAAACTGACAATGCTATTCATGAATTGCAAAACATGTTCTTCGTGTGAATTTATGTGCAAAGATAAATGAAGTTTTGTCCCAATATATTTCTTGTTATATTAAAATGACATTGATAGTTTCTTCAGAAGGTCCAATAGTCATTATGAATGAAAACCCTGGGCATCTCAATGATACTTACCCTTGCAACTATCATTGATAATAGTCAGATAATAACGTAAGTATCAGAATACACAATAAGTTTGCTATGGTACTTTATTTTTAATATTTTGATAGATATAATGTTGTGCTAAATATTAGGCGTTTTGTCCTGCGTGCTATGAAAATTCAATGTGTTGAGCTGTGGTAATATGTGTAACTATAATAAAAGTAATCTGATGCATTCCATTCACATGACTTTATCTTATTCTATAACAAACTATTCCTATAAAAACTTATTCTTCTATCTAATTCATGCCAAACAAGATAAACATGAACATTAATAGACTTCTTACTTATTTTCTTTAAGGTACAAGAGCAGTTAGGAAATACATTAAGGCTAAAGTGATACTTGAATATTTTAAAAGCTGGTGCTATATGACGACACTGAAATTCCATTCTTTTTGCATTTGTGATGGGCACTATCAAATTATTTTGACAATTGAATGTATTACAATAGAAATGACTGTAATAATTCAGCTTTTCATTTGGATTTAAAACTTGCTTATTTTCGCAAAATGCGTGAAATAGTAGCATAGATTAGTTACTAAAGTAACCAGTTTTCATCCGGATTTAAAATAATGGTGTAATAGGTGTTCTAGTCCACAATTAACATAAAAAAATACTTTAGGCCACATTACTGTGCAATATTAAAACATATAATGGCTTGTAGTTGTTTTCTAGTAATAAAAGTGATAATTAATTCCATGAATATTGGTTTGTGAAAGCATAGCTTTTTGCAATAAGACTAGCATATATAACTGAAATTGAATTCTGTATTTTTTAAATGAACATATATAAAGAAATGTATTTCCCTTTTTAAGGTTATTCTCCTGTTTCAGAATTATGTGCAGTTATGGATCAGTAACTTGAGATTGTTATATTCTTTATATTCTATTTATTATTTTACATTTATTTGATTTGAGGTTAAAATAAATATGCCAAGGATTATTTCCTCACAATATGGGTAGACCTTGATTTGATAGTTAGTTCTTATTCTGTATTTGCAGTACTTGAGCCTAAATTTGGCTAAATAGTATTTTGGGTTGAAATGAATGTAAGATTTAACTAACATTCTAAGCTCCATGTGGCCATGTGCTTCTAAATTTTAATACACAAATAAGTGAGACCTTCAATAACTATTGTGTGTTTTAACTAACTAGGAAACATGAAACATCAGCATTACTACAACTTTACCTTCCATTATGCAAAAAAGAGGTTGCATTAACGCTTGGAATTGATATTTTGGGTTTTATTTACAAATACAATAATTGCCATTTCCCACCTCTGGGTAATTGGTGATTCATCCACCAAATGGCAACCTCTTTGATAGTATTATTGATACTAATGTGCATGCTTGAAACAAATATGTGCAAGATCAACTATATGTTTATATTTCTTGCTTGGTACTTGGTATGTAGTATTCTTAGTGCAATTTTTTTTACAACTGGCTGCCAAAAGTGTTGAAGGAAATAAAACAGTAGATGTTTTATACTCCTTAGAATGGGGTTGGCATCATAACTGCATTCATTTATGGATGAAAGCAGCTTGAAAAGTGATTAGGGACTGTCGACTGCCAGCCAACAAATAGAATAGTAACATTTTAAAAATCAAATGAAAACTGAATACTTGGATAATAATTGAAAAATCAATAGTTAAGCAACTATCAAATAATTTGGTAATTTTCATTAGATAGTGCCCATCATCACTTTGCATGGCCATCTGAGAAAATATATGTATTGGAAAATTTACACATAACAAGGAAAATCTTGTAAATGGTTAACTCCACAAATAAAAAAAAAAAAAAAAATTGTAATTAACATCACAAGATATGTATATGAAGTGATAACTTTTAAATTATTACAAAAGTAATTTGAGTCAATTATTATGTTTGTTTCACTTAATTTTTATTCCTGAATGCATTTCAAAGATGTCCATCTTCATCGTCAGTGGGGGTTTGACTGGCTACAGAACTATAGGAACTTCTCTTATCATAATTTCATCTATGCTTCCATCTGGTTTTCTTGGGGGTAATCTTAAGATGTCTGCTAGTGGTATTTCAAAATTCAAAACTATGTGTGAATTTTTTCCAATGTGTATCCTTTGCCAAATGCTAGTTCTGCTGTAGTTTTAACATATTTTATTAGTTTGATGTGTTGCGATGTGATACTGCAGATTTTTCTGTTTGCTTGAGTTTTGTGTTCCTGAGGCATTCTTTTAACCTGGTTTGAAGGTTTCTCTTAAGTCTGTCCAATGTAAATTTTGGGACAATCTTCACAGTTAATTTGATAAATGCCAGATTTTGATTTGTTTGGTATGGTGTCTTTTAATGGGTTTAATAGGTGCTGGAGATTGTACTTGTTTTAAGGTGCCAGCTCTATATTGTGACTTTGGATCTTGTGCATATGTGGGTGGAATGTGAATTTACTGTATTTTAGATATGGATTGACTCCTGTGTTTAGTGTGGCGACATCTTTAATCTTTTTTTGTTTCTTGTATTTTCGTATTAGTTTGCATTAATTCTGTTTCTAAACCATTTTCTGTTGTAACCTTTATTATGTATTGATATTCTCGTTCATTTTTCCTTTTTCTAGTAGTGCATGTATTAATCTATGTGTCAGGCTGGAAAATTGTGTGATATGCAATTTAGGGATGTGCGAGCCAGCAGCAAGTGTATCATAATGTGATTTATTTGAATGGGATATACCATATCAGGATCTATGGGCTGAGGTTGAAAAACTTGCCGAAGAGAGTGTTTGACCATCACACTGCCTCACAAATGGAGAGAGTTCAGCGTCTACTTAGAGAATACCAGTCTTTCCTCAGTCAAGCATCTTTTAGTCAAACATAATAGACACTTGGGTATCATTAAAAAAAAAAATCTGATTTGCTCCATTCACACTACTTTCTCTACCTGCTTCTGCAAACAAATTAATCTTAAAATTGATTATTCTTCTATCTTCTTCATGTAGTCAAGAGAAGCAGGAATGGTCTTATAACTTATCTCCTTGTAAGTACAAGGAAAACAAGGGAATGCATTATGCAAAAGTATAGTCAAATCTTTTAAAAGCTGGTCGACATGTAAAACAATTTAAATTTTGTTCTCTAGGCATAGCCAGGAGTAAAATAAAAAGAGATGCAAAACTAAAGATGACTTCCTGCTTGAGAAAGGTTCAAGTAATTTAAAATTGAAACCAATAACATATGGCTAGCTATACAAAAATATGTATATGGTATAATGATATCTATATTTTTTATATAGTAAGTCTTTGTCTATCTCTTACGGTTTATCAGTTATACAAAAGTCATCCAGATTGAAAGGTCTTCAGAGGCTATTCCCAAAAAATTCAAGATAAATATACATTTCCTTTATCATTAAACTATCTAAAACATATGGTTTTTAATAAAAATTATTAAAAGTCATTTATGAAAAAAATCAAAATTTTAAAAAAAAAAAGTTCTATAGCTCAGGTTGGGGTAGTTAAAAATCTTCATATCACATCCTTAGAAGATACTCAAAAACAAAAAGTCTGTTTTTAACCAACTTTTCATTTTTGAGTTATTCTTTACACACAGACATCCACTCTCACAGTTGCAGCCACACAGCTTTTTCCAAAAATGCTCTTTTTCTTTTTTCTTTTTATATACAGGGATCCTCAAAACATGTGGTGAAATCTTAGTATCTAATTTTTAGGTGGAGTACAATACCTTTTCTACCTGCTATGTACTAAGTACATTGTACATATGAGGTAGAGAAAGTAAAAATGAATATCTTAGGAGGCTTTATTTAAATAAAAATTGAGTTTCCCAAAGAAAATTAAAATTTCTTAAAAATTATAACATTTCAGTAAATAAAATCAAGTATATGGCATTTATCAAACATATTGTATGACTTGTGACCAAATTTAAATTAAAAACCAAACATTACTTGAAAACCAGAGTTAAAGAACACTATTAAAACATTAAATGCAGGGAAATTAATAGATCAGTTATAGTAAAATTTTGGCCATCTAACCATGTAACAAACCCAGAAGATACATTATTAAAATAATTATCTGGACATACAAAATTAATGATTTGAAATAAATATTGTGAAAATACAATTGGTTTACTTCTGGTTGATAATACCAATATTGTGAACCTTATCACTGCTATTAAGGTTTCACATACCCAGGTGCACAAAATTCATTAACAGCTTCGTCAAATACTACTATATCTGCGCTGTTATTTCACCGTTGAAAATATTGATTACTGTCATCATTTGAACAACAGAGCTATCAGGTATATTATTTCCTCTGTTTTGTAAATAGTACATAGGTAAAGGAGATTGTGTACTCCATCAAAAAATTTGATACTAAGATTTCACTGGATATAAATGTTTTCGAGTCCCTTGTATCCTAAAATAGCATTTTTAAAAAAGGTATGTGTATTTGTGTTTCATTCTGTGAACACAGTAACTAAAAAAATGAAAAATTGGTTAACTCAAAACTTGATATTTAAGTTCAGCATCTTCCAAATGCAACCGAAGATCTTAAAGAAAATCCTGCTACCTCAAACTACCCTTTACATGAAAAACAGTTGGAACATTTTTATTGTTTCAAAGATTGACTCTAATGATTTTAATTGAAATACTGTATATTAAAGATAATTATACAACAAATAAAATGTACATATTAAATTTTCTGAAGTCTCTTCATTCTGAATGATTTTTTCATAACTGGTAAACTATAAGAGATATTGCAAAAAGTTACTACATAAAAATTATAATCTTGTTATAACGCAGATTTTATACCATATACATTTTGTTTGTAGAGTTAATGATTTCTGAGATATTCCTTGTTATTTGTTTCAATTTTAAAATACTTATACTTTTCTCAAATGGGACGTCCTGATTTATTTCATCTTTCTTTTTTTTTTACTCCTGGCTATGAAAGGAGAACCAAATTTCAATGTCAATTGCATGCTATAGGCATCGTGCACAGACCAGAAAATTGTATTGGTGGCGCCGCTCCGTGTCATGGTTTGTACTTATTAGGAGGATAGAAGCGGAAGCCATGTGCAATGTAGGCATTATTTGTGGTTTTCTGCCTATAAAGTGCATACATTTGACTGAAAGTGCTGTTTCAAAAGGTCGAATTCTTTTTGTACACATCTGGAAATATACTGGGAACATATGCTGAATTGTGGGGATGTTCTGAACCTTTTATTTCCAATGAAGTGGATGCTGCAAATTTTTGTTGCAGGCTTTGGTTCTCACTATGACCCCTCAGGACTGAAAATAAAATATAAAGTATGAATATAATGTTAATAATATAAATAATAATAATTGACAGACTATTCCCATAATGTGTCATTTAATCTAATACTAACAGTATTTAGAGTTTCTATTTATTTAAAAATGTTAGCATTAATTTCTAAACAACATTATCCAAGCTGCAGTTAATTTTTAAGCATATGTTACTGTTTTGAGCTACAATATAAAATTGGTGTACTTACTTCTTTCGATGTACTGCTTGAATCCATAGATATCTTCTTTGCACTTCAGTTTTCCGCATGGGAAAAGAATAAAAGGAAATAGATAGTGAAATATTCTTGTAGGTATTATTACATCCTACAACACATCAGTTATTGTTCCCTTTCTGCCTATTTGTACTGTTTACATTTTCAGGAGGTTCAATACTAGACAGCTTAGCATATGCTAATATTCTTACCGCACTGTCTCTGTTATCCTCTTGTTAGTAACCAAACTTGCCGCCAGAGTAGCGTGCATGGTGCATATAGTTTTAAAAGATTCAATTCGCTTTAGCCTAGTGTTTTCTATTTCCCTTTTATATTCAAAGAAGCAAGTAATAAGACCATTTCTGCTAATGATTATCTCTATTAGCATCATGTAGATTAAAGAATAATCTTTTGTAAAACGTTTACAGAACAGATTGAGAAAATCATGTGAATTGAATATATAATAAAATCTAATTACTGCTTACTGAAAACAAATAAGAAGTTATTTTCACTTACCTGCAGGCATGGATGTTTTTCCTTATAGAATGTTTTCTGGTTTATTATAATGCAGAGTCCTACATTTTCTGGATCCACAGGATATCTTTCATCACTGCTCTTGGGCACAATTCCAACTTTCTGAGAGGTAATACTGTGCTGTGAAGTGGGACCACTTGCAGAACTACTTGAACTCCATTCTGATCCCAATGAACTGCAATTATTTAACATTTATTTTGACATGATGAAGCTACTATAAAAAATATAAATAGTAAACTGATAAGCTTGAAGCTAAACGTCAAGACACTTCAAATGGTTTTTGCACACTGACACATTATAAAGAAATCTTAAACAAAGCAGAATAAAAAAAGTTTTTAATCTATTAAATCAACCCTCTCATGCTGCCAGTAGTTGGGGTGCTAGAGGAGCAAGACATGACACAAAACTCGGCAGCGGTGGCGGCAGCAGTGGTGGTGGTGGTGGTATGCTACTAATTTAAATGGTATTTTATTTTTAGCTATTAAGCATACCAATGAACAGTGATTCTACTTCATATTGTAAACATCTCAAGGCAGCAATGAAACCCAGGTATCATTGTTGAAATTAATATACATGGAGAATCTAGATTTAGACATCTCACAGCTAACCAAACTGAGAACAGAGGCAGATCAATTTGACACGATACAGGCCATACATATGATCATGACAAGTGTTTCTATAACTTGTGAATATGCAACACCACCATCAGTTAAGTATGTAATAAGTTCAGGTACTTACAGACCTTTAGGCTTTTAGGACAGAATAATGGTTTCAAGTCATAGGCAGGTACAGCCACCAGAACTTACTATGCACTGCACAAATCTAGGTGAGTACCCTCCCATTAAGTTATGTCACCCATATAGCAGTAGCACTCAGTTTTTCCTGGGCCATTATAATATTACCGTCTAAATTCTTAGAATCTTATAGAAAATGGAAGATAATTGTTGAGAAAATTGTGAGAATCCATTCCCGTTGACTTAAATCTTGCCAAGTAATGTTTGTGGTTTTATTTTTAATGCTTATGATGATGCAGAAATTATATGCATTTAACTATTAAAACATTATTTATTCTAATGAAAACTATAGAGGCTTCACCTAAATATATTTTCACAAATATATGGTTAGCAACAAACATGCATTTTGGTTATAGTAACAGCAATTATGATTTTGTAAGGTCTATGTTTTAACACCTTTAGCTGGTAACTGAAAAATGAACCAAACATAGGAAGGAAACTTTACAGTTTCATCCTTGCCTCTGAACTCAGGTTCTGTGCTAAAAGTGATACCTATAATCTTTTCATTAGAGATAATTTCCTTTTTACTGAACCGTGTCTGGGGTGCCTTTACTAATTTTTTTTTTTTGAAAATGGTGCATCAATACCACACTTTTATTGAATTGTATCTGTTGTCACTACTGTTATCAAACACACATAGCTATGATTCAAATAATAATTTTCTATTATTATTATTGATGGGTGTGAATCCTTTTATTTTTAATTGCATGTTTCTGAAGGACCTTGTCTATTACTGAATGAAATGGACATCATTCCAAGCATGAGGTACTTGGCAGTAACATCTACAACAGGGTATGAGATTCCACTGAGCAGATTCAGAATATATCAAATTAATTCTAGATATGAACTGTGAAAATGTTTTCACCATAAAAAACCACAAGAGGTTTAAAAGCCAGAACCAAAGAACACTTCAGTAAAGTTAGCTTAAAACAGGAAGGTAAGTCAGCAGTGACATCTCACTTTTGGAATGAAAATCATAATTTAGATCCAAACCCAAAATTCCTCAAAAGTTTAACAAGTCACAATAAACTCACAATGAGGGAAAACATTTTAGTGAGTAAAACAAGGGCATCTTTTATATTCTGAAAACACTTCTGGTAAAATTTTGGTCAAGAAGTTCCTCCACCAGAGGAAGGCTGCAGGCAACTATATTAAGTGACAGCAGGTTGAGAATGGAAGCAAGGGTTTCTGTCACTAGTCCCTTATAATTAAAGTATAAGTTACATATATTGTTTTAACTGACTCTATGATATAAAAGCATAATTTAGACAATTATTACTAAATTTGTTGTACATAGTTAACATCACTTAACAAAGGTAGCTTAGAAAAAGTTCAACCAAAGGCAAAATACTAAGTACTTAATATGAAAAAAAATTGAGAAACAATGCCTTTTTAACATCATTATATAGATGGCACCGCATAAGTAAAGTTGGTTTTTAAGCAAAACCTTATTTAAAAATGTATTGTTACAGGCAATTATTCTAATCTTCAAAGTAAAGACCATTAGTCTCTTCACACACACAGCACACACAAAGTGGTACATTTCCATTGTCCCCTCTGCCATCTATTACAAGAATTCCCATGCAAATTCAAATTAGGTAAAACTATTTACAATGATGTGTTATGTTAGGAATATTGTTTTAATAGAAAATCTTATTCATCATCATCATTGATGCTCAGCTGCCATTGTCACTGTCACCACCTATATAATGATACATTTCCATTCTCCCCTCTTCCTTCTACTCATTATGTGAATCTCCATGCAAATTCATATTAGTTTTAAAATAGGCTTAATCTTTAAGAATCCCTTTGTTTGGTCAAAATATATGTTTAAAAATTAAGTTGTCATGTCCTTTTTTACTTTCTCTTTACATGCTATGTGCATAGTGTATAGAGAAGGTATTGCACTCCACCAAAAAATTTGATACAGAGATTTCACCGGAAATATATGTTTTAGGGTCCCCTGTATCCAAAAAAAGTATTTTCAGAAAAAGGTCTGTGTGGGTGTGTATCCGTGTGTCTGTGAACACGATAACTCAAAAACGAAAAGTCGGTAAAATACCAAACTTGGTGTTTAAGTTTAGTATCTTCCAGGGATGCAACACGAAGATTTTAAAAAAAATCCCCCCACCCCAAACTACCCTTTACATGGAACTTTTTTTCGAAAATTTTGATTTTCTAAAAAATGGCTCTAACGATTAAACGATTAAAATATCGTATATTAAAGATATTTACCTGACAAATAAAATGTATATTTTGAATTTTCTGGGAATAGCCTCTGAAGACTAACTTTATTCTGGGTCAATTTTACGGAATTTTGCATAACTGCTAAACCGTAAGAGATGGACAAAAACTTACCACACAACAAATGTAGAGCACCTTAAAACACACAATTTATGTTATATAATTTTTTTCGTGGAGTTGATTGTTTTTGAGATATTCCTTGTTTTTGGTTTCAACTATAAAAATTTATACTTTTCACATACAGGACTTTGTGAACTCGTGTCCATACAAACAAAGGAACTTCAGTCGCAGAGCAATCAGCTTTTGACTATCACTTTAACCTACGGTACCCCCTTATTTCGCTTCTACTAACAAGAAATTATTTCGCTTCTACTAACAAGGAAGCAAGTAATAAGACTATTTCTGATAATTTTTGCTCCATTAGATGAAGTAAATAGAATAATTTGTTGCAGTGATATAGAGAAAGGCATGTGAATGGAACATATCAGATTTTTTATATACATGATAGGCTTAAATCAAAAATTAAGTTCTGTAAAAAGTGGGTGGTCTTGCATTTAAGGTTGTCCAATATTTGGATAAATAGTATTTGCTCTTGCTAGGGAGGCAGAAATTTATAAGCCATAAAGCAACATCTACACTCATACCAGGAAACTTGTCAGTGGGTCAAAGCTGATGGTGCCTCTGAATCATATTCAAAGGTATTTGTAACAACAGTGAAGACAAATATAAAGTTCCATTTGGTATTAAATTTGATTGTTAAAATATTGTAAGTTCAAAAATAAATTAATGAAAGTGTTTATCATAGCTTACCTTGAACTATAGCTGGATGTTTCACTTGCACTGTAACTTGACACAGTAGTAGACTGAGAAATAGAGTTTCGATTCACAACCTTTGTGACATCCTCAAGAATGTTTACTAAGATATCCTGCTGCATCTGCTTTAAATGTCGCAGCAGACAGCTGACATCAACTTCCTGGCCATTTCTATTTTCAAGTCTGCCAAAATTAAGTATAACAATCTGAACAATTGAAGCTCATACTCCCTGAATCAGGCTTGTAAAATGCACCTTCTACATAATAAACTAGAGACAAAGGACATTCAATAAAGGCTTAATAAATGTTTTTATTCTATAGAAGAGTATGATGCATGATATTTTCAAGGCATCTTTATCATATGATACTAAGAAATAATTATAGAAGGGTATATTTTATATTTATACAAATTAACAAAATAAGATTTTTTGGAAGTTTATAAGTAAATTTGCTTTATAAAAACAGAAAATTAAACAATTTTTAAGCATATAGAATACATAACTTTCAATATTTATTTAAGCACTCATTTAAGGGCATTTTTAAGTTCAAAACAAATCTTTATGTGAAGGGTTACAGAAGTTATTCCATTTTGTTTATGTACCTACATTTTTATTGTCTTTTTAGTGAGGGTAAGGAATAGGTGGTTCCAAAAATGAATTCAGGTTTTAATAATTTTATGCATTTGGATCATAATCATGCATTAAAATATTGTTTAGTAAAAAGCATTACAAAATAGGATTTTCACAACTATCGCCCCCCTTAACACGAATTGTGCCGTATAATAAGAAATATACCTACAAACTGTCGACAAACTTCACGAGAATGGTGTAAAAAAAAAAAAGCATTAGAGGAAGGACAAAAACTGTACTACTAATTTTAATACTATTTTCTATTTGTTATTAATTTATTGTTTCTATGATAACAATAATCAACACGTAAAAACCAAGAAAGTGAGAAAACTCTATTGTAGTGATTTGTTTCTGATAGGTACTACATTATTTTTCTACTTTTTTTTTAATTTAAAATGAATTCAAATTTAGATAAAATATACATTTTCTACAAATAACTAAACATTCCATCTTTACAGAATTCCACTCCTCAATAGTGCACCTTAATTTTTTATTTCATATGTAAATTAGCCATTCATTTTACAAGCATGGTTTTGGCTTCAGACTATCTAAAGGTTAAATCACCAGATTTTAAGGTGCCCTCTTGGCAACTTCTAAGCGATCATCTCTGCTGATGATCAACATCAGTTTAAACTGTGCAACAGGTTCAGTGTCTTTGAAACTGTTGCGCACTTCTCAAACTCCCCTGAGCAGATTTTGGATGAGGTTGCAGAAAAAGCAAGGTTTTATTGCTGGATAGTAACCATGTGAGGGGGATAGCATCCCTGCTAAAAGAGGATTTGGCGAATGATTTTGATGTATTAGCTATAGTTAAACTTAGTACTGCACTTTCTGATGTCACTGAAGATCTGGTAAAACTAACTTCTGGTTTTACTAGGAATGATCATGTTATGATAGGGGGTGTCCTAGGGTATAACCTGGATAGAGATTGTAATTATATTACTGAGAGATATCTGTATGGCATCAGTAAGACCAGCAGCCATACCAACGTGGAATTCATTAAGATTTTTTCAGAGGCATGACAGGCCACAGTTTCATAGGAAGGTGAGGGATATGAATCTGCAACTTGAAAGTGCCCTGTTAAGTCCCAACACTTTTCACATTGATAGAGAACAGATAGAGAGATATAGACATATGATAGATGTCACTAGCATTAACAGTCATGGTCTGCACCTTAGGTAAAAGACAGCTTTTACAGCTAATTGCTGACAGAATTAAGCAAAGAATTCCTGTAGTCAGGCAAAATAGGGCTTTTTAAATTAGATAGGGTCCTCAGGCATAAGAGATATCTAAAGAAAATATATTCAAATAGAAAATAAATTCATTAACAATATTAATGCACAATATTTAAATGATGCTAAGTACTCTCTCTGCATATTTCACCAAAACATGAGAGGTTTGAGAAACAAGGTAGATGACCTTTCCTTTAGTCTGACTTCAGAAAAAATACAGCCAGTTGATAGCCTAGTAAAGAAGTTCCTCTGCCAGAGAAGAAACCGCAGGCAACTACATCCAACAATGGCAGTCAGACCACAGAGGTTGAAAATGGAAGCAACAGCTCCCGAAACTAGTTCCTCATAAATAAAAGTGTAAGTGACTGGCCCCACATAATATTCTCACATATATTTTGTTTATCTTAACATCATTTGACAAATAGGAATGCTTGTCAATTTCATTACATAGGTACTCTTTAGGAACAGCTTTTCCAAGACAAAATTTACAAAAGAATGGGGTTTGCATATATTTAAGAGATGATGTTCCTCATAAAGATGTAAATGTTTCTAACTTCTGCAGTGACCAGGACATAGAAATGTGTGCAGTCCTACTAATTATAGATTAAGTTAATCTAATAATAGTAGCTTTAAACCGATCACCAACAGATAATTACAAAACATTTAAAAAGCAACTAGGAGTCTCCTTAAATTTTTTATTTAAACTAAAAGAGAATTAATAATTAGGGACATAAATATTAATTATTTGACCCCTAGTCTTTGGAAGGATCAAATCAATTCCATTTTTGCAACATACAACATATCTCATACAGTAAACTTTCCTACAAGAACTCAAAATTCCTCAGCTACAGAAATACACAATGTATTTATAAACACATACAGAGAATCAAATCACATACAACTGTGCCATTCACAAATGGCCTATCAGATCATGAGGCACAAATATCGCACATTAAAGAAGTGAATTTAAAAATAAAAGTTAGGTATAAATGTAAAAAGCCTAAAGAAATGGATGAAAATAATCTAAGAAGTTTTAAGTACTGGAACACAAATCGTGGATTGAAATTTATGTAGTAAAGGGATTAAACTACAAGCTCAACAATTTTCTAATATATTTAAAATTCACTTTGAAGCACGCTTTCCAGTGAACAACATCGAAGTGCAAATCTACTATAGGAATAGCCCCTGGATCACGTTAGGTATCAAAACTATATCAGGAAATGAAATATAATAACCCAAACTTAAAATGCTCAAGGAAACAATATGGGCAGCTAAGATGTTGCATGATAAACAAATATGCAATTCATAACACAAAATAAAAACCATTTGGAATATAATAAAAAGAGAAACATGTAGGTGCTCTCAAGAAAGTCCCACAGTAATACTAATATATAATACTGAGAATCTAGTAATTTGTGATCCACAGAAAGTTGCAAATATTTTCAACAATTTCTTTTTTGATGTAACAAACAAATTAAATTTGAAATAAGGAATCAGAACTAAATTTTTTGATAAGATCCCTGAATTTAACATTAATTTGACAACTCCTTAGTAAATCATTAACATAATAAATTAGACCACAAACTCTTCCAGATATCCTGAAATAACAAGCAAAGTTTTAAAAGCATGTTCATACCAAATTAGCATTTTTCTTAGTTATTTATGTAATGAATCCCTGAGACAATGAAATACTCAATTGTCAAAATCCTTTTCAAAAAAGGCAGAAAGGAAGAAGTTGCAAATTACAGACCAATAGTATTCTCAAAAGTATTTGAGAAATTAATGTTTAACATTATGTATAATTACTTGGAAAATAGCAATCTATTTACTTGAGAACAATTTGGATTTAGAAAAGGAATATCAACAAGCAATGCAATTTACACACTTGCATATGAAGTGTTAACAGTTTTAAATGACAATTTATATGTGGGAGAAATTTTCTGTGACCTAGCAAAAGCTTTTGACTGTGTAAACCATGAGATTTTGATTGTGAAACTACATGGAATATAGTTTTATAAAATAAAAACCCAATATTTAAATTGGTTTATATCATATCTAGAAGAAAGAAAACAAAGGGTTGAAATTAGCAACCACAATCAATATAACAACAGTATCTCAGATTGGAAATTAATAAAACATAGTGTTCCCCAAGGGCTAATTTTGGGTCATCTGTTATTTTTAATTTACATAAATGACCTGCCATTGTACATAAAACATTGCTCGAATATATCTATTTGCAGATGACACCAGTGTTCTAGTAACAAGTAAATGTTTAAATGAATGTGTTTTAAAATTAAATTATGTTCTAAACTGTATGGCAGATTGGTTTAAAGCAAACAAACTTTCAGTAAATAGGAGTAAAAACATAGATTACACTCAAACTTCACTCTTGAAATAAAGTAACTTATTTCAGATATGTTTCGGTGGCTTTTGCCACAATTTTCAACGGAGATTCACTGATGAAACTCGTGGTAGCGGCCTGTAGAGGTCTCTCTTCCGAATAGATGAATTTTGAGATGAGTTCATTTGTTTGTGGAATGTCAAAATTTATGACCTTGTTTTTGTTTTTTAAAATTAACAGATTTTCCCAAACCGTTAATCCTATTGGATTCTGTACTAATTTTAATAGCTTGGGCTCGCTGTGAAAATTATGGTTTTGAGTCCAAAAATGATGTGCAACAGCTGAATTATCTATCGGTTTGTATTTTAAATATCTCATGTGTTCTTTAAAACGTTGTCCAATGTTTCATTTTGTTTTTCCTATGTATACCTTTTCACATTCCTTGCAGCTGATTTTATATATCCCTGATTATTTCAATGGGGGAATTTTATCTTTTGTGTTTGTATGGAGGAGGTTTCTTAAACTGTGCTTATTAACTGGGGCAAGGTTGATGTTCCATTTTTTGAAAATCTTTTGAAATTTTTGGTGTGCCAAAGGGTGTTAAGTAAATTTTTGGTGCGCCAAAGGGTGGTAAGTAAATTTGTTGTAGCTAGTTTCTGCTTTGAAAAGACAAAAGAAGTTAAATTCACAACAAAACCATTCATCAAAATAGGGATTAGTGATGTGTAATTATAAGAACCTAATGAAATAAAATTCTAGTATTTTAATAGATAAACAGTTAAATTGGAAGTCACATATTAACTACATCACACAAAAACTTAATGCAGCATTCGAGCTCTGGTTAACCTTCATTCAAAAAATACACTAAAGTTAGTTTATTTTGTGTATTTTAATTCCACAATGGAGTATGGAATAATTTATTGGTGTAGTTCAGTGGATAGTAAATGTATATTTCTAGTACAAAAGAAAGTTATACGAATAATGTGCAACATACATAGTAAACAGTTACGCAAAGAACTCTTATGTAAACTGGGTTTTCTAACATTACTCTGTGCACACATATTATCCATTTTAAAACTTTATGCTGATAACCAACATAGCTTTATAACGAACATGGAAATACACATTTTAACACCAGGTAAAAGGGAAATGTCCATCATTCCTAATGCAAAACTCTCTTGCTTACAGAAAGTTGTATACTATGAAGCAATAATAATTATTAAATATTTAATGATTTCCCCAGTAATCTCAAGGAAAAAGTTAGCAACTACAATATTTTTAAAGCTTCTCTTAAACAGTACCTTTGTGATAAGTCATTTTATTCTGTAGAAGGACTTAAATCAATAATCAGCTTAATTCTTTTCTTGTAATGTTAGCATAAAGTGAAGTGACACAGGCTATTAAAGCCAAGTGAAGTGACTTTCTGTTTAGTGTGCATACTTAATATTTTTAGAATATACATCTTAATATCAAATTTTGACACTCTTTACATTCAATGTACCCATATTTTTATCTAAAAATGCACATTTTAATACCAAATGTGGACATTCTGTACATATAAGTAAGAATGTAAACAGTAAGTGATAAGACAGATGACTAAAAATTAAGTCAATTTTTTGTTTTGTTTAGTAAATGCTATAATAAATGAACTAGAAAATTAATATTTATTGCATGTACGTATTTTAGTGCTGTAATTTGAAATATATACTTTGTATATGTAGTTTTGAGAGTAATAAATAGCAATTTAGAAATGACATTAACAAATTGTTTATGTATGTATTTAATATTCTCAGAATTTAGATCTTAACATTAAATTTACAAACCTTTGTAAATAATAATGCACACACTGTAGACTGCAAAAGCCAGTGATATAATTTTTAAAGTTTGATACATTCTTAACTTTTAATGCACTTGTAATTGCATTAATTGTAATATGAGAACTTTGAATTTTATATACTTGGTGTGTTTAATTTGTATGCTTTGACTATGTTCAAGGCGTGCTTGGCCATCATGAACCTACAGAATGCAACCTAATCTAATCATAAAAATAAAATTATGAGGATGCTTTTGTTATGTCAAGTGATACTATGAAAACAGTTTATATGACCAGGGCACTTTGAGACAATCAATTTTGCATATAGTGTTTACATCCAAGTTTCAGCATGGCATGACCATAGATACTGAGACTGAAATTCCATATCCATGAAATCTCCTCAATATTATTTATTTGCCAATAATATTATTAATTAGCACGCGGGTCACGTAAGTTGTTCGCTCAGCCAACTAGCAAAAAGCCAGGTGTGGCTGATGTGTATATGACCAATGGGCTACGTCACGCAGTCTTGTAACCGAGTAGTGGGGTTTATGGATGTTCGTTGGTAGATCGCTGGATTAAACTCGTCCACTCTATTTTAGGACAGTGAGGTGACTAGAAGTGTTTATAGAAGTCAGCGAGCAGCAGTGGGGAATTAGGAGCAAAAACTCAGATTAGTTTATTCCGTGTTGTATTATGGGGACATGGCCTAGAAAGATCAGTAACAATCACCAGTGAAAGATTTAACGCGGCAACCAAATAGTCATCCACATTTTACTGAGGTAGCAATAAAACTTTAATTCATCAAGTCCATCTTGCTATATTTCATTTAGTATATATTCCCAACACCTCCACAATTGCAGGAATTGCTGTTTCTCTCCCAACCCCAAGATCGTATAGTTTTAAGCACCCAAAACTGTAAGAGTCATGTTAAATACAATAATAGCTAGTGGGGTTGGAACCGGTAAGTGGTGCTAAACATTAACAAGGAATCTGGAATTGCTGTTTCTCTCCCAACCCATAGATCGTATAGTTTTAAGCACCCAAAACTGTAAGAGTCATGTTAAATACAATAATAGCTAGTGGGGTTGGAACCGGTAAGTGGTGCTAAACATTAACAAGGAATTCGGAAGTTCTAGGCATCCGCCTGGTATAGAAGCCGAGGACATCGCAGTACCATCCCAGAACCACCTCATAAAGTGGGGCAAACCACCTCAATACAAATCATATGACATATTGTATACATAATTCTGTTCTGCTGCTTCGATTGCTCCTATTCAGTGAAAAATATGTATATAATAAAATAAATAAATATTATTAACCACAAAAATTTATAAGTAACTTCTATATATATATTTTACACATTGTTATATTCAAAAACATCACCAATTTTATTTTCTTCTGTCATATTAAGTTAAAAATTGAGTATTTATTATTTGCATATTAATTACAAAATAATATTAATTCAGGTATTACATCAACCACCATGCAATTGGAACTTTTTCCCACTTTTCATGCCGTGACTTTAAAACATTTTAAGTGATTGTCTTCTTATCATGTTTTGTGACTTGGAAATAATTTTGTGTAGAAGTCTTAATTATCTAGTTTTTCAGTTCTTATGTATGCTACTAAACTTAGACCTAATAAAGCGGGGCAGTCTTCAGAATCGACAAAACTCAGTTACAGCTGTTTCTAATATAGTGGTTGACCAGACCATCGGGTGGCTGGAATCAACTGGTCAGTTTTTCTTTTCTTATGTAGGTAATCAGTTTCATGTTAAGGGGATAGTTAATTATAAAATATTGACCAACATGAAATACTTATCAAAACTGTGACTAGTTGCTTACAAGAAACATTTTTTTAAATGAAAAATAAAAATACTGCTCTAGCTGGATTAATGGTATCCTATGTTTACTAAAATTAAGCATTTTTATCAACACAACATAATCTAATAAAGAAGCAGCAAAAATTGGATTTATGATGTAATTTGAAAACAGAGAAATTCTCCCTCTCTGGCTCGTCGTCCAGTGTATTCTACTAGCTGCTTGATGTTGTCATGCATGTTTCTTAACTTGATTTGGCCAACAGGAGTAGTTTTGTTGCTCCTATCTACCATTAACTTTTTTGGAATTCAATAAATATGTACATATTGTGTTATGAAGAACAAATAATTTAACACATGCAGGATTGTCTGGTTATTATTGCTAATTTTCATAGTGCATACAGAATATTGTGTTCCACCCAAATTGATGCCAAGATTTTCTGGGAATATATGTTTTGAGGTGCTCTGTGTCCAAAAACAGCATTTTTAGAAAAGCGTGGCCAAGCATGTGTGGGTGCATGTGTGTGTATGAAAGTGAGACAGAGAGCTCGAAAATTAAAAGAACATTAAATACCAAACTTGGTGTATTTTTCACAGATGCGAAAAAATCCTCTCCATCCCAAACTATCTTTCATATGAAAACGTTTTTGAAAATTGTTTTTCTCAAAAATGGTTCTAACGATTTTGATTCAAGTACTGTATGTTAAAGATATATACATAACAAATGAAATGCATATCTTGAATTTTCTGGGAATAGTCTCTGAACACCTATTCGTTCTGGATGACTTTTGCATAACTGGTAAACCGTATGAGATAGACAAAAAAATGTAGATCTTGATAAAACACAGTTCATATCATATATATATATATATATATATATATATATAATATATATATTATTTTTTTTTGTAGAGTTGACTGTTTCTTAGATATTCCTTGTAATGTGTTTCAATTTTAAGCTAAGTAACTTCTCTCAAACTTTAAGTCACCTTTCGTTTTAGTGCTGGCCATGCAAAGAGAGCTCAACTTCAATTGTTCATACAGAGCCCAGCTTTTAAAAGATTTGAGTGTTGCCTTAGCCTAATGCATTCCCTTATCTCCCTACTGCTTAGAGGGAAGCAAGTTATAAGACGATTTCTGCTATGTTTAACTTGATTAGCATAATATAGATTAAAAAAAGATTATTAGTATACAATGGTTCCACCACTTGGCATTACTTCTATACGCGGGTAGTTTTGTTATTTCGTCATTAGAGCCGCATTGTAATTACTTACTGGTCTGTTAAAAACATTTAGGGCCCTAAGCTGCAAAGTGTAGCCCAACGTGGAGGGCCCTAAGCCGCAATGCGTAGCCGAGGGATATTTTTTATAAGTTGAGGAGTGTAGCAGTTGCGGCCGAAGGCGACAAGGTGTAGACGGATCTGTGAAGCTAAAACCCCAATGTTCCCAAGAAGAAGTCAAAATTTTGGCAATCTGGCAACTTTCACATCTCAACAACTTAGCGCATGTGTGCGTGCCACACGCATGTCAGTATATGGGTGGTGGAACCGTCGTATAGCTTTACCAAAAAATGTACTGTTTCATAAGAGTACAGAAAATGATGTGATTGGAAGCCTCTTTTTTAAATATATTCAAGAATTCTAAAATCCAAAGATATTATAAAACTTACTTGATGATTTTCTGCGAAGCCCAATACAAAATATTTATTTCCATGAACTCTGCATCTAACATTTCCAAATGATGACCTTTCTGTGCAGCTTCATCATATACACGCTTTACAAGCTGTTCCAAATCACTCGCTGTTAGAAATTCACACATGTAATACAGAGCTTTCCGCATTCCATCCACAAATAAAGATGACTCAGGACGATTTGGTAAAAATCTTTCCACAGCATCGGGAACACTTAGACCCATTTCTTGAACAGTTTTGAAGTTCTGCACAATACACAGAGCTTCCACACATTTATTTTGCCATCCTTCTTCTAAATCAACACTAGTAACCCAATCGGCTAATAATCCATCTGGGCACAGGCTACCGGCATGATATGCTTGCAGAGCTAAACGCAACTTTTGCAATGCATATTCTATGTTGTCATGCAACAGGAACATTAAAGACACCTGCACAAAAGAGCATTATAATAAATATTATGTTCTTGCAAAAAGTGATTATTTAAATTAGCTACTTTTTGTTATGAGCACTCTCTTAAAGAGAAAGATCAGAGATCTGCCCTATTGAACTGATTATTTGCCTATTGTATTATTAAAAATTTCCTCCGTAATAAATAGTGGAGTGAGAATATAGGAATCTTCTAAAATAGTTCTTGAAAATTTTAAATTAGTCAGGATTGCCTAATAATTTTAGGTAGCATGAAAGGTTATTATAAATTATTTATTGCAGAACAGTAACATCCTTTTTGGAGCAGTTGTAAGCTATTTGCTGGTCTAAGCAAATCACTTGCATTCCTTGTATTGTGGTCATGCACAGCAAGATTTGTTATGAAATTATTGTTTCTAATTATCTGCATAATAGCTGAAAAAAGAATACTTATGCGTATTCATAGCAATAATAATAATAATTTGTTGGGTTTTAAATCAGGGCCTACATGAATGAGAAAGTCTAACACCATTGATAATGAATATGGATTTTTTTTCTAGTATAAACGCTTGTGTGCTAAACTGCCCCAGAAGATTCCACATTGCAAAAGGGAGTGAAACTAAGAAAAATATGCTCTTCTTAAAGGATCTTGGTATTATTAATTTGTAAAAGTTCTTCAGCAGTGTTCAATGCAATTTCTTACGCTTTTTTCTAGTTCATCTAATCTGTTACTTGCATACAATCTTTTGTACTTCACAAGTAAACTTGTGCAATATTAGGTTTGGATACATGGAGGCCACAAAGATTTACTTGCTAATTATACTAGGAGTTGATGATCATGATGATGAGGATAGATCCAGTTTATCAATTTATACATTTGATTTTGGATTTATCCAGTCTTAAAGTAAAATACATATACATGGTACATACACAACACACTAATATATTTTAAAAATTAGTTTATAATTCATTTAGACAATGCATTTAATCAACAAATACTCTTTTAATTTGGGTTTAAATTTTGGTTTTGTGATATCTGTCAAGGATTTAATTGAGCTAGGTGTTTATTATATAATTTAATACATCTAATACTAATGTCCTTTTTACTCACACACTTACTTATATTCTATATTATGTGATAGTCATCACTGCTTCCTGTACTATAATTCTGAACTTGAATGTTTCTTATCAGATCAAGCCTATTGGTTACAAATAGCATAGTTGTATATACATACAAAGATTAGACAGTAACAAGTTTTGATTAATGAATGTTTCCCTGCATAATTTCCCTTATTTTAGTGTTATGCATCAATATGATATACTTTCTTTTTTAGAATTAACAATCTGCCATATGATATTTTGTGGTTGCACCCCAAATTTCAATCCCTAAATTAAAGTGTGGATATATGTATCCATACTAAATGACCTGGAACTGTGCAGAGAGACATTCATCAATCAAAACTTGTTCACTGATTTAGAAGGATTAAATTATAGAATAAACTCACCACTGATGTACATAACCCAGCACTGTATAAGGGATGATCAGAAACTAAGGTTACAAGGCCCATATTCTTGGTGTTTCATCTTTCACAGCGAACTTAAGTAGTATGCAATAATTCAGTTGGCAATGTGCAGATTTTCAGCCACCTGTCACTTACAGCACTACTGCAATGTAAACACAAATAGTGACTCCTTTGGAAAACTGGTCTTATGAAGATATCCGTTCAGTTATTCAATTTCTGTGGGCAAATAGTGTACCAAAGCTGATAATTACCAGCAGCTGGTAGAGGTTTATGGAGAGACTGTAATGTCTCACCAGCATGTCACAGAATGCTGTTAAAAGTTTGCGACCAGTAGAGAAAACATCACCTACAAGAATCACTGTAGTCGACCCAGCATGGCATCCACAGATTTGAACACAGCTTGTGTGGAGGAGCCGATTCAGAACAACAGGAGAATCACATTATGACATATGGCGGTTGAACTGGGAATGTCTTTTGGAAGCATTTATCACATTGCTCACAATATTCTGTAGTACTGGATAATTTATTCCCCATGTATTCCACAAAATCTGTCCAACCAATACAAGGAGAAGTACATGGGAGCAAGTCTGCAACTTTTGCAACGGTTCTCCACAGAAGGGCACATTTTTTTTCACCACATTGTCACAAGTGATGAAACATGGATCCACCACTATATTTCCAGCAGTAAGTGGACATCAATGGAATGGAAACTGCCTCTTCTCAAAGACAAAGAAGTTTAAGGTGGCCAATCTGCCAGGATGATGATGGTCACAATGTTTTGGAACAGTGCGGTTGTCATACTTGTGGAGTTTTTGAAAAGAGGGTACATTGATTGATCTGTGAGGCCATGACATGATTGCTCAAAGCAATCAGGAGGAAATGGCCATGACTCATCATCCAGGATGGCATCTTCCTTCACGACAATATGCGACCTCATACAGTCCAGAAGATCACCACACTGTTGAAGTAATTTCATTTGGATATTATCGACCACCCTTCCTACAGCCCAGATCTTGCTCCAAGTGACTTTCATCTTTTTCTTCACTTGAAGGAACATCTAGGAGGCAGGTAACTTGCTTTTGATGAAGAAGTGCAACACTTCACGATAACGTGGCTGAACGTGCAAGGACAGGATTTTTATCAGCAGGGAATATTCAAACGCATCCCACAAAACGACAAGTGCCTCACTGATATGGAGACTATGTGAAAAAATAATATAATGTATGTACTATCAGATGGCTATATTGTTTGTACAAAACAAAATACACTTGTTTCACTATAGATTTTGTAACCTTAGTTTCTGGTCATTCATTGTAATTGCACTGATCAGTGAGCTGAAGAACTTATGCACCTTAGTAAAAGCATTATAAGAACATGTTGATATATACAGAAACAACTGGGAAACATTTCCACCACCTTTTGTAAGCACTAAAACTTAAAGTTGGCTGCTCTAATCACAGGTCTATAGGCAAGCACTGACAGTGTCCATGGCAACAGGATTCCACAAGGAGCATGGTGATCAAAAGTACATCTACATGTTTATTTTAAAAATGTTACCTCAATATTTTTTATTGTGCAAGTGCATTACTATGATGGCATGTCCGTGTAGTTTTATGAGTGTAATTATTTCAAAATCAACAAAACTAGAGTTGTACCACTGTTATCTTTTTATTATTGCTGTTTTGAAAAATACTTTACCTTTTCATAGAAATCAAACTCATCCTGCTTTTCTATGATAAAATCTTTTGTTACTATTTGGGAGTAAGCAATTGTAGAACAAACATTTCTTACACCATGTGCATCATGCACTAAACTTTGATTTCCACCTTCACTTTCAATAAAAACTTCATTAAAAATAGAGGATATTTTTCTCTCCATTTCTCTGTAAACAGAAGCACATAAAATGGAAGTATTATATTGTTTTGGAGTACACACATGACTATACACAAAATTATGGTTAATATTTTAAAGATTATATTCTTGTATATAAGAATATCCATTAATTACAGTTTGGAGCTTTATTTAGTGTTGCTCTATATCCTGAGTTCTCCAAGATATACCTGGAATGTCTCAGTTTTGCAGGAATTCATAAAAGTTCCCACAAGACACTTTAATACTCTAAAATTCAATGGTATAGCAAAATCAATCAAAAGATGCTTTTAGACATCATCTCTATTACTATTCATGACTTTAAAATGTTGATTTTCAAGAGAGAGTATCAATTCAGTAGTTTTTTCTCAGCAGTATAGTCAGGTATTAAGTTAAAAGAGTATACCATATTTCTAATAAATCAGAATAACGTTTTAAAAATGATTTAATTTATGATTTACTGAACCATGTTTCAGAGTAGTTAAGCAGTTGCCAAGTTTTAGTAATCCCAATTATGTATGACTGTACCATGGCCAAATGGTTAGACCACTCACCTCTCACCAAGTTGGCCCGGGTTCAATCCCAAGCAACCACATGTGAGATTTGTGGTGGACAAAGTGGTGCAGGGGCAGAATTTCGCTAGTTTCCCCTGCCTTTGCATTCCACAGGTGCTCCATCTTTATTCCATGCATCATCAGTGTCATTGCCGCAGGTAGTAAAAGTGGATGTTAAACACTATTTAACAAAAAATGTATTCCATTCACATGACTTTCTCTACATCTCTGCAACAAATTACTGTTAAAAACTTTATGCTTCTATTTACTTCATGCTCATCAATAAAAAAAATAGCAGAAATAGTCTTATTTGCTTCCCTGTAAGTAGAAGTGAAATAAGGGAGAACCACAGAGTAAAGTGATAGTCAAAAGCTGATTGCTATGTGACAGGTTCCTTTGTTTGTATGGAGTTGACAAATTCCTGCATGAGAAAAGTATGTTTTTAAAGGTGAAACAAAAAACAAGGAATATCTAAAAAAAAAAAACGATCAACTCCACGCAAAAAATGTATATAACATAAATTGTGTCTTTTAATGTGCTGTACATTATCTGTGTGGTAAGTTTTTGTCCATCTCTTAAGGTTTAGCAGTTATGCAAAATTCCATACATTTCATCCACAATAAAGTGGTCTTCAGAAGCTATTCCCAGAAAATTCAAGATATACATTTTGTCAGGTAAACATATTTAATATAGGATATTTTAATCAAAATTGTTTGAGCCATTTTTGAGAAAATCAAAAATTTTGAAAAATATTCCTTGTATAGGGTGGTTTGGCTTGGGGAGATTTTTCTCAAAACCTTAAGTGTTGAGGATCTTAAGTCGTAAAACATAATCCAGTCTTAAGGCACAAAGTGTTACTGTGGGATGTTTTGTATAAGTAGAGGAGTGAACAATGCAAAATTGCAGAGTAACAACAGAGCTGAGGGGTCTGCTCAACTAAACCCCAATTATCCCTGGTGGTTTTGACTAACGCTTTCTCTAAGTTTTTATATACCTTCAACACCATTAAAGGTATCAAAGAAATGCCAAGGGTTTTTTTTTTTTTTAATTGACATATTTCCAGTTATGGTACTAAACGTGGGAATAGGTTTTTAAAAAAGTAATCTTTTGCAAAGATGTATCCATGATTTATAACCATTCTTTAAAATTGTATTATGTACAACTTTAAATTGAGCAATTAAAATGCAGAATAAACCTATAAGGCATTGAATGGGGATCAAATGAGTATGTGTTTATTCATTCTTTAAACTATTGTTCAACTCCAACTACCTAATAGGGAGACGTAATTGGGGGCAACGCCCACATATTAATTTGTACTATTGGCAATAAAATCCATAAAACAGGTTTTGCAAATTATCTAAATTTCGTTTAGTTATTGTGCATCCATGTTTTTGCACTCACTCGATGGTAAGCTATTATCCTCCCTTAATATCTCGAAGACTGCTGGGGGGCATCTGCTATTTACGATACTGCATTCACTTCACAAATGTTAAACGTTCTTAAATAGCTCTCACAGGACTAAGTCCGATACATTACTCTGCGTACGTTTCACAAACTCAATTTGAAAGCTTTATAAGCTTATAATTTAGAAATGGATGTACACATGACATCTCCGACCTCAACTGAAATTGGGATTTCCAACTCCTGGTTACACGCTTTGCATGCGAAATTTGCCATAACAACTGCACAGCTATACGCGGATATCCTATGTAACTTGTTTATTCATATATAACGCCAGAGGCCTCTGCAACGAGATTTGCTAAATGTAACGATATGATTGGCTCATTACTAAATGACGTGGTCGTCTGCTCTGTTGCGGCAAACATCTGTTGAATCTGTCAAATAGGCAGTTACCATAAGATTTAGTTTTAACAAAATAAAATGGAGAAGAACGGAAAATTTGCAATTTACGCAACGGGTATATTTGCATGCTACTTTTACTACGGCGTACTTCAAGAAAAAATCACTCGGGGTAATTATGGAGAAGGAGAGAACCAAGAGAAGTTTACATGCATGTTAGCTCTGGTGTTTTTTCAGTGTGTGGTGAACTACGTGTATGCCAAAATAATAATGGCTACAGTAATGAAACAAGGAGAAGACAATACCAGAATGTTATACTATTCATCAAGTGCCCTTACATATTTGCTGGCGATGGTATGCAGTAACATAGTACTACAATGGGTGAGCTATCCCACTCAGGTAGTAGGGAAATCCGGTAAACCCATACCCGTCATGGTTTTAGGTGTACTTCTTGGAAAGAAAAACTATCCATTAATGAAATATCTGTTTGTGTTGCTCATAGTTGTGGGTGTAGCACTATTCATGTATAAAGACAGCAAGTCGGGTAGTGTAGAAACATCAGTGGGCTTTGGTGAAATACTACTATTACTATCACTTGCCATGGATGGTCTGACGGGTGCTATTCAAGAAAGAATGCGTAGTGAGCATCAAACAAAATCAGGTCATATGATGCTGAATATGAATCTCTGGTCCATTCTTTACTTGGGTGTAGCCATTTTATTTACAGGAGAGGGTCTTGCTTTTCTGAGCTTTGTACAAAGACACCCAACAGTTATTTGGCAACTTGCAACTATCTCATTAGCAAGTGCTCTTGGTCAGTTCTTTATTTTCCTAATGGTAAGCGACTTTGGACCTTTGCCCTGTTCAATAGTGACAACAACTCGTAAATTTTTCACTGTCCTTGGTTCAGTTTTGCTTTTTGGAAATGTTTTATTACCAAGGCAATGGATAGCAACAGTTATAGTTTTTACAGGACTGTTTCTTGACAGCATGTATGGTAAGCCAGTTGTGAAAAAGAAATAGTTATATCGATACAGTGTGCAAGTTTTGTATTTCTCAAAATTGACATGTGTGTTAGCTTCATTTGAAGCTTTTCCATGACCAAGCTTTAGTGGAATCCTATGGCTGACATTCAGTGGTGCTATTGTAATGCAACTCGATATAAATGTCCCCCTCCCCTCCCTTAAGGAATTTTGTGAAAATAGTTTTAATTCACGTGTGCCTTTAATCTTATTGTTTGCACAAATATTTATTTATAGTGGCATTTAATGTAAGACATGACAAGAATGCAGAAAAAGTTTTCACATACAATAAGGAGTAAAAGTATGAAAAAACAGCATAATTTAATTGCATATACATAAGGCTCAGAAGTGTGACATCACCTATTTGTTTTGAGATTAAACTAAAATCAGTTTTTTCTTAGAATAAACCTAACCAAAACTTTTTCAAGTATTTGTTAATAGGTAGTGCTGTAATTTACTCTGAAAATAATGCTGGCACTATAATGTATTAGTGTGTAACATTCATTTGCATTGCTTATTAGAATAACAAAGGCCATTGAGGTATCTATTCATTTTGTGTCATGAGAAATGAAAGCAGATGTATATAAGGTATATCGCACACTTGTGCATATCTGACATATTTTTGAAAGAAAACCCCATACTTCATATTAACCATTGTCACATTTCTGGTTGACATATACTGTATTTATTCAGTAAAAAAAAAAAACTATATATTATGAAGTATCGTGCAAAGCTTCATAGATCTACAGATTTCTCTGATCAGAAATGCACAATTTTCATGCATATATGCAAATAATTCTACCTAATTAAGTAGAAGTTACCAATACATATTTTTGGTAATTCTAAAGATTTTCTAAATAGGTAACTACCAAAAGTTTCCTTTAATGCTCGAGTTCAGCACCTTGATAAAAGAAATTAAACATACATATACAAACTAATAAAATTCTCTTAATGCATTTGTATCTTTTTATGTGATGGAAAAAAGATTATTTTTATAATGTTTTTATTTGCAAATCATGTATTCTCATTCTCAAATAAACAATGGATGCTCACATATCTTAAGGACAGCTGCAAAATTATTCAACATTTAGCAGTTTAAAAAAATTAAATTACATTCATAAATAACATTACATATTTAATATTGTTGCTGCAAAAATAGTCAGCTGTTAGAAGCATATATTCACAAAAGTAGGAAATGACAAAATACAAACTACCAGATATTTTCAAAGCAGCTCAGAAAGGTTAACTTCATCAGAAGTCAAGTATGTACTATAATCCAGTAACTCAAATTGCTTAAATACATACATAATATTACAATCTGTAGATACTATTTTGAGATTAGACTCTATATCCAAGCTCTAGGATGTAGAGCAGTCGAGTATTACATTTATTCATACTTAATACATTTATTTACATATAAGAACTCTGACAATGAATTTTCAGTTTTGCATAATTTACAATTACATGTCTATTTCCAAAATCTTACTAGTACGCATGCGTTCTTAGAATATTCATGTTTATTATATTTACAATGTTAGATTATTACCAGTATTTTTTGATTGATTGAAATCCTCTTCTGTGTAGAAGATGTGAGTAGTAAGGTATCTTTTTAATTCTGATCTAAACTTGTTTTTGTTCATTTGCAATTCTTTTATTGGAGAGGGAAGTGAGTTAAACAATATTATTCCTTTGTAGTAGACCCCTTTTTGGAATGACTGCAAATTATTTGTTGGTCTATGTAAGTTTTGGCTATGTTTGGTCTCTTTGTTATGAATATCTGCATTTTTGAAAACTTTTCTTGGTATTTATTACAAATGACAGTTTGGCTAGAATATACTCACAGGCAATGGTAAAATTCCAAACATTTTGATAGGTGGTTTGCAGGGAGTTCATTGCCTTGTCCCTGCCATTATTCTGATTACCTTCTTTTTTACATAATGAACACTTTTTTAGCATCTACTGAAGTTCCCCAAAATATTGTTTCATAGGGCATCAATGAATGAAAATATGTATAATAAGCTGTTTTAGCAGGCTTTTATTTATAAGCTGAATTAAAGATTGGATTACAAAACATGCTGAGCTCAGTTTGGGTAAGATCTAGTCAATAAGGTGTTTCTAATTCATATTACGATTGTTCATAAGACTTAGGAATGTAATATTACAGGGTTCTGCAATCTGATTATTTTCATATTTTATCCTTAGGTCTGCAATGTTTTTATGCTTTGTACAAAAATTAATGAGGTTAGTTTTTCAAAGTTTATATGAATTTTGTTACTTTCAAACCAATCATTTAGTTTGTTGAAGATTTTATTGGATGAATCTGGGAGCTACCTGACATTGCGTTCTTTAATTATAATATTTGAGTCTTCCTAAAAAAGAACTAGATGTACATTGTTTATTACTGCAGGTAGATCATTTACATGTACTAAAAATAATAAGGGACCCAGAATAGAACCTTGTAGGATACCATGCTTTATTTCAGACCATTCAGAAAATGCATTGTTATTGTTTGAAGTAATAACCTTTTGCTTTCTGTTTGATAAGGAAGATGTAATCCATTTATACCCTTTGCCCCTAATACTATAGCGTGATAATTTTGAGAGAAGTATTTCATGACTAATGCAGTCAAATGCCTTTAATAGACCACAGAATATTCCTAGTGTATTAAGTTTGCCATCCAAGGACATAAGAATGTCATTAGTTAACTTGAAATTGGATCATTGGTTGATATACTCTTTCTGAATCCAAGCTGATGAATTAAGATAGGTATGATGGCTAAATAAAGTTTGTTAGTGTTTTAGAAGGTTTTAATCTTTGATTTCCCCACTACTATTAAAACAAAAGTAAATAAAATGTAACATCACAATAAACCTTTAACAGGAATTTTACTTTTTTGTACTATGCAATACTTTCCATTTAAAGAAATATTTAAAAATTGTGCAGATTAAGATTCTGTATGCAAATGATATGAGGGATGCTAAATGAATAAAATCTCTCCAATGTTAAAATTAAACTTTAAATCACATTTATTTTCATAGGTACATTATTTTAAATTTTAATTTGTAAAGAAAGTTAATACCAGTTGTGAAGCTCAAACAAGCATTTGTTAGCTCCATGGCGTAATATAAATATGTCTATATTTAGTTAATTTATAGACATGTTAAAACTTATTATAAATTTGTATGTATGTTTGGTTAGGTAAAAGCAATTTATTTGTCTCCATAACATGTATGAATCAGCATTTGGCATACAAAAGATTTGCTTTTAAATGTTTTATGCCACTGAAAAATTATGCTCAGGTACATCAAACATGCTATAAGCACATAGCCATAAAGTTTTTACTCTTAATAGAAATCTGCTCTTGTTACCTTTCATGTCA
The DNA here is from genome assembly GCA_030762935.1 of Hymenopus coronatus. Classification (NCBI taxonomy): domain Eukaryota; kingdom Metazoa; phylum Arthropoda; class Insecta; order Mantodea; family Hymenopodidae; genus Hymenopus; species Hymenopus coronatus. The sequence continues at coordinate 86,619,860 of CM060886.1, read as the reverse complement.
TGCATGATGTATAACATAAAAAACAGTGGGAATAGATGTTATTCCAACAGAATTCTCAAAGAAAGGTGTTTGAATGTGGAAAGGGTTATGCTTATTACAGATGAATTTAATGCAATAAAATTTGGTATTGTTTCCATATGCAATCTAGACTTGGTACTTTTGTTATTCTGCCATTAAAGCCACTTTGTAGTTACTTTCTGGTCTGTTATAAACTTTTAGGGGCTTAAGTCGCAAAGTGTAGCCAAGGGATGATTTTTATGAGCAGAGGAGTGGAGCAGTTGCTGCCAAAGGCTTAGACTGCACAGCTACAATAGGGCATAGCCAAAGGGATCTGTGAAGATAAAAACCCAATGATCCCAAAAAGAAATCAAAACCTCAGCGATCTAGCAGATTTCAAAACTGAACATACTGTTTTCAGCACTTTCAAATCTGGATCGCCTATGGAAATTTTACCTAAATACCAAAGGATATGTGCCAGACAACTGATGGAAAGCTATTATTCACTCAATATATATATATATATATATAGCTAATGTTGATAAATCAAATGCTAATATAGTATAGTATTATTATCAACTATAGGAAAAATGTTCAAAGGAATTTTAGCAAGAAGGGTACAAAAGTGGGGTTCTTTTAAGACCTTCAGAAGGGGGAGAAAAACAATTATTAATATTTTAATTATAAAAATATTAGCAGACAATTATTTAAAGAGGTAAGTGTATATGGCGTTTGTTGATTTAGAGAAAGCCTATTATGATGGAGTGGAATTGCAGATAGCAACATGGCAGGTTAAGTTTTAATGTAGAGTGTCTAGGGTACCTCACATCTGTTTGAGCTATTTTCAACAACTTCTTTTCATTTAAAAACTTAATTTACATTGCAGCACAGAGGCATTACCATTTTGTTCATCGAAAGATCCAGTTTCAGTGAATAAGCATTCATCCTATTCCTAACACCTATCCAAAAATATTTCACTCTTGAAGAGTCATTTCCTTTGCTTATATGTATCCTTTTTCACTGGACATAGTTTAAAAATTGGCCTGAGGTTTAAGATATTATGTGTAATGATATGCTGTTTTGTTTTAAGATGGCAACAATTCTTATCTTTATATGTACTACATAAAATATTACAATCATTACAGCTCAATTCATTCAGCATAAACACCATATTTCATGGGTTCAGTATGTAGGATTCATCCACTAAAATGTCAGAACATGTTGTTGCTTTATTTTACATAATTTTGGTAAAATCATAAAATCTAATGATATTCTCTATTTTCATTTCTGTATAATGAGTTTCATGCATTATTTAGCATTATTATTATGCATCTAGTAATAACGTGCTAAATAGCAAGAATGAGCATTTACTAAAAGTCACGTGTAAAATGTGCTCTATGACCAATATATGGTAAATTAACTACTAATCTGGAAAACTTGTACCTACCCTACAAAATATAACTTGGAGTGGTTCTGCAATAGCTCAAATGTGTAATTTAGTTTTTCCATGATAAAAAGTAATGAAGGAAAGATTACATAGACTGTATGCCCTCTAAAATAATTATGAATTAGAATAGCGCTTACAAGTTCTATATACACTATGAACTGCTTCTAGCATTTGAGGTTATAATATTCCCACAATTGAGTTTGCCTTAAAGACTTTCCAAATAATATAGGAATCAGAGAAGAAATGTTGATTACTTGGTGGAACCATTACTTGACTAACTCAGGTGGAAAGAGCATCTGAGAATCCATGGTTTTAATCCCAGCCACTAGTAATTTTTCAAATTTCAATTGGGAATTATTGCATATATGCTACTTTTTAACATGGTCGACCTAAACAGGAGGCTTCAGGATTATTGTGACTCAACAAAATAAAAATACAAAATTAAACTTGAAAAATCTTGGCCATGTCTGTAATGTTGTTATGGTAAACTTATATTAATAAATGCCTTTGAAAATACATGTTTCCAGTAGAGGCATATACTGCTACCAAGCTCTAGGCTAGTTTTTATAGATATAAATACTTGACAAATTACGTTTACATTTCCGTTCTGGATTTGATGAGTCATGTATAACAATGTAAATATTTCCAATGAAATTTAACACATGCAGTCAATAATAATAATAATAATAATAAAGAATATAACAATTGTAATTAATCATTAACCCTCCATTTATTTTTTAAATAAATAATTTCTGATTTTGTGTTCATTAAGCAAATTATATTTTCAGTAATAAAAATCATATGACTGACTAGCCGATATGTATTGGGAACCCCTTCATATCTTGACCCATGAATATGCCCGTTATAAATGTCTGTCAGTCACGCTATTGCCACTGATGCAGGCTACTTTACATTGCAAACAGAATCGTTTTATTGCAGGGAATCCATTTTATGCTGTAACAACAGGTTAGAATGCAAACAGACAACAGATTAGGAATACATTCTTCATTATTTATAAATTTAATAGAAATTCTCTTCAAAACTTTACTAGGCTTCACAGCTAGCCTAGCTAGCCATAGAATATGCCTCTGCTGTTCAGATATGTTTTTATTATTTATTAAATAAGGCAAAATGTAATTGAGCTTTAAAACTATTTGTTTTATTGTGTAATAAAATTATACAAAATTGTGGCATCATATGATTACATTTTCTGAATTGTTAGCTTTAGAGAATATTTAATTTAAGAACAAATCTAAGTAAGCACATATTTTTCACATCTGTAGCAAGTATAAGCCTGTTATGCTATGAAAGAACAAACCTCAAATTCTTTCTCATTGTCTATCTCTCTTCCATCTCCAGCAGTAAATGAGTATCTGCTGTAATGGTTTGCGAAAAGGTCGAAAAACTTGTGCAATACACAGAAACTTATATGTAATTTACACCATTGATTTATTAATTCACTTGCATGTGAGACAGCATATTCAAGAAAAATATGTGGGTTGATTTTTTGATAATGACAACTATTTTTTGTTTAGATACTTAGCATACATTACATTTGATGTAATCACCACCTTTGTGTACCATGCATTCCCAATGATTTGGGAGCTGTTTGATACTGTTGACAATGCCTAACGTCTGGCAGAGAAGGGAGTGATCAGTTACCTGGAGAGCATCATGAACTGTATGACTGTTTTTTTTTTTTTTTTTTTTTTTTTTTTTTTTTTTTTTTTTTTAGGGTGAGATTGAATGTCAACAACTCTTAAAACATTGATAACACTTCCTGAATAACTCGCTTATCATTCTGAATACAATGCAAAGGCACATGGAGCAGGAGCTATGACTGACTTGTTGAATCCCTGGGGCTGGAAATGCTTTACCACCCCCATTATACTCCAAACTTAGGCTCCTGTGACTATGATCTCAATTTTTAACCAGCTCCTCTGATCTTACTTTGAAATCATTGCACCGTATTCCATGAGCATGTGTTCAAAACTGAATTTTTGTTTATTGTTGCTTCAGATGGGCATGGAGGGGAGAGGACGAGTTCATTTGCTCTTAGGGAGGGTGGGGATCTAACCTATTTCTGATATAAATTATATTGCCTGCCTCCGATTCATGGCATTGTTACAGCATTGTTGCCACTATTAAAAAATCAACCTATGTGTAACATTACTATAACAGAGTAATAGCTGAATTGTATGGAATTATATTGTTAATGCAGTCCTATTTACTGGTATTTAGAGCTTCCGAACAAACCATTGTCAACTTGTTCTTGGGACAAAGGAAAGAGTGCTGTTTTAACATTGTAACTGTGCAACAATGCATGTGCAATGTTTGAAACTGTAAAACTATTTTATTAATATTTCCATGTTTATGTTTTGGATGCACAAATAGAGAATTAGAATTCTGAGAAAATACTTTGCCATCTTTAAGCACAAAGAAAATAAAAAGAACTAGAACATATAATCTTAGCTGAGACAAGCAGATGTACTGATATTTACTCTGGAATCTTTTATGTAACCATAACACATTGCAGCTTGTACAGTTATTTAAGCATCTAAAAAATGAAAAATTTGAATAGCCTATATAACTATGGTAGATAGAATGAGTATTTTATTTCATCCAGAAACTCAATATTTAAATTTCACAAAAATATATTTTTTAAGGTGCCCTCTGGAAAAAAAATGGAAAAAGGTCTATGTGTTGCATAAATACCAAATGTTATGTGTAAGTAAATGGAAACATTTTTTTACTGTCCTAAAATGCTTGTAACACTTTTCATTAGAATATTGCACAATGTTGCAAATATTGGCATCACAAATAAAATGTTTTTGTAAATCAGCAGCCTTCATAACAAAGTGGAATGACGTTAGGGCAGAGATGACTGTGCAGGCAACAGAGTCAGGGTAGAGAGGAAGCCAGTACCTATCGGTAGGTGTACTGTAATGACAATAGTGCAGGTGCAGTTGTCATTTTTTCAGTGGGGGTTCATGTGTGGAAGTGTATAATAGAAGTGATTGAAGAATTTGACTCTGTAATTAAAGAAATTGTACACCTGGAAACCTGATATACACAATTATTTGTTACATCTTTCTCTGTTGCAGTGACACTATTTCCACCCCATTGCAACTAGAAGAGAATGAATGACATAGAAATCAAAGACAAATTCCAGAATAGAAAGAATCTGAGTGACTTCTATAGTAATTCCCCCGTGATCACGCTTTTCAGCCAGTATCTTAGCATGTTCACATCTACATATTTATGTGAGCAGTTGTTTTCACTGATGAAGACTTGTTAACCATGTCAGAGAAACCAACTATCAGACCATAACTAAAAAAATGTGTTCTTCATTTGTGTGTGCCTAATGTTCGAAAAGCTTTTGCAGGACAAAAGAATTAAAATTATCTTGACAAAGTAGTACAAGCACTCAGTAAATTTATACATTGTTTACATCAACAGTGTATGCACTGTAAAAGCAGTAATCCATTATCAGATGGACAAAAGAATAATTTGTTTCAATACCGACATCAGGATTTAATCATTCTTTCTTAGACAAAGTAGAGAAAGTTATTCTGTAAACAGTTTTCTTGCTCTGTATATGTAGTTTCATTACACAAAAGTGTATGAGATTAATAATATTGAATATCCTTTAGCTATCACCAATAGTTTAAGATTCATAACACACAAAGTTATAAAGAATGTATCGCTTAGGCATATGGCTGCCACCATTGTATGCTCTGCTGCTCCATTGTCAGTCGTCCTGAGTAAACAATGCCTATGCTGCACATTGTCCTTGTTTCTGAGCAAACCTGCTCTACATGATTACATCACAGGGCAAGTTTGTGACGGTGACTCTTAAATTTTCTAAGAAAAACCTATAAAATCATCTTTATCCTCATTGAATGAAATTGCAAAACAATGACTAATTTTCATTTTATTTACTTCTATAATTTTGTTTTACAAAAACGTATGATATGAAAATCACATATGTACAGAAGTAGACAATGTTTGCATTCCTGTTCTTTTGTATGCAGAGGATATAAGAATTTTTTCAGTAATGACAGAAGGCTTATAGAAACATATTAATAGATTTGAAGAATATTGTAAATAATGTAGTATAGTGATACATTTATAAAACAAAAAAGAAGGTTTTAAAAAATGGCTATGTATATGGCAGGGATACTTTGATGAATGTCCAGGGGTAATGAAAGTAGCAATTGAAAGTTTACAAGTTGGTTCTTGAGTTTAAGAGGTAAATATTTTCCCAGGTGTTATTTTCATACTTTTCACAACAGCCTCCAGACAGAAAAAATGACAACTTAGACTTATACTGAAGATGGGTATAATTTTATTCCCAAAACATATAGAAGTACATATGTTAGTGATATTAGTGTTTCAAGCAACTGACTCTTCTTTCAATCAATTAACACATCACTTATTTACCATCTAGTTTGTAATAGTGTTATTAAGCATTTAATTATAGGTACAAGGGTGATATATAGGTTTAAGAGAGTGAAATCTTAAAAATGTGGGACACTATATGACAGGTTTGAAATTTCATTTTCTGCAGGATCAAAAGAGAAAAATGTTAATAACCAAGCACTCGGAAAAAACTATTCTAATGCGTTACATTCACATGCCTTTCTCTAGCTGTTCCACAAACAAACTATTCTTACAAAACAACATTCTTTTATCTACATCATGCTAGTAGAGATAGAGCGATCATTGCTTACTTGCTTCCTTGTGACTAGGAGGTAAATAAGGCAACGTATTAGACTAAAGTGATAGTCAATCTTTAAAAGCTGGTCATTATATGAAACAATTGAAATTTTGTTCTCTTTGCAGTGTTAGCATTAAAATAAAGGAAAGATCATTTGAGTAAAGTTGAAGTAATTTAAAATTGAATACAGTAACAAAGAATATCTCAAACATGAACTCTACAAAAAAAATGTATATTACATAAATTGTGTGTTTTAATGAGAGTAAGTTTTTGTCTATCCCTTATGGTTTATCAGTTAAACTAAAACCATCCAAAATGAAGAGTTCCTTAGAGGCTATTCCCAGAAAATTCAAGGTATATATTTTGTTTGTGATGAAAGTATGTTAACATTTGGTATTTTGTAGTATGTTAATAAAAATTGTTAGTCATTCTTGAGAAAATCAAAATATTTGAAAAATGTTCCGTGTGAAGGGTATAAGGGGTGGAGTGATTTCTCCAAAATTCTTGTGTCCCATGCAAGTTTGGTATTTAACCAACTTTTCATTTCTGAGTTATATATTTTCGGTGAAAGGTCTGTATTCAATTTGTGAGTAGAATGCAATATTTACTCTAGTTACAAGTACTATGTACATTGAATTTACGTGCTAGAGAAAGTAAAATAAATATATGAAAATTCAAACCAGTAATGGTGAATATCTCTGAAATGGTAAATACTACAAAAATATGTATTTGAAATAAGATTGTGTTTTAATGATATCTTTGTTTTCTTATACAAAGAAGCTTTGGTCTTAGGTTTCCAGGTTATTGCAAAATTATAAAAAATGAAGAGGATTGCATTGCTCATTTAAGAATATTCAAGATGTATATTTTATTCATCATGCATACATCATAAACATAATATTTTAATCAAAACTGTTGGAGGCATTTTGAGAAAAGCAAAAATAAAAACATTTTCAGTGGGTAATGTTAAGTAGTATTTTGGAATAGAAGAATTTGCTTGAAAATCATGCTGCATTCTTGGATGTTACTGAACATGAACACCAGTTTGGTATGACATTTTGTTTTTGAATGGTGCTGTTCACAGACAAGACACATGAATGCATACTCATATGTACAGACTTTTTCCTAAAACAACTTTTTAGTTATATAATCAGGGAATGTCAAAATGTTTATTTTTGTGTAATTCTTTATATCAAATTTTTGGGCAGAAATGCAGTACTTCTTTTACCTACTAAAAAAAAAGTTAAAAAACCATATATTCACACATGGAAATAAAAACATACATGATTGAAAAAGTAAAAGGTAATATATAATCTCACATATTCAGATTTAACTAATGTAGTTCATATATTACGGTTTGCACAAAAACAGTTTTATATTTTATCCTGTGTTATACAAACTATCACTGTAAGTTATCTTGCACATATCTGTATTATTTTCATTTCTTATTAAAAAGGAACCCAACATTTATATTAGCTGAATGGAGGAACATGGAATGGTTTTGATCTGCTCTAAATAGGTGTCAGCATTATTCGGTCTGAGCAGTTTTGGTTCAGCCTTTCCTTACTGACTTTAAAAAGTCACTATACTGTGTTCTCATTGAAATTTACATTAGAATGTGGAATTATTCAGGCTGAATTATGACAAATCTGTTTCACATCAGTGAATCCTTGATGTAGTAATGCCACAATTGCTCTGTGCATGGATATGTTAGAGAGAGCACTGAATAAGAGTGTAGAAAAGGGGAGAGCAGAGAGAGGAAGAGCCAGACTGCAGAGAAGAAGTGGAAAATGGTCAGTGCTGCTAACCCTACCATTTTCGGTAAATTAACTAAAATCACATTTCAGCTTCAATCTATTAAAATGTTTTATTTGTTACTGATTTTTTGTAACTTTTTTCTTTAATTTTCATCACAAAACAAATGCCAAATATGAGGGTGGTTTAATAAGTCTATAAAAGCAAGAAAAAATGTTTATTTCATAACCAAATCGCCTTATTTCTCAACTGTCTCCTTTGAGGGATCTACACTTTGTCCAGCAATAATCTGGCTTTTTCATCCCATCAGAAAAAGAATCTGATGTGTCTATTCACATGACTTTCGCTATATCTCTGCCACAAATTATTGTTAAAAAGCTAATGCTTCTATTTACTTCATGCTAATCGAGAAACAGATGAGCAGAAATAGTAATTGCTTTCTTGTAATTCAAAGCGAAATAAAGGAATACCATAGGTTAAAGTGATAGTCAAAAGTTGGTTGCTGTGTGACTGAAGTTCCTTTGTTTGTATGGACACGAGTTGACAAATTCCTGTATGAGAAAAGTAAAGTTTTTCAAAGCTGAAACCAAAAACAAGGAATATCTGAAAAACGATCAACTCCATGGAAAAAAATGTATATAACATAAATTGTGTGTTTTAATGTGCTCCACATTTTTTTGTGTAGTAAATTTTTGTCTGTGTCTTATGGTTTAGTAGTTATACAAAATTCATCCAGAATAAAGTAGTCTTCAGAGGCAATCCAGAAAAGTCAAGATATACATATTATTTGTCAGGTAAATATTGTTAATATACAATATTTTAATCAAAATTGTGAGTGCCATTTTTGAGAAAAGTTCCATGTAAAGGGTAGCTGGGGGTGGGGGGATTTTCTTGAAAATCTTCGGTCATATCCTTGGAAGATACCAAACTTAAATACCAAGTTTGGTATTTAACAGTCTTTTTGTTTTTGAGCTATGCTGTCCACACACACACATACATGCATACACACACGTGGACCTTTTTCTAGATATGCTTTTTTAGATTCAGGGGGACCCAAAACATGCATTTCGGATGAAATCTTGGTATCAAATTTTTGGGTGCATTACAATACCTTCTCTATACACTATGTATATAGTACGTGACAAACTCTACAAAATACTCACTAACTGCCAACATCACTTCCTCAGTTAATTAAAATTTCTTCCCACCAAAGTTTCAGGTGAGGGAGCACAAAGAAGTCACTTGGAGCTAAGTGTAATGAATAGAGTGGATGAGGAACCAATTTAAGCACTTTGCCTTTATTATCGCTGTGTACTAGTAAAAGAGCATCTTTTTTAATGCCAATCTTGGTCTTTTCAGCCAACGCAAGTTTCAAAAAATGAAGTTTAATAGGGTCCAGTTATGGTTCTGTCTTTTTCCAAGTAATCTAGAGGATTATTCCTTGGAATTCCCTAAAAACAGTGACCATCACCTTATCAGCTGACAAAATGGTCTTTGCCTTCTTCAGTGCATTTCACCAGCCTTTGCCCATTGTTTTAGGTTTATGTTTTGACTCTGGGTGTAATGATGGATCCAGGTTTCATCAACCATCACAAATCAGTGGAAAAATTCTTGCAGTTTGCAAATAAACATCTCCAGACTTTGTGTTGAAATGTTGTTCCAGATGTGCTTTTGGTTGACTGTGAGCAATTGCAGCTCCCACCTCGTGTGCAGCATTTTTATAGCCAATTCTCCATACAGGATATTATGTTTTCACTCAGTTGAGATACCTATAGTGTCAGGAATCTCACAAATTTTTATTTGGCAGTCTTGCAATACCATATTGTTGGATTTTGTTATAACTTCCTGTGTGGTGATTGCAATTGGACAGCTGTGTTTATCTGACCACAGTTAAATTCAATAATCCAAAAGTAAATAGTCTTCAATGATGGTACAGAGTTCTTGTGAATTTCATCCAATTCTATATTGATTTGTACAGCAGTCGAACACTTCAAATGAAAATGCTTAATAATGGCACAAAACTTGTTTTCTCTATTTTCAATTACAGTTGACTCATTGACCAATTCAGATGGCTATCAACAATGAACTGAATGCTGTGCATTGTTGAACTTTTTTTATACGATTCTTTGAATAATTAAGCTTACCAATCATGAAGCTGCAACAAAAGTGTTCCATTCTTCCATGAAACATTTACCAGACTCATCAAACCACCCTCGTATAATCACTTATATTATTTATACACTTATATTATATTGTATGCTTACAAGGTATTGTGATCAGCAATGAATACATAAAGTGAATGGGGAGGTGATGAAAATTTCATTCATTTGCTACATGACTTGCAACATGAGGGAAGTGTCTATGACTTAAAAATATAGCTTCAAATGTATTTTTAAATGCCAAGCTTCTGTAAATTATCCAGTACACCATCAGTTGTGTGCAGTTGTTTTCATTCATTCATGTTCATCTTTAATATTCAGTTCAGTGTGGAATGTACAACTGCTATTAGGTCTACTTGATGCTGAAGTTTAGTATGCAGAAGCTCATGATATTTGAAAATAAATATATATTATAACATATGCATTTCATTTAATTAATATTGAAGCTGAAATTTTAAAAAAATACTGATTTTTCTTCCTCGTCTCCAGAACTTTGTTCCTTACAGGTTAGCAGCACTGTATATGGTGACTTCTTTTCATTGATAAACTCTTTTTATAATTGTATAATTAAATCCACTCAAAGATGGAGTATTTCAACAAGTAGGTTTTCTTATATATTTTGTTCAGTCTTTTGAGACAGAAAACAGGTTACTTGTGTGCCAGGTGTGTTTATGTTTGTCATAACTTTGTAATAACCACCAGTGCAGATATGCAATACCCTTATATTCCCCTTCCACTGCCTCAAAAGACTGACCAAAGTATAAAGTTGGATTATTTCTCTTAAGAAAAGAATTTCTTAGAGGAGCATGACGTTTTCACAATATTATTTCATTGATGCTGTGTAGGAGTTGCTTGTCTGATTAGTATTCAGTAAATCCCAACCTTTAGGAAATAAAATTTTCATAGAACAATAATTAAACTTGCAAATACTCTACATTATTGAGTCTTTAGAAATATCACTGTTAGTTTGTTGCATTTAGCACTTGTTTTTTTTTAGATGTTCTTTAATTTCAAATGTATTCAGATTGTTTCTAGAAAGTATCTATAGAACAAAGTTACATCATCTGTCAGCATCTAGAACATTTTAGTGAGGCTTTCCATTGTTGGACATTAAGAATAAATAATTTTTCTCAGTATTTCCAAATGAAGGTGCCAAAGTTAAAATTTGTTGCTACCCAAGATGCTTTTCAGATATTTTGCAGTAACATTGATATTGTGGCTCTCAGTGGAATAGTATGTAATTAAAATGATTTTTTTTTTCATCTTCTTTATAATTCCCAAGGTCATTTAAGTGTGTAAAGCAACAGCCCAATTTCAGTAGATTTACTAGCATGTAAAAGAATCCTTATGGAATGAACTTCTGGCACACTGGAGATACTGATATAATCATGGTAATTGAAGTGTCATTAATATGCTGAAATGCTTCTCTTTTTTGTCAATATATTTTACATGCAATTCAGCAATTGATAATTTTTTATTTTTCTATAGTTGAATTGTACCTATGCTTAATTTCAGTTTTATAAGTTGTTAATAGTTGCATTAAGCTAAAGTAATAATAATAATAGTAATTTTTATTGTCATTGAGCTGTACAGCAATAGACAATGCCACAAAATTAGAAAAGTGTTTAAATACAATCTTCTCAATACAAAGTAGCATTTTATAATGTCAACAGGTGCATTAGAACTCAAGAATGGGGTGTTTGTATGCATGGTTTTCTTTTATCTTTTTAAAGATTTGTTGATACCCATCTTTAAAAATTTTGCAAACATTCATTTTTATATTGCTTCTTATCTAATGGAAGGTTGATTAATCTTAAATCAAGCATACTTCAAGAAGTTGTTGTTTTCAATGTAATTATGGACCTCTTGTATATTGCAAATCATATTTGATCCTTGTCATTAATCTTAAAATTCAGAAATGTTGAAATCCTTTAGTTCAATTTCTAAATTGAACTTGAGTGTTTCTTCTTGTCAGTTAGGTAATTTGGTGGGCATACTTTATTGCAATTGAAGCATTGTAATACCACAGAAACCATTGGAGAGCTTTTGTTATGTGTGTTTCAAACTCTTTCCCGCCAAAAGTAATGGTAGTGGATTATCCATTCCTAAACCAACTTATGTTAAAGATTATTATATTAAAATTAGGAAATACTGTGCAATACACAGAACTGTGATATCAACCTTTACTTTATTTATTTAATTTTGGAAAACTAGTTATTATTTTGAGCTAGGAATACTTGGAAAACATGATTTAATGATGAAGGATACCAGAGTGATATCTTTTTTTATATATAGTTGTAATATATTTCATTTTGAGGTCAAATTATAAGATTTTTTATATTCAAGCTATCATACTTTGTTACAGAACTGAACTTCTTTAAAAGCCAGCTTGCTATATTAAACTGGTTAATTTATGTTGTCGATTTCTGATCTCACAAAGTGACATATGGGCACATTTTCTTCAGGTTCTGTTTCTCCCACCATTTATTCCAGAAATTGCTATGTAATAATCTTTTCTTTCATCTATTTCACTGTAATTTCATATCATTCACTTCCTCACTCATACCACGCTGGTCACCCATCCTGGCTACTCCCTCATCCAGAGCCTTTGCTCCTCAACAGGCTCTGAGTCCTGTGGCTGTTAAAGTTCTATGTACAAGAAGTGAAGATAGAAAAAAAAAGAAGATTTCTGGTAAATGCTTTTCCCAGATTGGTAATGTAGGTTTATCTGACTGTCCAAGATCATCTGAATTTTATTTTTTCTGGTTATTATCATTCCTAATTGACACTCATTTCTCTAGTACAGTTGTTATAAGACTTTTGTGTAGACTCTCTGGAAGGATGTGATTACATTTACAGAATACTAATGAGCAAGATGATATTCTTTGATCAGTCTTTTGAAAGAGTGCTAATGGCAAAAAGGTAAAAAAACAGTTGCTCATGTCTAGGTTGGTTATGTATGGCTTTCCTTCCACTGTCTCAAAAGACTGAACAAAATTGTATTAATGTTTTCAGGGTAAAAAAAAGTACTTATATATTAATCAATTCAAAAAGAATGTTGAAAATGTTTTAATGAAAATAACAAAACATGTAAAACACAAATTAAGGTGACTTTTTAAATGTTTTATACCTTTGATATTGAACCTGATTTATTTTAGAAATTTTTGTATAAAAATAAGTGTTATTTTTAATTTGATTTTAAACCAATGAATTACATACATAGAAGGTGCCACTTATGTACAAACATCAATGTATAATAAATATTTTATGCATAAAATGTTAACAATTATTTTCAATGAAACCAAAGAAATTAAAACAATTCCAGGTTGTAGATGGTGCAATGCTGGTGAGGAAACTAAGTCAAAAGCTCCACTAGTTTCCTTTTATTTAATTATTGTAGTATGGTTAATTTTTTTTTTTTTTGTAATGTGGTGATTGATGTAATCTTAAACAGTAAAGCTTACTCTGATAATAAGTAGTGTTATTTAAGGTTAAGGTAAACAAATTCTTGTCTTGATAATTTTGAAACCAAAGTTTGTAATGACGACCAGCATGAGTATTAAACTACCTAAGAAAAATAAGTAATAAGGAAGAGAAAGATCAATAAGATTGCAAGAAATTTATTATTATTATTATTATTATTATTATTATTATTATTATTTATTATTATTAGAATCACTGAAGGTAATTTAGTTCAATGAAACATTCTGAAAATTGATTCCACACCTCTTTTGTTTTTGCTTGTGTACTATGTGGCATTAGAGTTTGTACCACTTACATATTTTTGATTGATACATTACCAAAATTTTCCATTTTTGCAGTTTGTACTAACCACTAATAGTGAAAATAGATGTTCCTAGGTCCCTGGTTAAAATGAGGCAGATATAGGAATACAAAAATTAATGTGGGGAAAAAAGCCATCGGTTATTAAAAGAGCATGGGTTTGTCTACATATATCTTTTACATTTAAAGTATACAATAAACATGTTATCACTACAGTTTTTGAACATCAAGTTTTAAAACTATAAATTAATTTGATTCTGATTGGTGAATAAGATATCAGTGAGACCATACATTGGCTGAAAGTAACTCCGGGTATTTATCTGGATAATGGTAACTATGTAGAAAGCTTGTAAGATCTCCAGTAAATTCCTCTGCAGTTACAGAATGGATAAAACAAATGCTATTCAGATACACAATTAACCAGCCAATGGATTGTTTTTAACTTTCTGATAGATAAATATATCTGTACCATAGTTCCATGGAAAGAGAGACTTCTTTGAATGTCCAGATATTCTCTGAAACCACTTATTCCATTGATAATTCTCTCACTACTAAAAAATACTCTTGTCATGGTGGAAATAGTTAAAAATAGTTTAAAGATGTTTAAAACCAGAGCTTTTGGAAGTGTATCATATGCATTCTTAGCTGTGCATTGGATATTATAAATGTGCCAAGTAAACGAGTTGAACTGGATATCTATTTAAATAGCCTAGCAGCCTCAAGGTGTTTAAAACCACATTCAAATTAAATCTTCCAATTGCCAAAGGAAGTTTGATAGATTCTGTGCCAGCAGCTCAATTACCCTGGTTTGAATCCCCAGTCTTGCTGGTCAGTGGCGGCTTGTGGTTCATGAATATGGGGTTCACTCTTAGATCTTCTACTAAAAAACCCTGTGAGCAGAACCAAATTAAATACTTTTAGACGTAATTTTATATATAGAAATTCATAATGCATCAAAAGCAGGTTAATTTAATATAAAAAGGCATTAATAGTTAACAAATATGATAAATTGAGGTTTCAATTAATCCAAAAGTTATATATTTATTTTGTCAAGTGCATGAAAACTTGAAATGCTGGATTCCTGTGTTTGTTGCTTTTTATTTCCACCTTTGTTTTCAGTGATAGTTTAAAGAATGAGAGTTCCTTTAATTCCATGACTCTTAATCCATTTAAAGTCATGCCATCGTCACATCGAAAATACTTACCAAAAAATATAAAACAGTAAACTGCCAATAAACTACAGAACAAACAGAGGAGAAAACTGCAACAAAGCAACACGAAGTCCATCTTTCATCAATTTTTAATAAAAAAAATATACAATCATATCCATCTCTTTCAGCAAGTATTGTCCATGCAGACCTGCAGTTGACAACTAATTTCTTAATTCTATTTTAGTTATAGCAACAGCATTTGTAGGATATGTATTACCTTGAGGGCAAATATCCTTTTGAGGAGTTATAGTAATAACTAATTTTCCTAATTGCATCATATTTTTTGTCCCTTTGGAGTTTCTAAAAGATACTTTGATTAATATAAAGATCAGAGCAGCCTTTATGAGGGAGATACCCCCACCACAACCCATTTTGGTGTCTATACTTGGCAAGCTTACAACTTGTTCTTTCACATGTGTGAGCGAAAGGATGTGAATACAAGCAGGACCTAAAATGTATGCTGATCTTGTGTTATTTCATTATGAATACATTATATTTGAATTTTCTTTAATTTTAATGAATTCAAAAACATTTGCTGTATATTTAGTGCAAAAAAAAAAAATTGTTGCAAAACCTGTGTATTAATTAGGTCCAGGTGGTAAGGTGAGCAAGATTGCTTTGAATTTATCTAGATCTAAATTCAAAAGTATTGAAGGCTATTTTACCGGCCACAGCTGTATAGACATTTATACATGGTGGGACTTAAACAAAATTCCCATGTGCAGGAGCAATGAAACTTCCCAGCAAGTGAAAAGATTTTGCCATGCACAAATACAATATATCCTTTAGTTTATTTTTCTTGGAATCTACAGATGTAAGGACAAATATCAAAGACACTCTCTTGTTTTACTGGGACCGTTGTATTTGATTGAAGGCTCAGTTTAAGAGGACACTGAAACACTTCAGCCTTTTATAGCTCCCGATTACACAGCAAGACTTTTCCATGGGTGGGAGTTATTTTGTATTTTTCTTTTGCACAAGTGTGAGGACATCTGTTACAATGAGGGGCTGATGAAAAGCAGCCACTTGTGCACATGTTAACTTCTCTACAGTGTGGGCTATTTTAATAAACTTTAATCCTCTTCTCTATGAGGTATGGGCCTTGCCATGGTTGTGGGTGGAAGCCTGGGTCACCATCCCTTGTCCTCATAGGGTGGTATAGATCACATACTGGAAACATTGACTGTTGGCTTGCTAGTCATAATGGGTCTCCATTCAGTTGGACCATCCCATGCATGTTAGGTCTATCTGCAAGTTGCTTCACACAGTCGACTGCTGATTGTTTTGTACCAGGGGAACTCTACTCTCAAAGATCAGGTAACATTGTAGATGCAGCTCCCATCCAAAGACTAAATGGGCTGGTCAACTCAATGGTGTTATGGATTGAAGAGTAATAGGCAAGCAAGAAAAGTGGCTCTCTGAAATCTCAGTCTCTGGTGACTAGCAATGACCTTTCTCAAATGTTTTTCTAGAGTCTTGATATACCACTCAACCATGCCACCTGGCTACGGATGGAGGGGTGTTGTGCAAATTTTGTGAACCCAAGTCCCTTAGGTTAGGCTCAACGTTGGTGCCCTGATCACTGTGTAGTTCCAGCAGTACCCCAGAGCAGCAGAACAGTTCTTTTCGAGGCAGTTTGTGATGGTCCTGGTTTGGAATAGTGTGCATCCCAGCCACTTAAAGTAATTCTTGGCCATCAATAGATACTGTTAGCCCTGTCAGATACAGGGATTGTCAAAGTATGTCAATGGTTATGTTTTGGAAGGGTCTCCAACATTATACTGCTCCATGCAAACTCTACTCCTTGCCTGTGGTCTACGACTTGCCGCACACATAAGATATTAGTGGCCACAGACTCAATGTCTGTCCTTAGCTTCAACCAGTAGAGCTGTCGATTATTCGATGGGCCGAAATGTACTCTCAAAATCCCTGCATGTACTTCCTCCAAGAATTGCATTGCCTTATTCTTGAGCATCAACTGCTCTCTGGGTCTTTGTCAGATGATTGCTAAACTATAAACTGTACACCTTCCTTGATTTTCACTGGGTCCCTCTGGTTCCAGTAAGAATTATACACACTATTGATGGATGGGAGGTCTTTCCAGCGCGGTGTAGTTCCTACCTCCACTTATCCCAGGAGTGGCCCCAAGTCGGTGCCTGCCAACTGCCCCCTCATCATGCCTGCGCTATTACACACATTTGCAGGCATCTGCGAAATCACATGGCTAGATGCAGCATACTCCTTCCCCACCTTAGAGCAGAGGCTGCACTCCTCTGTACAAGGTTTTCTAGACATGGCTTCCACAATGGAATTCTGTTGTGAAATTGTATACTTGGAGCTTTTGGACCCAATGGGCCGGACCCTCCAGGTTCTTGAAGCCCAATAGTCATGTAAGGGTGGAGTTGTCAGACCTCAGGTAGAATAGCCGGTCATAAAGGTGCTTGTGGAAATGTTCCTGCTATTGCTGGCACCTAAGATAAAATGCCTCCAATATGTCGGTGTCCACAATAAAATCGCCGCCAGTTTGTGGAAATTCTAAGATAGGAACACCGCACACCGCTAACTTAAGCACCTTGGACTAGCTCTCGGACTGTTTTGACCACATATAAGGCCTATGTTCTTCCGCCAGACGAATGAGCTATGTTGGAGAAATGCCTGTCGAACCCGTTATATAGATTCATAGGCCCAGGAAATTTCGTAGTTCTCGTTTGTCTTGCGGGAAGGCTAAACTCTAATTTTCTGATCTTTTCCCGGTCCTGACTACCTGAGTTGGTGAGTGTGTTATGACCCATCTTGCAGAAACGTTGGCACGTCTTCGCATTCAGCTTCAGGTTAGCTGCCTGCAGCCTCTGCACTATCTTAGTTACGTTATCGAGATGATGTAGCCATGACCATTTCATCCCGATAAAGCTGGCAGATGTAAATCAATCCTCTCATCGCTTATTCCATAATGCGCTGGAAGGTGGCTGGTGTGCTACAGAGAACAAAAGGCATAACAATAAACTACTAAACCCCCTAGCCTGTCGAAAATGCTATCTTCTTCTTGTCTCTGCGATCTAGGTTTATTTTTCAATATCCCGATTTCAATTCCAAAGTTGGGAGACACTGGACACCGCAAGTATGTTAGAGGTAAGGGGAAATAGTCGTCTATGGGGACGCCATTTAGCTTACTGTCGTCCATACAAAAGCATATCTCGCCGTCCTTCACCAAAACTACAGAGGAACAACAAGGGACGTCGGACCGTTCAGTAATAAACCCCGTACCTCCACTTGTTTGGCTTCAGGGGCACATTTTGGTGGTTGGCGGATAGGCCAGGCATTTCTGTGTCAATGTAATGGAGTACTCAGTGAGTGCAGCCTCTATCGCTGTTCCCTAGACTGAAAACAGGTTCTTGTAGATGCCGGATCTGCACAGTTGTATCGTGGTCAGATGGTTGCACACCCTCTTCAGCAAGTCTTTCAACCCCTGAGGGCCCAGATTCTGTGACGATGTTGTCTCTTTGGATCCGTTTCACGGTGATACACTCGTAGTGTCCCAACTTCGTCCCGGCCTGCGACGTCCAAGATTCATCGCCTCGTCGGCATTTCTTCCGGCAAGGAAACAATGCTCTGGCAACGCATACTTCGCTCAAATGTGTCTTCCAGTCTAAAACGAGAATTCCTTAACTATTGGACCTCCAGGAGTGCCTTCACCGCGGACACAACTGTATCGTCTATCAGGGTCTCCCTGCAGATCCCCGGAAATCATGTTGACTCCGGAACATTACCTCGTCTCGGCCAAATCGCAAAACACTACGGCTGATGTTGACCGCTGCCCCGTGGTTCCTGAGGGCACCATCTCCAAAATAAATGTAAATGTAGTGTTATTTATGGACGCTCTTTAACTGCTGTGGTTCTCAGCGTCCCATTCTAAATTGGTCGTGAAAGACCGCTTAATTTTGCTCAGAGGCCTCTCAATCAGACTTGAGGTTCTTTTAAGTGCCGTAAATATACGACACGGGACCAACGGCTTTACTTCCCTTACGAAGGAAGCCATGCTAAGGATGTTTACACCCGAAAAAAATCCATCGGCCTCCGCCGGGTTTGAACCCGCGACTTTGGGTGTATGAAACCATCTCCAAGTATCACATCCTAAGCCACTCTCGCAACAAACACCCACAGGCTCAAGTGCTCAGTCCCAAAGTCAACTCCAGGAGCGTTTCCTTCTGCACGGGAAAGATATCCCCCCCCCCGTCATCAGCAAGCCTTGACACATCAGATCTGGTTACAATAACTGCTGCATGTGTCTATAGCATCCATCACACCTCATGTATCCAGCCCTCTGAAGTGAGGCTGTCATCCTCTGCCCAAGGCACGTAGTGTCACTTAAGGGGGTGGTGGACTCACCATACCGGACCTTGTTCGCTTGCCACTTACTCTTCGGCGTGTTGTGGGCAGTCCTTCACAGATTACCTGGCTATCCATCACCCCAACACATATCACTTGAAGGTCGTCGTCGCCTCTTCTGTCGTAAGGAATACTCGTAACGAATGCTACTGTCTTCGACGTGGGCGCAGCTGTTATTTTGGCCGTTTCCATCCTCAATGCGGCCGTGAATCCTCAACCATTGTCTTATAATTACCGAGCGTTGTCGACGACGTCACACACGCTGTTGAAGGAGGAAGCTACTTCCTGAAACAAGTAACTAGGCGATAATTTAATCAAGGTCCCCCCCCCCCCGCTGTTTTCAATTTCCAGAGCAAATTCCTACATCGTCTACCTGACTGTTGCAGCCTTGACTTAAAATTTGCCTGTGATAGGCTGCGACCAAGCGATGGTTCCCTGAACTGGTTCTCGAGGGTTTCCTAGATGTCTCCGGATACCACCGACGCCGGAATCGCATATAGCTCTTCTGCGACTCGTCTCTGCAGGTTGGCTATCAGCTGTGTTGCTTCTTCTTCTGATGACAATTGGTTGTGGGCGTCGACGGCAAGCTTGTCACATTTTATCTATTAAGGACTAGAAAAAACACGGCAGATTTTCACTTTCTTTACAGGTGCTATGTACATACTATACAGAGAACATATTGTATTCCACCGAAAAATTCGATGTCGAGATTTCATTGGGAATATTTGTTTCGAGACCCTCTGAATCCCCCCCCAAAAAAGTATGTGTGTGTCTATGGATAACATAACTTAAAAACGAAAAGTCCGTTAAATACCAAATTTGATGTTTAAGTTTAGTATGTATCAATGTTGCGACACGAAGATTTTCAAAAGAATGTTCCCTCCATAAACTAAAGTTTACATGGAAAACTCTATAAAATTTTAATTTTTCGAAAAGGCTCTAAAGATTTTGACAAAAGTACCGTATATTAATTATACTTATATGACAAATACAATGTATATTTTGATTTTCTGATTTTCTTTGACTATGAAAACACTACTTTCTGGGCGAGTTTTCTGAAAAGTTAAGCCATAAGCGATAGATAAAAACTGGGTGTACAAAAATTGTAAATCTTATTAAAACATAAAATTTGTTACATTTTTTCGTGTAATTGGCCATTTCCGAGATATTCCTTGTTATTGGTTTCAGTTTTGAAATATATACTTTTCTTATAAGGGATTTTGTCAACTCCTGGTCATGCAAAGAAATGGATTTCCTATAGCATAGCAACCGGCTTTTAAAATATTTGACTATCGCTTCGGCTTAGCGTACTTCCTTATTTCTCTCCTATTTACAAGGAAGGAAACTCTCCAAATGCTCTAGATGTTCTCGGGCTTCAAGCCAGGTGAGGTGATGTGAAGACATCGACGTTTCGGGAGCGTATATCTCTCCCTTCTTCAGGATGCTGAATGATTGGATTTTTTTTTTTTTTTTTTTGGAAAGGGGGAGACAAAAATAGAGTTGGAAGGGAGAAAGATCCTGAGCCATTTCCTCAGGGCGAGAGCTTGGTAAAAGTAAGTCAATAGTCGAGGTGAAATTGAGGAGAGGGAAGTGAAGGAGACAGGGTGATGGAGTACCGCTTATGCACCTCCGCCTTAATAAGGGCAGTCTGCGTTGCTGCCGGACGATGTGGAGCGGGTAGAAATTGTATGTCTAGGCATTACCCATGACCCAAAGGCCCTGAGTAATAGCACGTAGGAAGTAGGAGGTGAAAATGGGAATACGATATTAGTGGCCGGTTTGCAGGAGTGACTTTTCCGAAGCGATGGCCAGCGCTTCCTTAACCCTGCGCTCCCAGTAGCCATCGCATCTGGCAACGATGGTGGTCTCGCTGAAGTTGGCTCTGTGGTCCATTTCGAAGCAGTGTTCCTAGAGCCCGGATTTTTCGGGTTGCATAGCCGGATAGACCTCTCATGCTTCTTGACCCTGGTAGTTATGGTCCTGCCTGTTTCACCTATGTTGGAGGCACCACAATCACTAGGAATGCTATAAACTCCCGGTATTGGAGGCCTAGCAGGTCTTTCACTGGCCTAATTAGGTTTTTTTTTTTTTATCTTTGGAGGAGGTTTGTGTATGGTCTTGATGTGCTTGGCCAGGATTCTGGTGATTTTTCTGGAGCGCTTGCCGGTGAATGGAATGCAGGCTGTGGCGAAGGGTTTCTCTGGAGCTGGCTGTGTAGTTGGCATCGCTTTTTTTGGCTTTGGTGAGTGCCACAGTGACGTTATATTCCGAATAGCCGTTTTGTCGGAAAGTGTATTTTAAATGCCGTAGCTCTTATGTGAGATGACTCGGATCCGAGACGGCGACTGCTCTGGGTCAAGGTGTATAGTACGCCAATCTTTTGCGATTTATGGTGAAAACTGTTGGCATTTAGGTAGAGGTCCGTGGGTTTGCGGTAAACAGCATGTCCAAGTGTACCATTACTGTTCCTAGATATGAGGATGTCTAAGAATGGCAGAGTTCCGCCCTTTTCAACTTCCATTGTGAACTGGATCTGAGGCCGGAGGCTGGTGATATGATCAAGGAAGTCATGCAGTGTGTCCCGGCCATGTGGCCACACCACGAAGGTGTCGTCCACATATGAAAAAATGCGAAGGTTTTAGTGGAGAGGTGGCCAGAATTTCATGTTCTAGGTGTTCCATGTAGAAGTTGGCTTTGGCTGGTGACAGTGGAGCGCCCATGGCTACGCCGTCTACTTGGTCATAAAAATTGCCGTTGTACAGGAAGAAGGTGGAAGACAGGGTGTGTCGGAACAGATCAGTTAAAAGTGGTATAGTTTCTGGAAGGGGAACCCTGGTAAAGAGAGAAACTACATCAAAACTGACGAGAAGGTCGGTTGGCGCAACGGTGATGTTGTTGAGTGTTTTAACAAATCCAGCGGAATTGCTGACGCGATGAGCGCAACTCCCGACCAAAGGCTGCAGCAAGTTGGCAAGGTGGCGTGCTAGTCTGTAATGTAGGACTGCCTATGGCATTCACAATGGGTCGGAGAGGGATCTCAGCTTTGTGAACCTTGGGCAGCCCGTAAATTCTGGGCGGTCTTTAGCCTGAGGGCAATAGAAACGCTTAGACTCCGGAGTGAGGATGAAGTTCACCTAAATGCCAACAGTTTTCACCATAAATCGCAAAAGATCGGCGTACTAAACACTTTGGCCCACAGAGCAGTCGCCGTCTCGAATCCCAGCCATCTCACACAAGAGCTACGGCATTTAAAATGCACTTTCCGACAAAACGGCTATTCGGAATATGACGTCACTGCGGCACTCACCGAAGCCGACTACATAGCCAGCTCCAGAGAAACCCACCGCCACAGCCACAGTCTTTACACATAATAGTGTATGTTTTATAATCAAATTAACCTGCTATATACTTTGACTTGCACGAATGTGTCAAAGGAATTTTTTAGTATTTAGTAATGACACAAGATCTGTATCTTCTAAAAAGAAGAAACGACTCAATCTACAGCAGAAGCTCCGTCGTTTATGGGTTCAAGGAGCGTAGCCAATTTGGGGATTTTCATGCCCTAATCTCGAATATAGTGAGGGATCTCGTATTATATTAGAATTACATGCGAATGGCATTATCTCAATTTGATCTTTTGCACATCATTGGACCCTATATAGAGAAACAATCAATTCGAAAGCCAATATCTTCAGCAGAGCGCTTTTGTATAACTTCGAGGTTAGGAGCTTATTTAATATTATGTCTACAGCATAGACATGGTTTTAGTTAGGTGGCAAGATTATTCTGGAATGAGGGTATAATTTTGGTTGTCCATTTTCTATTGCGTTTGTATTACCATTATTAAGCAGTTAAAAAAGCATATCATTATAAATAAATAAATAAAAACAAGAAACGAACGAACTTCCCCTGCTGTTGATGCCACCTTTTACAACTTTAACAAAGACCACAGAATATCAAACAACATGAATTCTGAGGATGGTTATCATAGATAACTATAAACGAATAGATGGTTAACTCAATGTTAAAAAATTGGACTCGCATTCCACTTCCGGCGATCGACGCGACTCCAAGTGTTCTCACACGTCAGGGCACAGAAACTTGATCGACTACGGTAACTCAGCCACCAAAGTAGCGTCCTGCCCCGCCCACTCACCAAACCATCCACTCCAGGATTTCGGTCAGTTTTCTCGAGTTTACAGCCAGATCAGAAATCTTTCGGCGGTTTTAGCTTTGTCTCAAGAAGTCTATGTACCGCTCTAAAGCTTTTGATCTGACTGCAGCCTCGAGAAAAACTTTATTTGCCGTTATTATTTCATTGCTTACTTGAGAATTCTTGGTTTGTTTGCCGGTTATCTTTTATTCTTATGTGCAAAATATATACATACAACGGCCATCAGTGGTGACGAGAGTCTATTTAAGAAATAGACATTCCTATGCATTTGTTGTTCTTTTTCTTTCCTTATTCATTTATCTTTAAAAATGGAGAGTACATGGAAGGAAAATTTACCAAAATAAATTACACTGTAATGATAAAATAATATGTTTCGAAAGTTAATGAGCTTGATTTAATCGTCCTGGGGTATTTTATGGACAATGCTCAGAAATCTGTGGTGCTAAGCTCAGATTTATGCCTATTGTAATTTAATCTACTTCTGTTAATGATTTCATCAACTGAATTTCTAATTTGACAGAACTATTCAACATTGCTTTAAAGCTATGTATGACAAAAACCAAGGGAAAATTATACAGCTTTAGGAATTGGCTGTCTCCAAGGTCAAGTGATCAGCGAGCTGACTCCTCACCCAGAGGTCCCAGGTTCTATTCCCGGCTGAGGCGGGCAATTTTCTTTAACAGGAATCATTCCCTATCCCCAAGATTCTGAAAGTATGTGTTTTTTTTTTTGTTTGTTTTTTTTTTTTTAAGAAAATAAAATGTTTAAAATATCCAACGTTAATGAACTTACAATCAACGAGTTGTTTCATAAGTTAAAGCCTCTGATATCACAATAGACGTTAAATGGGGCTACATAAAGAAAAAAAACTTTAGGAATTACAGATATCATGTAAAATATAACAAGAAAGGAATATAAATTACCTGCTCACAGCACAAATAACATCAAACAACCAGTTTAAAAGTAAAATAAAATCAATACAATCACTTGTGGTTTACATCTGCAGATATCTTTATTTAATAAAATACATTAAGATAATGACTATTATGAATTATACTCTATCATTTTATCATTTGGGTTGTGGAATTTAAAGTGTCTGTAAATTTAATTCGGAAAAGCTTTGTTTATGTAGGGTGCTTGTCAATTCCTAGCTTCAATATGAAATTATCACATTAACTGTTGAAATGACTATGGTGTGAAATTTTAATCAATCGTTAGCAACATTTGCTAAATATAAAGTAAAACCACTATAAATTTATAAACCATAAATTGGTGTTTATTTTACTAGAATTTTTGCAATAATATAGCTACAATTAAAATATATTTATTAACACTCTTAGCACATTAATAGGCGTATTACGTGCAAATACATGAATTGTGAACTGACATATTAATATTCAGGGCATATTTTATTACTTCTTCTGCAGCAATTATTTTCAGTGTTAAAGCATCTTCTGTTGGAGTGTGAAGCTCTAGAAAAAAGATACCTCATCTTGGAAATGTCTAAGCATCCCTCAGATGGGTATGAACTTTTAAGGCAAATAATTGGGTCACTGAACGGGCTGAACTAAATCTATAACAAGCTAAGGAGTCGCACAAAAAATATTTTAGGCTGAGGTGATTAGTGTGTTAAAATAGCAAAGAGTTACTCACAACCAAAGTTAAAAAGTGTATGAAGTACCACACCTCATACATGTAATAGCTAAATAACTACAGAAAAATACAAAAACATGGAGTAATGTGAGAAGGAAATGAATGAAGGTAGCAAACAAACATTTATGAAAATGCTACATATTATGAAGTACTAGTTATTCTGAACTATTCATTTTTCTGCAGAGAAAAATTAAACATTAGTCAACAATTTTTCTTGATTTTATTAAACATTAGTCAATGATTTTTCTTGATTTAATTAAACATCAAGTGCTAATGTCAATATTTCCTGAAAATCTTTGGTTCTGAAACCAGAATTGCAAATGTATGGAAAAAAATTAAACTATATAAAGTTTCACGCTATTAGTTCTATTTTGATTAAACGCAAATTGAGATACTTGAAATCACATTGCATTGTGATAAGACTCCAAAGAACCATTGCAGAGGAAAAATTATGTGCTAAACTTAGCATTCATTTTTCATAATGAATATTATGTATCAGATTAATGGCATACACCACACAGAGCCTGAAAAATTATTCATATAATCTTTAAATATATAAAAAGGATAATAGTTCAATATTTTCTACGCAACATGTAAGGGCTTTTAATTATGTGGCATTCGGTTTCTTCCTAACAGAATAAACACACCGGGATTTTAAAGCTGTACACATATGACACTGTTATCATGTTGGATATGTTACAAACAATAATTTAGTAAAAATAGATACATCTATTCAATGTAATATTTAGTTATATATCTCTTTATTCTATAACTTTTACATAATAATTGTCTTCATCAAATAGTGCACTACATTGCACGTACCCTTCCACGGTTTTTTCTCTCATACACACATGATAGTAACCAGGGTTTTAAGATTGAAGGCATCATTTCAAATAAAAAAGTAATAAATAATAACTAAAATAATGGCTATTTCCTTATTGCAATTCCAATTATTGCAACAGAATTTGTGAATATAAAATATGGAATAAAGATTTAAAAATATATTTCATGTTAATTTGCTACCTTCATGATTAGTTCAAATTTAGCATTTGACTTTATACGGTTTAGAAAAACTAATTCCTACACAAAACTTGCATCAGTTTCCTGTTCCATACACATTTAAATTGTTCCATTAATTATTATTGTAATGACAGAGAAAATTAAATCATATACAGAAACTGAGGAATTACATTTACGGTTTTTGTGCATAATATTTTGTATTCTTTAAGCCATATCATTTAAAATTCTAAAAACCTTACGCTGTTTTAGACAGTGTGTAATATGTAACTATTTAAATGTAGATTATTGTATGTTCTTATTGGTTTGCTAAGTGAAGTGCAGTTCTTTCTGTAAAAAATCTAACATTTTAGATAAAACATTTTTTAATGAATTACTTATTTGTATAATTATAATGGCATAATCTCAAATTGTTTAAAAGTCATTTATCTGATATTATGATAGCTACTCATACGGTTAACTGTAAAATTATTGTTGGTACTATGATTGCAAGATCCCCAAAAGGATCTGTATCTAATAATGGTATAAATATATTTGTAATATTATTGCAATTTTGAAACCTATGTATCAGAACACTGTCTTGGTCTCCAAACCACAGAACACAGCTTCTCAAATCTCTTATTTAATACGGAAATGTGCCTTTTATAAGCCTTGAGGTTTGATGTTTTGTCCTGAGATTTATTATGTTTATTTTTATAACAATATTATTTGAAAGTGTGCACAATGAAGTATTTCTAATGTAAGGCATAAAAACGATTAAATTAATTTAAATTTTCACTACTGTTTTACAAGATAGTGTAGTGCTACTCAAGCATTTCACTTGTACCATGCTCTACTAAAGTCCTCCAAGAGTTTTATTTTTAACAACCTCTAGGCACTCCTAAGACCATACTAATCTTCACAAAAAGTAACTTATGAGTATCTTCTGTCTTCTAACATAGCAGTTCACCATGTGGTATTTTCTGGAACCTCATAGCCAGTTCTATATCTAAAACAAGTATAATAGATTGATTAGTACATAAACAATAATGATGATAATAATAATAATAACAACAATAGCTGTTGTTGCTGTTATTGTCAGATGTAAACACTGCCAACCAGACTGCTAGAAAGTCTGACAGAAATACTTTAGGAAATTCAATTTTAGAATGTGAAAACAAGAATAAACTTTTTAAAATATTAATAATTAGAATGTAGTCATCCGTGGCTTCCGGGGTAATTCTTACCCCCACAAAAAAGAGGCAAGCTTGTGAAATGGAAATAGAGTAAAAGTAATGCATAATGTGCATAGCAGAAAGGATTGTAGGTAATGCCATCCCATCATCATCATCATCATCATCATCATCAAGGAGTAGAGTTCAGAATCGTGTTTTAAATATAGGCATTATTATATTAAAAGGTTTATATTATATTATAAAGATATACAATATTTTTTCTCAACCATCTGCGCTTGAGAAAAATATTTAATTTGCCAGAGGATGTGTGATAGGCACTTAAACCCGGTTAACATGAAAAATATTATATTAACGAATTCTCTTTTTCCAGGCTCTTGATTTCAGACTTAATTTTTTGCCCATTATTTTAAGAGTATGTCCTTATTATAATCTGTTTTGCAATATAAAGGAAGGCAGTGATGTAGGTTATGTTCGTTTATGTATGTTCATCTGATATACCACTTTCAGCATCTTTTGCCATTAATTAATGCGTGCAAATTTTAAATATGTAATGATAATAGGTATTGATCATTGAACTGTGTATTCAAAAGATAATTCAGCTTATAAACACTTAAATTGTCTGACTTTATTTACATTGTTATAACAGCGGCAAAGGTACTCAATTCTGATGTAGCTTATACATAATGGTGAACAAAGCAAGTAGTGTCAGCATCAATCTATACGGAATGAATACATTGCGGCTTATATTTTTAATATAAATACGGTTTCACATGAGCTTTAACATGTTTAGAGATTGACAGTAATCGTGATTTGTGTGGATATATGCACATGTACATTTACTTTACAATATGTACTTGCACTGTCACTTTTGCTTTCAAATACGTATTAATGTGCAATTAATATAAGATTATATTGGTAGTGACTTACCTTAGGGCTAATCTTGATAATCCTCCCATATTTCTTTGGTGCTTACAAGATCTTTATCGCCAATTTTTGTGATGGATGTTGCATTTTTGTTATTTATTGTTATTTTTGGGATCGTTCTTGTAGTTTCTGAGCTTTGGGGAATTTAAAACTACTAAAATTATATAAAGAAAATTGAAATCTAATAAAAAAGAATTAGAAATGAACAGAAATGTCAAGAATAAAACGAAGCAGTTGAACAATGAAATTGTATATCACATATAATTTCAAATATGGCGCAGCATCCATAGAATAACGGGAAACAATTGCGAAGAATGTTGAGAATGCGCACGGGTAGTTATGGGACGTTCTCTCAGGCACACTAGCGCCTCCAACTGTTCTCACACGGCAGCCAGCGGAAACGTATACGAGAACAGTTGGAGGCGCTAGTGTGCCTGAGAGAACGTTCCATAACTACCCGAGCACATTCTCATCATTCTTCGTCATTGTTTTCTGCTATTCTATGGATGTTGCGCCATATTTGAAATTATATGTGAAATACAATTTCATTGTTGAACTGCTTCGTTTTATTCTTGACATTTCTGTTAATTTCTAGTTCTTTTTTATCAGATCTCAATTTTCTTTACATAATTGTAGTAGTTTTAAGTTCTCCAAAGTTCATAAACTACAAGAACGATCGCAAAAATGGCAATTAACGACGAGAATGCAACTATCTATCACAAAATGGCGAGAAATGTCTTGTAAGCACCAAAGAAATATGGGAATATTATCAAGATTACCCCTAAGGTAAGTCACTACCAATATAATCTTACATTAATTGCACATTAATACATATTTGAAACCAAAAGTGACAGTGCAAGTACATATTGTAAAGTAAATGTACATGTGCATATATCCACACAAATCACGATTACTGTCAATATCTAAACATGTTAAAGTTCATATGAAACCGTATTTATATTAAAAGTATAAGCCGCAATGTGTTCATTCAGTATAGATTGATGCTGACACTACCTGCTTTGTTTACCATTATGTATAAGCAACATCAAAATCGAATACCTTTGCTGCTGTTATAACAATATAAATAAAGTCAGACAATTTAAATGTTTATAAGCTGAATTATCCTTTGAATGCGGTTCAATAATCAATGCCTATTATCATTACATATTTTAAATGTTCACGCATTAATTAATGGCAAAAAATGCTGAAAGTGATATTTCAGATGAACAAACATAACCTATATCAGTGCCTTCCTTTATATTGCAAACTGATTAGAATGGCATACTCTTAAAATAATGGGCAAAAAATTAAGACTGAAATTAAGAGCCTGGGAAAAGAGAATTTTTTAATATAATATTTTTCATGCTAACCGAATTTAAGTACTTACCACACAGCATCTGGTAAACTAAATATTTTTCTCAAGCGCAGATGGTCGAGAAAAAAAAGTGTATATCTTTATGATACTAATATAAATCTTTTAATATAATAATCCCTATATTTAAAACACGCTTCTGAATTCCCAATTCATGATGATGATGGTGATGATGATGATGATGATGATGATGATGATGATGATGATGATGATGATGATGATGATGATGATGATGGGATGGCATTACCTAAATCCTTTCTGCTATGCACATTACTCTATTTCCATTTCACAAGCTTGCCTCTTCTTTGTGGAGGTAAGAATTACCCCGGAAGCCACGGATGACTACATTCTAATTATTAATATTTAAAAAAGTTTATTCTTGTTTTCACATTCTAAAACTGAATTTCTCACAAAATTCCTAAAGTATTTCTGTCAGTCTTTCTAGCAGTCTGGTTGGCAGTGTTTACACATGACAATAACAGCAACAACAGCTATTGTTGTTGTTATTATTATTATTATTATTATTATTATTATTATTATTATTACTATTTTATATGTACTAATCAATGTATTATACTTATTTCAGATATAGAACTGGCTGTGAGGTTCCAGAAAATACCACATGGTGAACTGCTATGTTAGAAGATACACTTAAGTTACTTTTTGTGAAGATTAGTATGGTCTTACGAGTGGCTAGAGGTTGTTAAAAACAAAACTCTTAGTTATCAGGAGGACTTTTGTAGAGCATGGTACAAGTGAAATGCTTAAGTAGTACCAGTCGCCCTCCGTGGTGTTACCATGCTAACTCCATATACCCAAGGTCGCGGGTTTAAACCCGACGGATGACGATGGATTTTTTCGGGTGTAAAAAAGTAGTACCATACTACGTTGTAAAACAGTAATGAAAATTGAAATTAATTTAGTCGTTTTTATGCCTTACATGAAAATGCAGAAGTACTTCACTTTGCACATTTTCAAATATTATTATAAAAATAAACATAATAAATCTCAGGGCAAAATATCAAAACTCAAGGCTTATAAAGGTCACATTTCCGCATCAAGTAAGAAATTTCAGAAGCTGTGTTCTGTGGTTTGGAGACTAAGAGCAATGTTCTCATACATAGGTTTCAAATTTGCAATAATATTACAAATATATTTACACCACAGATCCTTCTGGGGACCTTGGAATCAGAGTACCAATAATGGTTTTAAAATTAATTGTATGTGTAGCTATCATAATATCAGATACATGACTTTTAAACAATTTGAGATTATGCCATTATAATTATACCGATAAGTAATTCATTAAAAAATGTTTTATCTAAAAATTAGATTTGTATTACAGAAAGAACTCCACTATTCTTAATAAACCAATAAGGACATACAATAATTTATATTTAAATAATTACATATTACACACTGTCTAACATTGCGTAAGGCTTTTAGAATTTGAAATGCTATGCCTTAAAGAATGCAAAATATTATGCACAAAAAACCCAAATGCAATTCCTCAGTTTCTGTACTTGAATTAATTTTCACTGTCATTATAATAGTAATAATAGTAATAATAATAATAATAATAATAATAATAATAATAATAATAATAATAATAATAATAATAATAATAATAATAATTAATGGAACAATGTAAATGTGTATGGAATAGCGAAACTGTTGCGAGTTTTGTGTAGGTAGTGTTTAACGCCCGCTTTAACTACTAATGGCATCGCAGGCGGTGTTTTGTGTAGGGATTAATTTCTCTAAACTGTATAAAGTCAAGTGATAAATTTGAGCTAATCATGGAGGTAGCAAATAAACATGAAATATGTTTTAATATCTTGTTTTATATTCACAAATACTGTTGCAATAATTTGAATTACAATAAGGAAATTGCCATTATTTTTGTTGTTATTATTTACTACTTTTTTATTTGAAAGGATGCTTTCAATCCTAAAACCCTTCCCTGTTTACTACCATGTGTGTATAAGAGAAAAAACAGTGGAAGGGTACGTGCAATGTAATGCATTATTTGATGAAGGCAATTATTATGTAAAAGTTACAGAATAAAGCGATATATACCTAGATATTGCATTGAATAGATGTATCTATTTTTATTAAATTATTGTCTGTAATAATATCATCATGATAACTGTTTATTATTCATATAGCTTTAAAAGCCAGGTGTGTTTATTCTGTTAGGAAGAAACCGAATGCCACCTAATTAAAACCCTTTACATGTTGATTAGAAAATATTGAATTATTATCCTTTTTATATATTTAAATATTATATGATTAATTTTTCAGGCTCTGTGTGCTGTATGCCATTAATCAGATGCATACTTTTCACTTTGAAAAATGAATGCTAAGTTTACCACATAATTGTTTTCTCTGCAATGGTTCTTTGGAGCCTTATCACAATGCAATGTTCAACTTGCGTTTAATCAAAATAGGACTGATAGCGTGAAACTTTATGTGGTTTAATTTTTTTTCCATACATTTGCAATTTTGGTTTCAGCACCAAAGATTTTCAGGAAATATTGACATTAGCACTTAATGTTTAATAAAATCAAGAAAAATTACTGACTAATTATTAATTTTTTCTGCAGAAAAACGAATAGCTCAGAATAACTAGTACTTCATAATATGTAGCATTTCCATAAATGTTAATTTTCTACCTTCATTCGTTTCCTTCTCAGACTACTCCACATTCTTGTTGTTTTTCTGTAGTTATTTAGTTATTACTTGTATGAGGTGTGGTACTTCGTACTCTTTTTAACTTTGGTTGTGAGTATCTCTTTGTTATTTTAACACACTAATCACCTCAGTCTAAAATATTTTTTGTGTGGCTCCCTAGCTTGTTATAGGTTTAGTTCAGCCCGTCCAGTGACCCAATTATTTGCCTTACAAGTTCATACCCTTCTGATGAATGCTTAGACATTTCAAAGATTAGTTATATTTTTTTCTAGAGCCTCACACTTCAATACTGAAAATAATTGTTACAGATGCAACAGAAGAAGTAATAAAATTTACCCTGAATATTAATATTTCAGTTTACAATTCATGTATTTGCACGTAACATGCCTATTAATGTGCTAAAAATGTTAATAAATATATAACTTTATATTAAAGCTAGGAATTGACAAGCACCCTACATAAACAAAGCTTTTCCGAATTACATTTACAGACACTTAAATTCCCCAATCCAAATGATAAAATGATAGTGTATGATTCATAATAGTCACTATTTAAATGTATTTTATTAATATAAAGATATCTGCAGATGTAAACCACAAGTGGTTGTATTGATTTTATTTTGCTTTTAAACTGTTCGTTTGATGTTATTTGTGCTGTGAGCAGGTCATTTATATTCCTTTCTTGTTATATTTTGCATATCTGTAATTCCTCAAGTTTTTTTCTTTGTGTAGCCCCATTTAACGTCTATGGTAATATCGGGAGTTTAATTTATGAAACAACTCGTTGATTGTAAGTTCATTAACGTTGGAATACTTAAACATTTTATTTTCTTAAACACACACACACACACACACACACACACACACACACACACACACACACACACACACACGTACTTTCAGAATCTGGGGATAGGAAATGATTTCGGTTAAAGAAAAATTGCCCGCCTCAACCGGGAATAGAACCTGGGACTTCTGGATGAGTACTCAGTTCGCTGACCTCTCGACCTTGGAGACAGCCTATTCCTAAAGTTGTATAATTTTCCCTTGGTTCTTGTCATGCATAGCTTTAAAGTAATATTGTATAGTTCTGTCAAACTAGAAATTCAGTTGATAAAATCATTAGCAGAAGCAGATTCAAGTAGTTAGCACCACAGATTTCTGAGCATTGTCCATAAAATACCCCAGGACGATTAAATCAAGCGAAAAAGGCAACCAGAAGACAAACCAAGAATTCTCAAGTAAACAATAAAAAAAATAACGGCATATAAAGTTTTTCTCGAGGTTGCAGTCAGATCAGAAGCTTTAGAGCGGCACATAGATTTCTTGAGAAGAAGCTAGAATCGCTCCAAAGATTTCTAATCTGGCTGTAAACTCGAGAAAACTGGCCGAAATCCTGGAGTGAATGGTTTGGGCGGGGCAGGATGCTACTTTGGTGATTGAGCTACCGTAGTCCGTCTAGTTTCTATGCCCTGCCGTGTGAGAACAATTGGAGTCGCGTCGATCGCCGGAAGTGGAATGCGAATCCAGTTTTTTAACATTGAGTTAACAATCTATTCGATTATAGTTATCTATGATGGTTATTTTAAGAACTTAATGAGTTAAGTTATAATGGACAGTTTTCAGAGTGTCTAAGTAAAATATCTGAAACAGGAATGGAAGAAGAGAGGTGCTAAACTAGTGGAAGACAACATGAATTATTGGAGAGGTATAGATTTAAACTAATATATGATTGTGTCTTTAGTTGAATATTCTATGGAAATGTCAATGTTCTACAAGATAATCATCTAAAATCTCATTACGTTTCATTTATAATATTTGTTTTATTTTCTAGTTTAAATGCATACAAAAAACTACAAATTCAATCAGCTGCACCTGTTCGTGAAGCACAAGTTCTGAAATTTCCAAGCGATAGCATGAAAAATTTATCACATTCATAAAGTGAGCATTTGAAATAAATGGTGTATTTATAAGTAGTAGGGTTAAGTAGTCAGAGTACACTAAACACAAAAGTTATGACGTCAAATTAATATTGAGTACCCTAGGAGACATTAACGGTGCCGCTTTTGCGTGTGTTCTTGGAGCAGGTCCTAAAGCTAGTTGTAAACATATTGCGGCAGTATGCTATGCTCTAAAGCATAGTGGTGAGGTTAAATGTATGGAAACCTGTGCCCAGACTCTACAAATTTTCCATCATATTCCTTGTAAAAGACAAAAGCCAATCAGTCCAATTAAAGCAGAGAATTTGCCACTTGGACAAGTTTTACAAGAATCATGTCATGAGGTTATGCCTTCATCTGGCATTAACAGTCTAGGTTATCAACACTACGTAAGTCATTAGTGAAAACCTCCAGACACAAACTGGCATTTCATTATGCAATAAAAAGTCTCCCTCCTGGTGTAATGGTTTCCAGGCTAACTTCGTATATCCAAGGTCGCGGGTTCAAACCCAGGGGAGGACGATGGATTTTTTAATGTGTACCATGATCGTTATTTTGATCCTTGTGCTTTAGAAGCTGAAAGGCTTGTAACTACTACTGAAGGAATAGCACCATGTTTTAACCTTCTCCTTTCAACTAAAATGCAAAAAATATGGATTTAAAATAAGGTAACCGTATTATTAACTTTCATTCCATATATTGTATCATATTAACTGAAACATACATAGAGCTCAGCTATTTCATTGTGGGGAAAGCAACAACAACAACAACAATAATAATAATAGTAATAATAATTAATACAATTCAAGGGGGCAGATGGGTAAAATCTCTACTTTCTAGGGTTTTAAAGGTATGAAACTTCATTTTTGTACACGGTTTTTTACAACCTGGGATAACTAGTTTATAAGTTATTACTTATTATATGTAAAAACAATTCTTTTACAAAGCGTTTACCTATCTAATAAGAATATTCTCCATTATTTTTAATATTTGTTATATGACATATGTAAACTAAATAAATTATAGTATAATGAACATTAACAATTGAGTGATTCCTATCAAATATAATTTTTTATTCTAGTAAATATGTAAACTATTAAAACCCGCTGATCAATCTCGGTAGAAAAACCTGTAAAATGAAATCAAAGAGTGAAATTTCAAGGTATTTTTAAGTGCAGAAAATCATTCTAAAATGTAAGGCCTTGAAATTCTGACACACAAAGTGGGTTTCATGTCCAATGTTTTGCCACAAATTAAAAACATTATTCTTAACATTAAAAAGCGCAAATCTTTAAAATCCAATTATCTGATTTAAATGAAAATAATGTGTGTACACTAAAATATGAATAGAGGAACAATTTAAAAAATAATGTATTAGAACAATTTTAAATGCATAAAATCATATTTAATCAGCTTATATATTTGTATAACTTACTAATAAAATAGTGACAAAATCCTCCTGTTTAAAGTGCTGCGAGCATACTTGAATGTTTTTGCTCCATTTGTTTTCGGTGAGGTTTTTCCTGCTTATGGCATGTAACCAAGTTTTTTTCAAAACTTTATCCCCAGTAAATCGATGAAAAGAAATGGACCACCCTTGATTTTCGCACAATGGAACACAGTCTGCCATTATTAATTATATTCTATTTTTGTCCAAATGCACTTCTTATATATAGGCCAGTTTGCTTAAATATTAACTCATACACGTCGAACCTCAAACTTCTTATACGTAACAAACGAACGACGACATGCGCTTACCGGCTAATTCAGTGGAGATATCTAGTGGTACTATGTATGGAACATACATCCCTATTGAACTTTCTTCGAACGGTTTCGTCGTGTCGCTTCTGAATTCCATGGGTCAATCGCTTTGCCGCGCGTGTGTGTCGCCAATGTCGCTCCATTGTGAATCCGGCATAACAATGACAATTAAGAGCAAGTAGATCTGGTTGGGCTGAGTTATTTTTAAAAGGATTATTATTATTATTATTATTATTATTATTATTATTATTATTATTATTATTAGCAGTAGTAGTGGTAGTGGGTAGTGGTAGTGGGTGGGTAGGTAGGTAGGTAGGTAGGTGGGTGGGTGGGTGGGCGGGCGGGCGGGCGGGCGGGCAGGCGAGCAAGCAAGCGAGCGAGCAAGCGAGCAAGCAAGCAAGCGAGCGAGCAAGTAAGGGAGGAAGCAAGCAAGCAAGCGAGCAAGTAAGGGAGTGAGCGAGTGAGCGAGTAAGCGAGTGAGTGAGTGAGTGAGCGAGTGAGTAAGTAGTGGTGGGGGTGGCGGTGGTGGAACTTGTCAAGGGATATACATTTATACATATGTTTATATACTACGAAAAAAAAAGAAAGAAAGAAAACAATGTATAAAGCTCCAGTGCTGAAAGAATGGGTTACACAAACAGCAGAATAGACACGCAATAACATT
Source organism: Hymenopus coronatus (assembly GCA_030762935.1). NCBI lineage: Eukaryota > Metazoa > Arthropoda > Insecta > Mantodea > Hymenopodidae > Hymenopus > Hymenopus coronatus. Next base: position 86,583,029 of record CM060886.1, on the reverse strand, counting down.
TGGTTTTGAGGCCTGTACGCCACGGCACTGTACTTAATGTGCTCCATAGAAGAATATGTACTTCCTTTTTTGCATGCACTAATAAACAAAGAGTATAAAAAGTTAGGGTTAAAATGTATAAATAAATATAATTTCACCATATAACACTGATGTAATGTCAACATGACTATTCTATTATGTACTCTCCATAAATGTCAACAAATTACAATTCGTATTTACAAATATGTTATAGAATTTACAATGTAAATATGCTCAAATTTACTATTATGTACTAGAGTGTAAAATATCAAAGCATCATGCTTTGCAGATCCTGTGTCATTGCTAAATACTAAAAAATTCCTTTGACACATTTGTGCAAGTCAAAGTACAAAGCAGGTTAATTTGAGTATAAAACATACACTATTATGAAAATGAAATACATTATAACAGTTATAAATACAATGATTATTACGGCATTGTCAGATAGATTTGTCAATTAAATATTCATCTACAGAGTAAAATGATTTATTGCAAAGGTACTTCTTAAGAGAAGCCCTACAAGCCCTGAAATTCCCAACTTTTTCTTTGGGATTGCTGGGGAGAGCATTAAATATCTTAATTGTTTTATAATTCATAATATACACCTTTCTAAAAGCAACGGAGATTGACATTAGGACAATGAATATATCCCTTTTCTCTAGTACTAATGTTATGAATATCCATATTTGTTATAAAATTATGTCGATTAACTGCATAAAATTTTAAATCCGATAATATATAAGCACAGGGTAAGGTAAGTATGCCCATCTTTTTAAATAGCTCTTTGCATGACTACTATAAGCATGATAAGATTATTCGTATAGCTTTCTTCTGTATCCGGCACATGCATTTACTATACACTGAATTACCCCAGAATATTACTCCACACTCGATGATGGAGTTAAAGTAGTAAAAACACCAATTTAAGTATCAATTCAGTAAAATTTAACTAGTGCTTGGAGAGCATAACACGCTGAGCTAAGTTTAGGTGTGATGCAGCTAATATGTGACTTCCAATCCAAATGCTTATCTACCTGATGGCCAAGAAATTTGACTTCATTTAGCTGCTCTAACAATGTATCATTAATTCCTATTTCTATGTGTGTTTGTGGTGAGTGAGTAATTACAAATTTAATTGTTGTTTTTCAAGGTTTACTGAGAGTTTGTTTGCTTTGAACCAATTTGACGTACAATTTAAAACAGTTTAATTTTACTACACAGTCATTGACCCCTTTTTTTGTTACTTGAACACTTTGTCATCTGCGAATAAATAAACACTTGCAATACTGTTCATGTATAACGGGAGGTCATTTATGTAAAATAAGAATAAAAGAGGCCCTAAGATCCATCCTTGAAGTACACCGTGTATAATTGATTTCAATTCTGAGGCACTATTTTGATACCCATTGTAGTTATTAATTTCGACCCTTTGTTTTCTGTTCTCTAGGTATGAAATGAACCAATCTAATGTAGTATTCTTTATTCCATGGAAATGTAGTTTTGATTTAAGGATCTCATGATTCACACAGTCAAAAGCCTTCGATAGGGCACAAAAGATTCCGCCGACAATTTCCTTTTCAATTAACGCGTGAGCTTGTAGGTTGCATTATCTGTCACTTCTTCTTTTCTAAAGCAAAGCTGTTCTTTGGCAAGTAAGTTGTTCTTTTCCAAGTAATTATAAAGCCTATCGAACATTACTTTCGCAAATACTTTTGGGGATACAGATAATAGAGATATGGCTCTATAATTTGAGATATTATCTTGTTTATCTTTTTGAAAAAGTGACTTGATAATAGAATACTTCATTCTGTCAGGACATATTCCATTCTTTAGTGATTCGTTACATAAATAGTTAAAAGGGAATGCTTATTAAGCCAGAACATGCTTTTAGGATTTGCTTGATATTTCATCATATGCAGAGGAATTTTTACTCTTGAACAAATTTATTATATTTTTTTATTTCAGATGGTGTAGTAATTTTTACTTTAAATTCGGGGACTCTCTTTACAAAAAAAGTTTTCAAAAAACTTAATGCTGATTATTTACATCCATAATTTATGTCTAATTTGTCTTTTACATTCAAAAAGAAATTGTTGAAAATATCTGCGAACTTTTGAGGATCATCAATTTTTTTATTACCTTAACTAGAGTGCAATTGAGGAACTTTCTTGAGAGCTATTACTTGTTTCTCTTTTTATTATATTCCAGATAGTTGTTCTATAGTTTGAAATAGATGTCTCTTGATTAAAATGAAATGTTTTAGGAGCGTTTATTGTTTCTTTTAGAATTTTACAATGCTTTTTTATGGTGACATTCTAAGTTTGGGGTATTATGTTTCAATTCTTGGTATAATTTTCGCTTACGTTTGCAAGAATGTTTAATGCCAGGTATTATTTTCCTTCTGATTATATCTTTTACAATATTTTACTGGAACGGAGGCTACAACGTGAGAGTTAAAATGTTGTAGGAAATGATTGAATTTGTCATTTACTCCATTTATTTCTTAGATTTCTGTCCATGATTCTTGTTGAAGTGCATACTTAAACAACGTGAGGGTGCTTTCATCTAGTTTTCGTGTTTTACAATACTTATAGTTTGGCTTTAACTTTAGATTAATCTCTTTAATGAGAAGTATTTGTGCCTCATGATCTGGAAGGTCATGTGCAAATGGCATATATAACAACCACAACCACCACCTCTATAACAATAACACATTAAAAGCATTAGGTGTGACGGTGACAGGGTATCTTCATGTTCTGATGAAATCACCTTTAGCTAGCTCATGAAGCACAGAGCCTCAAACAACCAACATCTGCAATAGTTAGGTTTACCAAAAACGGTATACTATCCGTGTCCCGTCATTTCTCCGACATTTTTTAATCCAAGAAGGGTTATTGGTTAATGCGCTTTGTTTATAACTTGTTAACTTTAAATAATCACGATAATAAAATATACTTTATACGCGAGACAGGTATGTTTTTATTTATATAAACAATGTGACCAAGGAACGATAATTAATACATAAAAATATATTTTATTTTCAATGTTATCTTGTGTCATCCATAACCAGGTGCATTCCCTTAGCATTGAATGGGGAAGTAAAATAGAGCCAAATACATTAGAGAGCATATTACTAAATACATAGGAGAATAATTAATACGGGACAGTTGTTCCAATTTGCACAGGAAAATGGTGGACAAGAATACGGTAGCGCTCCTGATGATAGAATCTGGTACTCTACTGTCAAATTCAAACACTAATGCATTTCTTATGCAACAGATGCGGGGATTTAACTACCAAATTGGTTAAAAATTTTCACAGTTTCATAGCCCAGGTTGTTAAACTACACCATTAATTAAATTAATCGCATTAAGTAGTAAACTACTTTAACTTTTTAGATATGTTTACTTTCTATACACGTCCTATGTATGTACATAGGTGATAGAGAAGGTATGTATTGTATTCCACCCAAACATTCGATCTCGATATTTCACCATAAATACATGTCTTGAGGTCCCCTGTATCCAAAAGATGCATTTTAAAAAACGCCCTTGTGTCTGTGGGCAGCATAGTTCTAAAACGAAAAGTCTGCCAAAAACCAAAATCGGTATTTTAGTTTTGTGTCTTCCAAGGATGTAAGACGAATATTTTCAGAAAAATCCCCGCCCCAAATTATTGTTTGCATGGGTATTTTTTTTCGAAATTTTCGATTTTCTAAAAGTTGGCTAACGATTTTGATTAAAATGTTATATATTAAATATATTTTCATGACCAACAAAACATATATTCTGAATTCCTTGGGAATAGCATATTAAGCACTATTTATGCTGAATTATTTTTCTTTATGAATGATTTCTGGTAACCCGTAAGTGACAGACAAATTCTTACTACATAATAAATATAGATTCTCTTAAAACACACAATTTGTTATATAATTATTTCTGTAGTGCTGTCCATTTTAGAGACATCCCTAGTTATTCGTTTCAATTTCAAAATACTTCAATTTTTCTCAGTTCGGACATTGTTCAATCACTTTTACTTTCTCTATACGTACTATGTACATAGTGTATAGAGAAGGTATTTTATTCCACCGAAAAATTCGATACCGAAATTTCACCAGAAATGCATGTTTTGGGTCCCGCTGAATCCAAAAAGAGCGGTTTTGGAAAAAGGTCCGAGTGTTTCTGTGGATAGCATAGCTCAAAAACGAAAAGACTGTTAAATACAAAACTTTGTATTTAAGTTGTTATTTTCCAAGGATGTGACAGAAGATTTTCAAGAAAATTCACCCACCCCAAAATACCCTTTATATGGAAAAAATTTCGAAAATTTTGAATTTCTCAAAAAATGGTTCTAAGTATTTTGATTAACATCTCTTATATTTAATACATTTTTATGTCAAATAAAATTAAATATTGAATTCTCTGGGAATAGCCTCTTAATAGATGTTTCTGGATAATTTTTATTGAATTTTGCATAACTGGTTAGCCGTAAGAGATAAACAAAACTTACTACATAAAACCTGTAGATCAGGATTAAAAACACACTTTATGTCATATACATTTTTTTCGTGGAGTTGATCGTTTTTGAGATATTCTTTGTTATTGGTTTCAGCTTTAAAAACTTATACTTTTATCATACAGAAATTTGTCAACTTCTGTCCGCACAAAACAAAGGAACTTCAGTCACATGGGAACCAGCTTTTGAGGATCATATTAACCAACGGTACCTCCTTATTTCCCTTCTACTTACAAGGAAGCAAGTAATAAGACTTTCTGCTAGATTTTCTTAATTAGCATGAAGTAATTAGAAGCATAAGCTTTTTACAATAATTTGTTGCAGAGATGTAGAGAAGGTCATGTGAATGGAACACATAAGATTTTTTAATTATTGCTATATCAATTTGTTTTATGTATGTGCATTACTTTTAACAATTGAAAATCAGTAGTTTTGGTATTGTTTTTTAACGTTGTCTATTACATGCTTGTTTTGCCGAATGACTACAAATTTAATTGGTAAAAAAGTAATGCGAGTTTAACAATCAGGCTTTTTTTCCCCTTAAAAAACAGAATTTCATATGTGTTTCTTAATGGGCTAAAAAAATAGGTTGCCTAAGAAGTAAATTTTTAACATTAAGCATATTCATAAAATAATGTTTTATAGGCTCTAAAATTTGTCAAAAAATTGTCATAAGCTTGATGATTAATATTTCTTTCATACAAGTCGTGTATAGGATAGGCTGATCAAATAGTATTATACTGAAGAGAAAATGCAATGTCTAAGGCAGGTTTTAAATTTTTTAGTTTGATTCTACCTTTCCAATTATTGGTGAGTTGGAATGATACATAGCATGTGGCTTATCACCTAACAAGTTTTTGTCATCATGTATTGTAGCAATTATTTTAAATATAACTTTAGTATTTTATTTTAAGGAGAATTTTGAGGGTTGAAAATTATCTAACATATTACAATCAAGGAAAAATTAAAAAATCTGCACATATTAACTGACATTTAATGTTACTATTTTCATAAACTATAATTAACTTTTAAACTTTAAAACATGTGTACAAAGATTTGCAGTAATACTTCCGATACTTCTGTGGGAAATAATAATATGATGCCGTATATCGTTTCATTTGGATAACAAACATTTGTGTAAGAAAATATATCTATAGATTTAGAATTATAAAGATTATATCCCAAATTTTGAATTTTGCACAAATATTTCTCAAAGTTCACCCTTACGATCTTGCCCGCAAGATAAGATTACTGTGTACGTATCGTAACTGTAGATCATAGCAGATCAAATGGGTTTTAAGCGCTACTAGTGGCCACAGCTTCAACAATGGCAGTACTTGCGGGCTGTGTAAGGCGTCTGGTTAAGATTTAAATGAGAATGAACTTTAAAATTAGATAATCTGAAATGGAACTACTGTAGTCATAGATCTGTAGTTGAAAACTGAAAAGTGTCATGGCGAAACCCGCCGAAATTGATGAAATGTGGGTCAGTTTGGCAGAGTATGGTCTTTGACCATGAAGATTGAAAGGGATAAATATTTGTATATTTGTTCTGTGATTTGTGGACTGTTATTTGCGTACTTCACACCTGTGTATATCCTGTTAGTGATTGTAGTGTTCATTTTATATTTATATTATGTTAGGGATCCGACAATTTTCAATTTTAAGCTGCGAGTTCAGAAGCAGTTGAGCAATCTTTGGAACTCAAGTTCCTTTATGACTTCATTTGAGAACATGTATCAACAAAATAGTTTAGCGTTATATAGGTTAAACAGAAATAGGACGTTTAATAGCCCTCATAAATCATCGAATACGATCTCATCTAGAGAAAATGATGTGGAAAATACGTCTTTGGGTACATACCGCAGTGAATATGAATCTAAGAGTTTTAACTATAGGTCGTGTGATGAAACAATGTTTAGTAACTATAAGCTGAGCTCTCATACTTCAAATAGAAGCTTCAATATAACTCGGCGCTCTACACCTCCAAATTCTCCTTGGGGTATAAGCGTCAGCCCAAAGTTACGAAATCACACCCCAGGTGTAAAGACTGTGCAGACTGTAGCTGGCCCGCTTCTGGCATCTACCAGGTTTAATAGAAGTTTAGATTCAGGGTAAGTATGCTGTGGTATGTAGGAAGTAATCTGTAAAGAAAAACAAATTTGATTCCCCAAGAATCTGTATATTGCAAGTTTCAATATAAAATGTTGTTCCCTTCTCCCTTCTTACGGATTACCGCATGTAAAAGTTCTTCTGTAATGAGTAGGCTCCCTCCCAGCACATAGATATCATATGGATTGCAGGTCTCATGAATGGACAGAGGGAGAAAAATGCAGGCTGGGGTAAAACCATGATTATCCTTTGGCAATCAGGATTTAGCTATTAGATGCATTTTTGTTACTGTGTACATGGGTTTCATTGTTTTCTTACCATGTATATATTGAATGTTCATTTATTGTCCTAACTGCTATGATTTGGTTAGTTGACTTTCTCTCACTTGGATTTTACTGTTAATTTGGTATTCTCAGTAACGAATATAAATTTATGCAGATGATGAGCATTCAAAGTTTGTGTCAAAAGACAGGAGTGAACTTACTATGTGGAACCCATTTGGACATGCAAATACACACACACACAATGAGCACTAAGCCACAAGGCGTAGCGTAAATCAAGGCATAGTGACAACAGGGCATAGCCTAGGGATCTGTATATAGAAAATCCCATAGCTGAGAGATCTATGTTTGGAATTCTCCTTAATATTTACAGAGGTAGAAAACACTATTATTACCATGAGTAAAGTTTAGGATGAGCTACACATACAGAAGTTTTGCCAAAAATCTGATGCAAATCATCAGAAACCAGTTGAAAGAAAAGTTTTCTATTTGTGTTGAGGCTAATATTTGATTGTGTAAAAAGCTGTTTTCCACTATAGCAGTTGCTAAAGCATCTAAAATATTCAGAGTATGAAACGTAGGCACAAGCAGCATATTAGTTTTGTTTCTCAAATGTGCGAGTCCCAAAGGTAATAGCAGCATTTTCATGTTTAACTGATTTCATAGCAGACAACCATGCCTTGTCTAACAATACAGAAGGAAACCGAAAGATCACCAGAACGAGCAAGAAATAATAATTTGCATGAGAAGTCGGGCCATATTTGGCTACAATAAAATTTACCATATATATGAAAGAAATGCTTAATCTGAGAGATAACAAATGATAAGGGGCAGCATAATTATCATGCAACACACACAGGGTTGGTCCTTTAGCATACTAAAGATAAAAGGAGAAGTAGATTGTTATGCTTCAGAGTATTATCTGCTACAAACTGTTGTGTCATAGTCTACCATCAGAAACTAGAAAAAGAAACTGTGCTGAATGTATTCAGTAATAATGGTTAGGATTTTATTTGTTGAATACTGAAACTACTAAAATTCAACAAGACTTTAATGTTATATCCTGCAAACATTAGTATTCATGTATCCATAAAATATTAAATTTTCTTTATATATATTTCTTTGGTCAAATGGTGAACATTTTGGCTTCTCAACCCAGTGGTCCCGAGGTCGATTCCTGGTAGGGATGGGGAATTTTTTCCTTTAGCCATTTCGTCTCATCTGCAGAGTCTTGAAGTATGAATGTGAGTGTGTTTAGTTTAACAAATCTTATATGTTTCATTCACATAACTTTCTCTAGCTGTTCCAAATACAAACTGTTCTTACAAAATAGTATTCTTTTATCTACATGCTAATTAAGATAAATATTAGTATAGTCCCGCTACTCGCTTCCTTTTAAGTAGAAGAGAAATAAGGGAATATATTAGCCTAAAGCAGTAGTCAAGTACTTAAAAAGCTTATTACTATGTGAAACAATTGAGGTTCAGTTTGTTTTTATAGTCCTGTTTGAGAAAAGTATAAATATTTTAAAGCCAATATCAAATAATATCTCAGAAACATTTCCACAAAAAAATGTATATGACTTAAATTATGTGTTTTAACGAGATCTACATTTATTGTGTGGTAAGTTTTTGTCTATCCCACGGTTTACCAGTTGTGCAAAATCATCCACGATAAAGAGGTCCTTAGGGGATTTTCCCAGAAAATTCAAGATACACATATTATTTGTAATATAAATATCTTTAATATATGATATTTTAATCAAAATTGTTATAGTCAATTTTGAAAAAATTAAATTTTCGAAACTTTTTCCCTGTAAAGGTTAGTTGGGGGTAGCAGGATTTTGTTGAAAATCTTTGTGTTACATCGTTGGGAGATACCAAACTTAAATGCCCTTGGTATTTAACAAACCTTTTATTTTTGAGCTATGCTGCCCACATACACACACAACCTTTTTCTAAAAATGTGTTTTTCAGACTCAGGGGACCTCAAAACATTTCTGGTGAAATCTTAACATCAAATTTTTGGGTGAAATACAATACCTTCACTATCCACTATGTACAATATACATCTGTGGACCCAAAAAAAAAAAGAAAAAAAAAAGAAAAGAAAAAAAAGTCATGTCTGGAATATGCAAATCGTCAAAAGCCCTACACGGCACAGGGCTTGTGTACACCATCTGCGATACAGTTTGTGTTGTGGCAGCAACAAGTTGTCAGAAGTTCCAAATCTTAATACTACTAACCCATATGATCAATAATCATAACCAAATATATAACTTAAGCTTCTTCAATAACAAACTATAATATTAACAACACAAAACATGATACAGTTTGTATTGTACATTACTAAACCTGCCCCTTCTATCACTTTTGACTATAGTGCTGTGGCAAAATGTAGGTTACTCCTGTGGGTCGCAGGGTTGCTTCTCGATGCAAGCTGTTTTTTTTTTTTTTTTTCTTCTTCTTCTTCTTCTTCTTCTTCTTCTTCTCTCCTTCTCTAAATGATGTTGAATAAACACATAGCGGCTATTTATTTTATACATATTTCATACATGACATTTGAGACAGTCAATCATATGTTGGTTATTATGATGCTTCTTTAAGGGTTTATTCTACTCAACAGCAATATGCTACACATGAAAGCATGGTGTGCAAATGCAATAGGCATGAACGGTTCTCTCTCAGTGGAAAAAAAAAGTGGAATCTTTATAGTATGAAAAAATTCTAAAGCTAATGTTTAGAAACATTTTAGGATCCAGTTTTGGGGAAGTTTGATGTTTTAGGAAGATAGGAACTTTTGTTTTTTTTTTTTTTTTTTTTATAACTCGCCCATCACAAACTGATTCAACAGGAAAATGGCAACCGCAACTGGAATAACTCAATATTCTCAGGCAATGTGTCATTTTCTTCCATGCATAGTGGTGGTCTATCGTCCAAAGGGGTCCCGATATACTGCAAAATTTATGGCTTCACAAATTCCATCATGGTCATATATCTGTATCGTGTTGAGGCTGGATATCAAAGGGAGGTCTAAGTGTGCTGTGGCAACTTGAATGATACACTAATCTGTGTTAAGTGCTACACAGTAATATTGTATAATATTTTGATTCCCTCTCTGAGGATGGGCTATCCTGATGGAATTTTGAATTTGTACAGGATAATCATCCTGTTCACACATCTTGAAAGGTTTCAAATTGGCTTTCAGAGAGACAGGATATTATAGTGGTAGACTGTCCTCGCTGTTCTCCAGATTTGAATCCTATTGAGAATGTGTGAGCTGAGATAAAAAGGGAGCTGCACTCCAATTTACCTGTAGATGGCCAAAGGATAAAAGATAGCTTCTGAGCAGAAATTCAAGATCTAGGATTTTGTGACTTCTTGTTCACATTACTGCAGGCATTTATTTTTGTCTATGTCCCGAAGATTGAGGGCAGGTATACAGGCTGAGAGTTCATATACCCAATATTAATTATCTTCAATTTTTTGTGTTTTAGTTTTAGAAGATAATTAACACACATTTTTTCAGCTATTTAACATGAGTGTTAGAATTGTTATTTAAAGTTAGAATTATGTTTTTACGAGCACGGATAGGTCCATAACTTCAAATGTCAAAATTATATTACTGCAATATTATGTTGTACACATCCAGTCATAAAATTTAACAAACACAAAAAAAAAAAAAGAAGGCAAGCAGTGCAAGATTTGGACCTAGGAACATATGAGCAGAAGCAAGGCCTTATTAACCCCTCTGCTACCATAACATTGTTTTGTGATCTGCTTTCAGTAGTCATAAAGTAATCATTGCACTGCCAGTTACAGACTATTGTCCAGTGAGAACATAGGTTCTTTTGAAGATATACAAAACTCTTCAATCAGCTCTTGGAATCTGGGGATTACTCAGTTTTTTGTGTCCACACTGTACATAGGGCTAGAAATAGAAAAATGATTTTAAACCAATGTTACAAAAACCTAAGTTCAGCAAGTGAGGCAAATCCCTTATTATGATTATAAAATTGTGTTGGAGAGTGCAATACAAATGGGAAAAAAAAACCTTCTTAAAGAAATTGTAAGAGATCAAGATGAATGCAACAAAAGTAATAAATTACAAATTTAGGAGATGTGAACACTTGTGAACAGTCAGGAAACCACCGTCACGTCCCTTTAAAGATGGTTTATTTTTACAGAAAAGTTGTCGTAAAATCCCATTAAAGTAAAATCACCATATTTTTTAAGCTAAAAATGGGGCACTTTTCAACTGATTTTTTAAAATTAGTCATAGGACCAAGTTAATACAATTAGAAAATTTAAAATATTGTTTATATGTTTATTTATTATAAAATTACTTAAGTTTACCCTTCTCTTATGGAGGATTTACAACCCCCAGAACTTCCACATGGGCACCTAAGATACAGGCTTGTTGAGAAGTTGACAAATATTGAATGAGAGAGAAGAACCTGGAACAGAGGATTGGTACATAGCCAGGTAGGAGAGTGAGGGAGATGATATAGACGAAAGGAAATGTAATGATGGAGCAATCAGTGGATTGAATGGTTGAAGAAATCTAGGAACTTGGAGAAAATCTACCCAGATGCTGCCCTTGTCCACCATAATTCTTATATGTAGTGCCCTGGGATCAAAACTGGATCTCTGTAGTAAGAGATGAGCGATCTAACCACATGGCCATGGTGCCACCTATTATGATAAACATAAAGCATAATTACAGAATACTCAACATGATATTCCATTAAAGGCAATGGTCTTACAATGCACAGCATATTACCTTACAATTATTATAAACAAAGTTCAAATAAAATTATGTCATAACTTATAAAATAATCAGCTTATTGGACACATTTTCCTCAATATTAGGTTTTCTTCACATTTTATCATTTTGCTTTGAAACAAATACCTTCTTTAATATTACCTAGCATAAAATGGAGAATAAATGTTTTTGTTTTTTTTTTATTAAAACTGGACCAAAAGGTGTCCGACAATATTTAAATATTTTTCGCGACACTGGGATGTCAATTGAAAAATGATACTTTACCTTTCATAATGGGATGTCTGTTACAGTTTCCATTGTAATCTACAAAAATCCATTATTTGAATCCTGTTCACACACACTATACATACAATAGTGACTGCACCCTATAACCGTAATCCCTGAACATGTTTGAAGGGCTTGCTTGCTTCACAAGTCAGCTCATTGTTGACATCCATTGTTACACCTGCATTAGTGAATATGTGTGCTGGTGGCAAGTTCTTTTGATATCCAAACTGTGAGCATTGTATCTATGCAAGTGGACACTTGTGTTGTTAGAATGTTCTTTGATGTTGAAATTACACATTGTTACACTTGAATGAGTTTGTAGCACCTGCAGTGGTTTGCATATGCGACTGCTTGTGGAAGTTTCCTGCCATATGATCAACCAAGGGGAACGAAGCCTGCCCAGAGTTCAGTTTTCAACTGGGAGTGCATAGCGAGCAGCAGTTGACTTGGGTTTCGACAGGAAATTCAGAGTGTGCAGTGGTAGCTGCAGCCACTAAGTGTCAAAATTGTTGTGAAAGCATTAAAAGAAGACATTGATTTGTGAACGGATTTTAATTTGTAATCAGAGAAAGAAATAAACAGTTTCTTGGTGCAATAAAATAATGGGGTTAAAGTTCGATGCCATAAGACCCGTCATCCTGTTCACTCATGCACACTCACTCTCTCTCTCACACTCACTCACTGTGGGCTAAGTTTCAAAACCACAGTACCCTGTCGTATTACATTCTTTTCACTCAAATGTTGACAGCTTTTGACCTATGAAGTGCATCAACAATTTTTTCCAGAATTAACCAGAATCACAGGAGCAGAAGTTTATGAAAAAATAAAAGGGGGTGGGGGATGCACATACGTACGTACGCACGCACGCACGCATATACACAAACACACACACGCGCGCACACACACACACGACTAAAGAACTAATTAAAGTATCTAAGAGTAAATTATTAATTATTGTGAGCAAACACTTAAGTGGTAATTGACAATTTCAATATTGCCACTTTGTTTACCCTGTTCCATTTGCTACATAAGCAAAGGCATAGGAGTTCAGAAGACATTTATGTAGAATATTGATAGTTTCCAACTACCATTGACAATGAAGACCACATGGCTTCGAAACCGGTCTGGCAAAACAATACGTAAGTGATACTTAAAGTGTTGCAAAACCAACTCAAAAATATTCTATTCATACGAATGACTGTTCCATAACATCCTTTCCTAAAAATTGTTGGTAAGATATTTGTGTTTTCATGTTGATTGCACTTGCAGCAGATTGCACTTTAATTACACCTTTATTAATAAGCATTTAAATTTATTATTATTATTTAATAATAAAAACAAATATGAATAGACAGCTACTTCAGTTTTCAAGAATATAAACAAGAGTCATATCTGCATAAAATGATGCTTTATTCCAACAGGAATATGTAGCTGATCTCTTAATGAGCATTGCTGTCACTATTCCTTTTGCTTCCATCATTGTCATGGTCATTAACATCAGACCTGCCAGATGCTCCAGCAGAAGTCATGAGTTCTCCCACTCTTTCACCTAAAATATTTTTGTATTCCCAAGTGTGAGGAACAGCAGCTTCCCAGTTTTCTGAATGAATATTGCTTTGCTTCTTCTGTTAGATGAATAACAAATATTACAGTGAACGTTTTATCACATGCTTCATATTTATTATGCAGTTTACACACCATTTATTTGTGCCTGGATCAGCTCAATTGCATTAAAATGGCAATGATGTAGAGGAAGACTGATGATTTTGTTGCCTTTTTTCTGCAACAATTTCATTAATTATATGTATTGCGGTTTATTTACAGCTCCATTAAGTCATACTTAAAGTGGTCTTGAAACTACATGTTATGAACAGGCATGCCAAAATTACATTTTTCTGAATGTCATTGTAGGAGTTATGTTGCATTATCCATAATTATTATAGAATGCCTGCTCAATGGCCTAATTAATTCTTGAACCATTTCAGAAGTCTCTCTCCTGTTTTCTTGGACTTGAACAAGAGACAAAAGTAAGTTTGCTTCTGGTTATTGCAGAAGTTTGAAAGTGCAACGAAGATGACAATTGATTCTCTTCATGGACACATTTTTGTTTTTCTAATTGTTTCTTACTTATTCCGACAGCAGCTGAGGTTCCTAAACTTCAGACTAAATTACAGGCCCAATATTTTTTTGTTTCCTCATCAAAGTCTTTACTTATGCAGCATGTAATTTTCCTTGTTTGTACCTTTTTACTTTCTATAGCCAATATATACAATGTACTAAAGAATAGAGAAGGTATTGTATTCTACCAAAAAATTTGATGTCAAGATTTCCCTGGAAATGTATGTTTTTTGGAACCCTGAGTCCCAAAAAAACATTTTTAGAAAAAGGTCCCTATACTGTGGACAGTATAACCCAAAAACTTGGTATTTAGGTTTAATATCTTCCAAGGATGTGACATTAAGATTTTCAAGAAAATCCCCCCACAACAAACTACCCTTTACATGGAAACATTTTTGAAAATTTTGTTTTCCTCGAAAATAGCTCAAACGATTTTGATTAAAATACCATATATTACAGATACTTGCATTACAAATAAAATGTATATTTTTAATCTTCTGGGAATAGCCTCTTCAAATATTTTGATTTTCTCCAAATGTTTCTAACAATTTCAATTCAAGTCTCTTATATTTAATATGTTTACATGAAAATAAAATGTATATCTTGAATTTTCTGAGAATAGCCTCTAAAGATCTCTATTCTGGATGAACTTTTCTGAATTTTGCCTAACTGGTAAACTGCAAGAGATAGCCAAAAATTTGCTACACAAAAGAGCTAGATCTTGTCAAAACAAACAATTTATGTCATACGTTTTTTTTGTGGCATTGGCCGTTTTCAAGATATTCCTTGTTATTGGTTTCAGTTTTAAAATACTTGAAACTTTTCTCACACAGGAACTTAATCAACTCCTGGTCACCAAAAAGGAACTTCAATCCCATAACAATCATATTTTAAAACATTTGATTGTTGGTTTAGCTTAGTGTATCCCCATATTTCTCTTCTACTTATAAGGAACTAAGTAATAAGACTGTTTCTCCCATGCTTATCTCGATTAGCATGAAGTAGATAGAAGAATAAGCTTATTAATCATAATTTGTTACAGAGACGTAGAAAGTTAAATATAAATGATAATAAAATGGCAGCTGTTATACCTGAGTTCACATTGAGCATTAAACAACAATGATATCCTGCTTCAACTGAATTCTCAGTAACCAGATTTGTGCTCAATTTGCAACATATTAAAGAGGGTCAGACAGAGGAGTAAGAGCCTGGAGGCTATCTGCTCTATTTTTTGGAGAGGGGAAAAAAAGTTTACACCAAGCATCAGCATGCACATGGCAGAGATGTGTAGACTTAGTGTCAAGCATGTGGTGTTCATTCTTTACATCATGGCAATTGAGGAATAGAATGCCCAGTTACTAAGGTAATGGCTTGCTCTTGATTGTTAGATTTGCTGGTTGCAGGGCAACTGAAATGGTGTGCTTATCCCTTCCCTTAGATTATTCAGGGTGTTACTGCATGACTAAGAAACATCAGTCACAATTAAAAATGCACCATGAACAGTACATACTTTTGAAATTGCTTATACATTTATATCATACACTAAAATTATGACCACACAGATGTCCATGGAACCTGGATTGAAAGGCAATGACATCATGTGTGATGTGAGATTTCAACTTCAAATTATTTATAAGTGTTTTCTACCAGGATTGCTAACCAAATTTGAATGGATGTGTTAAAAATCTGTACATCAACTAATTTGGTTTCTAGTGATGAAAGATTGAAACCACCTCATACCTGACTTTTCCCTTAAAGTGAAGCATCTTTGAAATTTGACCAAAAGTTGTGAAAAATTAAAAGAATTATATTTATTTTTTTTACTTTCTCTCTACATACTATGAACATAGTGTATGGAGAAGGTATTTAATTCACCCAAAAATTCTATACTGAGATTTCATCAGAAATATATGTTTTAAGACACTCTGAATCCAAAAAAAAAATATTTTTAGAAAAATGTGTGTGTGTGTGTGTCTGTGGGCAGCATAGCTCAAAAACGGAAAGACCGTTAAATACCAACCTTGGTAATTAAGTTCAGTATCTTCTAAGAAAATCCCCCCCACCCCAAACTACCCTTCACGTGGAAAAATGTTTGAAATTTTTTACTTTCTAAACAATGGCTCTAACGATTTTAATTAAAATGCTGTATATTAAAGATATATACCTGTCAAATAATATGTATATCTTTAATTTTCTGGGAATAGCCTCTGAAGATTACTTTATTCTGGATGAACTTTACGGAATTGTGTATAACTGGTAAACCATAAGAGATAGACAAAAGCTTACCACACAAAAATTGTAGAGCACATTAAAACACACAATTTATGTCGTATACATTTTTTTCGTGGAGTTGATAGCTTTTTAGATATTCCTTGAAAAACTTATACTTTTCTCATACACCTGTCCATACAAACAAAGGAACTTCAGTCACATAGCAACCAGCTTTTGACTTATCACTTTAATCTATGGTACGCCCTTATTTCGCTTCTATTTACAAGGAAGCAAGTAATATGACTATTTCTGCTAATTTTTTCTTGATTATCATGAAGTAAATAGAAGCATAAGCTTTTTAACAATAATTTGTTACAGAGATGTAGAGAAAGTCATGTGAATGGTACACATCAATTTATGAATCCTAAAATGAAAATAAAGCATTGTTTTCCCGCTTGGCGACTTAAGCTACTTGCCAAGGCCATGAGGTGCTTTGTAGTGCAGGGGATCGTGAGTTTGGGTCCCGCCTTGGGCATGGGTGTTATATGTTTGTGTATATATATATGTGTGTGTGTGTGTAAAAGAAGAAAGCAGCACTTCAGTAATCATGCAGCAAACAAAAAGTAAAAAAAATATTTGGTAAACAAAAGTAGGGTATACAGCATCTGAGTCCCGACCAGACTCCGGAAGTGTATTTAAAAAAAAGCTATAAAGGGGTAGGCTTTTGCCTATTAATAAGCACTTGTCGGTCTGGGTAGTTCAGTTGGCTAGACGCTGGCCTTTTAAACTCAATGTCACATGTTTAAACATAGCCCAGGTCAATGGCTTTTAGGTGTGTTTAAAAGCGACAGCCCCATGTCAGTAGATTCACTGCCATGTTAAAAAAAAAAACTTCTGTAGGATGAAATTCTGGCACTCTAGTGGCGTTGAAATGATCCTGGCAATGTTAACAAACAAAATAAATAAATAAGTGCTCCTAAATTTAAACTTTGTTTTTGCAGCACCTTTCCATGCTCAAAATATTCCACACAATGTAATTTTTCACTAATGTATGGTATGTGGCCATATCTAACTGCTGCAAAAGGTGTTGTAACACATTTTCAGATTCTCATTGCTAGCATACGAATTATCTAACAACAATGTAAATATTTATTGGTGGATGCCAAATATGAATTATCTAACAACAATGTAAATATTTATTGGTGGATGCCAAATATTTTATAAAAATTTATTGATGCAGATCTTTTACAGTGTAATGCCAGCCATATTCTTGGAAAACATGTGTACAGTTTTATTGTTATCTATGAATAGAAACTGCTTTATTAAAAATGGTATGAAATTATGTTTTATGAATCAAATCTGACTGTTTCTTCGTTGATTTATTAGTTTATTTTGCAATGATTATGAGTATTTCACTGTATGTAGTGTGCAAAGTTAATCTAATGTTTCATTTTTGAAAGCTGTGCTATTTGTTTTGACAACCAGAACTTTTTGTCATAAAATTATGCCATGCTGAATGAAGCAGAAAGAGAAATCCTCATCAAATTTAATTAAAATAAGTTTATGCTTTTGAGGATTGAATTGCTAGCAGTAGCTGTGCTAGAATGAATTTTGTCTTTTCTGTGCAAATGAATTGATCAGTGGGATTATTTTATTTGCTGATAATCAGTATGTTTGTATTTAAACAGGCTTCCTCTATAATTTTAATTATTGGAAGTGGTACGCTGTGAAGCTAGCAATTAGTTTTAATTTAATTGGAGTCGAGTTTATACACATGTGTTTCACAAAAACTTACATACTGCAACTAATGGGTTCCTCTGCTAAAGCATTAGAGAAATTTGTACTCGAACACTCCCTAGGATTATTTATTATGCACTATTAATCAATATGTGGATAAACATACTTCCATCTGCAAGAGTATCAGAAAACTTAAAATTTTCCCAAAGAAAATGCTTATGAAATCTCCAAAAAAATGTTTAGACCATTTGTTCCATATTTTTTCTTGCCATATTTAAGAAAACATAGCAACTGAGTAACGTGATACGAGAATGCTAATATTAAGATCTTCAAGCAACATAAGTTCATTACATGAGTCTATTGCAGTTGTACTGTATTAAGTTTTTGGTCTTGCTGTAGGTTGTTTGGGAATGTGAGCAGTCCAGGCCTAAGTAGCCGCATTGCACATTCAACCAGAGAAAATGCAGAAGTACTTACCCATCAGAAGAAATATGATAGACCAGGAGATTTTCCTCTTGTTCAGTTGGATCGATCAGCATCCAGATTACCAACTTTGTCACCTCGCAACACTCACAAAATATCCCGCACACCTGTCACTGTGCGAATTGCCCCTCCAGAATCATCTGAACTCAGGTTGGAATCTAATTATTATTTTGTTTTTTATTTATCATATTGCTGTTTTTATGACAGATTCTGAATCCTTTGAAAGAGAAATAATTTTAAATGTGTTGTTAAATAATGATTTCACTTATTTTTAGGTATAGTGCATTATTGGATAGAAGCCCTCAGTCTTTGGGAGGAGTGGATCGTGAAATATCACCAACTGCAGATCAGAGTA
This sequence comes from Hymenopus coronatus, assembly GCA_030762935.1. Lineage (NCBI taxonomy): Eukaryota > Metazoa > Arthropoda > Insecta > Mantodea > Hymenopodidae > Hymenopus > Hymenopus coronatus. The sequence continues at coordinate 86,564,144 of CM060886.1, read as the reverse complement.
CCAAATCCTTATTGGAGGTACTTAAAGAAATCTCCCGAAAACGAATTCATTCACAGGTAATTAATGAAATTGTAAATAGTATGTAATGAAATAAGCCTTTTGGCTGCTTTGAGTGGACTGAGCAGAAGTTCTCAAAGCAATTCAATTAAAACTGAAATTAAAATTATTAATATTTGGATTTAATAAATAATGCCTTTTTAAGATTTTAAGTTGGTGTGGTTTTCTCTGTATTAGGAGCCATTCAAAATATGTTAGCATATGTTAGCAGCATATTATGTAATAATAAAATTAAAATGATTGTCATTCACAACAAACAAAAAGGAACTAGTAAACAATTACAAGAGGAGGAAATAACTGACTAAAATAGCAGCCTGCAAAGGGTTTGATACTAGTAATCATAAAGAGATTATTTGAATAGACCAAATAGAGACCCAAAATAGGCAATAGAGTGGATACATTCTGTTCCCTTTGCATCATAATGAAGAATTAACTGGTCATTATTTATTTCACTGCCACACTATCACAAATTCATATGTAGATTTTTATAGATGTCACTCATATGAACTATGACTCATGACCTGTGAATATACACTGACCAGGTTAGCTGCTGAAAACTTATGAGGTGTGAGAAAAAACTTGCTCACCTGTGAATATACACTGACCAGGTTAGCTGCTGAAAACTTATGAGGTGTAAGAAAAAACTTGCTCTGAAGTGAAACACGTTCTCTGATTCATTAGTTTCTTACTTTTGATTTAATTTTAGCATGAGAGCTTGGAGCCTGCAAACTTTTATGTTTACATTGTAAGTTTATGACCATGCTTCTGTTGTCAATTAACCATTGTGAACATGCTCATTAAGATAAGATCACATACTTGTATTATGCAATTTTCATCATGAATTGACACTTAAGATTTGCTGTAACAACAATCTAAAATTTTTCATATACATAGAAGTTGTCTGTACCAGGTCCAATTTTAGAGTGCTATAACATCTCTAAAACACTGTTCCATGATGCAGAATATTGTTACTGCACATGCACAGAAAAATGCTATACTTTCCTGTTTTTTCAGCAGTAATGCCCATAGGTATTGTTAGTGCTAAATTGATTACCAACTCTACTACACAAAAGCTGTTCCTTGTTCTCTGCCCAACATAGTCATCAGCCACTGTAGTTGGCTGAGAAAGAAAATAAATATGCTCTCAAATGTAAAAAATTAATAGAAGTAAGAGAAGACAAAACTTTTTTAATAGTACTGGCACAAGAAAAGAATGAAAGCCATATATTGTGACTATTTTTGTGTGTTTTTGGTTCCCACACATTTCCCAAGGTACTTAATTTGATAATGTTAACTGTAACACTATGGACTAGAGACTTGTTTTAATGCATGTTAAAATATATTTCACTAAGATAACAAGAGTAACAGTAAGCAAATGAAATTGGTGACAATTATGGTGTTCATCCATATGAAAACATAGAATGTTAAGGAATTAAAGCAAAAGTAAAATCTGGTAATTGAATCTCCTGCTAAATAAGATGAACTTTTATCCATAACATGATGGTCAATAGCAAAGACTGTCCCTACCATGAAATTGTGTGCACTGTTAAGATATGTGTCATAATCTTAAGTACGGTCAACTATTCTCATGACACTTTTTCAAACAAGAATACATAATTCACCAAGTTTTGTTGTAGCAGCCGCCCAAGAGCAAAGTACAAAACTGTGACTTTCAGATGCAGTTTTCATTTTTACAATCAGAGCTGTTGATCATTTTTGTTTGTTCATATAATGTCCTGAAATGACCAGAAAGAAGTTGATCTTTTGAATAGTTCCTGTGTTAGAGAAAAGTTGTGATCAGAAATGCAGACAAACCTTTTAGGGAATGGAGAGCTTATCCTTTTTGGTAGTAACTTCTTCGAAATTCAAGAGTGTAATTGAAATTATACATATACAGCTGCTTTTATTCTGTTATATTGAACTTTGCATGGTAATATTATATAGTTTCTTTATTTTTAAAACATTTAAAACCAGTTTTATCAATGCACTTAAATTAAAGGAGAAGGATGTATGTATGTATTTATTTCTCTGCAAGTGGGTATCACCCGGTGGCATAGTTATATATGTATACAAGATATATAAACAATAAATCACAGCTGCCAGTTTATGGCTTTGTAAGCTAGATATAATAGTTATTTACACAAATATGAAAACATTAATTTTTCTCTCAATTCAGATTAATTAATTTCATAATTAGAATCACCAACCAATTTAACATTTGTATTTACAACAATATGAAATCACAAGCATTTCATTTAAGGAATATTTACAAAAATTATCCAACATTAAAATCAAGATTTTTCCTAAATTTCTTCAGAGACGGGACAACCCCGAAAGGCTGCTCCAGGCAATTCATTCCAGTCTTTTATGGTTCTATTTGCAAAGGAGAACTTTCCCACGTCAGTTCTGTATCTTCTACCCTTAATTTTGAACGGATGATCGTTTCGTGCATAGTAAGTTGGGTTTTCCGGTTTGTCAGTAACGTCCTCCCATGCCTTTAAGCCAGCGTAAGCTTCAAATAAAGCACACAACCTCTGTTTCTCACGCCTAGCTTTCAACGGCTCCCATTTTATTTCGTCAGTGTTTGGAGGCCCAAAATATTTACCCCTTTTTATGAATTTTATAGCCCTTTTCTGGATCTTTTCTAACGAATCAATTTGATTTACTCTATACGGGTCCCAACAAGTTACTCCAAATTCCATGACCGGCCGCACTAAGGACTTGTACGCGAATTCCCTGGACTTTGCACTCCCCATTTTAAAATCCTCATTAAGAAGTGCAGTGTTTTCCACGCTTTCTTAGATACCGAATTTACCTGCTCGTCCCATCCAGCCTTACTCGCCAAATAAACTCCCAAGTATTTGCAGCTGTCCACCTGTGGAATTTTTTCCCCACCCATGTGATAGTTTTGCAGAATTTTTTCCCTAGATCTATTAAATGCAATTGACTTACTTTTGCCAGCGTTAATTTTCATTTTATTTGCAGCAGCCCAATCACTAATTTCATTTAAATCACCCTGAAGAGCAGTCTCATCTTCAACATTTCTAATTTTATTGTAAATAATACAATCGTCTGCAAACAACCTTATCTGGCATTTTATATTGACAGTTATGTCATTTACAAAAATAAGAAAAAGTAACGGCCCCAGAACTGAGCCTTGGGGTACGCCCGAGCTTACCATACCCCTTTCAGATAGCTCCTTGCCTACTTTTACCCTTTGCGATCTTCCTTCCAAAAAATGTTTAATCCATAGAACTACGCGTTTATCAATTCCTGTAGCAGTTAGCTTCTGGATAAGTAAATTATATGATACAACATCAAAAGCTTTGGAAAAATCTATCACCACTGCATCTGTTCTTCCCCCTGCATCCACCTCCTCTGCTAAATCTTGAAATAATGACGTTATCTGGCTTTCACACGAGCATCCAGGTCTAAATCCATGTTGTGCTTTATTGAACCACTTTTTGTTTTCTAATTCCTCCCGTATATATTCCACAATTAAATGTTCCATCAATTTGCACACTACTGAAGTTAGCTGACTGGTCGATAATTATTTAATTCTGTTTTATTTCCCCCTTTATGAATTGGAACTACAATCTCGGTTTTCCAGTCTTCCAGTAAGACACAGTTATTAATTGACATATTAAGTAAAAGCATTAGGTACGGAATCATGGATTCCCCTCCAATTTTTAGTATTTCGGTCGGTATATTATCAGGCCCCCTCGACTTTCGATTTTGCAACATTCTAATCCTTCTGCGCAATTTGGATGCCATTATTTGAAAAACGGAATTTCCACTATCCTCAATTTCCAATTTATAATTATAATCCGTTTTGTTAAAAACAGACACGAAATGTGAATTTAATGCGTTCGCTTTTTCCTTATCGTTCAATATGGCAATTCCATTTTCCTTGAGTTCTGGTATGCCAAGTTTATTTCCCCTGCGTCTACTTACATAATTGTAAAAAGATTCCCAACTATTATTGGTCCTGCTAAGAATTTGTTCTAAGAACCGCTCCTGGGCTTGCAACGTTTCATCTTTCAATTGTTTAGCTAATTCTTTATATCTGTTAAAATGCCAATCTGACTTCTTCCGTTTATGAAACGCGCGCCTAGACTTTCGTTTAAGTATTCTGATGGATCTTGTATAATATTCTGGATCATTATTTTGTTTGATAAATTTGTATGGAACGTATTTCTTTATTGATTCCGAAATAAATATTTTGAAACTATCCCGTGCTGCATCTACATTTGTTGCAGATTTTACAAACAGGCAAAATTGCTTTTTGAGAAAAGTCTGAATTCCATCTACGTCTGCTCTGCAGAAGTTAAAACTAATAATTTCCTCTCCTTCAAACCGGTTTCGCACCTTCCAGTTTATGTCTAATAGTACACAGCTGTGGTCACTTATACCTGGCAAAACCTCACATGCGCTAGACAATGACTCAGGTCTGCATAGAAACACGTCCAATACAGCCGATTTCTGGGTATCTGTTTTGACTACCTGCGAAAACCCATGATCCCAAACCAGAAGGTTAACAACACATTGAGCTTCGCCTCCTAATAACTGCCCATTCCAGTTTACATTTGGCAAATTTAGATCTCCTGCTAAAATAACACTTTTTCCTGTTTCCGAAGAAATTTTTTCCACTAATTTATGAAGAGTTTTAAAGTTAGTTTCGCCAGGTGGTCTGTAACACGCTATTAATGTAATGTTATTTGCTTCGTTTTCGTGATCAATAATTTCAATGGCCATCATTTCTACGTCTTCTTCCACCCACAATATCTTACTGCTTAACTCTAACTTGGTACAAATAAAAATTCCCCCTCCCCTTCCTTCCCTGTCCCTCCTAAACACCCTGTAATCTGATCTAAATATCTCCGCGTCATTAATATCAACACTGAGCCATGACTCCGTACCTATAATCACACTTGGGTTACTTATTTCCATTAAATTCCAAAATTCTAATGTTTTGTTTATGATGCTTCGGCAATTTACCTGCAACATCCTTAAGGAATGTGCCCCTACCTGAGAATCGTCGCTTCCCCGAAGCCGTTGTCAGTGCTGCCCGGTGATCCACTCGGATACCCTCGCGAACAATGCTGCCAACTTTGAAGTTCCTCTTCTGTTTAGGTGAACACCATCCTGTCCATAGTCCCAGTCGTCAATCCACGAATTTGAGTCCACAAACTGCACATCCAGTCGTTCAGCCACCCACGAAAACGCGTCGTTTACCTGCATTAGTTTCCTCCAGTTGATATCGCGTCGCCTCAAAACTCCACTGATGACAATGTTTGCTGAGGAAAACAGTGCCTTTGTGTTCTTAACTAAATCATACATGTCTCCCATCACATAGTCAGAACTCCTTCGTAGGTCATTACTTCCAACGTGTAATACGATGGTCCGGTAGTTGCTTTCTTCCTCCTCTCGCTTCTTCTCAATTTCCCTCAGAAGGCCGTCAGTCTTTATGCCAGGATAACAAGCTACCTTTGCATTTGTAGTTCCCGCATGTCTAACGATAGAGTCGCCGATGATCAAACATGGTTTCTCCTCTTTCTTTAGGTCATCTTCCCGTGTCTCCCTCAGCGGTTTTCTTCTTTAAGCTTCCGAATAATATCTTCCTCTGTTTTCAGCTTGTCGCGTAAACCTTGTAGTTCCTCCTGCAGCTGCTCCAATTTTTTGTCATTTGCGGTGATGGTCACATCTCTCCTGCAGTCCTTACATGACCAGTTTTCTTCTATGTTCTGTTCTCTCTTAATTTTTTGACAGCCAAAATGGTACCATCTTGCACATGAAATACAAAGAAGTCCGGTCCTCAGTGCTTTGTTGCAGCTTCCACATCTTTCATCTCCTACAGGTCATGGATTTATTTCAACTCCTCCTATCACAAGCAGGGCTAGTAATACAAAAGCCATAAAATAATAATTCTTTGTAGTTTCCGTAGCTCCAGTCGCCCCTCTACCTGCTTTCCGCGGTCGCCTGCCCGACCACATTCCTACCCTCGCCCGGTAAACAACCAGATCCACATCCATTGTTCTGCTGCTACCTGCCTCCCACTGGTACGTCCGCACTGCTCGAGATCCCAAACCAGAATCTGAGGACAGAAAATCTGTGAGGACTTAAAGGTTGTTGGTGAACACTTCATTTAAACTAAAATGTATGAAAATGTGATAGCACTGATAGAGGATCAAGATCGTGAAATAATTCTTTGTAAATCTTCCAGATAAAGGTAGCTTTAGAAATTCCAACACTATCATCTATTAGCTACATACATCAGGCCAATAATAAATGAAAGGCATTTTGGGAGATTACGGATAATGAGGAGAGAGAAGAAACAATATAAAAATTTCCAAATTAAAACAAATGAGAAACTCATCATACTCAGGTATGAAATTGTTGAGGTTTTTAATGATTATTACACCAACATAGGCTTTATCAGAATCACAACTGTAATACAATAACATTAGAACCAATTACCAAATAAAGATGTGGCAAACACAATCTTGCTTACACTTGTTAGCTCAGAAGAAATAAAGAAAATTGTTAAAGATCTTTAAAATAAGAAATTTAAGGGGTATGATTTATCAGATTGCATACTAAAACAATACTATGAGTACATCTTAGAGCCCCCTCTATTACATAACCTATCATTAATCATAGGACAGTTTCCTTAACAGCTAAAATTGGCAATAGTTAAACCATTATTAAAAGAAAGTTTGGTACAAGAAATAGAAAATTATAGACCAGTGTCATTGCTATCGGTCTTCTTAAAGTTTTGGAAAAAGTTATGTTTACTAGATTGTCAAAGTTTATTAAACTTTATGATCTATTATTGGAAAATTAGCATGGGTTTTGGAAAGGTAAATCAATAATAACAGATGCAATAGATTTTCTTCAGCATGCTTGTGAAATCAAGTCAAGTTAAAATAGCATAAAATTACAGCATTAATTAATATTTGTAGCATTGAAGAAAGAGGCATGTTTCTATTGGTAAAATTCTAACCTCTCTAATATTTCCTCTATAACCCAGTTCATGCTGCTTTGGCCAGCCTGAATGGTTTTAAATATTCACTCTTGCAGTTTTCAAGATTATTTAGATACATGGCTCTTTGGTTGGGGATAGAATTAAAACATACAATTTGAGACATACATGTTGTTGAAGTTCCCATCATTTTTTTGTCTCCATTGCATTACTATGTGAGGCAAAGCGTAAACACGTTGCTTCTATTAATAATCATGTGGGTTCTGATTATAAAGATTTAGCCAATATAATTTAGCAATATAAACAATGTAAAATACATTTTGATTGAGCTGAAATTTGAGCATACATTTGGGGTCAAGAAGTTTTCACGAATGTGACAAGAAATTTCCAAGAATGGAAGAGATTTTATTTTGTTTCTGTCTAATTTCACCAACTGTTGCAAAACAGGAGACAAATTTCAGAACAATCATATCAGTAGTAATTAGGCTTAAGCTGTTATTTTTTCTATATTCTCATGTGTACATTAAAAAATATAAGCAGCTCACTTAAACACTACATTTTCTTGATTGTATTTCTGCCTTCTTTTAAGGATATATACCTAATTCTTGCATAAATCTAAAAAATAACTGAACTGTCTTTTTCTTCATTTACTCCATTTTTCTCACTATTAAGAATGAATAATATGGATTGGCCAGTTTCTACATAATTTCTGGTTTAAGTTGGGTTTGTGCACCAAATACTTATTAACTCAGCATGTTTTCCATGCTGGTGGGAAACAATTTTGTTTAGCCAAGACATGTTGAATTAACATGTAAAGCACAACTTGTTGGTCAGTGGAGACAGTGTCAAAATTTGTCCCTCAGGAGATTATTTATATCCCAGTAAAGCGACTTACATTGGATTGTCATGCCGACATGTTGATTTAAAATAGTTTGTTGGTTATTGAAGCAGTGTAACACAAAGTTTAACCTAATGTTGCAGCTACTATTGTTCAGTGAAACAGTTTACATTAACTTCTTTGTAAATTGCTTTTAATGTTATGTTAAAATTTAATGTAGTGTGGGAACCTTAGACTGTTAGGTGGAGATGTTTAATTTTCTCAGAGAACCGTCAAGTGTTCTCAGTAATCAAGATCAATCACTGATAAATAGTATGACTCTGTTTTTTGGTTTGATGTCGCTTTTGATGATTCACTGATTGCAATCAAGATGCTTTAATCCTTTTGTGGAACAGGAATATATAACTTCATACTTCATAACTTGCATTGCAGGCCTTTTCTAGCTTAATTGCTTTAATTCAGCTATTGATTTACTAAAATACTAAGTATAAAACTTACATTTCTTGCAGATGGAGGAGAATGAAGATGAAGTTAAAAGACAGCGCAAAGGAGAAACAAGTCTGACTAACGGTGAACAGCAATCAAGGTTAACTCCTGTGCTGAATGATGTTTCAGGGTATGGTAATTTCATCATTTATTGATTGCTCTATGAAGTTAAAAAATGATTTAAATAAATTACAGTAATAAAAGTTGAAAAAGAGCAGCAGCATAAAAGCTGGACTTCTCTATGAATTCTGAAATGCTATTGATTTGCCATAGGCCCATGGCATAATTTGCACATTGTGTACATCATGTATCCTTGTCCATGGCTAAAGTCTGTTTTTACTTTCTCTTCTCATACTATGTACATAATGAATAGAGAAGGTATTGTACCCAAAAATTTGATACCGAGATTTCACCAAAAATATGTGTTTTGAGATCCCCTGAATCCAAAAAAAAGAAGAAAAAAAAGCATTTTTAGAAAATGTCTGTGTGTTGTCTGTCTCAATCTGTATGTCAGTGTGTGTGATTATGGACAGCATAATTCAAAAAGGCCATTAAATACCAAACTTGGTATTTAAGTTTAGTATCTTACAAAGATTTTTAAGAAAATCCTCCCCACCCCCAATTAGCCTTTATATGCAAAGTTTTTTAAAATTTTGATTTTTTTTTTAAAAAATGGCTCTAACAATTTTGATTAAAATATTATATATTAAAGATGTTTACATGACAAATAAAATGTATAATTTTCTGGGTATAGCCTCTGGAGACATCTTTATTCTGGTTGAATTTTGCGGAATTTTGCATAACTGGTAAATCATAAGAGCTGGACAAAACTTGGCTACAAAAAGTGTAGATCGCATTAAAACACACAATTTATATTATATGCATTTTTTTTGTGTAGTAGATTGTTTTTGAGATATTCGTTGTTATTTGCTTAATTTTCAAAATACTAAAACTTTTCTCATACGGGAATTTGGTGCTTTAATACCTTTTTTAGTATGTATTGAAACAATTAGAAATATTATTCGACCCGGTACATTAGCAATTTGATTAGCCGCCAATATAATTGCAGGACATCTCCTTATAACACTATTGCTTTAGCCTATGGTACTCCCTTATTTCGTTATTCTACTTACAAGGAAGCAAGTAATAACACCATCATTGCCAATTTTTTCTTGACTAGCATGAATTAGCTTTTTAACAATTTGTTGCAGAGACATAAAGAAAGTCATGTGAATGGAACACATCAGAATTTTTTGTTGCCTTACCCTGCATGTCAACAATATGATGTGCTTATAGTTCTCTCTTATTGTCCTCTGGACTTTAACTGCTTATCGCTGTATAAACTAGTTCTCTAGTTAAAGTAATAATTTATTCTTTGCAATCAGAATACTTCAGTTAAATTATTTTTCTTTCAAGTAATGATGTATCTGTAGACTATTGATCTAGGATATGTCAGAGCTTATCTCTCTCATTTATATTGGACTATTTATAACAGCAGCACATTTTACTTCATTACCTCATCTTACCTAACCAAGCTGAGTTGAAGCTTGAGTTTATTAATGGTCGTTATGCACTGATGGTTTAAAGCATGTGTTAAGCCCATGCTGAAAATTGTATAGAATACCGTGTTTAAGTAAGAAATTAATCTTTCTGGTAAAATTCTTTCAAAAAGCTTAGCTATTTTAGATGTCAAGATGATCGGCCTATTATTACTGACATCCTGTTCATCCCCCTTTTTAAATAATGGTTTAATTAATCCTAATTTCAAAATTTTGGGAAATTGTCCCTTTTCAATGCAGCAATTAATTAAATGAGTTAGGGGTTTCACACTAACTGCTTTACATTGCTTTAAAATAGTTAGACTACTTATATTGGATAATTCAGTTTCAGATGTTGGTTTAAGGAATATTAATCTAACACAAATGTTTTTATTATTTGCATACATATTTAAGGTTGATTGTTAATTGTAGCAACATTTAGAAAGAACTTGTTGAATTCCTGGCACACAGTAGCTGGATCTTGCACATATATATTGCAGTTGAATAGGACCTCCAGTCAAAATGTTTTTCATGTCATCACACGTTGCATCAGTATAAATGGTTCCTCCAAGAGAATCAAGGAACTATTTAAGAAATTTTCGTAGATAAATTTAGACATGCTATTTGCATAAGAGGCATAACTAGTTACAAATGTGATGCAATAGACTGTGCTATAAAACTCTTTCTCACATTAGATAGTCCAAGGTGGAATAGGCAATTGACCTTTGTTTCCATACCATTAAGAATTTTCCCACAGCCGATAACAAATCGATTAGAAACACAATATGATTTCTAATAAAAAATTTACTAATTGCATCTCTGCTATGGCTTGTCTCATTGTTCGCACAAACTAATAAGTAGTCAAACGTATCTTCTCTGTCTAGCTGCAGTCTATGTTATATGTAATTGATATGGATATATTTATATAATTAGTAAAGAGAGTATACAATAAAAAGGTATATAAGTGGGTATATGGCAATCAATTAACACTGTATAAGACATTGTACAATATTTACTTATCAAATGAATTAAAAGATTTAAACCTTTTTGCTTTGCTGAGTCGAAATCCTCTGTTGCCTTCCTCTGCATGTTGCTTCAGCATTTTAATGAGTGCTACTACTGCGGGGTTGTGTTCTCTGGAGAATCGGTAGGATACACATAGTGTTTGGCGATTGGCTCCAAAAATCTTCGTGACTGCTTTTTGGAGAGGTGTGAACTTACAGGAACTACTCTAATTACGCCTTTATACTCCAAAAATGTTTCTAGAAGATTTTCCAATTTAACTGAGTAAGGCAGTCGAAGCACAATAGCCTCACCCCTTTGTTCAAATTTGGTGTTGCCAGATGCAAATATGCCAGCCAACAGATAATGTTTAATGCCTACTTTTATTACATATGGCACCAAAGGTGATGACACTAATCATACTTGGAACATAACATGGAGCGCTGGGGAATATGATGGCGGGGGAAACTGGAAAACCTGGAGAGAACCCAGCCCAGCACCGCTTTGTCCACCACAAATCCCACATACAGTCACCTGGAATCGAACCTGGGCCGTCTTGGTGAGAGGGAAGTGGGGTAGCCACCTAGCCATGGCATGGCCTGCCAAAATCTAAGATTTCACATGTTTATAGTCACTGCATAACTGGCACTCTTGCTAAACACTTTTCATGACAAAAGTCCGACTGGCACCATGTTTTTATGTGGCAAATTATTTTTACTAGATTCATTTTATTTCAGGCTGTTTTTCTAGTATTATTTGAGAGATTTATTTGTTCTTTATAAGTTGTTATCGTTAGATTTTTAAGACTGTTTAGATACTCATGCTGCACATTTTTAATTTAATTTTGTAATGGTCAGAAACAGCATTTTTATATAAGGCTTATGTCTTTCATATTTTCTTTGGGTTTAACTACCTCTAATGACAATTTAACATTTTTCTTTTGAGCATTTCTTGACTCTTAACCTTTTTAAGTGGGTATGCAGTTTTAAAATGAGTCCTAAATTTACTATAAAGTTCATTTCATTTATCATTTACAGTGCTTTTCACTTTCTCTAGCACATGTGTACAATGTACATAGTAGAGAGTATGGTATTATACCTGAAAATTTGATTCCGAGATACCCAAAATACATGTTTTGTGATCCCCTGAATATAAAAAAAATTCTAGAAAAATGTGTGTGTGTGTGTGTGTGTATGTCTGTGGGCAGCATAGCTCAAAAACGAAACGCCTGTTAAATACCAAACATGGTATTTAATTTCAGTATCTTCCAAGGAAGATTTTTAAGAAAACCCTCCCACCACCACCAATTAGCCACCAACTTCAACTTCATAATTAGTTGTTATTATTTACTAGCAAATCTGGTAGCGTCACAACCACAATATAGCCAACATTATGCAAAACCATCTGAACTGTCAAGTGTAAGGATTCAATTAATGTAGCAATCAAAGCTAAATATTATTACATCAAATATACTTGGCCTCTTATGTGGTGATATTGTTAGCAATGCCAGAGCACTTCTAAATAAAGAAAACAAATAGAGCAAAGTAGTCCTATGTAAAGTAATGTTAAAAAACAAAGTATGTATACATATTTTACTTTTTGCAATGTCATTTGGGTTGCCCATTCAAACAAAGTGGATGGCAATTTGGAAGCACCATGTATGAGTAAGTTATAAACAAATAAAAAAATGTAATTAATCACTTATGAAAAACATGACAACTGAATGCACAAGTTGCATACCCCATAATGTTTGGTTAGCATCACTATCTTGATTCAAGAGACCTAGAGTTCAAATCTCTGTAAGGTGAGTTCGGAAAAAGATTATTTGCATATTTTATCTCCAGAAGAGGAAATTCAATAAAACTATGCTCCCTGGATCCAGTTACATGTAAGCACGTAGTTGACCTAGGCATTTTGTCAATCCCTTCTCATTTTATGAAGAATCAGAATTCTTATATTCACATTATTCACTCAATAGTTTGTCATTCTAATATTGTTCAATGTTTGATATGATCAGCTTAAACATAAGATGAAATAAACTGACATAAGATTAGAAGTTTTAAGATAAAGCATTTTACTTCTGCACCATATGACCATTTGAAGTACCAGTTTTTTACTAATGGTGCAATAAATCATAACATTTTAAAATTGGCATGTATTTTGTAAGAACTATTCTAAACGTATAAAACCTGCAGAAATAAAGCTCATGATGCTTCTTTTCTATTTTTTAAGATGTAAAAGGATGAGGGAGGAGCCTCCAGAAGACCAGAATGTGGAACAAATAAATCATCAGTCAAGGAAAAGAATTAACAACAATAATGAAATTTTGAGCTCACTTAGCTCTAGTCGCAATCTGTTAAAGTTCATTAAGAAATCTGCAAAGAAACGAAAATCAACAGGTTAGTGTTTCTTTGATGTATATAAGTATATTAAAATGGCATGAGTAATGGAGGGCTATTCTTTTTCATGAGTTTTCTATTAGCCATGTAAAAAAATAGCTTATGGTTTGTCAGGTTCATTTATTAATGGAAAGTGAAACATTATAAAACTGAATATATATTAAGCTTACATATTTTGATGTAAGTTTGTAAGTGCACCATTGGAGCACAAGGAAGAGTTTTAAAATATGACACTTGTTTGCAGTTTGTGTACTTGTCAAATGTTCCTGATTTCTATGCAGGTGTTTTCGATTAGAGGAGCAACAGTGCCTCAAAGGGTCATATGAATAAAAACAAATATATTGTTGTGTAAAAGAATTTAGAAGTGGTCGCACATATACAAATTCACTAAATGATTCACAGCAAGTTGAAGTATTCCTTTAAACTAGTTCCGAGGTAATTAACTTAATTTGGTGAATTTGTATAGTTGCGATCATTCTAATTTTGTTTGGTTAATGTCTTTACTGTCTTTATATTCAAAAAGGATATATAGTTATGTAAGATGATGGACGGTAAAGAATGCTACAAAACAAAGCTACATAAATTTGACAAGAATATATTAAATAACGACTCCAGTAAAAATAAAACGAAGTTTAAAAGTATCCACGATGACATTTACAGCAGTGAAAATAATAGTAACCGGAAAAACAACGGGTGTGATAAAATACAGCCGTGTGAAACAATGTCAGCGATACTAAGTCATGCAACAGGTGAGCAAGAAAGCATTGCGTCACTTCAATTGATTATCGAGATCCTCTCTAAAGACTTGAAGGAAACTAGAGAAGAACTAAAACGCATAAAAGATGAAAATAAAAGCTTAGAAGAGAAAATTACAAACATAAACTGTAACAACGATAAGAGGGGTTGGCAAAATCCTAGACAAACGGCAAAACCTTCACAAGGGTATGTTCAGAACGTGGAAGTTGAAACTAGTAACCGATTTTCGTGTCTCGCCGAAGAAAACAGCGTGCAGGAAACCCAAGTTAAGCTCAATCAACAGGATGCAGAACGCTCATCGGAAAACCAAATCAACGTGCCGTCAAGTACAAACGTAAAGCATCGAAAGGTGAAAATCCTAGCCGACAGCCACGGCAGACGTTTAAGCAGAATATTAAAAGATGTGCGTCCAGATCTCAGGGAAGAAGGGCTGGTGCGGCCGGGGGCCCCGTTGGAAGAAGTTGTGAGAACACACAAAGAAGAAAGTACAAACCTAACCTCTAATGACTATGTGGTCATTATAGGAGGAACAAATGATGTTGCAAGAAATAACAGTACCAAAGTGAAACGTAATTTGTTAACGTGTGTGGTAAATCTCAACCATACAAATGTAATAGTGTCAAATATACCAAATGGATACGATTTGGACAAAAACTCGTGTGTAAATAAAGAAGTGCAAAAATGTAATAAAACTATAAAGAAGATTGTAAGTGTGTTCTCAAATGTGACTATGGTAGATGTAAGTGACATTAATAGGGACTCTCACACTAAACATGGACTACATCTAAACAGTAGAGGTAAGGAAACGTTGGTAGACAAACTAATAAATATAATAAACAAAAAGAGTCCAACCCAGGTTATTCCACTGGGATTTTAACTCGGGGAAGATTCAGTGAACAACCAAATATCAATATTACCAAGTAAGGTAACTAATGATAACAACAAAAGTGTACCAGACCCAGTTTTTTTAGGTTAAATAAACTCGAAGAAAACACTGGAAAGCAGTATGGAACTGACATGGTTAGGTTAGGTTCCCCCAAATCAAAATCCAGTTCAGATACTAAAATAGGTTATATCAACATTCAAGGTATCCACAACAAATGCTCACTTATTAACGATTTTGCAAATGAAAATAGCTTTAACTTTCTTTGTCTATCCGAGCATTGGTGCCAAAGTAATGAAATAGCATTCAGCAAGCTAGATGACTATAAATTATTAGGTAGCTATAATAGACAGAAACATAATCATGGAGGTGTGGCTATATATGTACATGTTAACCAAGCTCCTCATTGCAGTACACTTGAGCTAGGTGCCTTTTGTAAGGAACTTGACTTCGAAGCAACAGGCATAATTGTTCAAGAAAGTAAATTAATAATAGTAGCATTATACAGATCTCCAAAGGGTAACCCAGGAATCTTTCTTGAAAAACTTGAAGTATTAAAGTTTCTTGTAAATCCCAGATGGAATCACTTCAGTATTGTAACAGGGGGAAATTTAAACTCAGATTTTGATATAACTACAGTAAAATCCAGTGTAAAGGAGTTTGAAAACCTACTCAGGCAGTTTAATTTCAAATGCACAAACAACAAACCCACAAGAGTTTCTGCCTGCTTAGATAATATATTTACCAACATTAATCAAACTGATGTGACTGGTGACACAGCAATCTTTTCTTTCTCAGATGCTGTTTGGCTCAAGATAAAACTTAGACTAAGTAAACACATTCCCATATACTCAAAACGAACGGTGATCTCAAGACCCATTACAGATAACAAAATATTGAAATTTAAAAGTGCTTTAGGTAACACTGAGTGGGTGAACTTGCTGTGTAAGTCTCATCTCTCTAACTTTCTATCAACGGAGGAAATTTTTGAAAGAATTTTTATGGCCTTTACAAATACTTTTGAAAGTTGTATACCAGTAAGAAAATGTGTTGTTAACATCAACTGTAATCGAAGGAACGTTTCAAAAAACAAAAAGTGTAATTGGTATACCGAAAAATTAGCTAAAATGAAAGGTAAAATTTTATTATATATAGATATATTTAGGAAAGAAAGGACAGAGGGGACTAGGAAAGCTTACCTAAAAACAAGAAACGAATACAAAAACGCAGTCAATGAGGCAAAAAGACTTAATAACATTAAGAGTATAGAATCCGCTAATAATAAATGTAAGACCGCTTGGGGTTTGATCAACTCCATTGCTAGAGATCATAAAAAAGAATGTATAGACATTGCCCCAGTTGCTTTTAACAATCTTTGTAAATTCGGTAGAAGAAATTAGAACCAACATTAAAAAGCCTAAAGAGCACATGCAAGATCTAATAACACAACACAAGGTGGAAATTAATCAAAGAGGTTTTGTTTTCTCTGAAATAAATCCAGACGTCGTATTACAAACTGTTAATAACTTAAAGTCATCAGACAGCGTTGACATATATGGATTGTCCAACAATTTAATTAAAAAAGTCATAGATTGCATTGTATTTCCACTTACCTTTTGTTTAAATAGATGTCTTATGGAGGGAATCTTCCCAAATATGCTTAAAACATCGAAAGTTACCCAATCTATAAAAAGGGAGACAAAAACTCTGCAGCCCGTTATCGTCCAGTATCACTAGTTCCCATATTTTCAAAAGTATTGGAAAGTCTTATTTATGCTCAATTATATAAATATCTAGACGAAGCCAACATATTTACAAAATCTCAATTTGGTTTCAGGAAAGGGAAGTCAACAGTGGATGCTATGGTATCACTGGTAAAAAGGGTACTTACAAGCTTTGAATCAAAAAATTGTGCACAGGCTACCTTTTGTGACCTTAGTAAAACATTTGATTGCGTAGATCACACATTTTTAATTAAAAAATTAAATTACTATGGAATAAAAAGCCCTGCAATAAAAATTTTTAGATCCTACCTGGAAAATCGTAAACAAGTAGTATGTATAGGACACAAGTATGGCAGAAGTCAAATCCAGCATTCCTCAGGGCTCAATTCTCGGACCATTACTATTTTTATTAATGATAAATGATCTCCCATCCTGCTTACCCACTCACTCAGTCCTCTATGCAGATGACACTACTTTTCTCGGTGTTAGCACAGACTTGCAGTTACTTCAAACCGAAGCAAATAGTACATTAATGCAAGCTGATATATGGTTCCGAGCCAATGGTTTTTTACTTAATGAGAATAAAACACAAAATATGTTATTTAATTTAAGAGAAGTTCCTTTTAATAATAGTTCTGAGAACGTAAAATTTTTTGTAGTAATAGATAACAAATTATCGTGGACACCATATATTAATTACATAACGTCCAAACTCTCCAGAGTAATTCACTTGATCAGAAACTTAAAAGTGCATATACCTGAAGCGTATATTAGATCAGCCTATTTTGCATTTTTCCAAAGCATAACAACATATGGAATTTTACTCTGGGGAAACAGCTCACATGTTAACGAGATACTTCTATTACAAAAAAAAGTCATTCGAATCATTTCTGATGTACCGAAACTTGCAAACCTTTATTCATTAAACTAAAAGTAATGACTGTAATAAATTTATACATTTACACTGTATTACTGTACATAAAGAGTCACTTGTCTGAATTCCAAAATAGACAAGATATACATACATACAATACTAGAGGGGGTCAACATATTAATATGCCATACCACAGGTTAACCACATCCCAGAAGAGTTTTGAAATATTAGGTATAAAACTTTACAATAATTTACCCATAGAAATAAAACAATTATCAGGATCAAGCTATAAGAATAAGCTCCATGAATGGTTAGTGGCTAAACCTTATTACTCAGTACAGGAATACTTTAAAAGGTAAGTTACTCAAAAACATGCTAAGTAAATTTGCTTCTCAAATGATTTTGATGTTGTTACCTTTTAAGATATTATGTATTTACTTTTCTTAAATTTATCAATCACTCTGTTCTTTAGAATTTTGTATGGATAGGAAATAGTTAAGCAATTTTATTCATGTATAGCAGCTTGGTTATCAAATATTGTAAATACTCATTATATCTTAGTAATTTATTTGTAAACATATTGTTCTACAGAGAAGATTGTATAATTGTTGCCATAGACATGTCTTTACACAGTCATACCTTAAATGATATCATAGAAGGTTGTGAGTTAGAATTCACTCATTGTTTTTCGAGGTAGCATCAATTGTAATAAAGGGCTATTGAGGGATTATATTCTGTATATTTAAAATTAAAAATTGAAGTTTAAGTGTATTTCACTTACAAGTAATTAAACCACACTCTTAAGTGTATTATGATGAAATGAGATTGATGCAAAGAACATCAACAAAAGTAGCATAATGTATAATTTTTAAAACTGGAGCATGTACAACAATGCTATCAGACATTCCTTTGGGAAATCATTCTTGGACTTTCACCATTCATTGCACTAACAGGATTGTCAGTTTGGTGATTTTTCGCATTCTTGGCTATCTTTTTTTGTTGAAAATAGCCATTTAAAATATTTGTCGATGGTGATTAAATTTGGCTAGTAAAAGAATCTTGTTGCGATTGTATGGCTATTGTCTTCATTTCAAAGTAATTAAATAATTTACTTACAATTCATCAGCTTTAATATCTCTATAAGTGCTTCTGGACTATGTTGTAGCATTGGAGTGCTGTTAAGCGTTTCTATACTATAAGGAGGAATTCAACACTGACAATGTTTATGCTGCTTCCATGCAAGAACATGTTTTTCGTTACAATAGGTTCATATTAATCAACAGAATAGCATAAAACTATTTTTCTTAAACCCACTGACTCCACGGAAATCCAAAATAATATGTGTGAACTAAATTCTAATTCTTCCTGTGGAATAGAGAATATCCTTGATATAGTGATTAAAAAATGTGTAAATTGCATAGTGCAGCCTATGGCAGATATTTGCAACAGCTTGTTACAACATGCCATCTTGCCACAGTTCCTTAAAGTAGCAAACTTTAAACCCTTGAATTAAAAGGTTCCAAAATGAAACCAATGATTGAGGACCATTTTAACAAAACTCAACAAACACCATTTTTTTTTCAAAATGCAGATTTTGATGGATTCTGGTCAATTGTAATTAGAGGAAAAGAATACACTTTTCTTAACATCGCAAAACTCAATATTTCCAATTGAAAAGAGTGCCTCAATATAGAGCATCTTCACGAAACTCAACATCTCCATTTCTTAAATTTTCAGAAAACTCAACATATCCTTCAGTAACTCAACATTTCACACTTTTATCCCATTATTAAATGCATTGTTTCAATGCCATGC
This sequence comes from Hymenopus coronatus, assembly GCA_030762935.1. NCBI lineage: Eukaryota > Metazoa > Arthropoda > Insecta > Mantodea > Hymenopodidae > Hymenopus > Hymenopus coronatus. Next base: position 86,544,790 of record CM060886.1, on the reverse strand, counting down.
ATTTGTTTTTCGACAACAATGGCACAGCTGTTGGAAGCTAGAGCAATATACATTTTATTTTCCGCGTTAATTCAGTGTATTTTTGGCTGCTATAGTGAGCGAATGTGTTGTGTAAGAAGTAGCGAAAATGAATAACAGTCTTGAACATTCAAAAGCCGTTCAAATGACTGACAAAGGCAGGAAGAGTAGGAGTAGAGTATGCCAATCTAAAAGTGGCAGATATACAGTTTCCCCTAAAAATGATGACATTAATCCCAACTGTAATCATTTAGAACAGAAAAGGAAGTAAATGCACTGCCTGTTCTTTCTGCTTAAATGATCTATTTCATTTTCGAGACAATTTATATAGAAACAGTACAAAAGTGAACAGGATAACTTTTTGCTAAGATATATGAAAGTTAATCTGCCTAAATGGTGTAAGGTAAAGGAGGACTTCAAAAAGCTAGAAAGGTCTGTGTCCGTGAAAATGGAGATGATTTCCCAGTACATTTAGAAAAGTGACAAGTACGTTATGACTGATGTTTTTAATACAAATGTTGAATATCTGTATTGTTAGTAACCAACAAAGTATTTTTGACAGGTGTTCCTGGAGATAGATTAAGACATATTGTTAAAAGATACAAACTGAAAGGTCTTGCACCTAAGGAAAACCGAGGAGGGTAGGTTTGGAAAATTTGTGAGAGGGATGAAGGGCAGACTGAGTGCATAAGAGAGATATACTGAAATATAAGTGTCGTGCGGCACATTATTCAAGAAATAAAATAGTATGTTTTTATCTCCCACCAGAACTGAACATGAAAAAATGTATGACAAGTATTGTGCCTCTAGAATGGGGGAAGAGCATATTTTAACATGTTCTATTTCCAAGTACAAATCAGTGTTTTACAAACATTTCAATTTAGGCTTTGGGAATCCTTATACTGACACATTTTCATCATGTGCAAAAGTTCTTCTAGAAATAAAATCCCCTGTAGTAGGTCTGGAGCAAAAAGAATAAAGCAAGAACTTATTACAGGTTACTTAAATTAAGGGCAAAGAAGTTTTTCACTATTTTAAATGACAATAATGATACAGATAATATATCTGTTTGCTTTGATTGCCAACAAAACCAGCCACTGCCCAAACTTTCAATAGGGGAAATGTTCTATTCTCGCCAAGTATGGCTATATAATTGTACAATCATAACAGCATTCACAAAAAAAAATTAAAAAATGTTGTGAATTATACCTGGCTTGAAACAGATGCTGGGCAAGGTGCAAACGAAATAGCCTCAGCATTGAGCGACTACATAGGTAATTTAGAAAGAAGTTTAATCACAGAACGATCCAAAAATTTAACCCTTAGATTGTTTTCAGATTCTTGTGAGTCTCAAAATAAGAATTCCATAATTTTGGCTATGCTTGTTGGTTATCTGGAAGTTTCTAAAGCTTTTAGAGAAAGAAATGAGAAAACATGAATCATATTGCCATCTGAGTATTATGAAATTATGGGGAACTTTGTGGAGTTAAAAGTTTTGGGTAAAGACTGGCATACATATGTTTTAAAATCAGTGGCAAAAAATATTGTAAAAGGTGAATTGCCTTTTAAAATTACAGAGGTGAGAATATTTATATAATCGTGTGCAGTGTTATGTACAAAACACTTATTTTTCTGCACCCATAGAAGGTAAAGTGTTTAGGTCAAGGCAGATAGCTTCTGTAATGTCTAAAGCACCTGAACTTCCAATGGTGAACCATGTCAGCAAGAAGAAAGCTGATGACATGAAGTTAATGAGTTACTTCCATAATGAATCGGAAGAGGGTAAAGTATTTTATGGCAAAGTTCTCATTGCATTGAGATTTTGTACATTCAATTTTCAGTGAATTTTGAGTATTGCAAAAAAAAAAAAAAAAAAGACTAATCCTACATTGAAGTTTTTCTGTATATCAATAATTTTGAACAAATTTGGGTTAAAATTTCAATTTTGCTGTATTTAGCATTACATGTTAATGATTTGAAGAGGTTTTGACCAACTGTGAATGAAAAATAATTAAACATTTTAAGTTAGGTGCATTTAAAAAAATGGATATGTTGAGTTTTGTACAATTCATAAGTTTTGTATTTTATTCCAAATAAATAAAACAACAAAAGTAGTTGTACTACCTATCAATAAATGCATCTCAAAAAGAGAAACACGAACATTTTTTTCCGGAGTTACTATATCAAAAGCCTCAGAGTAAACAAAAAAAAAACAAAAAAAAAAAAAAAAAAAAAACGTTACTGTAATGGGTATAATGGGTCATGCACTAAAATTGTTAAGGTCCTATCTTGAGGACAGAAAACTGCTGGTGGAAATTACTTTCGCAATAAGGGCCTCATTAAACAATACCAATTAAAATTGCAAACCATAAAACATGGAATTCTGCAAGGTTGCATTTTTGGTCCTTTGTTGTTTTTGTTATATGTAAATGACTTTAAAATCAATATTTCATCAAAAACCATTGTTTAATATGCAGATGATACAAGTATCACAGTAGAAAGTAAATTGGTTGAAACTTTGCAATCGCTAATGAATAAAACTGAAACCCTGGGTTATTTCAACCAAAATTATCTAAGAGACAACACTAATAAAACTGTTGCAATGTATTTTCATCTTACACAACAGAATATAAATGAACCTGTAGTAATTTTAATGACAAATCAATCTCAAAAGCAAAACAAATACAGTTGTCAGTGAAAATTTAAAATGGGATAAACATTCTGAGCACCTAGCAAATAAACTTAGTAGTATATTCCACACTTTTAGATTATTAAAAACATTGTGAATATAAGCATTCTTAGAAATGCATATTTTTCTTATGTACATTCGCAATTAAACTATGGCATTCTCTTATTGGTAGAGTCTCCCAATTGTAAGAGATTGGTTTTACTTCTAAAGAAAATAACAAAAGCAATGGCTGGAACAAATCAAAGAGCCTCCTGCAAGCCATATTTCAAAAGACTGCAAATCCTAACACACCATTTATGTACATTTATAAATGCATAATGCATCTAAAAAATATCTGCAGTAACAAAAATGAACTCATACATAACTACAAAACAAGACAAGAAATTGACAGGTATGTACAAAGAGCAAATACGTATCAGATCTGTTTTAACTACATGGCAGTTAAATTTATCAATTAAGTACCAGAAAATATTTAAAAAAAAAAAAAAAAAAAAAAACACAAAAGAAATAGACAAAATTAATACATTTAAATCAGAAGTAATGTCTTACTTGTTGGATCACCAGTTCTATGCAATAGGTGAATTTATGATGATTTAAGTACTTTTATTTCATTCAATTTTTAGTTAATTTTTTTAGTTTGTGCTTTAGTGATAAGATCTTTGATGCATCACCTGTTTATGAGCATTGCTCAGTACTGTAAACCTATGTAATGAATAAATAATGCTTCTTGATTGTCCATTACAAATCAACCTTTACACTTCATACTTCATGCATTACTTCAGAAGGTAGCCAGGGGAGGGTTTTGAAGATTGGGTTCTATCCTACTAAAAAGAAAAAAGAGAGAACAGAAAAATCTAATTGTAGTTCCAATTGCTGCATTTAATCAATAAATGTATATATATTTTAATATTTCAACTCAGGATTAATTCATATTTATCATTTGGCTTTATACACACACACACACACACACACACACACACACACACACACACACACACACACACACTTTTTGGGGGGGGGGGTATTTCATAGGGTATTTCCGAATGAAATCTCGGTATCAAATTTTTTAGTGCAATACAATTCCTTCTCTTTACACTATGTACATAGTATGCATAGAGAAAGTAAAAATATTGTTTCCTAAATCAGAGAATTAACTTTGTAGAATTGAGAAAGAAATAGTGTATATGCAATGAGTCACAGCATCTGTAAACTATGCTAGGGAAATAACCCACAACATGATTATTCAATGTTCCCCAGCCAACAGGGAATGGATTTGTTGTTTCATGAGGAGGAAGGGATTGGTACAATGAAGAAGAATAACTCATCATTTTCCTGACTAAATCTTGTTCCATTTGTATATCATAATATTAAGGAAAGAGAAGGATTACTTTTAACAAATTGGGAATGCCACCAAATGCAGCTCATTTGGACATGCTCACCAGTACAACTACAGGGCCAAAATATGGTTTTGTACATTATGTTAGCAGCCCCAGCTGATGGATGCAAATTGCCACCATTTGTCATTTCAAAAGAAAAGATTTCCCAGAAGGAACAAAATTTCCTCCTGATGTACAAATGTAAAGTACATATCTTAGATTGACTATCTCAGTGAGGATTTGAATGTTGAGCAGAAGCATTATGGAAAAGGGAAGCAATTTTGAGTTTTCAAAAATTTCTGTTATTATTTAAGGAGTCCAAAACAAAATCAAGTTTGTCTTAAAATAATGTGGAACTATATTAGCACGCATGTGCTTATTTATTTATTTGTTGCAAACTCATCTTTGCTGTCAATGGAGGAAATAAATGGTGTGACATTGGATTAACCTCTCGACTGCCAGCCCATATTTACATTAAGGCAAGATGGCTGGCGATGCAGTGTCACACTTTTTGCTGCATGAGCAATGTTTGCTTAAATTTAAATTCTTTTAGTTATTTAAATCTTATCCAAAGTAATATACTGCCACTAGTGTGTAGTGTGTATGGCTATAATATAAAAAGCCAGTCTCAAGAGTGTAAAAGCAAGGAAACCCACTTACACAGATTTCCAAGACAAGAAAATTATATAAGAGATATGGAATATGGGTTCAGCTTTGCAAAAAAAAAAAAAAAAAAAAGCTTTAATCAGGGAAAGGAGCATGCATTTTTTTTTTTTTTTTTTTTTTTTTTTTTTTTTTTTTTTTTTTTTTTTTTGGGAGATGAGTGTTTTTAAGCTCAAATTTTAAAAAGAAATTAATGAAAACCTCCAAGTTTATACTTAAAATCAACAGTAATCCCTACTGTCAGACTAATGTGAAAGCTAGTGTTCTAAATCCACTCACTTCTTATCTATTAGAATTCTCCAATGGAAAGCAAAAAAAAATGGAAAGGCAAAGGGAAAAGAGTCATAAATAATTGCACACGATTCTAATATTTGTGAAAGCAATGAATGTAAAGATTTTTTACCAACTGAAAGTTTCAGTAAAATAAATAGAAATGCAGGGACAAACAATGTGAGGTACAGAGATTCCGAGAAAATGTCTTGAATTTGAAGCAGATGCTGATAATGAAACTTCAAATGGTTGTCTAGAGCATGATATTAAATAAAATTTGTCCAATGGCACTCATTTTTGGAAAATGTTGGGATCAGAAAAGAGCAAGATGTTTACTATCAATAAATGACAATCAACATGTGTGGTAGCAGGGGTTGGCCAATAATACTCTCCTGGATTTTCAGCAAAACATTTAATTTACTTGGTTATGTATTTAAATTGTGGCAGAGTAATTGATTTTGAGTCATTGCAGAGAGAAATGGTAATGGGTGATTTGGAAAAGTATGCATATGAGAATATTCTTAATCTTTGCGGTGGTCCGTCTTTGTTGTCGGTGTAGGTGTAGTCTTGGGGTTGATTGGGCTGCTGTCCGTCTAAGGAACTCTAGTCCTGGACCTTTGGTGTAGTAATTATTTAAACTTTTTTTTATTTTATTTTTATATATATATATATATATATATATATATATATGTTTAAATTTGCCGCTGGATCTGTAACGTTGGTCATGCTTACAGTTGGCAAAACTGGAAGTGCTGTTTAGTGCCAAGCTTAATTGTAGAGACAGTTTCAAGCTTATTCTCCGCGGCGAATTTGTTTATATTTCATTCCACAATTCGGCTGCATTACACATTAAGTGATTGCTAGCTATAGGCGGTGAGTAAAAGAATCTCAATCCCATTGCTTGGTTAGTAGGATCTTTTAGGAGAGAAGAATTTAAAAATAATTTGGCATTTAAAACTTACATTTGTATAGATTGTTGTAACAACGTGGTGTACCAAGGCATGCGACTTGAACTGGTTTCTTTTACAAGAAATTGTGCCCAATATCTGCTTTATGGTATGTACTTACATAAATTATTGATGATAGTTAATAGAGTACATTATTTTATACACAATTACTGTAATATTGATCTCGATTTCTGAGATGAACTCTTAGCAACTCTTACTTTCGTAAAATATATATACAATATACATTTTTATATGCTCCTAGTAATTAAAATTAATACATTTTAATAATTTACATAATAATGTTCGTACAAATAACTAACTTTTCTAAATTATTTATTTGTTAAGCTTTGTTCCTATTGTTTGTTACATGTTTAAACAAATTACAACATCCGGTATCTCGTTCTCCAATAATCTCCTTCTATATTGAAAGTTTATTTAAGTTTTATATACTTAATATACTTTCCTGGACACCAATTCTTAGCTATTTTATACATAATAATGAGTTATATTTATTACATAACCTTGGCTATGTTACTTTCGTTAAACATGCCATTTTAAGCAATTTTTGTGCGCATCGTGAAGTGATGATGACACATTGCAACTTCTTAACATACATTTCTTTAGCTTTAATTGCCAAACAATATTGTTTTATTACTTTTTAAAACTTTTTAGGGCAGTGTAGTTTTATTTTCAATTGTACGGCAGCCTTATGTGTGTCGTGTTGTGCTATTCACCACGTTCAGTGAACCAGATGCTGCGTTCTTGGCTTCGTGCCGAGATTTGTGGTGACGGCGGTGCTCTAAGACTCACTCCACTACCAATGAGTAGATCCACGTACCTGTTTATGTAAATCTACTCGGCCATGCTCAGTCTGCACGATAGTTGACTCTCTCGGAGTGGTACAGCTAATGGGGGTAGTTTAGGGAGTGATCTTATAAATGACGTAACTTTACTTAATTTATTGGAACTAGGAGGCGCGATACAAGAACTTTGCTTCACAATTCTGCTAACTTAAACATTTACTCGGAACTTGGTTACTTGATTATTCACACTTACTTATTTATACTTCTTCCTTGATTCTGCATTACACAATTTAATTTTAATGCCCGTCACTGACTAAATATACTTGACTTAGAGTGCTGCTAACTACTAAGCATCGTTAAGAGTTACAATGTTTGACTTTGTGCGAAGATGTGACATTCAGCATGACAACCCACAGCATGACAGTATTACAAGAGACAGCATTCAAGAGACACACAGCCCCGATGTGCTTCATATATACTAAAACTACTATCATGGTGGCTTCTTTCTGACTGGACAGAAAGGCTGCGCAATTGACGAATATATTACCCAAAATCTACTGTTCTCATCCCAGGTGCACCACAACACCCATGTGACACATGTTATACAATGGAAAATTACTCTCTTCCGAATTTTAAGGTTTAGTCCTAGCATGAGTCAGTACTTGCATGGACAAAAGAAACCCTGTTAACAATGAGCCCCTCACACCACTCTTCTAGCTTGACGTCAGCTTTCTGCTTTGCTTTGCTCTTTGCACTGCTAAATACATGAGTTAATAAGTATTTGTACTCTTTAACTATACACTGCTAAATAATAAACTACCAATAGTTATTGTAGAGAAGCTAATTAACAGTCTCAATTGCCTAGATTGTTTCAATGTTAAATTCTGCGTCACTTTCTGAGTGAAAGGAACAACATATCAAAATATTTTATACTTATCTGCACAAAGCATATAAATACAAATATTGAAAACAAAGCAGGCTAATATCAAACATGAGTTTGATGTCTGGTACGTATGTTTAAGAGCTTAATGGAAATAAAAAAATTGAATTCATGAAAAGAAATATCTGTTTGGAAAAACAGCAAATAATCACTTATGGTAGTCTACAAAACTTATAAAGGAGAAAACAAGCTATGTTTTGCTTAAAAAAATTTAAAATTTCATTTTAAGCCCTCATTTATTTCAGAATCAAATGGCCAATTTTAAGTCCCTTACACCCTTACAGTTATTGATCATACAGTAAAGTCATCCATAAATATTAGTACTGGAATTTCTAAGATTTTAATCACTGGCATCAGAACCTTTGCTAACTTAACCTTTTCCAAGATGTCATCAATAAATAAGTTGAAACAAAACTGGACTGAGTTACATCCTTGTCTTAGATCTCTTTCTTGCACAACTTCCTGTGTTACTTCATTCCTCCCATATCGTACACAAAATGCGTTCTGGTGATACAGCTGTCCTAACAACTTAATCATTTTGTTATTAAAGCATTTACCTCATAGTGTGTACTAAAGTGCTACTCTTATCACTATAATAGGGCTTCTCCAAATCTACAAAAATTGCATACAATTTACTACTTTTCCTTGCTTTGATAGCTATCAGTGCATCAATTACCAGTATGTTACCAGTTGTTCTTTTACCCCTTCTAAAACTGGCCTGAAGTGACAAAATCCTGTTTCCTATTTCTACCACTCCTGTAATCTTTCTGCCCATACATGCATGTAAAAAGTTTGTCCTCATTGGACAAGAGCAATATCTCTCTGTGATTACTTGGATTTGAGTTGATACATTTACCTTCATAAATGGAAACTTAATTGTTGTCCTCCAGTTCTTAGGCACTCTCACCCTGTTCTTTATTAAGTTCAATAACTTTGTTAAATGCACCTACCTTTCTTAATCCTCACACCAAACTTACAAAAATTCTGTGCTTAACCCATCAATTCCAGCGGCTTTCTTTCTTTTAAATTTCTTAACCTGCTTCAATTCCTTGTGTATTTCAAAGTTAAATCTATGTGCTGTTGATTGTTTTCAGCTGAATTGTTAGAAAACAGTGCTCCAGTTGCAAAGAAACAGTCTCGACATGAATCATCTTCAGAGCCTATTTCTGTAATTGCTGGTGATGCTGCTCCCAATTCTGACAAACAGAATACTACATCGGCTGCTACTATGAATTCTGCTACATCCCCTAGCAGCTATGCTGTTGCAATTACCAGCAGTCCTACAAAGATGTATGATTCAGCCAAATTCCCTGAAATGAGTTATGAAAAGTCATCTCCAAATTTGATTGCTGAGGAAGAATGGACTCGGGAACGAATTAAAGCACTTATTGACAGTATTGAAAAAGAGGGTAAGTGTAATTGTATACGATTGCCTGCAGCTTTTAAAGCAAAAGGCATTGATATTCTCAGTGTGAATGAATAGTTTGTTTCTAAACAAATTTTATGCATTTAAAATCACAGCAGGCACAGAATTTGATGGTGCCTGAACTGTGGCCAGATAGAGCTTGCAATATAGCTATGTGTAAAACAACTGAGCAAAATTAAAAGTGGGAATGAGGAAGAAAAAGAAATGAAGCATTTATAGGTGTAAATTTTCTTAGGACTCGGGCAAACTTAAACAAAATTTAAGTGTAAGCAAAATGTAAACTTAAAAACTAAATGATATTCATTATAATAGAACCATACATCAAGACATCGTAAGTCATTCAGATATTCCCATCAAATTTTTTGGCACTATGTGTTGATTTGCTGACACACTTTCTGAATGGATCATGGGACAGGAATGATTGGGTTATATAAAAATTACAATAAAACAATGTGATGCTGTTTTGTAAGTTTACTCATCTTTAGCTGGGTAGCTAGTGCAGTAGTACAAACAATTATGTATGAAGTTCCCACTAGGGTGGCCAAGATTTTGTGTCTCAATACTTATCTAAAGACCCTTGTATTTGAATTATTTATTCTAAACTATTAAGACTTTTTGATTTAAAATCAAGTGTATTTATTTTACTAATTCAGAAAAATAAAACAATAAAATTAACGCCAATCTAATTATGTATGCAAGATAGTTGCCTTTGAGTCTTGGAAGTCAATAGACGAGTGATGGCAGCCTGGGGGCTGCCTAAAGGTGTGTTTTACGCAATCTATGTAAGAAACTTATCATTTTATTGATAACTATTTTAGGTAAGACTATGCTTGGAGGACCTTCCCAAAGGTGTGTTAGACGTGCCTTCTACCCTTGGCTAGGGTTTAATCATGCAGGAAGTCAACATACAAATATTACATTGTTCTTGTAATAAATACACTGTGCTTTTTCAAGCAGTGTCAATAAACAATTGCTTGAGCAAATGAAAGAAAAGAAAATGTTAATGGAAGATTATTTATTTCATGTTTAGTAAACATTCCATTTTGACAGTCTTTACAGCAGCATAAAGTAACAAAACTGCTCTTTATTACTCAAACAAATACCTCTTTTTTTAACTTTTGCAAATATACAAAGAAACTTGTGATCTGATGAATATTCAATAAGAATTTAGGTCGGTTTTTGTAACACAAAAATCACTTGATATATACTGAAAGCAGTGTCAGCAACACCTATTCCTGTTTTCAATCCCTAATTCTGACTGAATCTCGCTTCATTGGAATCAACAATTCCATGTGATGCACCCCCACCCTCATCTTTGATGCGAATGAAGACAGATTCAGTCAGAATGTGGGGGTTGAAAGTGGAACAAGTGTTCCCAAAACAGGTGCCAGTAAATAATTGCCAAATAATGTTGTGTAATATAAAAACCAACTCAAATTTTTTTCATTGAATGAACTCTTTATTTCTTCCACTGATTATAAATAAAAATCTCATACAAATAATCATCCTTATTTGCTTTGTACCCAACTATTCTGACGTACAGTTTTTACTTTCTCTATACGTACTATGTACAGAGATAAGGTATGTAGTGTATAGATAAGGTATTGTATTGCACCCAAAAATTCGATACCGAGATTTCACTGCAAATACATATTTTGGGTCCCCCTGAATCCAAAAAAAGCATTTTTGGAAAAAGGTCTGTGTGTGTGTGTGTGTGTGTGTGTATGTGTCTGGACAGCATAACTCAAAAACAAAAAGACCGTTAAATACCAAACTTGGTATTTAAGTTTGGTATCTTCCAAGGATGCGACACGAAGGTTTTCAAGAAAATCCACACCCCCAACTACCCTTTACATGGAACTTTTTTCGAAAATTTTGATTTTCTCAAAAATGGCTCTAACGATTTTAATTCAAATATCGTATATTAAAGATATTTACCTGACAATATGTATATGTTGAATTTTCTGGGAATAGCCTTTGAAGACTACTTTATTCTGGATGAATTTTATGAAATTTTGCATAACTGCTAAACCGTAAGAAATAGACAAAAATTTACCACAGAAAAAATGTAGAGCACATTAAAACACACAATTTATGTTATATAAATTTTTTTTGGAGGAGTTGATCGTTTTTGAGAGATATTCCTTGTTTTTGGTTTCAGCTTTGAAAAACTTGTACTTTTCTCATACAGGAATTTGTCAACACCTGTCCATATAAACAAAGGAACTTCAGTCACCTAGTAACCAGCCTTCGACTTCACTTTAATCTATGATACACCCATATTTCGCTTCTACTTACAAGGATAAGACTATTTCTGCTAATTTTTTCTCGATTAGCATGAAGTAAATGGAAGAATAAGCTTATTAACAATAATTTGTTACACAGATATAGAGAAAGTCATGTGAATGGAACACATCAGTTTTTTTTTCAAGGCTTGATGTGGCTACTGCTGTATGTTCCCAAAACTGTGCATTCCCAGTTGAAACTTGACTTTCTCTGGGGCTCATTCTCTCCTTCTTTTACCTGTTGATGAGTGGCAAGAAGTTCCAGAAGTAGTTGTATGTACACCGCAAGTATCACAAACCCACACAGGTGCAGCAATCGGAGCTTTGATGTAAAGTACTCACCGATGGCACACATGTCCACTCATACAAATGTAACAATACACTGCAACAATAAGCTATGACTTTCAAAGCGAGTCTCTCACACAAGCGCAGCAATTGCAGCCACAAGGCTAGTCACAATAATAATAATAATAATTGGGGCCCAAATCTGTGTATAAAACACATTTTTTTCCCTAAGAAGTACATTCCTAAAACAAAGTTTATTATTAAAATTTAGTTGAGTCGATTTTGTAACACTACATCACTTACTTTTTTATTTCGGAAAACATGTTTCAGAAGCCATGTGCTTCCATTGTCAATTCCTTTGGTCGACTACCGGCATTGCTAGCTGTGGTGGTTGTCTCTGTCCCTGGTGGTGGTTTGATGAACTTCTGGATGAGTAGATCGCCTGGCGGGATTTCAAAATTGAAAACCTGGTTCTTTTTTTTCCAAATATATATGTTTTCCCAAACTTTTAATTCTGTCTTCCTTGTGATGTTTTTGAGGATTTTTGGACTTCTATTTATAGTGTGTTTCTCTTTCCAAAAATGCCAAGCTACTGCAGATTTTTCTTCTTGTTTGAGTGGTGTTCTTTTGCCCTGGTTTTTATATTTCTTTTTGTTTGGCCGATGTAGATTTTTTCACAGTCATTACAGCTGAACTGATATATTCCTGGTTTGTTTTCTTGTGGGATATCATCTTTTAATTTGGAATTTAAAATGTTTTTTATAGAGTAATTGTTTTTAGGGGCTAGAATGATGTTATGTCTTTTGAAGATCCTCTGGAATTTGTAGAAAGTTGTAGGGTGGTATGTAAACTTCTTGTAGATCTTGTTTTCTTTCTGGTTTTGAGTGAGTGTGCTGACTTCTTTAATTCTCTTTCTATTTTTGGCTTTATTAACTTTTTTGTACACCAGTTCTGCCCGAAATCCATTCTCTGTAGCTATGTCCAAAATTTTATTAAGTTCACATTGGTATTCTGTTTTTCCCATTGGTACATTTACCAATCTGTGTGTAAGGCTGTTGAGTAAAGCATGCTGATGGGGAATGGGATTGTAACTCTTTTGTTTTATATAGCTGTTGGTGTGGGTAGGTTTTCTGTAGATGCCAAATGTAAGGTGATTATTAGTTTTTATGATTTTTAGGTCGAGGAATGGTAGTTGTCCATCACATTCCTTCTCCATTGTGAAATTTATAGACTTTTCTTGCATATTTAGGAGTTTTAGAGCATCTTCTAGCTGTCTTTCTGGGACTATTGCAAAGATGTCGTCTACATAGCGGTACCATATTTTGAACATCCAGGGGAATGCCTTTTTAATCCTAGTTTCCATAGTGCTCATGAAGAGATCTGCTAATATAGGTGACAGCGGGCTGCCCATAGCTAAACCAGATGTTTGTTTGTAATATTTCCCGTTAAATGTGAAAAAATTTTGATTTATGCACAGATTCGTTAATATGATGTATTCTCGCACTTCTTCTGTTGTTTTTCCTATTGCAAGTAACCAATTTTTGATGTGGGATTGTATGCTTTCTGTAGGTATGCTTGGAAACAGAGCAGTAACATCAAAGGAAACTAACATATCGGTTTTTTCCAATTTTATGTCTTTAATTTTTTCGATCAGATCTAGAGAGTTTTTTATACTTGCTGTTTCAAATTTAGGGAAGGAAGAGAATCTGTTTGTTAACCATTTTGCTAGATTATGTGTAGGTGCACTTATATTGTTTATAATTGGTCTCATTGCATTTCCCGGTTTATGTATTTTTGGAAGGCCATAAATTCTGGGCAGAACTGGATTATCAACTTTAATTTTGCATTTTTCTTTTTTGTCTATTAGTTTACATTCTTGAATACTGGCATTTAATTTAACTATACATTGGTTTAGAGGGTTCTTTTGTACTGTAGAGTATTCTTCTTTTTCTAAAAGTGTTTCCATTCTTTCTACATATTCAGTTTTGTCCATAATTACTATTGTGTTTCCTTTGTCTGCTTTGCTATAAATTACCAGTTTGCTTTTTAATGCTCTTATTACATTTTTGGGGGGGTTAGTTTTCTTTTTGCTTCCTATTGTTTCGATAATTTGGCAACATTCACTTTTTATTATGTTTTTATCAATATCATTTATGTGTTGGGTGGCTATTTGTACGTCCGCAATGTAATCGTCAATTTTTTCTGAAAAATCGAAAACACATCACTGTCTCAAAGTCCACCATATATCAGGATAAATTTTATTATCCTGATCAAGAGCCCAAAGTATAAATTAAAAAATTTAGTAATAAATATTTCCAAAATGTTTATATATTTTGCTGTAATTTTAATTAAATGTTTCTGTTTCTTTTTATTAAATGCGTACTTTAATAATTCTTCTGCAATCAAGAAAGAAATGTTGCAAAAGCTGCATTAGTACATAACATCTGCTTCAGAGACAATGTAATATTATCGTCTCAAAACACTCACAACCCACCTATCATAAGCTATCTTATTTTTCACAATAAAAAGAGGGGGGAACAACTGTGATAAACACTGAGAGTCCCCAATGTGTAATTATAAGTTCGTAACTGCATATCTATTTCTGTTACAGTTTGGAGCCAGTTTAAGTAGTGAACATTTGTCATCTTAGGTTTGTGAATTATTTTAAACTTTCCAAAAGTAAAACCAAGTGTGCATGTATGTTTACAGCAATATATATTGCAGTTTAAAAACATTTTTACCACTGACAGTAGGATATTATTTTGCAAAGCTTGTGCAAAATGTGTAAATGTGATCACAGATAATGTAATATTTGTCTGGAAATAAACATATCGCATCTTCCTGCCGCATTTCATCGCGGAAAGTTCTTATAGGAGAACCTACTCCATCATCTAACATTAAAATAAATTCACAGTATTATTCAGATTTATGTGAAGCACTTGTTTCAGCTGATATACCCCCCTAATGAAATAATTCCAAATTCAAAAAGTTTCTTATCAGATGTATGGATATATCCACTGCTGATGAATCAACTCTTCAGGAAAATTATCTCCCAAAGTGCTATGATGAAACATTAAAACATTTTAGATCACTATGTGAAAATAAGATGATGTGGGTGAGCATTGACAAAAGTCGCAATTCTGTAGGTGTTAGATAAGTGGGAAATTTTTAGTAGGTAAGTTGGAAAATGAAGAAAAAATTTTCAAACAATGTTTTGCTTCTCAAAACTGATGGTGCACCATATGTAAAGAAGGCTGGTGAAGCTCTTTGTGTGTGTTATCCTAAAATGATTTATGTGACATGTATCATACATGCCCTGCATAGACTGTGTGACAAAATCTGAACACTTCATCCGGAAGTGAACAAGTTAGTGTCAAACTGGAATTTTGTTGTTGTAAAATCAACTATAGTAGATTGTTTCAAAGAAAGAAGTCCTGATCTCCCACAGCCTCCTAAACCCATAACCACGTGTTGGGGCACTTGGCTAAGTTCAGTAATGTATTATGCAGACAATTTTAAAGCATTTGTATCTGTAGTAAGTGAACTGGACCCAGACTCCTGGACTCCTTTAGCATAAAAACAGTAATTTATATAAAAATACTGTACTCTTTTCCATGTATTACATTTTTGGTAAAATTGATACCTAAGTTTGGACTTCATGGCGATATTTGTGTAATGGTAATACTTAGAGTAATTATTATTTATCACTGCCACGGTTGCATGCCAGTAAGTGATGTAATTTTTATAAGTACATCATTATAAGGCAATGCTAGTATCCAGAATAATAATTATTTTCTTCACGGATATTCAAGATAACTTTAATTATTAGAATTGTATATTCCTATACCTATGTTTAGTGTAGATTATAGTATATAAGTTAAATGATATAATTTTAAACATAGGTACTAATAGATATATTTATAATCAAAGCATTCTTTAATCCAGGAATTCTAAAATTTCTGCTTTTCCCTTCATTAATAATGTTATTAAAATATCTACAACATACAATCACACATTTGGTAGCACTCGGCGTGACAGCAAAAGAATTTCATTTGGCTAAGCATAGTAACCTTATGTATGGTTCATTAATTAATCATCCCCTTGTGTTTTAGCCTGAGCTGGTGCACGATTTGTTCATGAATTGGCCCCTTGACTGACATTTATTCTTACGATTCTTACATAAATTGCCCTGTCCCCTATGCAATTGCTTAGTTATATCAATGCATTTTCTAGAAAAAATAATTATACAGATTATGTTTCTCTTTACTTTCTCAACCGCATACATATAAGGTATTCCTTCCACCTAAAAATTGGAAATGGAGATTTCACCAGGAATATATTTTTAAACATCGTTAATTAAAAAATAAAAAAAGTCTGTGCGCGTGCGTGTGAGCCTCTAAACAGCATAATTAACAAATGAAAAGTCAGTTAAATAGCAAACTTGGTATTTAAATTCTCTTATTTTCCAAATTTCAAGAAAATTACCTAGCAAATCATCAGCTAGCCTTTGTATGGACAATTTTTCGAAAACTTGAATTTTCTCAAAAATGGTTCAAACAATTTTCAATGGAATTGCATGTGTTTACATATTTTCCTGAAAAATTAAAACTTCATTCTGATTTTTTAGAATTACCTTTAAAGTCCTATTCATTTGTGAAAGATAGATAAAAATCTTATTGCACAGAGAGTGTAGATATTGTTAAAGCATAATTTTATTTATGTGATATGAGTTGTGTGGGGATATGTGTGAAATGCAAAGAAACAAAATCCAATTAAACCTTCTAGGAGTTAACAACATTTGTGATATGCAATAATTTATGTTCCAAGCGCTGACCATTACAGTTAAAGCCTGGATTGTAAATGTAACAATAAAAGAAAAACACTTGAGAAATAATAATGTTGGTAATCCATGCAGAATATTCTCTATTATCAAGTTAATAGCGTCTAGAGTAGCCATAATTTGATGGGGAATCTGTTGTTTCCACTTAAACTTAAGGTAGTTACCTCAAAGAGTGTCTTTTTGCAGTTTTCACTAATCTCCAGAATACGAATATCGATGTTGGTAACTCTTTCAAGTTCTACTGACTCCTGCTTATTAAAACAACATTTCATTCATTTACCGTCCAATATAATATCCTGGCTAAAGGTCGTTAAACTTATAGTTAAAGAAAGAAAGAGAGAAGAAAAATAAATCTTACATTCAACCAGTCACTGCGTAGATTTTATCATCAATATCCATTATCATGATGTGCATTTGTTAGTGTACATTTCATCACTTAGTAATAAATTAGAATTATTTCAACCTAAAAATATGCCAATGCCATTTATATTACAGCATAAAAGTATAAATTGGGCTATTATCTTCATTTCCGGGATTCATGTATAGGTAGTAACGTAGTTTTATATTTTGTTTTTCTTTTAGTTTTGTTCCTTTTTTCTCAGTACCATAATTGGTCAGTGCAATTTCTAGTTGTGCCAAATTTTTTTTTATCTGTTCTGTCAAACATTGTAATAAATGGACTTGCCGAATATCTGAAATAAAAACAACTTCATATATAAATGCATACATTCGATTGTGGTTTGAGATAATATCTTTGAATTCTTGGAAAAGCCACGCACTGTTGGCGTTAGAAGAAAAGAGTGCTAATCATTTGACTGAAGCATATGCATGCTTTCGAACTTGGGCTATGGGTTTTCTTTTTGCTTGGTGAGGATAGCAAAGGGAAAAGTTTACTTTGAAAAGTCTATAATGTTTAGCAGAACTGATTTGACTTGACAACTGCCGCTAGTAATAGAAGATGAAATTAGATGCATTAGATTGCTCATTGCTCATAACTTACTAAAACATGTTGTATAAGAGGCAGGTTATAAACATGCGATGCATGAGCAACCTCTTACATTGCATACCAGGATTCAATTCCATTTGATAGTTTTTACCGATTAAGCCATGAGCTCATTTGCGTATGGATTTCATATTTTCATTCATCATACAACACATGTCAGATTAAGGACATCTGATTTCAAAAGAATTATTAATTACAGTATATGATGGTAGGTCTTCTCATATTGAGAAGCTGTTGGAGGAATTCTGATCAGGAATGTGAAGCTTAACTTTTAGAGAAAATTCCTTCATACACCTTGAATAATCAATTTAATAGTACCTCAGAAACCTGACAATACCTGGTTTTCTGTTATTAACGTTTTCTATTCTGTATGTGACATAGGTGAAGTATTGTTTTCCAGCTACAAATTGTGTGTTGGTATATCGGAAATTATGATTTCAGATCCCCTGTATCCAAAAAGGGCATTTTCAGAAAAAGAACTATGTTGTTTATGTGCATGCATGTGCATTTGTGTATCTGTGAATGAACCGCGTGATTCAAAGTCAAAAAACCTGTTAGGTAAATGCCAAAGTTAATATTTAAGTTCACCTAGGACGCGAAAGAGTTAACCATTTCCTATATATTTTGTGATATTTTTTAGTTTTTCTAATATTATACTTTTCCCATATGGAAAGTTGTTGTTCATTTGTCTTTATGTTGGTCAAACAAAGATAACATAGTGACCATTTCTTTAAAGATTTGACTATTGTATAAGCCTACTCTATTCCCTTTATCTACACGGAAATATGTGTTAAAAGTATTTCTGCAGATGTTTATCTTGATGAATGCCAAGTAGAAAAAAAAGGCATTTTAGATAAGTTTGTTGATGAATCATGTCAATGCACCGCATCAATTTTTTTTTAACACAACTCCTACTTTTATAAAATTATCTATTGATTTTACTCATACTCGCATATTTTGTACGTTTTTCGAAATATACAAAGCATTTCTGGCATGTTTTACCATTATCTTCCCTCCCAAACAGGATCTCAAATCAGAAGTAGGTAGGTATATGCCTTTTAGGTGATTGCACATTTTTATCTGGTGAGAAGTTTTTATATTTGCTTTATTTAAACGTTGCCTCTTCATTAATGTTTTGTGCATGCGTTAGTATGTTGCTAATAACATATTAGTGTCGTCGTTTGAGACTTCCAGATGCTTCTGCAATAAACAACTTCTAATAGATTCGTCTCTTTTTTAAGAGACAGTCGATATTTATTTGCAGCAGTATAACAATATAGTGAGGCTATTGCTTAATGATGTAACTGTTTAAAAATATTATTTTGTATCATACTTAAGCTAATAAACCAGGTAAAAGGGCATAATTGTGCCTACATTTAGCAAATATACACAGTTGCAATTGGAACAATAATGTAATACAGGGTTATTCAAAAAGAAAGAACAGATTTCAAACATTTATTGCTTCCAAACTACAAAAGATAGAAGTATGATTCCAACGTCCATGGAGAAAGAAAATTGTACAATTTTATAATATACATTCAATATGAGCACCATGACATATGTCAAAACATGGCTCATTTCGTGCCACACACAAATCAGCTGATCTCCGGTTATTGAATTCACAGCTTCAACAATTCGATGTCGTAGATCTTCAAGAGTGAAAACATGGTCTTGTACGTAACCCCACAGATAAAAATCACACGGAATGAGATCTGGAGACCTGGGAGGCCACCGGTGATAAAGTTGATCTTCTGCTCCTCCTCCTCCTCCAATCCAACATTCTGGAAATGTGTTATTCAAATAACGGCGGACGTGGTAGAGAAATGGGTGGGGCACCATCTTGCATGATGATGAAGTCATCTGAATGTTCTTCAAGTTGGGGAAATAACCAGTTTTCAAGCATATTTAGATAGGTTAGTCCTGTTACAGTTTTCTCCATGAAGAAGAAAAGTCTATAAACCTTGGTTACAGATATTGCACAGAAGAAGTTCACCTTTGGTGAATCTCTTTCATGTTGAATAACTGCCCTAGGATTTTCACTTGCCCAAATTGGAACGTTATGGCGATTAACTTTACCGAATAGATGAAAAGTGCATTCATCGGAAAAAATTTATCGTTGAGCAAAATTGTCTTCTTCCATATCTTCTAACATGTCAATGCACAATTCGTACCTTTTGTTGTCGTCA
This sequence comes from Hymenopus coronatus, assembly GCA_030762935.1. Taxonomy (NCBI): domain Eukaryota; kingdom Metazoa; phylum Arthropoda; class Insecta; order Mantodea; family Hymenopodidae; genus Hymenopus; species Hymenopus coronatus. The sequence goes on along the minus strand of CM060886.1, from coordinate 86,525,059 downwards.
AGATGCCATTCTTGCAATAACTGCAGTTTGTATGGCTTCAGGTGCAGACAATGTTTTAGAACTCGCCATACCGTTGGTTGAGTATGTTAAGTTCCATGCTTGCTCATGATGTGGGTTTCCTTGGGCTCCTTTCGTATAGTGTACGAATGCGCTCGACAGACCCATCCAATGTGCGAGGATGTCCTATTTTTTTTCCTTTGGCAGATGCAATCATCATCTACGAATTTTCAATGCCACTCATAAATTTGCCTGTGACACGGCGGTTATTTATTAAATTGGCAGCAAAATGCTCCTTGAACTGTAATAATGGACTCTGGTTTTGCTAATTGCAGCACACAAAATGATTTCTCTTGTGGTGTCGCCGCCATTTCACTACAGACATACAACAAACAGTGCCAATGCGACCGTGATTGGAACTTCTACCCCCTGCACTATTTAACTGTAAACGTTTTCTCTCCATGAACGTTGGAATCACGTTTATATCTTTTGTAGTTTGGAAGCAATAAATATTTGAAATCTGTTCTTTCTTTTTGAATAACACTGTATTACAAATCATTCTTCGTTCACCTTTTACAAAGGATCAAGATAATGTGAACTGCAATTATTTTTTGGTCTCCCTTCTATGTGGATAAGTTATCTGCCTGGTGTAATCTTAGTTGTAAAAATCAGGAAACTTGAAGACACAACTCCCTCCCCCCTCCCTCTGCCCCTCTCCCCCTCTTTCTCAATACAAAATGGTATTGAACGTTGTGAAACTAAATGAATAACTACACATATTAAGTATATATGAATATGATTTCTTCGCTCTTTGTATTTCTTACATCACTATTGAACTTGTTTAGCCTAATGAGCAACAAATAAAGAGGCAGCCAAACCCGAACCTATTCCTATTTCAAAACAGATGTTCAGGAGAATTCCTGCCCAAGGCAATTGTATTGTATTTGAGCATCTGCAAAGTGCAAACTTCAGGTAAAGCATGTAAACAAAACATGTGAAACCACTTTTGAGGGTCTTTTAAGAAAATATGTATGAGCTTACTATACCTTTGACCGGGTGTTTCTATTGGCAGGAAGAAAAAGCTACTGTTTACCATTTAAACTCTGCCTATGAACAAAACTTCTGACCAATGTAGAAAGGGATATAAGATAGAAGTTTTGTAATTTAACCAATACCGTTTAATTTTTAACCCTACCAACACCCTTTTTCTTCAATACCTGTATATCCACAAGGATATATTGGTTCATTTACTAAATCAGTTATTATCTTAGTAGTTCTTAAGATTGTGATTTTAACAGATTTTTTTTGTGCTTCTCTCAGCTTGTTTTAAACTGCAATGGAGTTTAAAAAGAAGAGTTTCATATGTAAATACTTCCAAGAAGTAAGTTCTAGTTGTGGGAAGTGTGAACTAAGTTCAAATGTTTATTCTTTTAAGGCTAGCACAACTTCAAATTTGGCACGGCACTTGAAACTGAGGCAACCAACAGCTGCAGTAAAGCCAAAGGAACCAGCTTATGAACAAAATATAACTATTCTGGAATCCACAACTTCATTATCAACATCTGAAATATCATCTACATCCTCAACAGCTGCGCCTGCATTTTTGGTATCTTCCATACCACAAAGTTTTTAAGCAGCATCAGAGCCATTGTCAAAAAACAGAAGATTGGACAAGTGTAGGATGAGTGACTACATTTCAAAACCATTATCAGTATCCAAGTCTAAGCATATGGATTGCATTTTGATGGAATTAATTATTAAGCACTTTCATTCCTTCAGATTAGTGGAACAACCAGAGTTCCGAGAACTGCTGCACAATTTGAATCCGAATTATGTCATTCCAGCAAGGAAGACTCAAACCTTATGCTGGAAGCTACATTCAACACTGTCAAGCGGCCTTAGCAGGGATTGTGGCATGTTCCCTCGCTACAGACAGTTGGACTTCTGCCTTAACCATGAGCTACATTGTAATGACTGTCCATTATTTGGACGAAGCGGATGTTTTAAGCAGTGCTTTGTTGAAGTGCTTTTTTCTTCTTCTTCTTCGAAGAAATGCACACCACAGAAAATATAAGCACAGAAGTACGTGTGTGTCAAGGGTGGGTCATAACTAAAAACGTTGTTCCTTAGTTTCCGTGTCATAAATGGTTACCTCTGCGAAAACTCTAGGGTGGCGACACATACCATGCTTTGCCCACACTCTAAACTTAATAGTGCAAAATGATGTGCAGGAAGTAAAGCATCTGCATACAAGTCTGAAGGCCGTAGTTGAATACTTCAAATGCAGCTCACAAGTGCTTCACAAACTCAAAGGAATTCAGAAGCAAATGGGACTGCCAGAAACCACACTAAAATAAGATGTTATGACTTATTGGAAGTCAACACTAGTGATGTTCTAAACTGTGATGGAAAATCGTGAGGCTGTTATGTCTATGCTGGCATTGATGAACCCCACATAATGCTCTCAAAAGAGAATTTCATAATTTTAGAGGAAATATGCAAGGTGCTGTAGCCATTTACTGCCATAACGACTGAGGTAAGTTCTGAAAAATAAGTGACAATTTCAAAAATAATTTGCGAGAAGCCTAACATAGTATTTTCAAAAATATAACTGCAATAGCTCACCTGCAGAAATCGTCTCTGTTGTTAGAAAAATATAAACTGAAATAGTAAAGAGGTGCAAGAATATTAAGGAAAGGAGCCTTCTTGCGGAAGCTACTTTGTGGATCCCAGATTCAAAAACAATAGGTTTCTGTCAGCCACTGCATAGTCAGTATGCCCGAGATCAACAGTTATTAAAATTGCTAATGAGGGTGATTTGGAGGCTTAACATGCTGGGCATTTCATCTGAAACTCAAGACAAGTTTTTAGTGTGGGACAACTTTGACTACAGCATGAGGGAATTCAGGACTCTTATGACACCAATGGTGGTAGCAATAATTGAATATGATAAATACATAAATGGGCCACTACTTAACAGAAGCAAGTGGTGGTAGGAAAGACTGCTGTTTTATCCCAGGCTGTACGAATTGGCGAAAAGAAGCTTATGTGTCGTCAGGAGCTCTGCCCCTTATGAACATATTTTTCAAGAGCAGAGAATACTGTGACAGATTCAAGCCGATGCCTGACCTCAAAAAAATTAGCAAGATTGTGTTTTTAAACTACAATCTTTGAACTCATGTGCCATTTAACCTATATTTGTTTTAGTTTTATGTAGATAATTAGTATAGTTAATTTATGGAAATGCATGAAGCGTTTATTGCCCTTTCTGTAATTGTAGGGCTGCATCCTAAAATGTATATATGTGTGTGCATGTATGTGTAATTAGCGCAGTGATTTCATTCCTGAAAGTGACTAACAGACTCTTGAAAACCAGTATTGAGTTCTGATAAAAATACAGCTCAGAAAACTATGCAAGATAGATTCTTGATGATAATTTTAACCTGTAACAACATTTTAGTTTGGTTGACATTGGTGGTTAATTTGCAAGTGTAAGGTATGTGGACACATTTTTTCTGATAAGAATTTACAATGTTATAGAATAAATAAATATTGCCGTTATTTTCAGTTTTGTGTTTATTCTTTTGAAAACAGCAGTGTTATTTTCAGGAGTTAGGCAAAATTAACCTTTTAACTTTAAAAACAAAAGCCTTATAATGTTTTCGTTCTACAATTGATCCACACTGAACTATGTATTATCCTAATTACATTCATTATCATCACTTTATTAACATCATGTATAACATCATGTATAAAACGTTATGTGTTTTAAGTGCGTGTTTGGAGATTACACATGTGTTAGGAGAGAATTTATGTGAATATAGATTTAGTAAACCTTAAATAGGCGAAGCTGGGTATTGGAATCCCCCTTGCTAAACAAAATAAAAGAAAATTATAAATTAATAACAAAAGCTAACGCTAATTTTATAAAAAATGTGTAAAAATAGATTTCTGTCGATAACCCTTAACATTTTTCTGACTATGCCACTGACCTCAAAAATTCTGTCACAGAATCCTCTAATAAGCAGTCAATGGCTGCACATATACTTTGTATCCTAGTGGCATTTTCAAATCAAGGCATTAAAAATACTTGCTTACAAATAGAGCTAACGACCACTGTTTTTGAATGCCAATGGTTCATCTTAAAAGCACTAAGCTGATGCATTAAAGCTTATTTCGATTGATAAGATGCAAAATTCAGAATGAAGCAGGAACTACATTTAGGTGGGCAGAAGTGGGGTAGTTTATCGCCTTAAGTTATGAGAATTAATTATTATTGCTCTACCAAAAGAAAAATTACATAACTGAATTTTTATCAAAAATATTTCACATTTAAGAAATAAAAGAACCATTTCTTTAGGCTAAATGCTGTTAGGAATTCAGATTAAATCCTGGGAAGCTGCTGGAAACAATCTTGCCCCCCCCCCCCCCCCCCTAAGGAGTGTTGTGATCCTCCTGCAGTGAAGAATAGGATGATTCAGAATTCAATTAAAAAGTGCTTAAAATATGGTTCCATTAAATGTCTTTCGAGTCATGTTAACTAATAAGTTATACAGACAGTAGCAGAATGTCGTCCATCCATCTTATGTTTAGCAATGGACCTCCCTGTAATTAGCTATTCATGGTAATTAGTTAACCCTCGTTTTCATCCTTCATTTATGCCAGCAACAGCTGGGGAAAAAATGTGATGTGTTGCAAAGGACTTGTCAATTTGGAAGAAAAGGAGTTCAAAAATAATTTTCTAAAGTTTGTAGGTTGTATAGGGCAAAGGTTTTAGGAAAATATTAAATATTCCAGTAAAGCTACTTTCATTAAGCAAACTGAACTACTTACTTAAAATTGTAACTAATAAACAGAGAACAAAATATGGTTATTAGCTCAGCGACAGCTTTCTTTTTTTCTTTCTTTCTTCTTTTCTTTAATGAGCATTTCATTAGATACAACAGTGATGCAGAATTATATCATATTCATGCTGAATTGCAAAGGAAAATTAGCATGTTTCTTTTTATTATGCTTCAAGATATGTGTTAACCTTAATCATGATATAGAACTTGAAAGAAAGCTATATTATATACAATTGAAGTTGACATATTGTAATTCAATGTAAAATAGTTGGTGAAATGAAGTTAAAACTACAATTTGCATTTTAATTTTTAACAATATACTGGTACTGCTGTTTTTACTTTTTATTTTTAGACATTTTAAGTGATACTGACTTTCACATGTATTAATCATTTGATTGGGTAGGTATGCCTCTGTGCTGTATGTAAGCAATATACTGGTTAAGATTAATTTAACAAAATAAATTATAAGATAATGTTTTTTTCTGTTTTATTTCTACCAGAATCAACCACTACTAGATCTGCCAGATTTTCACTTTCAAGAGCTCCAACTCTGCCTGTGAGAAGAATTCCACTCTCCCCAGAAGACAAAATAACTGAAGTCATCACGATAACTTCAGATGACTCCAAAACATCAAATAGAGAAGTAAAAGATTCTAATACAAATATTACAAAATCTCCAAGCTCTGCAGATGTTTTTGGATTGGTTTCATCGGTTCCAAGCACAACCTCGCATACCACTTCAGCCCCACCTGTTGTATCTGCATTCATAGTTCAAACATCTACTACTCCTACTCAAAATGTAGGCTCAGTTACGCCTGGACAGAGTTCATCTCCATTGTCTGGTTTAACTTCACCAATGCTGGTAGCTTCAAGTTTGAATACTTCTCTGAAAACTTCTGCTGATCAGCTTACTGGTAGCAGTGAGCAGCCAACAACCATAACAGACATTAACATTTCACCAAGCTTTGTGTCTTCTACTTCACCTTCAAATGTTAATGCACAGACTTTCTCGATAAGCTTACCTACACAAAGCAATACAAATATTAACTTTGGTGCAACACAAACAACAGCGGCTATACCCAATTCTTTGTCTTCAGTTAAGAGCTCCATGTTTGTCACTAGTTTTGCTGAACAGCCCATTCAAATATCAAGTTTTGTCTCAAATACAAATGCACCTTCCAACCAAACATCTACAGTGCAGATGTCTACAGCATCATCTAATAATAAAAGTACAGAAATGAGCAAACCATCATCACCGCAGTTAATTTTTGGAGCTGCATCTTCTGCAAAAGATACCATTGCTATTGGATCTTCACAATTGCAATCTACTCAAACAGCAACTTTCTTTAGTTCATCACAGGTTCAGCCTACACAAGCAGGTTCTATATTTGGATCATCCCCACTAGCACAATCTACTCGGTTTACTTCCTCTCCACAAGTGCAGTCAACTCCAACTACCATAACATTTGGGTCATCTCCTTCTACACAATCTAGCCCAGTAATTCCGGTATCTAATTCATCTACACAGGCAACCAGTGAATCAGGATCCACAGCATCTCTACCATCTGTGCAACCAAAATCTTTGTTTAGTGTACCTCACACTTCTCAGCAAACATCTAGTAGTTTCTTTCCTTCAGTGCAGTCTTCAGCTATTTTTGGAACATCATCTTCATCATCATTACAGCCACAAACTGCATTGTCATTTGGAGTATCAGCTACAACTGAGCCAGCACAAACAAGTATATTTGGATCCAAACAAACTGATTTATTTAAAACCTCACCAGTAAATCAGTCTGTACAAGCAGGCAAATTATTTGGTTCTTCAATTGCTGTACAGCCTGCACAGACAGCAACAGTGTTTTCCACCTCTCCTGCAGATACAGCAGCACAAGCTTCTGTATTTGGCAACTTTGGAACCACACAAACTATAGCAGGATCAAATGTATTTGCCTCAACCTCTGTAGTGCCATCTGCTCAGAGTGAAGTGAAGTTTGCCATAAATGCACAGTCTTCTGCAACATTGCCAACTAAACCATCTTTTGTTCTGCCTTCAGCTTCTAGTACATTTGGTTCATCTGTATCACCTGCTCAGAATACAGGTGGTTTTCAAATAGCCAAACCAACATCAGAAACTGATTCTGGAATTGGAATTTCTGCAGCCAATACAGCATCTTCAGGCTTCGGATCATTATCCTCCAAACCAAGTCCTGCTCATAATCCCTTTTCATTTGGTGGAACAATGCCTTCATCAACTGCTTCTCAAACTACTTGCATTTTTGGAACTCCAACTTCACAAGCACCCACAAAATCAACTACTCAGGCTTCCCTTAGTTTTGGGGCATCAACTTCACAGTCAAGTGGAACCTTTGGTACATCCCAAATTGGTACTGTCATATCGGGAGGATTTGGTGCATTCTCAGGGTCTGTAGCAAAAACTACTACAGAAAGCAATGCTGCTACTGGTAAGAGCATTTTTGCCAGTACTGCTTCAGCAAATACAGCTGCAAATAATACACCTGTGTTTGGCACACAAATTACAAATGTCAATTTGTTTGGAGGTACAAAAACTGATGAGAAACCATCATCATTTGGTTTTGGAAGCACAAAACCAAATGATTCTTCCACTAACATGTTTCAATCTAATACCACATCTAATCAGTCTAATGCTGGTGGCTTTAAATTTGACTTCACATCACCTGCAACAACTAAAGAAAATGCTGCTGTAACTTCAAATGGTCATACCACCACTCCAGCTTTCCAGTTTGGAGCACCAGGGGAATCTAAACCTGCATTTGGCTTTGGTGGTGCCTCCAACATTAATAACACACTCAAACCTGCTGCAAGTGGCTTTGGAAGCAATATCTTTGGATCCACTCCAGCTACAAGTAAGTTTTTGTTGTAAATTAATTGGTGAATTTCTCATGATTGTTCTTTACTCATATAATTGCACAGTTATGATTTTTCAGTTGATTTAAAATTGCTGACCATAAAGTGTAATGTCTGTAGAGAATCAATACACAAGAAGGAAGCATTTAAAATTCAATTCAATTCTTTATTAGCTGTCAATGCACTTTTACAAGCTTCTGACATTGTCAAAGGAGTACAATATATAATCATAGGATATACAGTATATAAAATTAAACATATAAATATATACACACACAACAACTAAGAGATATTTACAGATTATTAACTTTATACAAACATTTATCAATTAAGAAGTACTTTAGCTTGTTTTGAAACTGTTTAGTACCATTTAGTGACTTAATTGCTGCTGCCAATCTATTAAATAAAATTTGACCCATCACAAAAACATCTTTATCACTTGACTTTTTAGAAGTACGTTCTCTAAAATAGTCATTATTGTGTCTGGTATTATAGTTGTGAACATCAGAAATCTTCAAATTTAGCTTATTTACAGCAAAAAGAATAGCTTTATAAACATATAGTGAGTACAATGTGAACATTTTATTTTGTTTGAAAATATCTACACATGAATCAATATTTTTTAAGTTAAAAATTATCCTAATGCACCTTTTCTGTAGGACGAATACTCTGTCCAGATGAACCCTTGGACAACATCCCCATATTTCAATTCCATATGAGAGATATGGGTATATAACCGTAAAGTAGATCATTTTTAGGAGGTTGGTGTCACCAATTGGTTTGAAATGTCTAATTAGATTTATTGATTTGCTAATTTTTTTATATAGATAGTCAATATGATTACTCCATGAAATTTATGTGAACTTACATCATTTATATTACAATTATTTATCTGTACATTTATTTTGAAGTGAGTCTTGTTAGTTAGGCTAATTTGCATTGATGTGGTTTTTTCATTGTTGCACTTGAGATTATTTGTGTCAAAATAATTTGTCAGCTGTTCTCCCTGATAGCTTATGTCTTGGATTAATTTATTATTATCGCCAGCTGAACAGATGACTGTTGTATCATCTGCATAGGATATTATCTTAGCCCCATGTGTATTTGGTAAGTCATTTATATAGACGATAAACAGTAATGGTCCTAATACACTGCCCTGGGGAACCCCATATTTTACAGTCTTACAGGTTGAGCTATAGTAATTTTGATAGTTCACATTTTGGTAAAGAATTTGTGTGTATTATATTCTGCCTTTTAAATAAGAAGTTATTAAGTTCTTGGATATTCCCCTTATACCAAATTATCTAATTTTTGAATGAGGATATCATGATCTACACAATCAAATGCTTTTGATAAATCAAAAAATAAGGCACCAACCTTTCGTTATTCTCTAATTTCATAGATGCTTGGTGTGCAAACTCTGCAATTGCAGTAATTGTTGATAGACCTTTTTGGAAGCCATGTTGGAACACTTGAATAGTGTTATTTTTCTTTAGAAAGGACAAGAGTCTGTTTAAGATTACCTTTTCAAATATTTTTGCTATTTCTGAAGTTAATGTAATAGGCCTATAATTATTTATTTCTTGTTCATCTCCTTTTTTATACACAGGCCGCACTATACTGGTTTTAAGACACTGGGGGAATTCACCCTCCTCTATAGAATTATTGATAAGGTGTGAAATGGACTTTGCAATATGTTTACAGTGTTTTAAGATTATGGGGCTTATTTCATCCCACCCCTGGGATGCTTTGCTTGATAAGGCTGATATTATATCTATTACCTCACTTTCAGAAGTTGGTTTTAAGAATAGTGATGAGCTTGTGTTACAGACAGTATCAGGATTTATGCTGCCCCTACCTGTTGGAGAGTTCATTCCTACATTTATAAAAAAGTCATTAAAAAGTTTGCTAACTAGTAATGGGTCACTAATTATTTCCCCGTTTTTTTTTAAGGTTAATAGTTTTTTTGGGTTACTATGTTCAGTCTACTTTCATTAATGTATCCCCATGCTGCTTTTTGTATATTTCTAGTTTTATTTATTCTCTGTTTATATGATTGTGCCCGTAAGATATTAAGATTGTCAAGATATTGCTTTTTGGTATTTTTGTATTTTTCTTTATAAAATGCCATTCCTGTATTTCTCTGTATTTGGGACAGTTTCTCCATTTCTTGCTTTAATTTAATTAGGTGAAGAGGAATTTTGAATGGCTTTTTAAAATGTTTCTGTAGTTTGACATCTTTTACTGGGCAGCAAGGTTAAAGTAATTATTAAAAATCCTATAAAATTCATCTCACTTGTCATTTGTGTTATTGTAAGAATACATACTATCCCAAGACTCTTTGCTTAAAGAACCTGCAAGCAATTCCAAGCATCTATCCTTTAACTGCTGTTGTTTTTTTATTGTATTAACCTTTTGTATCTTGTATTCAATGTGTGCAAAATCAATACATTGTGCATAGTGATCAGATAAGTGGGTATCAAGTACATCAGCTTTTAAAACTTGTTCACCAATGTTGGTTATAACATGATCAATTGTTTTGGAAAAATTTGTAACCCTGGTAGGAAAGTGGATTAGTTAACAAGGTTAAATGATGTTATAACCTCTGATAGTTTTTATAGTTGCTGTCCATTGGACCCAAGTTAATATTGAGATCCCCTGCAAGAATTATTTTTGTGTTGGTTCTTGAATATCTGGTCAAGAGGCTTTCCAATAAGTGTAGGAATTCAGGCAGGCATGCTCTAGGTGATCTGTAAATACCAAAGACGCATGTGTTTTCTGTTTTTGTTATCTTTATACCTGCCAGCTCCATCACTTTTTCCGCACAATACCTTTCTAGATTTAAGGGGGTTATATCGAGTCCATTTTGAGTGAAAATTGCTAACCCTCCACTTTTGAATGAAGATCTAGAATACTTACTCACTAACCGATAATTACAAATTTTTACAATTTCAAGCTGTTCATCATTCAATCCATGTTCAGTTAGTATGGCAACCTGGGGCTTGATTTCATTTGCTAAATGCTCAAATGCAACATGCTTATTACTTAATTACTGTATATTTAAGTGCAAAACCCGAAACATTTTATTATTAGAGTTGCTGTTACAGATTATTTTACTTTTGTTATGAAGTACTTGCTTTTTGTTCAAGGTTACATCTGCAGCAGCATTCCCCCTATCACTATTATTACCTCACAACTTATTTGATTCACTCAGAGTAATATTAATTTCGTCATTAACATCCACCTTCGAGTTCGTTAGTTTCCCTCAAGTACGGAACTAATAACATCGCACAGCAGCTTCCCGAATTTATATGCACCTCTACGGTTAAAATGGACACCATCTCTTCCAAATTCACTTTCTGCCAGCCAAAAGTTCGCATCAACAAAAGTATAATGTTTATTAGAGCACAGCCAATTCAGTTCTTTGTTGATTTTCACAATTTTCCTATCGGTCACATCCCGTCTTAGCACACCACTAACAATGATCTTCACTTCAGGTGCTTCAGCTTTCATATAGCTTAAGAGGTCCATCATCTCACCCAAAATTTGTTCCGCACATAGACCTGGTTTGATATTATTGGTTCCAGCCTGAACCACCATCACATCTGGTTCATTTTCTTTCACGTTCATCCTTTCGACTTGGTGCTGCAGTTCACTTGGCATGATGCCGGGGAAACATCTCGCATCATATCCTTGGTTTTTACATGACTCGCCCGCAAATTTTAGCAACGAATCTCCTACCACTAAAACTTTGCGTCTTTTTCTTTTTTCATTGAAGTTGTCGTCTAGGGTTTTGTTTCTTACTCCCACTGTACTCGTGTTATTATCATTTAGCACATCAAATCTGTTCTTCCGATGTAATTCGAAATCACTTTGCGGACGCTGAGTACTATAACTTGGCATTGCATTTAGGTATTCTTGTTTTCGATTATATCGAACCTCAGTGTAGCCATTATCCCTGTTTGCCATCTTTGTTTGTAAATCCAAGTTTATCTGCTTTAGGGATGCATTTTTACTTTTTTCATATTCAATTTCACTTCTCAGGACACTGGTAGCATCTTCATTGACTATCTGTAATTTTCTGTCTTTTTAGGATGTAAATTTCCCTTTGCAGACTAGCATTCTCCTTTAGTGCATCTCTTAATTCCTTATTTAGCACTTCAATTATCATATGGAGCGACGATGCCATTTCATTTTCGTGCGCGTTTCCAGTCACAGGTTCACCTACGCATGAGATTTTTGAACTTTTCTCCGGCTCACGTCTCTCCCCCACATTCCCTACACATATTCCACTAACTGTACTACTATACTTCATATTAACGCCTTTTTCAGACACTAATTCCGTAATTTTTGCATTCATTACGCTTTTTCCATTTCGAAGATGCATCATCGCCACTTGCTTACGGGAACCGGAATTAACCGTCTTAATAACACCCACTTTTGGGGATAGAAGAAAATGTTTTCTGCAAAAGTTGTGTTGGTCTCCAAAGGAAGTCAAGAGATGGAGTGCTGGAGATAATTTCAAATGGGATGATATGCTTTATTATGTACCTCTGAATAACTTCTTCAAACTGAATGCAATCACAGTGTCTGAGAGTCATCAATTAAATGTTAGCAGTTAAGAAAACACTTTTCTTCAAAAAACAGAATATTTAACAACTGACTCCCTTAAACTTCAAGATAGCCTATTTTAAATACCCTATCCAATATTATTGAGCATTTGTACTTAATAAAACTCTTTAATAAAACAGATTATACAGAGTGGTCCACTGTTAGGAGCCTCCTAAGCTCCTAAAAAACAACACATCTCTTAGGTAGCCAAGTTGATTATATACTGAGCTCTTCAAAAAAAAAAAATAAAAAATAAAGTAAATATATCTGATTTTGATGTAAAGGTGGATATGATTTTAGTACTAGGTGAATGCAGGAAAAATTATCAAACCGCATCAGTAGTGTTCAATGAGAGATATGGGATGTAAATGTCACATGTTGAAATTCAAACGACTGCAAACATAACTACGCAAGTATGGAAATGTAAAGAACAATAATCGCTTGAAGGTGAAATTAAAACTGAATGATGAAAATAGTATCAATACCTTGCTGCTGTAGAAGTTAATCCACAGATAGTTCAACGTGAATTGTCCAAAGACAATGTTTTTTCTGAATACAGAGGACCCTAAAACATGTATTGCCAGTGAAATCCAGGTAATAAATTTTGGGTGGAATGCAATACCTTCTCTACCTATGTACTAGTATTAAGTAGAGAAAGTAAAAATATTCTTTGAATAAGAAAACCAAAACATATATGTGTATAGGTTAAGAAACAATGATGAGGTTCAGATCTTGACCACTGTGTAACAAACATGGAAAACTTATTAGAAATTAAAGTGATCAATTAAACAGAGCTCACTATAAAGGCAATAAAGAAGTGCTCAATAGCAAATCATTTTTAGCCTTGAAAAATTTAAGTATAGCTCAATGCTAAATACAGTTTGTATACATGCACGTATAGGTAATTGAAATGTGTATGTTCGTAAAATCCTATGTAGTTAAGAGTGATTCATATATCATCTTTGTCTTACTCAGGGGGGTCTCATAAAAAGACATTCTTACTCAGTTTTGTCTTGGCATGTTTCAGTTAACTCTCCCAAATCACAGGGAAATTCTTGTCTTCATACATTATGAGTTCTTTAGTGTAAATTAGTCAGCAAATGGAAAAATCTGATGTGTTACACTCACATGACTTTCTTTAGCTGCTCTGCAAACTTCTTACAAAAGATTATTCTTCTTTCCACACAATGCTAATCAAGATAAACATTAGCAGAATGTTCTTATTACTTAATTCCTTATAAGTAGAAGGGAACTAAAGGAATGCACTATGTAAAGTGACAGCCAAGTATTTTAAAAACTGTTGTTTTGCAATTGTCAATGCAAATCACTTCTTTGCTTGGCCAGGAGTAGAACAAAAGAAAAATGGACACTTCCTGTCTGAGTAAAGTGTAAGTACTTTACATTTGAAACCAATAACAAGGAATATTTTGGAAACTGTTACCTCCACAACAAAATTATAAAGGACATAAATTGTGTGTTTTGATGAGGTGTACATTTTTATGGAGTACATATCTCTTGTGGTTTAGAAGTTAAGCAAAGTTCGGCAAAATTCATCCAGAATAAAGAGGTCTTCAGAGGCTGTTCTCCGAAAATTTAAGATATACATTTTATTTGGGATGTAAATAGCTTTAATATACAGGATTTTAATTAAAATCGTTAGAGCCATTTTTTGGAAAATCAAAATTTTCCACGTAAAGGGTAGTTTGTGGTGGGGGGATTTTCTTGAAAATCCTTATGTCGCATCCTTGGAAGATACCAGATCCAAATACCAAGTTTGATATTTAATGATCTTTTTGTTTTTGAGCTATGCTGTTCACGCGCGCGCATGGACCTTTTTCTAAAAATGCTTTTTTTCAGACTCATGTGACCCCATAACATATATTGCCAGTGAAATCTTGATAATGAATTTATGGATGAAATATAATACCTTCTCTATCCCTATGTCCGCCTGTGGTGCCATTAGTAGTTAAAGCGGGCGTTAAACACTACAAAAAAGAAAAATATCCCTATGAACATTATATCTATGGGACTAGAGAACGTAAAAAGGCTAACTATACTAATTTTTTTAATTTTACTCGTATTTGGAATAACAAAACACAAGCACTGAAGTAACATTCTTCGCAGCCAGTTGTTTGTAATAGATGCATAATGAACATCAAACAGTTCCATCTTGAGAAACCTTATTTGAACATATATATATATATATATATATATATAAATATCCCTATGAACATTATATCTATGGGACTAGAGAACGTAAAAAGGCTAACTATACTAATTTTTTAATTTTACTCGTATTTGGAATAACAAAACACAAGCACTGAAGTAACATTCTTCGCAGCCAGCTGTTTGTAATAGATGCATAATGAACATCAAACAGTTCCATCTTGAGAAACCTTATTTGAACATATATATATATATATATATATATATATATATATATATATATATATATTTATTTATTTATTTATTTGAATAGCATTTAGAATTAATTTTTAAATTTAGGTTATTAGCAGGAGACTACTTTCTTGATTTTGCTGCTACTTTTGCATTATATTTCATCCACTGAAACTCCAGAATCAAGAATTTGTTTGGTCTGGAATAACTAAGAGGGAACTCAAGTAATGTGGTACAGTTATAGAAAATTTGGGGTTGACAGCATAGGATTTATGTTCTATAGTGTGATGCATAAATATCCAGCTCTGAATTCTTACTGTTCATTGTTGCCCACCAATTATCAGCTATACTGTAACGTAAAAGACAGGATCAATTCAGTAAATGAAGACCTTTGCATTAGTTGTTATTTCTTTATTATCTAATTATTACATATTACAATTCATGCATAATTGACAGGCGAGCAGTCTGCATTAGGGACCAGTTTTTCATGCACCACTCTGTATTATGAGACATTTCTCAGGTGTGTGCTTTTAGTTAAGTGTATGTGTTTATTTTGCTCATGTGTCCAATTAATGCATAGATGATTTACAAACATTACAGCATTTCCATATTGCCTTACTGTTTTTCAGCAAGTTCCACAATGGCACAATCAAATGTCTTTGCATTTGGTGGTGGATCAAATCCAAGCAGTGGCCCTGCTAGTTCTACTAACAATGCCTTTGCATTTGGGGCAGCATCTTCAGCTCCTTCTACATCAGGTGCATTCACATTTGGCAGTACTTCCCAGCCAAGTAGCAGTAATGTTTTTGGATTTGGTTCTGCACAAACAACTACTTCAACTGCACAGAATGCTTCTGGTGGAGCAGGAGTATTTAACGCAGGAACGACACCAGCTTTCCAGTTTGGGAGTTCATCTAGCCAAGCAGGTTGGTGCTGTTGTATTTCAAATTAGTTTAATTCCAAAGCCTTTTAATATGAAACACTATGGTATAATCTATACTCGAGTAGGTTGTTACTGATCTTGCTAATATGAATTTAATTGCAAAGTCTTTAATATGACTATGATATGATCTATAATAAAGTAGGAAGATAAATAACCAGAGGGAACAAAATTAAAAGATAAAAGACTGTTGCATGTTTATGCATGAAATTGAATATAATTTTAGATTAAAAGCAAAATATCAAGCACTCCAAATAGTGATTTAAAATTCAATTTCATAAATGTAGAGAGAATTCTTCGCAAGCCAAGTTCTTTAAACGGGAACATTGTGTTTCATTCACGTTGCTTTCACACAAACAAACTTCTTACATAAGATTATTCTTTTATCTACATCATGCTAATCGAGATAAACATTAACAGAATTGGTCTTATTACTTGCTTCTTTATAAGTAGAAGGGAAATAATGGGATACACTGGACTAAAGCAATAGATCTTTTAAAAGCCGGTGTATATGTGAAACAATTGAAATTTGGTTCTTTTTGCTTACCAGGAGAGAACAAAAGAGAAGTGAAAAGAAAGATGACTCCCCTTTTCAGAAAAGTTTATGTAGTTCAAAATTGAAATCAATAACATAGGATATCTAGGAAACAGTTAACTCTTAAAAAAAAAAAAAAAAAGAAATATGAATGACATAAATTGTGTGTTTTAACAAGGTCTATATTTTTTGTGTAGTAAATATTTGTCTATCTCATACGGTTATACAAAAATCATTTAGAATGAAGAGGTCTTCAGCGGTTATTCCCAGAAAATTCAGGATATACATTTTGTTTGTCATAAAAATATCTTAAACATATGCAGAGGCACTTTTTTTTTTTTTTGCATTAAATTTTTTCAAATTTTGTAAAAATGAGTTCTGATTTTCATGTTTTTTTGCTTTATATGGGTTGTATTATTACTTTAATTTTGCAATATTTTATTTTTAATTAATGGTATATAACATTCAGGGAATGTTTTCCCACACTTTTATTTTTTTTATTTTTTTTTTTTTCAATATATAGCCTGTATTTTATATTTCCATATATTAAATATATTTAATATACATTTTAACGTATTACAGTTTAGAATGGAAGATAATGTACTATTGAAGCTAAAATAATTACAAAAGTTTTATTTCTTATTGGTACAAGAGTACTGTGATACATTGCACAAATGCATTATACTACCGTTACACACTTGGCAAAAGACAACATAGCACATGTTATATTATTTCTTTCTTTCATCAGTCGCCTTTTATGGTTAATTCAATTATACCTCAAGAAATACCTCTCCACATCAACTGATGAACAGGGAACCCAAATAGAGTTTAATACAGCTTTTGCAAAACTAAATGCATTAATTTCAATGCCTTTAATGGCTGCATAATGTCAATTTGGTGGTTAGAATTCTCATTAATATGCCGTACAATTAAATCTTTCAAAGCTAAATACCCTGCAATTTAAGCAGTTTGAAGTTGTGGAAATTATTCACTTTTCTACTAGCGGTTAAATCATTTTAACATATTTGCACAACATTACTTGGATTGAATAGTTCATTCAACAGAAAAAATAAATTGTAAGTATCATTTTGGGAAGTATATTTTTCAATTTTCTGTAAAACCATGCTGCTTACATTTCACAGCAGCTGTCTGATATCTCTTTGCAGCAGCCTTGCCAGGCGTTCCATTTTACCCAGAATAATTCAATTTTTTCTTATTTTGTTCCGCATTCCATTTTAATCTTTAATGGAGCACCAAATATTCTGTTTTTAGTTACTTTGATAATATATTCAATTTCACACCAATTTTCAAATGTCCCGCTTGAGCAATCCATGCTTGACGAGATTGGCAAATGATGATGAAATCATTAAACCACTGTAATAATTTCAAGATGATTTGAAAATAATGGCATTCAAAGTAAAATTCATTCACGATTCACAACGTTAATGTTTTCTCTCTTTATCATCATAAAGTGCTAAATGCGCGTGCATGAAACATCACACCTGCTATTCTCTTAGTCAGCTCTTAGACATTCGTCCAGGTGTTGTTTACGTGGTTGCTACGAATTACAGCAGAAAAAAAGGGTGAAATCATAAGACAATAAAATTGTCATGTGTTAGTATTTACTATCTCTAGGGAACTTGCACTAACAAAACATGGGTTCTGGACAACATACAGTTGTATTATATTAACTTTGGTATTGAATAAAAGAATCCAAATAATTTTGTTTATTTTATAATTGCAAGATCATTAACCCATTATGGCTACTCAATGAGATGTGATGGAAATCCAAAAAATCACAGTTACCTGTTCATTACAAATAAGATTTCACTTTGAGCTCTAGTTTGCAAAGGATCACTCTGCTGCTACATTGAAACAGAGGGTTTGATTATGAAGTTAATATTATTAAACTATAATACTTGTTAGATATATTATGCTTTTAAGTTTATAATATCAATGATGCCTTTAAATCACCGTGTATTCAATATTCATCCACCATCATATATGAATAGGAAGGATAATATGTGCAAACTGTTGTTTTTTTTTTTTCCACACAAGCCATCTGAAGGACGGATCTACCTATCCAATATTTATATTGTTTTGAACATTTCTTCTCTATTTGCCTGTCATTAACAAAAACAATTAAAGGAACTTATACTCCACTCTGAAAACTATGGTATTATGTTCATTCTAGGCATCTTTCTCCTTTCATCCCTAAATAAGTGTAATTAATATCTAGAAACAAAAGCAAATATTTCTCAGGGTACTACGAACCTCCAACTTGCAAGGAAATTTGTGGCAAAGTTAGTAACAGAATAGCACTGTGGGGCGAAAAAGAGTGTGGGTCTCAGACTCAGGGCTGCTATATGACTGTCTCAGTGTGGTATTTATTTAAACTTTTTACTGGTTTAAATCTGCCGTTGTATAGGGTGTTGGTCACATTTGCTGTTGGCAAGACTGGAATTAACTATTTGCGCCAGGCCTTATGGTTGAAGCAGTTGCAACCTTACTATCGGCAGCAAATTAACTTATTTATTTATAGCTCGGCCACGTTTTCCATTATATGTTTGCTAGCTTCAGTCGGTGAGTAAAAGAATCTTAATACCATTGCTTGGATGGTAGGATTTAATACAGTAGAGAATTAATTTAAAAGATTACTAGTTGATTTTAAATTTTTATTTTGTAAATCATTGAAATAATGTAGTGAATTAAAGCATACTTAAACTGATCTTTTTTGAGAAAATTGTGTCAAATATTTACTTTGTAATATAAACTTGCAATAAATCTCTTGTTGATAATAAGATACAATATTTTACTCTAAATTGCTGTATTAGAGATCTCGATATACAAGATTAACTCTTAGCATCTGTATCCTTGTCTTCTATCTTGTAGAAAGCATCCCGGAAGCTTTTAAAAATTTTCACATATATATATATATATATAAGTTGAAGATCATTGTTTAGTAACATTGTAATCTGTCCGTCACCATGGGGA
This sequence comes from Hymenopus coronatus, assembly GCA_030762935.1. NCBI lineage: Eukaryota > Metazoa > Arthropoda > Insecta > Mantodea > Hymenopodidae > Hymenopus > Hymenopus coronatus. The sequence continues at coordinate 86,505,855 of CM060886.1, read as the reverse complement.
CGACAGATTTGCTTGTTCCACATTTCGTGAAATACATATTTACAATACATTTTTATACATATAATAATTAAAATTAATACATTTGTATAATTTGCATGAAAATGTTCTTATAAATAGCTGACATTTCTAAATCAATTGTTTGTTTAAATCTGTTCTTATGCTTTGTTACAGTATAAACAATTTACAGCATCCGGTATCTTGTTCGCCTTTATTATTATTATTCTGCTCTCACCTTACTTCTTTAACTACGTTTTATTATTCATATGCTTTTCTAAACATCAATTCTTAGTTATGCATTATAATGTGTTGTATTTGTTACATAACCTTGGCTATGACATCACACTGCCATTTCTATACATACAATTCTTTAGCTTACATTGCAAACAACATGTTTTATTATTTTATAACATTATTTTAGAGTGGTATGGTTTCATTTTCTCTTGACGTGATTTATTAGCATTAAATCCTGCATCAACTGCATGTTAGGTGAATAGAGCGCATTCTCCCACCGAATAAATAGCCGAAGTCTTTGCATCCTATCTGTGAATTCAAAAGTGCCATCAGGTGGTAGTTCAATCTTCACTTTTTTTGGTAGTGTTTAACGCCCACTTTAACTACTTATGGCACCGCAGGCGGTGACACCTGATGATACATGAATGATGATGGAGCACCAGTGGAACGAGATGGCGGGGGAAACCGTAGTACCCGGAGAAAACCCGCCCCAGAGCTGCTTTGTCCACCACAAATCTCACATGCGGTCGCTTGGGATCGAACCCAGGCCGTCTAGGTGAGAGGTGAGTAGTCTAATCACTCGGCCACGGCGCGGCCTAATCTTCACTTCTGCTTGCTTATTTTTTGAAATGGAACATTAACAAACATCTTTAATTTCTCAAGATTATCATTTGTCATCAGGAATAGAGAATCAGGGTAAAGGCACACTTCTAAACAGCCAGTAAATGGGGACATGGCAACACTATATAGCGCTGGAAATAAAATGACAATGCTTCCAGGTGTAAAGGTTGCTTCACGTTCAAGCAATCCACGATGGTATAATATGCCAGATTGATTTATTTGCTGGCATTTGCTCTTTTTTTTAAAATGCATTCTCTGACTATCAATACAGTGTATAATATACTAAGTTTGTTAATGGAAACTGTATACGGAGCGACAGTTAGATCCACGATGACATACGGAGGAGAAATATGGGGATGGGAACGAACAGGGAATCTGGATCAAGTGAGGACCCAATTTTTGAAAGGAATTCTGGGTGTAGGGAGGGGTACGGCAAACTGCGGAATAATGAGGGAATTCGGGGCACATAGTGAAACGATAGAGTGCAAAATCAGAGCAGTTAAATATTGGCTGAGAATCGTTCACGGAAACCAATCTCTAATTAGGGCAGTCTGCTACCGTGAACAGTTGCGAATGGAAGGTAATTCGACGTGGACATCAAAATTAAACAAAGGGTTGGAAACCATTGGGATGGGAGACATTTGGATGGCGGGGCAGGAAAACAGGCGAAGTATTTGGAGAAAAATTAAGAACCGCCTCTGTGATATTGACAGACAGCAAATAATTGCGCAATGCACAGAGAAGGTGTCATTAGAAGTACAGTCTGGGCTGAAATCGGAGTGGGGTATGGAGCAATACATCAAAACAGGTACCAAACTCATTAGAGAGGGGCTCGCGTGGATTAGACTAGGAGCATGAAGGAGCACGAAAATTTCTGACGAGAATGGTAAGAGAATCTGTCCCATTTGCAAGGAGGAAGAGTCGTGGACTCACATCTTGGCAAGATGTAGGGGTACGGAGGAATGGCGGGAAAAATGTTTGCCGCAATTTTTTACCACTGCGAATGTAGGGCTAGAATTATGTTGGACGCTACTGGCAGGCATGGAAAACATGGACAGGCTAGGTAAATTTATACTTAAGGCAAGACAGCTGAGATCTGAGGAGGCTGCCAATAGAGAAGGGGGGGATAAGATCAACTAAACAAGTGAGACTACATTGTTTTACATACATATATATTATGTCATACTTAGGTCACTGTTGTGCTATGGTTTTATATATGTTGTATGTATTATGTGTATATATGTCTTTTAAGTGTAATTTTCTATTATAAGAGGGTGCATTTATGAAGGTGTACTCTGTGCTGTAAATTTAAATTGCTATATTTGAATATCTTTGTATTTTTATTTTCGGGTTCACTCTTAATTCTTTATTGTTGTTTAATAATGCTTTGGACTGTGTATTTCCTTTGTCTTTTTATTTTCGTGTTTACTCTTTTAATTCTTTGTTGTTGTTGTTGTTTTAATATTGCTTGTAATGTGTATTACAAAAGCACGTAGGGTCTGTGGACCTGTGCAATTGTTGAAATTCTATGTATGATATTGCTATGTCAATAAGTACACTTATTCATTCATTCATTCATACTAAGTTTGTTTGCTTTCGAAACTTTTGATTCCCATTCTCACATAGTATTTGGTTTTGTGTTGTATTACTGCATAATTAACTATTAATAAATGAAATCATGCTGAGTTCACTCAACATTTTTAAAGAAATTATTTTCGTTTTTGTGCCTATGACATTTTAATTTCCTTCTTATCTAGCGAGGCTTTCCAACATGAGATATAAATGCTTCCTTATATCCATTGTAAGCTAACATAAACATTAAAAATGTACAGCCAAAATATTCTTTAACCTGATAATGGTATTCAAATATTATAGTCAGATGCATATAAATGTGGTCGTTTAAAGAATATTGATTTTGGGAGAAGTGCTTGCCACTTGAGGTATGCATATTTTCCCATTTTATTTACATCATTTACAATTTCTGTTTTATAAAGCATTCAGTGTAAAATTGCAATCGTGTTGCAGCATTCCTGAGATGGTAAATTAATATTTCAATATGCGAAATAAAACTAACCGTGTAATTTGCTCTGAAGAGTTTAATCAGAAAGAATTTCTATTATTAATATGTCAAACTTATATTTTACACTGGTCTGGAAAATAAAGATTAAAAAAAAAAAAAGTGTGCAGGTGTTTTACGAGATTCAATCCCCCTTCCGACTTTTCTGGCATTCAACAGAAACTTCTTTTAACCACTTCGGCTATTCTAGTCAAGGCACGAGTCTGCTGATTAAACTTATCCTTGTAAGCAAAGCACCCAACACTAGGAATGTTTTACTTCAAATCCACTTCTTAATCGAAACACAATAATTTTCTGCAAGTGTATTGAAGTTGAATTTTCAATATTTTCCCATTAGTTTACAATGATTGCTGAAATATTGGTTAAGTAAACTACGAGGCAAGCACATGGCTGCCATGCCCTCTTGAATACAAAGGGAAAGGAGGCATATGGCAAATTTCATCTTCATACCACATATGAAGGAACACCTGAAAATTAGGTGACCCATCTCACACTCAAACAGAAAGGGGGTATTTACTGTTGTGAAAGCTAATACATAGTGTATAGAGAAGTTATTGTATTGCGTCCAAAAATTTGATACCGAGATTTCAGCAGAAATACATGTTCTGAGACCTCTGAATCCCCCCCCCCCAAAAAAAAAAATTAGAAAAGTGTGTGTGTGTGGGGGGGGGGCATCATAGCTCAAAAATGAAAAATCCATTAAATACCAAACTTAGCATTTAAGTTCAGTATCTTCCAAGCATGTGTCACAAAGATTTTCAAGAAAATCCCCCACCACCAACTATCCTTTACATGGAACAAATTTAGAAATTTTTGATTTTCTCAAAAATGGTTCTAGTGATTTTGATTAAAATACAGTATATTAAAGATATTACAAATAAATTTAATATTTTCAGTTGTCTGGGAATAGCCTCTGAGGACCTGTTTATTCTGAATGAGTTTTGCTGAATTTTGAATTACTGGTGAACCGTACACTACACTTAAAATGTAGATCTCATTAAAACACAATTTGTCATGTATGTTTTTTTTCATTGGGTTGACCATTTCCGAGATATTCCTTGTCTTGGCTTCGATTTTAAAATATTTAAACTTGTCTCGTAGGCGATTTGTCAACTTCTGGCCATGTAAAGAAACTCCCATAGCAACCAGCTTTTAAAAGATTTTACTATTGTTTTAGCTTAGTGTATTCCCTTATTTATTTTTTACTTGGAAGCAAGTAATAATACCATTTCTGCTACTGTTTATCTTGATTAGCATGCAGTAAATAGAAGAATTAGCCCAACTATAGTTATTTGTTTCAGAGTTGTAGAGAAAGGTATGTGAATGGAACACATCAGATTTTTCAAAGTTCACATTTGGGTTACCTAAATATGAAATAACTGTAAAAATTATTTGGAAGTAATTTTCACACACATTACACATGGAAGATAAATACTGGAGAAGTGAATTAAGGTGCAAGTGAGTGGAACCAGAAAGAGGTTTTATTTTCTGTGGTTGACCATTGCATTAAGATTACTAAAACTTTTTTTCATTAGTTATTGAGTTTTTTATTACTAATTTCTGTTTTAACAATATTTAGGTTAAGTTTAGGGTTTTAATCTAATTTTGAGTATGATTTAAAGAAAATAATTGCTAATATTAATATAAAAATAATAGTTGCAACCGATCTTCACTTATCTTTTGGAATCCTTGCCTGGACTAGTTTCGCAACGATTTCATTGCATTATCAACATATCCTTACAATCCACCTAGTAGCAGTAACCATAACAGTGTAAATAAACAACATCAAAAAAGAGACCAAAAGGATATGTTGATAATGCAATGAAATCGTTGCGAAACTAGTCCAGGCAAGGATTCCAAAAGATAAGTGAAGATTGGTTGCAACTATTATTTTTATATTAATATTTGTGTTATTCTTCACTGTTACTAGCTTCTTTTTACATTTAAAAATAATTGCTTTTTCAACTTTGATATAATTAGAGTTAATAATTATTTTATCAGAAGGTTTGTCTGATTCTGAAAGACTACATTGTCACTGGGTTTTACAATTATTGCCATGCTATTTGTCACAGAAGGCAATAAGGCAACTTCTCAGATTCAGATTAATTGTAGTAGGGAATTTGTCCCTTTTCATGAATTTTAAGTTTTACTCTCAAACATCAAGGGGATAGCATGGGCAGTGGAGATTTATAATTAAGTAAATATAGTATTTTGGCTAGATTCAAAGCAAGTAGATAATGCATGGTTTGTTTTGGGGGGAGGGGGTGCTACAGAAATAGCTAAAGTTGGTTAAGGTCTGTACTGCGATGTTTATTTTGGAACTCTTCCAGGATCAACAGGTGGTTTTGGCTTTGGTAGTTCTGGATCTTCTGCCGCTCCTCTTAATTTTACTGCAGGGCCCTCTACAAGTTCAAGTACTTTTCAGCCAGGCAAGTAATAAAAGACCTAGATTATATTCAGATATATGATTAGTACAATAAAAAGCATGTGCTGTAATTAGTTTGGAGAATTCATTATATTGAAGCTATTGGGGGTGGGGTGGATTATGAATGCCCTTTTTTATCACTACTAAGTTTTAAGTTTAAATTTATTGAAGCATAAAAAAATACATATATTGTATATTGTACAGTGCATATCTTGGGCTGCCCACTAGAATTTGGCCCAGGCCACTTTTTCAGTGGGCAGTCCAGTTTAAGTTATACAAAAAAGAATATATTACTGTAACTACCAAAAATGCTCATGAACTAGTTCTTCCCTGTTAACTCCATTTTATTTATTTTTTACTTTTTCTAAATATTGTCTCAATGTCTTACAGTTTTTATTTATAATTTTATTTATATTAAATTTCCTATTCATTTTTTACCATATACTTTCTTTTCTCCATATCTCAGTTTTCTTACAGAAATTATATGTTGAATGTCTTCCTTTCTCCCACATAATGGGCATTCCCTTGTGGGTGCCCATTTCGTTGTCCTTTTAGCCTCCACATCCTGATCTTAGCCATGCTATCCCTCTCCTTTCTTCCTGGCTAGTATCACTACTGAGAAAACCAATTTAAAATTTTTGCAACCCTGTTTTGGAAACATTTAATTTGGAACTATTTCAGGATCAACAGGTGGCTTTGGCTTTGGAAGTTCTGGAAATTCTGCCACTCCTCTTAATTTTACTTCAGGGCCCTCTACAAGTTCAAATACTTTTCAGCCAGGCAAGTAATACTAGGCCTAGAATATACTCAAATGTTTTAACAAGTAAAATTAAAGATTCACATTTATGTTGTTATAGCAAAAAAAGAGAATATACTGACAAGTTAAACAATGTGAATGCATGTGGGGGGGAGTTGCTTTTTATATTACAGAAATAACCCAGTTTTAAAATTTTGAAACCCTGTTTTGGAAGCATTTGTTTAGTTATAATTTTGGCAAAATAAAGCATGTTTATTAGACGTATCTTTTTAATTATTAGCATATTATAATAATAACATTAAACACTTTTTTTATTTATTTCAATTAATGTAGATTTGGAAGCAAGAAAAACAATAAGGTTTCATTTTTTGCTAGAACCTACCATGAACATTATGAAATTCGCTGGCAGTTACATGTAAGAGAGCATGCTCACAAGTGAGCAGTCAGTTTGATCACATTCAGTTACTTTGAATGGGCTTGGTTTCACCCTGCTTTCTAATAACAGTACACCAATCTTGAAGTTCACCAACTTCTTTCTGTGGATTGGAGCCATATTATTTGTATGTCAAATAAGAGTGCCCCTTTCATATGCAACAAATTCTTACCATATAATGAATGTGTTAGAAAACTGTATTGCATTTCAGGTGGAAGAATATAGAAAATGTTATGATAAGCCATGGATTACTGCAACACCAACAATAGTTGGATCGTAATAGTAAAATATTAAATCTCTATATGTCAGAACAAGGGTATTAAATAGATGAACTGCCAACTGCATTTGTAGTACACAATATTGTTGCTATTTTGGAGCTGACAAGTACTTTTAGAAGTGCATGGCTAAATCTGAAACAATTTAAAAGATTGAACTCAGAACTCACAGCATGGGAAAACACTTTAATGCAGAAGCTCAAAGACATCTAATAAATTTGGAATTTGCATTTAACTACCGCCATTTTGGTGGACAAAGCAGTGCAGGGGTGCGTTCTCTCCAGGTTCTCTGGTTTCCCCCACCATCGCATTTCATTGGTGCTTCATCATCATTCCATTTATCACCAGTGTCATCGTCTGCGGTACCACAAGTAGTAAAAGTGGGTAGTTTTTAACAACTACCAAAAAAAAAAATAACTACATCCAGTAATATCAGTTAGATCCCTGAAATTGGAAATGAAAGCAACAACCTCCGAAACTAGTTTCTCATGAGTTAGTATGAATGACTACTTAAATATACCAATGGAATAGTAATTGGTGCAATTTCCATATGTGTTTTTTATAGTCTCTTTGTACTCAGGCCTTCTGGTAAATATATTGTGGAAGCTTTGTTCAAGGGAATGATGACCATTCCTTTATTTTCATTGAATAAATTGAATTAATTAAAGTGTTATGTATTAACACTTACTTTTATTGTGCAGGACAATTGTTTTGCGGACTGTTACCCGCATCCTCAGCTGTTGAACCACTATTGCTTGGGTTTGGATTCCAAGTTGTGGCTGTGGGTGTGTTGGTTGTGGTGACATCTGTTGGGCAGGCGATGAGACTTGTTAAGCAATTCTTAGGGGGGAACTCCATGTTCAATGTATTTATAGATGTAGATGTTTTCCCATGCTGATAATTGAAACGGATTCAAAAGTTCTTTCAATAGTTTGATGTTCGGGTTGATCGTGGTTGTTCGGGTTGATCGTGGTGTGCTTCCCTAAAGTGATGTGCCACTGCAGATTTGTCCGGCTGTTTTGACTTGATGTGTCTTCTGTGTTCTTTATTACGTTTTTCAAGATTTCTTATTGTCTTCCCAATGTATTTCCTGTTGCAGTCTTGACATTCAATTGCATATATTCCTGATTTTTTTCTCTGTAGGTATTTTGTCCTTTAGAGAGGAGCCTAGGAGGTTTTTTACACTATTTATTATTCAGTGCTGGTTTGATGTTGAACTTCTTGTGGGTTGTATGTGATTTTGTGAAATTTGGGAGGTTTCTTTTCTTTATGGGTTAAGGTGGTAATTTCTTTGATGTGTTTCTGTCTTTTGTATTTATTGATTTTTTTGATGATTGTGGAGGGAGGTATTGAAACCATTGTCTTCTGCTGTGCTCAGAATGTGGTTATATTCTTTTTTATATTCAGTGGGATTGAGTGGAACATCAACTAGTCTGAAAGCTAGACTATTGAACACTGCAAATTGGCGTGGGATTGAAGCTATTTCTTTTTATGTAGTTGTTGGTGTGTTTAGTTTTCCTGTGTATTCCAAATTCTATTTTGTTATTCTTTTCGAATATATTTAGATCTAGAAATGGGATGCAGTTGTCATTTTCTCTTTCTATAGTAAATTTTATTTTGGGTTCCTGTAGGTTGAAGAGTTTTAAAGCATCTAGTCTAACTTTCCTGGGATTATGGCAAAAATGTCATCCACATATCTGTACCAAGTTTTGAAAACTTGTGGAAAGGCTTTGGTAATAAGTGTTTCAAATGCACCCATAAACAGTTCTGCCAGGAATGGGGAAAGTGGGTTTCTCATAGCTAGGCCTGTGACTTGTTGATATATGTGGTTGTTAAAGGTGAAAGCTGACTGTTTTATGCATAGGCTGCGAGTTTGGTCAAATCTTCTATTTCTGTAATGTGTAGGTTTGTGGTGTGTAGCCATTTTCTGAGATGTTCTGTGGGAATGCTAGGAAATAATGATTTTACATCGAAAGATACTAGTTCATCTCCTTTGGATATCGTGATGTATTTTATTTTTTCTATTAGTTCTAGTGAATTTCTTAGACTTAGGTTGTTCAATTTAGGTAGTGAGTTGAATTTATTGTTTAGCCATTTTGCTAGTTCATATGTGGAAGAGCTTTTATTGTTGACGATGGGTCTCATGCTGTTGTCTACTTTGTGAATTTTGGGGAGGGCATACAGCCTTGGAAGAGTTGGATTCTTTGGGTTTATTTTTCGTTTTTGGTAATTAGTTATTATGGTAACTTCTTTGAGTGTTTTCTTGAGGTCATCAGTATATATTTTTAGTGGATTCATCTGCAAAGGTGAATAATCTGGGCAGTTAAACATGGTTTCTACTCTTTGTGTGTAGTCGTTTTTGTCCAATATGGCTATGGTATTACCTTTGTCCGATTTTGTGTATATAACCGGTTTGGATTTCAATTGGTTGATTAATTGTGTGGGGATGGTGTTCTGTTTGTTTTTGCTATATTTTAGTTTCTTTAAAATTTCTTTGCATTCGCTTTTAACTATTGTCTGTTCAGTGTCATTTAGTTGTTTGGATGCTATATCTATGTCTGCATTGTAATTGTCAATGTTCATAGAGAAATCTATGCACGGCTTTAATCCTTCGTTTAGGAAATCAATTTCTTTTTTGTTGAAAGTTTGGTTAGACAAGTTCAAGACATAATTCTGTGGTGGGGTGGTTTGATTTTTGGATTAGTTTTGTGTTGCTGTTTATTCAGCTTGAACATTTTGTTCTTGAATTTCCGGTTCTTTACTTTCATACGGAAGTGCAAAATCCTATGGAGGTGGTCATTCGAATTTTCCCACACTACAGAACCTAAACTGTTAGATAGTTCTAATTGAAGGTTGTATATCTCTAAATCTGTGTCATGTAGCTTTTGTATTGTAGGCAGATCTCTGTTTGTATGACCTTTTTCTCCGCAGCTAGGTGGTGTGCACTATTGTCAGCCTTTACAGTTTTCCTACCAAATTTTGGGACAATTTTGTTACATTTGCAAAGTTTTAAAAATTCCAAATTACTGCAATGTTTTGTTTTTTTGGTGTGAAGGTTGATAAATGCTTTAACTTTCTTGTTGGATTGTCCAAAATCAGTATTGCAAGATATTGAGTTGCTTACCTCCTGGATTGCCATTTTAGTTGTTATTGTTCCCAAGTGTTCGATTTGCTTCTAAAGACCTGTTTGTCTATATTATAAGTTGATTGCTTAACAAGTCTCATCGCCCACCCAACAGATGTTGCCACAAACAACACACCCACACCCATAACTTGGAATTCAAACCCAAGCAGTAGTGGTTCAACAGCTAAGGATGCAGGCAACGGTCCACGAAACAATTGTCCTGCATAATAAAAGTAAGTGAAGTGTGTGTTAATACATACCACTTTAATTAATTCAATTTGATTATGCCTTCAGTGTAAGCAGCTTCAAAATTATACAACTTATTTTCATTGATCTTTGATCGTATTTCATCATTTAAAATGGGGTCTGTTCTTATGCTTACGTCTTCTATCAGACTGTAGTGCCATATATATCATTAGCTGTATGATTGATGTGCTGAAGTTGCACAATCTATGAATCTTTTGTAGCATATTTTCTTCTGCTTCAGCACCTCTGTCAATTCAAACTGTCAAGGTATACAAATGATTATGAAGGTCAGATTCATATTGATCATTCTGACTCTGGCTCTGTTTGATAAATGGACATTTATTAGTCCAGACAAGCATAAATTCTAATTATCCTTGTCAGATAACATATTAAAAAGTTAACTTCCTGTTTATAATGTTTACTCTGGATGCCTTTTACATAACTGGTAAACTATAGCAGAGAGACAAAAATGTACTATACAAAAAATGTAGATATCACTAAAACACACAACAGGTCCTGTCATTTTTGTTGTGAAGCTAACCATTTCCAAGCAATTCTTTGGTATGGTTTCAATTTTAAGAACACATGCACACGCACACGCACACACACACACACACACACACACACACACAGTCAGTCAGAAGTTTTTGGACACTTAGCTGTTTTTCAGGAACTTAAGAAATAATAAAAATCAATCAACAAAATTAGAAGAAACCATTTATTTTTATATCAAATATATGATTTAACATGATGGAGCATATAATATATTGCAATAAATACTGAAATGAATTAATTTTGCTATGAAAGATGTCCTTCTGTCTTAAATGTTTTTCTCGTCAAAAATCTCTTTATTGCAATCACTTTCTTCACAATTCTGGGCATTCTGCTGACAAGTTTCTCATATACACTTTTTTTCATATTAGTCCAGGATGTCTGAAGAATTTCACATAACCTTTTTGTGGATATAGAACACTCTTTTCGAACTTCTCTGTCAATTTTCTCCCACAGAAGTTCAATTGGATTCAGATCCATAGATCATGGAGGCCAATCCATCACCTTCAACACTCCTTGCTCCTGTTTCTTCTGTAGGTAATTCTTACACAATTTGGAAGTGTGTTTTGAATCATTGTCCTGCTGCGTGATGAACCCTGGACCAAAAAACTTTAACACACCCAAAAAAATGTTGATCTCATTTAAACATATAATTTATGTCATATACAGTAAGTATGCTACAAAACTTGGCCATCACCCACTCACACATGCATTGACATCAAATAAAATCTCAAATCACATCAACAATTATCAGAATAATCACAAAATATACCTCATCACAGGAGATATTAGAAATGCTGTCCATCTGTATCAATACAGCTATGGCATCTTCTGAGAGAATTTTCATTCACATGCATTAGTTCAGCTTCCAAAATAGCAGTAATTTTTGTCCTGATATTTTGTTTTAATTCTTCTAATGTGTGGGGATTAGTTTTGTGTATTTTATTTTTCAAGTTGCTCCATAAATAAAAATCACATGCCATAAGATCAGGGGAATGAGCGGGCCATAAACCCTTACTAATGATTCTATCCTCAGAAATTTCTGCAATAAACTTAAAGTATTCATCGGCTGTGGCAGAATCCTGCAAGAAATATCCAATTTTATTCAATGTCCATCAGCAGTTCGAAACATGATGCCAGTATATTATTTCTATATCTTTTTGCATTTATGGTACACTCGTAAAAAATAGGCCCTATTATTCTTCGGTATCCATTTATTGCGCACCATACCTCATCATGCAAGGGAATTTCATGAACGAAATTGGGTTTGTAGTATAATATCGGTCGTGTTTTGATGACACATGATCATGTAAGTGAAACCATGCTTTGTGACTGAACAATATTAATTGTGGATTGAATGTTCCATCAGTAACATTTCTCAAAATTCAGTTACTGAAATTTACCCAACTGTAGTGATTACATTGTAGCAATCTGGACAATAGTAACCTTGTATGGTTTGAGTTTTAAAAGTTTTGTTGCTTTCCATATTGAAGCTTTCGAAATGTCAGTTTCTTGTGCAAGGCGCTTTAAGAGATTTTCGAGGTGACCATTGTAATGTTTCTCTGATTTTGTCTAATTTCTGCTCCATAAGCACAGGCCTATTTATCTTGCTTTTCCTAACAAATTTATCCCGTCTCCCTGAATGTATTCACAAGCAAATGAATGGCCTCTGAATTTGGAACATGCACGCCAGGAAATTTAGCTTCAAATTTTTGTACGGCTTTCCTACAAGATGATAAAAAGCACATATGTATTGTACATAAACACTGTGGTACTATATATTGCATTTTGAAAGTACTTCAAGCAAAACTAAACACTTCTAAACATTCCTAATGTTATTCATATGTGAACTGGACTAGAACAGAAATAGGGCTGGTGCACATGTAATGATAGAACGGATGTAGGATGCACATGCAGGGAAATGCAGTGAATATCACATGGGCCGTGTGCCTGGCAACCAAGTTTTGTAATCAAGTACTTTACATTTTTCTTGTAGAGTTGACCGTTTTTGACATATTCCTTGTTATTGGTTTAAGTTTTAAACTACCTTACTTTTCTCAAATGGGACCATGCAATGTGAACCGAACATCAGTTGTTTGAATAGCGACTAGTTTTTAAAAGATTTGGTTATTGTTTTAGCTTAATGTATTCTCTTATTTCCCTTCTACTTACAAGAAAGCAAGTAATAAGACCAGTTTTGCTAATGTTTATCTCGATTAGCATGATGTAGATAAAAGAAAACTCATTTGTAAAAATAGTTTGTATCTGGAGCAGCTAGAGACAGTTATGTGAATGAAACACATCAGAGTTTTTATTTTAGCCTTGGAGAGAAATCTATTTTCCATTTAGAAAGTTTAAAATCCTGGGTCTGTTAACAAGTAACTAACAGTTATACAGCACAAAATAAAATGCGCAAAAGCTGTGGTATATATCACAGCCTTGGTGATAATCTTTATCACTTCCCCTAGGCTTTGCTCCTGCTGCACCCGTGAAATTTGAAACTTGCTTTCTTTCCCTACGTGCTATTCAGAAAACTTTCATAAATGCAACACGACCCACCCCCCATTCTCAGCATTAATAGTTTGGAAAAAAAACATTGTTTTGTTTTCAGATAAATGTTCATTGATATTTCAGCAAAACCTCATGATAATCTCATCTTTCCTGCTTCCTATGTTTCTCAAGTGCTTATAATTGTAGACATTTATTATTTTTTGAATTAAAGTGTCATTCATCATTATTTTCTATCTGTGTTATCATACACTAAATAAAGTAAGCAGGAGCTTAAAGAAAAATCTGTGTTCCGTACACATAACTTTCTCTCTCTGTTCTGCAAACAAACTATTCTTACAAAAGATTAAGCTAATCAAGATCAACATTATCAGAAATGGTCTTATTATTTAGTTTCTTATATGTATAAGGGAAATAAGAAAATGCACAAGGTAAAAGTGACAGTGAAATGTATCAAAAGCTATTGCTACACATTTGACATTAAAATTTTATTCTCCGTCCAAAACCAGAGGCAAAACAAAAAGATATTAAACAAAATATGACTTTCCATTTTAGAAAAATGTAAGTAGTTTAAAATTGAAACAAATAAAAGGGAACAGCCTTGAAACAGTTTTAAAAGAAAACTGTACATAACATAAATTGCATGTTTTAACAAGATCTACATTTTTTGTGTCGTAAGTTTCTGCTTATCTCTTATAGTCTCCCAGTTATAAAAGTCATCAAGAATGATAATCGCTTCAGAAGCTATTTCCAGAAAATGCAAGATAATCATTTCATTTGTAATAAAATATCTTAAACATATAGTATATTAGATAAAATCATCGGGCCATTTTTGAGAAAATCAAATTTTTTGAAAAATGTTCCATGATAAGTGTAGTTAGAGGTGGGGAGGACTCTTCTGAAAAGCTTTGTGTTGCATCCTTGGAAGATATTGAGCCTGAATACCAAATTTGGTATTTAAATAACTTTCCATTTTTAAGTTGTGCTGTCTAAAGTGCGCGCGCGCGCACACACACACACACACACTGACCTTTTTCTAAAAAATGTAATGTTTTTTATTTATTTTTTTTTTTTTTTTAATACAATGCCTTCTCTATTTACTGTTCATTATAATACGCGATAAAAATTGTAAAAATTGGTAACTGATAAGGCAGTTAAGTCTAGACTTGTGAACATCAGGTTTGAGTAAAATCTCGCCTTGAGTGTTTTTTCAGGTTTTCCTGTATGATCATTTGCCAAATACCAGGGAAGCACCATAAACTTAGGCCTGGAATGCTTTCTTCCTAAGTTTCCTTTACCAATTATTACATTTCATGAATCATCAGTGAACCACCTGAGGTGCCATATAAAAGAGCTGCTGTTAAAACATTATTAAAACATGAAGCAAACTTGGGAATTCTTTTATATATCTGTTCTTGTTTTTTACAGTATGTTAGTTTTGTTTTAAAAGCTGTGTAGTAATATTTAAAAACTTTGTGTGCATGTGTGTGCATACACGCATGCGTGTGTGTGAGTGTGTTTTTTGTTGTTTTTTTAAAGCTACATAGTAATATTTAAAAACTTTGTGTGTGTGTGTGTGTGTATATATTACTGATGTTTTCCTTTGTATTTACAGGAGCAACTGGAAATATGTTCAGTATTGGTTCTGGCTCCACTGGTCCACGAGCTAGAGCAAGAGCATCACGACGACAAAGATGAATACAAATGTTTTAGAAACAACCGATTATTTGACTTCAGTGTTTAAAATAACATCCTGAATTATAATAAAACCTAGTTTTTATTATACTCCTGTTTCTTAAGAGAGATTTTAATATGAAAATCAGTTTAAATAAATGCTGATATTTTATAAAATTACTGAATTCACAAACATAAATAAATTGTTGTGTTCTTACATTTTGATTTCATATACCTTTTAGCAAACTGTATGAAGGGAGACATTCAGAAAAAAAAAAAGTTTCTTAAAAGTAAGGGGGGAAAATGAAAAAAATATTTTTTTCTCTTGTGTGGAATGAGTATTGCAATGAAATGAAAAGTTAAGCTATTAAGCATGTGTATACTATGAGGCATTGTATGAATCAATTTGAAAACAGTTGCACTAACAATAATATTGAATATTCTACCTGCAGATAAAATATAAAATGAACTATAACAAAGTGATAGAGTGTTAAGTTATGCAGCCCAACACTTTTTACAATAGCAGAATGTAATGACAGTGCATTTGAAGATGTAATAAGTTCCAAAATGTAGACAGTATTTTGCAAATAAAAGCAGTGTGGGTTTTTATATATATATGAGGAATCTTACTTATGATGAACAAACATCTGAAAAGTGAGATTAACTTTGAATGTGCTTCACATGAAATTCCATAAATTTGGGTTATTTCCCCCATAAACAAAACAGTTAAAACTTTTATGGTGAATACAATGGGTATCTCTTCAAATTAAATGGATCAGTGAAATAAGTAACCACAGATAAATGGTAATGTTTACAAAATGTTGATGGAATATTATTTCTTTCATAACCAGGTTTAGGAAAGAGAAACAATTAAAAGCCTAGGTAATCAATTTAAAATTTAAGGAGAATGTAAATCTGCAGTCTACCTCAATTAAAAGCCTAGGTAATCAATTTAAAATTTAAGGAGAATGTAAATCTGAAGTCTACCTCAATTAAAAGCCTAGGTAATCAATTTAAAATTTAAGGAGAATGTAAATCTGCAGTCTACCTCAATTAAAAGCCTAGGTAATCAATTTAAAATTTAAGGAGAATGTAAATCTGAAGTCTACTTCTAAGGCTCAATATTATAAAGGATATTTAAACGCTTAGGTTTAAAGTATAAATTGAAGTTTTATATCATGTTATAAATTTTAATCTTCAGTTGAACTTTAATTTAAATTTACTGGAATTTGTTTTGTTTAACTAGTTTAATACTATGTTACAATTTGGTGATCCTGCACATGCGGAAATTGGGGGTGGGGTATTTAGGAATTGCTGAGTGATGAAATATTCATATAATTCAAGGACTTTGAAGTCTACAACTTCTTAAACAGATATGATGACTCAGTTGTGGAATGAGCGTGAATTTTTAAACAGTTTCACATTTACAAAGCAGACACTCCTAACCTATTAGCTCAAATTTGAAACCAAATACAGAATGCAACAAGAAGGTATAAACTGTAAAACCATATATTTTATTATTGGATTTCCATTTAATATATATATATATATGCTTGACAAAGTGTCAATATAAGGGAAATGCTTCCCCAAAGATACCTATACGTCTCCTAACCTTCTGTATGTGGTACTTACCTACAAGAAAATGTTCCATTTTGAATATAATTAGCTTGAAGTAGGCAGAAAATTCAGTTTTGATGAACAAAATAAGAGGTCAACTCTGCAGTGGCTCAAGAGAGTTAGTTGGAGCAAGAGCTGGCAGTGAGAGAGAGTTTCTGCTAGCTGTGTGGTGAAAGGCAACAAGTAACCATGTTATCGTCTTTTTTGTCTTACAGTTGAAAGGTGAGTTGTGCATTGCCCTAAATTCAATTTTAAAGTAATCTATTCTTTAGCTCAAAATGTGTTCTGATTGTTGGCTTCCTCACTGTTAAACTTTGGCTTCTAAAATGTGTGCTTTCTCAGGGAGTTAGGCAACATTTAATACTTTATGCCAAAGAGCAAAGGTCTTATGTTTTCTGTTAGGTTAGCATGCATCTGCCAGTTTTGGGCATTATCTTATTATAAATAAAATTCTATATCACCAGAATATGTTTTTTTGGAGGAATTAGGTTGGAAGCTTTATGTTTAACTTCAGTAAAAGAGGGCTGTGTTCCTAAGTGGTAGGTGTTTGGATTACAAGCAAATAATTGTCTGAGTATGGTGAGTTAAATAGGGCTGAACACCAATGGTGCAATAAAGTCTTTGTTCTGGACTGTTAAATGAGAAGTGATATTGCACAAATTATATATAAATCCATCTCTAATCTATGGAATGCTGATTTGGTGGCCTAAAGTCCTTCAAACAGGCTCCAAAAACCAACTAAATAAAGTCCAGTGAGTGGCTTGCATGGCTGTTGCGGGAGCCATGAAGATGACCTCAACTGCAGCAATGGAGACACTCTTAAGCCTGACTCCATTACATTTAGTTGTGATGAAGGAGGCAAATATGACATTCTATAGACTGCAACATGAAAAGCAACTGAGAGTTTCTTAAACAGAATCAGGTATGCTGAAAATTAGGAAATATATAGAAGTTGCCTCTTTAGAAATGCACTCAGAATATATAACTCCAATTAAACACTTTAACAAAAACTTTGAATCATCATTGATCCTAAATATTAGAAGAATAAAACTCTGGAAAAGCCTGTGAAGACACTGATGTGGTTTACAGACGGCTCAAAGGATGGATCAGCAGCTAGTTCTGGAGTATGTGGCATTAGACCAAGCTGTAAAGGATCCTTTCCCTTGAGTAAATATGCTACTGTGTGTGAAACAGAAATCTATGCTATTATTCAATGCATGTGATATTACTTTTTAGTTGCAAGCTTTTCACGTGTCTCATTGCAAATTTGTGTATTTCATTTCAAACTCTAATTGATAGAAAGTAGTTTCTAAGCTTTTCTTAACTATTTAATATATTATTAGTGCATCATATATATTTTGTAATTTTTCACATCTATAGGACTATGGGTTCAATTATAATAAATTCTATTTTCATAACTTATACAGAAACTTACCTTTGAAATGTTTAAGATTTTGCACATCTCAGAGTGGGACTTTATGTCTGAGTCTTGACATTCTTTAATTAATAGTTTTAGCTATCTCATATAGAAAGTACAAGGAAAACTTTCGTAGCTATTTATTTCATTATTAATGTATCATATATACATTTGATCATACGTCTTATACATTTATTTTGTAACTTTTCATATTTTGAGTGGGGATTTGAGTCCAAGTTATAATAAATTTTAATAAACTTATACAGAAGCTACCTTTGAAATTTTTCAAACTTTAACATCTCTCGAGTGGGATTTTGTATCTGAGCTATAATTGGCAGTGTTTGAAGCCACAGAAAGTAGTTTTTAAAGGCTTTATAACTAACTCATTGCTTATATATTGTTTGCATTTGATATTTAACTTATTAATTTATGTTCTACCTATCTCAGCTGCATTGATTTCAAGTTTTTAAGGATTCTCCACTATTTTGGGCTAACTCGATAACAGCTTTTATACAGCATTAAACCCGCAAAGGGGTTTCCATTTCACCTTGGATTTCTATCGGTGTTTTAATTCTAATTGGTGTATTTATAACTGGGTTAATAAAAATGTATATATTAGAGAGAGAATGAATTTTAATTTGTTCCTTTCTTTTTATTCTCGTTACTTCTATATACTGTTATCTGCTGTTAATAAAAGATTTGGGCACATTAGGAACGCAGGTTATTCATCACAATTAAATCCTACTATCCTGTAACCTCCCCCGCCATGGTCGAGTGGTTAGACCATTCGCCTCTCACCTAGACGGCCTGGGTTCGATCCCAAGCGACTGCATGTGAGATTTGTGGTGGACAAAGCGATGCAGGGGAAAGTTTTCACTGGGATCTCCGGTTTCCCCTGCCATCGCATTCCACCGGTGCTCCATCTTCATTCCATCTATCACCATCTATCACCAGTGCCATGGTTAAACACTACCAACAAAAAAAAAAGCTCCCATATTGTGAAGGGTACTTTAATCTGCAGGGGTGTAATGCTGCAATTCTGGTAGCAGAGCATGGTTACCCTCACGTTTAGGACTTAACACTGGTCTCAGCACTTTTAATCATTTTTTTGAGTGTTGTATATTGTGTGGATTTAAAAAATAATACTATTATAAAGAGAAAACGGAGTTTTTTCGCACTTACAAAAGCATGCATAAGGCAGAACTGCTTCTTGAGGGCTGCGTTAAGAGCATTGAGTTGGTCCAATCAGTTTAGATGCAGGCCATACTTGAAACATAGCGAGGAGTTGACATGAATCAGACAATTGTACGAGCAAGGATTCAGAGCAAATTCAGAAATCTTTGGAACAGTGTAATTTAGCCCTGATTGAATTCTGCAACTGAATGGACAATTTGGGAACATTAAGGTTTCCTCTTGAGATGACAGGTTAGGTTAAGAGGGTTTTGGCTCAGCTTCAACATTATTTGTTTCGCATCGAATATATCTTACCATCTTTTCCGATGCATAGTTGCTTATTTGGCAATCCCATTTTTCTGAGGTATTAACTACTATTGCCTCAAGTATCCAGATAATTTTTGATCATTGGGTTGATAGGCCGACCTAGGTATTAGGTGTGGTGGCAGGGAGTGTTAATTCTCTTTTACTTAAGATTATCCTTTGCAGAAATTAGTAGACGATATACCTTCATTTGAAATTTTCAATTGTGCCTAATTTAGTAATATTTTTGGATACATGCTCTTCATAAAAATGAACTTTTTGGTGTCTCCAAAGATATGGCTTTCATTCGGTGAGCATGAACTTATCAGTACCAGCCTTAACTTTGTTAAAGGAGTCCAAACACAAGAGGGATGCTGTGTGGGGGTTTCAAGCCAAAATTTTGAATTATTAAGACCCTAGGCGGGTTATGTTACAGACTACTATGTGTCCCCACAAGCCTTATAGGAGTCTTGTGGTGTTTGTTGAATGGATGCGTTTATATACCAGTCTATTTCTCGTTACCATGGATGAAGCTTAAGTCTGCAACATATCAGCTTTAGTTTTCTCCAGGAGGCCCAGAAATTTTCTGGAATTGGAAAGATTGGTCCTGTCGATTATCAAATGCACTTGCTGACCAGTAAGGGATCATGTAGATGCCCCTTCTGAGATAGTATGCTCTACGCCTAGTCCGGGACGAGCTTAAGCTTTGAAAAAAAAATTAAATGGCGTTTTATTTGTGGACGCTGTGATTCTCAGCATCCCATTCCACACTGGGCGTGAACACCGCTTAATTTTGCTCAGAGGCTTATTTATCATGATTGAGGTTTTTTTACGTGCCGTAAATGTACGACACGGGATCAACGGCTTTACTTCCCTGCCGAAGGTAGCCATTCCAAGAATTTTTACACCCCAAAAAATCCATCGTCCTCCTGGGTTTTAAGCTTTAACTTTGACTGCACTGCCGAGGCGTTTGTGTTACAATTGTGGCCACCCGGCACATTTCATTGGAGATTGTCCTGGACATAATTACGAGTAATTAGGATATTCAGGGTTCTGATGGCGGTCCTCCAGCTCGTAAGGCCTGACATCGGATTTATCCGCGGCAGTAAGCCTTGTGGTTGTTTCTGCGGTTTCGCGCCCCGAGATAACAATTGCGGGTAAGATAGAAGTGCTGTCTCTGCTAGCACTCGCTCCTTGGTGAACTTGAATATTTTCGAGCAATACTTAACGCCGCTCTTGTTTAAAACCTCCGGTCTGTATAAAGTGTTCAGTTGTCAACTGGAAAATCTGTCAAGTTAAATACAATGTATTCATTCCTCGGACATTGTGTCGCATGTGGAACATCTGCGGAAGGTCTTTATAGCGTACTGACGCTTCTACGCATGCTGTTATTGCGGGTCTGTTGCAGGAATGTACGTCTCGTGCACACCGTCGGCCTTTGAGAGAAAATATTCGGTTTATGAATTGGAAACGTTACCAGTTCTTTTAGTTTTTAAAACATTTCGAAAATGTATAGAACGTGTGCCTTTCCGTTTGGAGTGTGACAATGAAGCCATTTCTTGGGCATTGAGACTCCCGTAAAATAGGTCGAAAAATTAACGACGCTGCCAATTGCCAGGATATATCAGCGCCGCCATTGTGCCGGATTTTTTCCCAGCAGGAGTAAGTTTTACATGCCAGTAAATCCTCTCACATGTGGCAGTCGCTTTTAAGAAAATCATTCTACTGGGCCGGATTTAAACCCTTGACCTTGAGATCAGAAAGTCAACGCCTAAACTACTGAACTACCCAAACCGAATAAAAAAGACCGATTAGGTGGGGCGTCAAGATCACAAATTTTAAATTCACCCCGATGCACATACACGGTATACATGTGTCTTGGCGGATGGTCTAACGTGCCTCTTTCAACTCCCTCAAAATAAATTCGAAACTAGTTCTCTTGAGCACGTTTTTGTGCTATATAAAGTGTTGCCGGACTTTTCACTGCATTACCTGATCATCAATGCGAGGAATCAGACGTGGGTCCTCTTGCATCGTTACAATCCGAGGAAAAGTGTCACCATATATGTTGCGCAAAGGGGTGTCGATGGCGTATTTTAATTTTGATCGTCCGTCGAAGGTTATAGTTCCTCCAGCCTTACTACCTAATGCCTTCCGCTACTTTCATTCTTCTCCGGTAGTAGGCCATCTTGATATATATCACTCGACGAAAGATACGCGAGCATTTCTTCTGGAAGGGCATGGACCGGATTATTACTACTAGGGTGAGGTGCTTGCTGTGTGCAATAGCAGTAGTCTATAAAGGTTACTTCTGGCCTACATTTGCATAATAATTAGAGCAATTAATGTGCATAATTAATTCATTTGCATATCCAAAAGTTTCCATATAAATTTTTTGAATAATAATTAGAGCAGTTTATTTGCACATCTGACAGCTGTCAATCATTGATGCATATTAATGAGCCCGCGGACCACGCCCAATCCTCGAGAAAAAAAATCTCCAATTATTGAGGTACATGGGACTCTGAGGGGCCATTTCATACTCAAATTTAATGAGGATTCTAATTATGCAATCCGATTTTAGCTCTCATTGAACAAAAACTTTATTCATTACCCGATTTGAATACCTATTATAATTAATTTTGTGGTGAATTAAATAGGTATTTTCAGGTATACGATCACAAGATGCCATCATACTTTACCCGTTTGGACATGAAAATCCTTAAAAATATTTAATACTAACACTTAGTAATACAAAAACCAAATTTCAGCGTTTTATTTAGAAAAATTCGCCGAAATCACCAATGGTGGGAATATAACCAGGACATATCTTCAAAAATTTTAACCCTTAAGTGTATGAATGCAACTTATAATTAATAAAGGAAATACATGATTCAGGGAAACAGGAAATATATATTTTATGTATTTATTTCATTGCAAAGCAGAGGATGAGCTCGAAAATAGACTTCGAAGAGAGGCGTGATCATTCATCGAATACTTCCAGACTAAAAATGTTGATGAATCATCAGCATGCCAAATTCAAATACTATGCAATAGCGCTTCGATGAACAAATATCACTCCAGCGGGAAGCGAACCCTGTTCATCAGAACATGCGTACACAGATATGCACACCGACACATACATAAATTCATATATTCAATAAAAAATCACGAATTCAAATGCAATGCAATGGCGCTACGATGAACAAACATCGGACAAGCGGGAATCGAACACGCACACCTACATGAACACATACCTACACGCACTCACTTGCAAGCATTCACACAAACAAGCTCAAATCTCATACATGAATACTTGCACGCACGCACACGCGTACAATCCCACACATACGTACACTTACAAGCATTCACACATAAACATACACAATCCCACACACGCACACAGTCTCACTT